>OX276394.1:12372201-13685364 GCA_946251805.1 Cybosia mesomella | reverse complement strand
GGGGTGTGTGTTGGGTAACCTCCTCGAGTGTCGTTTCGATTCCGATCCCGCTGCAGTCCGGGGGGAATGGAACCGGAGCGGCCGGTACACCCTGGGCGGCGGTCAATGGCTTCCTCTTCATGGGGTTGGCATTGATCGTCGGCGAATACCCAACGTGGCGGGAACACATCGCTCTCCGTACTCCTCTGCTTTCAGAGGAGACAGGATGAGCGATGGTGTTTGTGGCTGAGGCCACCATAGGGTCCTGCGGGATCCAGGGGCGGGTTGGCCCACTGCCAACGCAGGGGCCGACGGGCACTTGTGCCGCCGCCGGTGAGAGAGGACTAGCCATCCTCTCGCGTTCCGTAATCGGCAGGTGATCAGCAACGACCTGACTGGTGGCTCCAGAAGGGTACGCCGTGAACTTGCTGACCGGAGGGCTTGCCTTTATTGGCCGGCCCACGACAAGGAAAGTCTATAACACCCGACAGCCAAGTCGTAAAAACCTATGGATACCAGCCGACCTCCATAGTATATAGGCTTATCCAGGTGCAGGGGGCACCGCCTGGATGGACCACCTTTCCCCCACACTCGTGGGATATACTATGGCTTACATAAATATTCAAAATATTAAAAAGGATCGATTAACCACAACGAAAATGGCAAGGACAAAGGACGACGAAAATGACAAAGTCTGCGCGGAGATCGCGCAGCAATCAAGCGCGGAGGTAGCGCTAAACACCTCGGCGGTGTCGGAGAAATTCGACACCGCCAACGAGAGAAGCAGGGCGAGTAGCCCGGCGGGTCTGGGCGTGCCGCGGACCCGCAAGCGCAGGAGGCGCGCAAAGGCTCGGGCGGGGGAGGACGTTTCGGACGAGGATTTTACCCTCACCGGGACGACCTCCTCCTCCAGTAGCGACGAAGCCTCAAAGCCGGCGTCCAAGGTGGCCGCAGGCCGCCGAGGGGCGCGAGGTGGCACGAGGGCTGGCCAATCCATCCGAGCCCCCTCGAACACTGGGAAAGCCGCAGCCAGGTCACCGCCGAGGCCTTCCACCTCTGCGGCACCGGAGCTGGGCAGGAGGACACAGTCACTCTTGGAGAGTCTCCAGAGAGTGGCTGCATCGTCCCAAGGGTCCCCGGACCCAAAACAGGAGGAGATGCTGAACATCGTGTTCGGCATCGCCTCCGAAAATGAGGCCCTCGCGGCGGAGCTGGCTGAGTCCCGTCGGGAGACAGCTCGGCTCTCTGCCGCTCTCGAGGAGCTGCAGAGGGTGGTAGCGAGCTCTGCGCAGCTAGTGCCGCCAGCACAACCCACGCAGCCGGTGCGGGTGACGAGGTCGTCCCGGTTGGCGCAACCGGCACAGCCGGCGCTACCAGCGCAGCACCTGGCACAGTCGACGCGGCCGGCGCGGTCGCTGGGAACGACGCGGTCCAGCGAGCCACCGGCGGAGTCCTGGCTCCCGTATATGGAGGCGCTGGAGGAGCGCATGATGTGTCGGATGGAGGCCTTAATGGACTCCATCCGCCGTCCGCCTCTGGCGCCGCCGGTGGCCGGCAACTCGGCTGCAGCGAAGAAGGGCCCCACCCGCCCGGCTGCAGGTGCGACCCTGCCGGAGCCGGCTCCTCAGCCCCCTCCCGCTCAGGGGAAGGGCAAGGGGAAGGGCAAGGGGAAGACGTCCCCAGCCCTGGCCCCAGCCCCAGCCGTGGCTCCGACTACCTCCACCCCACTGGAAGGGGGCTGGGAGGTGGCTGGAGCCAACAAAAAGAGGCGGAAGGCCGCCAAAAAGGCCGCCAAGAAGGCCAGGAAGGCCGCGGCCGCCGCGAAGACAGCGCCGGGGAAGCTCCATGCGCCTCGTACCACGGCCGTCGTCGTCACCCTGACGGCGGAGGCAGCGGGTAGGGGCATGGGGTATGCCGAGGTGTTGGCCAAAGTTAAGGCCAACGTCGATTTGAAGGCCCTCGAGATCCCGGGTGTCCGGTGCAAGAGCACACGGACGGGAGCCCGGCTTCTCGAGGTCCCCGGCGCTGCCAGTGGCCCCAAGGCCGACGCCCTAGCGGCTCGGCAGAGGGAGTCGCTGGACGCAGCCGACGTCCGGGTGTCCAGGCCCATTAAATGCGCAGAAGTGCGCATTACGGGCCTGGACGACTCCGTCACGGCAGAAGAGCTCAGACTCGCCGTGGCGGAGGCCGGGGACTGCTCCCCGGACACAATTAAGGCCGGAGCTATACGCTTCGGCCGCGGTGGACAGGGGGCAGCAGTTGTCGGCTGCCCTATCGCGGCGGCCCAAAAGGTCGCAGACGGGCGGAGCCTCCTGGTGGGAGGCTTCCTGAGGGCGCAGGCACGGCTCCTGCAGGCCCGACCGGCCAGGTGCTTCAGGTGCCTGTCGGTGGGCCATGTGGGGGTGCACTGCACGGCAGAGGTAACGGCGGGTGACCGCTGCTTCCGCTGTGGCCAGCCCGGTCATAAGGCCGGCACGTGTAGCGCCCCGTTGCACTGCTTCAGATGTGCAGCGGGGGGCAAGCCGGCTGACCATAGGGTTGGCAGCAAGGCCTGCGCCGGAGGGGAGCCGAAGTCGGGAGGCCGGCCTTCCGCCCCTAGTTCGCAGCGGGATGCGGAGATGGGGGTTCCATAATGGATCCTCAACTCCGCATCCTGCAGGTGAACGTTGGCCACGGTGCCCATGCTCAGGACCTTCTGCGCCAGAGCATGGCCCAGTGGGCCATAAATGTCGCCGCTGTCGCCGACCCATACACCCACCGGTTCCTCGGGCCTGCCTGGGAAACCGCGCTGGATGGGTCGGCGGCACTGGTGCACAACCCTGCCGCCGGCAGCCCCCCTCTTGCCGTCATTGCAAGGGGACCCGGCTGCGTGGCGGCGGCGGTTGGGGATATAGCGGTCGTGGCCGCTTATATCACGCCGAACCGAGACCAAGCTGCATATGAGCAGTGGCTCCGTCAGCTGGCCGTCGTCGTCAATGCCTGCCAGCCCCGTCCGGTCCTTGTGCTCGGGGACTTCAACGCCTGGTCGTATGCCTGGGGTTCCCGACACGAAAGGGGCGCGACGGGGCATAGAGGCAGGGCACTGGTGGACTGGGCCGCACGACTCGGCCTAGTCCTCCTAAATCGGGGAGCCGTGGACACGTTCGTGACCTCGAGGGGTAACTCCATCGTGGACCTATCGTTCGCGAGCCCCTCGTTGGCGCGACGTGTTCAGGGCTGGCGCGTCGTTTTGGGGGAGGACACAAGTTCGGATCACCGATACATTCGGTTTGACGTGTCCCCCCCTGCGAGCGACGCGCCGGCTGCACCGGCTCCACCCGAGCCACGTTGGGCGCTTAAGCGACTTGATCGGGAGCTCCTCCTGGAAGCCGCCATCGTACAGGCCTGGGCCCCTGCGCCGGACAGGCCTGTCAGCATAGACGATGAGGCGGAGTGGTTCCGGGAGGCCATGACCCGTGTCTGTGACGCGGCGATGCCTAGGGCTCCGCCCTATAATCCGAGGGGTCAGGTCTACTGGTGGTCGTCGGAGATCGCGCAGCTCAGACGGGGCTGCGTGATCACGCACCGCCGGTGGGCCCGATTCCGTAGGAGGCGTCGCCGCCCCGCAGATGCGGAGGCCCGAGAGGCGGAGTTGTACGAGGGATACAAGGAGGCCAGACGAGCCCTCCGAGCGGAGATAAGGCGTTCCAAACGGGACGCCTTCCGCGAGCTGCTGGAGACGCTGGAGCGGGACCCTTGGGGGCGGCCCTACCGGATGGTGAGGGGCAAGCTGCGCCCCAAGGCCCCGCCGTTAACCCGGTGTCTCCAGCCGGATCTGCTCGGAGGAGTTGTTGGCTCCCTGTTCCCAGCGCGGGCGGTGGAACATGTTCCACCGCGGATGACTCCGCCTCGGTTGCGCATGGCGCCCGACGTGGAAGACGACGACGTGCCCGAGGTCACTTGGGTAGAACTAGAGCTGGCGGTGAGAAGGCTAAGAGCCAAACACACCGCCCCGGGACCCGACGGCATTCCAGGCCGAGCGTGGGTCCTAGCTCTAGTCGACGACGCTCTCGAGCCCCGACTGAGAGGGCTTCTCAGCGCATGTTTGGAGCGGGGCCAGTTTCCGAAATTGTGGAAGACGGGGAAACTGGTCCTCATCCGAAAGGAGGGGCGCCCGGCGGACTCGCCGTCCGCCTACCGGCCCATAGTGTTGCTCGACGAGGTGTGCAAGCTCTTTGAAAGAGTAATTGCGAAGCGCCTCGTCGAGCACCTCTCAAGAGTGGGGCCGGACCTGGCGGATGGCCAATATGGCTTCCGCCAGAGGCGCTCCACCGTGGATGCCATCATGCGCGTGAGGGCTCTGGCGGAGGATGCAGTAGCCCGGGGTGAGGTGATGTTGGCGGTGTCCCTGGACATCCCCAACGCGTTCAACACCTTGCCCTGGAGTTGCATTAGGGAGGCGCTCGTGTATCACGAAGTGCCTCTCTACCTCCGCCGCATAGTCGGGGCGTATTTGACGGAGAGAGCCGTCATCTACCCAACCGTGACCGGTCTCGGTCGGCGTGAAATGTCGTGCGGTGTTCCACAGGGATCGGTCCTGGGGCCGCTCCTGTGGAACATCGGATACGACTGGGTGCTTCGCGGTGAGCTCGTAGGCGGTGCCGCCGTCACGTGCTACGCGGACGACACGCTCGTGACGGCGTGCGGGGCGACGTACCGCGAAGCGACCCGAAAGGCCACGACCGCGGTTGCCCAAGTCGTTAGGCGGATCCGGCGGCTGGGTCTCGAGGTGGCCCTGCACAAAACCGAGGCCCTGTTCTTCCATGGGCCTCGGAGCAAGCCACCCGAGGGATCCAGTCTCATCGTGGGAGGAAATCGCATCGGCATCAAGCCCCAAATGAAATATTTGGGGCTCGTGCTCGACGGCCTTCGGAGAGCACAT
Organism: Cybosia mesomella; assembly: GCA_946251805.1. Lineage (NCBI taxonomy): Eukaryota > Metazoa > Arthropoda > Insecta > Lepidoptera > Erebidae > Cybosia > Cybosia mesomella. The sequence goes on along the minus strand of OX276394.1, from coordinate 13,680,464 downwards.
CCGAAGTCTGGCCCCCAAATTGAAGGGCACAGCTCTTGCTCTGGCTCGGCTGTTGCCCAACATGAGGGGGCCCGATGACTCCTGCAGGAGACTCTACGCGGGGATCGTGCGGTCCATGGCCCTGTATGGGTGCCCAATATGGGCGGAGGCCCTGAGGACCAGAACTGTGCGGATGCAGTTCTGGCCATCAGGGTCATCCGAGAGTACCGCACGATCTCCTTCGAGGCGGCGAGTCTCCTTGCCGGAACTCCGCCATGGGATCTGGAAGCGAGAGCCCTTTCGCAACTGTACCAGTGGCGAAAGGAGGCGCGGGAGCAGGGATGGAACCCCGAGCCTCGAGAAATCGAGGCCGTGCAGTCCCAGCTCCGCCAGGCCATCGTGGTGGAGTGGAAGGAACGACTTGGGCAACCAAGCGCAGGGCACGCCGCAATAGCGGCGGTAAGGCCCATCATGGAGGATTGGCTGGAGAGGCGACACGGAAGCCTCTCCTACCGACTGACGCAGGTGATCTCAGGGAAGGGGTGCTTCGGGGACCACCTGCATCGGATCAGGAAGGAGCCAACGCCTGAGTGTCATCACTGCGACGCGAGCGAGGACTCAGGGCTGCACACGCTGGCGGACTGCCCGGCGTGGGAGGCGCCGAGGCGTTACCTCGTGGCAGCCATCGGGGTGGGAGTCCTCTCGCTCGGCAGCATGATTGCGGCAATGGTGCGGAGCGCGAGCGCGTGGGCCGCCGCCGCCTCCTTCTGCGAGCATGTAATGCTCGCGAAGGAGGTGGCGGAGCGCGCCCGGGAGAGACTTAGAACTCTCCCGGTCCGCCGAGCCCGCAACTTGCTCGCCGCGCGTCGCAGGCAACTCAGGCGCCGGAGGTCGCTTAACGACCTCCGTCCTCCATGAGCGCAGGCCTGGGGGTGGCGGGTGAGGCCACCTGTCACCCCAGCAGAAGCAGGCCGGGACGGTGGGGCGACTAGCGCCCCTCCCCCAAACCGGGGCAAGACGGGGACACCGTGGTTCCCAAACCCGAGGGGGCCATCTCGAAACCGGAGATGGCCCAGGGTCAGTCGGGGTGCGAGGGATATGCTCTATGGGCAACCTTACACCCCGGCGTCTGTAGACTCGAGACGGCGTGCGGTTTTAGTCGGTTCAAGCCCGACATAACCGCCCCCGCTGGCACGCGGGGGGGTAACCGAAGGGATTTCCGCACGAAAAAAAAAAAAAAAAAAAAAAAGCAGAGAAAGATATGGGAAAATTTTGGGCTTTGCCCTACAGTGAGAAAAAAAGCGGAAATAAAAAAAAACTTATTTTCTGGTTACATTATTCCCAACACGTTACATATTTCCAAAAAGATAAAATAAGAATGCTTATGAATATACCGTTTTCCATCAGTTGGGGTGTGTAAATTTGGCTTTATTCACATTCGATGACCGGGTATTATCATAACGAAATACGCTCCACTACACGTGATTCCACTCGCCTTATATTCGAAAGTTGTATAATAGTATAGCCACAAAATACCTATTACATTAAAAAAATTGCTTGTGATTACATCTTTTAATTTATTGGTTTATTTACAAAGCTTTACGTATTATGTAACAACATAGATTTAGAATGGATTTCACCAATGATGGTAGTCAATTTTTTTTGGATGCATGGTATAGGCGATATAATATGAAACTTGTAACAGGGGTAGTTAAATTTAAGGTAGATTATAAGTTACAAGTTATTAGAAGTTAATTGTTGGTTTGATATAAGGTTATAGCAAATTAAACATGAGACTAGTTTTACCTTTCATATATTAAATATTATTATAAGTGGTCTCAAGGGTGAGTACACATAAATTCAATTAAGATTTGAAGTTAAAGAATTAAAAGATGTGAGGACGTGAAGAACGACCCGCGGCAGCCAGGAGTCTGCACTTAGCTCAGGTCCCCAGCCCGGCGTGTCGCGCTGGCACCTACCGCTGCGTGACTCGCTCGGCGGACCAACGGCTCAGTACCAGAGCTATGCACTTGTGGAAGCGATGCAGAAAATTAGGGGCTCGCAAAACCGCTGCACTGTAATTTATAACGTTGGCTGTAAGAAGCGACTTGGTGGGAGTTCATAGATAATATGCCACAGCCGATAGAGTTGACCACAGCTAACCATAGACAGAGTCGATGAAAGAATACAGATAATATTAGTAGACTATGAATCGATATCAACTAAGGAATCGGTTTAGAGACCTCAGGACTAGGTACTGCAATGCGTTCAAACTAAAAAGGGTTATCACGTCTTACTTAATGCAATGAATACAGTCCAATTTCAATTTTTGAAATAATTGCGATCAAGTTCAACTAAGTTTAGTTGAACGGGATCGCAATTATTTTCACTCGTCTTAAGCCAGTTGGTTTATCACATTTTTCTTAACGCAATTCATTAAGTAAAGTCGCACCCGATTAGTTCAGTTAAGTACAGTGAATAAGTGCTTAGATCCGTAGAGATGAAAGATGACAGAACCCATTTCCTTTTGTATATTCCTCGAGGCAATTCAACCTTATGCCTACAATTAAAGTAAAATTATGTATAAAATTATTTTATGACATTTCAAAGGTTTCTGGAGATCGCTTAAGTTACACTACTAAAGCTACTACTAAATACTATTATAAAATTGTAAATAAGTTGCTTCTGAACATTGGAGATATTAAAAAGAAAAAACTTGGTTACGTTAAATGAACGATTCTGAAAACAAAAATATTATTTTTTGGAATTCTTGTATTCGCGATGGACACAAAAATTACTGAAAAGATTTTAGAGTGTTTTTTATTATTATTATCATTAGAAAGGTCTTGGTCAGAGTTCTGCCATACGTTTGATTGCAATTGGTTAAGTAGAACCAGAGATATAACTAAATAAATCTTAACGAGCTTATCGTGTACTGTTGTTAAAATTATAAATTAAACTTCGAATTAAGAAGCTAATTCTCTAAATGTAATTCTTCAAATGGTAAGATATTTTGCACATCATGCACCTATAATGGTCTGTAATTTTATGAGAAATTACCGAATCAGGCTTATTTTTAGGAACCAAAATTCTTTTATATTGTGAATTTATGATCTATTGAGAAATAATATTACAAGTAAACTAACAGACCGGAATCTATCATAATATTGTTATGGGAAAGTAATTTCGCATGGAATTCTTTATGTGAACCTAGTATAATAAAACTATGCAAAGCGAGTTCTCAACTACGAACATTTCACATATTTCACTCACAACCCATTCCTTACGTTTTGTCGTGGAGCAAAAACATGGCCGCTCGTAATTACCCACATCTATTTTTATGAGTTTGTTGATGTGGAGAAATGTTGTACCACCAGGAAATGTATGTAGAATATTTTTTTTAAGGATATGTATGTATAGCAGGATACTTTAACCAGAACAGTTAAGTATAATGTAAATTGTATGGGTTCAACAACAACATAATCATGGATACCACCAACATAACACAGGCAGTTTGAGATTGAATACGGGACAAATTAATAATTAATCTAATCGAATACCTTGAGATTTAGAGTATCACGTTCATCAACCTTCTATTAGTATAAGTGGCTGAACTGATTCACTTAACAGTACTATAGGCAATATTTAGGCTCGTGTACTCAAGTCATAATTTGAGTACACAGGCTTACGTACATAACATTTAGTTTATAATCCCGCTAAAATGTTACATTACAGTTAAGAGGCGGTAATATTATACGATGAAGACTGTCATGGCATAGTATAATTGAAAGTTGTTCACAAACTCTATCACACGTCTGAAATTGGCAGAATTGCTGACATTCCCGTTGTCGACAATACTTACTCTCGTTTTTATTTTTTAGAAGTTTTTATAGAATTGTGTTAGTCCATGAAGAAATATTACAAAGGGTAATATTAAAATTTTTGTATTAGAGATATCGATTGATATACAAATCAATAAAGCATACTAGAGTTCCTAACCTGCATATTAGGTTTGGTTTTAAAAATTTTTTTCATTTGCCAAAAAAGCAATTCAATTCAATCGGCATGGTTACAATTGATTAGTTTATTTATCAATTATCCCGATAAGGGATGAGGTTTTATTATAAGTATTTATTATCAATCTCCTTAATATCATGAATTTGTTGCGATAAAAATTAAATATTACGCATGCAATGTGCTCTTCAATAATAATATAAAATGAAATGAATAAGCATAAATGGCTAAGAATTCTAAGCCTGCTATGTCTGTGTTGTAGAACAGAACAAACCCAAACTAAATGTACATAAATATATGGTATTTACAATTAGCACGTGTACAAATCCTCATCGATAAAGCCATTTTTTTAGAACAGGCGTCCTTTGGATGGACATAAATTCTAGACATACCAAATAGTAGTTGTATTCCACCTTATACATTTCCACCTTATACACTGTCGACAAGAATATATATATTTGGAGGAAAAATACGGGTAATCTTTGACCATCAATCTCTTCTTGCTCTCAACATTCACTACCTTCCTGGCCATTATCATTTCTCATACAGTCCATTCATCTTCTCTTAGATCTTCTTCTCGTAACTATCCATTTGCATACTTACTGCCTTCTTTACGACAGCACTTTCATTTCTACGCATCACAACTTTTAGCTGTGCACTTTCAAATTTCCTATTCATTCTCCAATCTTATTAATTCTTGTCATATTAGAAATCAATATCAGTATTCGGATTTTGACTACAAGCAACGTATCTTTTTTCTGTCGCCTTAATAGTCTGTAGTAACAAAAGAATAACAGCCAAAGACATTATTAAGCCTATAGTTAACAAAAAATTATCCTCCAATCGTCGTTATATCAACATATTAGAAGTTTATTGTTAAGCTTACATTTGATTCAGTGGCTCAGGTAAAAAGTGTTCATGGTACATATATTTCATATTCTCTACGTGTTTGTTAGATGTTAAAATTATCATGTGATATTGACACAGACAGTCGCTATACATCCTCGTAGGTATAACAGAGTGTTAGAATTATAAAATGATGATGTCAGATGGTAATTTGTCGAAAGATTAATAACCGCGAACTTTTTTTAATAATCTTAAAACACATAAGCTATTTACGTCAAAGAAGGATTATATTTTAATTTATGAAGCTATTCATCATATTTCCTATTTCCACATCAAGTAAAATACAAAGTTGTAAATTATGGCCGTTAGCCAAGAATATAACAGAATCAGTTCATGCTAAAATGGGTCAGAAATAGGGATGCACGATTCGGATCGCATCGGTGCTATAAGATATTAAATCGTATCGATAAATTCGATCCGACCTTCAAAATATCAAATCAATCAAACTAATAAAACAAAATTATTGACAAACATTTTAATTGTTTGTCAATAATTTCAACAACATTCAAGAGGTCAGCGGAATTGTTCACTACACTGAAATTTATAAATCATTCCTTGATTTTATTGTTCTATAACCAAAATACTCTAGCACTTTAGTTTTTGTTGCGACAAAGTGTCTCGATATGAATTCCGATGCCAATATCGATCTTTATATCGTTTTAAGAATTGTTTCGGTTCATATCGATACAGTAGGTAGGGAACGTGCGTCCCTATTGCTGGTTTTGATGTATTAGATTATGCATATTGACATAATGCGATACACAAAATAATATTTTTAAGCCTTGTAATGGTTGATATTGTTATGATGTTTTGTAAATGAGTGTTCCTGTATTCTGTGAAATTATTTTCTATTCATCGTGCTCAGTGCTAAGCTCTCACAGTTATTTCCTCACCGGGGTTATTAGTGAAATAGCTATGTCGATATCGAACCGAATAAAATTACACAGTGTTCTGTCACTCATAATCTTAATCTGTTTGTAACCTACTAAGGAAAACCCTATGCACAACAAAGCCTTAATCCCAATCAAAAGTAAATAATTATTCTTCTGACTTTTGCAAATGGTATGACTTTAGTACTATATTTGCTAGGGAAAGAAAAAATCTTAAAGGAAGACTTTCCTTTACAATGAAACATTAGCTATCATTGAACTGTGCAATTGTTTCTACGTAGCTGGTACACTCCATGAATACTGATATTGTCTGACTGCCTGACTAGACTGGTATCCGGTCCATCGTTTAGAAACCAGTCGATACAAAGTTGTCTTATTTGTAATTTAAACAAATCCGGGAAGGATGATCCAGCTTTGGCGCATTTGGCAGACACATTACGGCACGATGGCGTAACAGAACGAGTACTATATTTACTTTTGGGCACGTGTTCAGAAGTGAATGGGCAAAGACCTTGCCCTTGAACCCGGGGGGAACGCACGGCGCCCGCGGCACGCACCGCCCGCCCAAACGGCGACCGGCCGCGCCCCTGCCCCGCGCCCCTGCCCCGCGCCCCGCTACCCGCGGGTGCCTTCCCCGTCCCGCACTCCCAAACTGATCAATAGCTCACTTCCTATTTACAGTTTCCTGCCACAACACACTGTACTCTGTCCGCCAATTTTTTTATTAATTTGCATACATTCAAAGATACTTATCTATTACCACAGAATAAATAATAGTACACTATTACAATAAAATATATTTTCGTCTGAAACTTCTTTTCAAAAATACAAACTTAGTAATTTATATAATCCTATTACGTAAACATGATGGCGTAATCTGAGTAATCCAAGTATCCTTTTAATTTACTTACGATTGAATCAGTAGTCCGAATTGTTCTTCGTTGAATGGTTTGTTTTGTTTCCCACGAGAATGATTACTTTTTGCATTTATTATGAGTGTAAAAAGTATATAGTATTTCCGTTTTAGTATACTTAGCGTCGTGTAAATATAGTGTGTCACGCAAACACGATAGGGTACATTCGAGGGGTAATTATTGCATTACTTGGTAATGGCCACCAAGGGACCGTATTGACAATTCATTCATATTTTATTAATAATACTATATTTTTCAAGTATACTTAGATAATTTATAAAAGGTTTTATTTATCTATGACTAGCTGTTGCTTGCAACTCCACCCGCGTCGAATATTAAAATAGTCTTAAAGTTTTCTAAAATGTTCCAAATTGCCGTGCAATTTACTGATTTTTTCTTTCCGTAGGAACCTTCCGAAATGTTAGAAAACCTAAATAAAGATGAATAAAATCGGATAATTTCTTAAGTTATGGCGTGTCCAATTCATTTTTATACATACCTATATTGATTTTATTCAAGCAACCACTCTATTCTCAAAGTCGGCTTCCATTTTCACAATGTTTACCGATCAACAATAATAACTTTTTTTTCCCGTGTGGAAATTCCCTTGAACCCCCCCCCCCCTCCAACCAGCCAGCGGGGGACGTTATGTCGGACTCGAACCGATTAAAACCGCACGCCGTTTCGGATTTCGGATCTTCAGACTGTAAAGTGGCACATGAGGCATTTCCCTTGCACCCCGAGATGCCCCCCCGGTTTTGCCCCCAAAGAGGGGGGCGCGCAACGCGCCGCCGCCCCGCCCCGGCCTGCTGCCTACAAACGGTTGTGTTAACCGATATTGTTACTAGCGTGTAGCAGCCCTTACCTAGACAACTATCAAGTTACAGTGTTAAATAAAGTTGTTTTGTATAAGGCTCGTCGGTGGACGCGATCGATACTTTGCCTCGGACACTGCCGACAACTGCACTGACACGCATGCACACGTTGAGCATAATTTACAAGCAATAATTTAGAACAAGTAGGTATACAGAATGCCTTTTATCAAAAACTATTATGATTCACACTAACAAAAGGCTCACAGTTGTAAAAGTAAGGTATCTTAGCGAATTTGAAATTGTGGAGTAAATATTGAAATAAACTATTTTTAACGGATTCTATCGCGGTTTATTTGATATTTTATATGTTACATTGATCCCGACGTTTCGTTTGCTTTTCAGCAGCCATGGTCACGGGGAGACGCGATAGAATCCGTTAAAAATAGTTTTATTTCAATGTGTAACATTCGCGTAAACTTCCGACAATATTTCGTGCAGTAAATGTTTTTATTTGTGTAGAAAATCCCTAACAAAATGATTAATAGAATATACATATACGCCTACCACTGGCCGAGGATACGACGAAACTAATTTTATTAATTATTAAAACAAAACTATTTTTAACGAATTAGATATCTAACGGGATAAAATCTGCTAAATATAGTTTTAATTCAATATTCGAAATATGGAGATAACATCTATTTGAGTTCATAATTGTTTTGAACTAGGTACAATGTTTTTGCATTAATAAAATTCTAAACCTGTTTGTATAGTAGGAGGCATTTTAAATGATATGCACAAAACACGTGGCGATATTCATTTTGCACAAAAATTTTGCGTGCGAGTTTTTTTTTTTCGTGCGGAAATCCCTTTGGATACCTACCCCCCCCCGCCGGGCAGCTGGGGCGGTTATGTCGGGCGCTGGTTAACGGACACCGTTTTGGCGCAGGCTTCCCTCTCGGGGTTGCGAGGTCAGACAGCAGTCGCTCTCATAAAAGCCAAGAGAAGTCAAATCAAAAGGAGGGGAATGAGCCCGGGCTCCAAGGTAAAAGCCGCGGAGCGAGAACAACGTTAAGATGATGATGATGATTTGATGATGACTAGTAAAATATGACTCCATAATTACCCACCTTTATTAATAGTAATCATTTTTAATTCATTCCTATATAGGTACATACTAGTATATTTGACGATGAAAGACATTTTGAATGTATGTCGTTTAAACAATTGTAAGGCAAATGGCAGAATCTCCATTATATTATCATGCTCATTGTCTAGATTGGCACAATAGAAACCGCGTCCTTCAGTAGAACGACAACTAGTAGTTATAAAAGAGCCTCATATCTCTTTCCAGTGGCAATTTAAAAAAAAATACGAGAGATTTGTGTTATATAACACTGCTTATACATTATTGCATACGTATCTGGTTTCGATGATTTCCTTCCTAAGGTAAACCTAGTAGGTAAATAGCTGACGCGAGAGGCACCGTGAAGTTTTAGTCGGCTCATGTTCAAGTTTTTAGATGGACCTATGCCTAATTGGTAGATTAAGTTTGTATTTGTGGATTGTTAGATTTGTCAGGCCTGAAACTGGGAAGAAACCCATTTTCAGGCCTGACAATAGAAACAACGTACAAAATCAATTTCATTCGAGGCACCGACTTCAACATAAACGTCTAACGCGTATTTTTGTCTTTTGAATTAAATTTGTAATTCAGTTATTTTTCTATTTTCAGTGCCAGTATTAAGTGGTTTTTTGATGTTTGAAGTTGGTTTTTTATTTTTCATTAATTGTTTTATTGTATACTTTTACACGGTAACGCATAAGAAAACATGACTTTTTTTTTCGTGCGGAAATCCCCTCGGATACTCCCCCGCCGCGCCGGCCAGCAGAGGCGAAGAAAAGATGCCTATTCAAGTAAACGCACACGAATGCATCTTATGTCAGTTGTGATAAATCTGCTATCAACTAATCTAACAAAACTAAAGTTGACACAAATTTGTCACAAAATTCGGCCGGGTGGGTACCACCGTGCACGATTGCGAAAAACCCTCCATAGTAATCCAATTTCGGTTTGATTGCGTTCAGGGGTCAGCAAGTGCATAGCCGTGCAGGGGGATTGTGGTCGCAGCACTAGTGGGACCGGTGGGTGTCACGCGGTGCTGCAACGACAATCCTTTTCTGATGAGGCCGTCAAGCTAAGTGCCACCATTGTTAACATGGTACGTGTATGTAATGGTGACCCTCTTTTCTGAGACTTTACCTTCAGCTTACCATTAGTCGAAGTGAAGTCAAATTGACGTGTCATAAATATAAAAAAAAAAAAAAAAAAAATCTTAACTCATCCCAATTTTACTTCCACATTGATCCCATGTTATTTTAATTTATTTTCTAATCTTAAATCATCCCGTGTACTATTCTCAACTCATTTTATTACACATTTTCTTATAAAAACACGTTTTACAACTAATTCAAATAACTGAAGAAGCGGTTATTAGTATTGGGTTTATTTTTTTTTCCTGCGGTAATCCCTTCGGATACCCCCCGCCGGCCAGCGGGGGCGGTTATGTCGGGCTTGAACCGACTAAAACCGCACGCCGTCTCGTGTCTTCAGACGCCGGTGTGTAAGGTTGCCCATAGGACATTTCCCTCGCACCCCGATTGACCGGAGATGGCCCAGGGCCATCTCCGGTTTCGAGATGGCCCTCTCGGGTTTGGAAACCACGGTGTCTCCGTCTTGCCCCGGTTGGGGGGGAGGGGCGCTAGTCGCCCTGCCGTCCTGGCCAGCTTCTGCTGGGGTGACAGGCGGCCTCACCTGCCATCCCCAGGCTTGCGCTCATGGAGGACGGAGGTCGTTAAGTGACCTCCGGCGTCTGAGTCATCTGCGACGCGTGGCGAGCATGTTGCGGGCTAGGCGGCCTATTTTCTTTTTGTTTACATAACTGATACACTTAGGAATGATCAAACATACATATATCCAGAACAATAAATTGACCAGTCTGAATGAATAAATATGAATTTCACATTCATAGGTTTACCACTGTTCCGCCAGGTGTGCTGTCAGCAATGTTTTTAGAAACCAATTTTCGTCGTATAAATTGCATGAAGGGTTCTACTTAGTAACAATACACTTCTAAATGCAACACCAATTCTATTCTGATTGTAAACAATGTGCAAGAAGATTGCGCAGTCGGAACGTGATTGACAATGACCAAGCTTGACCGCGCCATTTAATCACCGGAGCGGCAAGTGGCAGATGTGAAAATGAACCAAGGTAATAAAAATTTCTTGTTTTAATATAATTCACCTCACAGGTAGTAACACTAACAGACTAAACATATCGGACTCGAACCGATTAACATAATACGGACTTTTGTTTACGAAGCTGTTGCTAGGGGTTCTTAATAAAAATAAGGAATAGTAAAACGATATATTATTATACGAGTATACTGAACATGTATACTGAACTGCGAACCCATTTTTAGAATATAGGCGTGATGGTATGTTACGTAATAGAATAAACAATGCCTACCAGCGATCAGGGTTGATTTGCTGGCATTTATTGAAGAGCTCTGTTGTCTGTCTCCGAAACTTATTATTAGATCTTAACGAAATTGAAATGAAACCGCCTAGGAAGTATAAACCTGTGAAAAAAGATAATTCCAAATCGGTTCAGGCGTCTACGGGTAATCGGCAAACATACATAATTAAAAAGATTCCAACGTATTGAGAACCTTCCCCCTTTTTGGAAGTCGGTTAAAAAGTAATAAGAGATATGCCGTATTCATGCGGTTGGTGAATAAATCGGAGGCCTTTCCTCCGATTCTTTTCTATGACACTGTTCATAATGCAATGGAACTGCTACCCATCATGTGCAACGTGTCGCCACCTTTCAAGCCAATCTCGGTTGCATCCAAAGATTGTGCGTTGAACCCAGAGTCTACTTTCCTACTCGCCCTTTGCATAAAAACCTGGGGAGGGGAATGTTTGCACCAGAACTTCATTCGTCAATCAGCAAGTATGCTGGTTTTTGGTGAGGTTGGCTTTAGCCCCGAAGATCCTAGAGGGGTCTCATACATCCATAAACGTATAGTAAGTAGTATCAAAAAGTAACCTAGTTACATTAAATACAAACGTTACTCAAAGTCATATTTCTGTATATTGATGCATTTAATTAAAAAGACTCGCGACCGTGCAAACATTTTTATAAAATGTATGTTAATTAGGCAATTTATATGCCCGAATATCACACATTTATATACAATGCAAGTCTAGTCATTCAAATATTTATGAAACTGCAGATTATCTCACAAAATCTTGAGTAAAATAATATAATGAAACGGCTGTTTGCAACAACTTAATTATTAATTCATTTTATTGAAATGTGCTTTTGAGCTTTTGTGTTTTACACAGTATTAACAGACATAATAACAACCTACGAAATGCTACACAGTGTGTATGTAGACCCAAAGTAAACATGGCTTCACAATCTTGCGATATGAGGTCTAGAATGTGGATAAACATACTTATTGACTTTTTTTTGTAAAGCCATAAATATACATAGAAACATACAGATATTTTAATAAAGAAATAATTACAGTGAGCGTGAACGAAGCCGCGAGCTCTGATATAGCAGTAGAACGCTTCAGCGGTAAAGCGTCAGGTTGTCGAAAAATATTCCATACAGCTCGAAATAAAGGATGGTTATACATCTTCTTCCATATCTGCTTGTTTGTGCTCTAATAAATCCAGGACAACTGAACCGCCATAATGGCGATGTTGAGTTAGATCAAGTTGTCCGATTTTTAAAGTCTCCACCAACCCGTAACAGATACAATCTTGCAATGTGTTCTCCTACTCGGTTACCACTTAAGCCACGAGCCCCTCTATGGTGTTCTTGTACATCACCCTACTAATATTATAAACGCGTAGTTTGTAAGTATGGATGGATGGATGGATGGATGTTTGTTACTCTTTCACGTAAAAACTACTGACTGGATTTTAATGAAACTTTACAATAATATAGCTTATACATCAGAATAACACATAGGCTACAATTTAAAAAGATATTGTGTGAATTGTCCAAAATATGACGATAAGTGTCAAGCAAGTAGGAAAAAATGACCATCTGCGAGCTATTCTGGCGTGCGCTGCCAAAACCGGTAGAGTAACACATTTATGTAATGTATGATGGAAATGTTTATCCTACTAATATTATAAAGGTGAAAGTTTGTGAGTATGTATGTTTGTTTGTTGCTCTTGCACGCAAAAACGGCTGTACGGATCTGGCTGAAATTTGGTACAGAGATAGACTATAGTCCGGAATAACACATAGGCTACTTTTTATCCCGGGAATAAGTTCCCATGGGTAGCAGGAACGGGATCAGAATTCAACGCGGGTGGAGCCGCGGGCAACAGCTAGTATCTTATCTCATAAATGATCGCACAGAATATTGAGTAATAAAACCTTAATTGAAAGACTTAATGAAACCTTGGAATATAAGTACCAATCAGAAGACAGTAATTTTAAATGTAATAGAATAGAACTATTAAGCCCACTATATCCCAATAATATTATACATTTTGAAAGTTTGGATGGATGGATGGACTAATGGATGTTTGTTGCTCAAAAACGCCAGAACGGTGGAACAGATCTGGCTGAATTTTTTTACTGGAATTGATTATAGTCGGGAATGGGACATAGACTATCTTTATCGCTGTAATAGGTTCCCATTGGAAGCGAGAACGGGATCGAAATTCCATGCGGGCGGAGCCGCGGACAACAGCTAGTTATTATCTATTTCTATTACCTCTTTATATACCATTTTAATAACGCAATAGTTTCGTACTATAATTGAACGGGTATGATTCAGTAAAACGTTAAGTGAAGATCAATCAGAAAGTAGTAAAATGAAAATTCACTTAACAGCTGCAGTTAAGATCATATTTCTTTATAGAAATAGTTTTTTTTTTCATGATATAAAATCAATGGGGTATATGAGCCCCACCAAGGTCTTCGAGGTGCTAGCGGCTAGCCCATACACTTGCTGATTAACTCAGATTTCGTCTTGGGGTTGAGCGGACAGACGGCAGTCGCAAGCCAAGGTAAGCAAACTAAAAAATACATAGGCCTCTCCCAAGTCCTCCGCCTTCCACATCCAGTCTATCTCAGCTATCATTACTTGCTCGTCAGTTCATCGGACTGGAGAGCGTCCCACATTCCGTTTGCCGATTCCCAGACTGAGAACAACAGTGAACAAAGTGACACAATTTTTTATCACAACACACCACGTGCTGACAGTACCCAAAGAAACCTCTTATATTACGCGCCACAGAGCAGATCAAAAGAATCTCAATTCCGAGGGCCTTACAATGAAACTCTTAAGTAATCTGTACACACAAGTGCACAAAACAGTGGCTTATTATATAAAAGAACTGTGATTCACGATTAGTTCCCAATTCCTTGGCTCCATTTGTGTTTATTTTTTATTTCGGTCAACGGCCGAGCGCGGCCCCATTGTGCTCGCTCCATTGACATCGATTTCTAGGGTTAGAATGTGTTTAAACCGACCGACCGAAATAGAGTAGACAGTATTATTTTATAAAGGTAAAGTTATTGTTCGAATCGCTGATTGTTTCTATATTTGAGCGTATTAAATTCATTTAATGTCATAATGTCCTATGATATGTATGAGACAATTCAGTGGTATGATTCATAAATCTGCATCTTTGTATATATATATATATATATAGTGGATTCCTTCTGTGCATGTTTGTAAGATCCGCGACATAGAACAAGAGTGGTATTGTAAAAAAAAATGTGTAGAGTAGCTAATCAGAAACGGTAGCGTAAAACCGTAAAGTTCAATAAATGATACGCTTTAAAAACCATTACAATTTTAACACAAACTGCTAAATTATTGCTACGAGAGCGTGCAGATTTCAAAACCCACGCTCTGACTACTTGTTTTTCAAGGCTTTTTTTATTATGAATCGAGCCGCGGCGGCGTACAATCAGATATTCCTGGCAGCCGATCGGTAAAAACTACACAGATATTTAATGAGAACTTTAACCTCGCCCTGCAACGATTCAGCTCAACGTTACATTATAATTATTTAAATACACATAATAACAACGCCGTTGTAGATGTTATTAAAAATCAAATAAATTTCAATTATAAAATAAAGAAGAATTTTACTACAAATTTGGCACACTAAATGAATACACTAACAGTTTTTTATTTTTTATTTCCAAGGCCGAACACATCATAGTGTCATTATGAGTTATGATGACCTATTCGCAGATTTAGTAACCATGAAATTTGTTTAACTTCAAAAATGCCATGTTATTCAACCATTAACTCTATTGTACACGTATGAGTTACTACTTAATATGTGTTATAAAAAACGTGTTACTGAATACGTGGACGTGATATGAGAATAAACCCAACAAAAAATTTTACCTTGTTCAAAGTTATCCAAGAAATAATGATTAAGATACACAATGAGATCTAGCAATGGCACGTCTTTATGAAAATTTAGATTATCCATTCATTATGTTTTTAGTTAGGTCATGAGGCAGTGTTTGGTCTAGGCGTTCGTTGGTATAGAGCGTGTGTTGACCGGGCGATTCACCTTGAGACCGCACCTCGCGTCGTATAACCCCACCACGGCGAAATACCACTGGCCGGTCCGACACGTGTATCTGTCTATAGACTACATAAACTGGACGCGTACGACGTCGTCTGGTACAATGGTCGAGACCGGTCCTCGTGCTGTGGGTGAGCGAGTTGTGGAATGCACGGGACGGACTGAGAGGCCCTGATTTCAAAGTATTGCTTTCTACTGCCTACCATCATAATAATTTCCGATACAACATTTTTTTGTACAGTAAAATTATAAACCTAATTCTAATAATATATAACCTAAGAACCTGAGTCTTATTATTAAAATCAGAGCGTGAGTTTTTTTATTTTACTGCAGGTGACGTTGAGATGTCCGATTGTTTAGTAATTTAAAACTGCCCGTAATCCCACGCTGTGATCTCTTTATTTTATTACTGTTGGTTGATAATCAAATTATCATATTAAAAATATAAACACGCTGTATGTCGCACGCGCAGTCAGTAGGTATCGGGACAAAAAAAATAGGTAAGTATCGTATAACTTGGAAAAACAATTATGATAATTTCTGTCAACATCGCTTCAGGCAGTGTAGGTATGTTTTTGACGCGGTTCTCAGTTCCGCGGAATATATGGCTTGTCTAATAACTAATAACACTTTAAATGGTTAACTGCGAGAGCTATCATGTTACCTTTGGTTCTTCTACGAATTTCCTCACTCCTACTTCCTGGAAGAGTACCTACCGCCAAAGCCTAAGCTTTTCAATAGCTAATTAACTTTCGGTGAGGATTTCAATAGTAAGATACAGGAATACTTATACTCAAGCCTTCTACCAATTCGTGATCTACCAGATCAACCGATGACCTGGTCAGTGACCAAGGCAGTTGGTAGCTAAAAGCGGTACAAGGCCGACTGTTACGGCTTATGTAAATCAGTGGATGTTTTGTTATTAGATACCTACTAAAGTTTATCATAGGTTTCGAGTAAATATGCTAGCCATCAGACCAACTAACCTGGTCGAGTTATGCCCAGGCAGCAGTTGGATTAAATTAGCGTAAAGTCGACTGTTGAGGAAGTCCTTGGAGGTGGTTTATGTAAATCAGTGGATATTCTATAGCTAATTATGTTCCTCAAAAACTCACAAGTTATGAGTAAATTTGGCATTCATTTTATAATTAACTGGCTGTTATGAAGTCTTAGGGGAAAGCTGATCCATAGTTCTATTGTTGGGTACCTAATAAAGTTGATCATAAGTATCAAGTAAATAAGAAGTACATTATTTATCTGATGAAACGACCTGGGTCAAAATTACCCAGACAGCAGTTGAATGAAATTGGCGCACGACCGGCTGATATGGGAGTCTTTGGAGGCGGTTTATATAAATTAATGTTCCATAGACACTAATGTTGATTACAAGTTGCGAGTAAATATGCGACTTAATCCATCAGATTCCAGCATTTTTAATACTTAAGATTCTGGTGTTCTTTCCTCTGTAAATTTTGACCAAGATTCATCGAAACAAAAAAAAGTTTTAAAGTTCGTGCGGTATTCATTTATATGAAACGTTTTCCTTACAGTCGAAAGTCGAAGTACAATCTATGAATCTCACACTAAGAGCCATTTAGCTGACTTAGTTGCCGTAGTTACGTAATACGAGTAGTTATAATGTTCAGGTTGAAAATGCTTTCGATCCATTATTTGCATAGTGTTGGCTTAAAGGTGTTGTTATTTATAATATAAGTAGAATATTTTACTTTATATTTAAAAAAAAAATGGGTACTTACAAATAAAATGTAATTGCTTTTGATCGCGACTTAATCCGCCTGTATCGCCTAACGCAAACGCAAGCAAACTCGAGAATGAAAAGTAACCGAAGTCCTCCGCGTCCAATTTCTTCGTTATCAGGTTCCGTTACCATTAGTTTAGTATAGAGGCTGCATCAGTCGTAAAAATAGTCATGATATTGTCGAAAACTATAATTACAAACTGAAATAAAGCTGATTTTACCACAGTCTACCGCGATGTATAAAGTGTTAAGCGATATGTTAAGTGTATAAACATAACACATAATAAATCGTGATGGAATCGGGTAAATGTGCATACCGGGCTTTATTATGTGTTGCTTTCACATACCTACATAACATTATATACACACATATCGCGATATTCCTAATCTGTATGTCTATAAAAATAACACATTATAAATTTGAATATGATCAGCTAAAATTCGAGTTATTTAGATAGATAACATCACTTATCTCTTGGGGATATTTAAAAAAATACTTGGGTTATGTTAAATGAACGATTCTAAAGATAAAATATATTTTTAACCGACGAAAAAACGGAGGAGGTTCTCAAGTCGAAGCGTATTTTTTTTTATGTATGACCTCGCATAACTTTTTACAGAGTAGTCAGATTTTGATAATTCTTTTTTTATTGGAAAGAGTATACTCCGAAGTTGGTGCCATATAAATTTAGAACTAAACGCCAGAGCCTCGTGCGTTTATCAGCTGGCAGGTGTAGCGACTAGCAGGCGAGGTTGGTTTGAGCCTCGAAGATCTTGATGCCCATACACTCTCTCTCTCAAGGCAATTTCACCAATGAAATATCAGAAAAATCTGTCACATGTTCAAAACAACTTATTTTATTTCTCAAAGAGACTTAAAAGACTTCAGTGCCGTGCTACGGGGGCAGGTGTTGTTACTAGTCTATACAAGTAGTCGATTGAGAGTTCTAATCTCATCAGAAAATAACTATTTTTGCAATAGTGAAATCTTTTTTTTAATATTAAGCTTCTATATAACAATAACGTGCTCGGTTGCCAGGGGCTAAAATTAGGAACAAAACGTCACCGTTAGCTCGTCGTAGCTGACCATCCATTAGCGTGCGGTTACAGTACTGTCTTTTACACACACAAATACAATACATACATAAAAGATTATCAGTATAGACCTACTTCATTTTATTATTATACCACATACCTATACAGCATACAGCCGTCGTAGCTTATGGAGGCTTGCAACACTGGGAATATCAATCGTGCGTTGCCAAACCTATAAATTCCTTAAATGGCATAGAAGGAATTACTGCATGTCAACTTAGTTACTGACCTACTATCCGAGTATAATATTTTATTAGTTATAATATTTTTAAATATCCATGTCACCTCCCATCCCATTAAAACTCATCCCATTTCGAAATCAACATTTTCTATTCCTCATTGATCCCAGGGCATCTTATTGATTTTCTGTTCTTAACCCATCCCATTTTGTATGGGTTACTATTCTTAACTCATATCACATTTTTCTCATAAAAATAGGGTTTTTTGGGTAGTTGCTGTTAGTGGTGAGATGGCCCAGGGTCAGTCGGGGTGCGAGGGATATGCTCTATGGGTAACCTTACACCCCGGCGTCTGAAGACCCGAGACGGCGTGCGGTTTTAGTCGGTTCAAGCCCGACATAACCGCCCCCGCTGGCTGGCGGGGGGGGGGGTATCCGCAGAGATTTCCGCACGAAAAAAAAAAAGAAAAAGAAAGAAAGGTACGGTTTACAGGCTAGTTATTTAAATTACTGAGAAGGCGATTTTTAATATCTTTTCGCATTAGAATGCTCACAAGTGTAATGAACGTATGAATTTCTTGAACTAATGTCGCGGTGGGATAGGTCTTTGAATGGATTCCTATTGTTTAGTACGTACCTATTATCATATTTAATTTCCTTATTATATGTATATATAGTTTCTAAGAGCGTGTTGTATTTGTATAATAAATATTTATACAAGTCATCCTTTTACCTTTCTGATGTAGCTCGATGAACCCTATTCTTCGCGTAAACATTTACAAGACGCAATTGACGTAATAATGAGGTTATACGCGGATTATTTAAGATTATACTTAATGAGTAATGAGATTGTTAAATATTGTATGACTAAATACAGGGGACATGTAATTAGCCATAGAGATCTATGTTTAGATGTGTTTAATAAAAGTTTAGTACCTAAACCGACTAAAACCGCACGCCGTCTCGGGTCTACAGACGCTGGGGTGTAAGGTTGCCCATAGAGCATATCCCTCGCACCCCGACTGACCCTGGGCCATCTCCGGTTTCGAGATGGCCCCCTCGGGTTTGGGAACCACGGTGTCCCCGTCGGTACACTTGGGTTTAAACAGTTATATTTATACTTTTAAGGTAATATACAAAAGCGCACAGCTAACATGTTAGTAACAAGTTAGCGTGGCCTGTAAAAATTAGTAATTCTAGAGCTGTCACTCGCATTATACCTCCAAAGATGACATGGGAAGGAGAAGAGCATCATAAATAAAAAGGTAATCCCAGGAAAAAATTACCTCTGTGCCAAATTTCATCCTGATTCGTTCAACTGTTTTAGTGTTCTAGAGTAGCATTAGAATATTAGAAGTAGGGTTGCTTGTTTATTATTAAATATTTTATTATAATAGGCCATAAAGAAAATCCAACCATCCACCCGGTTCACCAAATAGATACCGTTGTGATGTTCACCATGTATACCCAACCAAATAATTTCTTAAATTATTATAATTTCCTTTATTCATTAAACATAGCATATAAATTATACATAAAAATGCATTTAAAGATATAAAAAATAGTATCCCAATTGTTACTATTATTTTTAAAACCAAAACTGACCAAAACTTTTCACTGGTGGTAGAATTTTGATGACCCAAATTTGTCACAAAATTCGGCCGGGTGGGTGCCACCGTGCACGATTGCGAAAAACCCTCCATAGTAATCCAATTTCGGTTTGATTGCGGTCAGGGGTCAGCAAGTGCCCGGGGGGTTGTGGTCGTGGCACTAGTGGGACCGGTGGGAGTCACGCGGTGCTGCGACGACAATCCTCTTCTGATGAGGCCGTCAAGCTGAGTGCCACCATTGTTAACATGGTACGTGTATGTAATGGTGACCCTCTTTCGTGAGACTTTACCTTCAGCTTACCATCAGGCGAGGTGAAGTTAAATTGACGTGTCCTAAATATAAAAAAAAACATGACGTATGAGTTAAAAATTAACACTAAACACACACAATATAATGTTTGCACACCTCACCGTCCAATTATATTGAACCCTGATGTTTCAAATCCCCTCTCTCACAGCGTCTTTTATTGAAGATCTGCAGAAAACAAGGAAGGTCTTACAATACTGGCCAGTATTTTAGTGATGTAGGCTTGCCCTAATTCCTGGTTGGCTGTGTCAGCGGCTATGAACGTTGAATTCATCATTACACTAAATGTGAATGTGCCTTGTGTGTGAGTATTATAGGTTCATGTTATTGATACAGTTACTTAGTACTAAGTGAAGTTATATTGAAAGTAAAAGCAACATATGTATAGGTACAAAGTGTGTCGCCAGTTGTTTAAGCGAAGTTTGCTGAACCAGTTTTCTAAGTTATTCATTCGCAACTTTCACGAGAAGGGATTCTTTGATTACTTTTGTTTAATTCTTTAGCAAGTTACTTAAATACGTGATAATAATTTAAGTGGTAGTAGTTTAGTGGCGTTGTTGAGTCGACGTGTAGTGTATTCCAATTCCATCCTGTGCGTCAATTAGGTACACTTATCAATTCGGTGCGTACAGTTACGTATGAAAGGCACTTTATTCCGCGCACCCTCAGGCTCCTGATCTCCCTGCTGTGGTTTTCCCAAGCGACTACGATATGGGGTTCTTCAAGAAGAGCATTAGAAGGTTTATAGAGGGTCGGTAGCGCGAGTGTGATGCCCCTGGTGTTGCACACGTGGGCCGTGAGCTTGTCTGCCACCTGAGTGGTATAAAAAAAAACAAAAAAAACCTATAATGTATTATTGTGAACCACCGATCAAAATACTATAAAGATGAATATATCGCCGTGAAAGTCAGTTATTTATAAGGTCAAAAGTGACAGTTGGCAATTAATACGAGGTACATGCTTACCATCAGGTAAGTCCATTTGTTTGTTTGCCGACTTAGTTATAGTAAAAAACAACACTAAAGTAGGTAACTAATTCATGAATACAGTTCACAATAACGATAAATTATCTCAACACTTAACAAAACGTGACGTTTTCTCCCTATAAAATTCTAATAAAACAAAAAATAAACCAATCAAGCATTCCTCATAGTTTAAAAAAGTTACTAGATTGTCTAATCCATCCGTGGCTCGACTATGTGCTATGATTTCGACCAATAATATAAGTCGGGCGTCGGCGTCTTGAAGTCGACATTACGGCTCATTCTTAACCCTACGACATAAAGACGACAATCATATGACACAAAACCACCCACTCAAGTATGGCACATAACTATTTGTTTTTTCATCGCCCCCACGACTCGGAAACCTCAATGTTATGTTGTATAACGTGGCGCCCCAATTCAAGTACTGAAATAAACGTGCTCTGGCCCAGATTCAGTGTCCCCATCCCTACGACGGACGTGTGATACGCAATGCCCGATTAAACCCCCATTTCCTGGTCAACTGTCCGAATGCAATGAAATACGATTTCACTTTACAAACCATTTTGATTTAATCGATTGTAAACAGAGATAGGGATATGTTAGAACATAGGGGAGATAGCTTGAGTATTTGTTTTTTGTATTCGAAATTAAAACATATTAAATGATTGGGGTTTTTCCAAAAAGAAACGAGTTTGGATAATCGTTTAGCGACATTGATCGCGGTCCAATCGTGGTTATATTCCTGACGACATGCTTGGAATTCCCTTTTGTTTCCCTTTACGCTACACGTGTCCGCCGGCGCCGTCCGTCTGACAGAGCCACCGAGGCCCGTTATCGCAGCTAGCTATAAGTTTGTATAGTGTATCCGAATATTGGTGGCGAGCGGGGTGAACGACCTCTGTCGCTCACAGGCACCTGCAATCGCGTCGTTTCTGTTGACACAAGCAACTGACGGCCGTGACGCTTCCAAGTGATAATGAGTGTCAGTGCAACGTACTTGAGATTTCAGTGTAGTTAGATAAACTTAGCGATTTATAAATACCTATCTGATGTATGTAAGATGTAGGTGTAGTCAGCGTCAATACTAGATGATTATTTTGTAATTTTAGTATTAGAGTAAAGTAATTTATATTTTTTTTAACTAGCTGATGCCAGCGGCTCCGTCCGTGCGGAGGTCAGTTTTCGATTTATGGTCACATCACCGATTCTCTAAATCAATTGCAATCAAACATACGGCAGGTTTCAAGAGTAACCAAGGCCTTTTTAATCTGCATCTGCAAACTGCATCAAAATCATAACCTAAGTTTTTTTTTAATATCTCCAATGTGCAGACAAAACTAATTTACTATTTTATAATAGTATAGATGAAAATGTTGTTTAACTACATAGGCACATAGTAGACTCTATTACAAATATATCTATATAATTGAAAATGAATCCCCGAAATGTATGTAGCGCATAATTTCCAAACGACTACACCAAATTGGAAATATTTTTTGTGTTCGCTATTGTCAGGACAAGGTTTGTATGAAGAAAAATTAGGAAAGTTTACTGGTAAGGTGCTATTATTGTAGCGGGTCGAAGCCTGTTCATTAATACTGAAGAATTTTCATTCGAATTTTAAATTTAAAATCTGTGTAATCATCATCTTCTTTTGACGTTGACTATACCTACGTGTCTACATATTGTTTAGAGCTGAAGTAACTTTATGTAGATTTGTATGACTGTGAGTGAATTTAAGAGGTCAGTGCTAATTTATTCCAAGAGTATTTTTCAACATTGTCATGTAGGTAGGTTGGTATGTAGTACATACATTACATTCAAAATTCCAAGAAAGCACATATATTATTGGTATATTACCTATTTTGATAATCTATGTGACTTTTTAAATCTATCTATCTATTTACCTGCCCTTGACCCAATTATTTGGGTTCGGCGCAACGAGTCCTTCTCCTCGACTCATTCCTATGTGTCTATTTAAATATTTCGATACAATAAAAATATTAGTCGGGACATTATCTATATATATAAAAATGAAACCCGTTTTCCGTTGTCACGACATAGCATGAAAACGGCTTGACCGATTTGGCTGTTTTTTTTTGTAGTTTTCTAATACTCTGTGCAAGGTTCTTACGGAAAAAAATATTAAGAAAATCTCTCAGAATTTTTTTTTTCGTGCGCACACGTACGGTGTGCGCACGATAATTCTGAGAGGTTTAAGTCGATACACGACAAAACCACCCCCGCTGGCCGGTGGGGGGTATCCGAAGGGATTGATCCTCCCCAAGTGTCCGTTGCCAGGCACCCCGGGTAAGCCCTTGAATTCAATACATGGCGGGTCATTTTGACGTAGCGAAGCACGTACCGGGCCGCTAGTATTATATATATTCCTTTTTAAGTGAATTGGCACACGGCCACGTAGGAATAGGGGAGAAAAAGGGGCTCATTCACTTGAACAAGCAGGAAAAAGCACCCCAAGAAAACCTCTCCGATCATGGAGGTCGGTAGTCCCGGACGTAGACAAGTCTGCGTACTCGCCGCAGACTGCGGAACTCGGGGGGCAGGGTTCTCTCCCGCTCCCTCTCCACCGCCTCTTTAACGCGCATTACCTGCTCGCAGAAAGAGGCGTCGGCGTGCCACTTGCTCCCGTCGGAGACCACGGTTCTCACCATTGTCTCCAGGACGTCCACGCCCAGGACCGCAACGAGATCCCGGCGTTGACTCGCCCACGCTGGGCACTCCACTCCACCTTTCGTTCGTTGATACTAATAATACTAATAAACTAATAAATTTTTTTTTCACTATTTATTTAATTTAGCTTCTGTCTCTTTTTTATTACTGACTCTTTAATTTAGAATACATTTGAAATGCTGTTAATATTGCAACCGTTTCTCCTGTTAAAAACCTGTCTAAATTGGCTACATTAAGACTGAAGGTATGGTTAAAATATTTTTTAATAACTTGGTTTTAACTACTCCATAAAGGTAGCAAACTGTCAGTCCTATGTACGATATAGATAATGCTCTACAAAACCGAAGCAAGCCGATCTTAACTGAAATCTAACTCTTCTTCCCGACTTCAAAGTGCCAAATAACAAGGCGGGTACTGTACAAGTGAATTTCTATTACTTAAAAAAAAACATTTCTTAATAGAAGTTGAAGTTTTATAGCACCTAATTTAAAAAAAAAAAGATTAATACAGTACTTTCAACGGACCATTATTTTAATTACATAGTTGTAAACGTATTAATATTTATTTTGCATTTAAATGGTAGGTATCTTTTTGTGACGTCATATTTCAGTTACGGCATAGTAATTGCCAACAGTACACATATAGCCGTATCTCTGTATCTGAATGTTTCAAATACTAGATGTTAAATTACCACGTCTTTAGAGTTAAGATTTTTAGTCGTCGTCATCATCATCTTAGAGATGATCCCAGTTGAATCCGTGACCCTCATGTCGAATCTCGGGTGAAAACTTGGGGCGGTGAAAACTTTTTTCTTCTTTTTTCAATTATTTCTCTAATCTTGGCTTTTACGGCAGCGACTGTGCTTATTGATCGTGGCCTCCGGTTTTCTATATCTTCTATATAAAAATCAATGTTTGTCAGTTTGTTTCTTCTTATTTTATTTGCTGCCGTACCGTTCATCGGATTACGAGAAAACTTTATCAACTTATAGCTTGCAGTTGCGCAAAGATTAAAGGCATAGTTTATTACCTGTAGGTGGCGTGGCAATAGTCAATACTATTATAAAATTGTAAATTAGTCGTGTCTGTACATTGGAGATATTTAAAAAAGAACTTGGGTTATGTTATATGAACGATTCCAAATACAAAGATAGTTTTTTTGGAATTGTTGTCTCTTTATTCGCGATGGACGCAAAAACTACTGAAGAGATTTTGATGCAGTTTTTAATTAGAAAGGTCTTGGTCAGACTTAAAATCTGCTGTATGTTCCATTGCAATTGGTTGAGCAGAACCGGAGATATGACCCAAAAACGATAATCGACCTCCGCACGGGCGGAGCCGCGGGCATTCTTTATATAAGCAAATGAATGCTCCATTATGAACCAACGAACTAATTAATTTTATACCTATTTGTTATTCTGATTAAACATATGTTTATTGATTTGAATGTAATTTATTTAATTAAATACGTCTATTATTTAGTTCAAATCGTATCTTCACACGATTTGAATTAGGTAAATAATCAGATTTTAGTTTCTCTTCAAGTTTTATTAAGCCTGGGATATTTGATTTGTTAAGTATGTATTTTGATTTGTGCTAGTTTTATAATTATTTAAATAAACACAATTAATTCTTCAAGTTTCGGTTTATGCCAGTTTTGATTAGTATTAGATTTTTTTATTAAACCTAACCTGTTCACGTTTCGACTCGTGCTAGTTTTAATTAATGCTTGTTTTTGTTAACAAATCAAAATTTTCAAGTTTTATTGGTGCCAGTTTTGATTGGAGTGAGATTAAAAAAAAACGCATCGTTTGTTGAATATTTGATTAAAGTCAGTCGCAGTCTTTACAGACCTTATTAATTTGCGTCTGATAATTATTTTATGTCTATGATGCCTTTTCTTTTATGTCTTTTATTTTGTAAACATTTTATTTCAAGTTTAATCATTTCTCAGTAAGTAAATTTTGTTCTGAAACCATATAAAATTAAGTCGAAAACTATTTTAAGTAACGGATTGTTTTGCGATAAATTTTAGTTTATTTTATTAGTTACACTATTCCCGACGTTTCGGTTGATTTTCAGTAACCGTGGTCACAGGGTCACCTATTCGCGTAAACTTAAAAATTACATTTTATAATAAAAAATACTGAAAACCAGACACTACTGTGCTAAACTACACACAATGCAAGTAACGCGTGATTGTCACAATTGTCACAAAGCAAAAAGGTCACAACAAGTTTAGTATCGCAATGAACTTTTAATGCAAGGTTAAGTCATTATTCAACATTTTATTACTTACTGCTGTGCAGTTTCAAAACATTTTACGTTTAACGTCGGTATTCACTCTGAAAAGAATAAAGGTGCAGTGACGCATTTAAGGCTTACCTTTCATAGTTAGGCTGTTAAGTGTGACAGTGTCTTTATAAATACGACGATGCGTTTCGTGATTAAACGTGAAAAAAATATTCCTACTCTATTTGATATACTGTTGGTACTAAATATTTAGCTATTCAATTCATATTAGCGGTAATGCCGCTTACATCCGCCCTCTTAGTTTCCAAATCTCTTTTAATCGATCTATTTTTTTCTTCTTATTTCTATTAAATTCAGAATCACTTATAAATAAACTGTACCTTTTTTTTTTCGTGCGGAAATCCCCTCGGATACCCCCCCCCCCCCGCCGACCAGCGGGGGCGGTTATGTCGGGCTTGAACCGACTAAAACCGCACGCCGTCTCGTGTCTTAAAACGCCGGGGTGTAAGGTTGCCCATAGAGCATATCCCTCGCCCCCCGACTGACCCTGGGCCATCTCCGGTTTCGAGATGGCCCCCTCGGGTTTGGGAACCACGGTGTCTTCTTTTTATAACACTTTCATGGTAAGTGAACGTAGGACACGACTAAAGGTAAGCAATTATATGATTTACAAACTATTGGAGCATCAGACTTGTAACTAGCGATTTCCGAGGATACCCTTGTTTAAAAAAGAATGTAAACATAACTGTGATGTTTAACAGATTAAATACTTTTTCTTTCTTTTCTTTCTTTCTTTCTTTCTTTCTTTCTTTTAATGACATTAAAAGACCCTTAAAACAACAATATGTTACTAAGTTCAAATAACGTGGTGAGGTTCCTTCGACATTCACTATTCATCACTGCCTCACTAGTGAGAGGCTTATGTCCTACATCCGTGATTGGCACGACATGATACGATACGGTGCCGTGCTTTTTCACGGTAGTGCCATCATCAGACAACACTGACACTTAACATTATCAATATTATCTCTCATGTAGCTATTACCAACCATCGAACAAAACTTAAATATGGAGCAGAATAAACGATTAAGAGGAAGTGGGATAGCTATTCTTGTGCGGCATAAATGCTGTGAAGATTTTCAACAGATTCGTAACACGATTGACTCTTACCGACGTATACTTATGATATCCTATACTATATACTACTATATATAATCCTACCTGTACAGGTGTACAGGGCCCTACCAAGGGGCCCAAGCTACCCTTACCTACACATCGGTGCACCTTTTAAACAATGGACGAGGCTCTGGCGCAGGCTTCCCTCTCGGGGATGGGTCAGACGGTATTCGCTACCGGAAATACACAAATACCAAAGAAAAACAATAAGCGAACCACGGGCTTCAAAGTGCAAATTTTGCCCGCAATTGGGAAATCACTATTAGGATAATGATGACTTTAATAAATGTTTGTTCTTTGTTAATAATTATAACCAAATTGCAGCTTCGCCCGCGTGGAATTCTAATCCCGTTTCCGTTTCCCATGGGAACCTATTCCAGGAATAAAACTGACCTATGTGTTATTCCAGACACTCTATCTCTGTATCAAATTTCAGCCGAATCCGTTGAGCCGTTAGGGCGTGATTGAGTAACTAATATTGGATATTAGTTACAGCTAGTAGAAGAATAGTATGAATACAAGTTTATATAACGGCCAATTAAAAGTTTTCACCGATAATAAAGTTAAACAACAGTGATCTCTGGTAGGTACTACGACATTGTTACAAAATATCAATACAATATCTTAGAAAAGTACCGATTACATAAGGTCTTCCTTAACCTGGCAACACTCATGTTAAAAAAATCAATATCGATACTGCGGTACACATCATTATACATATGATACGCTCTGTTGATAAATGCATTTTGCCTGTAGGTATTATGAGATATGTGCAAGTTTAGAGATACAAGTTTCCCTACTAGCACGGATTAGGGTCCTGTCTCTATTCTGCCTAAATTCTATACATTCCATGTGATATCGAGTTACTTATACAGGCATTGAATCTAAAGTTGCAGATTTATTACGAGATCTAAAGTTTTCCCGCGTGAGAAATGGGGACGCAGCCTTGTCCCGCTTCTCAGATTGGCACATTTTTATCTAGTCTTTGAACTATAGCCAACGGCAGGCAAACTTTCCATTTGATTGATAGAGGATACAGCCGGTGAGATTACAAATCATTAGTTGTAGAAATGTTTGTTAAGATACTGCACTTCGGGTTGTAATTATCCTACTATTCCACAATAATTATTATAAATGTAGTGTGTGTGAATGCTTGTTACCACGAATCTCTGTAATTACAAAGCAGATTTTTTATTGCATAGGGGTTGGTAAGCAAAGGTTTATTGGTAAAAATTCCATTAGACTATATTGTATCATTGTAGATTTAGACACTTGCATAAATTCTATTAATGTTATAAACTAGTAGCACATATTTAACCCATACCTACATACCTGTAATTTATTAGTTTTACAAAAACGTGTGGAAAAATAATGTTCAACTCGAACCAGTAGTTCTTAAGATTAGCGCGTTCAACCAAACAAACAAACTGTTTTCATCTTTATAATATTAGTAAGCGTGTGAAAGTTTGCGAGGATAGATGGATGTAATGTGTGTGAGTGTGGATATTTGTTACTGTTTCACACAAAGCTGGCTAAACGAATCTGGATGAAATTTGGCAAGGCATAGATCATAATCTGAATTGGCACATGTGCCACTATTTATTCTGGGAATAGGTTCCTGTAGGTCGGGGGGGGGGATCAGTATTTGACGCGAACAGAGCCACTGGTAATAGCTAGTAAGTATAGTATACATTGCTACAACAAACAAGGGAAGATTTGTATTAACAAAATCTAGTGGGCGGAAATCACACAGTGATTGTCAAACTTCGGGCCAAACTTAGATATTTTTATTCAAAATTACAGACCTTAGGCCTTGTGCATATTAATCGACGCGTCTTTATATATTGAGCAATAAATATGAAGTAAATGAAATCAAATCAAACGTCTTCGACGTCAAAAACACAAAAAAATGATTTAATATTTCAGTTTCTTTCAGAGTCTGGTTGTTAAGTAAATATAGATACAATATACGTATTGTCATTGTCACTCAAATGTCAAAGTCAAATACGCGTTACTCTGATAACTCGAAAGAAACTCACTTGTAAAAGTTTTTTAGGGACAATTTATATGGTAGGTACCCGAAACCTTGAACGTACAAACCCCAAAATCTAATAAGTTCTTCCCATTAACCAAACAAGATGCTTGGCGAAAGAATTTTTTTAATCGGATAAGTGGTTCTTGAGTTATTGCGTAAACAGACATCCAGACATTCAGACATCCAGACCAACAGACAGACCGACACAAACATTTTTTTTGCTTAATTAGACTTAGAATCATGTGAAACGTCAAGAAAAGTGATAAAACGTGGGTGTAAGATTTTGATTTTTTTTTGCGTGATTTTAAGACTTCGGTGTCCACCTGGTTGGTGGTCCGAAGTAATATCTCGAAACCTAACAAGGGAGTCAATATTTTACTTAAAATATTTGTAATATTCATTCTCATTTCATTATTACATTACAATATTGGACCCTGTCTAATATCGTTAAAGCGGAGTTGTATTTCCCATTCCAATTAGAAATATGAAAATCCAAATTAAATTTGGATTGTGTTGATGTAAATTTACAAAGTTGTTTGTTGTTATTTTATCTACCTAGAGCTTAAATATTTGTTTTTGGATGATCTGAAGATGCAAATTATATTATGACAAATTTAGTTGCTGACACATAGTCTGTGATGAATTCCTGTTGCTAAGTACCAAGTGCCAAGAGATCGAAAAGTAGAACTAGGTAAGGTAAAGCAAACATCCCACGCAGAAAGAAAGGAGGCTTAAATAGAGTAGAGTGGGTAAAAGGAAATAAAGGGAGCTAAGTGTTTCGACACTTTTACGAATACCATTTTCTTAAATTCAAATAAATCTTTACTCCTTAAGGTTACAAACTACTTAATACTTATAAACGTTAAGATCATGCTTCCATATTTATATTTACAGCCAATTTTTTTAGTTCGAATTTCGTTAAATAAACTAAACTAAAATCGCCAATTTCATGCAATAAAATTAATTGTGATAATCGAGTTTAGTTCGAATTGTATCATTGGTGAAATAAATTCTTAGAAACCTTACGAAATGCAACAGATTACTCACAGTTGAAATTAATATCGAGTTACCGAAAGTTGAAATTAACATCGGCTTACATAAAGTTGAAATTAATTTCGACTTTATGTAAGCCGATGTTAACTTTTAACTGTTAACTTAAAGTCGAAATTAATTTCGACTTTAAGTTAATTTTTCTACCAGCTCAACACTGCTAACAGAGCGTTGAGCAGTGTTGAGCTGTTAGAAGCTGATAAGACGCACGAACTATTTAACTCAAAATTAGAAAAGGATTCGCTTTTTATTAATTCATATGAATTTTATAGAGTGTCATGCCTGTCAAAGAAAAGTTTAATTGTTTGTTTGTTATCTGTTCATAGGATTCCAGTATTACATTAATGACATTGTAGCGGACTAGCTCTATTTAATTCAATTTACGAAGGCTAAGCACCGACGTTCGAGTTATTGACCCAAGTTCATCACTACGTACTATTTGATAATGAAGAATTGTGTCGATCGATATATACCTACATTATATATCAATTTCGATTGTGTATTCCGAAAGGGGTAGACAGAGATGTGTTTTATTGCGATATTTCCTAAACTTAAGTAGAGTCATTCTTTAGTCAATACGTATTGGACTCGTTCTGGGTAGTAACACACGCTCTCTTCAGTTGTTTTCGCCCTTTCTCCGCTTTTCGTACATTTTCACCTATGTGCTGGTACCTACTAATAGCTAATCTATACTATCTATCCTATACTATCAATGCTTCTATACTAAAGAGGGAAGATTAGTTTATTGTTAATCGAAAAACTCTGAAACTACTGAACCGATTTAAAAAATTCTTTCGCCATTAGAATTCTACATTATCCCTGAGTAACTTATTTTTATTATTTTATTTTGAGCTTATTTTTATTTGAGTTTCTCACGGGATCAGAACTTATGCGGGTAAAACTACGTGGCGAGGCTACTCTATAATAAAGCGTTAGTAGGTATTTCTTTCATCGCATCCGAGATTGTCACATCGGAGTCCGGGTTCAGTTTTACAACTATTTGAATCAACGGAAGAAATTGGAGGTTTTTTTTAAGAATAAGTGACCGAAATTACGAGTAGTTCTGTTAAGCTAAGGTAAATTGCTTGTGTTAGAACTGGGTTCAGGCCGGTAGTGAAATGGCCAGGGTTCAAACGAGAGATATCGCGACCGTAAGGCCGACTTCTTAACCACTTAGCTACCGACGCTTATTAAAAGATAATCTAATCTAAGATATCTATATCTATACTATGATAAAATTGTTAATAAGTTTTGTCTGTACATTGGAAATATTAAAAAGATACTTGGGTTACGTTAAATGAACGATTCTGAACACAAAAATATGTTTTTTTGTAATTCTTGTCTGATTATTCGCGATTGACGCAAAAACTACTGAACGGATTTTGATTCGGTTTAGTTATTAGAATTAAAATCCGTATGTTTGATTGCAATTGATTAAGAAGACCCGGATATATGACCATTAAACGATAACCGATCTCCGCGCGGGCGGAGCCGCAGGCATCAGCTAGTTTAGTATAAGATCATTGTATAAACCTTTCTTTAGTTAATAAATTTTTTCTTAGCTTTATTATAAGCCGAAAGAGACATTTTTAGGTGAACGTCTTCCAATAGTATACACTGGTAGCACTGATAAATAAATTTTAAAATAATCTATATCATAATAGGTTACAACTTGGCTGATGAAAACTTGATACAGATGCTCCCGAGTATGTAGTAAATATTTATACTAATAGCTTGTTTAAAAGTGTTAGATAAGATATAAGACATTCCTGCCCTCGATATTTGACTACACAATTGGGTGAACTGGTTATGTCACTTCAGTGACCGCGTCAAGTGTTGTGTGGGTTCGATTCCCAAAATTGATCAGATTGATGTTTTAAGTATAATTGTACTTGTGTTTTTAAAATCTCCCACTATTCTTCTTTCTTCTTCTATTACTCTTTAAAAAAATATAACAAGCTTTCATTGCAATGCTAAACACAGTAATTTAACATTGACATATGTATCCTGTCGACACAGTCGTGATGAGAGTTGTTCCGTGTATTAACTTCACGCACTATGCCCCGCCAGCGTACAATACCACACATAATTACTGAATCACGACATGTAAAATGCAAACAAATAATTGACTACAACAAGCTCAATTGAGAGCTTACTCCGGTGACATACAAATCAGCTGAGAGCACCGGTTAAACTACAACCGCTCTTATCAACAACTTTCCAACTCACTCGCTATGAATATTCAACGGCCGTCTTGCCAGCAGACTCTCACCGGCTACCACCACCGGTCATAAGCTACGATACCTACCTAGATACAGTTTGGGCTCAATTTTGACGACCCGGTTTCCCACTCAGCCAGAAATACAGACGATCGCCGGTCAGCGCGCACACTGGGCTCTGTCTACTGATCCATCACTGCACATCCGCACGATACCGCGAGACTCACGATTTCACTGTCACAGCACGCAGCGGCCACCGGTGACCGCCAGCGGGAGTCACGGCACGCACCAGCACAGATACGCGTTTCAATTGTCGCACGGCTACCGCTGCAGTGGAGTGGATGACCGATCGAGGTGAAACCGTCGGGTACCGAAACTGGGAGGCGCGAGGTTGGTGCGACCTCCACGCTCGAGAGCGTGAGCGTCGGAGAAGTCTGAGCGGTGGCAGGTGTGCTGCGAGAAGTGCAGCGATAAAGCGGAGAGAGGTGTACGAGACGACGCGCGTGACTCGCCGCCGCCGACTGACGGGGCGCGCCGCGACGAGCCTCGCTCACAACCACATGCGCACCCGCGCACACTCGCGCCCGCCTCACACCGACAAGCGCCAAGCGACACGTAGCACTCCCGCCTCGCGCTCAACCGATTCCAACATATTTTAAAGTTTCATAAATCGAATTAGACTTTAAAATCCAATCGAGACCATCCAGCACCCGTACAAGTCTGCCAGCATGTATATTTACCTGAACTTAACGGACTAAATATTACGTGGACGCATCGGTTGCGCAGTGAATGGATAGCGCGTGTAATGTAGAGACAGTATCAACGCATGCGCCACGCACACTCCCTCAAATTACCCATGTACTTACTAAAAACTTGTGTACGACTGTAGTAGTTGATCGTGTCCAAAACGAAGCTCGGAAATTGAAAACAAGCCTTTGAAAGTTAGTAATGTGTACACACTGTGTTTATCGTACACCGTGAATAGATTGTAATGATTTTACTAAGTATATAAATAATCAAAATAAACAGATGGGAATAGTTATAAGGCTATAGGTGATCACTGATTAATTCGTTAACTCATTTATGTTTGGTTTCAATTTACAAAATATTAATTACGATATGCATTCAATGCAGTCGTAGTAAGGTCATCGAAATGTTGTAGATGTGATGCTTCAAATTGCGTAAATAGACGTTCCAATGAACTCGTTTAATAATAGCGTGTGTGGCGAGGGCGTCACTGACGACTAGTATTTCACTAGTCGGTTCTCTTGCCTCTAGTGCGAGACTGGCCCAAGGTTGGCGGAACGTACGCTCCGCTGTCACACCACGAAAAATCTGTCATAAAATATTGAAGGATGATATTCGACGAAGCCCCCATATCGACAGCCAATATGATTCGTTGAGCGAAACGCAATGTAACCTAAAACTTTTTAGTGTATTTTTGCTTCAAGCATGTACAGATTGTCAAGTGATAAAATATTTTTGTATCTTAATTCAATTATGAATTGTCTGCATATTTATAGTTATATGAGTAAACACATTTGATCTCTACATAGAGTTCAAAACCAATAAAATTTCTTTGTCACTGTAATTCTACATGTCTCTACATTATCGTCCGTGCTGTAGAATTGTCCAATTTAGTCATATCACAGATTACATAATATAGTCATATCAATTTTTTCTTAACTAAGATGGCAAACAAGCACTTATGTGCTTAAACCACGAGAACAGCTTATCGCTTATGCGATAAGCTGTTCTCGTGGATTATGAATGCTACGATATAATATGCTAGTTACTTATCTTCTATAAGTAACTAGCATATGTGGGTGTGAAGGGAGAATCAGGAAAAGGTTACATATTTCGGTAATAATATAGATAATACTTGGTAGACATCAATTTGTTACACGGACTAAACTGGAAGCAATTAAAAATGACATTGCAGATATTAATGGCACACAAAAAGAGATGCCGGCCTCTTTAGTGTCTCGACGGATCAGCGGCTCATCCGCCGTCACACTGCGTCGACTCCCTGCGAAAATAAATTAATTTTCTAATTGAAACTTCGTATAATTAAAAACATGTGCTTTTTAAATTTGGCAGCCTCTGTGGCGTAGCGGTAGTGTATTTGACTGCTACACAAGGGGCGGGGGTTCGATTCCCGCTCAGTGCAAATATTTGTATGCATGAATGTGTCTATTTGCATTGGTCTGGGTGTTTCTATGTATAATATGTATGTATTTACAAAAAAAAAACGTATATAGGTAAGTATGTTTAACCGCATTCCGGAACTCATAACACAAGCTAGTTAAACTATGCTTACTTTGGGTCTAGAAAGCGCTGTGTAGAATGTCGTAGAATATTTATTTATTATTAATTTATTTAAATAGATACGTGTCTATTCAGATAAAACATAACGACAATTTACGATTCCGTTACCTCACGTGAAGGCGCGTAAGATAATGAATGTACTCACATTATTATCTTATATTAATGAAATCGGTTTAAAAGAGGTACCTAGATACGGTACTGGTGCTCAGAACAGTCACTTATAACTAGGCAAATTAGCCTACCTAAACGCAACGCCGCTGCAATCGGGTTTTAGGTGCCTATGATATCTTTTTTACGAATGTATTCCCCTGTGGAGCCAGGACCCATGCCGCTAGTTAGTTATAATATAATTAATTGGGCAGATTACTTTTATTTTTAAATAGCTGAACCTAAGTAATGAACCAATTTTTTTTTTATTCTTTCAATTCAGTATCGATCGATAAAAGAATACGTCGGCGAAGTTTGTTGGTAGGTAATATTGTTTAACGAACGTGAATTTACAAAATTACATAGTTACCTTTCGTCATCAAAAGCAGGTGGAAAAAGGAAAAGTTTTTATTTGTTATTAATTTACTTGTTGGAATCGCATCCATACACTACACACGGAGTAGACGTATTAGTATAGATTACTAACCCAACAATATTTGAATGAATGCATACGTTACGTACGCGCGGACGGCTGTTGACAACTCGATGGCGAGTATGGCGCCTGAATAAAGTATAAGAGCGGTCCTGGAGGTTCCGCGGCGAGTAGGTGCTTAGAGCGCGTAAGTACGTAGAGTGCGTGAGGCCAGCTAACACTGCGATGATGATAATGGTATTATTAGAATTAAAAGAAATTAGAAAATGATGTAATCATTGCGAGTAAAATTACGCGCCTCCCTTCAATTTTTTGAAGAAAATTATCTGTGATTCTAGTTATTTTCAACACTTTTATTCTTTATAAATATGTGCTACCTTGTGTTCTTACTAACTTTGTAAGCTAGAAGCTGAAAGTTATGTCAATAGCACATAACTGTCGAAAAGACTAATTGCATGACGATCGAAGGGCCTTGTAATTTTCATTTGACATCATTTCATGTTTACCTACCTTGCTTACTCACTAACTATTCCACCGACCTGTTTTTATGGAATTCACATTGTTTTTTTAAATTATAAGACATCAAAGCATATCATTAAATAGCTGTTCTTAAAAACCAGATCAATAAATATAATAATGACGAAAGAAACAGGCTAACCCTTAAAAAGATTTTTAAGTTAAATGGTTTCTTTTTCCTTTTGTTTTTATTTGGTCGGCCATGTTGGATTTGCATTTTTTGAAATATTTCATTCTACTAGTCAGGCCCTTTCATTTGATACCTCTATTGATTGATTTGTAAAAAAAAATGTTATCCACAATTTTGAAGCGGCGGCCATCTTGGATTTACAATAATACTGAATAAACAAAATTGTATTCTCATCCGAAATAAATACTAAAGGTCTGTACCCATATATCAGGTCAATCAGGGAATAGGAAGGGGGTAACATTTCAATTAAGTACAAAATTTGACCCAAACAAATAATTGAAAAAATTAGGCCAAGCTAAATAAAACCGTTTAAAAAGAGCCATTATTAGTTTATGGACCATATATATACTCTATATTTGTTTATAAGAGATCATTGAATACTACACATACATCTCTTTTATATGCATTGGAGCTTATAAACAGGTAGGTAGACGTATAATTTAGATCTAGGTTGTATGGGGCACTTCAAGATCGTTGGGACCCATGCCAACCTGCTGATTGACGGTTGAGGCTCCAACGAAGGTTGTCCTCTTGGGGCTGGGGAATCAGATGACAGTCTCTCGTTTAAAAGCCAACCAATCTAATTCACAGAGAGGGTTTTCTGAAAGAAATGCTCATTGCAATAGCTATTTCTGCCGAAGATATGCATGTCAGCCCTATTTTGTATTGTTCCATTAGTGCCTCCTTTCAGTCAGTGTCGGACATCATAAACCTAGAAAATTATAGAGAACTTAGAGTAAAGCAGATAAATTAAGATGATCTGCTTAAACCTTAAACCAAAATAAATATTTCTAAAATGCAAATGAACTTTGCAAAGTCAGAGGTGGGTGACCGGGAATCGGTCGACCGCCATAAGGTTAAGGCTACAATTGAGCGCAACGCGACTCACGATCATTATGATTTGAAAAAATATGCTATGATTTTTATTTAGTTTAATGCACAGGAATAATCTGAATTAAATATTGCAACGACTACATTAACCTGTCACACAAATTAAAGCAAACTAGTGTTTTTATCCATTGATCCTGATTCGATCATAATCATTATTGAACATTTGAAGAAAACATAAGTAGCTAGATCGAAGTTTAACTCGTGCAAAAAAAAACAACTATTACCAATTTTATAAATTGATAACCTAACCAATAAAAATAGGCAATTTAATAGGCAATAATCCTATAATAGGCAAAAAACAAAAAGAGGTGAAACGGTTGGAAAAAACATTTACTAAGTTTTCGCTTAACGTATTAGTTTACTTGAATACAGATAATAATAAGAAATATTTATTATAGTTTGTTATTATTATTTATTTACCTGTACTTACTAGGTACTGTATAAATATGGGTTGTATTATGTCATAATCGCTTTTCTGAGTCGCTGTGTCATAAGTAATGTATTCATGTCATCATTAGATTCCCGCTTGTAATATAGCGGCCATGTTTATCTCGTTTCATTTTCTATATCGCATTGCCATTTCGTGTTAAGTGTATCCCCATCCTAAGACGCTAATGATAAAACCCTTTGGCTATTACTACGGGCTAAGATAACTGGTCCAGAAAAAACTATACATATCACGAAGGAGTTAAATTTAAAAGCCAGACAAAGACGGGTTGTTTGCTAAAGGTGGCCGCCCCGACTGACAATGTTGGCTTCCGCCGGCGCCCAGATCATTGCCAGAAACACTTAGGGAGGAAACTTAAGCATAAAGCGAAAATACAATAAAACTATATAGGTACTGATAATGTTAAATCGTGCGTGTTTTCAGGTACGTGGTTATATAAATGGAATGAAAAAATGCTTCGGAGTGTAACAGTTATGAATGAGGTCTCTTGTTCGATTCCCGCATTCTAAGTGTTAATGGGTTTTCTCAGTAGCAGGAATCGTGACCGGTGGATAGGACGCTTATAAAAATTTTAGTGATGTAACTATTCATCGTTTTGGTTGGTTATTTACTAGTTTTCAGTTTACAAGTAATTGACTCGTAAACTGAAAAAGAGATGTAATTTAATGCTGACTATCGCAATGGTGCCGTGATAGCGAGTACAGCTGTTGTGTATGCAGTCTCGGGTTCGATACCCAGGTCAAGCAAAGCGTTTTTTAGTTTGTCTGTTAGGAAACGATATATATATTGACGGCCTCTGTGGCGTAGCGGTAGTGCATTCGACTGCTACGACAGGAGGCGCGGGTTCGATTCCCGCTCAGTGCAAATATTTGTATGCAAGAATATGTCTTTTTGCATTGGTCTGGGTGTTTCTATATATAATATGTATGTATTTACGAAAAAAAATATATATATAAGTATGTTTATTCGCAAGCTGGAACCCATAACACAAGCTAGTTAAACTATGCTTACTTTGGGTCTAGAAAGCGCTGTGTAGATTGTCGTAGAATATTTATTAAAAAAAAAAAAGTCAGGATAATGAAACGTGCTTGCTACACAGGTGGAGCCCCCTATAACGTGAGATCAAAAATATAACTGTTAAAATGTGGGTCATCATATCAGCCGTAGGAAGTCCACTGCTGAACATAGGCCCCCCCTATGACTTTCGTCATTTGGTGGTGGGGGGGGGGGTTGGACCATAACCCACCGCGCTGGTCCAGTGCGTGTTGGCGGGTCGCCAGAGCCTTCTCCGTTAATCAGCAGAGTGCACCGCGGGCAGGTGAGGTTGGCTTTTTTTTTTATACCACTAAGGTGGCAGAAAAGCACACGGCCCACCTGATGGGAAGCGGTTACCGCGGCCTATGGACGTGTGCAACACCAGTGGCGTCACCCTTGCGCTGCCGACCCTGTAAAGGAAAGGGGATGGGAAAGGAGTTTGGGAGGGGATGGGAAAGGAGTTCGGGCTCCGGCACTCTCACTCACCAAACGGAACGCAACAGTTCAAATACTGTTACTTGGCGTCGATATTCTGTGAGAGGGTGGTGCTTCCCCGGTCGAGTCGGCCCTTCATGCAACGGCCAAAATGACTGTTGCTTGACTCTACCACTCAACAGGCTTAGGTCCCGAAAGATGTTAGTAGGGACTCCTTACACTCCGGGATGTTAGTAGGGACTCCTTACACTCCTTACAAATGTGGGTGATTAATAAAATAATGTATTAATGGGTGTATGGGGCCCCACTGAGATCTTCGATCTTCATCCTCACCTGCAGGCCGGTACACCTTTTGATTAACGGATGCGGCTCTAGCGCAGTCTTTCCTAGCGGGGATCAGACGGTGGTCGCTCCCGCTAAAAGCTAATATAAATATGATGGAGTTGTAGGAGACCGGACCTCAGGCTCCAAAGTACAAGTTTTGGATGCAACCGGAATTGGTGTTCAGATAAAGAAGAGAATATAAGGGTGTATACAAATGGGAATCCACAGGCACCTACGGTATATACGGTATCTTAGTGGTTAAGGAGCCGACCTTACGATCGAGAGGTCCCGGGTTCGAATCCTGGCCATTACACTACCGACGTGAACCCACTCCTAACACAAGCAATTTAGCTTAGCTGGAGGGGTTAGGGGGAATATTAGTAATTTCGGTTACTAATATTCTTTAAAAAAAAAAAAATATATATATATATGAAATACATTTTTAATATCGATACTCGATTAGTAATAATCAATTGACTGACTCCAAATGCCTTAACCAATTTTAATTCTAATGCTATGGAACCCATAGTAAGCAATCCGATACCAAAAAATTCGCAGTCTTCTCGCCCAAAAAGGTGGTTAATGAGCGCATTCATGAAAATATCCAAATTATTCGGTATCCTCCTACCGGTCAATGACTCGACATCTTAGTGTCCTAAATCGAACCGAGTTTGTAGAGGTCAGGCGTTCGAAGAGATCTCGAGAAGGGTACAGGGCCTGTAGACAAAGTGACATTTTATTAGCGAAATCACTTCCGAACGAATTCGTTTCTATTCGTAATCAATGGGATCATATGAAACTTTGATGAATATAATAATAATATAATAAATCATTTACTTTCAGTTACATAGGCCCACTAAATTCATTCATTAAATTTTTGTAGTCACATTAATGTTGTAAATGAAGAAATTCATTCATTAATGATTATGTCAATCTCATATTACATTACTGAACGTTTCCACTGGCGTTATCACTAATAGAAAGTCACCTTGTCTAGAGGTCCAGACTTCCTTCTTAGAGGACCGCTTGCGAACAATCGCTTGGAAACTCCTTATTATAGTTGTGGGGTCTTCAAGCTCCACGTTCAAATTGCTTGTTTGTACACAGTTACGACTATTTGTTAGCTCGCTTATGTTAGTAAGAAATGCGAAAATGTTCCTTTGACGTCCAATAGAAATATACAAACGTTTATGTTGCATTGTCCGGCATCTGATGTGTTGAGCTAATCAGAAGGCTTTGTTCGCGTCGGCTTGGATTTTCACAAAGGATAAAATTATATAAACCATCAGTAGAATACACATGTGTCTGATCAAAGATTGTTTGTGAAGCTTCGGTAATGTACGTTGCTGCCCTTTTTTAGGTTGATCGTAGTGTTGGAAGGGCGCCATAGCAGTAATCTTTAACTATTGTGCGCTTTGTACGCGATATTGATGTATACAATATGATTGTTTGTTTTTTAAATATAGTATATTTTGCAACGGGTCCGTAACTTAATTTCGAGAGACATATGTTAGATTATTGAAATATCGACTGAAAGATTGTGCGAATAGAGTTTATTGCGAAACAACTTTTTGTCGCCAAACGCTGCTTCGATTGAACGATTCTTCGAATATTTATCAATCGATGGACTGATGGTTCCAATGTTAAATTCAAAACATTGTTTGTAGACATCTCGGTACATAGGAAGCACTGTACACAGAGATCTCTCTTCATTGATAGCACTTCTTGTCATAAACTTTACGGACTAGTAGTTATAGTGCTTCGCCGGCCGCTGCAGTGGCACGCTCGCTCCGCTCGCACGGCTCGCGCTCTGTTGGGGTCACAGTTCTAACCTAACCTATCCCACTTTACTTATTTTTGGAATATAACCCGAGCG
This sequence comes from Cybosia mesomella, assembly GCA_946251805.1. Lineage (NCBI taxonomy): Eukaryota > Metazoa > Arthropoda > Insecta > Lepidoptera > Erebidae > Cybosia > Cybosia mesomella. The sequence continues at coordinate 13,639,315 of OX276394.1, read as the reverse complement.
AGGCAAGAAGTGTGAATCATCAGCCCATCGATTGATAAATATTCGAAGAATCGTTCAGTCGAAGCAGCGTTTGGCGACTAAAAGTTGATTCACAATAAACTCTATTCGCACAATCTTTCAGTCGATATTCCAATAATCTAACATACGTCTCTCGAAATTAAGTTACGGACCTTTTTGCAATAACATAAATAATGTGATAAAACATACGTTTATTTTCTATCAACCTGGCGTCACCAGGGTGCCGAAGAATCCCGTGAATTTTCAAATATTTTTGTTCACAAACCTTGTCCTCACGAACATAATTAAAAAGAAATCATCCGAATCCTCACCTGCAAGTGACCTCACCTCTCGTAAAAGCCGTAAAAGTCAAAACAAAGGAGAATGGACCCCGGACTAGGAGGTGAAAGGACGCAATCGGGAACAACGCAAAGATGATAATCTGTGTTCCAGGTAGAAGAAAGAGTTTCTAAGGATTACATTCTTAGTCCTAGCAAGCGTTGATCACCTGTCGAACCACAGGCGGCTCGTTATAGTATTCTCTCTACTCCACGATACTCCGAAAGTTTTTAATGTTCACAAGCAGACAGTAATTTTAATTTGACCTTCTTAGAAGTGTGTCAAAATAATATTTTATTGTTCATAACATGTAAGTCGGAGCATTTCTCGGTTGTCATTCCTAAATTAATCAGCTGACTTGGAATTTCACGCTTTACGCTCGCGCATCCTGTCACTGTAACTAACAAGCGTCACCTTTTATTGGATTATTTTTGACTCAAAAAATTTAACATTAAAAGTATATTCAGTTTATTCTTAGTACTAGGAACCAGGCAGAAATGGCAGACAAAATGACAACTTTTATAATATTTTTACCATTTGTATAGTCGACTGTATTATAAAAAGAAATATTACATTCCAAATTTCCGGTTTAGGTTTTTTTAATATAATCCTACTCATATTGTAAATGTGAAAGTTTGTGAAGATGTTTGTTATTTATTCCCGTTCTAACGGCTGAAAGGATTCGGATGAAATTTGGTAAAGGTATAGATTATAGTCTTTGTGAGGGTGCATATGGGACCCCACTAAGATTCTTAGGCCCAAGCAAATCTCACCTGCAAGCCGGTACACCTGCTGATTGACGGACGGGGCTCTGGTGCAAGTTTTACTCTAGGCGTTGGGAGGTTTGATGGCAGTCGCTTCCATTACAGGCGGATTTCCATAAGAAACGGAGGAGTAAGCAGCTTCTGGCTCCAAAGTGTAAGCTTTAGTTGCAACCGAGATTAACAAATGCTCACGTCTACCCCATCGCCGGCACCAATGGGGTGAAGCCCGTGGGGGTTTCCACACGCTAAAAAAGGTAGCAAAATGCAAAGTGTAAAAAATGTAATGTTCATTTTATGTTTTGATTGTTGGGGAAGTGGCTGCCGTCGAACCTCCAATACCGAGCGGAAAAACTGCGACCGAACCTTGTCTGTCAATAAGTGAGTTTACAGACTTCCATTGACTTAGGCTGTGCATCTGCTGCTTTGCGCTGAGTGTCGTATTCAATGCACGTCGTTAGCTAGGTTAAAAACGTCGTATGTAAAGGTTTTATATCTATTTACTTTATTTTTAAACTCAGTCTGCAACAAAGTATTAATCGTAAAAATGATGAATGATCTAATGGTAGAGTAAATTACAGTGAGCTTTTGTCAGGTAGTCTGTGGTTAATCCTTTTTGGACACAACTGATCTTTTTCTGCAATTATCACCTTTAGAGGTCGTATAGTCCTAACGAGGCACATCGCTAAACGGCGCACGCGCACCCACGCGATACCCACGTACAATGTCAATTGCTTGCAGAACTGATAAATACAAAAAGTGCCATTGTATAATTATTAAGAAGTATGATTTATGTTTGTTTTTTTAATACCAGCTGTTGTTTGCAACTTCAATATTTATGTCGGTGCGAGGTCGTCGACGTTGCGCCACTTGTAAACAAGTAAAATGAATTAATAAGTAAATGAGCAACAAGGCAAATAACTAATGAGATGATATTTTGCTGTTATTTTTTATTTTGTCAAACCAGACGAAAATATCCAACACTATAAAATAATCTACAGCACACAATTTAGTAAAGAGATGTTACATTTTTTTAAATTTTGTATTTAAAAATGTAATATCAAAAATGAAGTTAAGCCAGGTAAGTATATCACCAGAGTGACAGGCAAAGCGATAGCGAGAGCGAATATGCATTGCTTGAGGTCCTAGGTTCGATTTCCGGGTAAAAATGTTATTGCATTTTTTAGTAGAAAATTCTAAATGACAGCACGAAGTCTAAAAAGAATATAAATAATAATAACAAGTTTATTTATTAAGATAACAAAGATTCATGTATGTATGTGTGTATGGGTATGAAAAATTGAAGGCTTAAATAATGTTAGTGGGTATACAAATTTTTCCCTACGTTCACATTAAATAAAACTAACAATAAAATAAAATCAAATGAATAAATTATTATCCTAATAAATTAAATTGTAGACTGATGAAATACTCATAAAATTATATATGAATTTTGTATAAAATTATAAAAATTATTAGTTAGTCAATTATGTCCAGTAAATGGCATTGATACTAAATGGGATCGAAAATAGTATGCGAAATGTGAGTCTTAACATACCCTTGTCTACCCTTTTAGAAATCTATACGTGTGATTCTATACAAAGTTTTATTTTTAGCTCATTCTTCTTTTATATAAATAAAATATAATAAATAAAGAACTCACAATAAAATTACACATAGTTCTCGAATTTTAATAGTTATTGCAGTAGTTATAAATATGCCGCTAGACTCGCGTATCGGTTGCGCGGGCGCAAGTAGGATTTCCTTTTTAGACCACACTCGTTCATCATTGGGTCAGTGTGCGAGCAACGTAAGCGATTAACACTGCGATACTTTACTATAACATTCCATGTTTAAAAATATCGACTCTTATAAGTCAAATAAGTAACGATTGTTGCTGAATGATTGATTGAGGAATAGCTGCAACTCGCGACTTCGCCTGCGTGTAGCTTATTTTGTTCATAAATTCAAGGGTTTCATTGTTTTTGCCCGAAACCCTAATATCATTTACTCTGTCGTAAATCACACGGCCTATTCGTAGGAGTTATTGCTATAAATTTATACAGTGGGCGATTCATCTTCAATACCCGGCATTTATTCATGCCCTATTCATTTTTTTTTATTCACATATATACTGGAATACCATATAAATAATAGTGCTGACCATCATCAGTCAGGCCAGGTCATCATTATCATCTTCACATTAGTCCCGGTCGCATCCGGGGCTCTCACCTCGTAGTGTGCCTTTCTCCGCCTATGTTCGGTCACTAACTACTATTATTACGACGTCCACAGACCCACAAATTTCATCCAGATCCTCTCATCCATTTTTGCGTGAAAGAGTAACAAATCCACACACATACATCCGTCCTCCCTACAAACATTCACATTTTTAATATTAATATGATAGGATACGTCATATTACACATTTATAGGTGATTTAATGTGAATGAGCTATCCATATTTTAAACGCGACCTAGAGAGGTGAACAAACGACCGATATAGTTGAGTTCAACCCAAATTTTTGACCTGATTCGATGTAAAAACACGCTGTGGTTGGCTAACGACCCGTCTGACGTAAGTTTGGATAGACAAATAAAACAAGATGCGGAATGCAGCCTGTTTTTAAGAGTTCCTCCGCCGAGGTAACGGGAATGGACCACGGACCCGGTTATACACACGTTAAAAGTAATGACCCGATTAATTCTATTTCAAATCTCGTCTGTTACATATATGATATTGTATGTTACTAACTTTTATACTTTCGCGTTGTATCTTTCTACAGTTAGACATGAGAAAGTGTGTACAAAACGGCTGTATGCTGCGGATCCGTATGAAATTAGACAAAGAGATAGATTATAGTACGGAATAGCCCATAGCCGTTTTAATCTGGGTGTAGGTTCTTGTGAGTCGCCGGACCAGGATTACTTATTCACGCGGGCAGAGCTGCGGGTAACAGTTAATGTTATATAATCATGTGCTGTAATTAACGCGATCATAGTAGGTAAACAATATAGGTAAAAAACATTTGCACCAGATTGCGCTGGAAGTGGTCACAGATAACTCTTTACAGTTCACAGAGAGGCAGTCAGCCTTTGACCATATTGAATATAGTCAGTGCAAACTAGTCAAAATATCAAGTAATTAAGAGATTGGTTTTTTCGAGCTTTTGAAATATTTATGTGGCACAAGAATATTAATTAAGTATAATAATCACGCCAAGATCGCATGTGGCGTAACTGTAGAGAGTTTGATTGCAAAGCCAGTGGTCGCAAGTTCGATTTCTGCTCAGTAAAATCATTTGTATGAATGAATATGATATTTGCTTTGGCTGCCAGAGTCCATTCGTGCCCCTTAGTTTTTGACTAAAGCCCTGTTTTTTAATACCATGGATATCGTTGTGTTAAGATGACATAAATGAGGTTATACCTATACAAATACGACTATGCATACGATGTAACGATCATCATTTGACGTATGCCTAAATGGCGTGGCGTGATGCCAAACACCCAAAATAAAGGTGTGACTTTAGTTTGTGATTGAAATATCTTATATATAATAATATTATAACGAGCCCAACAAACGCCTGAAGCCTATTTAGATCAAGGTGTAGATTTCAATACAAACTAACTAGAAATAAGCACAATAACAAGAATACAATACATCAATCAAGCTTTTGTTAGAGTTTTGGGTCCAAAAGTTATTGGGTAAGGAAACCATAATATTGTAATTCCGAAATGGAAAATAAGTATGAACAGAACAAGGTCAGCAAATAAAGTGTTTTATTACTTAGACGATTTATTACGTAGATTTCACCTGCATAAATCCTATTAAATTTTATAAACTAGGTTCTCACGTTTTACTCAATGAAATTTATAGAGTGAATCAGTGATACTGCAGTATAGTTAGACTTGATCATAGTTCCTGCCATTTGCATAGGTGAAACCGACTTGGAGTATTTTTACACTTAAACGATCCCTACGAAACAAGGTCTGCAAGCATAATTGTATACCTTTTTTTTTTTTTTATCGTGCGGAAATCCCTTCGGATACCCCCCCGCCGGCCTGCGGGGGCGGTTATGTCGGGCTTGCACCGACTAAAACCGCACGCCGTCTCGGGTCTTCAGACGCCGGGGTGTAAGGTTACCCATAGAGCATATCCCTCGCACCCCGGCTGACCCTGGGCCATCTCACCACTAACAGCATCGCTCATCCTGTCTCCTCTGAAAGCAGAGGAGTACGGAGAGCGATGTGTTCCCGCCACGTTGGGTATTGGCCGACGATCAATGCCAACCCTATGAAGGGGTGAAGGGGAAGCCATTGACCGCCGCCCAGGGTGTATCGGCCGCTCCGATTCCGTTCCCCCCGGACTGCAGCGGGATCGGAATCGGAGCGACACTCGAGGAGGTTACCCAACACACACCCCAGCATAATTGTATACCTATATAACAAATTTGAAAATGAAAGATACCACTTTTGAAAGTCTCAATTGGTCCTACATCTGAAGAACTAATTAATTGAATAAAATACGGAATAATACTCCCAAACTATGACTACTATGTTATTTTTCTGACCAGACCAAAGCTCAGACATCAAAAGTAAACAAAACTAAAGAAAAAGCCTTGTCTACATCCATAGCCACTAAATAAACCGTGTTTTTTGAGGTAAATATTAACTTAAGTTTACAGTTTTATGTATCTTCACCCACGTGCTTCCATCTCCACTAGTAGGAGTTACACAAGGCGACAAATAACTGGTACGAAGCGTGGGAAGTACTGTGATTGTATTGTTTATGTTGTTGTAATGTAATGTAATGTAATGAATTGCCCTTCGAAACTTTACTCTTTTATGTTGACTCTTAAATATCTGTTTTACACTCTAGATGACTTGATGAAATGTAATAATAAATTATAATCATTAAATGATATGAGGGATCAATCATGTTTATCATTGACGTTTTTTGCCTCGATGGTGTAGAGTGAGAGCGTCTACCGTGCTTAAGGTCCCCGTCGGGCACAAAATATTATTGAGTTTCTCTTTGTTTAGTTTATAGGGTCATATGATTCAAGGTCCAAACCAACTTTACCAGCTAGCTGGTACATCCGTCGATTAACGGAAGAGGATCTGGCGCAGGCTTTTTTTCTCGGGGTTGCGAGTAACACCTTGGAGCCAGGAAAATCGGTTGAAAGTTCAAAATATCAGTTAGGTACTATGTCTATGGGGGCCATCTCGAAACCAGAGATGGCCCAGGGTCAGTCGGGGTGCGAGGGATATGCTCTATGGGCAACCTTACACCCCGGCGTCTGTAGACCCGAGACGGCGTGCGGTTTTAGTCGGTTCAAGCCCGACATAACCGCCCCCGCTGGCACGCGGGGGGGTATCCGAAGGGATTTCCGCACGAAAAAAAAAAAAATAGGTACTATGTCTTGTCGTCGCCAATGCCTGCCAGCCCGGTCCGGTCCTTGTGCTCGGGGACTTCAACGCCTGGTCGTATGCCTGGGGTTCCCGAAACCATAGGGGCCAGACGGGGAGCCGTGGACACGTTCGTGACCTTGAGGTCCAGCTACATCGTGGACATTTCGGTCGCGAGCCCCTCGTTGGAGCGACGTGTTCAGGGCTGGCACGTCGTTTTGGGGGAGGAGACAAGTTCGGATCATCGATATATTCGGTTTGACGTCACCCCCCGCGAGCGACGCACCGGCCGAACCGGCTCCACCCGAGCCACGTTGGGCGCTTAAGCGACTAGATCGGGAGCTCCTCCTGGAAGCCGCCATCGTACAGGCCTGTCAGCATAGACAATGAGGTGGAGTGGTTCCGGGAGGCCATGACCCGTGTCTGTGACGCGGTGATGCCTAAGGCTTCGCCCTATAATCCGAGCTCAGATGGGCCTGCGTGATCACGCACCGCCGGTGGGCTCGATTCCGTAGGAGGCGTCGCCGCCCCGCAGATGCGGAGGCCCGAGAGGCGTAGTTGTACGAGGGATACAGGGGGGACCAGAGGAGCCCTCCGAGCGGAGATAAAGCAGGCCTAACATGCCGCCTTCCGCGAGCTGCTGGAGACGCTGGAGCGGGACTCGTGGGGGCGGCCCATGGTGATGGTAAGGGGCAAGCTGCGCCCCAAGGCCCCGCCGTTAACCCGGTGTCTAAAACCGGAGCTGCTCGGAGGAGTTGTTCGCTCCCTGTTACCAGCGCTGGCAGATGACTCCCCCTCGGTCACCCATGTCACCCGACGTGGATGACGACGACGTGCCCGAGGTCACTTGGTTAGAACTAGAGCTGGCGGTGAGAAGGCTTGGAGCCAAATGCACCGCCATGGGACCCGACGGCATTCCAGGCCGAGCGTGGGTACTAGCTCTAGTCGACGACGCTTTCGAGCCCCAACTGAGAGGGCTTCTCAGCGCATGTCTGGAGCGCGGCCAGTTTCTGAAACTGTGGAAGACGGGGAAACTGGTCCTCATCCGAAAGGCGGGGCGCCCGGCGCACTCGCCGTCTGCCTACTGGCCCATAGTGTTGCTCGACGAGGTGTGCAAACTCTTTGAAAGAGTAATTGTGAAGCGCCTCGTCGAGCACCTCTCAAGAGTGGGGCCGGACCTGGCGGATGGCTAATATGACTTCCGCCAGAGGCACTCCACCGTGGATGCCATCATGCGCGCGAGGGCTCGGGCGGAGGATGCAGTAGCCCGGGGTGAGGTGATGTTGGCCGTGTCCCTGGACATCGCCAACGCGGTCAACACCTTGCCCTGGAGTTGCATTAGGGAGGCGCTCGTGTATCATGAAGTGCCTCTCTACCTCCACCGCATTGTCGTGGCGTATTTGACGGAGAGAGCCGTCATCTACCCAACCGTGACCGGTCTCGGTCGGCGTGAGATGTCGTGCGGTGTTCCACAGGGATCGGTCCTGAGGCCGCTCCTGTGGAATATCGGTTACGACTGGGTGCTTTGCGGTGAGCTCGTAGACGGTGCCGCCGTCACGTGCTACGCGGACGACACGCTCGTGACAGCGTGCGGGGTGACGTACCGCGAAGCGACCCTTAAGGCCACGACCGCGGTTACCCAAGTCGTTGAGCGGATCCGGCGGCTGGGTCTCGAGGTGGCTCTGCATAAAACCGAGGCCTTGTTCTTTATGGGATACAGTCTCATCGTGGGAGGAAATCGCATCGGCATCAAGCCCCAAATGAAATATTTGGGGCTCGTGCTCGACGGCCGATTGGACTTCGGAGAGCACATCCGAAGTCTGGCCCCCAAACTGAAGGGCACAGCTCTAGCTCTGGCGCGGCTGTTGCCCAACATGAGGGGGTCCGATGACTCCTGCAGGAGACTCTACGCGGGGATCGTGCGGTCTATGGCCCTGTATGGGTGCCCAATATGGGCGGAGGCCCTGAAGGCCAGAAGTGTGCGGATGCTGCGCGCTCCGCAGCGGGTGATGGCCATCAGGATCATCCGCGGGTACCGCACGATCTCCTTCGAGGCGGCGAATCTCCTTGCCGGAACTCCGCCATGGGACCTAGAGGCGAGAGCCCTTTCGCAACTGTACCAGTGGCGAAAGGAGGCGCGGGAGCAGGGACGGAACCCCAAGCCTCGAGAAATCGAGGCCGTGCAGTCACAACTCCGCCAGGCCATCGTGGTGAAGTGGAAGAAACGACTTGGGCGCCCAAGCTCAGGGCACGTACGGACACGGAAGCCTCTCGTACCGACTGACGCAGGTGATCTCCGGTAAGGGGAGCTTCGGGGACCACTTGCATCGGATCAGGGAGGAGCCAACGCCTGAGTGTCATCACTACGACGCGAGTGAGGGCTCAGGGCTGCACACGCTGACGGACTGCCCGGCGTGGGAGGCGCCGAGGCATGACCTCGTGGCAGCCTTCGGAGTGGGAGTCCTCTCGCTCGGCAGCATGCTCTTGAGCCACCACCACCTCCATGCTCACGAAGGAAATGGCGGAACGCGCCCGGGAGAGATTTAGAACTCTCCCGGCCCGCCGAGCCCGCAACATGCTCGCCGCGCGTCGCAGGCGACTCAGGCGCCGGAACGACCTCCGTCTTTCATGAGCGCAGGCCTGGGGGTGGCCGGTGAGGCCGCCTGTCACCCTAGCAGAAGCAGGCCGGGACGGTGGGGCGACTAGCGCCTCTCCCCCAAACCGGGGCAAGACGGGGACACCGTGGTTCCCAAACCCGAGGGGGCCATCTTGAAACCGAAGATGGCCCAGGGTCAGTATGTCAATTTTTAAAAGTTTTTCTAACCATTTTTATTTTTAATGATCTTTTGTATTTGTCTGATATTTTTTCATTTCTTCAAGTACAACCTACTCTGCCAAAAGATCTCTTCTCTTAAGGCATGTGAAATCTATTTTTGCATAACACACTTTCCGGAATTGAATAAATATTACATTCCTTTTCCTTTAAATTTGTGGACAATATGTAGAAGGTACTTGAAAAATATATTTTAAGCTACTAAAAATAACTTCGAGTACAGTTTTTGTCCACATCAATAGTCGTAGTTAGACATTGAATAGAGTATAAAAAAGGAAACCTAGGAGTTAGTATTTCTTTCAAAATTATCTTTGAAGCTCGTAAACACTATGAGAAATGGCTACTACAATGACTTCTTATGCAACTTTGTGTACTTTTAACTAAGCTTATTTATGACCAACGCGGTTGTAAGAAATGGTTGGTTAGTAATTATTATAAATAATAAAAATGTTTACGCGTTTTTAGTGGCCCTTGCTGACATCGCACCGTTTGCATATTATATCTTGTTCAAGCTTTCAATTTGACGAATGACCAAAGAAAATCTTTTTAATAAATTATATTCGCAAAGTTTATTGCAGTCTAGCTGACCCGACAGACGTTGTCCCGCTTTCACTATGAATATGGAATTTGGTCATAATTATCATCTTAGCGTGGATACCAGTTGCATCCGAGGCTTACATTTGAAGCCCGGGGTCCACTTACTAATTCTCCCCCTCTGTGTTTGGCTTCAACGGCTTTTATGGAAGCGATGAAGTTGGCTTGGACCCCGAGGATCTTGGTAGGCCCCAGAAACACCCGAATATTGAATTTGGTATAATTTATTACAAAAAATTCAACAAAACATAGTGTTTATCTATATACCTATTTCCTAAATATGGAAAACATTAAAATCCCGGTCGAGTGCAGGTCGAACTCGTGCGTTGAGGGTTACCCATTATACCGCCATAATAAAATTGGTATCATTTTTATTGGTGGCCAATTTTTAAGTGTAAATTACTTACAAGTTTTCACGAAAAACGAAATTTGCTCATATCTTTTTATCGTATTGACTCAGGACCTTGATTTTTATACACCTCATGGACTATAGCAATACCAATACCAATATATTACAACTTGCTAGGTCTACCCGTTCCTGAGAAAATCGGTTGTGACACACGGATATATGGACAGACGGACAAGAGAGTGATCTAATAAGGGTTCCTTTTCTTTTAAAAAAAGGCGAATGAAATCGGTAAAGACGTTCTCAAGTCATAGCATGACCAGGAGAAATATGGGTTCACTTTAATATATATTACTGTGAATATCTGTAATGCAGTATACGTTAAGATACTCTGGTGCCTAATAGCATCCACCAAGATAGCTGGTGAATGACCGTTCGTTTTCATGACGACTTCGGTCATTCACCGGTGACTGTTATCATAGACCACGACGACTTGGTCAATATTCATTACCAGCGAAATTAAGATGCCTGCCTGATTGATATAGAAAAATAATGATGTGTGTAAACAGAAGTCCTGGGCCCAGTATATGCCTAATGAAGTAACAAATTGTTATAATAGATAGAATCATAAATAAATACAAATTGTTTATTAATTGTAACAGGGATAGTTGAATTTAAAGTTTATTATAAGTTAAAAGTTAATAGAAGTTAGTAGTTGGTTTATAAGGTTATAGCAAATCAAACATGAGACTAGTTTTACCTTTCATATATTAAATCTCAAGGGTGAGTACATATAGTTCAATTAAAATTTGAATTTGGAGAATTAAAGAAAGATGTTAAGACGTGAAGACGGAAGGACGGCCCGCGGCAGCTAGGAGTCTGCACTTAGCTCAGGTAGTATCCGCCCGGCGTGTCGCGCTGGCACCGACCGCTGCGTGACTCGCTCGGCGGACCAACGGCTCAGTACCAGCTATGCACTAGTGGAAGCGATGCAGAAAATTAGAGGCTCGCAAAACCGCTGCACCGTAATTTATAACGTCGGCTGAAAGCAGCGACTTGGTGGGAGTTCATAGATAATGAACCACAGCCGATAGGGTTGACCACAGCTAACATAGACCGAGTCGATGAAAGAATACAGATAATATTAGTAGACTATGAATCGATATCAACTAAGGAATCGACTACATATTCCACTAATATTCTTAAAAGTACAATGTGCATTGTTACAATACCCCGTCCCATCAGGAAGAATTTCAAAGCATCCTGAGCTTCCTTATCCCAAAGGAAGGGCGGAGCCTTCTTTCCTTGAGAAGTTAACTTATTCAACGGAGAGGTTAAGGCACTGAAATTAGGAATAAATCTGCGATACCACGAAGCTGCACCTAGGAAACGACGAACTTCTTTCCTATTAGTAGGTGAAGGGTAGTTTTTTATAGCTTCCACTTTCTCGGGATCAGCATGTAGACCCTCTGCATCCACAACGTAGCCTAAATATTTAAGTTTTTCCCTAAAAAACTGACACTTTTTTAAATTAATAGTTAAGTTAGCATCTTTTAATTTTTTTAATATTAGCAAAAGAAGAGATATATGGTGGCTAAAGGAAGATGATATACAGACTATGTCGTCGACAAAAACAAAAACTCTGTTCTCAAATTCTGGACCACAAAACAGTTGATCAACCAGACGTTGCTGCGTACTCGGGCTTCCTGTAAGACCGAAGGCCATAGTTTTAAAACAGAAGGTACCTCGAGTGGGAATATAAAAAGCAGTCTTACAACGATCCTCTTTCTTGATAGGTATTTGCCAAAAGCTTTTAGATAAATCTAGACTAGATAAATATCTAGCATCTCTTAAGTTGTCCAGAATTTCTGAAATATAAGGTAAGTTATATGCGTCCTTCCTAGTGACTGAATTTAATTTTCTACTATCAAGACAAAATCTCAGCTCGCCGTTTTTCTTGGGAGTCAGCAGAACAGGGGACGACCAAGGACTTTCAGTTGGTTCAACTACATCTTCCCTCAACATTTCGTCCAGCTGTTTGACAAGAATGCGTTGTTTTTCAGGAGACATCCTATAGTAGCGTTGACGAACAGGAGCAGCGTCACCAGTGTCGATAGTGTGCTCTATCAAGGTAGTACGACCTAGACCACGTTCCTCATAAGAGATGTCATGGAACTGGGCGACGATGTTATCTGCTGTAACTCTCTGTTCAGAAGTAAGATGATCATACGACTGTAGGTGTTCCGTATGAACGGCAGTAAGTTCTCCCAACCGGGGATCAGATTTGTCCAGCAACAAAATAGAGTCTAAATGTTTGGGAAAAAGACCAAACGACCTCCAAAAATCTATACCAAGAATTAAAGAATTAGTAATTTGGGGTACAATGTGAACATTCAAAGTTTTTATTTCATCCTGAAAGGAGATAGCTAAGGGAATAAAACCCAATGATTGTATTTTTTCACCACCTGCGGTGACTAAGTTTAAAGTTTGATTGTTAAGTTGAACTGAAGGTTCCAAATTTTTTTTATGATAATTATTACCTAAAATTGTAATGCAAGAGCCAGTATCTAGCAAACCAGGTACATTAGTGCCTGCAATAGATACAGAAACATACGGAGAGTAACCAATATTAGTTTTTCTGCAGACTGTAGAAACTTTGTTAAATTGAGAAAATTTTGTAACAAAAGATAGCCAGTTTTCCCAGTCCAGCCTATCAAAATTAGAGCTTCTACAATCTGAGTGACTTAGTTTTTTGAATTGTTACAAACAGGACACTCAGGCACACGGTAACCTTTCTTACCACATCTAAAACATACAATGAAGGTTTTGGTACATTTTGTTAGAAGATGGGAGTTGGTTCTGCAACGTGGGCAACTAAATTTGGGACCACTAGGTATTTGATCGACCGCACTAACCTGTACTTCTGTACTATTATTTGTATCATTGATAGGTGGATTTTCAATGCTATTAGTGCTATGAACTGGTTGTCTATTGAAATTAGGTTTACTAGGAAATTTATCCCATTTATAATATCTTTGTTTACTAAAAGAATTACTATTAAAATTTTGTTTAGAGCTAGACTGTTTAGTATAAGCAAATTCAGGGGCCAAGGTTTCTGAAGTTTTTCTAGGAGGTTCATGGAATTGCTGAAGCCTAGACTGAATATTTTCGAAATTTTTATAAATCCTCTGCAGACTGGATATGTCTGTAATGCCAGCAGAAGAAGCAAGAGTACTAGCATAACAGGGTCGGATATTATGTAATAGGATTTCTAATTTGTCTTCCTCGGTTAATGGTTTGTCTAACCGAGAGAACATACCATGCATGATGGAAATATAAATAGTGATGTTTTCCAATTCTCCCTGTGTACGCAATCTAATTTCTGACATTAATCTATAGTCATAATCAGTAATGCTGAAATCCTGTTTCAACAGTTCAGCTATATCAGACCAAGTCTCAACCTTCGAGCTAATACATCTGAACCAATGAAGAGCATCATCAGTAAAAATCTCATAAGCAAAAGTGACTAACTTATCTTGAGGAATAGAGCGACTAATAATGAATTCGTCAACCTTTTGTATAAAAGCACGAACACAAGTCTTTCCAGAATACTTTAATTTGGAAAGCTCAGAGTAAACTTTCCTTTCACTCATGTCATTAACTGGAGTCAATGGCACTTGATCTGAATGAACAGTAGTTACACTGGTATTTTTAATGTCTCTCCCCTTTAATGATAACAATTCCTTGTATTGAGACTGGAAACTAGACATACAAGTTTGAAACAACTTGTCAATGTCTGGCAGTGTGTGGTCAACCCTATTAAGTCTATGATATATATGGTTGAGTAATGTTTCAGTACGGGCCAATAAGTTCCTGTCGATACCACCTTTTAAAGTTTTAAGACTTATGTCTGCTTTAGATATAGAATCAGAAATACCTCTGAGATCATCGGCTGGTTCGAGGTGAGATGTTAAGATATCCTCCGGAGGATATAGTGGAGCTAATTTGGCTATTTGTTTTCTGAGCTCAACTACTGATTCAGAGCTAGTACTACCTCGAACAGCCACTTCATATTGAAGCTCGGCTTTTTGTAGTGAGAGGAACTTAATGGTATACGCGGACATAATGAGGTTGAGAATTACAATTTACACACAGTGCACAAGTATATAATAGAATTTTATTGGCTTACCAGTGGTAATAAAAGTAAAATAAAGAAACAGTAACAATTGTCACTCCCTTATGGCTTGAAAGTTAAAGCCTTAAGGATTATAAATCCCAGTAGTACTAATACTGGTCTAATGCTATAAGCATTAGCAAAATAATAAGTGCTAAAAGTAAAGACACTTAAATTCTCAAGAACTACAACATTTAAATATTGTTGTACTAAGTTAAGCAATGTTTAACCACTGGTAAGTCCATAAAAACAATTAAAAATTAAAAATTAATACTCACGGACCGTCCTTCACATTAAAAACTGTAAAAAAACCGATTATTGGGCGCCATTTGTAACAGGGATAGTTGAATTTAAAGTTTATTATAAGTTACAAGTTAATAGAAGTTAGTAGTTGGTTTATAAGGTTATAGCAAATCAAACATGAGACTAGTTTTACCTTTCATATATTAAATCTCAAGGGTGAGTACATATAGTTCAATTAAAATTTGAATTTGGAGAATTAAAGAAAGATGTTAAGACGTGAAGACGGAAGGACGGCCCGCGGCAGCTAGGAGTCTGCACTTAGCTCAGGTAGTATCCGCCCGGCGTGTCGCGCTGGCACCGACCGCTGCGTGACTCGCTCGGCGGACCAACGGCTCAGTACCAGCTATGCACTAGTGGAAGCGATGCAGAAAATTAGGGGCTCGCAAAACCGCTGCACCGTAATTTATAACGTCGGCTGAAAGCAGCGACTTGGTGGGAGTTCATAGATAATGAACCACAGCCGATAGGGTTGACCACAGCTAACATAGACCGAGTCGATGAAAGAATACAGATAATATTAGTAGACTATGAATCGATATCAACTAAGGAATCGACTACATATTCCACTAATATTCTTAAAAGTACAATGTGCATTGTTACATAATCAAAATTATTAATATAAATCTTTAGGCTTTCACGGCCGGCGTTGCATGTGGAATATATTAATAGCTTCCGGGCTGTTTGGCCGTGGTCCATAAGAACACAAGTTTCATATGGACCACGGCCAAACAGCCCGGAAGTAGTATATTCTACATCAACATTAAAACAACCTGCCTATACTGGGTATAGGTAGGTAAATCTGGTTAGGTAAGTATTTTAGGTACCTGTAGATAGTTTCCTTTTATATATTAGTAATTAGTGAATGATGTCGACGTATGACGTCACACTTGGTGATAATATTTTTGCAGTTTGCCCTTTTCTGTATATATGGGGATAACTTGTTTAATAGCTCTTCAAATGACAATATAATCATTCAAAAGAAATAAAAAAGAAATATCTATAAACAAACATAACATAAACTCACGCTTATATCTATTTTGAATGATTCGTATTTCGAGAAAAGCACTACCCATCAGGCCTTATTGCCTCAGGCCTCACTAAATAGATATATTCAGTATCTTCTCTGTCATCTAGTTAAATTCGTGTAATGCCTTTTTAACAATAAAACAGCAACTCGTTTATTGGGATCCATGCCAGAGATACGTCTACCAACATTAAAAAATCACAAGAAAATTTTTCCTCGTGGTTTTTTCTATAGTACGCCCTACAGAACGGCAGTCCAACATTTCATTGCGCTGCAAGGCAACGCAACGCTCAGTGGCGCGTTGCGTTGCGGTGAGGTGCGCAACTCGGTTATGTGTTTCAGCCCTAAGGAAGAAAGCTGTCAACAGTGGATGACTTGCTTCAATATGACGTCATCACAGTAAAGTATTCAAATAAAATAGCCGAAGGGCTGATTTAATCGTATAAGTAGGTACGAGTATGTATATCTGAACTAACGATATATTTTAAATCGATCCTTTGGTAGTGTATAGAGGTGTATATATGTTTCAGTTCTGTGGTACTATGCAGGCCAGTAAGAACTTGTTTTAAGGTACTTGAAAAGGATAAACGGAATCCTTATGGGATGTTCAACTATTTATCTGACTTGTAGCTTTTTCCTCAAAAAAGGCTTTACTCGTTAGTAAAATGAGGATATAGTATGGTACATTTTTCTTTAAATGAAATCGTATACGGTATTTAATCACTTTAGGTACATCCAAACTGGGGTGTGTGTTGGGTAACCTCCTCGAGTGTCGCTCCGATTCCGATCCCGCTGCAGTCCGGGGGGAACGGAATCGGAGCGGCCGGTACACCCTGGGCGGCGGTCAATGGCTTCCCCTTCACCCCTTCATAGGGTTGGCATTGATCGTCGGCCAATACCCAACGTGGCGGGAACACATCGCTCTCCGTACTCCTCTGCTTTCAGAGGAGACAGGATGAGCGATGCTGTTAGTGGTGAGATGGCCCAGGGTCAGCCGGGGTGCGAGGGATATGCTCTATGGGTAACCTTACACCCCGGCGTCTGAAGACCCGAGACGGCGTGCGGTTTTAGTCGGTGCAAGCCCGACATAGCCGCCCCCGCTGGCCGGCGGGGGGGTATCCGAAGGGATTTCCGCACGATAAAAAAAAAAAAAAGGTACATCCAAACTGGGGTGCGACTGGTTGGATCACCTCCAAGTTTGGTGCATCCTGGGCAACGTGGGCGATGACGCATCATTGATTGCTCCTCTGGAGTAGCTGGCGTCAACGTCAACGGCCAAGAGTCTGATCAACCGGCCCTTTTCAGGGCCAGCTGACCCCATTTCACGAGGGGGTCGGGGAATGGCGGGCCTGCAAGGCCCGCGCGGGTGGGGGCCGCTCCAGGTACCCCTCTGCTGTTATCAGAGGGGACACTGCGAATGGCCCAGGGTCAGTCGGAGTGCGAGGGATATGCTCTATGGGTAGCCTTACACCCCGGCGTCTGTGGACCCGAGACGGCCTGCGGTTTTGGTCGGTTCAAGCCCGACATAACCGCCCCCGCTGGCTGGCGGGGGGGTATCCGAAGGAATTTCCGCACATAAAAAAAAAGAGGGTACATCCAAACTTATATTTGACAGAAAAAAATAAATACACAAATAAAGGAATAATATAAAGATACCTTGTGACAAACTTACTTTTGCAGTTGGAGAATCAACTATTATTGTAACAGAGGTATAAGGGAACATTTTTCAACTACAAAGTTAAGTTTGTCCTTGAATCCAACTTATCTTTTCGTTAGTAATGTTCGGTACTTTCAGAGTTTATGTGCACCTATTTTTCGAGACTCGATTCCCGTAATGGTATATTTATCAACATAAAGGTTTGTACGGGACCCACAGTAATCAGATATCGCATATATGGTTTCTCTACTACTAAGATAGAATATGGTCACTGGTCATCCATGGTTACCGTGACCTATAAGAAAAATAGTAGCTAAACAGGAAGGTACAGTAACCCGGTTTTATATTTGTCAGGCGCCGTCGTTGGGAAGCAGAGAAAAAGTCCGCCTAAAATCTGTTTACTTTGGTTTTGTAGAGTGTTAAGTCTCTCATACGGACTGATATTTAATACCTCTACACAGGAATTTCAACCATTTGTATTTATAAACTATCAAACCCCAGCTTCAGTTCTTATGCTAAGCCGTAGACGTGTGCTGTGGGATAGAAAGAGGGAAAATTAATAAGCTTATCTATATATACAAAACAAACTCGTATTAGTGATGACCGGGATAAAGCCAAGAACGGGTGGACCGATTTTCATGACCTTTATTTAGATTTATTTTGTCTCCGCCTATACTGTGCTTTTTGCGTATTTTTTATTTGCGAAAATCGACACGGTTACCCACCGCCGGCCAGCGGGGGTGGTTATGTCGGACTCGAATCGACCAAAACCTCACGCCACCTCTGGTCTTTAAAGTGTTGCAAGGTGGAACGAAGTTTGCCGGGTCAGCTAGTTTTATAATAAAGATCCTTAGCGGATTTAACAATATTTTCGATATTGAGAACTCTTTATTTAGATTAGATCTCTTAGAAATTGAGAAGAGGTAATTAAAACATCAATAAAACTCAAGTATATTCCATTGTATCAGAGAACTGAAAAAATCTACTACTGGTGTTTTTAACTTTTCATTGTTTTATTTTAATTTAGAATGAGGTATTGCCTCATCTTACCTCTTACCTCCGTATCTTACCTCAGTATTATCAGTACAGCGGATCCGGCGGCTAGGTCTCGAGGTGGCTCTGCATAAAACCGAAGCCCTGTTCTTTCATGGGCCTCGGAGCAAGCCACCTGAAATCCAGTCTCATCGTGGGAGGTAATCGCATCGGCATCAAGCCCCAAATGAAATATTTGGGGCTAGTGCTCGACGGCCGATGGGACTTCGGAGAGCACATCCGAAGTCTGGCCCCCAAACTGAAGGGCACAGCTCTCGCTCTGGCGCGGCTGCTGCCCAACATGAAGGGGCCCGATGACTCCTGCAGGAGACTCTACGCGGGGATCGTGCGGTCCATGGCCCTGTATGGGTGCCCAATATGGGCGGAGGACCTGAAGGCCGGAAGTGTGCGGATGCTGCGCGCTCCGCAGCGAGTGATGGCCATCAGGGTCATCCGCGGGTACCGCACGATTTCCTTCGAGGCGGCGAGTCTCCTTGCCGGAACTCCGCCATTGGACCTGGAGGCGAGTGCCCTTTCGCAACTGTACCAGTGGCGAAAGGAGGCGCGGGAGCAGGGACTGAACCCCGAGCATCGAGAAATCGAGGCTGTGCAGTCCCAGCTCCGCCAGGCCATCGTGGTCGAGTGGAAGGAACGACTTGGGCGACCAAGCGCAGGGCACGCCGCAATAGCGGCGGTAAGGCCGATCATGGAGGATTGGCTAGAGAGGCGACACGGAAGCCTCTCGTACCGACTGACGCAAGTGATCTCCGGGAAGGGGTGCTTCGGGGACCACCTGCATCGGATCAGGAAGGAGCCAACGCCTGAGTGTCATCACTGTGACGCGAGCGAGGACTCAGGGCTGCACACGCTGGCGGACTGCCCGGCGTGGGAGGTGCCGAGGCGTGACCTCGTGGCAGCCATCGGGGTGGGAGTCCTCTCGCTCGGCAGCATGATTGCGGCAATGGTGCGGAGCACGAGCGCGTGGGCCGCCGCCACCTCCTTCTGCGAGCATGTGATGCTCGCGAAGGAGATGGCGGAGCGCGTCCGGGAGAGGTTCAGAACTCTCCCGGCCCGCCGAGCCCGCAACATGCTCGCCGCGCGTCGCAGGCGACTCAGGCGCCGGAGGTCGCTTAACGACCTCCGTCCTCCATGAGCGCAGGCCTGGGGGTGGCAGGTGAGGCCGCCTGTCACCCCAGCAGAAGAAGGCCGGGACGGTGGGGCGTCTAGCGCCCCTCCCCCAAACCGGGGCAAGACGGGGACACCGTGGTTCCCAAACCCAAGGGGGCTATCTCGAAACCGGAGATGGCCTAGGGTCAGTCGGGGTGCGAGGGATATGCTCTATGAGCAACCTTATACCCCGGCGTCTGCAGACCCGAGACGGCGTGCGGTTTTAGTCGGTTCAAGCCCGACATAACCGCCCCCGCTGGCCGGCGGGGGGGTATACGAGGGGATTTCCGCACGAAAAAAAAAAAAAAAATTATCAGTACAATTTGTTTTTATGTTATGCAAAAGCACTTGCTGTAATTTATTTGCTATAACAACATGATGGTCAAGATGTTAGTAGAATCAATGGTATCGTCCAGAATTTATAACCAAAGACGTTATGACAGCGGTTCGTTTGGCAAATCAAAAGCAGCAAAACTGTAAGTTCCTGTTACCTATAGGTACCGCTTTTGTCATAGTTTACGGTAACCATAAATTACCAGTGACCATATTCCACATTAATAAAAACCAGACAAATGTGAATTTGATCACTGAACGTCCCGTACAAACATTTATGTTGATAAATCGCCCATTACAGGAATCTAGCCTTGAAGAATACTGTAGGGCGATAAATTGACGATAATATTACCACACCATATGTGTATGCATGCGTTCCAGCATACAGTTTGATCCTCTACCATGACAGGAAAATTAACCACTAACTTAGAGTGCACTCATCATTCCTGGAAGAATATAACTGTAATTATGGCACTCTGTAGATAGCTAATCTTGTAAGTAATATCCCATTGTGGAGTACTCAAATGGATACCTAGCCAATTTTTCTGTCATACAGAATCTTCCTGATCATCATTTTGCGAATCTTATTTTATGGACGCTCGGAATGAGAAATAAAGACCAACAATTATAACTGAATACAAACGTAATTACCGCAACCTTGACTCCATAGAGTCTTATTTTAATCTATCAAGTAGTATCAAGTGAACTAAGTATATATATAACATAATTTAATATCAAGTGAAGTGCTTCTTCAATTTAATAGGTACCCACTCGTGTTATGCACTTTGGAGGCAAATAGGCAAACGAACGAAAGCTCCAAAACGTTGAGCTCTATTATATATACAAATTCTTTATTATATAATAATATATATATATATACTATATAAATACACTATATAAATACAAACAGTCTCGCCTCTTACTCATTGGGGTAAGCAGAGACAACATCTTTCCACCTACTACGATCCTGGCATACGCTTTTCACTTCTTTTGCTTGCATAATGATCTTTTCATAATGACAACCTCTGTTGCTTAGTCGTAGTGCTTTCGACTGCTAAGTCAGCGGTCGTGGGTTCGATTTCCACTCTTCGCAATTATATATATACTGCCAGTCCTTACATACGGCGCGGAAACTTGGGTTACGACTAAAGCCATTCTGTGTAAGTTACAAGTAGCGCAAAGGGCAATGGAAAGAAAAATGGTTGGTGTGACACTAAAGGACAGAAAAACCAATACGTGACTTCGTAAACACAGCAAAGTATCAGACGCTGTGGAAAGGGTGGCAAAGTTGAAGTGGGAGTGGGCTGGTCATGTTGCCAGAAAGCAAAACTCTTGGTGTAAAAGAGTGTTAGAATGGAGACCATGGGACCAGAAAAGACCTCGAGGGCGACCAAAGATGAGATGGAAGGATGACATCAAAAAAGTGGCGGGCAGCAACTGGACCCTAACTGCCCAAGACAGGAAAATGGAAAGGATTAAAGGAGGCCTACACCAAATATTTGGTCGATTAAGGCTAAAGAAGAAGAAGAAGAAATTTACAACAATAAAGTATTTGAATATATTTATCCGCATAATAGAACCCATATGGCAAGCTCTGCTTAGTTTCGGTCTAGATGGCGTTATGTAATTTGTCCTAGAATATTTATTTATTTTTTATTATTATAATTGGTTTGCCGGTACTCTTGACCTGGCTTTTCCATAAATATTTCGCGATGTGATTAACATATATGCGCCTAGGTCGATCTTTACCGGGTTGCCTTTACTGGTCTATATATCTACATACTCATCATCGTCATAACAGCATTAATCCCGGTTGCATGCAAGGCTTGTATTTTGTAGCCTGGGTCGGTTCTGTTCCTCTTTCATTTGATTTGGCTTATGTTGGCTTTTATGAGCTTTTATTGCTTTCTATTGCTTTTACCGTCTGACCCCCCCAACCCCCAGAGTAAACTCTGCGCCAGTCTCGTTTGTTAATAAGCAGGTGAACAGACTAGCAGGTGAGGTTTTCTCGCCTCGATGCCGCGACGATCTTGATCTAAATACTATACAGTAGATGCCTTTTTTTTTTTTTTAACGTGCGGAAACCTCCACGGGCTTCACCCCACCGGAGCTATCGGTGAGATGGGTATGTCGGACTTGAACCGACTAAAACCGCACGGTGTCCCTCTTGCGTCAGCCATGTGGTACGGGGAATCTGGTGTGCCCTAGGAAGGATATCCCAGAGATCCCGAACGGCTCCGGTCGCCAGCGCTGGCGACTCCAACGCGTTATTGGGGATGTAATCCACCCTCCCCCTAAGAGAAGCGTCCGCAGAAACACGACGCGCCGCCGCCCTGGGCCTGCTTCTGCTAGGGTGACGGCTAGCCCCGACCGTCACCCCCAGGCCCGCGCTCATGGAGGACGGAGATCGTTCTGCGATCTCCGCCGCCCGGTGCGCCTTCTACGGCACGGGACAGTGCTAGTTCTCTCCCGTACCTTTTCTGCCGCCTCTTTTGCGTTCCACACACTCTCGCTGCCAACCTTGGCCAGCACCAGGGTCTGCAGCGTGAGGCTTCCCGCTCCGACGGCTGCTTCAAGGACACGGCGCTGCTCCATCCACTCTGGGCACTCTGCCAGTGTGTGAAGCGGCGTGTCCACAGAGCAGCCCCAACAATGGTGGCACTCGGGCGTCGGCTCCCGCCGTATACGATGCAGGAACTCACCGAAACAGCCATGTCCGGTGAGCACCTGCGTCAGCCGGTAGGAGAGGCTTCCGTGGCGCCTCTCCAGCCATTCCTCCATGACGGGTCTTACCGCCACAATCGTGGCGTGCCCTGCGCTTGGTTGCCCAAGTCGTTCCTTCCATTCCTCCACGAGCACCTGGTGGAGTTGGGATCGCTGCCCCTCGATTTCTCGTGGAGCAGGCCTTAGATCCCGCTCCAGCGCCTCCTTGCGCCACTGGTACAGTGCCGCAAGGGCCCTCGCTTCCAGGTCCCATGGAAGCGTCCCGGCAAGGAAACTCGCCGCCTCAAAGGAGACCGTGCGGTATCCCCTTATAATCCTGACGGCCAGCAACCGCAGGGGGGATCGCAGGATTGCGATGTTGCTAGCCCTCAGGTTCACTGCCCATACTGGTGCCCCGTAAAGAGCCATGGACCGCACGATTCCAGCGTAGAGCCTCCTGCAGGAGGCGTCGGGCCCCTTCAGATTGGGCAGCAGCCGCGACAGCGCAACCGCCACCCCCTTAAGCTTAAGGGCCAGACTTCGGAAATGATATCCAAAGTCCCACCGCCCATCGAGTACGAGCCCTAGATACTTCATCGAGGACTCGATAGCGTACACCTCCTACGATAAGACTGGATCTCTCTGGTGGTCGATTCCGAGTCCGGGGCCCATAGAAAAAAAGGGCCTCGGACTTGTGGAGGGCCACCTCAAGACCCAGCCGCCGAATACGTCCAACGACTTGGGCAACCCCGGCCGTGGCCTTCATGGTTGCCTCACGGTGCGTCTGGCCTCGTACTGTCACGAGGGTGTCGTCAGCGTAACACGTCAAGTCAACACCCTCCAGAAGACCACCGCGAAGCACCCAGTCGTAACCGATGTTCCACAGGAGCGGCCCCAGTACCGAGCCCTGTGGAACACCGCACGACATAACTCGCCGACCGAGCCCTGCCCTACTTGTGTAGATAACCGCTCTCTCCGAAAGATAAGCCCCGACGATACGGCGGAGGTAGAGAGGCACTCTGTGATAAACGAGCGCCTCTCTAATGCAGCTCCAGGGTAAGGTGTTGAAGGCATTGGCAATGTCAAGAGACACTGCTAACACCACCTCACCCCGGTCCACAGCTTCCTTCACCAGGGCCCTCACGCGCATGATCGCATCCACAGTGGAGCGCCCCCGGCGAAAACCAAACTGGCTGTCCGCCAAATCCGGCCCTACTGTCATGAGGTGCTCGACGAGGCGCTCGGCTATGAGCCGCTCAAAAAGCTTGCAGATCTCGTCGAGCAATACAATAGGCCGGTAGGCGGACGGTGAGTCCGCAGGACGCCCCTCTTTGCGGATCAGGACCAGTTTCCCCGTCTTCCATATTTTTGGAAACCGGCCCTGATCAAGGCATGCGCTAAAGAGCCCTCCCAGTCGGGGTCCGAGAGCCTCTAGAGCCAGGTCACACGCTCGGCCTGGAATGCCGTCAGGTCCTGGAGCGGTATTTTTGGCTTTGAGCCGTAATACCGCAACCCCTAGCTCTGACTTCGGGCACGACGTCGTCTTCCACACTGAGCGCTTGAGGCGGAGCCATTGACGGTGGAGTGTGCTCCTCAACCCTCGCAGGGAACAAGGCGCCTACGACCTCTTGAAGCAGCTCCGGCTGGAGACTTCTGGTTAGTGGGGGCGCCCATGGGCGTAACTTCCCTCTCACCATAAGATAAGGGCGCCCCCACGGATCACGCTCAAGAGTCTCCAGCAACTCTTGGCGGGCCTCTTTTTTAGCCCGCTTTATGGCTACGTCAAGAGTCCGCTTGGCAGTTTTGTACGCCGCTTCGAGCTCCGCCTCTCGGGCTGCCGCATCATCAGGGCGACGATACCTCCGACGGAACCTAGAGCACTGGCGCCGCGCGATCACACAGCATTGCCTAAGCTGTGCGATCTCTGCTGACCACCAGTGCATTTGGCGCCTTGCCAGTTTGGGCTGAGCCCTGGGCATCGCCGCATCACAGATGTGCGACATGGCCTTCCGGAACCACTCTGCCTCAACATCTACATCGACAGGCCCATCGGGTGCCGGGACCCAGGCCTGAACGATGGAGGCCTCCAGAAGGCTCTCCCGATTCAACTGTTTAAGCGCCCAGCGTGGCTCGGGTGGCACCGCTCTGACTGGCATAGCAGAGGTCTGGGCGGAGACATCAAACCGAATATACCGGTGATCGGATCTAGTCTCCACCCCCTTTACAACGCGCCAGTCTTGTACACGGCGTGCTAGTGTGTGGTTCGCGAACGAAAGGTCCACGATGGAAGTGACCCCCCACCGCACCCACGTGTAGTCGGTGCCCTGATTCAGGAGAACTAGCCCTGATGACACCGCCCAGTTCTCCAACGCCTCGCCCCTCGCATTGGTATATCGGGAACCCCAAGTCTCCGACCAGGCGTTGAAGTCCCCGAGAACCAGTACAGGATAAGGGCGACAGGCGTCGACGACGCCGCCCAGGTGAGTGAGCCAATCCTCGAACTCAACCTGGCTTCGGCTCGGTGGGCAGTAAGCAGCCACGACCGCTATCCCCTCGGTGACCGCCGCTACGCATCCTAGTCCTCTTGCAATGACTGCAAGAGGAGGAGTGCCAGCGGCGGTACCACACACGATTGCCGCTAAGCCGTCCAGGGCCACGGCCAAGGCATTCCCAAGTGGGATATGCACGTACAGCTCAGCGACAGCCGCGATATTAATTGACCACTCCGCCATGCTTTGGAGCAGAAGGTCCTTAGCACTGGCGCAGTGGTTTATATTCGCCTGCAAGATGCGGAGATGTGGATCCATTATTGGAATTCCATCTCCGCCTCTTGCCGCGAACTAGGCCGTGGTTCAGCAGCACCTTACAGTAGATATTTTTTATATCTACTGTAAGGTACCTATATTTTTTAGGCGGGATTATCCTTTCAAGGGCTTACCCGGGGTGCCCAGCAATGGACACTTGAGGAGGACACCGTATGGTTTTAGTCGGTCCGATTCCGACACGCCCACCCCATCGTTGGCACCGATGGGGTGAAGCCCGTGCGGGTTTCCACACGCTAAAAAAGAAAGGTCATGTTGTTTTCCAAAGTTTATGTTTATACGAATGTCCCAGTTTGTACCCTAACGATAAAATAGTTATTGTTCATCTATCGTAAAGAAGTACACAAATTTTGATGTTACCGGTCTATTTAGTTTTGGAATGACTTCCAAAATATACCCATTAAAAGTTTGCTGACGTCAACAAAAACAAAAGTGAGAGTTATAATGAGTTTTGCACTCTCGGATAAAATTCTTTGCTCTTGAAAGTTTATGATTTTTTATTATCGTACTTCCTTTTTCTAAGAATTCGAATTCAGAAGAAAGAGCCCATTTTATAATAAAAAATAAAAATCTTTAGCGGGTTTTCAAATATTTTAAGGATGTGTGGCGGGTCAAGTAGATAAACTCTTAGAAGAGAGAAGGGGTAGTTGTTGTTCACTACCTACTGGAGTGAGAATTCAAGTACTACAGTAAACGGCGCTTTGGTTGGCAAGTCGGGAAGCAGAGTGTCCGGCTAAGTTCGCCTTACTTTGGTTTTAGTCTGACATTTAGTTGTAGATAGAGAATAAATATTGACACGACACTAAATTTAAAAAAAATCAGCCAAGTGCGAGTCGGAAATGAAAGATTCTGAAATATAAAAAAGAACAAAAATATTTTATTTTTAGAATTTATAGACATAATAATTATTATCTTTTAGAAACAACTAAACGGATTCAAAATCTACTGTATGTTTGATTGCAATTGGTTTAGTAGAACCGGATCGGATGCGATCATATAATCAAAGAACGATAACCGACCTCCGCACGGGCGGACCCGCGGGCATCAGCTAGTAATGTATATAATAAAACACCTGAATGTACATTTACTTATGAATGAGGCAGGATCAGATTCAGTGCGGATCTGGCCAGATCTGCCAAATTACATTCAGATGCTTTCAGCCGTTTTTGCGTGAAAGAGTAACATACAACCATACATTCATATTCACAAACTTTCGCGTTTATAACATTAGTAGGATTTTCCAAGTAATCACGCTCCACATTCTTTTATAATATAAACAGAAAGTAAAAAGGAATTCAGGAATCAACTGTAGTCAAAACGGAACACGCAATGCGGATCATTCTTAGAATTCATTCTTAAAATTGTATAACCAGCAACAGTTCTGACGGCTACCTTTTGCTACTTAATAACAGATTCATCAAACACGAGAGCATCTATATCGAAATAGTTTTCTCAGAAAAAGTCAATAATAAATAAGCTACACATATCAACACTGTTTAGGGATATTTTATTTATAGATTTAATTTATAGAAATCCAAATGAAAATAGAATAGTATATTATGCAACTAGTGAATAAAGGACCGATTTAAAGCGAGGGCCGTAGATGAGTCACGAGCAAGTGAAGGATTCTAATGATTGAATCACGAGCGCAGCGAGTGATTCAACTGTTAGAATCCTGAACGACGCGAGTGATTCATGGCCCTCGATATAAATTCGTACTTTATTCAGGAGTTGCATACTATACTTTATACCATGACTACGAGAAAAGACATAATTTAAGCGAAAATAGAAATTTAATCAAGAAATAAGAATTGTTACATTAATTGAAATGGACATTAAAATTAGAGCAATGACTGAAATTAAGCGTAATTTTCTTATTATTATCATTAGAGTGGTCAACTTGTGCAACAATATTTATTAATCTAATGCCAAACTCCTTGTCGCAAATATCGACCAATCAAATCTCGAGAATTTATTTCCACCAAAGAGTTTTGAATTTCGAATCTTAGCGCAAGGAGTTTGTGTAAGCATTGAAATAGAGACCGGATATATTTTTGTGTTCCAAATTCAAACACCAAAATAGTGAATAAAAACAAAACAGTGAATAAAAGGCCTTTTTATTCACTGTTTTGCGTGAATAAAATAAGCTTTTTAGAGTAGGTATGGTATAAAAATAAATACAATATGAATTCAAGAAAAATGTTTTATTACGTACTAAATTACATATGTACATGCTGACTATTTGATCGTACTTTTACTGTTATGAAACAAAAAGAAAAATACTCTCCTTATTTAGAGACTAGCTTTTGCCCGCGGCTTCCCCCGCGATGAATTCCGTTCCCTTTTCCGCTTGGCATGGGAATTTATACCAGGAATAAAATAGCCTATGTGTTATTCCAGACTATAATCTATCTCTGTACCAAAATTTCAGCCAGATCCATTTGCGCGTGAAAGAGTAACAAACATCCATACATTCAAACTTTCGCGTTTATAATATTAGTAGGGTAAAAAAATACCAAAAATGTATAATTTAATCCTGTTTTCATTTTAGACGAGCCTATCCTGTGGGTCGCAGCTACGATTATAGACCTATTTCCAGAATTACTCGGCGGAATCCAGTTAAATCCAATTATATACTTTAGAGACCAGAGACGAGGGCCACAGCTAACAATAAATATTAATTAATTGATACAAAAACATTTACGTTTCATTATAAAGCCTCGACGTGTCAGTGCACTCCTCCCAGCTACAAATCATATTTAAAAATGAATTCGTATTCATGTAACCGCTCTATTAACGCAACAACTACGCACAAAGTGGAAATCTTATGAAACAATACAGAACAGCAAGGCGTTATGTTGTATCAATAAAATTTGATTGATTTACTTTCTTTGTGAAATATTTTCTTTGATCAATATTATTATTGAATGACAGGTACAAATTGTGTGCTCCGTCGGGGTGCGAGGGAAATGCCTTATGCGCAATCTTACACCCCGGCGTCTGGAACCCGAGAAGGCGTGCGGTTTCAGTCGGTTCAAGCCCGACATAACCGCCCCCGCTGGCTGGCGGGGGGGGGGGGGGTATCCGAGGGGATTTCCGCACGAAAAAATGAGTACAAATTGTTTATTATGTTTAAAAATTAATCACTAGTACTCACAACAGGAAAATTACCGTGGTTTACTTGTTTTGGGTAAACAATATTTAATGTTTATTTATGTACCAAATGTTTTCGCTTTGTTTTTTTCTCATTATCGACTACTACTTATCTGATTCTCCGCGGCTTCGGCTGTAGCGTATTTCGAACCCCTTTAACCCATACTGTATGGGAATCTGTCGGATTTGTTCATATAATTACTGCACCGCTCTCTTGGATAGTAGCGTGAGCCTATGACACTCACATATAATATGGCTTTCTATTGGTAAAATAACTTTTCATCTCACAAACTCACAAACTTACAAACTTTACCTCTTTATAATATTAGTATAGATAATATTTGCAGCATAATAAGGGACGGGTGGGGAAATTGAAACTGACGTACAAGAATATAAGACAACTGTGGCAGTATTTAATTTAATAATTAATCCGGTGTATGTGGCCCACAAGGACCTACAGGGCCAAGTCAACAACATCTGCAAACCGGTACACCTGGGGATTCACGGACAAGATTACGGTTAAATGACTTTTTTCCATCGTCAAATCAATGGGACGTTCCATGGAACTACGGAAAAAAGGGATTCTAACGTAGGCTTCCTCTCGGAATTAGGAGGTCTTACGGCATTCGGTCCTTCAGAAGTCATATAAACCAAACCACAATTAGAAGGAGTAAGTGGACCTTGGGTTCTTGGGTGAAAGCTTCGAATACAACCGAAAACAACGTCTTAGCATGATGATGGTGATGATGAATTGAAGAGTAGATACTTCTGTTTACCGTAGGCGTATCAACCTCAATTGACTCTTAGTTCATAACGATTGAATAAAAACTAGGAAGACGCCTGTCATTGTAACCTCGTTTTTGTACATTAATAATAGCTGTTACAAACAGATCAGTCGCTTGTTAACAACAATGAATTCCATCGCATCCAGATTTTGTCTTATTTTCTTTTGGTGTATTTATACTGTAAAAATAAGAAATCGGGGTCAGTTTTTCCAATTTAGGTTTCTTTTTACGTAGGGCACGTCAATATGACCTAAGGCTGAAGGTGATATCTCAGAATTTAGGGTAGACATGAATAATGCTGCAATGGTGACCTCCAGCTTTACATAAGCTTTTTCTATCTTCGCTTAAAGAACCCAGAAGTCTAGATTGATAGAAAATCGACATACTTACCCAAGTTGTAAGTATGTCGACTTTTTGTGTTTTGTTAATAAAATAAGAAGCCAACCTTTTTTAAAATTTTAACGAGCGAAGTAGAGTTCTGCTGAGTATTTGAGTGCCTAACTACTTATGCTATTATGTAATCTCCTCACCACCTGGCATCGTGCATCATGTTATATCATAATTCCAAGAAACCGTTTTATATGACGATTTCGTACGATATTTTAGTATTGTGTCGTTAGGATTATTCGGCGAACTAATTCCAAATCAGCTAATAAACGAAGCTATATTGAAAGTGCAAGCACTATGGAATTCATTCCTTCCACTTGCGAGTGGGCCACTGTGCGTACGCTTGTAATCTGCATGCATTTGTACTTACAAAATTGACCTTAGCGCATTAGTTTTACAGTTTCATTTTCCTTGTTTGCTGTGTGTTCTTATGTTGTTGCAAAAGGAAGTCAAAAACTATTTATAGAAGGACGAGTAGCAAAACCTGTGCGGCAGGATAGTGGGCATAATGAGAGAAGCGAACTTGGATTATTGCAAAAGTATCCAGTGTGAGTATTGCCTTAAGACGTGCTTCGTATCGCTTAAGGCTATCAGTAAACAACTAGTTGAGAGATGAGGTTTGCATAGAATCATAAACATACCATAAATGATGAAAATTCCAAAGAAGGGTTGAAATTACCCTGCCATAGTTCAATGGTATTTTTTTTTACAACATGTCAATATAACATCAGTCCACTTGCACAACGATGCAAAATGGTGGTCTTCAGCGTCGTTAGATCCTTTTTCACACCCCGCTTGAAGGACCTAAGACTGTAAAAAGATGGAAACCCATGTATTGGTATAGTTAATTCGAAGTTCTTATGATGCGGCAAACAATAAGGCTACTGAGCTGTTTGGTTCCAGGTATCATAGCGTTAGTCCCGGTTGAATCCAAAGCTTGTACTTCATAGCCCAGGGTCCGCTCTCCCATTGTTTCTCTTGATTTGGCATATCTTGGATTTTATGAGAGCAATTGCCGTCTGACTTCTTAACTCCTCTGACCCCGGAAGAAATGGGTGTTTGCCGCTTCAATGGCACGTTCGCTTCAATAGCGAGGGTATGGTCATCTAGATATACTCAACACATTATTTTTTTAATCAGACAGACTGTTGGCTACCCTTCGTGTAAAAAAAAAAGAAATCCCACGCCCCCATACATCCAATTTAGTTCCAGCTAGAATTGTGTAGGGGTTGTATCGTGTATTTACATGTATAATGTTTATCTTTTTATCTTTATTCTAAGGCTAGATTTCCCTAGTAAAAATGCATTCAATTCAAGTGATTTCTCACGTTTGTCTCCATGAAATGTATTGTTTAACATGTGATAATGAAATTTAACCTTGATTTGATCGCAGTTCCTATACTGGTAAAAGCCGCTCTTGGCTGATAAATAGATCGCTATTCCATTTGTAGTTATTCATAAACATGAATTATCACACCTATTATATTCGTTGGCAAGTAATTATTTACCATTGACTCTTTAGATTGTTTCAATGAAGCGTCGTATTAGCATGAATAGGTATAGCTCATCTTAGCGGCTCAAGGTGATAAAGTCAGTGACCGCTAGGAATACTTACAGATTATTTGTTTTGGAGATATTGCATTATTTCATAGTTTTGGTATACTTCAGACTCACTTTTGTAGCGTGTTTTACGTCACGCAATTTAGTATACAACTTTATGTAGGTGTGTTGGGCCTGAAAAATATCCTTTTTCTTTCATTCTTTGTTTCTTTTCGCAACACCGTCGGTGGACCTTGAACAACCATAATAGCACTTCTGTTTATAATGTATGATTGTGTTTGTAACACTATAGTCCACTTTGGATTTTGTAGAACATCTATTTTTCATTTTCATTTAATTTATTTGGTTTATTTTGAGATGGAAGCGATTGCCGTCTGACCCTAAACCACGAGAGGATATCCTGCGCCAAACCCTCATCCATCAATCAGCAATAGTATCGATTTTCAGGCGAGATTGGCTGGGGCTAGGTAGATCTTGCTGTAGTCCCATACATCCACTATCAAGTCATACCTTTCTTTTCGAATGTAAACCTAGTTTTAAATTCCGAAAATCTTTTTAATTCCAAAATGCGCGGCTAACAACAATGGGCTCGCCCCGTAAAACGAAAGACCAGAAATATAGGTGATGACATGTGGGCTTACTCTTATGTAATACTCTTTTGCCTAGCTCTTTGGCCTAGTCTATAGGTATTTTACTACCTTAGATAGTATACATTGTGATACAAACTGATGTGTAACACTAACCGCGGTAGACAGACTTATCGGAAAGTTATTACTCGGTTTCACATTAAATGAGTAATATTTTTTTTATGTTGTAGTATTTTATTTATTTTATTTTACTTACGTCGCATTGGCACGGTGTGTTATCCAGTCTCTAAAAGGTACCTATACGTGCTAAAACTTAATAAGCTGCGATAACCTAGTGATACGGCATGTGGTATGGTAGAATATGCACTGACTAAAATAGAAAAAGGGATGCCCATGTTCGCGAGCGCGTGGGCCGCCGCCACCTCCTTCTGCGAGCATGTAATGCTCGCGAAGGAGATGGCGGAGGGCGCCCGGGAGAGATTTAGAACTCTCCCGGCCCGCCGAGCCTGCAACTTGCTCGCCGCGCGTCGCAGGCGACTCAGGCGCCGGAGGTCGCTTAACGACCTCCGTCCTCCATGAGCGCAGGCCTGGGGGTGGCAGGTAAGGCCGCCTGTCACCCCAGCAGAAGCAGGCCGGGACGGTGGGGCGGCTAGCGCCCCTCCCCCAAACCGGGGCAAGACGGGGACACCGTGGTTCCCAAACCCGAGGGGGCCATCTCGAAACCGGAGATGGCCCAGGGTCAGTCGGGGTGCGAGGGATATGCTCTATGGGCAACCTTACACTCCGGCGTATTAAGACACGAGACGGCGTGCGGTTTAAAGAAAAAAAAAAGGGATGCCCATGTTACTAGTAGGCATGGTAGGTTTATAACTATGGCCTAAAGCCTGAAAGAGAAAAGAGAAGGAGAAGGTGTGTACACAACAGTGGGACAACTTTTAAACAAGGATGATAATTATTAGTGAGTTTTTTTTATGGCGATCAAAATTCTCATAAAGTAGTCCGACTGTCGTAAACTCGATACTTCAGACATTTATTTTTATAGTAAGTAATTTGAAATCTTCATATTGAGGTCATGGTGCCGATCTAAGGTGGGCAGCACGACTTGCAATTATTATCAGGCGAAAACGCACCGTAATAACGCGAACAGTAAAAGTATGAAAGAAATTTCATTCACGCTCGCTCAAACTGTGGAATGATCTCCCTGCTGTGGTTTTCCCAAGCGATTACAATATGGAGTTCTTCAAGCTCTTTACAGAGTCGGCAGCGCGAGTGTGACATCCCTGGGGGTATCACACACTACCATAGTCCACGGTAACCGCTTTCCATCATCCAACAAATGTGGAATAAAAAAACTTCAATAAAAGTGATCGCATGGAGGTCCGCGTGTGCTGAGGTTACACTCTGTATATAAAAATTTGTTCGGCTTCACAGTTCACGCCACATTATCCTATACACAGTTCTTTGTATTCATGAATAAACATACATGTTTTGTTACAATAGAATAGAGTGCCCTTATGATGTACTATCGATTTCACTTGGTTTACGAGGTTAAACTGTCAAAATGGGAGCAGAGCACCCGAAAAATGTACGGCAGTGTAGTTACTAATGTAAGTATGTATGTTGACTATATGCGATCTTATTAAGACCTTTAGGACTAAGCCAACTTCACCTGCAAGTGGGTACAAATGCTGCTTGACGGACGAGGCTCTAGTGCAGCATTTCCTCTCGAGGTTAGGAGATCAGACAACAGTCGCTCCCATGAAAGCCGCATAAGCCAGATCAAAAGAAGAACAAGGAGTCCTGCGAAACGTGGGCTTGGGAACAACGAATCTTATCACTCATATATTATGTTATTATGACTATTTGCAAACTAGCAGATGCCCGCGGCTTCGCTTGCGCGGTGGTTGGTTATCGTTCTTTGGTCATATCTCCGATTCCACTTAACCAATTGGAATCAAACATACGGCAGATTCTAAGTCTGACCAAGTCCTTCCCAATAGAAAAACCGCATCAAAATCCGTTTAGTAGTTTTTGCGTCCATCGCGAACAAACAGATACAACAATTTCGAAAATATTTTTTTTATACATCTCCAATGTAGAGACACAACTAATTTACAATTTTATAATAAAAGGTAAGTATGGATTTCTCATTATAAATTTCCAATCCAGATATGTGTCGTTTGCGCTCACAAAACAGATTTTTTTAGTCTGTCATTTGATTTTTGGGTCAAATAAAACTATACCTTTTGTGTTTTTCTGTTAGAAAAAAAAACAGTAGCAACAGGGATCTAGTGAAATACGAGTGTGCAATATAATGTACATTTGCCTACCCCTTTAGTCATATACAGCAAAAATGTTACTTTGCCACGTAACCGTAGCCTACGAAAGAAATCCCCAGGAGCATACATTACACTGAGCTTAAATA
The DNA here is from genome assembly GCA_946251805.1 of Cybosia mesomella. Taxonomy (NCBI): domain Eukaryota; kingdom Metazoa; phylum Arthropoda; class Insecta; order Lepidoptera; family Erebidae; genus Cybosia; species Cybosia mesomella. The sequence goes on along the minus strand of OX276394.1, from coordinate 13,604,922 downwards.
AGTCGGTAGACACAAACACTTTGAAATTTTAAGTACTAGATAAGTTAACAAGCTTGTCTCAATATTTGCACGATCATTTAAGCTGGAGATCAGGGAGCGAGGGCCCGAAGCTTTAAAGTAACTAAATCCAGAGAAAATGTTTCTTAAAAGTAGGTAAGTAGTTAAGGTAAATAAATTATAAATATTCTAGGACATATTACACAGCACCATCTAGAGCAAAACTAACCAGAGTTTGTCATATGGGCCCTAGAATGCGGATAAACATACTTAGATATTTTTTTTTTTGGTAAATAAATACATTACATAGAAACATCCAGACCAATGCAAATACACATATACGCAATGAGCGGGAATCGAAAATAAGAAGTCACGGACTTCTGATTTAGCAGTCGAATGCTCTACCGCTACGCCACAGAGGTCGACGATTGAAATGCAAAAAGGTGTCATTTCTTGTGGACTGTCTTGTCGCTTACACTCTTTGGCCTCTTAATAGTCGATATATCCTCTCACCTCCTCTTGGCGTGCCAATAGAGAATTCAGTTGCTACGTTAGGGGTTGTGGGTTAATGAATAAATCTATTTCATGCACTTAGAACGAACGGCGCTCTGAAGCAGGCTTTACTCTCGGGGTCGGAGGGTCAGACGGCAATTGCTACCGTTAAAGTTAAAACAAATCAAATTATCGACAGCTGGAATTGAAGAGGTGATCCCTGACTCCGAAATGCAAGCTTTTGATGCAACCGAGGTAGCCGTTCGAGAAGAAGAAAACCGCTAGGCTGGCTATGCGTAGCTAGTACCACAGATTACCCTAATACTTAATACAGTAAAGTGTATGTGTCCTCGCATTATTTTGCTGTTCATGTATCATTAATATTAATTTCTTCCGTCTTTTACATAATCAAACAATGAATATGAATAGATGACAATGAATGGTAAATAAGTCATTTATTCATCATTGCTATATTGCACTTGAGGTGTCAATTACATACGCTCTACCGGCTACTAGACTACTAATTAGGTCATTACATTTATTCAAAATGAAACCATAAAGTTAGAAACTTAATCTATGATTTCTGATCTATCAGCAATCGAAAGACAAGAAATAATATTGAATTTCAATTGGCAACGACCTCTACTAAGAAAAGGCTTGCCGCAGTTTCGAGTCTACTTGAGACCAGTTTTTGTAAGATACAATTTTCACATAGGTCTTAGGATGCATATAGACTGTCAATATGCATCGCAATCCTGTCAATATATATTGATGATAATGTCATTATTGACACAATATTGATGTAAGAACGTGATTCGTGTATTTATTACTGGATCACGATACTGGATCACGATATTTATTGACTGTCTATACGCGCCCTTAGGGCGACTTTTCAATCTAGAAATACAGTAGTGTATCCAGCTAAGATCGGAGAGGAAGTTGGTGGAGCACCAAGAATGTAGAGGTATATTATTTACACTAACCATTTCGAACTACATACTTCTGACCCCTCGATAAGTAAGAAGCTCACAGACGTACTTTTAATTTTATTAATATGTTGGATAAGACCGCTATAGATATGAAGAACCTATAGCTTTTATAGTGATTCTCATGCGGACTCAACAAACACTAAAATTAAAAAAGGCGATCGCACAGCTGGGTCTATTTGACCCACGCCATTTTAAACTAAGCTTATCTCCCTGAATAGTTATGCAACGTTGCCATACTTATCAGTGGCTGAAGCTAACGATCTCGTTTTACTACTACTAGTTGACGTACTTTGTGGGTCACATTCTTCAACATCTTAATTAAAGCAGAATTTTGGTACTAACTCGTACTTTGTCACTTCTGAAAGCCAGGTATGAGCAATACGCGCAACTGTACCAGTGGCGAAAGGAGGCGCGGGAGCACGGATGGAACCCCGAGCCTCGAGAAATCGAGGCCGTACAGTCCCAGCTCCGCCAGGCCATCGTGGTGGAGTGGAAGGAACGACTTGGGCGACCAAGCGCAGGGCACGCCGCAATAGCGGCGGTAAGGCCCATCATGGAGGATTGGCTAGAGAGGCGACACGGAAGCCTCTCGTACCGACTGACGCAGGTGGTCTCCGGAAAGGGGTGCTTCGGGGACCACCTGCATCGGATCGGGAAGGAGCCAACGCCTGAGTGTCATCACTGCGACGCGAGCGAGGACTCAGGGCTGTACACGCTGGCGGACTGCCCGGCGTGGGAGGCGCCGAGGCGTGACCTCGTGGCAGCCATCGGGGTGGGAGTCCTCTCGCTCGGCAGCATGATTGCGGCAATGGTGAGGAGCGCGATCGCGTGGGCCGCCGCCACCTCCTTCTGCGAGCATGTAATGCTCGCGAAGGAGATGGCGGAGCGTGCCCGGGAGAGATTTAGAACTCTCCCGGCCCGCCGAGCCCGCTACTTGCTCGCCGCGCGTCGCAGACGACTCAGGCGCCGGAGGTCGCATAACGACCTCCGTCCTCCATGAGCGCAGGCCTGGGGGTGACAGGTGAGGCCGCCTGTCACCCCAGCAGAAGCAGGCCGGGATGGTGGGGCGACTAGCGCCCCTCCCCCAAACCGGGGCAAGACGGGGAAACCGTGGTTCCCAAACCCGAGGGGGGCATCTCGAAACCGGAGATGGCCCAGGGTCAGTCGGGGTGCAAGGGATATGCTCTATGGGCAACCTTACATCCCGGCGTCTGTAGACCCGAGACGGCGTGCGGTTTTAGTCGGTTCAAGCCCGACATAACCGCCCCCGCTGGCACGCGGGGGGGTATCCGAAGGGATTTCCGCACGATAAAAAAAAAAAAAAAAGTATGAGCAATACATTTTTAGGAAAAGACGCAATGAAGTAGCAGAAGACGCCTTTCCTGCAAAATGTCCCAACTGGGGCATGAACTCATAACAGTTAATGTTCGAACCAGGGAATAATATTCATACTAGTGTATGTTTTATAAAAACGTCATTAAGAAGATTCGGTTCAGGTTACTTTAATTTAGTTACTTACTTAAAATCTGATATTGTATTGTACACATTGAAATAAAACTAATTTTAACGGATTCTATCGCGGTTTATTTGATGTTATTTTATACTTTATTTTTTTTATACTTAAAATTTGTTAAACAATAGCCGTTTTATTCAATTATTACATTAATATGTAACGAAAGTTCTTATAGGTATTGAAATAATGGCGAATTTTTATACGGGTTTCCCAGACCCAGCCCTACTATCTTTGTAACTGATGCCGACTCAGCTGACGCCGGGTTAAGACACAAGAACACTAAAGAGTATTTTTATCGTTAAGACTGAAATTAATTACTTGTGAATTACACTAATACATTTTCGCATATTAATTTTGAACAAACATACTAGACACAGTTGCAGTAAGTGTTACCATTTAAACTGATGTACTATTGCTGCTATTATTCGAGTGCACAAATTCACTCACTGTTGGAAACAACATTACACAGAAAGTTACAACTAAATCCAGAACATTTGTTGATGATAAGATTAGTGGTATTGTTTATATAAGGTTGTCTGGGTGACAGCGCGGTGGGTCGACACGGACGACGGACAATTGTAACATCCGACGTGCCGTCTGCAGTGCCAATTGCTTGCGACAAAATTGCACCGGGCACCCAGAGAAAATGGACTCAGCAGACTGCAGCTATGACCTCATCCTATTGTACAATTGCAGCACGTAGGAGTGACCGCTAAATGGATGTAACGCAAGTAGCAATTAGGACTTGTTGTGATGTACTACCATATTTATTAGTAGTACAACAAAGCGTGACTAAACGCTATCAATTTCAGTGGCAATTAAGAAAAACATTCGGTACGTTGGCAAGGCCGGTCATTTACCCCACGAGCGCCATCATTACCTACCTACTGCTAAATTATGAACGAACCTGGCAAACCATAAACGCTTACCAATTATAAGTTGCTCGTAAGGGTGACATTCAAACGTTACCTCATATTTTGTATGTAGTCGACCTTTTTATCGGTCATCTTGGACGTTACGAGCATTTATTATTTAAATTCAATGTCTGTGTCGAACTGCCTGTAGTACGTGACTTGCGAAACAGTTGGTGACTGAATAACTTCGACACTTACTACATTCAATGTGTGTGACCTGATGGACACCTACGAACAAAATTGCTAGTAAAACTAGAATACATTGATGTCATAAAACATGAAGTAGAAAAACTTTTATTTTTCTAACGCTCCTGTAATAAAATAACACAAATTAATGGTTTTTCTGTTTCGTAATTAAAATCTGCACAGTTCTGGCGCTGCTTAACGATTTAGTTGAACATTTTTAATTAACTAATTTTTAAATAAAGTTTTAAGGATATAAATAATGTTTATAGTTTTATCGTAGTTTATTTTTGGTGTAACCATGTTTATAAGGCATTTCAAGAACTAATATATGAATGAGCTGAGGCTGCAGAGTAATGCACACGTTATATAAAGTATTTTTTTACTATTAGACTCAAGCCTGTATATCTTAAAAGGAATAGGCAGACGACCAAGGTCTTCAGGGCGCAAGCCAACGTCACCTGCTTCCCGGTACACCTGATTGACGGATGAAGATCTGGCGTAGGTTTTCCTCTACGGGTTGAAAGATCAGGTCACTCTACTCAAAGTCGTATAAGTTAAACATAAAGGAGGAGAAGCAGTAAACGGTTCCCTGGCTTCAAGGTGAAAGCCTCAGATGCCACTGGGAACAAAGTTAAGGTGATGATGATAATGCAGTTGGACCTCTTTTTTATTTTTTTTTTTTTTACGTGCGGAAATCCCTTCGGATACCCCCCCGCTGGCGGAGTGGACCAGTTGGACCTCTGCGTCAAACTAGTCCAGAAGTCAGGTGACGTCTTAACTGAACTAGTACTCAAAACAAATAGACCATGAATATATTGTATTAGTTTATTGGTAGTGGTTTGTCACCGCCTAAATGTAGCCTCTCGTCGCGTCGGTCTTGGTGTGAACTTTGACAAAACCAAGGTTATGTTCAACGAACATGTCACACCGAGACCGATTGCCGTCGAAGGGTCGACACTCGAAGTTGTTCAACAGTATGTCTACCTCGGACAGGTTATCCAGCTCGGTAGAAACAACTTCGAGAAAGAAGTCACCAAAAGGAGCCAATTAGGTTAGGCAGCATTTGGCAAACTACGTCGGGTTTGCTCCTCCCCTTTACCGCAATACCTAAAAACAAAGGTATTCGACTAGTGCGTCCTACTAGTCATGACTTACGGTGCCGAAACGTGGACATTGACAGTGAGGCTAGTCCACGACTTGAAAAGTCGCGCAGCGGGCTATGGAGCGAGCTATGCTTGGGGTTTCTTTGAAGGATAAAATTCGAAATGAGTCCATCCGACAAAGAACTAAAGTCACCAACATAACTCGAAGAATAAGCAAGCTGAAGTACCAATGGGCTGGCTATATCTGCCGAAGGACCGATGGCCTCCATCGGCCAGCAAACGAGTCCTAGAGTGGAGACCACGAACCGGTAAACGGAAGGTAGGACGTCCCCCAGCAAGATGGACGGACGACCTGAAAAAGGTAGCTGGGATAGACTGGATGCGCAAGGCGGAGGATCGGGTGCTGTGGCGTAAAATGGGAGAGGCCTATGTCCAGCAGTGGACTGCAATAGGCTAATTGATTGAGTGGTTTATCCATTAATGTTATCCTTTCGAGGGCTTACCCGGGGTGCCCGGCAACAGACACTTGGGGAGAACACCGTGCGGTTTTAGTCGAGACACGACATAACCACCCCCGCTGGCCAGCGGGGGGGGTATCCGAAGGGATTTCCGCAAGTAAAAAAAAAAAAAATGGTATGAAGAAGTTAAAATATTGTTTTTGCTCCAAATAGGTGTTAATTAGTCTATCAAAATATATTCAATCGACTACCGAACATAATATTTACCTAACAGTAAGCCTTTTTTTTTTTTTTTTTTCGTGCGGAAATCCCTTCGGATACCCCTCCGCCGGCCAGCGGGGGCGGTCTCGGGTCTTCAGACGCCGGGGTGTAAGGTTACCCATAGAGCATATCCCTCGCACCCCGGCTGACCCTGGGCCATCTCACCACTAACAGCATCGCTCATCCTGTCTCCTCTGAAAGCAGAGGAGTACGGAGAGCGATGTGTTCCCGCCACGTTGGGTATTGGCCGACGATCAATGCCAACCCTATAAAGGGGTGAAGGGGAAGCCATTGACCGCCGCCCAGGGTGTACCGGCCGCTCCGATTCCGTTCCCCCCGGACTGCAGCGGGATCGGAATCGGAGCGACACTCGAGGAGGTTACCCAACACACACCCCACCTAACAGTAAGCAATAACAGTAAGCAATTGAATACAAAAACGTAATATATTTGGGCTTTAGACCTAACAGTAAGCCTAAAGCCCAAATATATTACGTTTTTGTATTCAATGAAATAAAACCATAATCTCTATATCTATTAGACCTAATATCTAATTAGGATATATTCATCAGTGTCGGTAGATCCTCTCTACCATCCCTCTTAATCGCCTTTAATGAGTCCTAAACTCCCTAATGAAGGTCTATTTTCATGTAAAGCCACAATTTAATTAAAAATAATTAAAATCCTTCTCAGTAATCAGTCCTCTTAATTAATCGAAGCTCCAAAATCTCAATTAAATGTAACCTTTTGATCTTGTAATAATTGCGGTCCATTAGACACAACAGGATCAAACATTGAACAATTACTATAAAATTGAATTCGAATTGATTAAAAATATTGAGTAACGCTTGTTATGTATGAAATCAAAGTAATTGATTATTTTTTAAACACTAAATTATTTTATGAGCTAAGATTTGAAGGGTTGTATGATAGAGGCTGTATGTATCTAGAAACAATTGAGGTGTTGGTTACTGTATGTCTCTAGTCTTGTATTCAAAGCTTGAAATTTGAAGCCCGGGATCCACTTTTCTACGCTACCTCCTCCTACCAGGAGGAGGTAGGCTTATATTTACTTTTACGGGAGCGGCTGCAGTCTGACCTTCCAACTAGGAAAGCCTGCACTGAGCCTCATCCGTTGGTCAACAGATGTGCCGGTTCGCTGTTGAGGTTGGCTTAGGGTTTGAAAATCTCCCGACCCGAACCCCGAAAACCCGATAAGGCGCAGAGTATGGCACACCGTGGGGTTTAGTGGGTATGCCCATCCGGTTAGCGGATGGGAGAGTCCCACACACGATCTCGGTGCCGTGCGTAACAGCATTCCCCACGTAAAAATAAATAAATATAGGGTTTGAAAATCTTGGGAGGAACCCAGACACCCATTTTCACTTTTATATTCCCATTTTCCGATTTCGCCTGTCTATTCACCTTCCCCTCTGCAGTATCTCTTGAGCTTCTTCTTGGAACCTAGGGTATTGCGGTTACAAGCCACAGTAATCATTTACAGAAAAAAAGTAAATGTATTTTCTCGTAGAATTTAGTCAAAAGGCAACAGCAGTTACGAATGTTACGTTTAGTAGATTAGCACATTTGAAAATAATGGTTATACTGTAATCAAGGTTACTAAGTAATTTAATACCTTTTAAAATATTATTGTATTACATATTTTAGTTAAGAATGATGATGCTTATCATTTAATTATCACATTACTTTTTACAATCGTTAACACACACGCATTCTTAGAACTCTTAATACCAGGGGTCATTGACATTAAACTAATATTAAATCAAATATAATAAAGTGTACCTCTGCGTGTCTTATACTCATTATTATAATTTACAGTAATTATAGACACCAGCAGTTTCCTATCCAAAGCTAATCGTCGTAAGTGGGTAGATGGAATTCTGTAATATTGTTTAAGTGCCTTCATATATTTCGGGCTCTGATATGATTTTGGGCACTAAAACAGCCATGGTCAAGGTCTTTTTTTATTATAGAGGTAGGGTAGACTGGGTAAGGTTGTAACAATTTCGATATTATCGCTCATAATTTAGTTCCCAGTTAAATGGAAGAAAGATTTGTTTTTCAAATGCAATATTCAACGGTCTATGTACATATACATACTTCGATTTCGTCCCTAGGTGCAATGGTTAACTCACACGAGCAAATAAAAAAAAAAGAAAATATGTCACAACTGACCACATAAGGTACATTTTGAATATAATATTGCAACATGATCCTCAAAAAAAAAACAATTAAATACACAGCAAAGGAAATTCAGGGAATATACATACGATTAACATCCGACCGTAGATACATATCCGCAGCTCTCCTTGAGGTAGTTCCGTGTTTCACTTTGTCTTATTTCTATTTATTTATTTAATCTTCATGCACATAGTACATTGGCGGACTTAATGCCATAGGCATTCTCTACCAGTCAACCATAGGGTGGTGCAGAGCTATCACGAGGTAGGCATAAAAATGAAGTATAAGTGATGAAATCAAAGATAAATAGGTACATACAAAAAACAAAACAATACATATATAAAACATATATATTTAACATAAATACATATATTACAGAAACATATATATATATATATATATCATACCATATCTATACACATACACGCATATCAATATTAAATGAAGGAGAATAATTACATATGTTGAGATGACTGTGCTAATTCCTGAAAAAGTATTAGCCTTACTTTCGACTTGAAAACATCACGACTTCTGCTCATCCTGACTTCAAGAGGGAGTGCGTTCCAATGAAGAACAGATTGAATGAAGAAAGAGGAGCCTAAGAAACTAGTGGTATGGGAAGGACATAAGAGAAGAAGGTTATTCGAAGAACGAAGATTTCTGTCATGGTTTGTACATAACAGTTGGAAGCAAGAAGTCAAGTTAGTAGGAGATGTAGGAGAGTTAAGAATATTGAAAAGAGTAGTAAGTGAGCGTAACTTACGGCGATGACGGATAGGCAACCAATTAAGTTGGGAACGGAAAGAAGACACATGGTCATATTTTCGAAGGTTGAAGATAAATCGAATGCAGTTATTAAGAAGACGGTCTAGCTTATCGAGAAGGTCTGAATTCAGGTCAAAATAGCACACATCACCATAATCAATCAGGGGATAGATCAAGCTTTGAGCCAATGTCACTTTCGTCTTCATTGGCAGAAAGTTCTTTAGACAGTACAGCACACGAAGTCTACCTGTAACTTTCACTGATGTACTGAAAGGAATTGTTATACCGTTATACATCACTGGTGGCAGTATCGTCACATCAATTCTACCAATTATCCTATTACTGCCTACCATGATGGCCTGACAGTTGAATGGGTTCACGGTCAAACCGAATTTAGTGGACCAGTTATTTAAACTTTCCAGATCCCTGTTGACACCTCGTATAGCTGCTGTTATATCGCCTGCAGGTGCTTGAGCATACAACTGCAGGTCGTCTGCATACAGATGATACGCACATTGAAGATTGTAAGTTACGAGATTAATGATTATAGAAAATAATAAAGTTGAGAGAATGCCGCCTTGAGGGACGCCAGAGTCAAGCACACACCAGTTCGATGAGAACTCATCAGTGCGAATACATTGTTGGCGCCCCTGAAGATAATTCGAGAAAAATTCCAGTGCCTCCCGCGAGATCTTAAGATAGGAAAGTATGGCTAGCAGGATATCGTGATTGACAGTATTAAAGGCATTGGAAAAGTCCACCAAGACTAGCACTGTTACCTTAGTGGCCTCCATGCCAGTTCTTATGTCACCAGTAACTTTTAGAAGAGCAGTTGCACTACAACTGCTCTTCAAAAAGTTACTGGTTTGTATGTATATATATACATATGTATGACCATGTTTGAAGCCCGACTGTAATGGGGCTTTATTAGTGTACCTGTGTGTGTAGTGATCACATTTATTAGTGTACCTATATGGGACCCCACTAAGATCTTCTGGGCCAAAGCCAACCTCACCTGCAAGTCGGTACAACTTCTCATTGACAGACGAGGCTCTGATGCAGGTTTTTTTTCTCAAGGTTGGGGGTCAGATTGCAGTCGATTCCGCAAAACTAGGATAAGCAAAATCAAGACATAGAGTAGCAGAGGAGAGCGGACCCCGAGCTACTCTATAATAACAATTGTCGCAATCGTAACCTCAGTAACCTGGCACAACCGTACCCAATCTACCCTACTACTAGTTAGGTTGGCAGTGTTAGAAGTTCGTTGACGATGGTATTACCATTACCTGACTGGCATTCCTGTGGTAACATCTTGATCCTTAGTCAAGTAGCAAATATTATTATAGTATTATTGTTAGTAAGCACATTACGTATACGCATTTATTTGCAAAAAATTATTGTCTCATATTGAGATATTGGTTGGGACAAGATTGTGTGAGACAAATGGGATAATAAAATAACTCAATAAAATGTAATAACTATAATTTAATTTAACTAACATAGGTTAGGAATTAAATTGTTACTAACAAAATAGATTAATGTTATCTGAAAAATATATATATATTTTAATTTATCCCTTCGGCTTAGGCTGAGACAACAACCCTCCATCTGTTTTTGTTGTTACATACTTCACGAGCCTTCTTTACTGTCATTAAATGTTTCATGCAACCACGCTGGTTTCGAGTGTCTTTACAAACGCAAACCTGAAACTTTCTTGTTCGATCATCATCATCATCTTAGCGTTGTTTCTAGTTGCAACTGGGGGCCTCACCTCCTTCTTCTTCACCTTTTGCTTTAGCTTATACAGCTTTCAGGGGGGCGACTGATGTAGACCTACGTCAGACAACTTACGCCAAAGCCTCGTCCGTGAGGTTGGCTTGCGCCCCGAAGATGTTGGCCCGAAAGTACCATTTAACCAGTCAACCTGTGACCGCGGTCAGTGCAACCTAGTCGAAACGTCAGATACTCAAAGGTATTCCTTTAAAAAATCGCGTTAATTCTGGTATTTTTTTTAAATTTAATGATAATGTTAGAGAATACCTAACACAACCGAATTAAATAGGTATACATTTACAAGCATATAATTATGATAATTTTTAATTAATGTAACTCTAAAATTTATTACGTTGTTAATTTTACAGCATTGTCATAATTATACACATCCTAGCCTACTACCTCATTTTTCCGAAAAACTGAATAGAATAATTGTTAATTTAAGTTTTATTCATTCATTATTTACATTTTAGAATTTTTTACAAATTATATGTGATCATTATCGTACATTTCGTGGCTGTACTCATGTGGCATGAAATACCACGTATGTATGAATTTATATTTTTGTGAGAGTAATACTTCGTATATAAACTTATAATATGTCATATGCGGCTCCGCCTGCATGGAATACCTACTGACCCCATTCCCGCGACCTACAGGGACCCATTCCCAGGACAAAAGTCGTTGGTGTCCAGCCGTTCTGGCATGATTGGGTAACAAAGTTTCATCTATCTATGCATAGCATGCATGGCTTTTTATCTGGGAATTGGTTCCTGTGGGTCAAGGAATCAGTATCTCATACGGCAGGAGCCGGGTGCAACAGTGAAAGTGTAAGTGTGTATGTCACAAGTTTCAGGTGTAGAATATGTAAAAGTACCTACTACAATGGTAAGACCACGCGTCTATAACGTCTTCATGTAAAAGAATATTACTTCAAGCAAAAATAACTTGCATGTAGCCAGCGTGACTGCGAAAACCTCACACGTGAACATGTCATGACGCTTGCAAGGCAAGGTTAACCATCAAAATTCAAAATAACATACAACCAAAACTCTTAGGTTGTATTTATTTCTTAGTTTTAAATGTGATTTTCTATGGACTTCTTTTTTGATGTTGAGTTCTTTGTTTAACCATTTTAAGAGACCAGCAATCCTATCAAAACCCTTGGATTTATACCCGGACCTTAGCGTTTCAGTTACCCGGGCAGGGTATACTACAAATAAATATGTAAACTTACACATCTATTTCTTTGGCTATCGTGTATCTTATAGCCATTGACAAGATATTTATGAAAGACACTCGATACTGGGACTAACAGTGTGTAACTGAGGTGCTAACTTGTCTTAAAAACAGAAGTACACAATGGAATCTGCCTTATTGCTAACGATAATCCTCTTCAAAACGTTCTTAATAGCCTTATTTCAAAATAATATATAGAATCACACCAAACAAGGCAAAAACTTCAAGCTCTTACGAATAGAAATGCAAGATGGTGTTTTATTACAAGCATGGTCTCCTAAACCTCTTATCGACACTGGAACCTTAAGGTGCTAATCGTCAAGTAGCTAATTCTATGGTTATGAATGCCAAGTTATCTACCTATTTGGTACACTTACTTCACTTCTTCCAATATAACGAAATACACTGCTGAAAGTGAAACTAATCAGTCATAAAGTGTCTCCGAAGTCGCCATCGAACAAGGAACATTGTTACATTGTTAAATTATGTCAATATATTATATCAATAAACTTAAACTAAGGATTATGATAAGAATCCCATGACAATACTAGCTACCTATGATTAATGGTGCATCAATATTCGCAACACCGTCCGTGAGATTAACCAGCGGCTTCTGCGAACGTGACGCCGATAACAAACAGATCGAGGGACAAACGCATATGTAACAATTAAAAGGATATAAAACATAGCACTAAAGTCTGCAGAGTTAAATATAAAATATGTTTTTCTGTCCACATATCCTTTCTTAAAGATTGACTGATGAAATAAGCGGAGTCTGTTTTGAATCAGCGGAATTAGAATATAGTGCTGGTATATACGTGATACTGACGTTCATGTATAACCGAAGGGTTAGGCAGGTTTAGACACATTTTTGTGCCAGGTGATAGGAGATTAATCGTGGTTTACTAGCGACTTACCCTGGGATCGCACGGGTGAAATTTGATTTGCATAAAATTATGCCTAAATGACAGGGAAAACCGTATCAAAATTATGGGAGGTAAATGAGATTAGGAAAGACGCGGACTTTATATACTACTGCGTCATGATGATCTATATCAAATAGAGACTCATTACAATTCTAGAAATGTCTAAAAAACTTAGGGCCTGTAACATAATATATATATATATATAATTTAAAGTATCTCTTAAGTTCTCCAGACTTTCTGAAATATAAGGTAAGTTATATGCATCCTTCCTAGTGACTGAATTTAATTTTCTACTATCTAGACAAAATCTCAGCTCGCCGTTTTTCTTGGGAGTCAGCAGAACAGGGGACGACCGAGGACTTTCAGTTGGTTCAACTACATCTTCCCTCAACATTTCGTCCAGCTGTTTGACAAGAATACGTTGTTTTTCAGGAGACATCCTATAGTAGCGTTGACGAACAGGAGGAGAGTCACCAGTGTCGATAGTATGCTCTATCAAGGTAGTACGACCTAGGCCTCGTTCCTCATAAGAGATGTCATGGAACTGGGCAACGATGTTATCTGCTGTAACTCTCTGTTCAGAAGTAAGATGATCATACGACTGTAGGTGTTCCGTATGAACGGCATTAATTTCTCTCAACCGGGAATCAGATTTGTCCAGCAACAAAATAGAATCTCAATGTTTGGGAAAAAGACCAAACGACCTCCAAAAATCTATACCAAGAATTAAGGAATTAGTAATTTGGGGTACTATGTGAACATTAAAGATTTTATGTCATCCTGAAAGGAGATAGGTAAGGGAATAAATCCCAATGATTGTATTTTTTCACCACCTGCGGTGACTAAGTTTAAAGTTTGATTGTTAAGTTGAACTGAAGGTTCCAAAATTTTTTTATGATAATTATTACCTAAAATTATAACGCAAGAGCCAGTATCTAGCAAACCAGGTAGTAAACCAGGTATCTATTGCAGGCACTAAAGTAGTGCCTGCAATAGATACAGAAACATACGGAGAGTAACCAATATTAGTTTTTCTGCAGACTGTAGAAACTTTGTTAAATTGAGAAAATTTTATAACAAAAGATAGCCAGTTTCCCCAGTCCAGCATTTCAAAATTAGAGCTTCTACAATCTGAGTGACTTAGTTTTTCGATTTGTTACAAACAGGACACTCAGGTACACGGTAACCTTTCTTACCACATCTAAAACATACGTGTACAATGAAAGTTTTGGTACATTTGCTTAGAACATGGGAGTTGGTTCTGCAAAGCGAGCAACTAAATTTGGGACCACTAGATTTTTGATCAACCGCACAAACCTGTACTTTTGTACTATCATTAGTAACATCGTTATCAGGTGAATTTTCAATGCTATTAGTGCTATGAACTGGTTGTCTATTGAAACTAGGTTTGCTATGAAATTTATCCCATTTATAATATTTTTGTTTACTAAAAGAATTATTAAAATTTTGTTGTCTAGAGCTAGACTGTTTAGTATAAGCAAACTCAGGGGCCAAGGTTTCTAAAGTTTTTCTAGGAGGTTCATGGAATTGCTGGAGCCTAGACTGAATATTTTCAACATTTTTACAGATTTTCTGCAGACTAAATATGTCTGTAATGCCAGCAGAAGAAGCGAGAGTACTAGCATAACAGGGTCGGATATTATGTAAAAGAATTTCTAATTTGTCTTCTTCGGTTAATGGTTTGTCTAACCGAGAGAACATACCATGCATGATGGAAGTATAGACTGACTGTAGTTCTGAGCACAGTATCGAATTTCTCAATAACGGAAATTCTGCCTGATGGGACGGGGTATTGTAACAATGCACATTATTCTTTTAAGGATATTGGTGGAATATGTAGTCGATTCTTTAGTTTGATATCAATTCATAGTCTACTAATATTATCTGTATTCTTTCATCGACTCTGTCTATGGTTAGCTGTAGTCAACTCTATCGGCTGTAGCATATTATCTATGAACCCCCACCTAGTAGCTGCTGTCAGCTAACGTTATAAATGTCAGTCAATCAACCCCTAATTTTCTGCATCCGTTCCATAAGCACATTCTAGCTCTGGTACTGAGCCGTTGATCCGCCGAGCGAGTCACGCAGCGGTTGGTGCCAGCGCGACACGCCGGGCGGGGACACCAAGCTAAATGCAACTCCTGGCTGCCGCGGGTCGTCCTATCACCTCCTTCTATCACCTTCTTCTTCAGACCTTGATTTCTATTCCTATTTCACACACAACTGTGCCCCATACTATGTATCATGTACATTGATTAGTACTTGAATTTGTTTGGTGGGAATGTAGTCTAGAAGTACTTGAATAATATAAAAATGTTAGTTGTTACAAAAACTTTTCCAGAATCCAATTATTTACCATCGTTATCCAATTTATAAAAGTAATTTATGAAGTTTCTAACTTAGGCTAGCTTCAGCACAGTATTGATTCACTTGAAAATGATATTCCTTCGTAGTTAGTTAAATAAATTACGTGTATTAAATTTCAAACAATGAATAATTTGAATGTAATTTGATTTTTACTTCGGGCCACCAACCAGGTGGACACCGAAGTCTTAAAATCACGCAAAAATTACTTCGGGCCACCAACCAGGTGGACACCGAAGTCTTAAAATCACGCAAAAAAAATCAAAATCTTACACCCAGTTTTTATCACTTTTCTCGACGTTTCACATAATTCTAAGTCTAATTAAGCAAAAAAAAATTTTGTGTCGGTCTGTCAGTTGGTCTGGATGTCTGGATGTCTGTTTACGCAATAACTCAAGAACCACTTATCCGATTTAAAAAATTCTTTCGCCAATCATCTTGTTTGGTTAATGGGAAGAACTGATTAGATTTTGGGGTTTGTACGTTCAAGGTTTCAGGGACCTACCATACAAATAGTCCCTAAAAAACATTTACAAGTGAGTTTCTTTCGAGTTATCGGACTAACGCGTATTTGACTTTGACATTTGAGTGACAATGACAATACGATATTGTATATTTACATAAAACAACCAGACTCTGAAAGAAACTGAAATATAAAATCATTTTTTTGTGTTTTTGACGTCGAAGACGTTTGATTTGATTTCATTTTCTTCATATTTATTGCTCAATATATAAAGACGCGTCGAATAATATGCATAAAGCCTAAGGTCTGTAATTTTGAATTGCAATACTGCAACAAAAATATCTAAGTTTGGCCCGAAGTTTGGCAATCACTGTGTGATTTCCGCCCCACTAGTTTTATTTGGATATAGTCATATTTCTTCAGAAGTCGTTTTGCGTTATATATGATCTATTTATTGAGCTACCTGAGACTATTCCTGGCAGAGCAACCCGAAATAAAGACTGTCCCAAGCCCGAACCTTATGTGTTGATGATCAAAAATCTCCATTGGACGTATATCTATTTTTTATGTACATATTTCTTTTTTCTTATATTCTATATATATATATAACATAACATAACATAATATAACGTAACGTATCGTAACGTAACGTAACGTAACGTAACGTAACGTAAAGTAAAGTAACGTAACGTAACGTAACGTAACGTAACGTAACGTAACGTAACAGAACATAACATAACATATCTTCACGCCTGTATCCCCGAAGGGGTAGACAGAGGTGTATTACACACCCACGATTCGCCAGTTATGTTAAGGTCCCAATGTAATAGGGGGCGAGCCTATTGCCATTTACCAGGCACATTGCGAGCGATAATTAACATTTATTAATGCACACATAACTACGAAAAGTCAGAGGTGTGTGCCCGGGGCGACTGGGGATCGAACTCGAGACCTCGTCTCAGCAGTCCGTTACGTACGCCACTAGGCTATCGCCACTTTAGATAGGATAGAATATATATATATATATATAGAATAGAGGGATTAATTTATATATATATATATATATATATATATATATATTTATTTATTTACTTTACAATGATATGACTAATATTTTATTTCAATTATACAAATGAATCCCTCCTATTCTCTGGTCACGGTATCACATAAACTGCTAGACTGATTTTACTACGTCTTTTTATGTTGAGTTTGTTATTGTTAGGAGAAGGTTCGTATAAAAGAAAAAGCTACGAAAATTGATCGGAAAATTAGAAAATTAAAAAGAACTAAAAACGACGAAATAACTTTACGACCATATTTACTTTTATATGACATACCTGTCAGTCGTTAGTAGTTGGCACGATTGACAAATTGAAAATCCATGTTTTTCAAATGGCTATAGTTGTATGTCGTTTGTTCGATACTTGCTCCCGTGTCGAACTACTTACCAAAAAAAAGTAGGTAATATACGCGCCCGAAAAAAGGACTAAGATTTTTGTATATTTTGAAGCAAATACACTATATACATAGATAAACACTATATTTTTTTTTATAATTAATCCAAATTCAATATTCATAATTAAGGCAGGACAACGTCTGTCGGGTCAGCTAATAACAAAATAAGAAAAACGAAAGAAGTACATATATTTCAAAGCCAAATTTTCTCAACAATAATATATAGCTGCTTGTCTTTGTAGCTTGAGATGTATCAGAAGTAGGTACACTTGCTAGTACAGGATTAGTTGTAAAGGTAAAGCTTAAGTGCTAAACTGTGCTATATACCTCACCTTACACAGGAATAACTGTGCGAGTCGTTGGCCTTGTAGCTTTTTGCGACGCATAGCACGAACGGATGTCCTATCGGCCTATACAGGTGCCCACAGCACAAAGAACCCGGTGAATTATCTATTTTTGGAGAAATAGCGTGTCCAGTCAAGTTCGAAGAAAAAGGAACTGGTGACGCAGCAGCCATGTGTATAGTTAAACAAACAAATTCGAGCCACTTCTGACCTCTTCACAACTCGCATTTAATTTACATATATGAAATTTGGCACATTTATTAAAGCACTAGCCTAGAATTCAAAATGTTATAAATGTTGTTCAAATAGTTATTGATATAGTAACGTTTAAAAATCGCCATTTTTATGACCGACTCACTCACTGACCTATAAATCAAGAACCTAACCCACTTCATGATGACCTAGAAACTTGTTATTGGCATCAAGGTAGACTACGAGGCATATATACAGAGGAAAAGTACTGAAAACTGAAAATGATTGATAACTAGCTGTTGCCCGCGGCTTTGCCCGCGTGCAATTTTGATCCTGTTTCCGTAACCCATGGAAACCTAGTGATAAAAAGTATACATAATTACATAATATAAGTACCTTTTTTTCGTACGGAAATCCCCTCGAATACCCCCCCCGCCGGCCAACGGGTGCGGTTATGTCGGGCTTGAACCGACTAAAACCGCACGCCGTCTCGGGTACCCATAAAGCATATCCCTCGCACCCCGACTGATTCCAGGCCATCTCCGGTTTCGAGACGCCCCCTCGGGTTTGGGTGGGAACCACGGGGTCCTTGTCTTGCCCCAGTTGGGGGAGGGGCGCTAATCGCCCCGCCGTCCCGGCCGGCTTTTGCTGCGGTGACAGGCATCCTCACCTGCCACTCCTGTATTAAGAATACCTATTAGTAGTAGACGAAGGAAGATGAGTTGTGTGCCTTACTAAATTGCATAATATGCTAACTAATCAAAAAAGTTTCAGATGTCATCGCATTAATTTTCGATTTCTCAAACGTAATGCCAATTTTTTTTGTCGTGAAGCTTTAGTACACCCTGTGGAAGCCAGGCAGCACAATATATTTTAATAGTTTTCCTAACACGGTGGTAGGTACCTATTTCATTCTCCAGCCATCAACATTTCCCAGCTTTTCAATAAATACAAGTGTGAGAAAGATATTCTGCCGTTTATTCTGCCCCGGTGGCATTAACGTTGTTAATTTGGTTGTTCCGTCTCAAGATGTGTCCGGGACGGCTCTTTTTCGTGTCTATCAAAACATTTGCTTATTAAATTTTCCTTACATTTTTTTACAGCAGTTCTTTAGTGCGATCTGGTAACTCTTAAGCCGGGTTTCTACTGGCAATCCTTACGGGCTTCGTTTTGAAATCCTCACGGCGTAATAATCCTCTGGGGCGTAGCTGTAGCGCGTTAGACTACTAAGTCGGAGGTCGCGGGTTCGATTCCCGCTCAGTGCAAATATTTGTATGCATGAATATGTCTATATGCATTATGCGAAATCAAGAACTCATAACACCAGCTAGTTAAGCTATGCTTACATTGGGCCTAATTAGAATGAGAAATGTAGAATATTTATTTTAGTTTTATTTATTATTATATTGCGTGTGGTAGTAAGTGAACGGTTTAAGTGGAAGTTTGTACAGAGTTTACTCGGCTAGCATCTTTATATCTTCCTAGTGCTTTTATGCTCTTACATTGGAAATTACAGCAGTTTCTGATGGTTAGCTATCAACGTAAGTAACTATCATCTCATTCCGCTTTCCAACAGTAGGGATGTCGTGTGCGCGTTATAGTCCAGTCATTATCTATGCCTGCCTTATAAATACAATATTACATACATATATAAATTCAATATTGACCACACAATAAGAGACCCAATTTTTAAATGTTATAATATTAGCCGCGGTTATTATTATAAATTTGGCCGCGGTAGCCTAGTGGTATGGTTAATGGACTGCTGAGACGATGTCTCAGGTTCGATCCCAGGTTTTACCATGGCACACACCAATGACTTTTCGATTCTTTTCGAAGTTATGTGTGTATTTATCGCAGGTTTATAAGTGCCCGGTTAATGGCAATAGGCTCGCCACCTATTACATTGGGACCTAAACATAAACTGGCGAAATGTGGGTGCTAGCACCTCTGCCTACCCCTTCGGGGATATAGGCGTGAGTTTATGTGTATGTATGTATGTATAATATTAGCTACATTTTAATTTATCGTCAATTTCTACAAAATATTTGGCACTAACATTTTGACAAGCGTAAATGTCGCGTTTGAATTATGTGGAAGTTGGGGACGTTTATTACATGTTAGGTATAATAATATGTGGGGTGTGTGTTGGGTAACCTCCTCGAGTGTCGCTCCGATTCCGATCCCGCTGCAGTCCGGGGGGAACGGAATCGGAGCGGCCGGTACACCCTGGGCGGCGGTCAATGGCTTCCCCTTCACCCCTTCATGGGGTTGGCATTGATCGTCGGCCAATACCCAACGTGGCGGGAACACATCGCTCTCCGTACTCCTCTGCTTTCAGAGGAGACAGGATGAGCGATGCTGTTAGTGGTGAGATGGCCCAGGGTCAGCCGGGGTGCGAGGGATATGCTCTATGGGTAACCTTACACCCCGGCGTCTGAAGACCCGAGACGGCGTGCGGTTTTAGTCGGTGCAAGCCCGACATAACCGCCCCCGCTGGCCGGCGGGGGGTATCCGAAGGGATTTCCGCACGATAAAAAAAAAAAAAAAAAAAAAAAAAGGTATAATAATTTGTGGGGTGTGTGTTGGGTAACCTCCTCGAGTGTCGCTCCGATTCCGATCCCGCTGCAGTCCGGGGGGAACGGAATCGGAGCGGCCGGTACACCCTGGGTGGCGGTCAATGACTTCCCCTTCACCCCTTCATAGGGTTGGCATTGATCGTCGGCCAATACCCAACGTGGCGGGGACACATCGCTCCCGTACTCCTCTGCTTTCAGAGGAGACAGGATGAGCGATGCTGTTAGTGGTGAGATGGCCCAGGGTCAGCCGGGGTGCGAGGGATATGCTCTATGGGTAACCTTACACCCCGGCGTCTGAAGACCCGAGACGGCGTGCGGTTTTAGTCGGTGCAAGCCCGACATAACCGCCCCCGCTGGCCGGCGGGGGGGTATCCGAAGGGATTTCCGCACGATAAAAAAAAAAAGGTATAATAATATGTGCCCTATCCGGGCGTGTGCCAAAGGGTAACATAGGCATTACGCGCGTGTGTTTAACTATAGAATATGTCTAAAGTACTTATATTACTTACAGCAATTGACATTACCGCCGCCGCAAAATTGAAATAAAACTATTTTAACGGATTCTATCGCGGTTTATTTGATGTTATTTTATATTTTACATTGAACCCGACGTTTCGGTTGCTTTTCAGCAGCCATGGTCACGGGGAGACTAAAGATGGTTGTTGTCTTGAAGTTTGAAGTGAAAGTTATCTCAAAGTACCCGAACTATGTTGAATTGTTGGTGTTACAAGACTTCATGACACTTTGAGCTCATTCTGCGTAAATAGTAACACCAACAATTCAACATAGTAACATTACATTGAATGGGCTCCGAAACTACTGGATATTTTTATTTCAAAGTTTTATTTCAATGTGTAACATTCGCGTAAACTTACGACAATATCATTACCGCAAAAGTTAAAGTGTGTTGAGCATACGAAAGGATATTCTGTAAATCGTTGGATGGAAGATTACTTTCGGTTTTCATACTTGTTTGTGTATGTAACGTTAATATGAGCCAAGCTTTCACATCACCACTAGCCGGCAGAAGACAAATTTTGATTAATAGCGCGTTTGAGGGTGTCACCTTAACCGCACAAAGACATTGTACGAGGTATTCCAGTTTTCCTTCATAGTATTTTCAGACGATTGAATTTAGAAATGAACTTGAAAATGCATGCCAATAAATCGTATTTAGCGTATGAAATGTAATTTCACGCAAGGAATATTGGCAGACATTCAAGATCGTTTTTTTACGAATATAATGTCATACTTTACGCAGTATGGGGAGTTATGGGAATGTTCAAAAACCAGTTAAGTGCGATTCGCATAAAAAGAGTTCCGTACAAAACGGTTCGAGCAGTTGGAGCTAAATAAACTGAGCATAAGTACCTAAAACCGCTCGCCGTCTCGGGTCTATAGACGCGCCGGGGTGGAATCCCTCGCACCCCGGTTTCGAGATGGCCCCCTCGGGTTTGGGAACCACGGTGTCCCCGTCTTGCATCGGTTTGGGGGAGGGGCGCTAGTCACCCCACCATCCCGGCCTGCTTCTGCTTTTAGTCGGTTCAAGCCCGACATAACCGCCCCCGCTGGAGACCCCCCGCTCTCCAGCGGGGGCGGTATCCGAAGGGATTTCCGCACGAAAAAAAAAAACAAAAAAGATACGTTGTGCTTGGTTGGGGACCTCCACGCGATGCACCCTGGGCAACAGAGACGGCAGCGCCTCTCTCCTAGGGTGGGAGAGACGCTGCCGCCTACGGCCAACTCCGACCGAGGCGGTGACGGCCCTGTTGAGGGCTGTTCGGAAGCTTTCCACGTGTCCCTCTGATCAGCAGATGGCACGGTGGAGAGCAAGTAAGTGGGCCATCTCGAACCCGGAGATGGCCCAGGGTCAGTCGGGGTGCGAGGGATATGCTCTATGGGTAACCTTACACCCCGGCGTCTTAAGACCCGAGACGGCGTGCGGTTTTAGTCGGTTCAAGCCCGAAATAACCGCCCCCGCTGGCTGGCGGGGGGGTATCCGAAGGGATTTCCGCACGAAAAAAAAAAAAAGATACGTTTTCCATTAGATTTTGAAATTTCTGTTTTATAACTTTTCGTAAGGGTTCACTTTAAACCCTATAGTATAGGATCCCACTATGAAACGGCCTTCTGCGACCTTCCGACCCGAGCTGGTTAATGGATGCAAACTATTGTGTATGAATAAATACATATATTGCAGATAGGTAGAATAAAAATGATATAAAATACTTGTCATTTATTAACCAGCTTGGTGAAGGTCGTTTTATACTGGGATCTTAGACTACTAGTATTTACAAATCCCAATATTTGCAATTGCAGATAGTCGTAGTATTATTAGTAAGTAGGAGTAGACTTCGTATAAATACTAGTAATTAAAAATAATTTAAAATTTATTGTCGAGTATAGCATGTTTACTTTCACTTGTAAATAAAATTTATCTCTACATCTTGATATTGACATATTAATAAGCTGCCGCCGCGCGTATGTTCTAGTACACAATTAATAAGAAAAAGTAACAGTTTTCATAAAAACTTTTGATATATACTTATAAAGACATTTCCAGACCTTTAATGGGTCTCTGTATTATATACGAGAAAGTCATAAATTATAATTAGCATTCTATTACGTGACACAAATAAATGAATATTCTTGGACATTCTACACAGCGCTATATAGACCAAGAGTAAGGATAGCTTAACCAGCTTGTGTTAAAGGTTAGAAATGTGAATAAACACAATCTATCTATCAATCAATTTTATTTAAAACTTTTTGAAAAGCAAGCTTTTATTAAATAATACTGCATTGTCACGGTTTTTTTTTTTACGAGCGGAAATCCCTACGGATACCTCCCCGCCGGCCAGCGGGGGTGGTTATGTCGTGTACCGCACGGTGTCCTCCCCAAGTGTCCGTTGCCGGGCACCCCGGGTAAGCCCTCGAAAGGATAACCCCAGGGCTACCGGACTTTGGCCGCCACCGCGGCCTCGCCTGGTGGGGTCGGGTTTTGTCCCGCGTCGGTGAGTTGGCTGGCGTGTGTGGGCACACACGACACGCCTCCGCCACGGCCTGCTTCTGTAAGGACGGCGAGTCGGCCAACTGCCGTCCTCAGGCCCCGATCATGGAGGTCGGTAGTCCCGGGCGTAGATGAGTCTGCGGCGTCCTGCTGCGAAACTCGAGGGGCAGGGTTCTCTCCCGCTCCCTCTCCGCCGTCTCTTTCGCGCGCATTACCTGCTCGCAGAAAGAGGCGGCGGCGTGCCACTTGCTCCCGTCGGAGACCACGGCTCTCACCATGGTCTCCAACGAGAGATGCATTATCACGGTGATATTAATAAGCATGCATGCAGAATTTCATCTCAATCAACCGGGAAGTGTATCATATTTACCTTGCAAGATTTGATTACAGACAACGGACAGGTAAAAGTAAATAAAAGCTTATAATAAATAGAAACACTTTTTTTCTAAGTACGTAGATCCATAATTATACATAGAAACAACCAGATCAATGCAAGTATACATATTTATGCATGCAATCTACACTGAGTGGGAATCAAACACCGACTTAGCAGTCGAACTCTCTACCGCTACGCCACAGAGGTCGTCAATTTCTGCCTATCCCTTTAGTGGTATAAAGGCGTGAGTATTATGTATTTATCCGTTTGTAACTACAATCACTTTTTGGCAAATAAAAAACATTACATTATTATGTATATGAGATATATATTATAGGGATAAACGGTTATAACGAACCCATTAAAGGTCTGGGAACATTTAAAAGGCTTTGATTGTTTGACAACAGTTAAGAAATTGTTCTTCTGAGAAGTTGCGGGTTCGTCCTATATATGAGTCATCAGCATGATCTTAGCGTAGTCCCGGTTGCATCCGAAACTTTTACCTCAACGCCCAGGGTCCACTTACTCATTTTCCTTCTTTTGATTCACCATAAATGGCTTTTTTAGGCTCGAATGCGGTCTGACCCTGAGAGAAAAGCCTGCGCCAAAGCCTCGAGGTGCACTGTCTCGCAGATCAGGCAAGCTTGGCGTTGAAGGTCCTGTCTAAAGTGATACTACCCTACTCAATCACACTAATATTATAAATGCTAAAGTTTGGATGGATCGGCCAAACTGATCTGGTTGTTGGTACAAGGATGGATTATAGTCTGGAATAACACATAGACGACTTTTATTCCTGGAATATGTTCCCATTGGAACCGGGAATAGGAACGGAATTTTACGCGGGCGGGTATCAGTTATATTACACAAACTTCATAAAATAACTTCACGCCTGTATCCCCGAAGGGGTAGGCAGAGGTCTATTACACACCCACGATTCGCCAGTTTTATTAAGGTCCCAATGTAATAGGGGGCGAGCCTATTGCCATTTACCGGGCACATTATTTTATATTATAAAAAGGTAAAAGTTTTTGAAGATGTTTAGATGTTTGTTACTCAATCATGCTCAAACGGCTGAACAGATGTGACTGATGTTTGGTACAGAGATACATTATATTTTGAAATAACACATAAGCTACTTTTCCTTGAATAGGTTCCCAAAGATTCCGGGAATGGGATCAGAATTCAACGCGGGTAGGAGCCGCGGGTAACAGTTAGTATCTTTATAAATTAATTTTTGTAGTACCTTTTTTTTAGGTAGATTTCGATGAAATCGATCTACCTATTGGTTTCTTGACTACTGTCGAATTTAAAAAAAAAATCTTCATAGGAGGTCTAGTTATGACCCCCTGAGTCCGAAATGACCACTGGTCAAAAAGTTTATGTATATATATGTATGTATGGTTCCACTTCCCAAAATTTGCGGCACTCTCACGGTCGCATTTTTGCCCCGATCGCTTTCAAACTGCGGTCAAAAATTGCTTGGGTGTAAACTTAGTTTATGTTCGTGAACGGGTGGAATCCGGCCTAAGGGGACGGTAGGGCCTCACTTTTTGTGAAATCAGTTTTTCCTCAAAATTTCACGTTCCATGAAAGATATTCGAACCGTTCTAATTTTATCCCATAGTATACATGAATACCAACAACTTTTAATAATAAACCTATAAGATTAAAACTTTAACTAAAAGTGGAGGGGGGAAAAACCAAAATGTTTCGGAAAAAAAATCATAACTTCTAACCGGTGAACATTCTTGCTCGGAAACATTTTGAATCGATAGGCCATTTTTAAGTCTAAAATAAATGTCTGAAAAGGTTTTCGCTAAAAGTTACCGTTTTCGAGAAAAAAAATGAAACATGTTAAAAATGCGCTCGGCGTGGGTCATAGAAGAAGCATAGGTCACATAGAGGGGCAAAAAAAATATTTCTAACCGATAGGTTATTTTTTTGCTCTAAAATAAATGTCCGAAACGTTTTTTGCTCAAATTTACCGTTTTCGAGAAAAAGCAAAAAAAAATTACTTCAAGAAATATTGTTTAAAGTCCGTAGTTCTCTATATAAAATAATATTAATTGCTTCACGAAATCTACCTGTGCGTTCCCCCTGCGGAAACAGTATTTTTTTTTCGTGCGGAAATCCCTTTGGATACCCCCCCCGCCGTTCAGCGGGGGCGGTTATGTCGGGCTTGAACCGACTAAAACCGCACGCCGTCTCGGGTCTTAAGACGCCGGGGTGTAAGGTTACCCATAGAGCATATCCCTCGCACCCCGACTGACCCTGGGCCATCTCCGGTTTCGAGATGGCCCCCTTACTTGCTCTCCACTGTGCCATCTGCTAATCAGAGGGACACGTGGAAAGCTTCCCAACAGCCCTCAATAGGGCCGTCCTCGCCTCGGTCGGAGTTGGCCGTAGGCGGCAGCGTCTCCCCCGCCCTAGGAGAGAGGCGCTGCTGTCTCCGTTGCCCAGGGTGCACCGCGTGGAGGTCCCCAACCAAGCACCCCAAGTTTTGTAGTACCTATTTACATTTATTGTGAACTGAGTAACTACTGCGCATAGCATTTAAATTAATTAGGCAATGTCTAATGACCTCTGGGTTATCGTATAATTTAGCACTGCACGTGACTACTGATATTTAATAAGCTTGAACTCACAATTATGGATAATCCATAACTAAAATTACTTGATAATTAATTTTCATTGTCATTATGTATGAAAGGCGATGACCGTAACATTATACTAATACAACATTTCTGCACAAAAAAATAT
Source organism: Cybosia mesomella (assembly GCA_946251805.1). Lineage (NCBI taxonomy): Eukaryota > Metazoa > Arthropoda > Insecta > Lepidoptera > Erebidae > Cybosia > Cybosia mesomella. The sequence continues at coordinate 13,578,538 of OX276394.1, read as the reverse complement.
AAAAGGGTACCATGTTTTTTACAATATTTTTTAAAGAACCTCTGACCCCTTCAGCTAAACTAAATTGCTTCTGTTAGAAGTGGGTTCACGTCGGTAGTGTAGTGGCCAAAATTGGAACCGGGGACTTCTAGATCGTACGGCAAACTTCTTAAGAACTAAGCTACCGACGCAAGGAACCGAAGTAATCGTATATAAATTTCGAATCGCTCAGAGCTGTGGAAGGTGCTCACGTTCCTTGATCAACTGGAGACGTGTTGATGATCTTCGAACGGCTGAACAGATTTACTGGAGTCGTAGCTGTACATAGTCAAAGTCAAAATTAATTCGTTCTAACGTCAATTCAAAAAAATTAGACTAATGTTTAGTAAATGGACCACCGGTTCCAAACGCGGCGCTGTCTTGAGAAGACTCCGGCAAGAAACTCAACCAAATTGGTAACTTTACATCGTAGCATTAATCTGTTGAAGTTATGAAGCTTGCTCTTGGAGCTCAGCGTCCACTTTTCTACTCTTCCTCTTTCTTTCCATATTTGGTTTATTTTTGGCGACTGCCATCTAACCCTCCAACTCCAAGAGGAAAATATACGCCAAAGCCTCGTCCGTTTATCAGAAGGTACCGCCTTGCAGGTGAGGTTGGTTTAGGGTCTAAAGATTTTGGTGGGGCCCTATTATGGCCTGTTATTATGTATTCTATGATAGTGTTGGTACTAAGTTAAAAGTGTTACTGTTAACCAATCTTTGGTACTAAAGTGTATAAAGGCGGCTTCCTACGGTGACTATGTAGGTTTAAGCACGCATGGCAGACGACCACGGACAGCTACGCACCGCACACTAAAACCTACGCTACACTTGACGGAAATGCCGTTAAGGATCTTTCGCGTCAGAACGCCAATGCAAGTTATTTAGCATGTAAATGAATAATAACGGGTACACTGCGTGGATGATTAGTCGCTCCATCGCGTTTATATGCAACTAGCTGTGCCCCCAAATTCAACCGTGCGGATTTAATTTTTTTAGGTTTTAATTATTTTGTGCGGTACCCTAATTCTTTTTCTAAAATAAAATTAACCTATGTTGCGCCTTGTAATATTCACTATTTGCCAGTGAAAGTCCTGTCAAAATCGGCTAAGCTGTTCCAGAGATTACCTCTTTTAAGCAGATGGAAAGATCTACAGACAGAATAGTTTACAAAATAGTTTTTTGTTGTAAGTACCGAGTGTATATACATAAGCCTTCATTGAAAAACTATTAGTTTAATGTTGTAAACAGACAATTAAATCTTATTTATTTGTATAGATAACATGTAATGGTGGGAGATCCGCGACAAAATATCCGTCAAGTGTAGCGTAGTCCTAAAAATTGCTCTACATGGGGCGTGTCAGTCTATTTCGAAGCTGTGGATCCAACGCACCGCTAAGGACTTGTGTGCGCTTCCACGGACAATCCTTTTTATACGGTATGTCGTCGTCGCCGTCTGTGCGAGTTGATCGGCGGTCGTCCGTAGAATCATGCACCGTGGCAAACCGCCATTAGAAGACATCTATCTAAATTCTTAGAAATTACAGAACATTCCACATGAACTAAATATGTACTTATAGTATGAAATACTATAAAGTACTGATTCTATACTTTAATGTATCCGGTATTCTGTGATAATGTTGATAAGAAAGACATAACGACTAAGACCAAAGTTGTTATCAGGCGCAATATTATAAAGCACTTCAGTAACTTCACACAAATGTGAGTGTGTATAGGGCCTCATCAGGATTGGTAGGGCCCCAGCCAACCTCACCTTAAGCCCTTACACCTGCTGAATATCCTTTCATTCGAAATTACACATGAACTAACTAACAACCATTTAATGAAATAGTGGACCATTTTATGAAATGATCCATTCATACCTTTTTTTTTTTTTATCGTGCGGAAATCCCTACGGATACCCCTCGCCGGCCAGCGAGGGCGGTTATGTCGGGCTCGCACCGACTAAAACCGCACGCCGTCTCGGGTCTTCAGACGCCGGGGTGTAAGGTTACCCATAGAGCATATCCCTCGCACCCCGACTGACCCTGGGCCATCTCACCACTAACAGCATCGCTCATCCCGTCTCCTCTGAAAGCAGAGGAGTACGGAGAGCGATGTGTTCCCGCCACGTTGGGTATTGGCCGACGATCAATGCCAACCCTATGAAGGGGAAGCCATTGACCGCCGCCCAGGGTGTACCGGCCGCTCCGATTCCGTTCCCCCCGGACTGCAGCGGGATCGGAATCGGAGCGACACTCGAGGAGGTTATACCCAACACACACACCCGATCAATTCATACCTATATTCATACCTATACAGAGAATATTTAAATATAAAAGATATATACCTATACAGAGAAGGAGAGTTTAAAAAGTATAAAGGAAGGAAAAGTAAGAAGACAATACTTTCCAGAGTGTCAGAATTGTCAGAAAGTTTATGAATATAGCATGCTGAGACACAGCGTTAACATAAAATGAAGGGTTCAATGGTAGATTCAGCTTTTTCCTGTTTAGAGTAACTTAATCTAACATTATAGTATCTCTGTCGCTGATACGAAGTGTTTCGAGTCTTTAGTAACTTAATGACGTACTAATTATTGGTTTGTGTGTAAATAAAATATTGTACCTAGTATAATTTATTACAAGTTTTAATGTATAAAAAGTGGAAAACATCAATTAATAACACAAATATTCATGCAAATATTTGTATAATGAACCTTACACACATATTTACATGTATATTTTGTACTACCAATTTGAGTATTGACGTCAAATTATAAGATTAACTTATAACATACTAGCTGACCCGGCAAACTTCGTTCCGCCTTAGAATCAAGTTATGTTTGTTACCTTATCAGCTAAATTTATGTCTTGAATTTCTAATATTTACACAGTATCCCGAGGGATCATCTCAAAGCCGTAGATGGCCCAGGGTCAGCCGGAGTGCGAGGGTATTGCCTTATTTAGCCACCTTACACATCGACATTAGAAACCCGAGACGTGCGGTTTTGGTTGATACAAATCCGAAGTAACTACCCCCTTGACCGGCGGTGAGGTAACCGTTAGATTTTATTTTCAATAAAATTCTTTAATTTGGAGCTTCCAGGTTTCTGGTATAAGTTACCGCCGACGGAACGATGCTGGCAATCATCATAATGAATTTTTAACAAAATTTTCTAACACATACGTAAAAATCAGCACTAAAAATTTAAGTGAACCTCGTACTACTTTCACCTACCTTTAACTCCTGATTACTGACAAATAGTCGCCATCCCATATATTTTATACTTGTGAAAATGAGTGAGTTCTGGTTAACCTGGGATCTTACTCGAATAGTTTTAACTCACTAGAATGACGGAAGCTAGAGTATTATCAGGCCACGTGTAGAGGTTAGTGTTATGTTGTTTAATAAACAACCATAAAAATATACTTCTTTTTAATTTTATATACGGTCCTATTTCAAATAGCGAATGGAAATATTTAAGAACAAAACAAGCAAAAAGGTTTTTTGGTCTACATGCAGTTAAATCCAGCTTTTTTTTTCAAATATTTCGTCACATTTAAAATCCAGACAAAAGCATTTTTATCTCTATCTGTCAACCAAAATGTATAAGCACTGATAGTGAAGGTTCATTTGTGAACCGTATTCAAATAGCCTATATATCAATCTGATTAAATGCGGCGCCTTAGTAATGGTGATAATTAGTATGAACCTCGGTAATTTATTTATTTTCTGTTCGTTTGTTATTTTTTTATTAATGATTATTTAGTTTTGTGATAAAATGTAGAGTAATATTCATTCATCAATTCATCAAAACCAATTTCCAATTACCATTGCATAATAATAGAAATTAAAATCAAAACAACTGTTAATTTCGTGTTACATACACTAATACAAACATAATTAACAAGTTCTTGTTTTGAATTTTCAATTCTGGAACTCTAGAAGTAAATTATTAAAAAAAAAATTAACACCTCGAATGCTTGAATAGATAAGTTAGACTGATAAACGAATCTAGCATAATAGTGTCATTGAATTTATAAAAAAGGTTCGAGTACGTACACTAGGTGCCGAAAAAAACTCTTAAACTTTTTCCATAAGTGAGTTGTGGAGTACGAGTATTCAGCCTAAACTAACTTTCAGGCAAATCAACCCCTGTCACTATATTGAATCAACAAGCGAGTGTCTGGTTGTGTCAATAAAATTACTCGACAAGTGTCATCGAAGCATCGACTGAACGGCCGCCATCACTGACTCGTTTTCGAGAGGTCATTGCGCGCCTGGGGTGACGTCATCGATGACCTTGACGCGTTCGCGGCAATCCTCCCTGCCTCCCACAAACCGCTCACCCTGCCTCTCATTGCACGCATGAAAAATGTCGCTGTCAAAAAGCGAGTGTTTACGGTGCGCGCCGCCTCTAGTGTGCGAACTGTTATTTTTACGATTTTTTGTCTTATTTTCTTTTTTGCTAGGTTATCTTATGGCATCTATGTGGCCAGTCTCGTCGTCTACAGATATTGTGTAATAAGACGTACTTACACGTAAAAGCCGCCATAATAAGTATATATAAGATATAGATATTACGTGAGCAGTTTAAGGATATTGGTAAATTTCCGACTGAAATTTTGTGTCTTGCTATTGGGTTGCCATCTCTCCGCGGATCTGACCATAGAATATCGAGCCATCAAGTTAGGACTACAATCCGTACTTGATATTATAAATGTGAAAGTAACTCTGTCTGTCTGTTACGCTTTAACGCCTAAACCACCTTACCTTACCTTTTGTCGCGCTTTTGTCATTTTCAAGGATATCGCCATAAAACTTTGTAATATTATAGGCATTTGATAATAAATAAATATGCTATAAAGCATTTTTGACATTTGGCCTGTGAGGGGATGAAAGTTCGGATGGACGTCCACGCGCAATAACCGACATCGGCGGAGCCGCGGGCAACAGCTAGTACGCTATGAAACGACATTGCATTCAGTGTTGTAACTTGTAAAACTATATCTCAGGTGATCGGAAAAAAATATTTTCTATGCATCGTTGAGTTTATAATCTATCACATCGTCATTCAGCAGGTGAGAAGAGTCTCACCTGCTGAATGACGATGTGATAGATTATAAAAATCGCTTACCTTAAGAAGTTAACTATTCATTCGTGACTTGAAAATTCCCAAGTCATAGCTTTCCGTAAATATAAACTCAGGCATGTTGTTACACATCTTAGGAGAACGCACAATAAACGCAGGTTATGGTAAAAGGTTTGGTGCATGTTAGTAAAATATCCACCATGTAGCTGAGGGCGGAGGCGTGTCGTCGAACGTCACGTCATTTTGGTTAGCACGTCACGTTTAGTCGTTCAAGGATGGAAAGAAATGTTATATAACATAGGCCTTAAAGTGAGAGAATAACTAATTCGATCGAAATAGAACTTATTGGTTTCATTTATAAACTTATTTGCTGGTCATCGCATAGTAGAGGTACTCAAGCCGGTCATAGTTCAGTAGGCAAGGCGGCAGCATGGCTTACAACAGCAAGAGATATTGCAGATAATATTCAAATACAAAACATTTAAAATAACGTTTTTTTACTGACTGGAGGAACAACATGTCAAAAAACCGGTCACTGAATGTTGCGTACACAACTAGACTAAGGGACGAGCTTAGCATGACTTTTGGAAAACTGCAGCTACTAATATGTTTAACTCACTGTACACTAAAGTGACAATGGGCTGGCCACAACATCTGCCAACAGCCCGATTACCGCAAACGAGTCCTAGAGTGGAGACCCCGAGTAGAGAAAGTAAAAATAGTTGGTAGGTATGTATGTAAGGGGTGTGTGTTGGGTAACCTCCTCGAGTGTCGCTCCGATTCCGATCCCGCTGCAGTCCGGGGGGAACGGAATCGGAGCGGCCGGTACACCCTGGGCGGCGGTCAATGGCTTCCCCTTCACCCCTTCATAGGGTTGGCATTGGTCGTCGGCCAATACCCAACGTGGCGGGAAAACATCGCTCTCCGTACTCCTCTGCTTTCAGAGGAGACAGGATGAGCGATGCTGTTAGTGGTGAGATGGCCCAGGGTCAGCCGGGGTGCGAGGGATATGCTCTATGGGTAACCTTACACCCCGGCGTCTGAAGACCCGAGACGGCGTGCGGTTTTAGTCGGTGCAAGCCCGACATAACCGCCCCCGCTGGCCGGCGGGGGGGTATCCGAAGGGATTTCCGCACGATAAAAAAAAAAAAAGGTATGTATGTAAATAGACGACTCACAGTCAGATAAATTGACGACCTGTGAAAGGTAGCTGAATGCTAAAGATGGAGGATCGGGTGCTGTGGCGCAGGGCTATGTCCAGCAGTAGACTGCAATAGGCCTACATTGATTGATTGAAATAAGTTTTTAATCTCATTATTTTTGTAAGTTATATAGCTACGAAAAAGAAAAAAAGAAAAAAACCATAAATATATATTTACGGTTTTTTTCTTTTCCCTCCTTCCTTTATTTGTGCCATAAAACTTACTTCCTGCTTAATTTCATCAATCTAGCTGAACGTGCAGTAGCCGCGAAAACCAATGATTTTGATTCCCTTAAGAGTTTCTAAATAATATATGCTGCATAAAAGTCTGTATCTTTTGATTGCGTCGACTTAGAAGTTTGATTCTTTTTAGGATAACCCTTCGCTTTTTGTCTGAGCCGCGTATGAGGAATATATTTCAGCGACTTCAGCCACACATATTAGGACCTGTCAAATGTTACACTACTCAGCGACTGTAGTTGCGCAAGCGGCAATATATGGTTGATGTGTAGTGTTAAAACTTTTTAAGTATACGGCTGGAATTATAGAGCAAGTACCTGATATTCAAACTGAAAGTCTATAATTTCGATTGTTGCAAAACAGCCTTTTAATAAAAACAAAATATCAATAACGTTGTCTTCGTCATTTCATTAAGTCAAATAAAATAATAGACTTTGAAATAAAACTATTTTTAACGAATTAATTTCATGTTATTTTATATTTTACACCGGTGCACTGGCACAGCCACGGTCACGGGGAGGTCCCCGTGACCATGGCTGCTGAAAAGCAACCGAAACGTCGAGATCAATGTAAAATATAAAATAACTTCAAATAAATCGCGATAGAATCCGTTAAAAATAGTTTTATTTCAATGTGTGACATGCGCTTAGACTTTGGTTTTTATTCCTCAGAATTATGCGAACCCGACATAAGTATTGTTTGTTTATAGTCTGCATCTCCACTGTTACACTATTCAAAACGGTCAGTTTTGAGACTACCATTGATACTATGGCAAATTATGTAGTTGCTTTATTTTAATTTATATAGAAAACTAGTATTTTATCAATCCGATTGCCTATAAAGATAACTAAGAGACTATATTTATTGGATCTTTATTGAAATTTCACTACTTTGTCAAAGTTTAGTTCAAGAAATTTGATACGAAACTCAATATATATTAAAGGTTTATGAACGTTATTAGATTAAATAAATAGATAGAGGTACAAATTGAATGTACCTTTTCTTTCTTTTATTTTCGTGCGGAAATCCCTTTGGATATCCCCCCGTCGGCCAGCGGCGGTAGTTATGTCGGGCTTGAACCGACTAAAACTGCACGTCGTCTCGGGTCTTAACACGCTGGGATATAAGGTTGCTCATAGAGCATATCCCTCGCGCCCCGACTGACTCTGGGCCATCTTCGGTTTCGAGGTGGCCCCCTCGGGTTTGGGAACCACGGTGTCCCCGTCCTGCCCCGGTTTGGGGGAGGGGCGCCAGTCGCCCCACCGTCCCGGCCTGCTTCTGCTGGGGTGACAGGCGGGCTCACCTGCCACCCCCAGGCCTGCGCTCATGGAATTGAGTGTACCTTTTTTTTTTTGGTTCGTGCTGAAATCCCTTCGGATACCCCCCCCCCCCGCCGGGCAGCGGGGCTGTTATGTCGGGCTTGAACTGACTAAAACCGCACGCCGTCTCGGGTCTTCAGACGCCGGGGTGTAAGGTTGCCCATATAGCATATCCCTCGCACCCCGACTGACCCTGGGCCATCTCCCGTTTCGAGATGGCCTCCTCGGGGACAGGAATTGAGTGTGCCTATTATTGGATAATATTTAATTATTTCAAAGAGCTCAATGGATTTCACTAGAAATATTTTTGAGCACCATTAGCTCAATAAAATAGCAGACTGTTTAAAATCGACCTCAAGGTCAACCATTACCGAAAATTTTCCTTTCCCTTTTCTCCGGATATGTACAAATCATTTTATAATTACACATCGTCAACTAGGAGGTAGGTTAAGGAGAGAAGCCCGCCCATGGCTCCAACTAACGTCAGAATCATACCGATTAAATTAGCCATCTATACATTATTCGAATTGGAGATACAGAATATCAATCAATAAAATGCTCATACAATTATTTAGCTTCCCTACTCAAATTGTTCAGATTTCTTTCACCGTTCAAAACTAAATCCTAAAAGCGATTGCGGTTTTAATTTATTAATAGTAACTTGATATCAATGCCTTATATCGCTTAGTTACAGGCTGGTCTACAGAGACTTATCATTAAGTAGCAATTAGCCGTTTAGTAAACCCGGGTGATTCAACTGTCTGACATTACGCGCCCTTGCCGATACGGCCTTCTCTAACCGAGGGCTGTAATGGTTGATATCTTTACAGATCTCAAAGCACCGTTTAATTCTTATACAGAACTTAAAACAAACCCTTATATAAAATCTATAACGATGACGTTAGATTACATCGTATATTGACATAGCATTAGAAATTGAAATATTTTTTTATATTTTTGTCAAATACCTTATCTTCTCACAGTATTTGTGGTCGAACTCCTTAGAAATAGCTTGACCAATGAATGCAATAGGATGAAAACATAGATTAAAAATAATCAAACTATAGTATAGATAAATAGTCGTGATACCAGCATTCACTTTTACATTATTTAGATTCTACTGGCACGACATAAGTAGTTTATGTTTATTAAAATTATTACTTCCGACATATTATAATAGTAATCATATAATGCTGCTGCCGAGATAAATTCAGATGACTAATATCTGTGGGTTAGCAACTGGCCTCTAAAATATATTAAGATGACTCTTTCGTGAGCACGGCACAATCGAATTTAATCCAGGAATGGTATCTAGGAAAAGCTGAATATTTTAGGTAATTATGTGTATACTTAATATGATTATCGAATGGAGAACTGAGAATGAGGAGATATTGGAAAACTCTTGGAGTAACTACTCAATAAACCAATCAAAAAAAATAAACAGAATCTCGAGCTCCAAACTTTGAAGGCAACCGGAAAATAGTTAGGAGGATGATGATGTCTTGGAGTAGGTTACTCCTACCCATCTTCTTGATACTCATATTCAGCATGTAGTTCAGATATTAGAACCAAATGATATATGTTATTATTATTATCTATCTACGATCGGCCAATATTTCTCAAATTATGTTTGTCGCTATTGAGTTCAAGTTTTGTTAAAATGTCCAATATTTACCTAATAATTCGCAGAACATGAGAAACATTTAAAAACGTTTGTAATTTTCTACCGTGAAACGAAGAATGTGTCAAAACTTACCGTTTATCAACGCAAACCCGTCGGAAGCGGTGGTTGATATCGTCAGGATGACACTGTACCTGGAAACAAACATTCACTCAGTAAACAAACATTAAGAATCAAACAAAAGCACTGGATGTTATTATTTCATTACTAGTACTAGATCAAAACGCTGCGAGGTATAATTTAATAAAAATATAACCATTTTCGTCTAGCAATGACTGTGAATTTGATTTTTAATTGAAATGTTAATCTACGTGATATTAGAATATAGATTAGTTACAATGTAAGCTAAACAACACAAAAAATCACAAAATCGCTCCATTATTCCATGCATATGATAATAGTTACGTGACTTAAACAAATAATCTAGGGTTTACTATTTGTTGACAGTGAACAATGAATCCCTATTAAACAGCTTCTTTTGGAAGCATTTCACAAAACCGTTAATAATATGGGTTCCTAAAAACAATGCACATTTTAAATGCCAAGCCTTTTATAGTCCACACACAGTCATGCAAAATAAAGTTCCCTGTTTTATTAATTCCCCTCAAAAAACCTGGTCAAAAAGCTTTTGACATACAGACCATATCTTGTCATCATCAATCATAACTGTCACATTGCTTGGCCTTTGATAAAAAGAAACAAATTTGTTGTTTTTTTTGTATTTTCAAGACTTAAGATGGCAAGGATAAGCGCTGAGCCAAACATATTTTTAAATTTAGACTACTTACCATAAACATTCGTAATCAATACTGTTCTGTTGTCATTCATCATTGTAATTGCCCTAGCCAGCAGTAACCTTTAGTTTTTTTTAAGGATAATATTTGGTTTCATAATCTGTGACAAACATAATTTGATTACACGATGCTTAAGCTAATATAGTCTTTCCTAACGTCCAAACTGACTACTTGTATAGTCTTTGATGTTAAATCGGTAGAAGTAACTCTCTAATCTGTCTGTGGCATCATATTTTCCTTCTAACATTCACGAATATATAATGTTAACCGATCGTAACTGCGGCAAACGCTTCTTTTCCGTTGTTACTCGTTACTGTTTGACCCATACATGACCCTTAGGGCATGTATTGGTCAACAGTGATTTATGTTGCACCATGTTCAGCAATGGTGAGGGAGAGAGATGGAGCTATACACCATCTATAGTTTAATCTCTCTCTTTTTTACCAACAAGAAGTGTGCCTATGGTTCATGAACATTTTGGTTGATAACATAATTAGCATCCGGTATTAATCGGGTACATGCTGAACCAGGTCCTAATTGGGACGCGTTTGTGATACATATATTTCTTGTTATTTATGTGTCTTTTCATCACCACTCCCGATTTAGTAGTTTACAGTTCATTTATCGTCCTTTCAAGAATAGTTGTAAATAGTTCAATTCAGATTTTGAGCGAATAACTCAACTATAAAGATGAAATAATATCATAAGCCAATTGGCTCCATAAAGGTGGGATATACCTTTATTGGGCCAATTAACTGAACTATTTATGATACTAGTTACATGGAATTCCTTTCGCAGGGTGATTGAACTACGATTGCGCATACGCAAGCACTCAATACCAATTGGAATACCACGATTAAGTTGCATAATTAAAAGCCTCTTAATTCAAATTTGATGTCTTAGTTCCTATTAAAACTGTATGCGCTGTCACGAACCGGTACTTTAAATGTAAAATTCTAACTACTGGAAACGTGATTAAGAAAATCAGTAAGTACCTTTTTTTTTTTTTTTTTTTTATCGTGCGGAAATCCCTTCGGATACCCCCCCGCCGGCCAGCGGGGGCGGTTATGTCGGGCTTGCACCGACTAAAACCGCACGCCGTCTCGGGTCTTCAGACGCCGGGGTGTAAGGTTACCCATAGAGCATATCCCTCGCACCCCGGCTGACCCTGGGCCATCTCACCACTAACAGCATCGCTCATCCTGTCTCCTCTGAAAGCAGAGGAGTACGGAGAGCGATGTGTTCCCGCCACGTTGGGTATTGGCCGACGATCAATGCCAACCCTATGAAGGGGTGAAGGGGAAGCCATTGACCGCCGCCCAGGGTGTACCGGCCGCTCCGATTCCGTTCCCCCCGGACTGCAGCGGGATCGGAATCGGAGCGACACTCGAGGAGGTTACCCAACACACACCCCAATTAGTAAGTACCTAAGATAATACAAGCTTTTTGTCAAAAAACGTATCTTATTTAACACCAGAAATGTTAATAAACTGACAGTTGCGGTGAGGAGCACAAAGTTTTTTTAAAATTATTTTGTAGATATATGATCTGTAGTGCCCAGCCCAGGTAACTTTTTGGTTGCGTATACATTAGTCCCCCTAGCTCACACAAGATCGAACCACGTAAAACAATTAACCGAACATAATCACTTCAGCGCCAAACTTAGGAGTCCCATAAAAGGTTACTTATCTTTTACAATATTGGTATAATACACAAGAAACCTAGCTATCGCGAACACGTATTTCATAAAGAAACCCGATTATCTTATGAACTACAGACACGCGGAACATGCTACTCAGATCGATTTCCTACTCAATAGCTGACACGTCACCAGCTTAGTGGCGAACTGCAAGGTTATCCGCGGAGACTCTCACTCACAACATCGTCTCCTTGTCATGACCACTTGCAACCGCTGTATGAAAAATTGGAATCGTCTGAGGAGCAAAAGCTCATCTATAAATTGGCGCGTTCCAGGGTCAAAGCGGCACAGGATATATCGAAGTGTTAAAGACCCTAGGGGCAATTTATTATACGAGGAAATCGTTGTGAACGAGAGATGGCGCTCTTATTTCCACCAGCTGCTGCACAAGCAGCATAAAAAGGTGAAGCTACTGGATCACCTTCCAAATCAAGGACTAGTACACCGGTAAAGCTCGGAGAAGTTCATAATGTTATTCACCGCATGAAGAATCGGAAAGCTGTCGAAGCCGATGGAGTCCCCATCGAGACCTGGAAGGCGATGGGTCTCTGTGGTGTGGTAGCCTTACAAATCCCATCCACCGTGTACTACACACCGGGAAAAATAACGGCCTCTGTGGCGTAACGGTAGTGCATTCGACTGCTACGAGTGGGGGCGCGGGTTCGATTCCCGCTCAGTGCTAATATTTGTATACGTGAATATTTCTATTTGCATTGCTCTGGGTGTTTCTATGTAAAATATATATGTATTTACAAAAAAAAAAGTATATAAGTATGTTTATCTGCATTCTAAACCCCATAATACAAGCTACTCGTAGTTAAACTATTAGGCCTAGAAAGCGTTGTGTATAATGTTGTAGAATATTTAGAATATAGAAAGCGAATGGAGGCTGAATATCAACACCGACAGAAGTGTACACTCTCAAGTGCTAACAAGGGTTCCACCCCGGTCATGGGACCACGAACCCCGTTTTTGCACTAAGGAACATTGCAGAGAAATACAGGATGACGAATACGCCTCGACGTTGCCTATTTCTGTATATGCAGAACGCCTCTGACTGTGTTCCTCGTTTAATGATCTGGAGGGCACTGTGGTCCAAAGGGGGTTCAGGATCTTTTATTGACATTCCGATATAGTCACACATGATTCCGATTCCGTGGCTCAGACCGCTGTTGGCGATACGAAACCCTTACCCACCACTGTCGGGGTACACCAGGGATCTGTCCTTAGTCCGTTTCTGTTTAGCGTGATATTATACGTTCTGTCGGACAACATCAGATATTCAGGTTGCTCATGTATGCTGATGATATCATTCTGGCGGGCACGGACAGGGGCAGATTGGTGCGACATCTGGAAGGACGCGCTCGAGAAAGGCGGTTTGAAGTCTAATGAGGCAAAGACGGAGTACTTGACATTGAACTCGGCAGATCCTACACCCATCCGCATACCCAATCCGTTATCTGTACTTCACGCGTCAGGTGAAATCGACATTAAGGAAAGTCATCTCAGCGTTGAGATGATCATCACAATGATCACAACAACAAAAAATTGTGATGAAGCATCATTAGATAATGACACAAGAAAGTCAAGTACGATGGGGTGGAGCGTTCACGGACTAATATAAACTCGATTATGGTGTCTGACAGGGTGGGTTGACGTTAACGGTACTATTTAATCTTCATGTAAACGACTTGATGGAGGAGCTCAGCATCACGAGTGTTGGCTGCCACGTCGGAGACTTATGCGTCAATAACCTAAGCTATCCTGACGACATAGTGCTGCTGAGCCCCTCCCCTGCTGGGCTTCGTAAATTGATAAACATATGCGAAAAATATACGTACACATACGGCCTTACCTATTTTTTTTTACGTGTTGAATCCCCCACGGGCTTCACCCCATCGGTGCCGATGATGGGGTGGGCGTGTCGGAATCGGACCGACTAAAACCACACGGTGTCCTCCCCAAGTGTCCATTGCCGGGCACCCCAGGTAAGCCCTAGAAAGGATAACCCCAGGGTTACTGGCGGACTTTGCCTCGCGCCTCGCCTGGTGGGGTCGGGTTTTATCCCGCGTCGGTGAGTTGGCAGGCGTGTGTAGGATACACACGACACGCCTCCGCCACGGCCTGCTTCTGTAAGGACGGTGAGTCAGCCAACTGCCGTCCTCAGGCCCCGATCATGGAGGTCGGTAATACCGGGCGTAGACGAGTCTGCGGCGTTCTCGCCGCAGACTGCGGAACTCGGGGGGTAGGGTTCTCTCCCGCTCCCTCTCCGCCGTCTCTTTCACGCGCATTATCTGCTCGCAGAAAGAGGCGGCGTCGTGCCACTTGCTCCGGACGGAGACCACGGCCCTCACCATGGTCTCCAACGAGAGAACGTTCACGCCCAGGACCTCAACGAGATCCCGGCGTTGACTCACCCACGCAGGGCACTCCACCAACGTGTGGAGCGCCGTGTCTTCGCCAGGATCCTCGTAGTGCTGGCACTGCGACGTTGTCTCCCGGTGGATGCACCATAGATACTTACCGAAGCACCCGTGTCCGGTAAATATCTGGCACATCCGGTAGGAGAAGTCACCGTGGTGCCTCTCCAACCAATCCTTCATGATCAGCCTCACCACCGCAATGGTGAATTCCCCCCACGTTAGATGCTGAAGTCGCACCCTCCATGTCTCCATGAGTTCCCGGCGGAGCTGGGACCGCTGAGCCCTGATTTCTCGGGGCTCCGGCCTATGGCCCCGCTCCAGCGCCTCCTTGCGCCATTGGTACAATAGCGCAAGGGCTCTGGCTTCCAGGTGCCATGGAGGGGTCCCGGCTAGGAGACATGCCACCTCGACGGAGATCGTGCGATACCCCCTGATGACTCTGACAGCCATCGCTTTTAACGGGCTGTTTCTAAACAGTCAAACGTTGCGGGCCCCAGAGTCACGGGGGCTCCGTACAGGGCCATGCTTCCCACGATCCCCAGGTACAATCTCCTAGTGGGGGCGTTGGGTCGGATGTCATGATTTTTAAATCCAGATGTTGTCCGGAAAAGATACCCAACTTCAGCCTTTGTAACAGATCCCTAAGTAAAGTTTCTAAAGTTAAATATCTAGGACACTTTGTCAACAGTAACCTTGATGGTAATGAAGTTATTGAAAGACAGCGACGTGCACTCTCAGCTCGCAACAATCTGCTGGCAAGGCGGGTCGCACTCTGCTCCAGGCGTTCTACAACACCCAACTGTGGAGTAACCATACCCTCCATCTACAATTTAAACAACACTCTCATACTTATGCTCGGTCTGCCATGGCGAGGAGAGAAATTCGAGGAGAGCAGGATCAAAAATATGACGGACCTGTTAAAAGAGCTAAAAAACATTCCACAGACGTGTATACTCCTCAAAGAACGAGATAATTTAGAAATAGTAACGTTTTTTAACACCAATTGACCAATATGTATAACAAATGATATAATGTATCAATACTTTAGGTAATTTGATCAATTAATATGTAATGTTATTATAAATGTTAGATAATACAATTAACTTTTAAGTTAAATCGATATTATTTGTGTATTTTTGTTCTATTCTGTCTAGATGTATATTATGACTTATTACAATGTAATGTAACTTTGGGATAGTTGCCTGAAAATAAATATTATTATTCAGTTTTAGGTTTCAACCTAGACTTCGGCTTATCAATCAAATAATTTATTGCTACTGTATTCTTGACATTGAACAATTATTTTTGAAACTATTATTTTAGTGTCTATTAGACTAGTAGAAGTTTCGGGGTAAGAGTTGTTTTCATTCCAATGCAGTAATGTTTTACAATCATCGGTAGTTTAGTAGTTAAGGAGTCAAGTTACGGTAGTCAGGTCGCTGGCGAATCCTGGCCATTATACTACTGACGTGAACGCACTCTTGACACAAGCAATTTAGCTTAGCTGGAGGGGTTAGCAGAAATACTTTTTTTTCTTTTGCATCTAAAGCCTTGTACCTGCAGACTAAGCGTGCCAATGTACGCGTAATCTAAATATGTTGAATACGTGTACTGAAGGCAAATTCTCGTAATAATAAGATGTTCAAAAATCTATCTTAATCTAGTCGCGATCTCATGTCGATCTCCCGTTATGTCAAAAAACGTGTTCTCATAACGAAATTTTATTGAAAGAATGAAAATATTATTTCGTGAACAGGTATAGTTGAATATGCATACTGGGTGTATACGCGTGAAGGGCAATGTATTGCTCGATTAAGTACGCTTGGTGACAAGTCGAGTTTGCTTTGATGCGCAACAAAGAGCAGATTGGCGACAACTCGCCGCGAGTCCGAACTCAAATTGTAACGCGTACTCTAGGAATAAACTATCGTTTCTGTGTACGCGTAACCGACTACGCGTACATTCGAACGCTTAGTGCGTACATGGCTATAGAATACTGTTATATCGCTCTCTCCTTTTCCTCACAAATTTATCGTTTGTATTATGTTTGAATTTTTCATACGATAACTGATTAAATGAAATTGTTTAATAGATAATCTCGGATCGTTGGAGGGTACCCACATAAATATAGATACAGAATAATATCAGCTCATGCATAATCAAGTTATTTCCAACCCACTGCTTCTCCGCAAATATCTCGTTATTTTATAGTCCTAAAATGCCTGAAAAAATTCTAGACACGATACATCAGACATTTATGAAATAGATACAAAAATAAAATGTGTTTAGGCCAGTGAATATATTAAAAAGAAAATGTATGCACAATTATAGATTTCTTTTTATCAGATCTATAATTAAGCTTGTTCATCCTAATTTATGCAAATATACGTATCTACTTGTATAATGTAAGGGTGATAATGATAACTTATGGCACAAGAACAAGAAAACACATCACATCTGGGGTGCCCCAAGAGTCCCATTTGGGGCCAATTTTGTTTAATTTTTTCATTAACGACACTCCTAATTGTTTCCAGTACTCTCAAGTTTATTTGTATGCTGATGATCTAAAATTTTCAAAGACTATCCGGTCTATTGATGACGCTAGACATCTTCAGACTGATCTGAATAAACTTGTCGAATGGTGTGAATGTAACAGAATGCAATTAAACACAGATAAATGTAAGCACATAAAATACACTAGAAACTATAAATCTGTTAGCTTCGAATACTACATAAAATTTACCAAAATCGATGAACTAGACACCATTGGAGACCTTAGAGTGATTTTTGACACAAAATTAACATTCACACCGCATATTGACCACATTATTAAAAAGCGGCCAAGTACGAGTCGGACTCGCCCATTAAGGGTTCCGTAGCAACAAGTAACACAATAATGTTTTTTTTTAATTTTTATATTTGAGTTGATTGAATGAATGGGAATTTGCAGTTTACGATTTACGACGTATTAAAAAAAAAACTACTTACTAGATCTCGTTCAAACCAATTATCGTTGGAAGTTTACATGGTAATGTACATCATATATTTTTTTTAGTTTTATCATTCTCTTGTTTTAGAAGTTACAGGGGGGGGGGGCACACATTTTACCACTTTGGAAGTGTCTCTCGCGCAAACTATTCAGTTTAGAAAAAAATAATATTACATAACATAACATAAACTCACGCCTATATCCCCGAAGGGGTAGGCAGAGGTGCTAGCACCCACATTTCGCCAGTTTATGTTTAGGTCCTAATGTAATAGGTGGCGAGCCTATTGCCATCAACCGGGCACTTATAAACCTGCGATAAATACACACATAACTTCGAAAAGCATCGAAAAGTCATTGGTGTGTGCCATGGTAAAACCTGGGATCGAACCCGAGACCTCGTCTCAGCAGTCCATTACCATACCACTAGGCTACCGCGGCGGTTAGAAACCTCAATATCATTTTTCAAGACCAAAAGTGGCTGTGACATACGGACGGACAGACAAACAGACATGACGAATCTATAAGGGTTCCGTTTTTTGCCATTTGGCAACGGAACCCTATAAAGCTTCTAAGATGCTTGGTTTCGTTTTAAGAGATTGCAAGAGCTTTCACAACAATTCAACCAAATTGTTACTGTACAACACTCTTATTAGGAGCATCCTGGAATACTGCAGTGTGGTTTGGCGGCCACACTATGCCACCCGCTCATTAAGATTAGAACGTGTACAAAAGCGTTTTCTCTATCACCTTGCGTTTTCAAATGGCGTGGCGAAGAGAATCCGCTCCTACGATAGTAGACTAAAACACTTCAATATCAAACCTCTTTCTAATAGGTCCAAATGCAATGATGCAGTATTTGCTTCTAAATTTCTCAATCACAAAATTGACTGCTCCCCACTACTAGGCCTCTTCAAATTTCGCGTACCTTCGAGGATTTCACGCAAGCCAATCACACCACTGTGTCCACCATTGAGAACTGTTCTTGGTGCTAATTCTCCTTATGCTAGGTTGTGCAGGGTGATAAATAGTTGCAGACATCTTGTTGATATCCACTTCCACTCATATCTCTTGCAAAAGTCAGTTTACGGCTCCTTGCCAGAATTGACTTCTTTTATTTCTGATACCACTGAGTATGTACAAAAAAGAATCCTGTCATAACTATTTTTGTTCTGAAAACCTTTGTTACTGAGTTTGCAATGTATGTAAGCTTCTCTTTCAATGTCACTTTTTTGCATGTTGTGTCTACCTTTAAGTAACTGTTACATTAAGACTTGTTATCTATTTATATTGTCATGTATACTGGTGTGAAAGTAAACAGTTGTTGGTGGACCTAAATAAATAAAAAAATAAAAGACGAATGGCTCTATTGAAAGCCTTAAAATTAAATTTACAATCCTATGCGCTCAAGCTCTCCGATTCCAGAGAGCTATGATTTATTAAGTATTAAATGGAAGATAACAAGAAAATTAGCATTTAAAACCTATATATTAGATAGAATTAGGTATAGCTCTTTATAATTATTTTGAATTTTTAGACTACGGTACTAAATAAGATATAACGAGAAGTAAGAAATAACGAGGTTCTTAAGATTGGTGAAATCCGCTCTTAGTACTATTCTTAGTTTATTAAGAACTGAAACGCTTTACCCACACACGTGCTCCCTTCTTCCTACAATTCTGGGTTCTTTAAGCGGGGCGTGAAAATGCACAGGCCGTCTAGGTAGAGGCCACCATTCTAGGGACAATCTCTGAAAATGATGGCAACTACTTTTTGGACTTCACCTCAGCTTACTATCAGTCGGGGTGCAGTCAATTTGACGGACTAAATATATATATATAAAAGATTCTTACAGAGCCATTTCACCATTAGCCCTAGTGTGGTACTCGTAGGGGTTTCCAAAGGAAAATCAAATAATTATTTTGGTCTACTTTTTCCGGTACGTTCTGGCAGCTTCTACCACAAAAACTCGTTAAGACGCAGTATTTCGTGCGGTTTGTGAGAGTGCCACTGGTCAACCTTCCAATACTTTTCTTACTTTTCTCATCCATTATATAGATGGCCACACACGAAGTATTCTTAGGCCGTAGTGGGACGTGTGTGTATTTATTACTAGCTGTTGTCCGCGGCTTCGCTTAACCCATGGGAACCTATTTCAGGAATGAAAAGACTATAAATCTATCCCTGTACCAAACATCCAAACAATTCCACAAACTTTTACATTTATAATAAACTAGCTGACCCATCAAACTTTGTTACACCTTAGAATCAAGTTATGTTGGTTACATAACCGGATACACCACGGCATTAGAGACCCGAGACGGAGCGGTGTGCGGTTTTGGTCGGCTTGAGTTTGACATAACTACCCTACATGGCCGGCGGCGGGCTAACCGTATGGAGAGCCGCGAAAAAAAATACAAAAGGCACACTATAGACTAGGATACTAGTCTAAAAAATCAAAAATCCTGAAAATCGGTCCACCCGTTATCGATTTGTCTGCGATCATCACTAACACAAAAACGGACTTTCTTTTATATATATACATTAAAAAGAGGGGGTTCCGTCGGGCCCCGGTAGGACGGGGAAGCTCAAGAAGTGCTGATTTGACGTCGTAAGGGATGAAATGAGTGCCAATGGCTTCACTACCATGGCTATAGAAGAAAATTAAGGTATATTTTAGACCAGGTTAGTTAAATACTCTTGATTTATTTGGCTGAGAGATGTATTAAGGGTAGTGGTAGAGTCAAGCAACAGTCATTTCCGTTGCATGAATGGGTCGACTCGACCGGGGAAGCACCACCCTCTCACAGAATATCGACGCCAAGTAACAGTATTTGAACTGTTGCGTTCCGTTTGGAGAGTGAGAGTGCCGGAGCCCAAACCCCTTTCCCATCCCCTCCCAAACTCCTTTCCCATCCCTTCCCAAACTCCTTTCCCATCCCCTTTCCTTTACAGGGTCGGCAGCGCGAGTGTGACGCCACTGGTGTTGCACACATCCATAGGCCGCGGTAACCGTTTCCCATCAGGTGGGCCGTATGCTTGTCTGCCACCTTAGTGGTATAAAAAAAAAAAGTCAAGAGCGGGTAAGACAAAACATTCTAAAGCTGGCGAGTATTTTGTTATTTTATGAATAAGTTGACTTTTGCAAATTGGACTTAGTAGTACTTATCGGTACTACTAAGTCCAATTTGCAACATACTGAGCAGATTCATTAAATTTTATTTTATTTTATTTTATTTTCATTTAAATCACGTAATATACAAACAGTTGTTGTTTAAACAGTTAATTCCGTATCAATAAAGTGCCTTGTTTGGAAGAACAACAGATACCTAATACATGTATATAACATGGAACATGTTGAAGACAAATGTAGTAGCCTTTATTATGTTAATTGGAATCGTGCCTTTCAATTTCGGCGGAGTATTATGGAGAAATTGGTAACAAGCTGTGAATACAATCTTGTAAGAAAACAATTTTGTTAAAGATCAACGACTTTGCGTTTCCATTTTCAAGGTCTATTTGTGGTTTGATAAATTCGCATTGTCAGCGACTGTAAATTTTGTTTTTTTTCTGAAGATTGTTTTCGGGTAAAGTACAGCGACTGGTTGCGGTTTCAAGTCCCGTCCTGGATGTTAACTTTTTCCGATCTAAATTTATAGGAAACGTGAGCATACTGATCAGATCTTCAAAATTTCATTAATTTTGTTTGTGAATCTATAATGTCATCATCATCATTATCTACCTATGCTAGTCCACTCCTGGACATAGGTCTCCCCTAATGAGCGCCATAGCTAATGTGCTTATACTTACTGTGTTTACTTGAACATGCTTTTAAGCACACGATATGAAGTACTGTAGAAGAACAGAGCACGAAAGAAATCTATTGATTTCCACTAGTTTAATAATATTAATCTATAATGTAATATTATTAAATCTAGTGGGGCGGAAATCACTCAGTGATTGTCAAACTTCGGGCCAAACTTAGATATTTTTGTTGCAGTATTTTTATTCAAATTACAGACCTTAGGCTTTATGCATATTATTCGACGCGTCTTTATATATTGAGCAATAAAGAAAATGAAATCAAATCAAACGTCTTCGACGTCAAAAACACAAAAAAATGATTTTATATTTCAGTTTCTTTCAGAGTCTGGTTGTTTTATGTAAATATACAATATACGTATTGTCATTGTCACTCAAATGTCAAAGTCAAATACGCGTTACTCTGATAACTCGAAAGAAACTCACTTGTAAAAGTTTTTTAGGGACAATTTGTATGGTAGGTACCCGAAACCTGGGGTGTGTGTTGGGTAACCTCCTCGAGTGTCGCTCCGATTCCGATCCCGCTGCAGTCCGGGGGGAACGGAATCGGAGCGGCCGGTACACCCTGGGCGGCGGTCAATGGCTTCCCCTTCACCCCTTCATAGGGTTGGCATTGATCGTCGGCCAATACCCAACGTGGCGGGAACACATCGCTCTCCGTACTCCTCTGCTTTCAGAGGAGACAGGATGAGCGATGCTGTTAGTGGTGAGATGGCCCAGGGTCAGCCGGGGTGCGAGGGATATGCTCTATGGGTAACCTTACACCCCGGAGTCTGAAGACCCGAGACGGCGTGCGGTTTTAGTCGGTGCAAGCCCGACATAACCGCCCCCGCTGGCCGGCGGGGGGGTATCCGAAGGGATTTCCGCACGATAAAAAAAAAAAAAAAAAAAAAAAAAAAGGTACCCGAAACCTTGAATGTACAAACCTCAAAATCTAATCAGTTCTTCCCATTAACCAAACAAGATGATTGGCGAAAGAATTTTTTAAATCGGATAAGTGGTTCTTGAGTTATTGGGTAAACAGACATCCAGACATCCAGACATCCAGACCAACAGACAGACCGACACAAAAATTTTTTTTGCTTAATTAGACTTAGAATCATGTGAAACGTCGAGAAAAGTGATAAAAAGTGGGTGTAAGATTTTGATTTTTTTTGCGTGATTTCAAGACTTCGGTGTCCACCTGGTTGGTGGCCCGAAGTAACTAGTGGAAATCAATAGATTTATTTCATGGACTGTTCTTCTACAGTAGGTACTTCATGTCGTGTGCTTAGAAGCATGTTCAAGTAAATCCAGTGGGTATAAGCACATTAGCGGATTGAAAAACTTTGTAAATTACGATTCATAACCAAGATATGTTTTAAGCAAAACTCACGAATGATAAATGTACCTCCATCCTCACTTTCGCTACTTTCTGAGGAGATTTATAACAGTTGGAAATTCTAAAACAATTCAAAGTCGTTCTTAATTAAGATTGCAATAAAAATCCTTCAATAGATCCTTTAAAAAAAAACCTTTTTATAACCACGTTTTCCTTCCGAACTAACAAGAAGAATCTCAATGCAGAAATCTCAATGGACAGTCCTTTAATGTATCGTTTTCCTTAGATATTCAATAATTTAAAAAATTCAAAGCGCCCGCCCCACGTTTTTTGGTGTTGGTACATCACAAGCGTAGAAAATATTTATTTTAGAATTTATTCAAGTCCAAGAAAATTTTATAGGACTGTCCATTGAGAATTTTTTTTTTCTTGTCAGTTCGGAAGGAAAACGTGGTTATTAAAAAGTTTTTTTTTATTTTTTTATTAACTACTGACTATTTCTGATGATTAAATATGAAAATGTAAGGTGGCATTAGCCTACATGAAAAATTTCAGAACTCTAGGGTGATCAGAAGTGGTCGAAAATTAAGTGTAAATTTTTGGCTTCAGAGGGAAAGAAACACAGAAACACAGACACGAAGTGAAACTAAGAAAAACGTGGTAAAAACTGTACTTTTTTATTTCTAATATCAAATGGAGTTTCTTTTATTACAATTTTATTATGTTGACCTAGTACTACTAGAGTTCTTTCAATTCAATAATGCACGTCATTGGAGACCCGAATGATGTGGATTTTGCATACGAGTATAGTATACATTAGATAACACGAAATAAATGTGTACATGCCAGCAGCGGCCGGCAAAAGTTTTATGAAAATCCATATCTGTCGTGTTTTAGCGGCCAAATAAATTACTATGTAAACTCATATCTGTCGTGTAATTTAAAAATGGAACCATCTTTTACTCCGAACCATGGCAACCAAGGAGGTAACTTATCCAAGGCATTATTTAAATACAGAACTGGCTTGCAAATAGAAAACTGTTTCTTAAGAAAAATAAAAAACAAACGAACATTTTGCCGCGTGAAAAATTACTGTTGTTCGTTGTTCGTCATTGATTTTGAAAAGTAGATAACTAAAAAATAATAATAATTGTATAATTGTATTTGACAAAATGAGTTCATGTGAAGACAATGAGAGTGATGAATTTACTTTAACGCCACCTGAAATTCAAAAGACGGCAAGAGCCGTAATAGAAAATTTGTTGCTGCCAAAATCGAAAGAAATTTTTTTGTAAACCTACGAAAATTTTGTTCAATGGAAGAATGAAAGAAAAACGAAATCTTTAGGTATCCAAAAGCGTTTTTCTGGCTTATTTCAGCGAACTCGCCAAGAAAGTTAAACCGACAACGCTTTGGGTCATCTATTCAATGCTAAAATACACAGTTTTAATGAAACATAACGTGAATTTAAAACAGTATGCAAACCTGACTTCAATGCTGAAAAGACAGTCAGATGGTTACAAATGTAAAAAGTCCAAATTTTTCACCGCATCAAACGTAAAAATGTTTTTGTTTGAAGGACCAGACAGTGTGTATCTAGACCTCAAAGTAAGTTTTACTCTTGATTTGATATTAATCTCTCTTTTTTAGAAAAAATACCTATGTATTAACGTAATTTATTTGTCTTGCAGGTTATTCTTATTTTCGGCATTTTTGGTGCATGCCGATGTAACGAGATTACAAATATTAGTATAAAAGATGTAGACAATCACGACGGTGTGATAATTGTAACTCTACGTGATACTAAAACCAAAATCGATCGCACATTTGTTATCAGAGATGAATCAGCTGAAATCTAACAAAAATATATAGCGCTACGTCCCACAGATGTAAAATCAGACCGATTTTTTCTAAATTACAAAAATAACAAATGCACAAAGCAAGTAATTGGAAGACACAAAATTGCTGCAATGCCAAAGGCAATTGCTACTTACTTAAACTTGCCAAATCCGGAGTATTATACTGGGCATTCTTTCGTCGATCTTCAGCGACTCTTCTTGCTGACACAGGTGCGAATTTAGTTACAATTAAACGACATGGCGGGTGGAAATCTGACCAGGTAGCCGAAAACTACATACAAGAATCGATTGAATATAAAAGTAACATTACACGTAAAATCAACGAAAGTATCCAATCTCGACCATCGACCTCCCATCAAAACTTTGAAATACAGAATCACACCGAAGAAGAGACTATTATACAACAAACTTCGACCTCGTTAGAATTATCCTAAACCAACATAATCCCATAGTCCACTTTAAATTTCAAAAATTGTACTTTCAATAACTGCATTTTCAAATAAAAAGTTCTGCCTAGATACTACTTAGCTTTAATTTCCGCGCATTGTTTGAGAAAAGCACTATACAAACCTTGGCCAAAACTGAGCGTTGCCGGACTCCGTAATGCGTGCCTCGGCTGCGCCTCGGCCCGCATACTTCACGATCGTCCGGCAACACTACACTTGGCGGCCGCGGCAGTAATGTACTAATTACTCGCAGTAAACTGAAGTGGGCTGGCCACATCTGTCGAAGGCCCGATAGCTGCAAAAGAGTCCTAGAGTGGAGACTGCGAATCGTTAAAAGGATAGTGGGACGTCTCCAGCCAATAAACTGACGACTTAAAAAAGGTAGCTGGGTTAGACTGGACAGTTGAAAGCGGTGGATGGGGTGCTTTGGCACATGCCAACGTCCACAGTAGACTGTAAGAGGCCAAAATTGATGGGGAAATGCCCAGCGTAGATTCCGGGATCTCGTTGCGGCTCTAGACGTGAACGTTCTCTCACTGGAGACCATAGTGAGAGCCTTACGGAAGTAAGTGGCACGCCGCCGCCTCTTTCTGCGAGTAGGTAATGCCCGCGAAAGAGGCAGCGGAGAGGAAGCGGGAGAGAAACCTGCCCCCCGAGGTCCGCAGTCTGCGGGGAGCACGCCGCAGATTTGTTTACGTCGAAAACTACCGGACTTAATAATGATGGCCTGAGGACACACACGACCTTATAGGTGAGGCAGCGATGGCAACCAAAGTCCGCCGGTAACCCTGAGGTTATCCTTTCTAGGGCTTACCCGGAGTGCCCGGCAATGGACACTTGGTGAAGATATCGTGTGGTTTTACTCGGTTCGATTCCGACACACCCGTCTCATCATGGAAAAACAATTCTTGGGATATGTTATAATTTTTTTTCTGGAATACTTGTCTGTTTGTTCGCGATGGAAGGATTTGATGCGGAAGTCAATTGGAAAGTTCTTGGTCAGACTTAAAATCTGCTGTATGTTTAATTGAAATTGGTTCAGTAAAACCGGAGATATGACCTAAAAACGATAACCGACTTCCACGCGGGCGGTGCCCGCGGGTGTCGGTGTTCTAGTGTGTTATAAATATGAAATTACTTTTTGCTAAATTTCATGATTCTAGCTCAACGGTTCCCTTGCGATTATCAAATACGTGACGGCACATGTTCATGTAGGTGGTTCATTTTAATTAAACATACCAATTTTCACCCTATCAAACCATCCCCTAATAATTCTTGTATAACAACTTCTTATGTGTTAGTCAAATACAAGTGTCTCATCTTTGAAACTCAAACAAAAGTACACACTCTGTACCAAGTAAATGGAAATTAATAATTCACAGGGAACTTAAGTTTGGAAGGATTCTCATAAAGTTAGATGTAGTACTTAATTACTCAATAGCTTTTTGAAAATTTCTCAGGTGTAGGAAAAGAGAGTTTTCATTCATGACTTGGCTGTGCCGTGTTTTATGACAAAAGTGTAAATAATAAAAAAATGTTTGCTTGTTTAAAGGTATTAGATAGATAAAAAATATTCTACGATGTACTACACAGCGCTATTTAGCACCTAAGCACCTTTTATTTTCGTGCGGAAATCCCCACGGATTCCCTCCCCCGCCTGACCAGCATCTTATCCCGGATGTACCTAAGCATAGCGTAAATGGTTTGTCCTATGGGTCTGGATTGCGGATATTTACCAATAAATATTATTATCATTAAACATCATTTATTCATTCATTTACTAAACAACATTATTATCATTAAACATACATTTTTATACACAGCCAGCGACAAAAGTAGATTTATCACATTTACACAAGATAAAATATGATAGCTTTCTTCTTGAAAAACAATAAAAAAACGACGGGTACACTCCGGGAGTGCCGGCAGAAGTAAAAACTTGTTTGTTATTACTTGAATATTAACGTTGTGCATTTTTGATATTTTGGAATGGTTAGGGAATAATTTTTGCACGAATTGCTTCAATTATCAGTATAAAAGTACTATCATTTGTGTGATAACATACAATATTCATTTATTGCGCTATCGTACACAAACATGACAATTTAAATTACATTAAAAATTTAAGACTTCAGAACTATTACAATTATTTTACATTACAATAATCAACTTCTATCCATAATTTCCACGACTTTTTCACCATCATTATTACCAGAGCCATCATCGCCAGTATATTTATAAGGTACTCACTCATTTTCTTTTGCTATTTCGTCACCACTTTTTTCATTTATAGATGCACTTTGTTTAATTTCCATTTTATATCAATAGATTTATGGCACAAAATAGAATAAATATTACAAAAAGTTATATGATAACAAAAAGATTTTCTTTTGCCTCGGTCGGAATCGATCTCAGTCTTGACGAAGTTCACTCATTAGGCGAACGCGCCACCAAGGTACAGTGTGAAATTAGTGCTTCTATATTTGTCTGCAAACGTCTTACGAATTTTCGATCAGGTCACGTGTCCCGACGCGAGTTTAACCTTTTTAATCCATTACAAAAAAAGTGCACAACGCCGCAAAAGAAGTTTTCACTTCAAAATACTTAAATATAACTTTTGTTTAACTATTTATTGAATATGGTAAATGGGTGTTTTAAGGGTCCTACCAAGATCTTCGGAGCCCAAGCCAACCTCACCTGCAAGCCGGTATAGTATACCTGCTGATTGATGGCGCAGGCTCTCGAGGTGTTTACGAGTAGGTCACACGGAAGTCGTTGAAGCTAGTCTTATACAAAATATTGTTCTAAGTTTAAATTTATTTATTATATGGTATTTTTAAAGAAATTTACAAAAAAATATCAACAAAAAAATCAAACAGCCCGACTGGCGTAAAAAGACCGAAACAAGTTTGCTATCAAACTTGTTTCGCTCTTTTTAGGGCAGTCAGGGTTATTGATTTTTTATTATCTAATTTTATTGCATACTTTTTAGTTATGACTTATGACATACACCTTTGAAGCTAAAATCCATCGAGCCGTTCAGGCTCCAGAGCGTGCCAAACATTTGAATGAAATTCAGTCCTTTAACCCTCCTTCTAGCGCAGTTAAAAAGGTAAAGGCAGGTAAAAAGTATCATCGGTCCGAACAGTTTTCTACATAAAGATGTATGGAAGGATGAGTGGTATGTAAATGTTTAATATTTAGCTCACTCGTTAGTTGTAAACTTTTATTGCAGACTTGGCTCTAAATATAAAGAGGGAAAGGAGAACGAACAGTTTAGTGTTGGCTTGTGTGGTGCAGTTGTTCTAATCAACAATGTTGCAAAGCGATGACCGTCTGCAAATTGCATCACTGCTAATTGCGTATTTAAACACATGTTTATTATGAATATTGACTTTTAACTAATTCATGTACTTGTTTGTATGATATTATATGTGTCGTGTCATTCGTATTTATCATCATCATCATCATATCAGCCGTAGGAAGTCCACTGCTGAACATAGGCCTCCCCCATTGACTTTCGTCATTATGCATTTTGGGTTTGGACCATAACCCGCCGCGCTGGTCCAGTGCGTGTTGGCGGGTCGCCAGAGCCTTCTCCGTTAATCAGCAGAGTGCACCGCGGGCAGGCGAGGTTGGCTTGGGTCCCGAAAGATGTTAGTAGCGACTCCTTACACTCCATTCGTATTTACGAACTTCGTATTTAACTTTATTGCAACTACAGAGTTCACTATGTAGTTACACATATCCATATAAGTGAACGTTATACCTCCTTTACAAGAATGTTCACATGCGGTCGCATGGTCTTGGGTCTGATACCCTGGTTGGGAATTGAATTTTGTCGTAACAGCACGAAATATGGATGTGCCCAGTAGATGGTAGATGGGCTCCTAAGGTGAAACCAAAAAATAGCAGACAAAATGTGGTAACTACACATTTCTTCTCACCCCTCTTTGAATTATAGGGCCTGAATATATCAAAGAATATGTTCATGTTATTTATTATCTACTAGCAACCCGCCCTCACTCAGCTTCGGTGACTTTGTTGTCACTAGTACCATTAACAGTTCCATGGTGGAATTACTAGTGTTTTTAGTAACCATTAATTCCATTTTAAAAGACTGAAAATAATCAAAGTACTTTTAATTTTTTTATCACTAGTTCCAGGTTTTTGTTTTAGGCACTTGTGAAATTTTTGAAGTGTGACAAAATACTAGATGTAAAAAACTTGGTTCATATAGTAATTATATTCAATAAAATAAACAAAAAATATACTGTTTTTTTATTTAGATATAATTTTTAATATTAATATACTTCGATTATATTTCGAATTACAAATCAACCATTTTTTTTTACGTGTGGAAACCCCCACGTGCTTCACCTCATGAGTTGAGGTGTTGGAGTTGAGTGATGAGGTGGGTATGTCGGAATCGAACCTACTAAACCACACGATGTCCTTCCCAAGCATCCATTGCCGCGCACCGGAAGGATAGGATAGCCCCAGGGTTCCAGCGGATTTCGGCCGTCGTCGCGGCCCCGCCTTTGGGGTCGGGTTTGCTCCGTCAGTGAGTTGGCAGGCGTGAGTAGGAACACACGACAGGCCTCCGACTTGGCCTGCATCTGTAATGTCGAGGTCCCGATCGTGGAGGTCGGTAATCTTGGGCGTAGACAAGTCTGCAACATACTGGCTGCGGACTGCGACCGGACCAGCGAGGGAACGTCCACGCCCAGGACCGCAACGAGATCCCGGCGTTGACTCGCCCACGCTGAGCCGCACATTGGAGGAGCGCCGTGTCTTCACCGGGATCCTCGCCTTCTTGCGCTATTGGTACAACGTCGCAAAGGCCCTCGCTTCCAGGTCCCATGGAGGGGTCCCGGCTAGGAGACATGCCGCCTCGACAGAAATCGTGTGGTATCCCCTTATGACTCTGACGGCCAGCGTTTTTAACGGGTTTTTAAAGTCTCATAGTGGGAGCGTTAGGTCCCTTCATGTTGGGCATCAGCCGCAAGAGTGCGGCCGCAGCCCATTTCAGTTTCCGGACCAGACTTCTTCTTCTTCTTCCAGGCCCGATGCGGAAGCTAACGCCCCCTACGGTTATGCTGGCTCCCGCAGGAGGCCCCCTCCGAGGCTCGTGAAAACACATATCCTCATATTTGTGAAGAGCCACCTCGAGTCCCATCCGCTGTATACGACCCACGACTTGAGCAACACCTGCCGTGGCCTTAATTGCCGCACTTGGGTGCGTTGCTCCTCGGTCCGTTACGAGGGTGTCAGCGTAACATGTAACGCTGACACCCTCGAGCAACGGACCGTACGACCACCCACCACATGGCTCTCTTTTGTGACCCGTGACTTGAAGATCCTTCATCATAGCACCAATTAATAAGGAATTTTCCCATTAAGTGCAGTGGTTCTAAAAAAAACCTCTTACATATAAACAAATTCACAAAATAATATTAGCATACATAATATTAGTATTATGTTTATTATGTATGATAAAAACGATAAAGAAGTAAATAGAAATGGATGTTTCAAATTGTGTTTAACAGTTTAAGCTTCCGTCTTGCAAGATGATACGTAATAACATTGTTATTTGTAAACAAAATAATTTCAAATGTTCCATTTTAATATATTTTCTTCGTAAATAATAAATCTTCAAAGGTAATGAAACGTCTTGTACGAGTAAATAATATATTCCCTCTATGAGAATTAAGCATAAAAGGTGTTCATGAATAAACTCCTGCGGTTTCTTATTAAGAAAAGTAGGTAAGCTTCATTTGTGTTAACTTATTCAACAATTCTGAAGTAATGAAGAAAACATCTGAAAGAATTTGCTTTCACTTTTCTTCATGAATAGAAACTACAGAGTACAAACAAGATTTTGTACAGAC
This sequence comes from Cybosia mesomella, assembly GCA_946251805.1. Lineage (NCBI taxonomy): Eukaryota > Metazoa > Arthropoda > Insecta > Lepidoptera > Erebidae > Cybosia > Cybosia mesomella. The sequence goes on along the minus strand of OX276394.1, from coordinate 13,547,744 downwards.
GGGTACTGTGAGCATGTCAGTGCTGTGAACGTCGAACGTTTTTGTTTTGCTCATGTTTTTTTTAGCATCTTGTTCTTGCATACTCGCCTTTTTCTCTAGCGTAGTACTTGGCAACGGTTAGATGCCTTCGCCGGTTACTTATCAGATTTGTTTTACTGGTTTCAAAGGTTTTTTTGCATCAATTATCCGGTTCACAATTCTGTACTTATTATTGATCGAATGTGTGGCGACACTCTGCTTGTTTTTGCGGGAGGCTTTTTGCATTGTATCACTGTTTTAATGAATACTTGTGCGCTAACATCATACTTTATTTAATTGTGTAATCTAGATAATGTCAGTTTCAGTTATAACAATAGAATTGTTTTTTTTATGGGTAATTAGGTAAATTACCCGTGTCGTTAGTCCAGGGCGATATCGCGATTGCTAAAAGTGAATTCTAGGTTACACTGCCACAGAATGCAAGTTTATCTATGGAGAGAAGCAATTAATTAATTTTAAGTTTGCTTTAATTTAATTTTAATTTTTTAGATTAATTACTTTTTAGGTTCCATCTAGATTCCCAGATGGAACCTAAAAAACCATTAAACTTGTGGTGCATGTCAATAAAAAACCACCTTTGTGTAATAAAAAATCCATGAACTCGCTTTTCTAAAATGTTTTTATTACTTACTTCTTCCTACTGATATTGTCGTAAGTTTACGCGAATGTCACACATTGAAATAAAACTATTTTTAAAGGATTCTATCGCGATTTATTTGATGTTATTTTATATTTTACATTGATCCCGACGTTTCGTTTGTTTTTCAGCAACCATGGTCGAGGGGAGACTAAAGATGGTTGTTGTCTTGTAGTTTGAAGTGTAAGTTATCTCAAAGTACCCGAACAATGTTGAATTGTTGGTGTTACTATTTACGCAGAAAAAATGGAAAAATCAAAATACAACATGACTTCATGACACTGAGAGCTCATTCTGCTGCGGCTCCTGAAAAGCAACCGAAACGTCGGGATCAATGTAAAATATAAAATAACATCAAATAAATCGCGATAGAATCCGTTAAAAATGGTTTTATTTCTTCCAACTGATTGATTTATTAATGCAAAGTGTAAATAGCTGGAGCCATAATCTTGAAATTATGATAATAAGGGATAAACGGTTGTTTGGAACTTCTCCATTTTCAAAGTTAGAATCACGAAATTTCACATATTATATCTAGCTTCCAGTTAGAAATAAATGTACACGTGTACTGGCTTTGGTCAAATTTTCAACCTCAAGAGGAAAGCAAATTAGGTATAAGAGCTCCTTGTCGGGGTGCGAGGGATATGCTCTACGGGCAACCTTACACCCCGGCGTCTGTAGACCCGAGACGGCGTGCGGTTTTAGTCGGTTCAAGCCCGACATAACCGCCCCCGCTGGCCGGCGGGGGGGTATCCGAAGGGATTTCCGTACGAAAAAAAAAAAAAAAGGTATAAGAGCTCCTTCTAGTTTAAATTTATTATTGGCCTCGATAGGTGGTGGTATAATTGGGTTATAAGATTGCTTTTGCGAATTTATTCTAGGTCGAAGCCGAGACCCTGACCGCTAGTTCTGAAATATCTGAAAATCTAAATCATAAAACATCCCCTAATTGGAATCTCCAATTTTCTATTGGCTTGAACAAATCCCAATACCGAGACGGAAGGCCCATTGACATTGTGTGTCCCGTGTGGAGTGGAAGCGCGACCAATTTAAGTACATATTTCTGTGAGTGCCGACCCAATAGGTATTGGTAGGTTGAAACTCTTCTAAGATAAATCTTGTTTCTCAAACTAATATAGTCGTCGAAAATAATGACATTTTAAGATTTTATACATCGTGCAGTAACGGAACCAGAACACGATTCCATTTTTAGGGTTCCGTTGCCAAATGGCAAAAAACGGAACGGAAACTATAAGAACTATGCTGTTGAAACTTGGTAAGTAGATGTATTTTGTGAACCGCATTAACATTTTCACACAAAAATAGAAAAAATAACAATAAATTTTGGGGGTCCCCCATACTTAGAACTATAACTCAAATTTTTTTTTTATCAAACCTGTGTGTGTGTTGTGTGTACCAAATATGTGTGTATCTATGGATAGATCTTCAAAATAATATTGAGGTTACTAATAATTATCAATTTTTTCTAAACTGAATAGTATGCGCGAGAGACACTTCCAAAGTGGAAAGCTAAAAAAAATATATGATGTACATTACCATAATATAAGCTGCCAACGAAAATTGGTTTGAGCGTGATCTAGTAAGTATTTTTTTTAACACGTCATAAATCGTAAACCGCAATTTACCTTTCATTCCATCAACTCAAATATAACAATAAAAAAAAGCATTATGTTACTTGCTGCTACGGAACCCTTAATGGGCGAGTCCGACTCGCACTTGGCCGCTTTTCTTTTGATACGGCTGAATACACGAATATTCCACACTAATCTCTATTTATTGCTAGTTCTGAAATAAATCTAAATCATACTAGTAACATCTCCAAATTGGAATCTCCAATTTTCTATCGGCTTGAATTTTGGGCTTGGGATTTGCCCAAGACCGAGACAAAAGGCCCTTGATATTGTGTGCCCCGTTTGGAGTAGTGGCGCGACCAATTTAAGTACATATTTCTGTACCTTATTTTTCGGATGATCCCCCCTCCCCGTCCCCGCCGGTCAGCAGGGGTGGTTATGTTGGGCTTGAACCGACTAAAACCGCACGCTGTCTCGGGTCTACAGAATCGTGATTAGGAGTTTTACAAGGTGATAGTGGATGTGTTTTGATCTTTTGTAAAATACATAAACTCTTTAAGTTGGTGAACCAGTCATAAGGTAAATCAAGTTAGAAGAAAATGAAAGTGCCCGTAAATATGTGATGTTATGTTTCAAGTTCCCGCTACTTAACTTAATAATTCTATTCACATATACACAGAACAGGTTGTTATTTAATTGGTGAGCTATTTATTACACTGTATCTATACTATGTGTAATGATGATTCATCTATATTTGACGTCTGTAATGTTTCTTTTTAATTAAAAGACGAAACCAATCCTCAAAAAATAAAACAACAAAATCTTAGCTTTAAAAACATTTAAATAGATTAAAAATCTGATAATTATTCAAATCATATTGAAACATTTGTTTTTGAGTGGCCGCTTGCACTGCGAGTGTCGGACAGAGGGCGCTGTAAGGGCGTACACCGGATGTGCGCGTGAGTCGATGTAATCTGCGCCGGCGTTCATTTAGTCACACCGAAACGTGATACATAAGCTTCCCTTTGATGATATTTGATTTTCGTCTGACATTCACCCGGTGGATCGTAAATAAACTGTTGTTCTGTGTAACGCTGTATTCAAAAAAAAACTTGAGAGGATGATTAAGTATGGTTTTTTAAAATTTTTAAGCTGAAATGGAAAGTGTTTGCGAACATTTAGGTACTCTTTTGAAGGTTCATTTTATGTATTACATTTCATAGCAATAAAATATACAATAATGCGAACGGGAATTGATCCCGTTAACATCAACATTATTGTGAAACGCGTAGGTTTAAAAGTTGGCAATCAAATCTTTTAATTATTACCATTTTAATATTACAGATTTTGAAATCTCCAAGTAAGTAACTATTCTTCAAATTCATTATCTTTCATGTCGAGCGATGGAGCTGCTGTAAAACCGACAAGATTGATGTTGGTGTTAGATTTCTAAAGTAAAAATTGCAACATTTAAAATTTTAGAATAAAGTGGTAGGTGGATGAAAATAAAACTTGTTATCAATGAGCATGAGCTATTGAGTGTTGTATTCACTTCTATTAACTTCCCACGTAGCCGATTGCCCCATGTACTAATTAGATGGGAGGTCTTGGAGTCGGAAAGATTGGACGAAAAGGACCAAAGTAATCTGAAGGTGGAGTAGATGATAGGTATTAGTTAGGTAAATAGGGTAGGTCCACTTCCAAAACGTAATGAGTATCCCCGTGCAAACGATAAAATGTATTAGAGTGAGTGAGGTTTCCACGTCTCCAGTAAAATACAACCAATCACGTACGGGTATACTGTCTGTTCAATACGGGTACATGACCCTATTTAATTTGTAATTCTTTATAATGTTGTGTTTCGGGTTTGGCACTGACTTCAAGAGAAAAGTCTTACGTGATTTTCATCATTAGAATTAAATCTGTAATTAAGTTATTTTACACGTTTCAGTGTTTAGTTATTGAAGTCAGTATATTTTTTTTAATAAAATAGATTATTTCTCCATTTATAGTGAATGTAACTCAACATCTTAAGTTTGTACCCGGTTGTATCCTAGTCTGTCAATTCGGAATCCGGGAATCGATTACGCCTTCTCCTCTTTTTAATTTGGATTATACGGCTTTTATGGAAGTGACTGCCGTCTGACCTGATGAGCCTTCTCCGTCAATCAGTAGGAGTACCAGCTTGCAGGTGAGGTTAACTTTCTAGCTTAGTGCTTTCTACCGTAGAGTTCCTATTTCTTCGTGCTTTGTCACAAGTAACCTAACATGATGAGTATATATATTTCGGGTTGCGCCGTTTTGGTAACTCCACTCCATTCTCCTCTCCATTCCACTTTCAACTCTACTCTCCACTTCACTTCACATTCCACTTCACTCTCCGCTCCACTACACACTCCACTTCACTCCACTTTCCACTTCACTATCCTCTCCACTACACTCTCCATTCCACTCTCCATTACACACTCCACTGTCCACTGTCCACTATCCACTCACCACTCCCTCACTAATGTATCTTATGTTCCAATCTGTAAACATTACAGGTGAATGCACGCAGTGAGGGGACATCTTAAAACAAATTCTTTCTCACAATAGTGCTAATTTTGAGGCTCATTTCACTAAACTAAACTATCTTTAAAACTATATCTTTGATTTTCGAAATTTGGTTCAATGTGCAGTCAGATTAAATCTAGACATTTTTTTAAAAAGGTATTCTAGTTTAGAGAGTTTGGTAACAGCAGAATCGGCACCAATATATACGGCCTTTCAAAATATGTATTTCAAATAAAAGACATTTGCCATTTGAAGTCATGTTTGATCATACACCGACTATAAGCCTCTATAACATTTTCTATTTGATTTTGAGGAATTTCCTGCTGCATCTCCGGAATTCTAGGTCCAATATTACCTAATAAAATTTATATGGGTCCAACTTGAAGTTAAACCGAACCCAATGCAAAAAAATATATTTCAAAATCGGTTCATAAACGACAGAAATATCATAAGAAAAAGATAAAAATAAAATCATAATGAAAATTGTCCAAGATTTACATAGTAATATGTTATATGTAAGTTGCATCAAGCTCGATAGATGGCGTTTTACCACAAATTTAAATCGCGCTCTGGTTTTGTTACAACAGCCACTATATATACCGAGTCTAAATTTATGTATGACGATGAGAAAAGCACTAGCGGGTCATTTGTACTAATAATTAGCAAGTGAATTAAATTAACAGTGGTTTAATATCATCAATCTAGTGTTTTATTGAATCACTCACAGGCGCCTTTTCCATTCCGATCGGAACCCTATCTATGGTCCTATTCGAGCCGGAATGTTGAGATTTTTAGGCGTATTTTTTGGTAGTTACCTAGGGGAATAGGTACTACCCAACTCCTTGCCTACGCGATACGAACAAAGCACTTCGTATAGTGCACGGGAAGCGCCGCCAGGTGGCGCTAGTGATATTGTTCCTAAGAAGTTGTGTCAACTGAAGAGACAACCTAGGTCGTGCAGAGGAGGAGTAATCGTCGTTGCCGAGTCGGAATTCAAAGCAGCCTGTGACCACCACCAGAGGGCGCTGTATGTTAAGTGAACAGCAGTTGCAGCGTATAATACGGTTTGTGATACTGAGTGCTAGAAAAAACGTGAGTACATTTTGAACCTTATTTCTTAGAAGATTTAAACGTGAAAAATTAGTTTGCAAGATTACATCAAAGATTAACTTCAAAAATTATAGTGAAGATTTAGTGCAGTTTGAACTTTATTGTTAAGAATAAGTAAACTTAGTGTAAATATAAGTGGTGTTGGGACTTGTATTAGTTTTAAGCAAAAGTCTGTTGACACGAGGAATCCATGCCGGATTTTAGAGCGATATAGGTTAAAAGTTGAAACACTTAGAAAATTTATGCAATATTTGGACTTAGCCTATTACAGTTCTAAACACTTAGAAAATTTTACAAGTGTTTAGACTTTACTAATTAACTTTGTAATACTTTGGAGTTCATTCAACAGTTGATATAATATTAAACTTTTACAACTGAATTTTAAAACTTCCTAAAATTATTCAATTTAACTAATACAAAATGGAGGCTGTTGAAGGTTATTTAAGATTACAAGATGATATTATGGAAAAGATGAATAAAGCCAAATCTAATCATAAAAAAGTCCCAAACAGCGAATTACTATTTCATATTTACAAACTAAGTTAGAAACGTTAAATGAACAGTTTGAAACATTTAATTCTAATCATAATCACATTATAAAAAGTGTAACTAAGGCAGATCTGCAAGGTTCTGATTATTATAAGAAAAATAAGTATGACGTTGCCGAAGAACTTTATATAGATTTTTAATGTTTTTTAAAGGATTCGTTAACGGAAATTCAAAGTACTTCAACTAGTTCAAATGTAAATGATAGTCCTAGTTGCCAAGAAGCAAAGACAGTAAGTAAAGTAAAGTTACCAGAAATAAAAATTCCTTCGTTTTCTGGGAATTATGCTGACTGGAGTACTTTTAAAGATTTGTTCATAGGTTTAGTTCATGAAAACACGAATATAGATAACGCACAAAAATTCTATTATTTGAAAGGGCACGTAACCGGGGAAGCAGAACATTTACTCAGAAATATAAAAGTGACATCTGATAATTATAAAATTGCATGGGAAAAGTTGAATGGCACTTATAACAACAAAAGGTTTTTGGTAAATAATATATTAAAACGCCTATTAAATCAAAAGTCTTTATTAAATGAATCTGCAATTGAAATTAAATTATTGTTAAACACAACCACAGAATGTTTAGATTCGATTAAAAACTTAGGTGTAAACATTGCGTCATGGGATATTCTGATTATTTACATAATTAGTCAAAGATTAGATAAAGAAACCTTGAAGCTTGAAAGTTTAGAAAGTACACCTGAGGGGCGTAAAAAGGACAGAATTCCCAAGGCAACGCAATCTTTTCACATAGTTAAAATAAACCAATTACCACTTGTGCATTTTGTTCTGCTGAACATAAAATATATAATTGTAAAAAATTCAGTAAACTGACGGTCAATAATCGCCGTAATTTCATTCAGGAAAACAATTTATGTTTTGTCTGTCTAAAAAGTAACCATTCTGCCAAAGAGTGTAAAAATACCATAAGGTGCCAGGTATGTAGACGCCGCCACCACTCTTTATTACATCCAGAAGAAGTTACCGGGTCAACTAGTGAGGAGAGTAGCGCTCCTCACGCGGAAGCTGTTTCAGCTAATATAGTAAAAGAATTTGTCTCACCGGCGATGGAATCCAGTAAGACTATGGTCACGCATCTTTCGACCGGGAATAGTCGCAAAATAGTTTTGCTTACTACTGCTTTGGTAAAAGCAAAGTCGAAAGATGGGACATATAGGATGGTCAGAGCTCTGCTTGATCAGGGGTCGCAAGGATCCTTTATTACCGAATCCATGGTTCAGTATTTAGGTTTAAATAAAGTTGCGACCAATAACACTATTCTAGGTGTTGGGGGTGACACATGTGTCACATCAAGATACACAGTCACAATAAATGTGAGGTCAAGGAAAAATCCGAGCCATCAACTTACCGTTACTGCCTACGTACTCAAATCGGTAACAACTCTTCTCCCAGTTACTAAAGTAGCTAAGGTTGAATGGGTTGACTTGACCAAAGATGACTTAGCTGACCCAGAGTACTACAGGCCTAACAAAATTGATATTTTATTGGGTGCTGAGGTGTACAGTCAGATCATCCACGCAGGCATTAAACGCAATGTTAACGGAACCCTGTTAGCACAAGAAACGGATTTGGGGTGGATTTTATCGGGTGTGTCGGCTATAGATCCTTCGCCCGCGGTTTCTTCACACAATATACCGGTCATGCATTCTTGTCTACAAACAGACGACTTGTTAAGGAGGTTCTGGGAGCTTGAAAAGGAACCATCTGAATCAAAAAGTCTGCTCACAGAGGATGAAATTAAGTATGAAGAATTATTCTCTACAACTACAGTACGCAACGATCACGGTCGATATGTTGTTCGGTTGCCGCTTCGTGATAGAGGCATGCTTGATCGGTTTGGTGAGTCTAAGTGTATAGCTGAAAAAAGATTCAAGGGGTTAGAAATAAAATTAAACAAAAATCATAAATTAAAACTAGACTATGGGAAAGTTATTAATGAATATTTAACGTTGAATCATATGGTAGAGGTAAATAACAATGAAAGTGATTCCGTCCAAAACTCAGCTATTTACTTACCTCATCACGCCGTAGTAAGGGAGGATAAAGCAACAACCAAGGTGCGAGTAGTGTTCGATGCGTCCTATAAGGGAAAAAATGGCTTATCATTAAATGATATGTTATTGGTTGGGCCAAAGTTGCAGGCGGATCTCCGTCACATAATAATGCGTTGGAGAATGAATAATATAAGTCTGGTTGCTGACATTGAAAAAATGTATCGGCAGGTGTTAGTTGATCGGAGAGATTCGATACTCCAGCGCATACTATGGAGAAATAACTCATACGAAGAATCAAAAGAATATGAACTTACCACTGTTACTTTTGGGACAGCTTCGGCTCCCTATTTGGCAGTTCGGTCTCTTCATCAGGTAGCTCACGATGAATGTCAGAATGATCCATTGGTAGCGGCAAGCATTCTGAATGATTTTTATATGGACGATTACATGTCTGGAGCTGAAAATACAAATCTAGCTTATGAACTTTATCAGAAAATTAATACAACCCTTTTAAAAGGGGGATTTAAGTTAAATAAATGGAATAGTAATAGTTACGAGCTATTAGATAAAATAAATAAAGGTATAAAGGTTAAGGACGAGGAACTAAAATTAAATGGAGATAATATAACTAAAATTCTCGGACTTACCTGGGATGCTCGTAGCAACGTTTTCAAATATTTTGTAGAGCTGCCTCTCCCCGCTGCACCAGTAACTAAAAGAAAAATTATATCCGATATTTCTAGACTTTTCGACCCATTGGGCTGGCTAGCACCTAGCATAATTATTGCAAAAGTCTTGATACAAAAACTGTGGTTAGCCGGTGTAAGCTGGGATGAAGAAGTGCCAAGCAATTTGTGCAAAGAATGGATGAACTATCGTAAGAACTTACCTTTGCTAATAAATGTTAAAAACCCAAGATGGTTCAATACGAACTCCAAAAACAGTATACAACTGCATGGGTTCTCTGACGCTTCGAAAATAGCCTATGCCGCTGTGGCCTATGTTAGGGTTGTAGATATGCAGGGTAACATACATGTGGCATTAGTTACGTCAAAAACGAAGGTATCGCCCATAAAGCAGGTATCAATACCTAGATTGGAGTTGTGTGGAGCCGTACTGTTAGCCAAATTAATGTTAGAAGTAGCCAAGGTTCTGAAGATAGAAACAGATAATTTACGTGCTTGGACTGACTCCGAAGTGGTAGTATCTTGGCTTAACAGCCACCCCAGTCGTTGGAAGACCTTTGTCGCCAATCGCGTAGCGGACATATTAAACACTCTGGATACCCAATTTTGGTCACACGTTCCATCAAAGCAAAATCCAGCCGATTGCGCCTCACGAGGGGTAGTTCCAGGAGAATTGTGTGAAACGTCCATATGGTTTAATGGGCCGGAGTTCTTACGCGCACCGGTGATTAATTATAAAAAACCAAAGCATTTGGAAACTCAATTGGAAGCTGTAAAAGTTCACACTGGCATCCTCGACAATTCGTTTTGGAACCGATTTTCATCGCTTCAGAAATTGTTGCGCATAATAGCATATTGTAGAAGGTTTTTAAAATATAAAAGGTCTCAAGTCATTCAAAATAGTAACAAGGAATGCACTTTATCAACAATAGAACTTACTGACGCGATGAAGATCTGTATTAAGAGGTGTCAAGAAGAACATTTTACAGATGAGATCAATGAATTGGAAACGTCCGGGTCTAAATTAAACAATAGGGGTAGGTTTAAATCATTAAATTTATTTTTAGACTCTGAGAGAGTAGTACGTGTAGGGAGGCGCCTGGAAATGGCACAGTTGAAGTATGACCGCAAGCACCCAATTCTAATTCCGAAAGATTCTTTTTTAACTAAATTATTAATAACAGATGCACATTTCAAAACTATGCACGGGGGACCTCAAGCTATGATCACATACTTGAAGTCCAGATACTGGGTTGTGGGAATTAAATCTCTTGTTAAGGAATATTATAGAAAATGCGTCGTATGCATCAGATATTCCCACAAAACCAGAAATCAATTAATGGGCCAACTTCCCTCTGTGTGACGCCTAATAAGGCTTTTTTCAACAGTGGAGTGGATTATGCTGGTCCAATTAATATTAGGATGTCACCCGGTCGCGGAAATAAGGCATATAAAGGCTATATAGCTTTATTCATTTGTATGTCGACGCGAGCCATTCATTTGGAGGCGGTCAGTGACATGACGTCAAAGGGCTTTTTGGCTGCGTTTAAAAGATTCGTGGCCCGACGTGGTCATTGCGCTCGCCTCTATAGCGATAATGGCACCAATTTTGTTGGAGCTGCGCGAGAACTAGCCGAGCTGTTCGACGAAGAAAGGTCAAGCTTTATACCTGAATTATCCAAGTGTCTTGCTAATGATGGCACGCAGTGGACGTTTATTACACCTCACGCACCTAATCAAGGAGGTTTATGGGAATCAGGTATAAAGTCTACGAAACATCACCTTAAACGGGTGGTCGGGAACGCAACGTTGACTTTTGAGGAGCTGTCAACAGTTTTAGCTCAAATTGAGGCCTCTCTCTTATTGTGAGGATCAGCGAGAGCTAGAAGTATTGACTCCAGGCCACTTTTTGGTTGGGGAACCATTAGTTATAGTGCCTGATACAAATTATGAAGAGTCGAACATATCCACTCTTCGACGTTGGCAAGTCACTCAATAAATGACACAAGAGTTCTGGCGACGTTGGTCGCAGGATTATCTGAATCAGTTCCTGCAACGGCGAAAATGGACTTACCTGACTCCGGAACCTGCTCTCGGTGATGTCGTCTTAATTAAGGAGGACGATTTACCTCCAGGCAGATGGTTGCTTGGACAGGTAGAATGTAAACATCCCGGGCCTGACGGTATCACACGCGTGGTTAGTCTTAGAACCAAGACTTCCACTATAAAGAGACCTGTCTCTAAAATATGTGTTCTACCAGTAGCACATTAGCTGAAGTGTTTGTTGGTTTTTATATTGGTTTCAGGTTACTAATATTCTTATATTTTAGCCATAAATTAGATGATGTAAACTGGCTAAGTAGTATTTATATGGTATTGTAGTAATAATACAAGTTAGTAATTAAGGCAAGATATTTCATTTTCATTATATATTTATTGCGTACGATTGTGTTGTACGCAAAATAGTTGTGGTCATTAACCTTTCACCAAGGGCTATAATTAAGGACATTTTGCAGCTTGTCCTTGGCGGGCGGTATGTCCAAGATTTAATAATAATATATCTCTTTATTGTATGTACACAAGAACAGTATTACAGAAACATAGTTGGCATAGTTTTGCGGCATATACAATTGGCGGCCTTATCGCACAAAATAAAAAATATGTTATATGTAAGTTGCATCAAGCTCGATAGATGGCATTGTACCACAAATTTAAATCTCGCTATGGTTTTGTTACAACAGCCACTATATATACCGAGTCTAAATTTATGTATGACGATGAGAAAAGCACTAGCGGGTCATTTGTACTAATAATTAGCAAGTGAATTTAATTAACAGTGGTTTAATATCATCAATCTAGTGTTTTATTGAATCCACACAGGCGCCTTTTCCATTCCGATCGGAACCCTATCTAAAATACATAAAAGAAGAAAAGAGTCGGTAAAAGTAAGTATTAAAATATAGTTGGTTAAAAAGGAAAAAAACATCAATCTTAGTGATGTAGACCATCGGCGATAGGTCTCTGCCAATATGCCCAATAACACTCAGTCTCTTGTCTACTGTAATATTGTAGTTCGATCGGTCGAACTTCGTAGGCGGTAGTGAGCGGCAGTCGATCCTTCAGCAAAATATATGCGGCCAAGTTAGTACAATTTAAGCCTACGAGTGACTTCGGTAACCTCTTTAGAGATGAACTAGTTACGACCGAGAAAATTCAAACATAGCTCATTCCATAGCCAAAACTAATGTGTGAAGTGGTATACCCTTGCTTTTTTAAATGGAATGGAATTTAAGCAGAAGTATGACGTATTTTGTGCAGTTTAAGTGACCATCGGAAACTTAACCCTTTCTTTCCCTTTGCCCATTTTTCACTTTAACTACCTCTTAGACCCACAAAGCATTTGCGGCCAGCCACATGTAGCCGCATCTATTTCTGCACAATGCGGCCAGCCACATGCGGTACGGTTTCATATAAAAATAACTTTAACGCATAATTGAATTATTTGCTGTTGCAAACATAGGTCACAGTAACCGCTTAACATTAGGTGAAACAAGACCAAATATATTGTAACATAAAAAAAATTATATGGGACCAATTTGGAGCTAAACCGAACAAAATGCAAAAATAATTTTCAAAATCGGTTCATAAACTATGGAAATATCGATGAGTATACAAACAAAATAGATACAGACGAACATAGAACCTCCTCGTTATTGAAGTCGGTTAATGAGCAATTATAGGCATATGCATTACTAGCATTGCCACGCGATTTCACCCGTAGAAGTCTTGATTCCGTGGGAATATCGGGATTAAGTTCATATTATTAAGATTATATTTATAAAAATAAATAAATAAAAGTAGCCTATGTTGCTCAAAGATAATGTATGCTACATTATCTTTGAGCAAAATCAAATGGTGAAATAAATTTTGAAATCGATTCAGTAGTTTCAGAGTTTATCGATTACAAACAAATCTTTATACTACTTTATAATATTATTACTAGTACTAGTATACAGTACTAGTATGTTTGTAATCTAATGACCTAATATTGCGCGAATTCGTTATAACGTAAATTAGTTTTTCGCATTCTTCTTCTTCTTCTTCGTTTCAACGGCCACGAGATTTTAACATAAATACAATTTTTTACGTAATAGATAAATATAATAGTTTGTGTTTTCGCATTAAATGCCCTGTTTTCGCAGATTCATTGATTAATTCATTAGCTGGTTTAATATCAATATTGCATTAGCTGTAGTTTCCAATCTGTAATGTTAATTGTCAGTTAATGTTATTAATACAAGGATAACAGTATTTGCTCTAAATAGCCTTTTTTTTACGTGTGGAAATCCCTTCGGATACCCCCCCGCCGGCCAGCGGGGGTGGTTATGTCGTGTATCGACAAAAACCGCACGGTGTCCTCCCCAAGTGTCCGTTGCCGGGCACCCCGGGTAAGCCCTCGAAAGGATAACCCCAGGGTTGCCGGCGGACTTTGGCCGCCACCGCGGCCTCGCCTGTTGGGGTCGGGTTTCCTTCAGTTTCTTATTAAGATTATAGTAGTGTATACCTTTTTTTTTTTTTTTTTTTATCGTGCGGAAATCCCTTCGGATACCCCCCCCCGCGTGCCAGCGGGGGCGGTTATGTCGGGCTTGAACCGACTAAAACCGCACGCCGTCTCGGGTCTACAGACGCCGGGGTGTAAGGTTGCCCATAGAGCATATCCCTCGCACCCCGACTGACCCTGGGCCATCTCCGGTTTCCAGATGGCCCCCTCGGGTTTGGGAACCACGGTGTCCCCGTCTTGCCCCGGTTTGGGGGAGGGGCGCTAGTCGCCCCACCGTCCCGGCCTGCTTCTGCTGGGGTGACAGGTGGCCTCACCCGCCACCCCCAGGCCTGCGCTCATGGAGGACGGAGGTCGATAAGCGACCTCCGGCGCCTGAGTTGCCTGCGACGCGCGGCGAGCAAGTGGCGGGCTCGGCGGACCGGGAGAGTTCTAAGTCTCTCCCGGGAGCGCTCCGCACCATTGCCGCAATCATGCTGCCGAGCGAGAGGACTCCCACCCCGATGGCTGCCACGAGGTCACGCCTCGGCGCCTCCCACGCCGGGCAGTCCGCCAGCGTGTGCAGCCCTGAGTCCTCGCTCGCGTCGCAGTGATGACACTCAGGCGTTGGCTCCTTCCTGATCCGATGCAGGTGGTCCCCGAAGCACCCCTTCCCGGAGATCACCTGCGTCAGTCGGTAGGAGAGGCTTCCGTGTCGCCTCTCCAGCCAATCCTCCATGATGGGCCTTACCGCCGCTATTGCGGCGTGCCCTGCGCTTGGTTGCCCAAGTCGTTCCTTCCACTCCACCACGATGGCCTGGCGGAGCTGGGACTGCACGGCCTCGATTTCTCGAGGCTCGGGGTTCCATCCCTGCTCCCGCGCCTCCTTTCGCCACTGGTACAGTTGCGAAAGGGCTCTCGCTTCCAGGTCCCATGGTGGAGTTCCGGCAAGGAGACTCGCCGCCTCGAAGGAGATCGTGCGGTACCCTCGGATGACCCTGATGGCCAGAACTCGCTGCGGAGCGCGCAGCATCTGCACAGTTCTGGTCCTCAGGGCCTCCGCCCATATTGGGCACCCATACAGGGCCATGGACCGCACGATCCCCGCGTAGAGTCTCCTGCAGGAGTCATCGGGCCCCCTCATGTTGGGCAACAGCCGAGCCAGAGCAAGAGCTGTGCCCTTCAATTTGGGGGCCAGACTTCGGATGTGCTCTCCGAAGTCCCATCGGCCGTCGAGCACGAGCCCCAAATAATTCATTTGGGGCTTGATGCCGATGCGATTTCCTCCCACGATGAGACTGGATCCCTCGGGTGGCTTGCTCCGAGGCCCATGGAAGAACAGGGCCTCGGTTTTATGCAAGGCCACCTCGAGACCCAGCCGACGGATCCGCCTAACGACTTGGGCAACCGCGGTCGTGGCCTTTCGGGTCGCTTCGCGGTACGTCGCCCCGCACGCCGTCACGAGCGTGTCGTCCGCGTAGCACGTGACGGCGGCACCGCCTACGAGCTCACCGCGAAGCACCCAGTCGTATCCGATGTTCCACAGGAGCGGCCCCAGGACCGATCCCTGTGGAACACCGCACGACATTTCACGCCGACCGAGACCGGTCACGGTTGGGTAGATGACGGCTCTCTCCGTCAAATACGCCCCGACTATGCGGCGGAGGTAGAGAGGCACTTCGTGATACACGAGCGCCTCCCTAATGCAACTCCAGGGCAAGGTGTTGAACGCGTTGGCGATGTCCAGGGACACCGCCAACATCACCTCACCCCGGGCCACTGCATCCTCCGCCAGAGCCCTCACGCGCATGATGGCATCCACGGTGGAGCGCCTCTGGCGGAAGCCATATTGGCCATCCGCCAGGTCCGGCCCCACTCTTGAGAGGTGCTCGACGAGGCGCTTCGCAATTACTCTTTCAAAGAGCTTGCAGACCTCGTCGAGCAACACTATGGGCCGGTAGGCGGACGGCGAGTCCGCCGGGTGCCCCTTCTTTCGGATGAGGACCAGTTTCCCCGTCTTCCACAATTTCGGAAACTGGCCCCGCTCCAAACATGCGCTGAGAAGCCCTCTCAGTCGGGGCTCGAGAGCGTCGTCGACTAGAGCTAGGACCCACGCTCGGCCTGGAATGCCGTCGGGTCCCGGGGCGGTGTGTTTGGCTCTTAGCCTTCTCACCGCCAGCTCTAGTTCTACCCAAGTGACCTCGGGCACGTCGTCGTCTTCCACGTCGGGCGCCATGCGCAACCGAGGCGGAGTCATCTGCGGTGGAACATGTTCCACCACCCGCGCTGGGAACAGGGAGCCAACAACTCCTCCGAGCAGATCCGACTGGAGATACCGGGTTAACGGCGGGGCCTTGGGGCGCAGCTTGCCCCTCACCACCCGGTAGGGCCGCCCCCAAGGGTCCCGCTCCAGCGTCTCCAGCAGCTCGCGGAAGGCGTCCCGTTTGGAACGCCTTATCTCCGCTCGGAGGGCTCGTCTGGCCTCCCTGTATCCCTCGTACAACTCCGCCTCTCGGGCCTCCGCATCTGCGGGGCGGCGACGCCTCCTACGGAATCGGGCCCACCGGCGGTGCGTGATCACGCAGGCCCGTCTGAGCTGCGCGATCTCCGACGACCACCAGTAGACCTGACCCCTCGGATTATAGGGCGGAGCCCTAGGCATCGCCGCGTCACAGACACGGGTCATGGCCTCCCGGAACCACTCCGCCTCATCGTCTATGCAGACAGGCCTGTCCGGCGCAGGGGCCCAGGCCTGTACGATGGCGGCTTCCAGGAGGAGCTCCCGATCAAGTCGCTTAAGCGCCCAACGTGGCTCGGGTGGAGCCGGTGCAACCGGCGCGTCGCTCGCAGGGGGGGTACAGTGAAGGCCGGAGCTATACGCTTCGGCCGCGGTGGACAGGGGGCAGCAGTTGTCGGCTGCCCTATCGCGGCGGCCCAAAAGGTCGCTGACGGGCGGAGCCTCCTGGTAGGAGGCTTCCTGAGGGCGCAGGTACGGCTCCTGCAGGCCCGACCGGCTAGGTGCTTTAGGTGCCTGTCGGTGGGCCATGTGGGGGTGCACTGCACGGCGGAAGTGACGGCGGGTGACCGTTGCTTCCGCTGTGGCCAACCCGGTCACAAGGCCGGCACGTGCGATGCCCCGCTGCACTGCTTTAGGTGTGCAGCGGGAGGCAAGCCGGCCGACCACAGGGTTGGAAGCAAGGCCTGCGCCGGAGGGGAGGGTCAAACCGAATGTATCGGTGATCCGAACTTGTGTCCTCCCCCAAAACGACGCGCCAGCCCTGAACACGTTGCGCCAACGAGGGGCTCGCGAACGATAGGTCCACGATGGAGCTACCCCACGAGGTCACGAACGTGTCCACGGCTCCCCGATTTAGGAGGACTAGGCCGAGTCGTGCGGCCCAGTCCACCAGTGCCCTGCCTCTATGCCCCGTCGCGCCCCTTTCGTGTCGGGAACCCCAGGCATACGACCAGGCGTTGAAGTCCCCGAGCACAAGGACCGGACGGGGCTGGCAGGCATTGACGACGACGGCCAGCTGATGGAGCCATTGCTCATATGCAGCTTGGTCTCGGTTCGGCGTGATATAAGCGGCCACGACCGCTATATCCCCAACCGCCGCCGCCACGCAGCCGGGTCCCCTTGCAACGACGGCAAGAGGGGGGCTGCCGGCGGCAGGGTTGTGCACCAGTGCCGCCGACCCATCCAGCGCGGTTTCCCAGGTAGGCCCGAGGAACCGGTGGGTGTATGGGTCGGCGACAGCGGCGACATTTATGGCCCACTGTGCCATGCTCTGGCGCAGAAGGTCCTGAGCATGGGCACCGTGGCCAACGTTCACCTGTAGGATGCGGAGTTGAGGATCCATTATGGAACCCCCATCTCCGCATCCCGCTGTGAACTGGAGGCGGAAGGCCGGCCTCCCGGCTTCGGCTCCCCTCCGGCGCAGGCCTTGCTTCCAACCCTGTGGTCGGCCGGCTTGCCTCCCGCTGCACACCTAAAGCAGTGCAGCGGGGCATCGCACGTGCCGGCCTTGTGACCGGGTTGGCCACAGCGGAAGCAACGGTCACCCGCCGTCACTTCCGCCGTGCAGTGCACCCCCACATGGCCCACCGACAGGCACCTAAAGCACCTAGCCGGTCGGGCCTGCAGGAGCCGTACCTGCGCCCTCAGGAAGCCTCCTACCAGGAGGCTCCGCCCGTCAGCGACCTTTTGGGCCGCCGCGATAGGGCAGCCGACAACTGCTGCCCCCTGTCCACCGCGGCCGAAGCGTATAGCTCCGGCCTTCACTGTATCCGGGGAGCAGTCCCCGGCCTCCGCCACGGCGAGCCTAAGCTCCTCAGCCGTGACGGAGTCGTCCAGGCCCGTGATGCGCACTTCTGCGCATTTAATGGGCCTGGACACCCGGACGTCGGCTGCGTCCAGCGACTCCCTCAGCCGAGCCGCTAGGGCGTCGGCCTTGGGGCCACTGGCGGCGCCAGGGACCTCGAGAAGTCGGGCTCCTGTCCGTGTACTCTTGCACCGGACGCCCGGGATCTCGAGGGCCTTGAGGTCGACGTTGGCCTTCACCTTGGCCAACACCTCGGCATACCCCATGCCTCTCCCCGCTGCCTCCGCCGTCAGGGTGACGACGACGGCCGTAGTGCGGGGGGCACGGAGCTTCCCCGGCGCTGCTTTCGCGGCGGCCGCGGCCCTCCTGGCCTTCTTGGCGGCCTTCTTTGCGGCCTTCTGCCTCTTTTTGTTGGCTCCAGCCACCTCCCAACCCCCTTCCAAGAGGGTTCTAGTGGGGGTTACCGGAGCCGCGACTGGGGCTGGGGCTGGGGCCTGGGCTGGGGACGTCTTCCCCTTGCCCTTGCCCTTCCCCTTTCCCTTCCCTTGAGTGGGAGCGGGGCCCTGAGCGGGAGCGAGGCGACGAGCCGGCTCCGGCAGAGCCTCTACTGCAGCCGGGCGGGTATTACCCTTCTGGGCTGCAGTCGCGTAGCCGGCCACCGGTGGCGCCAGAGGCGGACGGCGGATGGAGTCCATTAGGGCCTCCATCCAACTCATCATACGCTCCTCTAGCGCCTCCACGTACGCCAACCAAGGCTCCGCCGGTTGTACTCTCTGCGGTGCCGGTGGGCGAGCCGGCTGTGCCGGCTGCTGCACCGGTTGCTCCGGCCGCTCCAGCTGCGCCGACAGCGGCTGCTGCGCCGACAGCGCCTGCTGCGCCGACTGCCTCGCGGACGAGCGAGTCATGCGCGCCGGCTCCGCCAGCTGCGCCGCGAGGGCCTCATTTTCGGAGGCGATGCCAAGCACAATGTGCAGCATCGCCTCCTAATCGGGGTTCGGAGACCCCCGGAAAGACGCGGTCACTTGCTGGAGTTTCTCCATCAGAGACCGCGTCTTCCCACCTGGTTCCGACACCGCCGAGGTGGAAGGCCTCGGCGGTGACTTGCCCGCGGCCCTCTCAAGGGCCGAGGAGACTCGGGTGGATTGCCCAGCCCTCGTTCCACCTCGCGCCCCTCGGCGGCCTGCTGCCACCTTTTACGCAGGCTTTGACGCCTCGTCACTGCTGGAAGAGGTCGTCCCGGTGAGGGTGCAGTCCTCATCCGATACGTCCTCCCCAAGCCGGGCCTTTGCGCGCCGTCTGCGCTTACGGGTCCGCTGTACGCCCAGACCCGCTGGGCTGCTCGCCCTGCTTCTCTCGTTGGCGGTGTCGAATTTCTCCGACACCGCCGAGGTATTTAACCTCCACGCTCTCATGCTGCGCGACCTCCGCGCAGACTCCGTCATTTTCCTTGTCCATTTTCATGCCTTTGTCGTTTAGATTAGATCGATCGGTATTTTTCTTAATGATATTTATGTTGTCCATAGCATATCCCACGAGTATGGGGGAAAGGTGGTCCATCCAGGCGGAGCCCCCTGCACCTGGATAAGCCTATATACTATGGAGGTCGGCTGGTATCCATAGGTTTTTACGACTTTGCTGTCGGGTGTTATAGACTTTTCCTTGTCGTGGGCCGGCCAATAAAGGCAAGCCCTCCGGTCAGCAAGTTCACAGCGTACCCTTCTGGAGCCACCAGTCAGGTCGTTGCTGATCACCTGCCGATTACGGAACGCGAGAGGATGGCTAGTCCTCTCTCACCGGCGGCGGCACAAGTGCCCGTCGGCCCCTGCGTTAGCAGTGGGCCAACCCGCCCCTGGATCCCCTAGGATCCTATGGTGGCCTCAGCCACAAACACCATCGCTCATCCTGTCTCCTCTGAAAGCAGAGGAGTACGGAGAGCGATGTGTTCCCGCCACGTTGGGTATTAGCCGACGATCAATGCCAACCCCATGAAGGGGAAGCCATTGACCGCCGCCCAGGGTGTACCGGCCGCTCCGGTTCCGTTCCCCCCGGACTGCAGCGGGATCGGAGTCGGAACGACACTCGAGGAGGTTACCCAACACACACCCCTATAGTAGTGTATACCTTTTTTTTTTTTTTTTTTTTTTTATCGTGCGGAAATCCCTTCGGATACCCCCCCGCCGGCCAGCGGGACCGGTTATGTCGGGCTTGCACCGACTAAAACCGCACGCCGTCTCGGGTCTTCAGACGCCGGGGTGTAAGGTTACCCATAGAGCATATCCCTCGCACCCCGGCTGACCCTGGGCCATCTCACCACTAACAGCATCGCTCATCCTGTCTCCTCTGAAAGCAGAGGAGTACGGAGAGCGATGTGTTCCCGCCACGTTGGGTATTGGCCGACGATCAATGCCAACCCTATGAAGGGGTGAAGGGGAAGCCATTGACCGCCGCCCAGGGTGTACCGGCCGCTCCGATTCCGTTCCCCCCGGACTGCAGCGGGATCGGAATCGGAGCGACACTCGAGGAGGTTACCCAACCAACCCAGTAGTGTATACCTAAGAATTCCTTATTTTAGTCTCTTAACGTTACGTCCACTGACATTAAAAGTCGAAGCATTTTCACGATAAGTGTTAAACTTGACACTTGTTACCAGTGTAAAACTATTGAAATTAGAGTTATGACTTTATCATGTACTACAACTGCCTATAAGATCAAAAAATTAACTTGAAAAGAATGCGAGCGTCTTCTTATAGCGTAATAAAGAGAAAAATACAGCAATAATGATTATAATAAACTATTTACTTTGATTTCCATATCTTTATACAATTACCTTCAATAACTTACAGTTATTGTACATATAAAAAGAACAAAACATATTTTTGAAATTAATTAAGTGCACATAGAAGTCTTCTTTGACTTGTTCAAGTTTAACATAAGCAAACAAATATTCACATTGTTGAGCCGGCTTTACTTAAATGTATTGTGATGGCCGTAATCATATTTTGTAGAAATTTATCCCAAGAGTCACTTGAAGGTTTCTGAACGATTAATTTATGTGCCTAAGCCAGGTTAATGTTCTGATATTAAAAGTCAGATAAATAGGTACATATACAATATACAGCCTGTACTGGTTCAGGATACTCTCTACGTGTAATGATTTTTTTCATTCGTTAAGCATGTTTACTGTTCCCCGAGACATTAATAACGTGTCGATGATGTAATAAATTTGGCAGCAGTCATAGTAAAGCTTTTAAGTCCTTAAGAATTAATAATAAGTCAGTATAATTACTTTAATCGCAGCACCGTAAACTTTGTTCAGCATGGATATTACGCGAAGACTTTAAATATACCTACAGATTATGTAGAACGATAGATTAGAAACATGTAGATCTTACAAAATAATGGTTATCTGTCACGCAGCTTTACCGACCTCTTTACATACTAATGATCAACACAAGTGTTACATCACAGCAACGATGCCAAATATAAACAGGAACCCACTAAGCGTGTGGCCATCGACCGTGATCTCCACAAGTTCCACACACCGTCATTTGATTACTACAATCACGAACCAGTTCGTGAATCGTCATAATGACGACTACGAGGAGTTACGTGATGCGACCGCTACCGCACATAAATCACCCACACTGTACTATTCTAGCGTTCCACCACAACCTTCATATTCGAACATATTTCACATAAACGCAATATATTAAATTCCATTTGATGAAACGTCAGTAGACAGGCAACACTACAGAATGAATAAATTACTTGCACGCTGCACAATTTTCAGGTCATATTAAACACATCAATCATGTTCAAGTTCTACACGGGATAAGTAATCATAAAAATAAATTGAAGCTCGTTGTCTGAAACTAAAGTAAAAAGGATAGTTTGGGTACAACACGGCTTTTATTAGCCCGCGATGGATGAATAGCCTGGAGCAGTGCGCGGGTCTTATCCTTAGCTAGTCTCCACCCACCTCGCTCACCCTTCGGTGTATGTAGATAAAGTAGGCTTACGCCACTATTGCCGAAGGCTGCTAGCGAAGAACAAAGGTGCACAGCCATGACCCTGTAATAGTTTCTTACCGAGCCTTGCCTTAATTACGCGCCTTTCAATAGTTTTATTGAGCAGATGACGAAGATGTATGGTCCTAACCTGACGCAAAAAAATATTCACGAACCTCACATAAATTATCCTGAAATGGACCATAAAATAAGCAATTATCTTGCAGTCACGTAATTATTATGAGCACATAACTCAATATGTTTTAGAAGTCAATACGTTGACGAGAATTTAATTAGAATGACTAATGACGTTTTATAGATTTTTGGCGTAGTAGAGGAGGCTTTTCTCATCACTTATCCTTGTAAATACAACAACACAAAAGGGCTCGAGAAAGGGTCGCAATCAACGGTGCGTGTCAATGCTCGCTATGGCCGGCCTTGAGATTCTCAATTCACAACTATTTAGTTGTCTCTCGCAAGGGAAATCAGGCCTGTATTCGCTTATCTCGCCTCATTAAGCAGTAGTCGTGATGGCAGCGTGAGGACAAGGACACGGGGATCGAGAACCCCTGAGGAATTGATCCAAACTATGCCTATGCGGTTTACATGATATTGGCGAAATATTCGCAGGAAATCTTTGGTTCGTTAAGTAAAATTTACTAAGGGAGGTAAATTCGTAGAATCACTTGGTAGGTTGTTACTATAAAATCCAATCGTACAATATCACAGTAGATATCTACATGTAAAGAGCTGTTAAAAATTGAATTGCATTCTAAATCTTTCGTCGACTAACGCCCCTCCCCCAAACCGGGGCAAGACGGGGACACCGTGGTTCAAAAACCCGAGGGGGCCATCTTGAAACCGGAGATGGCCCAGGGTCGGTCGGGGTGCGAGGGATATGCTCTATGGGCAACCTTACACCCCGGCGTCTGCAGACCCGTGACGGCGTGCGGTTTTAGTCGGTTCAATCCCGACATAACCGCCCCCGCTGGCCGGCGGGGGGGGTATCCGAAGGGATTTCCGCACAAAAAAAAAAGGTACTTAGAATCTTAAACCTAATTTCACTAGGATACATTACACTACATATAGTATTATAATCACTTACCCATGCGCATAAATAATCTAGAAAGTTAATTATTTAAGAATTCTATTCACTTATAATTTGAAAACGTGTTTTATGAGATGCATGAATACTATTCCACAACCTTATTATTATATATATATATATATATATTCCATAATGTGAGAAAATATTTATTACCGACGTAAGTGCTCCTTGCTAGATTTTATATTGATATTTTTGCAACAATTGATTAGGTAGGCTCTTTAGATTATCTTTTGTTAAACACGTATGCAATAAATATGTTTTTATTATTTTTGTCTTCTTTCAATTACAATTCAGATTACGGTAAAATAAAACTGTATTAAGTTTTCAGTATTCCTATTAAAGATTGCTCAATTTAATTCAGTTCAATTCAATTTTTAGCTCTCTATAATCCAACCATACGTCCGGGTCGAACACCTGACCCACGTGGAGAGCGGACACGCGATCTAGCAATCACTGGCGCGGCCAACATGGCTCTGGAAACTGGTGGAACAATTATGGTCCGGGTTGGTACCACCATGCAGCTGTGGAAAACCCTCCAAATAGCCCAACATTGGTTGGGTTGTGTTCAGGGTTCAGCAGCTGCACAGCCGGGGATGAGGACCCAGCCGACACAGCAGTTGTGGGACCAGTGGGGTATTGGCGGAGTCTAGTGTGGATGGCGTGGGTCGACCCGCCTGACAGGGAGACCCGTATAAACGGTGGTGCCGCTGGCCGCCCGCGGCATAGTACAGGGGCCCAACCGGGACTAACCAACCCGGGAGGCTGCCCCACCAGGTCGCGCATAATCCCGATGTGATTCGTCGTACCGGTTGGTGACCGGATGGTGGGTCCGGCGATCACACTCGAGAGGGTACGGGGGCCCTTCCGTTCGGCGGGTCGGCTACCGCCATGCCATGCATCCATAGGCGATACCAAACCCTGCACTTTGTCAAACTCTGCTGTGGCGTCTGTCTCCTCTTTTTTTCACGCCTTCACTTCCTATTAAGATAATTATGGCAGCGCAAATGAGAAATGAAGTACATAAGACAGCGGCATACTCTTCTCCCACCAACACATCACTTTTTGAGGTGGAGTTCACGAATATTCGTGGACTCCATACAAACCTCCAAGCCGTCCACCATCACCTTGAGACGGTACGGCCGGCACTGTTTTTTCTCACCGAGACGCAAATACGCCGCCCTGAAGATACGTCTTACTTACTCTACCCCGGCTATGTGGTAGAGGAAAATTTCCTTGCAAAAGCCGGGGTGTGCGTGTATATCAGGGCGGATGTTTGTTGTCGCCGCTTGCGCTGCCTAGAGGACCCATCCTTTTCTGTCCTCTGGCTACACGTGGACCATGGCTCTTCTAGCCGGGTTTACGTGTGCCTATACCGCTCCCATCACGGGGATACCGAGACAACTAGACTCTTCGACCACCTGAGTCAGGCGGCAGATGTTGCGCAGGAGCGGTTTCCGACCGCCGAAATGGTATTTTTGGGAGACTTCAACGCCCACCACGAGACCTGGCTGGGCTCTCTCAAAACTGACCATGCGGGACGGGCCGCCCACGCATTCGCACTGACGCATGACTTGACTCAACTGGTACAACAGACCACCCGGATACCAGACATATCAAGTCATGAGCCCTCTCTGCTAGACCTTCTACTGACGACCCACCCAGCCCAGTACAGAGTTTCGGTACGAGCTCCACTGGGTTCCTCCGACCACTGTCTGGTCTGCGCCAACGTGCCAGTTACTGCACCTCCACAACCTATGGTGATAAAGCGACGGCTATGGCATTACTCGTCAGCGGATTGGGACGGCATGCGAGACTATTTCGCATCCGTCCCGTGGTCTAAGCGCTGCTTTGATGGAAAGGACCCATCGGATTGTGCTTCTGCCGTCGCTGGTGAAATCAGCTTGGGTATGGAATATTATATTCCACACACTGAGGTCACCAGCGCCCGCAGAACTCGGCCTTGGTTTGGGCGCGAGTGCGCTGATGCTGTTCAACGGAAACGGTCGGCGTACCGCGCGTGGACTAGGGCACGAGTCGAGTGCGATCCGAATACAGGGCACCTCAAGGCAGCGTATAACAGGGCCACTAAGAACTGCAAGAGGGCATACGTCAGAGCGGATGCCCAGCGCATAGCACGGCTTGGTCAGCAACTCATGTCACATCCCGCGGGTAGCCGTGGGTACTGGCGACTGGCCAAAGTCGTGCAATCCAACTTCTGCCAGCCTTCGCTGCCCCCGTTGCGTTACCCTGACGGTTCACTGGCTCACGAGCCGCAAGAGCAAGCAGATATGCTGGTTAACCTCTTTGCGGCTAACTCCCGAATCGACGACTTTGGCTTGCAGCCGCCAACACCTGTCACTTGTGACCACTCAATGCCTGATATTCGTATCAGGCAATGCGACGTCCGCGCTGCACTACAGTCACTCGACGTCCGGAAAGCCAGTGGCCCTGATGGTATACCAGCGGTAGTTCTTAAAAAATGCGCAGCGGAGTTAGCTCCAACGCTGACGCGACTGTATCGCCTGTCTTATTCCTCGGGATTGGTCCCGGGGGCTTGGAAAGAGGCAAATGTACAACCGGTCCCCAAAAAAGGAGATCGGTCCGATCCGGGCAACTATCGACCCATAGCTGTCACCTCAGTTCTCAGCAAGGTGTTTGAACAGATTATTAACGCACAGCTCATGCGTTACCTAGAAGATCACTCCATAATTAACGACCGGCAATATGGTTTTAGGCCAAAACGGTCAACGGGTGATCTTCTGGCGTACGTCACACATCTCTGGGGTGAGGCTATGGACAAGCATGGCGAGTCACTGGCTATCAGCCTTGACATCGCCAAAGCTTTCGATAGGGTCTGGCACAGTTCGCTTCTTGCCAAGCTCCCGACCTACGGTCTGCCATCTCGACTGTGCAGCTGGGTTGCCAGTTTTCTGCATGAGCGCAGCATCCGAGTCCTTTGTGACGGCCGGGCTTCTGAGTACATGCAGGTTAATGCTGGTGTGCCTCAGGGGTCCGTCTTATCGCCCACTCTCTTTCTTCTGCATATCAATGATATGCTGTCCGTGGGCAGCATACATTGCTATGCAGATGACAGTACTTTGCATGGGCGTTATCTCGGACATTCAGCGGCCAAGCAGACTGACATCGAGGAGAGAAGACGGCAACTTGTCATTGAACTCGATCAGGACCTAGACCACATTTCCCAATGGGGATCTGAGAACCTGGTCCAGTTCAATGCCAAGAAAACACAGGCATGCGCGTTTACAGCAAAGGTATCTCCTTTCCTTCCCCTCCCAACTCTTCGGAACACACCACTACCACTGCAGGACAGTATCAACATGCTCGGTATGGATGTTCGCTGCAAACTTAATAATAAAAATTACATTGAGAGCGTTATTAAAACAGCTTCTCGTAAACTCGGAGTGCTGAACAGGGTGAGGCGGTTTTTCACGCCGGGGCAGCGGTGTCTTTTATATAAGACTCAAATCCGTCCCTGCGTGGAATACTGTTCTCACCTGTGGGATGGCTCCGCTCAGTACTTACTAGACGCTCTCGATAGATTGCAGCGACGGGCAGTCCGGATCATTGATAGTCCTGAGGTCACCAGTTCTCTAGAATCTCTGCAGCTGCGTAGAGATATAGCCTCCTTGGCAGTATTCTATCGCATTTACCATGGTGAATGTTCCGATGAGTTATTCCAATTGATTCCTCCTTCTCCTTTCTTGTCCCGAACAACACGTGCAGGACTTAGGTGTCATCCTCATACAGTGCAATCGATACCATCGCGAACCAAGCGGTTTGGTGACTCCTTTTTTTGTCGGACCATAAAGCACTGGAACGCTTTACCCACTCACGTGTTCCCTTCTACCTACAATCCTGGGCTCTTTAAGCGGGGCGTGAAAAAACATCTGTTGAGGCCGTCTAGGTAGGGGCCACCATTCTAGGGGCAATCTCTAGAAATGGTGGCCACTACTTTTTGGACTTTACCTCAGCTTACCATCAGGCGGGGTACAGTCAATTGGACGGACTAAATATAAAAAAAAAAAAAAAAAAAAAAAAAATTCAATTACTAAAGAAAATACCACCAGTGATGGCAGAGCGAAAGTTTCACTTATATATTCAAATAACCCTTTGGATGTGCAGGAACAAAGCGAGCTACTCATTAAAATAATCCACTATACTTGGAGTAGCTGCGGGTTATAATAATACGATATGCACTGCTCAGTTGCATTATGAAATGGAGACGCGGTGTTGCCCTGCTATCCAGAGATACAGTTTCTTTTAGACAACGTGGCACCGATACGAAGTCATTCTAATTTGTGTAAAATATTGTTCTTTAACCTTTTTATACAACAAGTATAGCAAACAGGCGGCCTACCTGGTGGCAAGCGGTAAGTTTAGCCTATGGACGTTTGCAACACCCAAGATGATTGCACACGTTGCTCTGTGTAGAAGACAGTGAAATTATGAAAGGAAAAAGCAGAAAGGTTAGAAACCGTACGAAAAGCAGTTGCTTAAATTCTAGTGGGTGATAGTTCCCTGATTGAGTCAGTACATTCATTTTAAGAAAAGTAACCACCACCAATAAGTTAAAAATTATAGATATTTGTTAATATTCCATAAATTTTCATGGTTATATCCTAATAAATCAGCAACTAGATTTATTTTTATTATAATTTGAAGTTACAAGACATAATACTATTTTTTGTTCAAACGAGGTAAACATATTTTAGATAGACGTTTTTATCTAACAGCTGGTGTACCCTTGAGAGGTCAGCGGCTCAACTTTGGGAAAATAAAACAGCTGATTATTTACTATTCTTTACTAACTCGCGTGTTCCTACAATCCCGGGTGTTTAAAGCGAAACGTGAAAAAATATCTCTTGATGCCAATATTGAAGACCGCCATTTAAGCTTGTAGATGGAGCGATGGTCTTTAGTCCTTGGACTTTACTCACAGTTTTCTATCATAAGGGGTGTTGTGAACTAATAGGCCGTAAATAAATAATATTAAATATGTAAGAATGCGCGGATTAAGCTATTAAAGATTATGCGCAAATTGTTTGTAACGTGGTGTATGAGTCAATGTTGTGCCGGAGTCGTCACGTCTGGTAAAAATATTCTCATTCCTTCTTAGCATAGTGAGTACAAGGATAGATAATTTGTGAAACTCGTTTAGTAATTAGGTTCTGTTTAATATACATTAGGCAACGAGATAACTTGAGTGTAATCCATCTGGAGTTAGATTAGTTTATACAGTATGCAGTTTAATTGTGTAAAACTTTATGTTAATTTATGTGAATCAATAAGTAACTATATTCCTAATATATCCTGGTATGTAAATTGAAATAGTAATGTTGTTGGAACAACTTTTGGATCAATGCAAATCAGTAGGTACCTTTATTTTTTTTTTCGTGCGGAAATCCCTTCGGATACCCCCCCGCCGGCCAGCGGGGGCGGTTATGTCGGGCTTGCATCGACTAAAACCGCACGCCGTCTCGGGTCTTCAGACACCGGGGTGTAAGGTTACCCATAGAGCATATCCCTCGCACCCCGACTGACCCTGGGCCATCTCACCACTAACAGCATCGCTCATCCTGTCTCCTCTGAAAGCAGAGGAGTACGGAGAGCGATGTGTTCCCGCCACGTTGGGTATTGGCCGACGATCAATGCCAACCCTATGAAGGGGAAGCCATTGACCGCCGCCCAGGGTGTACCGGCCGCTCCGATTCCGTTCCCCCCGGACTACAGCGGGATCGGAATCGGAGCGATACTCGAGGAGGTTACCCAACACACACCCCATCAGCAGGTACCTACCGATGCATTAATCTAATTATTCCATTACATGCCTATAACTTTTAAATGCGAAAATTTGTGTGTGACTTAGTACGTTTTCAATTCTTACCCTGAAACAGCAAAATTTTGAATCTGACAGTTTATACCCTGAGTGGACATATTTTGTTTATTCATTTAGTAATTAAACTCTTGGTAGTCGAATTCTTAAGGTTAAAAAAGTAATTTAATAATGTAAATTTCTAGATTTATGTTGTAGTTAACTTTTAGTAGCAGTGGCAAAAGAGGCAAGAGATACATAACGTAATCTGATTAAGTGGGTTAACCTTACCTTTAGGTATTACATTTTTTATAATAATAAATCATGAGCGCGGTAGCCTAGTGGTATGGGTAATGGACTGCTGAGACGAGGTCTCGGGTTCGATCCCAGGTTTTACCATGGCACACACCAAGGACTTTTCGATGCTTTTCGAAGTTATGTGTGTATTTATCGCAGGTTTACAAGTGCCCGGTTAATGGCAATAGGCTCGCCGCCTATTACATTGGGACAACATAAACTG
Organism: Cybosia mesomella; assembly: GCA_946251805.1. Classification (NCBI taxonomy): domain Eukaryota; kingdom Metazoa; phylum Arthropoda; class Insecta; order Lepidoptera; family Erebidae; genus Cybosia; species Cybosia mesomella. The sequence goes on along the minus strand of OX276394.1, from coordinate 13,518,234 downwards.
GCGAAATGTGGGTGCTAGCACCTCTGCCTACCCCCCTTCGGGGATATATGCGTGAGTTTATGTTATGTTATGTTATGTAAATCATGAGTTACATTAGATTTTGTCATTAAATCCAGGATTTTTTAAGGGGCGCATCAAAAGGCAGCACTCCAGGCTATCAAACTGAATACCACATTATCTCACATTTTAAAACTGCTTTTACAGCTTAATATCAGGCGGATATAGTCAACTTGATGAGGCATTTATCTACTAACTACAACAAAGTCTTTCGTTTCTGACCATTCTCGAAGCATTTTTGTGTTTCTGACAAAATGCGTTTAAACCCAACTTTGAGTTAGTCGCTCGTTTTTTAAAGAAAAGAAGAAGACTAGTGTAACATTGTGTGTACTTACATATCAAAGGGTAAGCCATATTGTGTCACATGATGCCTTCGTCAAAACACATTATACCAATTTATTTTCAAAAACATCGGTAGAGCTGTATTATTTAGCTTGAGAAGCTTTGGTTAAAATCTTAAGTATACAGAGAACACTCTTATGCAAAATTCATTTATTGTACGATCATGTCACTTAAACCCGCAATCTTCCTTTATGTTGTATAGCATTAATGTCCTTCACAGTCGACTTATAAGCGCCATCTTTGAAATTGAGATAGCTACGCTTGGCTTGACAGACTTAACTAACTTCGGATGAAGTTGTATGCACTGAATTTAAAGTTAGCTGCTTCATACATTCGTATACGTATCGTACTAATGTATAAATTTAGAAGAATAAAATGTTACTACTCTTATTTTAAGGTATAACTATACTGGTTTTTTTTATAATGGCCACGTCAATATGACTTCACCTCGCCTGTAAAGTCTCAGGAAAGGAGGTGACCCCACACGAAGGTGACATGCTAAAATATAATTGTCTCCTTTATTTATTTATCATTAAAACGATTAGCATTTGCCCATACTCCGCACGCGTGAATTACTAATCACGTTCCAAGTCTCTCAGAAAACTATTCCCGGGTGTATCCCGGTAGTAGCCTGCGCTGACTAAATTTCATCCAGCTCCATTTGGATTTTTTCGTGAAAGAGTAGCAAACATTCACATATACACATATCCATCTCCACAAACTTTCTCATTTAAAATATTAACTAGTAGGATTTTTCATAATGAACATGATAACGAATATGTTTTGGAACATAAAATACAACATAATACAATAAATAGGTCATGTGGGTGACATATCCACTTATAAAATTATATTGTCTGAAGTAGTCTGTACGTTTTGACACCAAGTTATTTTTATCCTCTAATCGTTTGACGTAGAGCAAAATGACTGGCTCTCCGCAGCATTTCTTCCCAGCCCCGCCATCTGTGAAGTCACAGTCCTTGCAGAGATCTGATTAGGTTCAGTGGTTCTAGGACAACTACGACATAAAATTTTACAACTCTTTTCTTAGTCTTTCAAGGCACTCTTAAAATCGGTATACCTACTCAAGGTAAGAAAATATATTTTTAAGTCGAATGGTACAGCAGTTAATTTTCTTCTCGACGGGGAAGTGGCTATGTGGTAACCGAGTAAGTTAGCACATTGTAAGCTTAAGCAATACTAGTCATGTTAGTCTAAGGATGGGTGACCTTTTTAAACACAGACTTATCCGTCCATGGCGTATTCGTTAAGTCGTCGGTCCCGGTTGCAATACGAACAGCAATATGGCATTGTGGGGGAGTAATCAAAAAACAATATTTAAAAATGATTGTAAAATCATTCATTGTTTCCGAAGTTCGAAAGAATTACGGTAGATGGCACCAGCGTCGCCTTGAGACGTATATTATATATCGGAGAATTTCGAATATCTGGGACGTGTCTAGGTGGCTCAGTTGGTTAGAGCATTCCCCCTGTAAGGAACTGGTCGTGGGTTCAAGTCCCGTCCTAGATGTTTTCTTTTTCCGATCTAAAATCTATCTATGGTATTCGTTACGTTACGGCTAGATAGAGCTGTAAAATGTCCAACAACGGTCTAACTACAGAATTTTGATTATCACCAGAGAGTTATAGAAGGCAGATGGCAGTCGCATCGAATATCGGTCGTTTCGTTGTTAGACTGAAAGCCGATTCCTACTGAGTTGGGAAAAGGTTCGGAGTTTGAGGGACGGTAGTTACTCTCACTTTCAGTAGAGACCATTGTTAAGGTTGTGATATATACACATCACGAATACTGGCCGCCTGAGGGGTGTTGACATCGTGCTGTTATTGAATTACAGCACTGATATTCTAAGCGTAGAGTTCAGGGTCTCTGTCGTTCTCAGAGCTACTCCGATCTAGGTCATACGCATCTAGGTCGCCCGGCCATAAGCCCCCATCATGAAATACAATGCGGTCTGTGACGGCGCTATTACTATATAAACTTCTCCTCGTGCTTTTAGTAAGGTGATAGCTACTCATAACGTACATACATCGGTATAAACTACGTACCATATACGTATTGTCATGTCCTGATCGGGCATGCAATGTTTACTTTTTGTTCAAAAAATAAGCCTAAATTCATACAAACTTCTGGCTAACGGCTCTGGTGAAGACGTTCCTCCCGGGGTTGGGGTTCAGACAGATATTCTGGTATATATATAGACAAGAGAACCCTAATCAAGAGAAGAGTGGACCCTGGGTTTCAAATTACAAGCTTTCGATGCAACCGGAAATAACGCTGTAATATGTGAACAATTTGATTATGAAATTTGAAAATTTTATCGAGGGCAAATTAGTTAAATTCGTAACAAAGTTGATCACGGTCTTCTCCCGTCCATCCAAACTTTCGACCATATTATTCACATTTTTTGATATTACAAGTTGCGAAATTTTTAGTTCGTCGCGTGTCGTCCAAGCGTGGTTGATCACACTAGAACGGCTGAACGGATCTGAATGAGTACCTATTGTCTGGAATAACCTAACGGCAGTCCCGCGCGCACGTTTCACCACCACCCTGCCTTATGCCCCTCATCCCGCGTGGACCAATGGGAATGTGACGCATGAATTTGCCAAGCAATAATCCCATGAAATTTTAAAGCAATCAGTATGCCGTTCTACTCCTACTGATAAATGGACACTTGGGGAGGACACTTGGTTTTAGTCAGTCCGATTCCGACAGGCCCACCCCATCGTTGGCACCGATGGGGTGAAGCCCATGGGGGTTTCCACACACAAATAAATTAAATAAAGTAGATTTAGTTCGCCTTGAGACGCATTATATATCGGAGAATTTTGAATATCTAGGACCTGTCCACGTTCGACTCGGTTGGTCAGAGTATTTCCCCTGTAAGTGACTGGTCCCAGGTTCAAGTCCCGGCCTGGATGTTCACTTTTTCCGAACTAAATCTATTGGGAAAGCTATAATTCATTATCTAGAGACGTTAAAATATTATTTTTATATTCTTTACGTGCACTAGGGGGGTTAAACAAAACGTGGTTGGGCAGAATGGGGAAATATTAAGATACCATCCCTTGATGAATTTTGGGTAACGCTGGTTTAGGCTATGAGATCAGATTGTAAATATTTATTTTGTTTTATTGCGCGTGTCCGTTAATTAAACGTTTTTCTTTGTTTCTTTCTATACGTTTTACTAAAGCCTTCTTTACACGGGTCAACTTTCGCGGTGCGGCTACTAGTTTCAGTAATCGCCTCACCAAGCCGCATCGCTAGCCCATTTACATAGGTGAATAAAATCACCAGAGCCTCGGTCCTAGCCGTATGGCCATTTAAACGATCCATTTTCACCGCGCGGCAAAAATCGTGTGGCTTTTTAGTCACTCGTGTAAACCTGCCATAAGATTCCTAAGCTAAGAAACTATTACTACTCCTTTAGCTGCTAGCTTTAGTATATGAAATGAGATTCCAAAATTTCAAGACAGAGTAAATAAAACATGGTGATACATCTGCAAGGATGGTTTATCTTTCGCGTCTACCCACGTAGTTCATTTAACTGCACTCTCCTTGGAAGTTAGCGGTGGGATCTCCGTCGTACAGTCGCTACTTAAAGTGAATTTATAACAACCTATGCGAATTAGTTCAAAGCTATTTTCGGAAACCTACAAATAATAGAATTGTTAACACAAAATTATTTTAAAATTAAGTAGTACCATTGTACTTTTCTTTCGACAAAGACAAAAATGCACGTACAACTATTCTGTTGAAGTCGGTGCCAGGTGAAAAAGGTAATATCAATCGAGGCGCCTGACAATGACTTCAATCCAGACGTGTCTGCCCGTTTGGTCAAGCCAAACAGGTATTAGATGGGCATGTAACCCTACATGCCCATCTAATACCTGTTTACGATATGGTGGGACTGCGGATTGCTACCCAGCAATCCGCAGTCTCACCATATCGTAGGCCTTCACGCGTAAGCAATGAAATGTGTAAGCGTGTGTTGGGTCTCGTGCTTGGCGACACAATCCAAACGGGAAGAGGATATCTGGTATCAGGTCCAATACCAATAAAATTGATATGAGACTATCGCGAAGCTAAATCAAACAACGCATAAACAACGCATATTCAACTGAATGTATAACATACATCTGCGAGCCCATTTAGCGCGTACAGGCGTGATGTTATGTTATCAAATTGCATAAATAATGCTTAAATATCTGCTAGTAGTAATCGTGGTTGGTTTACTGGCATTTATTATTATATTATTATTATTATTAACGTCAAATTTTTACGAAATTTAAATTTGACCATTTCGGAATAAGTATCTGTCTAACTAAATAAGAATTTTGCAAATCCGTTTATATATGACAGAGTAATACCCGAACATATATAAAAAAAATAAACATCCGAATTGAGAACCTCCTCCTTTTTCGAAATCGATTAAAAAATTAAGCGATCAATTCAACGATGCGGCCAGAATATCTACATCACACAATAATAATTTATTCTAGACTTTTGAACGCGACTATACTACATTCCAAGATCGCGAATTTACCTTCAATGCATTAATGTACATAGATGTGTAAGTAACAAGTAAGCAAATAAGTTGTAAGACAAAGCACAACCCTGCTGAAATGAATTCAAAACAGAATAGATATTTATGTTTTTGTGTAACTGACCTGAAGACGAGACAATACTACGTGATTTTACAAGTTTATGTGCAACGGAGAAAAACTACAACTAAATCAATATGTTTGTGTATAATTTATGGAGTGCTTTATCAACTACAACTACAACTGTGAATTTTTACAACGCAACAGTGTACTGAACTGTCCTTTCAACAACTAACTGCATATTACAAATGCATTTAGTTTTTAAAAAGACAGCTCGTAAAGCATTATAGTGCGTTTACATAAAAGCTGAGTGGAATGGAGAGATGTGCTGGAATGGATCACTTATGTGAAAATGAACAAGAATATAAATAACTAGCGGCCTGAGACCCGGCCTCGCCCGGAAATAATTCGTAAAACAATTCTATAACCCGATTGCACTGCCGCTTACCGGGTCAATTGTAAATGTAAACAAAATTAAACTTTAATATTGAATTTCATGCTTTTTGCTGCAAAAGTTAAGAACTTTCTATTTAACGAAAATTCATACAAGCACTCATCTCTTATTTGCCCCCTTAGGGGTGAAATTTCGGAAAATGTCGATACACGTATAAAATTTTTAAAAACGCTGATGCCCGTATTCATTTGTTCCTGGAAAAGACGTACGTGTATGCGTAATTTCATGCTTCTTTCTTCAAAAATGACGAACTTCCCGTATAAACTTTATAACCCTATTTCACCCTTTTCGGGGTAAAATTTTGAAAACGCTGATATTAAATTATTTCTTACCAGAAGCATACGATTTCGTACCGTTCTACCTTTGAAAATGACAGACTTCCATACAAACGTTCATCAATTATTTTGCCACCTTAGGGGTGAAATTTAAACAAAAACCGAAATTTAATATAAAAAGCATCTACTGCCAAAATTTGAAGTCTATAGGTCCAATGGTTTAGGCTCTGCATTGATGCATCAGTCGGGACAAGACATTATATATTTATAGATATATGAGATGATAGAAGATAATATTAATATTTGTATGCATGAATAAATCTATGCTATGATTACGATGATCTGTTTTTTAAATGAAAGTCGCTTCTATCTATATCGTAACTATTTCTAGAACCCACTCCAACATAAACACTATAAGCGAAAGTATAATTAAGAAAACACGTTTCAAACAGGATTCTATCATAATAAACTTTATATTAATTCTCTTTATGTAAAACTCTATTCATTTGAAGGTGGTAACGGATCTAGAACTTGGACGACAGCTCCTCTAATGTAATTATAGTAGTGCTTGGAATGCTAATGCAGTGCAGTGATAGTTTGAGAACTTGTGACAGTCGTTATTGACGTGCTATCGTGTTTTACACTGCAGTTTGTTCTCGACGAACAAGTATAATTTGGAAACAGAGATTGTATGTCGCTCATACAGCATTTTACATATTTTCAAATAAGTTATATTTAAAATCTGTAGATGAACACGCGTTCTGGAATTAAACCGAAACTAATTTCATTTATTGCCAGTATATTTTGGCTATAAATAAAATTCTAAGTGTTCAAAATTCCGCTGCTTCCTTGTTCAAAATTTGTCAGACGTCTGATAGGCAAATACTTTATTCATTATCATTCTCCCAGCGCTGATTCCGATTGCATCCCAAGCTTGTACCTTGGAGCCCGGGGCTCACTTTCCAGCTTTGTTCCCTCCACTTCGCCTGACCTGCGCGCGCCATCTTAGCAGTGGTGAGACCATTGGCACGTATGTCATCTCTTACGACAAATATCTCAACGATTACAAAAAACTAGTCTTACATAGTCTATGGTCCTGCTGGTGAGTACCGTTCTAAGAGCTTCATGTCGAGGGATGCAGGATCAGCTACGCCCGAGTTACACCTCTATAGGGTATGCCCGAGCTTAGTATAACGAATTAGCGTATTTGTTTTATAGATCACACGTCAATATGACTTCTCCCCGCCAAATGGTACGAAACTGTAGTGTAGCTATAGATTAAGGTCAACCATTTGTAGCAACAATGATCAGTGCTAAAATTGTGGTATTTTTGGTGAAGTTATGAAAAATATTAGTATTTTTTAATCATGTTATTCTTTCAGAATGTTTACAAGTTGGATATACATATTTATTTGAACTAACCTAGTATCTGTTAACTTTGAACTATACGCCAACGCCCATATAAGAAGTTATGTGTTCGTGTTGTATGATAGGGTCAAATTACCATTAAAAGTAGCATGACTCCATTAGTCTGTTTATGTATCTAAAAGCTGTAGCGGCTGAGACAGCCTGAATTTTATTTTCATACCTAGCTGCAGACAACATAGTTAAAATAATTACAGAGCTTAAATAAAATTCACCTTATAAATATAAAATAAAATTTATAATGCAGATGAAAATACCTTTAATATATTGATGTTTGACTAACCGCGATTAGAGGCTTGGGTATACTGCGCTCTCATGGAGGACGGAGGTGACAGGTGGAGCCGCCTGTCACCCTAGCAGAAGCAGGCCGGGGCGGCGGGGCGAAGAGCGCTCTTCTCCCGAACCGGGGCCGGACGGGAACACCGTGGTTCCCAAACCCGAGGGGGCCTTCTCAAAACCGGAGATGGCCCTGGGTCAGCTGGGGTGCGAGGGACACGCCTTATGGGCCACCTTACACCCCACCGTCTGAAGACCCGAGGCGGCGTGCGGTTTTGGTCGGTTCAAGTCCGACATAACCTCCCTCGCTGGCCGGCGGGGGGGTATCCGAAGGGATTTCAGTATGAAAAAAAAAAGGGTAAACTGCGCTGGCTGGCTGATTAGTCATTTTTAATACATGTTTAAACAGGTAATTTAAATTGATTCTGTATATACAAAATATACGAACTTTACATACACATACGGAAAAAAGAAATTTTGAAGTGATTAGTATTCAATTAGCTCTCGCAATCCACTGCTAACCCTCCGCCATCCGTTTCCGACTCGCGGTCTCCAATCTAGGACTCGTTTACACGCAATTAGTATTACTTGTTATATATATATATATATATATATACATGGGGCTACTTTTAGGTAATAATTTGAACTTTCAATCTTCGCAGGTATGATCATCTTTCTAACTACCTTTCCGAGTTCAAATGCTTATCTTTCAGTTTTCTCAGCGTTGCACTACTTTTTTCTCAGTTCCATTCTCTCTACATACTTCACTTCTCACCTTTAGTTTTTCTTTTCTTTGTCTTTAATCTTAACCTTTTTCTATTGTGTCCTTCTTATATCTTTGAGATAATTCATTGTATTAGATGATAATTCATCAATTGACAGAATCACTAGAGGACTACCCTAAGTTATAAATATATTAGTTATTGCTCTTTCAAATCTATATCCAATAATTTCGATTTGTACGGAGGAAAAATTATTTCAGTTTTTGAAGAAAAATTTGAGGTTTTAAATAGAAGACATTTTTTATAATCCAACAAAATGAAAAGTACCTTTACAGTTTTATAATGATAGGTAATAGTCTTTACTTAAATTGCCATCTTACTCATCGATGTTCAAGTTGCAGCTCTATTCGGACAACCTTACTTTACCTCGGTAGAGCTTTACTCTATTTTTTTTTCCAGTCTCCTCCTTCTTTTTTCCCTATTCTCTCTATGGGTAGCAGCACCTTTGCTGTTCAAGTTTTGTATTTCATTAAAGGCTTGTATTTCATTTCTACCTCAGTATTTAGCGTGTTAAATGTATGTTTGCAAAATGTACCATGGCACACACCAATGACTTTTCGATGCTTTACGAAGTTATGTGTGTATTTATCGCAGGTTTATAAGTGCCCGGTTAATAGCAACAGGCTTGCCACCTATTACATTGGGTTCTAAACATAAACTGGCGAAATGTGGATGCTAGCACCTCTGCCTACCCCTTCGGGGATATAGGCGTGAGTTTATGTTTATGTTATATTAAAATGTATCCATAGGTAATATATAAAGGTGGACCAGATCGTAAGGTTTTGCAAGGATACATGTAGGTTCGACGGAATGCCGTGATTGCTGGAAACCATTCCAAAAGAGAGGATCAGGGAAAATGGCTGAAATGGTGGTTGATCAACCCTACCTTAGTGGGCTAAGGTAGGGTTGATCAACCACCAGGTCACCAGCGGCGTCCCCGTTGGAAATAATAATAATAATCTATAGGCATATTGTGTTGTACTTATACATTTATTGTGTTCTTGTAGACAATATATTTTTATTCGGCATGCAACTGTAGTATTTTATATCTTGCATAACCTTGCATAACCTTAGGATGACTGTTGTAATACATATGTTTATTATATGCAAAAACTTGAATATAATGTAAATCTTTTTGTAATACAGTTGGTATTGGAACTCATACACAATAATCTAGAAGATTTCAATGTTACTACTAGGTCGATCATTGTATTATCTTCTATAATAACCCTGCATTTATATCTACATCGCTAGCAACGTATAAAATATAGATATCTACAGCTGGATCAATACGAGAATATCCATAAATCGAAGTAGGGTCACTGTAAACTAAACAACAACCTGTACAGTACATACTGTTTACAAAATAAAATATGCACAAGATCATCGGGTCATTACCCTCTAAGCATCATTTTAGTGTTGCCATGAGTCATTCCAATGCAGTTTTGAATTTATTCTTAGAAAATAAGAAATAGATCTAGTGAGTCAGATGTCTTTAGCCAAGGACTTCGACGCACGCGAGTGAGACGTCGAGACATGTTATTTTTGACGCGAAATACACGCACTTACGAAATAGAAACGTAGTGTTTCAAAGAAAAAAAATTGTGATGTAAACTCGTAAATATTCACCACCCACCAGCCAGAGCACATACGTAAACAGACATACGCATTCATTCGCAAAAAATAGGCTAATCTCATAAATCTTTAGTCCTAACCGCAGATAACTTCTATCCAAAAATTAAGCTTACGTATTAGATTTAAAAATGGAACCTTATTCAGTAAATTTGAGTGTTATGGCAGAACCATACTTCGCTATTCGTTTTTTGCCTTATTCGCCAGCATACGACTTTATTTGCACGCATAACGCATTAGCGCGAATAGTGCATACAAATAAGGCGAATATTCGTGTGTCCACTCCTCAGAGTAAGCAATATACTCTCATTGACAAGTGAGTCTAAGTAGTCTGTGCACATGTGCTCGCTTGCTAATGATCGTAGATCAAGCAGCTCATTTATGTCACTGAAGTGTGCAATGCCTAGTGATAATTTATTTTTTGTTTCACCCACAATATAGGTAATAAAACCTTTTTCAATGACAATTTATTAAATGGATGGGGTCTCAGTGATATCCTCTATAGTCAGTAATTGGATCCCGACCTATATAGGCTGACGTGAAGAGAGACCGACATACCCACTTTCTCATCATTAGCTCTAGTGAGACGATCCCCACTAGGAGTAGAATAAAAAAACATCTTAAAGATGCAACGTCTTGACGCAACTGCAAAAGTGCGAGGGTGTTAGCGACCTCAAAACACCCATTACTGATATTTAAACACAAGAAGCTGTTTATTTGTCCAGGTCAATCTAGAAACAGTCAAATATATTTTGGCAAGACATCTTGTTAGAAGACTTTTCCGATCTCCATCATTCTATCATCATTGACTACCACTGTGAAGTAGCGGGAGAGCATTTAAACGCTAAGTCTGAGCCCGCAGATTAATTTCCCGCTCAATGCAAATATTTGTATGTATGAATCAGTATATTTCCATTGGTCTAGGTGCTTCTTTGTATAATAATAATTGTATCTATATATTTAGAAATTATTATTATTTATGGCGCTCATTAGGGGAGACCTATGTCCAGCAGTGGACTAGCATAGGTTGATGATGATTTAGAAAAAAAAATATCCAAGTAAGTTTACCTGTAGTCTAGGACCCGTATTACAAGTTAGTTCAGTGATGCTAACTTTGGATCTAGATAACACTGTATAGTGTATCCTCGAATACTTATTATTATTTTATAATGAAAATCAATCTTCAACGAATGGGGCAGGAGAATATCAATATTTTTGAGTTACAATGGCACTCCCATTATACACCTCATTATTGTGTGTTAATATAATTGAAATGTAGATAACTATTTATTTTTCATGTTCATGATAAAGGACGTAAACTACAATATATATGCCAACCTTGCAATAAAACTTGGTCAACCAAAAGAAGTAAATTTATTTACACACTAGCTGACCCGGCAGACTTCGAACTGCCTCAATCGATAGCACCTTTTAAACCTTCCCTGGACCTCCACAAATAATTCAAGACCAAAATTAGCCAAATCGGTCCAGCCGTTCTCGAGTTTTAGCGAGACTAACGAACAGCAATTCATTTTTATATATAAAGAAGATAAGCTTATGAAAGGTTTAATGACAGTGAAGGAAGCTCGTGAAGTATGTAAGGACAGAAGCAGATGGCGGTCTGTTGTCTCTGCCTACCCCGGAGGGAAGAAGGCGTGAGTATATGTATGTATGTATGTAATATTTCTAACGTAGTTGTATTATATTCTCTTTGATATTATTTGGCATGTTCGGCACACCGCGACAAATATTTGTTATTCGCGCAAATATTACTCTATATTTGAGGATCTATTTACAGGCGAATAACAAAAAGCGATGTGCGGTTCCGCCGTGAAATCTAACATGGCAGGTATTACGTAATAAATCATAACGGATATCCGAAACGCTGTGACCAGTCAAGCGTGGTTCGAACGATCGAGCGTGAATGACAGGACGAAATTCGTGTTATAGAACCGCCTGGGGACAGACACTCGGGTAAACAACACGAGGCTCGTGATGGCCTGGATGCTCGTGATGCGCTATAAGATTATTAATAGTAGACAAATTGTATGTTATTTACTAACTCAGAGCTGTTTTGAGGTTTTAGTATAAGGCGTGCTCGTTTCTACATTGTAAAACCAAATTAGTTTCATTTTAAAAAGACTATGAAATAACCCTGTTGCACTTTTCCCAAGAGATTATTGCACTTCCTACTGAGTTTCATTATTTGTTTGTTTCTCAGCTAAACAAAAATTACTTAAACGATTTGTCTGAAATCAGTGAAATTTGGCACACGGATGGACCTGAAAAATGTATATGTATGTACCTATATTAATATGGCAGAAATCCAATTTTAAACGTGCAGTCGACGCGAACGATGTCGAGTGTTACATTTCCTATTTAGGGCATTAATTAGCAATGAAAGCTGAATATAATTACATAGGTAATACAGTTTACGTGAATCCATTACAAACAGAAATGATGTTTATCAATTTTTGTAATCTCTAGCTAGGCTCTATCACAGTTAGCATGGGAGTGATTAAGTCATTATATTTATAGTGCTAAAGTACACTTCTTAGTTAAAGATGTGCTAAAATTATTAATATAAGAATTATTCTGAACATACTATTTCCAATACCGAACGCAATAAATAGAGTACAAGTTCCATGCCATGCCCAACGTTAAGGGACCCAACGCCCCCACTAGGAGACTGTACCTGGGGATCGTGCGAAGCATGGCCCTGTACGGGGCCTCAGTATGGGCGGAGACTCTGGCGGCCCGCAACGTGGCTGTATTATACAGCCCGTTAAAAGCGATGGGCGTCAGAGTCATCAGGGGGTATCGCACGATCTCCGTCGAGGCGGCATGTCTCCTAGCCGGAACCCCTCCATGGGACCTGGAAGCGAGAGCCCTTGCGCTGCTGTACCAGTGGCGCAAGGAGGTGCTGGAGCGGGGCCATAGGCTGGAGCCCCGAGAAATCAGGGCTCAGCGGTCCCTGCTCCGCTAGGAACTCATGGAGACATGGAGGGTGCGACTTGAGCACCCAAGGTGGGGGGAATCCACCATTGCGGCGGTGAGACCGATCATGAAGGAGTGGTTGGAGAGGGACCATGGGGACCTCTCCTACCGGATGTGCCAGATGGTTACCGGACACGGGTGATTCGGTAAGTATCTGTGGCGCATCCACCGGGAGACAACGCCGCAGTGCCAGCACTGCGAGGATCCTGGCGAAGATACGGCGCTCCACACGTTGGTGGAGTGCCCTGCGTGGGTGAGTCAACGCCGGGATCTCGTTGCGGTCCTGGGCGTGGACGTTCTCTCGTTGGAGACCATGGTGAGGGCCGTGGTCTCCGACGGGAGCAAGTGGCACGCCGCCGCCTCTTTCTGCGAGCAGGTAATGCGCGCGAAAGAGATGGCGGAGAGGGAGCGGGAGAGAACCCTGCTCCCCGAGTTTCGCAGTCTGCGGCTAGAACGCCGCAGACTCATCTACACCCGGGACTACCGACCTCCATGATCGGGGCCTGAGGACGGCAGTTGGCCGACTCACCGTCCTTACAGAAGCAGGCCGTGGCGGAGGCGTGTCGTGTGGCCCTACACAGGCCTGCCAACTCACGGAAGCGGGATAAAACCCGACCCCACCAGGCGAGGCCGCTGTGGCGGCCAAAGTCCGCCGGCAACCCTGGGGTTATCCTTTCGAGGGCTTACCCGGGGTGCCCGGCAACGGACACTTGGGGAGGACACCGTGCGGTTTTAGTCGATACACGACATAACCACCCCCGCTGGCCAGCGGGGGGGTATCCGTAAGGATTTCAGCACGTAAAAAAAAAAAGTTCCATGCCATTGTGCTAATTATACAATTCTAAAAAACTGAGGTTCGAATAACAACGATATTTATAAAAAGATTCTATGTGAGTTCAAAAAATAATTATACCAAAAACACTAAGTGGGTACCATTAAGTAAAAACACATCTTACCAGTTTGCAAAATTGTCTATAAAACCAAAAACATGGTTTCTGCGAAACGACGGTTCCTCGAATCAAAAGATTGAGGATTCATCCAAAGTAACACCACCTCTCATGATTTGGACATTGACCTCGTCATGAAATACTAATTCATTGGAAAGTAAAGCAATAAAGTTAAAACTGGCAAGAGAATAATTAAGGTTTGTTAAGTAGATTAGAGATTACCTTCTAACATTCGGTCATGTGGTACAAAAATTAATTGGAATCACGCTCTACCAAACACTTAAGTAATTAAAGTGCTTGATATTCCTGTAATTGCAATTAAGATATCAAGGTAAATAATAGCGAAATTTGTGTATTCATACCTCGTAAAATTACGAGTTTGAGAAGTTATGAACGAAGAAGTTCTCGGTTTAATCGGTTTAGCATGTGCGAGCACATCGCTGTCATTTTCCGCCACATCTATGAGGGTAATTTGATACAGGAACGGTTTTCCAATACTTTGATGTAGTCATTTTGCTTTAAATTATCATAAATTATAATGTTACTTATTATTTTAGTACTAACTAGCAACTCACCCTCACCTCGCTTCAGTTTATATGAGTTTATTTTATCTCAAACCATCGTAATTTACACATAATATAAATAGCCTATGTCCATCGGGGATAATGTTCTTTTCAAATGGTTAAAGATTTTCAAAGTCAAAGAATGGTTACAAGAGAGTTCAGTGGTCCCGACGATTGCCCCAAAACATATAAAAGAACTCACAAAGTTCAGCCTCTCTCTTTTTTAGTTATTTATGCAACTGTGGTATAATGAGGGGTATTAAAACATGAATGTGGGTTTATCACACGAAGCGAAGCTGAGTGTGATAATAGTATCACATGAGTGTTTTAATACCTAATTATACAGTTGCATACAAGACTTTATCTACACCCATGATAAACTAATAATACATCTTCAGAGAATGATGTACTGCCCTTTGATATTTTCCAATTCATGAAATCTTGGTACGCCTTTATTTTCCGCCTTTCATACGTTTTCTAGATTTTTCCGGTAGTAATTTGTTAGAAATGTCCTTTGCTGCATTCGAAATGTCTGGAAGTGAGTTATCAAAACTTGAATCGCTCATTTTCGTAAGTAAACAAAACAATTTGCAAAAATAATAGCGAAGAAAAATAGCGGGAATCCGAATTCGAACGAATAAGCTTTAATTTTTTTTTTACGGCGCGCCGCGCGCCGCTGTGGTAGTGCAATGCAACGCGCGTGAATGACAGTTCTTTTTTTGAAACTCATACAGATTCCACGCATCGAGCGCTAAGAATTTGGCTGTCTGATGAGTAACCCTTTGCGCGGAAGAGATTGAAAAAGCGAAAGGAGTGTTATTATGAAATTTCTTACAACATTATAACACCCGTTCGGATGATATTATGGTTATTATGACATTGGATGTATTAATGTTGGCAATAAGCTAACTGTTTCAGAATCTTTTATAGAGGATTTAAAGCATGGGTGTAGATAAAAAATATTAGAGAATTCTCTCAGAAGCATTAGGGTTTAGCGCCGCTAGCGTAAATTTGGATGATTAAGTTTCATATTTATTATAGTTATAAATCAAACTTTTATTTCGACTACAAAAGGGGGCGAAAGTTACCTAGGTATTGTGAGGTTAGAATATAGTTCTCAGGGTCGTTGTGGGAACTGATAACCAATAATGGCTAGTAAGTACAGATATTTTTACAAACTTACCATACAATGGTACTGAATGGTTGCTACATGTCAACAGCAAAACAATATATTTTTTAATCTCACTGATTCCTGATTATGATAACACTATATCGATCAGTAACAAAACGTTATCATATTTCTTGGCAAATATTTTAATGCGTAGATGCATAGCAAGTGTAGTACGGTGGACTAGGCAGATACCCATAATTGTAAAAAATTACCTCACCAAGCCTGAAATATTTTGTAAAGTATATTAATGCGTTGTAACCGCCAAAACCCATTTTTTAAACTGGTCTCACATCATTTGTGGTCAATGAATCAATCGCATACCGTTTTATTTTGTTTTTACATCCAATTTATCGCGCATTCGTGGCTCGGATGCCGTCTGCGCCGTTTACAATATAGTATGGAACAATTTTATGTAGATTTTCATATACACATGTCAAGTCCAGTTGTGGATATGGCTCAGTGGACTTGACGTGACAAAGTGAGACTTCTTTATATTGACTGGAAACCTCGCAGGTATAGTTGCCTCACCTTACCTTGATATACATTAATAAATTTACAAATGATATTTATATTAAATCTATATATAATTATGTATAATTTATAATAAACATTAATTTATTTCTATACAAATATTCTATCTATTAAAAATACACAGGATCTTTTTATAACATAACATGTTATGTTATGTAATAAAAAGATCCTGTGTATTTTTAATTGTGTACAGCAACTTTCTTATAACATATTGTTAGTTGGTAAATATTTTCTCGTTGTCAAAATCGGCAAAAAGAGTTTTTAATATATAAGCAAATTGCCAGTGTTTTGTTTATGTAGGCAATTATAGGGACGATATTCTTACAATCTTATTTGGATTCGGTAAATGTCAAAGTTAAAAAGACCTGTATTTATGATGCAAAAATGGTTTCGGCTAAATCAGTCATGTAAAATATTTATATTATACATGATTACACACCCTTATCGAAAATTAGTGGGAGAGTGAACCCCGGACTCCTAAGTGTAAGCTTAGGATGCCATCAGAATTGGCGCTCAGATGAAGAAGACGATTGGCAAGAAGCCTGTAGTGCTCTTAGCATAAACATTTTTTAACTCAAATAAACATAAAATAAATATTCGGAGAAAAGAAAGCATCATCGTTACAAAACTGTTTGTATAATAAACAGTTTTGTAACGATAATATGTGTAGGATGTAATCTACGAATAATATAATGAACAAAATCGTTTATAAAGCTTTCAAAAAAGGCTTTCAAGGCCAGCGTTGCATGACTGATAATCTCTAATCAGTCGCAGAGAAGTAGCCACCGAGGAGAGTTCTATGCACTCGTCGGCGACCAGACCTGTACCACTGAAGATGACGACTGCAGTGATCGACGAAACGTTTGGAACACAAGTTTCATATGGACCACGGCCAAACAGCCCGGAAGCAGTATATTCTACAAACAAAATCATTGATCATTATTTTAGCACATATTATATTAAAAGATTACATAAGAATTAAATGTAATATGTTTCAAATATTATAATGAGTAGTTACATAAGCATATGAGCACTAAAAGTTTTATGTAACTGATAAACAAACCAATAAAACCTCAATATTTTTATGATTAAATCTTTATCAGTTTTGCAAGCTCCGGGAGGGGTGGTATTGATAGCCAAATATTCTCCATTTTTTTTTTTTTTGTTTCAAACATTTTTTAAAGGGTGATTCAGGAGTCAGTAGTAATGTATATCCTAAAATATTTTTATGTATAGTATACTGTGTGAAGTTCGAATGAGAAGTGAAAAGGAACAGCAAATGGAGCAAAATGATATTGACTTCCTCACTATTGCTGTAAAAATCTCATAGTAGTGCTAAATGAGGCGGTTCTTTTAGTACCTATATCAGGCAGTTTAGTATAGGTAATTTACTTCAAATATTCTACATGACGTAAGGGTTACGTTACATAAAAAAAAGAACGATTCACCTACACTGCAAACCAAACTACAGTCTTATCAACTGCAAAAATAACATAATCAGTGCAAATGACTGTAACGAGATTCACGAAAGTGAAATTGAATTAAACAAACGTTTAGTTGAATAATTGCAGGTAGGGCAAGCGCTTGCGTACGACCTAGTCACCACAACTAGGTCAGCTCCACCCTCTTCCCCTCAGCGCTTCTACCATAGAGTTCCGAATATAATAACGAATATACGATATTTATATTTTATTACCAACAATGAAAGAGAGAGATAAATTTTCCAAGCGAGGTGCGAAGATCAAGGATTACTTAATGATACTTGTCACTACCTATAATTTTATCTTTGCTGTTTATTTGTACTTTTTTGAAGCATACGGTGTTTCAGTCATTTATACTTCCAAGCCCCGTTGAACTCTGTTTGATATAGATTGAACATCATCTACATACCTAATACTGCTTGAAGCGCAGGTCACGGTCTTCATTATACGTGACCCAAAACATTCTAGGTGGAGCTACAGTGTTTTATGTACAGTGAATAAAAGGTTGCCTAAGTCGAGTTGACCCCATGGCTTCTACAAGGCATTAAAATTGATGTATCTAAGTTTAGTGTGGGCCTACCATTAATACCTAAACATTGAAATGTTGTGAAAAGACAAAAAAGGTTATGTAAAATACAGAAGCTTTGTATTCATCTAGACATGTTTACCTGTTCAACTCTAGTGTATCTTTTTGTTGCAATAGATAACCCACTTCATCTCCGCCTGATACACATTTAGGTATTTTTTGTTAGATTACAGTAATTATCGTTTGGGTTAAGCTACGGTCATTACCAGTTCTTACCTTGTTTATTTCTCAGATTTATTCTTCGCTATTATATTTATGTGAGAGTTATTCTTGTAATAAAAATCCCATCAAACATAAATGTGAAATGAGAGCCAAGTTCAATATTAAGTATATGCGTCGTTGTCGACTTCGCCGATAAAAGTATTGAGATCTATGTAATGTGGGTGCCAAGTTCTGTGTATAAAATCCAAAAAATGTAGTTATAATAATTCTTGTTCCTTTGTACTGCCGCAATATTTTCTATTTAATAGATAATATAAATTCCAAAGTGTTATCAGACAATATTTTTTACAAAATGTAATTATTTCACTAAGGATAAAATTAAAGCTCAAGATTCGACTTGACTAATACTGATACAGACTTGACTTTTCTGTTAAAATATAATAATTTCTTGTTCAATTTGTTAGTACTTTCTTGAAACTAATCCTACTTAATATTAAAAATGTGAAAGTTTGTAAAGATATTTACATGTTTGTTACTCAATCAAGCTTAAACGGCTGTAAAAATCGGGCTGAAATTTGGTACAGGGATAGATTATAGTCTAGAATAATACATAGGGTACTTTTATCTCTAGAATAGGTTCACATGGGTAACGGGAACGGGATCAAAGTTTGTCAGTTTCCAGATTTTTTCTACCTTGATGCCAAATATCAATCTTCTAGGTCATCTGGCAGTGGGTTAGGTTTTTGATTTTAAAGTCAGTGAGTGGGTCAGTCATAAAAATGCCTATTTTAAACGTTAACATATCAATAACTATACAAGCAACATTAATTAAATTTTAGATTCTAGACAAACTATGGGGTTAACTAAATAGTTTTCGAGTTGTGAAGAGGTCAGAAGTAGCTTGAAATTGTTCATGTAAATATACAGATAGCTGGTGCGTCATTATTTCCTTTTTCTTTGATTTTGGCTGCACACGTTGCCGTGTATCTCTAGATTACTGGAATTCATGGACTATATTTTCAATTTCGTGTACTGCTAACAAAATGTATTAAAGATTTCGATAGTGTGATTCAAATCTGCTGAAATATTGCCAGTATCAACCGTTATATTGTTAAACAAGTTGAATCAGTCATTAGCCCCGTGTGATTCAGTTTATAGATCGTCACAGTACTTGAAGGGCGGTTTAAGCTGTCACTGACTAGTCAAGCAAGCGATGAGACACCGTGGCCCAAGCGCCAATCGGATTTATTGCACTTTCACAAACACCGACTTAATTGTCCATTATTTGTTCGTGTATCTTGTTTTCTGATCTTTTAGCACCCGATTGAAACTCACAAGAACAAAAAAGTAACAGTTTTTATGGCTGAAAAATAAAGACGCATAAACCCCGGCCAATAAAGCACACACTAAAAAGTTGCCGTTTCATTGCCACCTCACTACTCCAAACGTAGTCGAAAATCTCATAAAAACATGAAAATTCTCCGGTCATAAATCATCACTAAATTGTTGTAGCCAACAGTATTATTATCAAGTAGCAATTCTTATTTTCGGTTAAGTACCTGAAGAAGTACAGCACAAAGTGGCGAATTGTTTTAACGCGTAATCCATTTTTTGTATTCCCATGTGGAATAGCATACCAAGCAAAAGACATTTAAAGGTCTTTAAGATTTGCGTATGCTACATGATTGACCTACATGTTATAAAGAAGTATAGCTATTATAAAAACATGCATGCATCAGTAATATGAATGCCACTGGTAATCTCCCGTGCAAGTTGGCTGCTCCCGAAATAGCGTTCGTGCGTCTCCGCTAGCGCTCGGGCTAGATCGTTTATCTTTTTCAATCCACTGTAATACAAACAAAAAGGTCAGAAGCCGACGACCTAGTTTCCGAGCGGCGAATACAAAGGTCACCCAGACATCGCTTCGGGAAGCGCTTGATAACGTTGGCAAGGCTGTGCGATGCACGCGAATGTTTGAGCGTATGTTATGCAATAACATTATTCAATTCTAGTTGATTTGAATCCGCAATATGATACCGACAGTACGAATACTATTGTATGGCCCATGGACATTATTTTTCAACAATACAAGATTCAATATGTGCTGATACATTCTGGGACTATTAAATTGCCCTTCTAGTATCTAACACCTAAGGGAGCTATCAACTACCTAAGTGTCAACGACATTTCGGTGATTTTAGTGTTAGAAAATGCTTCCGGAAAAATGTTAATACTTTTCAAAGTATATGTAGAACTTTAATTCAAACCTATGAACCAAACAAAAATACTATAGACCTCTCAAAGTCCCTTACAACCACATAGTAGTAATTCATTCATTAACAATTAAGAATACCAAAATACCAGTGGCCCTCTAAAAGTGAAATAATAAAACAAACGTTCTAATAACCGAATTATTTTTAATACAAATAAGCAGGTATATTGCTGTTTGGGGTGTGTGTTGGGTAACCTCCTCGAGTGTCGCTCCGATTCCGATCCCGCTGCAGTCCGGGGGGAGCGGAATCGGAGCGGCCGGTACACCCTGGGCGGCGGTCAATGGCTTCCCCTTCACCCCTTCATAGGGTTGGCATTGATCGTCGGCCAATACCCAACGTGGCGGGAACACATCGCTCTCCGTACTCCTCTGCTTTCAGAGGAGACAGGATGAGCGATGATGTTAGTGGTGAGATGGCCCAGGGTCAGCCGGGGTGCGAGGGATATGCTCTATGGGTAACCTTACACCCCGGCGTCTGAAGACCCGAGACGGCGTGCGGTTTTAGTTGGTGCAAGCCCGACATAACCGCCCCCGCTGGCCGGCGGGGGGGTATCCGAAGGGATTTCCGCACGATAGAAAAAAAAAAGGTATATTGCTGTCTCGCATTTGCGTAAAATAATAATTATACATAACTCAGGTTGCTCTAATAATGTGATAGAAAGAGCATCCCAAATATTTACCTTACCTTACACATTGTCGACAAAATTTTACCTTTTCCTATTTGCTAGAAGAGCAGCGGTAGGGACATGGATTGTCACCCAGTAGGTAGTTATTTAATATATCTAAAGATTCTACTCTATGTGTCACACAATATAATGTTATAAGAATGGGTTTTTGAAGGAAAATTCTGAAAGAAATAAAACGAATGTCACCATTGTTAACCTCCCCTTTCTTTTCGGTGCGGAAATCCCTTCGTATACCCCCCCCCCCCGCGCCGGCCTGCGGAGGAGGTTATGTCGAACTTGAACCGACTAAAACCGCACGCCGTCTGGGCTCTTCAGACGCCGGGGTGTAAAGTGGCCCCTTACACCCCAACCCCGGCCCCTGTAGTTAGGAGCGTGTCAACACAACCGTCTTCTACACATATACGGGTTTGCTAGTGCATGCTTGTCTTGTTTAGCTGTGCTAATGTGTTTTTCCTTTAGTGCACGTATTTTTTTATTATTAAGCGTTCTGTCGAATGTTCACAGGATTTAACAGAAATTACGCTATGACCTACCTCTCTTCAAATATTGTTTCTTTTAAAACCTCGCGCTTCAAACAAATAACAACAACGTTTCCGTTATGCACTTTTAAGCCATAGCCTCAATTGTCAACTGTGACTACATGTTGATTAAAGTGACATCTATTAAATAATTTACGAGTAGAGCCCCTTAGGCACAAGTGCTCACAATTGAAGTTCGTGTTGGATTTTATATACAACGACAAGCATCTATGCACTATTGGTATAGTCGCACAGTACGAGCCCATAAAACTTGGCCGAGTTTTTACCAAGGTAACGACACACTCAGGTATTTTGTGCAAATCAATTTGAGTCAATCTTCAATTATTGTTTAATAAGGATCGGTTTCTGCTACTACATATCCTAGCTTTCTTCATAACACCCTGTTCGAACTCACAATTGGTATTGTAAGCTGTCACTGTAGCGCTAAAACTATATCGGAACTCTTATTTGATAATAATGACTAAATCTGGTATGTCTAATATGTTTGTCTGAAACTTGGTTGTTTGGATTTGGAACTTGGCAGGTTAATTTATTTATATAAATAATAAATTTAATTATACAATAAATAAAGTGTTACGGACAGCACGAAAATCTGCCATGTTCAAATTTAGAAGTATTATAATTTTAGATATTTGTAACCTGCTAACCTACGTATTTTCACAACTATAACATATTTTAAATTGGGTGTATGGTAAAGTGAATTTCGGCCTGATGGACCGTTGACGTGAATTCGTTGGCGGGTAGTGGCTGGATGCGGAAGGCGGACTGGGTGTGGTGGCGAGTCTTAGGAATGGCAAATGTTTACCAGGGGATCAGGCTGTTGATGAAGATGATTATGATCGATTTTAAAGTGCATCTAAACTTGGCATTGGATTGAATTTCAACCCTTTTTTAGGCGAAAAATTAACCGATAGGAACTGGACCCCCTTTTTAACAGGAATGTTTTTGGTGGGATATAATTTATCCTAATTGTTTGAAGTAAATAAATGTATTTTTCTTTGAAACATATAATAATAAAGTCTACAGTTTTATAACTGTTGTACCCATTTAGAATGTTATAGGTTTTGTGGAAATAAAGTTTAAATCCGGAATCTTGGACCCTCAGCACTGCTTCTGCTAGGATGTGGGTAGTTGCAACCAATTGCTCTCAGGCCTTTATTCATTGAGCTGCTAGGAAGTGGATGGTTGAAACCCATTGCTCTCGGGCCTTCGTACGTTGAATCCAAAGATTGTTAAGCGCATGGTGCATTTTCTGCGAGACGATATAGTTTTAGTACCCTCCCATTCATGTGTCATGTGCTTTGCTATGCGGTTGTAGCGTGTGCTGTATTTATCCATTACCATAATTTGACCTGAGATAATTGAAGTGTTCCGTACCACTAGGAGTTCAGTATACATGCATATCAATTAGGTGAGTTTGACGCTTGATTATGGGCTTAGTTTCTATAAATTCTACCGAATTACAATAAGGTTATAATTTTCATCCACTGCAGTATGCAAATATTGAAGAAAATGCATCTTTCAATGGTATGTTTATTCGCATTCTAGACCTCATACCGCTGTGTAGTGGCGTAGAATCTTATAAAGTTGGCAGACGTTTTAAAAAAAACAACCTTAAGAAACAAGGCGTAAAAGCAAACCTTAGTTTGTCATTTATATTTATTCTTAGTACACTCCACACTAATTAAAATACTTTGTACCCATATTCAAGCTTGCAGATTTGAAACTAATTCTAAAGTCGCCTTGAAGTCCTCGAGAGGTTAACGACTAAAGTAAAGTTGTGTGGAGAAAGAGTTATCTTATTTATGTTAGATTAAGTTTATTTACACATGGTGATTTTTAATTAGAGTAGGTAATTTTTTCAGATGACGTAATCTGCTGCTGAAATTTTTGACATACTGAACTAATGTTTTATCAGCCACCATTCTAAGCAGCAAATGTCTATTCAAATTAATAATATATATATTTGTGTACATGTACTACTCAACTTGGGTGATTTTTGGGGCCCTACCAAGATCCTCAGGGCCCAAGGCAATCTCACCTGCAAACCGGTGCACCTACTGATACGAACGAAGTTCTGGGGCAGGCTTTCCTGTCGGGGTTGCAACGGGAGGAGAGACGGCAGTCGCCCGCACAAAAGAAAATGTGTGTGGAGGAACGAGGTGTGATGCCCCTCCGACACAAAGGGGTGATCCTCCGACCACGCAAGGTGATCATACCTGGCAGGCCGCGGCCCTACGGTTGTCGTTGAATGTGTTGTATATATGTTATACCAGCGTAATTACTTCACTATCGCGATGTGGGATCGGTTGTGACGTAGTAGTATCGAAATAGCTAGCGACAGCAAGTATAAACTTACTGTAGCTAGATGGCGCGGGTTGCATGTGCATCGCCACACACTTCTTTTTAAGTACAAATAAAAATGTACACATTTCCCTCTATATTAATAAGTTGTCTGGGTTTCGGTGTCTTACAACTCGACCAGTCAGGTTATCAAGATCTTAATATAACTAGAAACCAGTGAAACGCAGCAGTCATATCGTCTATCTTAGAATTCACAAGTACGAACTACAAATTAGAGGCGAAACCTTTGAATAAAGCTAAAGTTACTTGCCGAATAGTTATTTATTCCGTCCCACAAGACATTAAAGTACATAAAATCTAGATGATAGCTAGGCGTCAACTATTCGGAGCAATCAGGAACTCTTACGCTGTAAACTTAAATTGTTTGTTGGAGCTGACCTCGACATCATTTTCTTCTCACTTTAATGTTCGATTATTGGCGTCGTAAGGTCGCGGGGACCTTGTTTTTTATCTCTTTGCTAAAAGCGTCGTTTGCTCATATGAACCATTATACCTACGCCAATTTGTAAAAATAAACTACACTCTTTTTGACCGTCAACATTTTTGTTTCATTTAATGTAATCAATAAGATTTTGCGTTTTGCATTGATTTTTGTTAAAAAAATGTCGGAAATAATTCCAAATAAACAAAAAAAAAATCGACACCAAACTTTCTTATGAATGATTTACACATACAATGATAATAAATCTGATAAAACTTTGAATAGGTGATATCTGGCAACTTATAGAAATCTCGTTATTATGTCTTAAAAGAAAAATCCGCCTTATTATTTTAATTCACAACCGCTACAATAAATAAGATATGTGTCGTATGCCGACGACGCAGACAAAATGATCAGAGTTTTTTGTAAAGATTTCTTAGTCTGAAGTTCAAGAATGCACTGCAAGTGTGAATTCCCCCATCCAAGTTAAAAACTTGTAGGTACAAAACGTAAGTGTTTTGTATAGCATAAAAAGCTAATAAATTAAGAATTCTTGTAAAAGCGATAAATTGGTCTAGTTTGACTATCAACGTGTAAAATTTGAAGGATTCATTTGATTTTAGACCTTGGTACCACATTAATCAGTAACAGTAACTGAAGACTAACTGAAGATATCAAAAAAAAAAACTTCTAATTTTCAAATGGCATAAGAAAATGAAGCAGTGTTATTGGTATAATAATTAATTAATTAAGTATAGGATAGGTTTTGGAAACCTTAAGATTGTTTGCCAAAGTTTGAACTCCATTCACTAGAAAAAAAAAATTATAGTAAGCACAATTCAAAAATTCCTTTCAGTAACATCAGAATCAAACTAATAGTATTCAATATAAAGACTTTTGTCATCCATGAAATCGTAATGTATATGATAACGTTAACACATTTATCACTCGGTGTTAATATCCCTAACTAGGCCATCTAAAATATATGTCAGGGTACAATTTCAGTCATCTACATGACTTAACAAGGCTTTGTAACGCCGCGCCGCCGCCGCCGCCGTCAGCTCGCTCATGAATGTCTCTTGTTCACGTGCTATTGTTTTCCAACTCCAGCATGACACTGATTGAGATTGGCTGACAGCTTGTATATTAAATATTCAAAAATATCCTCATTTTTAATTGGATCGTGGAAATTTTGCACTTAACACTTTATTGTGATTGTTCATTTGCAGTTTTTGTTTGCTTGTTTTTAGACGTTGGTATCTTATTTAATCGGTGTAATGGTTATTGCTTAGTCATAAATAAAGTAAAACCTTAGACTTTTTGTGATATTGGCGCCTTGAATTTGATTTTATGTAATAAAAAACCAAGAAGAATAATAAAATATTATACGTTAGAATATTAACTTAAATGTCGTATTCTGATTGGACTTGGCTTGAATTACATTGAAACCTGGTAATACGGAGTGGGGTACAATTGTTCGCATTTTGCTTTGAAGACGATGACGACGATGATATTGCTTAAAAAGTAAAGGAGAGAAGATCTAATTTAAGGCGTTTGGGTTCACCATTAACTCACATTACGAGGGCGACTCGCATAGTGGTAATTATGTATATGCCTAATGGTCATCTAGATAGAGATTAAAACAGAGGAGAAATTTATTGTCAGCTTACAAGCAAACGCCACTGCGGAATCTCACTTTTCTCTTGCCGTAGTAGCAGCGATAAGACCCATCATGGAAAACTGGCTAGAGAGGCGACACGGGAGCCTCTCGTACCGGTTGATGCAGGTGATCTCTGGGAAGGGCGCTTCAAGAACACCTGTGTCGGATCAGGAAGGAGCCAACGTCATAGTGCCATCATTGTGATGCAAGCGAGGACTCAGGGCTACACACTGCACACGCTGGCGGAATGCCCGTTGTGGGTGGTCCAGGCGGACCAGGCGGGCCCTCGTGGCAGCCTCCAGTCTCACTCGGCGTCTTGCTAACAGCGATGGTGCGGAGCACGAGCGCTTGGGCTGCCGCTGCGTCCTTCTGCGAGCAAGTAATGCTCGAGAAGGAGGCAGCGGAGCGGGTCCAGGAGAGACTCACCCTAGCTAAAACAGGCGAGGGCGGCGGCGCGTTGCGCGCCTCCCTATTTCCGGAACACGACGGGGACACCGTGGTTCCCAACCCGAGGGGACGGTCTCAACACCGGAGAAGGCCCTGAGTAAACAGGGGTGCGAGGAAAATACCTTATGGGCCCACCTTACACTCTGGCCTCTGAAAACCCGAGACGGCGTGCGGTTTTAGCTGGTTCGAGTCCGACATAACCACCCCCTGGTATAAGGGGTTAAACTGGGAGAATCCCGCACGAAAAAAAAACGAAACGGTGCTGAATTCGTATTAATCTGTATTACACTCGTTAATTGCATTCAAAGGTATATGAGTAAGTAACAATACTCGTACCAAACAAAAGGAAAAGGACAATTTAGGGACTGCCAATCTCGTAAGAGCTCGGCTTCAACTATCCTCATGAAAAGGGGAGTCATCTGGTATAACTGGTACTTGACTGACTAAATCAGAGTTGCTATATGGAAATAAGAAACACTAACCCAAGAGATTGGTGTGTATTTGTTTCAAAATCTGTTACCCACAAAGTGAACAAACCCACGATAATTAACAATTCTGTTCTGTCAATTAACACCCTACACACTTACAGTTATTACATTTGTTCACAGAACGTAATATTATGTACTTTAAAAGAAAAATACATAGTCTCTTTATTGTTCGATGGATATCAAAAACTTGGATAAATTTCAATCAATATAATTTTGTTACTTCATACAATAAATTCATTAAATATTTTCTAACTTTTTCTTGGAACATTTCAGCTTGTTTTTGTGTTATATTTAATTATTGCTGGCTGAAAAAGATACTAGACAGCATAAAAACGTGTGAAGGAACAAAAAAGTTAAGATTGAACTTGAATTATTTGTGGCCACGCATTTTAACAGTGTTTCTTTTCTTTCTTTATGTGACTCTTCACTCCTGAAGGTTAACCGATAGCTGTTGCTCTCTGTCAACAACCAACCGGAATAATTGTTTGACGGAGGCAATTCGGATCCATTACCGAAGCATCTGCAAACACGATTTTCTTCAACGCCTAGCGCGCCTCTTCCCATCTACTTTACACAAAGTGTCAAAAAAGATTTTGAAAATCCCCACCGTGATCTTTGGGGCCCAAACTAACCTCATCTATAAGCTCTTGCTATGTAAGCTTTAACTCTTGCTGATTGACGGACGGGGTTCTGGCGAAGGCTTTCCTATCGGAGTTGTGAAGTCAGACGGTAATCGCTACCATAAATGCCGTATAAGCGAAACCAGAAAGAGGAGGAGAAAGCAAACCCCGGGCTCTGAAGTGAAAGCCTTGAATGCAACCGGGAATAAATCTAAGAAGATGATGATAACACCTCAACCCACATCAATGATATTCTGCTGAGTGATGGGATAATAGATATATTTTCATACACGGAACCGAGATTCCTGGCCACAGCTAGTCTCTATCTGGAGAGTGTTACCACCTCCAGTACCATTGCCTAGTTGACTGGGCAATGATACTGGTGGTAGTAGAGTAGTGGTGACATATATGTTTTGTTTTTTTTTGTTGTTTTACTTTTTAATGGGAACGATTTTAATTAATTAGTGAATTATTATTATGAATCTATTTATTATTATTATTTCTGACATTTATAGTTTTGATATTTTTGACATTGTTTAATTATTATTTTTATTTTTGACATCTGTAGTTTTGACATTGCATAATTATTATAACATGTGGTAAATAAGAAGATAATGTATGTAACCTATAACTTATATGTATTGATTGCCGTCAGTATAAGTTGGTTAAATAAATAAATAAATAAACCTCTTCATGGATATACTTACAGGTTAAATTGTATAATAATTAAAAAGTACTACTAACTTAGTAGTTACTACGGTAATAGTTTTAGAGCTACAAACATTACGGACACGATACCATGTGTTTGGAACACGCCATTTTACAATATTTGCTACGCATAAAATTTTATATTACATCCATGTCTTTTTACTTGGAATATAAATTACAAAATAGGCAACTCAAATCACGCCTACGGCCTTTTTACAAATCACCGCTAGTATAATGGCTAAAATTTATTTACCACTTTTTAACAGAAGCGATTAAAACATATTTAATTATCTAGCAAAAATTTAAATTCGGCAGCCCAGTGTAATATGTTTTAATCAAATTATTGTACTGTAATAATTTGATTAAAGCAGAGTCATCGTTATCCCAGCGTTAATGCTGATTGCATTCAAAGCTTCCAGTTTGGAGCCCCGGAACGCTCTCCTACTCTTTCCTCCACTTCGCAAGTCTTGAGCAACTCTGACTATGGTATTCGAGATAGTAAGACTTCTTGGCTTCTTTATTAAAACAGATTATTACGGTATAAATGAAGATAAAGTAGTTTATATACGTACTACGTATATACTTTTGTATGCAGTATTGCCGACAATTTTGATCGAAATGAAAAAAAATGCAAGAGGAAGGATTTCATTACAATTTTTCTGCTGGATTTATTTTTAAGACAAAATTTTGCACTATAAAGTCGATCCGCGGAAAAAGTTAAAACCTAGATATAAATCCACGAGGATGAGCACGACACTGCTAGTAATATAATATATATCTCGAAAGTCTAAGCTGTATTTCCAAAACACAAGAATGTAATGTTGCAGCTAGTCTCTTGCCAGAGTCAATACGCAAATATCTTTTTTCCGTTGAGTAAATCTGCAAAATCGTGCCTTTGCTGCTTAGATAATGAATATAGATAAACTGAGTACGTGAGCGTCTCACTAATTAATCACACCTGGTTCGAGCCGCCCTCTACCATTTCCTTAATTAAAATACTTACTAGTGATGTTCACTAAGTGCTAATTTGTTAGAGCTAATTTGTTAAAATCATGTTTCAATGTTTTTTTCGGAAAACGTTCTTTAGACAATCGAATCGATCGAATCGAATTTAAACACATTTAAATTCGTTTATTTTGTAGTTATTTATCAAAGAATTAACCACATGTCACGAATTATTGGAAACATTATTTATGTTTATTTTTTGCCAAGTAGTTATTAATTATAATAAATTTACGTAACTAATGTGTTTATGAAACAAGTTGATTACTTCCTTTACAAGAGTTCGTAAAGGAAATGCTCAACAAAGAAGACACATGAAATATTCTCAAAATGTAGAAACATGCTTTTGAAATAGGGCGCGTATAGACAGTCAATATTCCAACAATAACATTTTCACGTGAAATGTGATGCCAAAACGAGTCTATATTGCTTGCACTGTAAAAAAATATCAGATCATTTAAGGAAAGCCAAACTTCTAAGTCTACATGCCCCAAGCCAACAGTCTGAATTTCCCCACAGTATATAGTGCTCTGCGTGAATTCTAGTCTTAAGTTTTCTACAAATGCTAACATTAGCCAAAATGTCTGGCCTGACCGTTTCGTAAAAGTGACGTAGACACTCCCATGGGTTTATGCACAGGAAGTAATTCTACCAATAGGTCCTTGAGTAACGAAACTGCCTAGCCATTCATTTTGACTTAGGTGTAGGATTTTTAGAGAACTTAAGACTAGGATTCACGCAGAACACTATTTACTGTACCATAGGAGAGCAAAGCTTCTAACTCTCCTATAGTGCAAGTTAGATATATATAGACTCGCCTTGGCATCACATTTCACGTGAAAATGTTTTTGATGGGATTTCATTTCTTTTTGTAAGTTACTTACATACTTGTCGTAGTTTAATTTTATCATTATTTTTATTTTCTTTAACTTTTTATGGTTCTGTATCTCGAAAGGAAAAACTGAACCCTTGTAAAAAAACAATCTTAAGTTTGTCCTTCAATCCAGTTACGTACGGAACCTCCAATGCGCGAGTCCGACTCGCACTTCATTGTTTTTTAGGATGTATTTTTTGTAAATTTAGGTGAACAATATACTGAATAGTAATTTTTATGTCCATAGATTGAAATTTGTGAAAGTTCCATACAAACCTACATCCCCCTATTTTAAGGGACGGTAGGTTAAGTGTACAGATTTATTTTATGTTGTATTGTATGTATGCTAATCCTAACTCGCACACCAAATTTCAGCTTTCTACGACTTCAGGAAGTACCATAAAACTTTTGCTGATCATCTGTCACTGACGAAATATTCTTATTTTAGACATTAATAATCTATATAGTATAATAGATATGCATTGGAAACATGATATAATTAATACATACCTACTCTATTGACAACATATCCTGAAAATTTGGATTCTCAAGCACTGTGCAGGCCTATATACAGTACCTGATATATATAGTACCGTAATGTACCACGAGCCGTGTTTGCACCTCAATATTGTGTCAGTATTCATATAATAAACAATATCATAGATCTTCTTATAAAGTACATAGGTTATTACTACTGAACTTACCGATCGGTCACCGGGGTAAACCCGGTGCTTCGTTTGGCTGCCGATAGGTTCTCCACTTTTAATACTTTCACTGAACTACGAGTTAAAATCCCTAAACTTACACTGTATAAATTGATTCGCAGCGGTTAATGACTACAACATTACTTTATATATCTTTAATTACGTTTCGATTCATGCGAATATGTTGCCGTTGCTAATTTAGACCTGAAACAAAAAAGATTATGTTAAAACGTATACTAATAAATTTACTAGTCACGATTCAATATAGGAGCAATAAAAATACAATTTTAAGGGACCACATAATAAAATAAAACGTTCAATGTTATACGTGGTAGTCTGCGGTTCCTTTTAATCAAGGCAAATGCATATTGTATCTATTTCAGTCTTGCTCTGTAAAATGATATTGAAAGTGATGACGGATAAGAAACAATGGGTTCGACCGCGAATTCATATCAGCTCCACCGACAATGGCGAATAAGTCTCTCAGAGCCGTAACGGTCAACAGATTCGAACAAATAATTCGTACCCTTGCCCTTGAGTACGAAATGCACGGTCATTATGAAGTGAGCTCGGGTATCGAATGCAATCTCTAGAAACTATGTACCACACGAATTTGCACTTTCACGGTACAAGAAATGAGTCGCAGTTCGTTTATCTGGATGCTGTAGAGTTGCAGTTGGCCGTCAAGTGGATATACCAATGCAATGAGTTAGCTAGACCGTCTGAATGTCAAACCAATGATCGGCAGCGTCTGCTGCAATACCGCAATAAAAAATAATTTACTCGCGTCTGAGTAAATAACATAATGATCGTGTTCGCAAATTTAGGCTGAATGTTACTAATATCAACCTGACTCATGTTTTAACAGCCACTGATCTAAATCGGATCGCTTGGTAAATGACCAGAAAAAGAAAAGCACTGATTTAAACAAATTCTTAAAGGATAAACCTGCGTAGGTAAAATTGGCCAAAAGTAACAAAAGAAAACTGCTTGGAATTCGACTTGGAAGTTTAAGCTATAATATGTTATTTTAATAAATTTAGGGATGACAGCGGTCAAAAATATAATTCACAAAATTTTCAACATAAATTAATGATACATCAACAAATAAATATCAAAAAAAAAATTATCAATAAGTTTATTCGCCATCATCACCATCATCGTCATCATCTTAGCGTTGTATCCGGTTGCTTTCAAAACTTTCACCTCAGAACCGGATATCCGTTTACTTCTTCTCCTTCTGTTAGATTGGCTTCTATGCTTTTTAAACGAGCGACTATCGTCCGACCTCCCAAACCCGAGAGAAAAGCCTGTACCAGAGCTTCGTCCATCAGGTTCGCCAATTAGCAGGTGTGCCAGCTTGTAGGTGAGGCTTGACCCCAAAGATATAGGTGGGGTTCCATACACCTCAATAAGTTTGTGCATCAATCAAATAATAATTTTATAAGTATAATATATCATTTTCACTGTCTTTAGAGAACACCTCCTCACGCAGAAAATAATTAAAAACATGTTGTCAGCACTTGTACAAGAAACGGAGGAAACAAAATGTACTATCAATCACAAAAAGAGTAACTTTACGACATATTATCCGAATTTGATCGATGATTTTACGCGAAGAAGTTTGAAAGAGGAAGATGTTCGGTTGTTATCGTTGCGTCGTCTGGGAACATACTTATAACTATGTTTGAACTTGCTGCTACCAAGTACTCTTTTTTAGACGTTTCTACATAATATAGGTCAGTGCCTATTAGTATAACCAAATAGTATTTTATAGTCATCATTATCTTAGTGTGATTCTGGTTGCATCAGAGGCTTTTACCTTGCAGCCTCGGGTTGGCTTGCTCCTTCTCCTCCCTTAGCTCCTTCGCTCTCATAAGCCAAATGCCAGGATCCCAACACCAGGAGGAAATCCTGCGCTAGAGCCTCGCCCGTTGTTAGGGTTCCGTTGCCAAATGGCAAAAAACGGAACCCTTATAGATTCGTCATGTCTGTCGTCTGTCTGTCTGTCCGTCCGTATGTCACAGCCACTTTTTTCCGAAACTATAAGAAGTATGCTGTAGAAACTTTGTAAGTAGTTGTATTCTGTGAACCGCATTAAGATTTTGACACAGAATTAGAAAGAAAAACAATAAATTTTGAGGGTTCCCCATACTTAGAACTGAAACTCAAAAATGTGCCCCCCCCCCCCCCCCCCGTCTGTAACTTCTAAAATAAGAGAATGATAAAACAATAAAAATATATATGATGTACATTACCATGTAAACTTCCACCGAAAACTTGAACGAGTTCTCGTAAGTAGTTTTTTTTTTAATACGTCATAAATCGTAAACCGCAATTTACCTTTCATTCAATTTTTTTTTTATTTAATCTTACTTTATTTAATCTTACTTTACAGTTTTACATAAATCTTGATACACCCATAAAACCTGTATTGGTTTATCTTGGGTGTGTACATCCTCATTTCTTTCTGTTACATTTTTATATTAGGTACATAGAACAAAGAATCATAATAATAACAACATAAATTTTACGAAATCTCACTTGTAGGTAGCACTATTAGAAATAGAAGTTGCAGGGTAGGTACAAATCTTTCGAACGTTTGACCGGTTGTTGCTGCCTACGCTCGATGAGACGACGTATACAGGATGATTGGTAAGTAGTAAGTACAATTTTTTTTTTTTATATTTTTATTGTACGGTTTAGTTGTTTAATAAGTACAAACAATGTTATTCTGTTTGTTTATAAATTATATATTTTGATAGGGTCATGTTAGATTGCTGGGTATGTATATATTTTTGACTATTCGTTTTAAGTTTAGTGAATTTATTTTATCTCTTATTTCTAATGGTAGCTCATTTATAAGTCTAGGTTAAAACAAAGCGAACTACTGACTACCAGTAGGTAGTCAGTAGTTCGCTTGCCATAGTAATTGTTGGCTGTTTTAATAATCAACTTTTTATTTACTATTTGACGTGTCATGATTGGGTGTTTTATTAAATTATCATTATTATTGTATTTAAAATAGTTTTCAATAGTTAGCACCATTTTAACTTTCTCAACTCAACTCAATTATAAAAATTAAAAAAGAAAACATTATTATGTGACTTGCTGCTACGGAACCCTTAATGGGCGAGTCCGACTCGCACTTGGCCGCTTTTTTTATAAGTGCATCGGCTAGCAGGTCAGGTTGATTTGCCCTAAAGGTGTTACGATAGCCGCGTACACCTTAACTGTATTTTTAAGTATACTGTTACCGTTAATATCGGAGAGAGTGCTTCAAACAAATTCATATATATTATCTAGATTTTTTAAATAAAATTGATTAATTTCAGTGGCACTTCAAGATTTAGCTTATAGATGCGTTAGTTGCGCTATTGTGGATACTACCCAAGTGCAGGATACTGACACTCCAGGAGATTCTAAGTTAAGATCGTACGTTCCGCCTACACGTTGTATGGGGCCCTAATTTGGACAGAGACCCTGATTTTCTACAATATCGCGATTTTGCTACGCCTACAGCGGGTGATGACTGTCAGGCTCGTAAATTCCGCATTCCGCACCTATATCACCTGTCTTTAACTGACAACCAAGGTCTAGCACGGTCCACTCGTAGGCAAAACATTGTAAGGTTTAGACCGTACGCTGTCTTATTGAGCAAATGCATAAAGCAGCGTATGAATCGTTGCTATAATAATCATTTGCCCCGGTAAGATGAAAACCGTGAGATTTCCTTATTTAAAAAAAGACACTAGGGTACCCAAAGGTATCTTTTTAAATATATTTGTAATAGGTTAAATTATCACAAAGTTTCCTCTGATATTATCTTATAATGGCACAGCGTAAAAACACGGTTTCTTAGAACATCAAGGACATCACAATGTGAATTAAACTAGCCGTGAATATTAAAAAAAATCACGAGAAGAAGAATATTTAAAAGGTGGAATAAATCTTACATCGACCATTATCCAGAAACTTATAACCCTAACTGATGGTTAAGAAAGGTAGCTCTTCAGAAACGGCCACTCTAAACCGCTAGAGGAGTCTCTCATACCAGCGGGACTCCTTTCCTCTATACATACGTGTATGCCCAAAGACACTTACTCGTTCAATATTAACTCCATGTGAACGGCTGAACGGATCTGGATAGATGGTATTTGGAATCGCGAAAATACACTACTTGATCAACAACAATGCGCAACTTTTTGAAGCTTTACACACTTTACAGTCACATCACTATGCTAATACAGATAGGTATCAATATTCATTAACTCATTTATCTAGTCTGCAGCCCATACCAAATTCTAAATTCATTCCCGCGTCACCCAGGAACCGTGACATAATTTTTGTTCTAAATAGCTTGTCTAGTATACATAGAATTCTTTGGATTTGTGTAACAAAATAATATGTTGCTTTTATTTCTGTGTATTGGTGTGTCTGTGTCGAATGGTTTGAAGGTCGTCCATTGGGATGTGGATCTGGCAAGGCATTGAACTATGGAATAAAACCGGAAGACGGGGGCCGATGACTGATGAACGCTAATATGAGAATGATAGGGCTGTTAGTGTTACTTGGGAATTGTTACCGCGCTTTACGCTTGCTTTGCATTTGAATATTCATCTAACCACCATATTAGTAAGTGGGTACTTCCCATTTCATGTTCCTTCCACTGATTGTAATCTATATTTCATTGAACATATCTCAGTCTTTAATAAATTGTATGCTAAAAATGGAAATGAAAGGTAAAGAAATCAAGGTCATCTAGTCTGGTTTTTGCACTGCGCAACAGAGAAGCGACAACCCTACCTATCAGTAATTGCTTGTGTCGAGGCTGAAAGGAATTTAAATAAGTAAGTCATAATGTCAACGTTCCACGTAATATGTAACAAATTTATAACAAAACTCGATTCAATTCAAATATAATAAGTATTCAAATCTCGACCCTATTACCACGATCCCATAAGGAAATTTTCGAAACAAAGATCTCGTTTTAAAATACGCGAGTTGCTTACGATATCTAAATCTGATTTTCAAATATCTCAATCATATTTGCTAGTCGGTGAAATAAGAAAGCGGGTTTCCACCAAAGCCTGTGTATCCTTGAATCAAATTGAATCATAACTCTAATTTCTGAGCGGACCGGTCAAAATACCTGCCCACTCGAATACTTTAGGAGCATCGACCTTAAAGGGAGTATTTTTATTTTTACAAACTTTTAACTTGGGAGTCATAGAAAACGAATATTATGTATCTACCTGAAAAGATTTTCACCGAAATATGTCAAATATTCTATATTGCCTATGTTTAGTCTAAAGAAAGTTTTCAAGCGTTAAAAGGTGTTAGAAGGTGTTTGAAGCATCTGATCACAAAAAATACGAAATGTAAATTGTCAACAATTCTAGGATTTTATAAGAAAATGAGTTGTGGAAAAACGCCACTGCCTAAGCCAGAATGCGCGTATAGTAAGAAAACACGTGCAATTGTCTTTGTCGGCAAGTTGCATAATGGTTGAGTAAAGTAGCCTCTATTTCTCTAATGATTTAATAAATCAAGTTCTAACAAAAGAGACTTCATTTCATCGAGTTTTCTAAAATGGTATATTCTATAATGTATTCCTAAAAATGTTTTAAAAGTAAACTTCGTATTACGTTTTGTGTTAATTTTGTGTTACCTTCAATTTCATTAGCAACAACCGCTATTCATGTACCTATTGAACGTGAATGGTTACGCTTTAAACGAGTCTGAGTCAAACTTTAGGTAGACGGACGGTGCAGGTTGCGCGAGCGCTGGTTGCATTAGGTCAGTGAGGTAAATTTTGGTGTGCTCTGCTCTGCTGACGGTAGGTTGTATAAGTAATTATTTTTTGAACAGGACGAATATAAGTCGAATTTACAATTACAAAGCAGAATCACGTTTCGGTTGCTGCCTTGCAGCCTCAGTTGACGCAAGCCCACATTGTTTCAAGTATCAATACACCCGAAACGCAACCTTGACGGCAAGTTAGAGGACGTTTCAAATGTTTTTTTTTGTGCTTTAAATTTTTTGCGGTGTATACTATATTGTCTCACAATGGTGCTGAGTTTGAAAGGAATACATTAGTTGAGAGGGCAATGACTTGGGTCGGACCTGCCTCGTGTTAAAGTATAAATTGGATACTTGGGGTTACGCGAAATATTTCAATACTAATGAGAGTTTTGAGACCAAACCTTTGCGGCCATGTTCATAACCGAGTAGTCGGTAAATTACGTTTAGAATCTTGTAGGTAGGTATTGGTAGAATCTTATATACGAGAAGCCGCTGAAGTTGTGTGAGAGAATAATGGAGATTGTCTTACTTCTGAAATCAAACTAGCTGAGATGCCCGCTGCGCCGCCAGCGCGGAGGTCGGTAGTATCGTTTTTTGGTCTTATCGCCGGTTCTACTTAACCAATTGCAATGAAACATACAGTAGATTTTAAGTCTGACCAAGAACTTCCCAATAGACAACCGCATCAAAATCTGACCAAGACATTTCTAATAGAAAAAAAACCGTATCAAAATCCGTTCAGTAGGTTTTGCGTCTATCGGGAACAAGCAGACAAACTCCAGCTTCCAATTCCAAATCGTTCATTTAACATAACCAAAGTATTTGTTTTTCAATATTTTTAACCAACAGACACAATAAATTAAAATTTTATTTATTATTCTATAATAGTATAATAGCAATGGAGTGCAAAATAATTAGCAACAATTTAACCTAGTTGAGATCATTCTTGGTACTTATTGTGGAAATCCCCACGGGTACCTCCCTCACCAGCCAGCGGGGGAGGTTATGTCAGGTACCTAATGTATGTCTCGAACCGACCAAAACCGCACGCCGCACTATCTGGGTCTCTAATGGCGGGTGAAAGGTGGCCTAATAACGCAATTCCCTCGCAACCCGGTTGACCCTGGGCATTATACCTCTGTGAGATGGCTCCCTCGGGAAACTGTGCCTATACGAGCAACTATCGTAGTTGCTTGTTAAAAATATTAAGTTATTAAAAAGATGAGAAGTGCACGAAATATATTCAGCTAATAAGGTAAACAACATACCTAGATTCTAACGCTACGTCGGGTCAGCAAATTTTTATAAAAGTATTTTAGTCTTAATCAATTTCCCTTGTGTACTTTCTCCGATGACCGTGATGTTGGCATATGCTCTTCGAGGCCAATCAAGATTTTCGCAAGAGATTGATAGTAACCTCAGACTTTATTGGAAGATATTTGTCACTGTAATTAATTGAACACCTTTTATTAAGGAACTATCGGATGTGTTTTCCAGGGCCACCGCTTTCCAAGGTCAAAGCCCTTAAAGTTAAATACTCACGTAAAATATGTTAATATTTATGTTATATTAGGTTCTGGAATTATTTTATCCTTTAAAATTGAGGGAGTAAGTTGTTTAAGTTGATTCTGGATTTGATCTTTGACTTAGAATAATTTCGGGCAAGATTTCAGAACACAGACATGTGAGAACATTCTTGCAGAACTTAAAAGCAATAAGAGAGTTATTTTTAAATTAACTACTATTATAGATATTGTCAAACTTGTCCTATGTATTATCTTGTGGGTATCCGAAGGGATTTTCCCGACCAAAAAAAGGTACATTAAATTCAAAGTGTGAATAATATATTCAACAACCTAAAATAAGACACAGGCTTGATACCATCAAAGGAGCTAAAATGAATGATCTAACATTGTTGTAAATTCAGTAAATACAAATACAAAAAGTGTAAATGCAAATACGGAGCAAGTTGTACGTAAAAGTATCAAATTCATAAGCAATGTCGCTACTCAATCAAAAACATGAACATGCTGCAATAAAACCTAATTTCAATAATGTTGTAAATAAATAGACTGTAATAACAGACAGCACTGAAATAAAACTTGAATGAACTTTTTTTACTTTTGAAAATACTGTGTTATTATTAATTACACAATCAAAGTCAAAACGACTTATTATAAATACTTATCTATAAGGAAAGTAGTCTAGAAGAGAATGGAAATCTTGTATGTGTAACAAGAAAAGAATGGACATGAACAGAATTCCACGCGGGTGAAGCCGCGGGCAACAGCAAGTGATTAATAAAATTCGTGACCAGCCCATAGTTAAAGTGGAATGAAAAGAAGGTGCTCAAATCCATATTAATACTACTATCTACATTAAAAATGGATTTATGAATCCAGTGCTTAATAGGCGCTACGGCCGCACCAGTTCAATATAGTGATTAAAGATTTACGGTTCCGACAAAGTTATTTAAAATTCTAATATCCTAAAGAGAAAATGTTAAGTTGCGTCAAAAAAATAAAGCAAGCTTTGGGTATGCTATGCTCAATGTTTGGGTAAGGGGAAGTTACTTGGAAATAGGTTTAACCCTTAGTTATTAGTCATGGGTCTCGGGGACCCTGCATATATTGAAAAAGGAATAAAATTGCAACTTTTTCAGCAGGATCCATGGGACCTGTGAGTAGTAACCAAGGGTTATGATGATGATCATGTGATTCATATACAAACATAATCCGACTCACCGCTTTTCGTATGAAATTCTACTGACTTTGTTAAAGATTATCAAGACTAACCAAGATAATTATGTAAACACATAAAAGTATTTCTATGGCCTGAAACAGTGAACTGAATATCGTTCTTTCCTTTGAGAAGTTCAAAATAAACTTCAGCATAATAAGCGATATTTGTCAACTGCTGCGAAGGTTTTCCTATTATGAGTAAGTCGAATATGCTAAGCTTTACAAAGTTCCTTTATGTACAAATTTACCATAAGCGAAGCTTTTTAGCTCAAGTTTAAAGAGTTAAATGTAATCGCCATATTGTTGGGAAATGAAATTCTATGGTTTCAGAGTGTTTGAACGTAATGTATGAAGTTATTTCTTAGTTGAGTGCGCATACTTCAAAAGCTAGGAGGGCTATTCAAAATGTTCAAGCAATATTGGTAATATACAAAAGAATATATGGAAATTATAAATGCTGTCGAAAACCCCGTGAGTAAAGGAAACTGGGAATGTCCGTAATGTGCTGAAAATTATATAGTCGGACTATAGATGAATGTGGATTTGCATTTGGTGGGTTTTGTGAAATGAACAATAAACGAACGGTGGAAATAAAGGTACGAGTACATTTAGACATAAAATTTAAAAAAATATATTGCTCACGTAAGGCATTAAAAGTAGGTTGTTGAATTAATTTTACCGGAACAGAACTACTTATAAAAATATGTCTAAAAAGGAGTGTTTCGGAAGTAGGTAATCTTCTATTAAGTCATTATTTATTTTGCTTCCATGGCGATCTTTGCTTAAGTGGCCTAATTTTTTTTTTGCTTTTCACTCTTCCTCTGAAATTACTAGTGTTAAAATTATTTATTTATTATGTAATAATCGCTGAAATAACACCAGGCAAGGTGGATGATTAAGTCATCTGAGAATGTGTTCAATAACGATGAGTTTCATGAGTCACCACCATACAGTCAATCTGTTATTCTGTTGGTCGCAGTCGTAACAGTTTCCATCGATGGTGAACTTATCGTCCACGGGCGGAACATCTAAGCCGTCATTGACCCACATCACGGACCAAAACCTGGCTGTTCGAGTTCGATTTCTGCTGCGCTCTAACATCTTTAGTGCAGACGAACTCGAACAACTAAGACTTGAGGCTGTTCCAGCACCTATTTTTTTTTTAATACCACTCAGCTGGCAGACAAGCTCACGGCCCACCTGATGGGAAGCGTTTACCGCGGCCTATGGACCAGCACAGCACTTGCACCAACTCAGGGACGGGTGTTTATCGCATCTATTCGGAACAATGTTGATACTGGGATGGACACCGCAACTCAACCTTTGGCTGCTGACGGGAGAGGGGAGGGAAGTTTCCCAGGATTTAGAGCAGATTGGGAGGATTCTTGAGGAGGCGATCCTGGAAGTGCGTGAGATGCCACTTGAAGGGAGGCCTCGGATTTCCAGATTAGCTCTGAGCCACCAAAATCGGGATGTCGTTGAGGCCGTTAACTCGATGCTACTTCTATATCTGGAGAACAGCAGCGCTGAGACTAGGGTCCTCGTCGGCAAACTGATTAGTTTTAGGGCGGGTCATATAAGGCCCAGAGTCTTGCGGTTTGTCAGAAAAGCATTTGCAGGGTGTGGCTTAGGTCCCGCAATACCAAATGCTCATCAACTGACGGACCGCATTTACACCCTGAAACAGAAGGTGGCAGCTTGGAGCAAGCGAATCCGACGGTACTCAGAACGAGTAAAAAGGTATCACCAGAATCATGTCTTCATGAGTCATCAGAGGAAGTTCTACAGGTCGTTAGATCAGATAGACAGCAGCCTAGGGTCAACGCCGCTACTGAGCGTCCTGAAGTACAGGAGCTGGTGGCATTTTGGCGTAACCTATGGTCACGACCTGTGGAGTATGTGGGGGGATCCTGAATGCAGGTCATCGAGGAGTCGTGTGCGGATATACTGCCAATGAGCCCGATAACTATCAGCCAGGACGATGTTCGCGTAGCAGTAGCAGAAATTTCCAGGGAGCGATAGACTGCAGCATTACTGGCTGAAGAGTTTTCGGGCTTCCCATGACACCCTCGCAAGACTAGTAGCTCCCTAACTTCCGCACTACTGGGGTCACTCATTTGGTTCCTAAGTTGGAGCGTACCACGGACCCATCGCAATACCGACCGATAACGTGCCTTTCTACCACCTACAAGGCACTGATATCTGTTCTGGAGGCAAAGATAGCGAGTCATTTAAACAGCTGTTGTATCGTCGCTAATGTGCAGAACGGATGTCGGCGTGGTAGTCGTGGAACCAAGGAACTCCTCCTAATCAACGCGGTACGCAACCGACGTAATTTCTCCGCTGCCTGGATAGACTACAAGAAAGCATTTGACTTGGTCCCCCATACATGGCTGAAGAGGGTCCTCGAGCTGTATAAAATTGATCATACAGTTCGAGACTTCCTCGAAGCCTGTATAGACCAATGGAGCACAAAGCTTAGTCTTTCTAGGGTGCGACTGTCGAATGCAGAAAACCGGAAAAGGTGAAGCGGGTATCTTTTAGGGTGACTGTAGTTTTGTTTATCCTTGAATCCTCTAAGCACATTGCTGGATGAGTCAAGGACGGGCTTTCAGCTTCGGAGAAGGGGCCTGAAGGTATCTCACCGGTTCCATATGGACGACCTCAAGTTGTTTGCTCCAAACGCTGCAGGTCTGATGCGGTTGCTAGATATTACTTGTGATTTCAGCGGCAGCATCGGCATGAAGCTTGGAGTGGACAAGTATGCGGTTCTTCATGTGGAGCGGGGGAGAATTGTCTCATCGGATCGTATACCAGT
This sequence comes from Cybosia mesomella, assembly GCA_946251805.1. Classification (NCBI taxonomy): domain Eukaryota; kingdom Metazoa; phylum Arthropoda; class Insecta; order Lepidoptera; family Erebidae; genus Cybosia; species Cybosia mesomella. Next base: position 13,475,778 of record OX276394.1, on the reverse strand, counting down.
ATCCGGTGGGGTAAGCCTTCGTTCACTTTCCGAGCGTGAAACATACCGGTACCTGGGCATGTCGCAGAATGTGGATGTCGACGCGGCGGACATCAAACAGGCCGCATGCGACGTGTTTTGGGAACGTCTGGGAAAAGTGTGTAACAGCCTTTTATCGGGCGTGAACAAGACACGGGCATTTAACTTGTGGGTGATGTCCGTCCTGTACCTTCGGCGTGGTCAGGGGGTCTCAGACCAAACTGGACGCCCTGGATAGAAGAGTCCACGCAACTATAACCCTCCATAGAATGCTTCACCCGAAATCTTTGGATATGAGATTGTACATCCCGCGAAAGTGTGGAGGCCGGGGTCTTCTCAGTGCCAAGGCTATGCACAATCGCGAAGTATGCAATCTCAGGGAATATTTCGTCTCGAAGACGGACAGTGAGATGCATAGAGAGGTCATTGAATGCGATAAAGGACAAACCCCGCTAGCCCTGGCTAACACAGAGTGGCGTGCACCAACAGTACTTAGTTACGTAGGGAAATCGAGGGATTTGTCTGTGGGATACAAGATCAGGTTATCAAGACGAACAACTACAGGAGGTACATACTGAGGGATGGAACCACGGACGTGTGTCGTTTATGCCACCGTCCTGGCGAGTCACTCAGACATGTGACCTCTGGTTGTTCCATGCTTGCTAATACTGGGTATCTGAACAGGCACAACCAAGCAGTCAGAACACTACACCAAGAACTTGCCCTTAAATACGGCCTCATTGCGCAGAGGCTGCCATACTACAAGTACGTGCCGGAAGCCGTACTCGAAGCTAAGCTCTACTGGGACCGGTACATCATCACGGATGGGATAATTCTAGCAAATAAGCCTGATATCGTGTTCTTTATTATTTATTTCTTGTGGACATCACTATTCCCTATGACGAGAACCTCGTCCGCACCGAAGCAGATAAGAAAACCAAATATCTGGATCTGGCACACGAGGTTACCGACATGTGGGGGGTGCGGTCCACAGAAATAGTCTCAGTTGTGATCTCAGTGAATGGTTTGATGCCAAGGAGCCCCTCAGTCTATCTACGGAGCCTCGGGATTAGTGGGAAGTCAGTGGCGGCCACGATGCAGAGAGCGGTCTTGCTTGACAATGCCCGAATAGTCCGGCGGTTCCTCTGCCAATCGTCCTAATGCACTGGCCGAATGCTGCTTGCCTCGCCAGGGTTATCTCGCCACCTCTCCCTTACTCTAGGGTGAGGCGTGATATAACTCGATAAATAATAATAATCTTTATTGACAAAAAGGTACGTTTAACATGTGTGAAAATCCCTGGCTCTCGAGCTAGTTTCGAAAACTATTACAGGAGCTAGTGTTTTATATATCGGAATATAGATTTTTAGATCGGAAAATGAGAACATCTAGGACGGGACTTGAACCCGCAATCAGCGTCTTACAGGGGGAATGCTCTGACCGACTGAGCCACTTAGTCACGTTCCAGATATTCGAAATTCTCCGATATGTTATACAGGTCTTAAGACGCCGATCTAAATATCTGTAGGTAAAATAAGCATACTAATTGCTTAAAAATTTAATTGAGTTCGTTACACGTTCGGTATATTAGCAGGCTAGAGAAGGCACTGTGTTTGAATCTCAGGCGTTCTTCAAGCACGGGCTGGTGCTCACGTTATCTACTTCGCGATCATATAGCCTTTTTAGACAATAGGTAAGACCTATTATAGAGTCGTGTCTCCGATATTTATGTCCGCAATGAAAGCAAAATATCCAAAAAATCACAAAATAACGTATTTATTATGTACGTAATTTCTGACATTATTTTTAAACCATATTCAAAAAGTAGAGGTGCATACATACCTTACAATAAAATGCAGCTCTGGAAGACCAGATAGCCCGCCTTACTTCTGTAATACACTGAATGATATTCTTTGCCAAGCAAAGGCGAATAAAAAAACGAGGTTACGATTGAAATTAACTTGCAACGTTTAATCAAAGCTCAACTGGGAACGTAAATGGGAGAAGTTAGGCAGTGAAGGGAATAATTTTATAAAGTGTTTCAGACAATCTGTTGACAGATTAATTTACATGTTACTTCTTATAATATATGATGTTTGCGCACAAATTACACTCATGGAAAGAATCAGAGGACTGCTAATAAAAGGCGATAATGTAGGAGAAATAAGCAAAAGTTACTTTTAAGATGCAAAAGTTGTAGCACTGAACAGTTATCATCCTGTAAGGAAAATTGAAAAGTTTTCGAACCTTCTCTTATGTTTTTCTTATTACCTGATCTTAATCAAAACGATTAAGGTAAATGTACCAGTAATTGACACTATATTGGGAAAAGAGAGGTTGATCTCAGAAAAATAGCATTTTTATTCCTATAGGAATATCAAAAGTCAAATGAAACTAGATATCAAAAGGTGTATATCAAAAGTAGAAAATAATCACAAAGCGGCCTTTCACTTAGCTTATAGACACCTAATATGTATATAAAATGATCTTGTATCTTTTTCTAGTTTTTTTTTCACTTTTCTAAAATTGTACTAATAATTCATTGATAGCAAGAATTTTAATGAACTAACTGTAAATTATATGCGACTAGTGACTCGTTACAATTGTCATCGTTCAAGTGCCAATCTCGGTTGCCTCCATAGCATTTTGTAGCCACATGTCCATTCTCCTATTCCACCTTTCCTTATAAATAGGTTATGTGTCTTCTGGTCTGTCTGTATCTGGGTCTGACCCCCAGCCCAGAGAGGAAAACCTGCACCAGAGTCTCGTTCGTCGTTCGTTCGTGAATACTAAGCCCAAAAGGCACATCTGACTGCTAAACATATATTCCCTAAATTGAAAAGACATAAAAACACAAATAGTACTGACTTCAATTTTATTGAAACATCACCTTGTTGCTCCATATATAGTTTTTAAATTTAGTTAGGAAAAAGATGAACATCCAGGACGGTCGCGGGTTCAAGTCCCGTCCTGGATGTTCTTCTTTTTCCGATCTAAACCTATAGGAAAAGCAAGTATTCTAATTGCTTCAGAATTTCATCGACAATATTGTTTAGTAGAAAATAAATTATTTTAAAGGTGTTATTTGGCAATGATGACCGTTTGGGTTGAGGAGTCACTATAGATTTTAAAAGGATACTCATCCCAATTGTTTAGTAGGAAAGCAAATAATTTTGTAGGCCAAAATCTGGAATTCGTAATAAAATATATTTAAAGTTATATGAATGTAAAAGTGGCTCCTTAATCTAAATATCTGAATTAAGTAGCCACCTGCCACCTAGAACACACAAATTATGTACCTAATGAATATGTTTAAATATTTTTTATCACTTAGTACTGTTTGTATATAGTGCCTACTAAAAATGTAAGCCCAATATTATCGATATTCACGAAGATACTCGTATAATACTTTTAAAGTTACTTGTCACATTTTTCCGTTTTCTTTGAAAAATGTCAAGTTTCTATGTGTGGTCACAGGAGCCGAGCCACATATAATGTATGGTAACTTTTTAATTTTAACACTACCGAGCTCAGATTTTGTCTACTAAATACTCTCAAAATATGGTACAAAATCATACCAAATTAATATAAATATTAATCTTATTTTCCTAGTTCTGAAGTAGCTCCTCAATCCAAGCATTTAGATTGAGGTGCCACTTTTATGTACTTATATTCTTTTGGAGTATTTACTACAAAATTGAGGATCGATTGTACAAAAATTTTAAACCTATTACTAAATAAGTATATAAATACAAATAAATAATAAAAATATATTTAAGAATAGAAGTTTTAAGAAGAAAAATCACAAGTGTTCAGTAGTACCCTTATTAGACTCTGTAAGAACAAAATAGGATTACGTAGAAAAGATACAATAACATAAATATGCGTCCATTCAATATAACATTAAAAATGTTATTGTGAAGAAAGGACTTATCTGGTTAGTTGTACCTTTTAAATGATATGATATTTTAGTTGTAATATTGTTGTTTAGATGAAAGGTAAAATTGTATTTTGTTACATAAAAATACAACACTTAAATATAATTAATAAGTTTTTTATCTATATAATACACACAGGATATTTCCAGCCAAAAACCCTCAAAAAAGTTTAAACTCGTTTATCTCATATTTTTGTTTTTGTTGGTTGTGCCTTTTTTTTGTACGACGGTAGGACTAGTGACTAGAATGAAAAACAATATGGTTTCTATCGCCTTTTAGGTTTTTTTTTTAACTTTATGATACTTATCAGTGCTATAAACATAATTTTATTGATCATTTAATTTTCTGGGCGTGTACGTTTTGGTATGTTTTAAAAGCTGTGTCGCAGGTTTGCATATGAGTACAAGGTGAGACGTCTAATAAAATGTTTATGAAGTCAGTGACTAGGAGATGTATTGATAATATGTCCTTCAGCATTGTTAAGCTTCGGTTTACATTTATTGTTGTTCATTTTACTAATATGATACATATCATTTTTTTTTTAAATATTATTAATAAAGCTGCCTGTAACCGCGTATGTTACCTGTTCATAAGTCATGAAGTTGTCGAGCATGAAACGTGCTTACTCAGAACCTAGGTAATCACTCTAGATTTGAAAATTATGAAGGAAGACATTGTTTTATTATGAGAATTTAATTTCAATTTTAACCCAATTATAGGCAAGCAAGGTTGACAAAGCTTTTTATTTACAATTGGATAGACGGTACGTCAGCGATATGTTTTACATTAGATTGTAAGTAACGAAGTGTAGTACCTTTTTTTTTTTTTTTTTTTTTTTTTTCGTGCGGAAATCCCCTCGGATACCCCCCCGCCGGCCAGCGGGGGCGGTTATGTCGGGCTTGAACCGACTAAAACCGAATTGAAGCATTTCCGATTTCATTCCAATTTTGAATTTTTACATCAACAAACTCCCGTTATGAATCGACTTCGAAAACGGAGCGCGTTCTACATTACACTATGTTTAGCTTTGTCGTCGTTATTTTGTACACTCTGTTCGATTCCATGCCCGGGCAAAGTATTATTTGGTCTTTCCGGTAGAAACACTCAGTGGCAGCATGTGATCAGAAAAAAGTGGCCGTTCGACTTACTGTCTATTACCTGGGACCGATACGTAGTTACCAGAATGTTGGTGTTAAAACACAACAATAGTAAAATGAGTATAGTAAAAATATTTTATGGAAAGCAACTATTTAATACACCACTACATAAACCTTCAGGAAGATACAGGCATTTGGTGTTCCGTTATGACGGACGTATTGAGTTGGGTTGTCTTCTTTGAGCATATGTGTGTCGCGTAAAATTTCCGCATGCTTGCTTAACTTAAATGAAGTTTATGTTCGCATAGCGAGATACTACAAGCTGGGAATACAAATTATATCCCCAGGAATAAGCGTCTTAGTAGTAGAAACAGTTATAAAATACGGACATCAGTCTGCTTCAGATGGTGTTTACCTGCGTGTTTATAAGATTAAGACGCGTGTTTGCTATATTGCTGCTATATTTTATCCTATACTAGCTGCTGCCCGCGGCTTCACCCGCTTGAAATTCTGATTCTGATTCCGTTCCCGCTACCCAAGGGACCTAATTCCAGCATAACAACCTATATAAGGTGCAAAATTCCACCACACATCATTTTGTTATATTTCAAGGGGTTTATGTAGCGTTTTCGCTGAACGCGACTTATTTTTTTGTATACAAAAACTTGACAAATTATACATAAAACCTTCCTCGAGAACCACTCTATCCGTTGGTAAAACAGCATGAAAGTAGGTGCAATAGTTTTTGAGTTTATCTCGAACAGATATACAGACAGACGCTGCGGAGGACTTTGTTTTATGATATGTGATAGTGTGTGATAGTGATAATATATTACCTCGTTGGTTAATTTCAGACTGGAAAAGTATTCATCATCATCTTAGCGTTGTTGCCGAATGAATCCTAGGTTTTTACTACGGAGTCCAGGGTCCACTTATTCCTTCTACTTCTTTTTATGGGACCGACAGACGTCTGACCTCCCATCGCTGAGAGGAAAGTATGCGCCAGCGTCTCGTCCGTCAATCAGTAGGTGTACCAACTTACTGGTGAGATTGACTTTGGTCCCGAACATGGTTGGGCCCCAAAAATACCCCAGACCGGAAAACTATTACATTTAGATAAGACTATTTTTTAACGGATTCTATCGCGATTTATTTGGAGACTGCTGAAAAGCAACCGAAACGTCGGGATCGATGTAAAATATAAAATAAATCGCGATAGAATCCGTTAAAAATAGTTTTATTTCAATGTGTGACATTCGCGTAAACTTCCGACAATATCATATTACATTTAGCTTTCCTTCATAAGTTTTTTGTACCTGTATCTGGCGAATGCAATCACTTATTATCATCATCATCATCATCAACCTATTCTAGTCCACTGCTGGACATAGGTCTCCCCTAATGAGCGCCATAGCGCCCTGTCTTCAGCTTGCCGCATCCAGCATCTGCCCGCAGTCTTTCGCAGATCGTCATCCCACCTGGCCGGAGGCCGTCCTACACTACGTTTGCCGAATCGCATTATAAATGTGTGAAAAGGTACTAACGAAGTCTGTAAGCTTTTATAATACTAACAAATATAGAACAAGTCCGAAATAAAAATATATTTTTATTATTATTGTTACTTCTAATGAGAGTAATTTTATTGCTCCGAGATGAAAAGTCGATGCTCATAAAACATTTAATGAGTTATTTCATACGTGTATACGTAACAGTTGCATCTTTGTATTCATAATTACCATGCAAATATTGTTTCTTCGCCGCATTCTAGCCGTGTTTAATCATCGTAAAGCTTTGCGGTAAAAGGAACTTGGAGCCTCGATGATTTCTAATAATTTAGTAAACACGAATTTTATAGTCACTCAGCCATGACATGGACTGTATTGAAATTACTGTATTTCAGTAAGTTATTTTCTTATTTCTTCATTTACTATCCCACATAATGAACTTTATTAGCTTTATCAACTTATTACTTGCACTTGAGAATATTATAGTATTTTCCCGCGCGAAGCCAGCCAGCTAATAAATTCATAAAAAAGAACGTGGAAAAATTTAAGGTCAGAAATTGGAAGGTCTTGTTGTAGTTTTAATATCAATCTTATAGATATTCCTATATTTTCTGGACGTAATCTTTAAATCTTACATTTCTTCATTACAATTTTGTGCCCGTTATAGATTTTCGTCTGCCATAAGAGGTACACTTTTGGAACAATTAAATCAATATTCATCTTAAAAAGTTATGTAAAGAAAATGTTTATTTATTTGCAATGTCAAGGAATTTCTAGATCAAACCAGAAAATTTTTCCTCTCTGAAGCTTGTATATTATTATAATATTTTAATTCAGATGACCTTATGTCGTCGGATTTTGCTTAAAGCTACAAGGGCAAGAGCTATAAGGCCAGCACAATCAAATTTTTGGAACAATAAATTAAATATTCATCTTATAAAGTTAAAGAAAATGTTTATTTATTTGCAATGGCAAGAATATTGCTCAAAGCCTTTTTCTCGACCTAGTTTATTTGCATCTTGAATTTATTTGACACTCTCTCTGATATAAAGCTGAAGCTTAGCAACCAATCCGGAACAAAATATAAATAAATATTCAGTAATTTATTATTAACAGATGAACAATCGAATTGACGTTACTTATAGCAAGTTAGCAAGGGCATTGTGCTCGAGCTATGACGCGTCCTCTCTAAATAGCTTAGCTGCACCAAGCGCAGTGTTGACGTCAACACCCATGGAGCTTTCATTACGCAAAATTGGCCGTAAATTGCATGCTCGTTCCCTGATTTAAAAAAATTACTTTGTTTTTTCTTTTAGTTTTGTTAAGATCGACATAAAATGAGTTATTTTTCTTCTTTTCGAAATTAAGTAGAATTAATTAAGGGTTAGTAGCATTATTCCCTAGTAGCGATTTTCCCCGAATAATAATAGTACTTTAAAGGTTTACTATTAGATATTATATAAAATTACAAGCATTACAGCCACAAGAACAAGTGTAATCACCTCTAAGGTTTGCAGGTACACAAAAATTCAATAGATTAGCTGTTTTTCAATAGATTATTACCTGCTAACAAAACGGGGGAAAATGCCACTAGATGTAATAGTTATTTTTTCTGACTAAATTGCCATTGGGTAATAACACCACTAACCCTTCATTTAGATGTTATAAATAAATTATGACTGTATAATGTTATATAAATCTGTTAGGGGCCCTACCAAGATCTTCGGGGCCTAAGGCGACCTCATCTGCAAGTCGGTACACCTACTAATTGACGGACGAGGCTCTGGCGCAGACTTTCCCTCTCGAAGTTCGAAAGGAACTGTATGAGAGTGAATCCCGGGTCCCTAAGTGCAAACTTTGGATGCAACTGGGATTGACAGTTGGACGAAAAAAAACATCTATATTTATTATTTGAATATACAGGGTGTATTTTTGAAACGGGGCAGTAAGGGCAAGTACCTTAACCGTTGTAGTTACAGCAAAACGTTCTTAGGAGACGTTCCCTAACTTTTTGAGATATTTTGAACTGTATTCAAAGATTTTGCAATTTTGCAGAAATCCAGCCAGCGACATGATACGAGCAACCTCGTCTCATGTCTTGAAATGTGCAGTTTTCTCACAGTTCGTGAACCTGTTGATAAGCGACTGAAATGTCGGGATGTAAGTTAATATAAAAATAATCCAATATTCGTATTAGCTTCCACAATATTCTAAAACACTAGCGCTCCTTTACCCCGCTTCACCCGGGAATGAATTCGTAACAAAATCCTATAACCTGATTGCAGCGCCACCCACCGGGTCAAATAGTAAATAAGCTTCAAAATCGAATTTCATGATTCTACTCCAAAACTTAAGCACTTTCCATATAATGTACTTCCATACAACCTCTTACCCCGTATTTGCCTCCTTAAGGGTGAAATATTAAAAAAACTTTAGGCTTTCCATACAACCATATATCACCTATTTTAGTTTAGTAGTATATTATTAGTATATTAGTAGTAAAACTTAGAAAAAACGCTGATACACGTGTTCATTTATTTCTGAAAAGACGTGCGTGTAGCTCGTACTTCATGCTGATATCTTCAAAAGTGACGAACTTCGCATGTAAATTTTCAACCCCGATTTCACCCTCTTAGAGGTAAAATTTTTAAAAACGCTGTTACATGTTTTCATTTATTTGTAACCAGAAGTAAGTATGAGAAATTATGTGCTTCTAACTTCTGAATTGACATGAAATTGACTTCCATACAAACGTTCATCCTTTTTTTTCCACATTAGAACTGAAATTTCCAATAATCTTTTCTTAGTGGATGCCTACAACATAAAAAGAATCTACTGCTGAAATTTCAAGTTTGTAGATTCAGCAGTTTAGGCTCTGCGTTGATGAATCAGTCAGTCAGTCAGCCAGTCAGCCAGTCAGTCAGTCAGCCAGTCAGTCTGTCAGTCAGTCAATCAGTCAGTCAGTCGCAACAAGTAATTATATATGTATATTGTTACGAACCGAACTTTTGGCATCACCTTTTTGGAACATTTAATTGTCTTCTAAATTCTAATATTACTGACAGCGAAAAAAGGACTTTGACTTTTGGAGTTTTTCATGTTGGTTGTTTTTGAATGTTTGTAAATAAACTGTGGTAACCTATACCAGCGCGTTTTAGTTTCACCAGCTACGATTAGTAACATTTTGGTCCTTCTCCCACGTGAAAAGGAGCCATGGTTTATAATACCCGATCAAAACATCAAAATAGTGAACCGCCACAAGGAGCTTCAAACGGAGTCACTGGCCCTAAAGGAAATGACAATGGATGCACAGCCCACCCGTCGGAGGCCCACCAAGCGCCGCCCGTCCATATTAATAGCAGCGCGCCCCCGACAGCTGATGAACCAAACTCAAAGTCTGTATACTTTCCCTACCTATTAGAGGCCCACCAAGCACCGCATGTCCATGACGACAGAAGTGTGCCCTCAAGTAGCCGTGATACCCCTTCACAACACACACACAACACACCTAAGTCGGTCACCACACGATCGTTAGGGTCTACACGATCCTGGGGTGTGTGTTGGGTAACCTCCTCGAGTGTCGCTCCGATTCCGATCCCGCTGCAGTCCGGGGGGAACGGAATCGGAGCGGCCGGTACACCCTGGGCGGCGGTCAATGGCTTCCCCTTCACCCCTTCATAGGGTTGGCATTGATCGTCGGCCAATACCCAACGTGGCGGGAACACATCGCTCTCCGTACTCCTCTGCTTTCAGAGGAGACAGGATGAGCGATGCTGTTAGTGGTGAGATGGCCCAGGGTCAGCCGGGGTGCGAGGGATATGCTCTATGGGTAACCTTACACCCCGGCGTCTGAAGACCCGAGACGGCGTGCGGTTTTAGTCGGTGCAAGCCCGACATAACCGCCCCCGCTGGCCGGCGGGGGGGTATCCGAAGGGATTTCCGCACGATAAAAAAAAAAAAAAAAAGGGTCTACACGATCCTCGAACACTATAAAAGCAAAAAAACTCACCGCTGAAGCACTACATGCACGTCAGCTCTGTGACATCACAGCCCGACAAACCGAGCTCGAACGCAAAGCGGCTGACCTACACCTTCAGGCCGAACTGGCCGCTATTGATGTAGAAAGCGTAAGAGGCAGTTTAAGAGGCAACGATCATAGCAGCGATCGTGCTAGTGCGCAAGCAGACAACATCAATCGATGGCTTAACGATGTACAACCAAGCATCATCCCAGGAGGTGAAATACCTCCACCTGCAACAGCACACACAACGATAAACAACGAAATGCTCAATGCCGCTTCTGGTTCAGGCCCAGGTCGAAATATACACTCCGCAATTAATGCTACACACCGTCAGGTCTACGCGCCTAACCAAAATCAAACTAACGTTTTCTCAACTAAAATGTATGATAATTTCCAGCCACCCGATGGAGCCGTCAGCCGTCAGCTGTGGACATAACAATCGTAACTGCATTTTTGACATACTAACTAATAAACTCAAGAAGTCGGACATCAAACTGCCAATATTTGACGGAAAATCTGCCACGGATTGGCTTGGTTTCAAGCGTATTTTTATAGATACACAGGCATCATTTACTACAGTAGAAAACTTAGCCCGTATTAGTTCATCCTTACGTGGTGCCGCTCGTGAAGCCGTTTACATCCTATTAGTATCAGCGAACAGCCCTATGGAGGTCATAGACGCCCTCCAGATGCGTTTTGGTCGTCCCGAAAAAGGTGATGCCAAAAGTTCGGTTCGTAACATATATATAGATTTAGATAATAATTATGTTCGTCGATCAAAATAGCCAAATGGTGAATGTTGATAATATAATCGAAATCTATAAACAATATACTGATTTTAACATAGTGATATTTAACAAATGTGATAAAAATATCACAACTACAACATAAACGAACACATTGTTCTCGCAATAAGCTCCAACAAAAACTACTTGCACAGAATCAAATAGTTTATAACAATAGAATAGTTCCTTCCATCGTCGTCACTAGATAGCGATCTTTTCATAAAGAAAACTATCCAGTCCCCAGTAATAGGTATTCATTCTTAATATTGGCAGAGTTTCACGGTTGATTTCGCATCAAACCGGTTACCAAGAAATGAGAATTAAACCCTCAAATACAAGTACACATTGGAAATAAAAGAGTATGTAGTCATTGGGTAAACACAATTTGTGCATCGGTCGTGAACTTGGCCTATATTCTCACGGTGCCAAAGGGTAAGTCACAAAGAAGTGTTATGCAAAACTACATGCCATTATTGGCTCAAAAGTTGATCGTATGCACACTACGCACTGAACGAATGTGTTCATTTTTTAACACGGGAAGTAAGGAGGGGGCGATAACAGGGAGAAAGTGGATTGCAATTACTTCATTCAAGTTTATAGTCTTGACTTTTTACCCTGTTAAGTGTCATCTTACCGGTAATCGTTTATTTGGACAACTAATATGTGCATATCAGACGTGTTTAGTAGCAGTGCTAGTTTTTATAATCAACTGGCCGTTACTCGCGGCTTTATTCCAATGGACTTCCTGTAAACTTTGAGAGAAAAGGGATGTTTTTCCCTGCAAAGATGTATTTATTACTCGCAATATAAAGTACCCGTTCTAAGTTTAAGGTATAGCAAAATCTGTCCAATTTTATAACCACCAAATAACATCACAGGGAGTTAAACAATATGATACTGTTCTTAAATAAATAAAACCTGTTTGATACAACCTCCTCCAGGAACCATCCATATCGGAAGCAAACAACACGATTTGAAAAATTACACGAATTTATGTCTCCCTGTACATTTGCTCGTAATATTTTGTACTGTCATGCGTATTAGGCCTTATATAAACTTTGTACTTCAGTAGAAATAAGATAAAGCGATTGAGAATCCCTTTATCATACCTAAACAAAATGAAGACAGCAGATACAATATTGGGTTTACATTAATATTTACAATCACTTCCTCACAAACACAATATTGGGTGTCTAAAATAAAAAATCTAAAAGTATAATAAAAAAATAAAAATATAAGCAGTATCGCTTGGGATGATGTAAGGTCGACTGTAATTAGTTGGAACTACCTGGGATGCCCTAATAAAAAATAAAAAATAACTAGGTATCTTCCAAATACGCAATCGCAACAGCTGATAGACTAAGCCAGCTGAAGTAGCAATGGGCTGGCTGCATCTTCCCAAGGGCTGATCTCAAGCTAATGAGAGTGAAGCCTGCGAACCGATAAACAGTTAGCGAAACGTAATGTCAGGAAGCACATGAGAATATAAGTAACTACATATAATAGACGGATACAAAAGGACCATTGGAAAGTGAATGGTGAGAGACTTATGTCCATTAGTAAAATTCAATTGATTGAAACGTGATTTTCTATGATAACATTTTTCAGACCTTCAAAATGCCATAATCAGTTAAAATAAATTACACTGGGAGCACTATTGAAAAAAATATTAAAATAAATGGTCCTCACATATACATTTTTAGCGTCTACAATATTGTTCACAGCAGTAATACATGAACAATTCAGATTTAGGTAATTCAATGAGAGTGTAGAGGATCGAGTGTGATATTCCGCCGACACAAAGGGAAGATACTCCGACCAGGTAAAGTGAATAACACGCCTGGCGGGCCGTGGCCCAATGGTTGATGTTGGCATATTGTGATTATATTTTATATGTTGATCAGCGTTCGTAAGTAAAAATAAAGTTATTTGTGCGATGCAGGCAATAGCTTCATTGATGCTTACTCAAGACTCGCCTAAATCACCCAGGGTAATAGATAGGGAAACACGCGTGCCGATAAAGAATACCAAGTCAAGAAAAAAGGTACTGGACCGTTTAGGCGTCAGTGGAATTATTTGCAACGTATGGAGATGACACCTCAGCCGTGCGCGTATAGTTTTGGATAGGAAAGAAGAGGGTGAGATTAATTGAACGAAATCATTCCTATGAGTTCTTTCAATTGTGCTACACTCGTTTCTCGTCACCCTACTTTTGGTAGCCACCCTAATTTTGTTTTGACAAAATATGTAAATTATTCATCATATTCAACTTTTTAGAACCAACTTTAAAAAAGGAGGAGATGCTCAATTCGGATGTTTATATTTCTTTTATGTATGTTCGAGCATAACTCCTTCATATATAGACCGATTTGCCAAATTGATTTTTGATAAACAGAATTTCGAAATGGTCTCATTTAAATTTCGTAAAGCTCTGATACAAAGCTTCGGAGACAGATAAGGGAACTCTTCAATCAATACCAGCAATTCAACCGCGATTGCTCCTATCGCATATCTAGGTATTGTTCACGTTATTACAAAACATAACAGCGTGATGTTATGTTGGCTGTACCCGGGAAATGGGTTGGCAGATATGTTTAGTGTATTCAGAGATGTTTCTGTCATTTATGAACTGATTTTTAAAATTCTCATTGCATTCGTTTTGGTTTGGCTTTGAAGTAATCTCATATTAATTCCATTAGTTTTGAACCTTGGACTCCGGAGAAGCACATGGCAACTCCTCAAAATCAAATGGAAAATGTGATATAATATCGAGGTATTGTTAGGGTTATGACCATTTTACGACATGGCACCGACTTCAACTGAAGTCTTACGTGCATTTTTATCTTTTGAATTAAATCTGTAATTCATTTATTTTTCACTATTTAGTGGCTACTTGGTTTTGAAGTTGGTTTTATTTTTTGGTAACAAATGTACTTATGCTTTATAATTCTGAATGTCTTCATAACATGTATATATATCGCATCTATATTTCTTAACTATTTCGTATTAATTTCGCAGCCATTTAATTTCAATTTAATATTTATTTCGTATTCAATAATTCTAAATTCAGTAATCATGAATATTATTTACTGTTACTAATTTACTTTTAATTGATCTGAGTCACACAAGAATGTAATGAAATCTTCCTAATTTCGTAGCAATTAAAACATTGCATTCATTCGTTCTGATAGAGTAATTGAACCTTGTGTAATTTCGGAATTACCATTTTCTTCCAATTGATGATAAAATACCACCGTAATACGTAATATTCATATGTAAGATACCAGTAATTATGTAAGAAGTAAACGCTTTAATGATTATAATAATTTAAATAGCAAGAATTTATCAATAATAATAATAAACTCGCTTTATTTTACACCAAGGAGACAAGGAATAAAATCAAAAGTACAATTTATGTGGTTCATACAATTGGCGGCCCTAAATGTTTTGGAGCAGTTTGGTGTACGTTGGTATAATGAACATATAAACATAATAAATACCTAAACATAGGTAAATATACTAGAATAGGTCGCGCATAAATATTATTTATAAAGTTTTATGTTATACTTAAAATGATACAAGGCCACGACACAATATTAAAAAATAGATCATGAGATCTAATAGTAAAATCTATATTTTTATAATTGATCAGAAAGGTAGTAATTTCTAACTAAGTTTTAATACAGGCAAGGAATGTGCACGTCTAATTGTTACTGGCAGAGCATTCCACAACCGAACCGCTTGAACTGAGAAGGAGTTGTCAGCAAAATTGGTAGAATTTCTTGACATTATTAATATTAGATTTTCTGATAATCTCAATAATCCTAGATGCGTGTTGTGCAAGAACTCAAACCATTGTTTGAGGTAGGATGGTGTACACCGATTAAATAAAATACTAAACAACAACGAAAGAATATAAGCATACCGGCAAAGGCGTATAGGTAACCACTTGAGCTTTTTCGAAATTCCGAAACATGATCATATTTACATAATCAAAATATGAATCTTAAACATTGATTTTGGAGTCTCTCAAGCTTGGTATATTGATCTCCAGTGAGATTCATATAGCTGGCATCAGCATAATCGAGGATAGGGAAGAAAGGAGACTGTACAAGTGCAGTCTCCTTTCTTCCCTAGTCAGTGGCAATTGGAAATTTTGCAGTCTGCGCAGGGACCCTGTTAACCCCTATTAATATCTTCAATTTCAATCAAATGTGATGCTGTCTTGTGATAAAAACCACTTGGGATATTTATGCAGTGCGCTACAGACATGCATTGAGTTAATTATACTCGTACATATGTCCAGCTTTCGTAACATCGATTATTTAACAACTCGCGACACATTCCAAACCCGCACACTGTATCAACTACATTTAACTGCAAACATATGCCGCATACAGTGCCCTGTTTACAGCGAATGCATTTGGCCCAACATAAACACTTATCTCGTAAGCATGCGCTATATGCGAACATCTAAAGGTATGCACGAATGATATAACTGAAACGGCGGGCGCCGTAAAAATTTAGTTTATTTTAGACAATGTCCTCATTCCTGAGCGCTATACACAGCGAAAGTAACCACTCACATGCGCTCACATTACCTAGATAATACTTTCCAGATACCCCACTTCAATTCTCACACATAAACAAGCACAGGCTTACAATAACACAGGTCGGATAAGACTCATACACTCACCGTTGGATAGCTCCGCGACGCCAGCCCACTTATAGCACCATCAGGAAATTAGTGTTTATAATGTAATAATAAACAATAACAGCAGAGTGGAGGTGAAAGAGAGCCTGTTATTGACGTAATAGCATTGTCGTTTTAGGTTAAGTTTTTGTGATTGCGCGCGACCGAGGTAAACTACAACGTATGCCGTCGCGTCATGATTCGTGGTATTGAACCGACATTTGGATAATTTTGGAGGGATTGTTTTGGGTAAGAAGAATTTTTAGGTGGTGTAAATGCAGTATTGTCGCGGGGCACGGAGCGTGCGCACTGGAGTTCACGGGGGTACTGGCGGCGGCCGACAGGCGGCGCTGCACTGCGCCGTATTGATAAAAGCGCAAAGGGCGCGCGACGGCCTGGGTCTAGAGGATACTATGGCAACTCACGGCCGGCGACACTGTAGCGCTTTCAGCACCACAACCTTGAACCCGCTCTATCGAATATTAGATAATGTGGGATTAGATAGTATGTATGATGCGGTAACGCCAGGCCGCTGTGCGGTATGTCTGTTATTTACGTTACGTTTTTGTTTACTTTACCATGTGCGTATATGTCTGATTCTTTGCATCAAATGAAAGCGTTCATTACAACAATCTATGTTATCAAACACTGTATTGATGAACTTGACAATACTATTTATACACAGAGTAGAAATCACACAACTGTAATGTTTAATGCAGTTAATGACCTCTTTGTAACATTGTGATCATTTATAATTCTTTCTGGATAATCTTAGAGGCGAGTATAGTTTCTATGAATATATAACAGAGGAATTTATTAGTACTAGCTTGTTTATATATCAGTAGATCATAGGATGTCAATAACTTAACTTTGGAATATTCATACGCATAGGTACAATATAATCTCTCGCGCAGAACGTGACACGAATTCATTATGATACAGCCTGAATAAAACATCGTTAGACAATTTTGTTAAATTTTTAATCACTGTTGGCAGAGTAATTATAAGATAACTTGCCTTTTATAATGTATGAATAATTTAGAAGCTTATTGTTTTCGCGAGATGTATAATTTGTTGCCGGTGAGGACCAGCGTGATAAGGGAACGTTGTGGTATAAGTAAAGACGTAGTGACTAAGAAAACGTTGCATAGATGGTTCGGACACGTAGAGAGTATGGATGAAAGAAGATTGACGAAACGAGGCGAGGGTGAATGTGTAACAAGGTTAAGCCGACTCTCAAACCGAAGAAGTTTTAAATAAAGGTCAGGTCAGAGTACGGCATGCATGTATTGTATGAAAACAATTATGCAAGTAGCAAGCGGAAAGATGTTGGTTTTGTCTACCCCTATAAGTAAGACATTATTTGAATGTATTAACGCGTGAACAAATCTTGGAATAATTCACGTATATTTTGAGGTCTATCAAAATCTTCGGGGCCCAAGCCAACTCACCTGTAAGCTAGTACATCTGCTTGGCGAACCAGGCTCTAGGGGAGGTTCAGACGTCAGTTGCTCCCGTTAAAGTCAAGATAAACTAAATAAATGATGGAAAGGAGGAGAAAGCAAGTTTTGAAAGCAACCGGGATTAGTGCTCGAATGATGATGATGAATTCATAGGTATACCTACTTTTATTTACCACAAAGGTAGCAAACAAACATACGACCCATCTTATGGAAAGTAGTCGATCAGAGACGAGATAGAGATGCTGCCTATGTGATGACGATTAAATCGTGCAGGTGAATTAGCTTCGCTTCGGTTTATATGACTTTATTTAACTCAAGCCATCTCTCATTTTTTTTTTTTACCTAGATTTCATTTGCTCAATTCCCTTGCAATCCAGCTGACCCTTCTGGGCCATCTACGGGATGGGATGGCCTCTTAAGGATGGCCCCCTTGGGAGAGGATAATGAACCTATCAAATGGTAATTTTTTTTTCCAATAAGTGCAGTCGTTCCAAAGGTTACTTCAAACAAACAAACTCACAAAATTCGGCATGTCTCTTTAGGTACCTATAATATTAGTATAGATTATCCGCGTGATAATTAAGTTACTTCATGTTTTATACAAGCCATACCTGTACCCAATTATTTTATATTAAAAAAATACAGCACTGGTACCTACGTGAAAACGGCCACTTAAAACCAAGTCAAATGGTCACTCAAAACGTTAGAGGTGCCCCACGCAAGCACCAGTGCAACAAGACATGCACTAATGAATGAGTGAGTATAAACGAGAACAAAGTATTTGCCTGGTTTTTACAAGAGTCCCTACCGTCAGACCGTTTCAATTTTCTGATGAAAGAGAGGCGTAGATCGAAATTTTTTGCAAAATAGAAACGAAAAAAAATGACTATTTTTAGAATGTTCAATCTGTTTAGAATGTCATGTATCAGTACCATCGGCCGGATGGGACGGATACATGACTAGGTTCTCGGTCGGTTTTAAGTAAATTTCGGATTAGGACTGTTGGTTCCATTGGAAAGTTCCATTGATGGGTCCAACAGGATTTTCGAGTCCTTTTGTCTTCACTGTTTAGGGTGAGTGGGTCCAACAAGATTTTGACGGTACTCATGTCTCCATGTGGGTCCAACAGGATTTTGACGGTACTCATGTTTCCATTATTGGAAATAGGTGCAGCTATTAGGATTTACTTAGTATTGTTGTTTCCACTGTTAAGATACTGTCCATGTACAAAGCGAATCATGGGTACTTTTTGAATTATTAAAAACACAATGCCCAGACTGGAATCCAAAAGTTTTCCATTGCGATTTTGAGACAGCAGTAACAAATGCATTAAGAAAGGTGTTTCCAACTATCAAAATTGTACGGTGCTATTATCATTACGTCAATTCCCTGTGGCGAAAAGCAAAATATCTAGGTTTGAAAGCAAAAATGTATCGTCGCATAGTAGGTTTGTGTACAGCACTTCCATTATTACCTGTGGATTGTATGTATGAGGGATGGAGTTATATCCAGTCAGAATTCAATGAGATGCAAAAGTTAAAACAATTTATGGATTATATGAATACATATTGGTTTAAAAATGAACAATTCATCAAAGAATGGTGCGTACCATATAATCAACTTCACCGTACAAATAACTTTGCGGAAGGCTAGCATGCTCGAATAAACCGTGAGATAAATAAAAATTATGTGACGATCGCTAAGTTGCTTTCTGTTCTAGAAAAGGATGTGTCTATTAATAAAATGAAAATTTGTAATGCTACAAGGGCCCATTCTCAAAGTAACAGGAGCATTCTACAAAAAGACACATGCATTTATTTTAAATGCTCAGGTGAAATTGATCCACAAACAAATAACAGTTGGACATTTTTAGAGCAAGTGCGATAAACATTCATTTTTATATCAGTTTTAATATGTAGTTAATTACTGTTTTGTTTTTGTAATCTTCACTTATTTTCATGATGTTAATTTATTTCTCCATACCGCACGTTAGAATAAAGTTTAATTTGACACCTTTTAAGTAAAAGTTGTAAGTTTTGACAATGGAACGACGAGACCGGATGTAAGCCTCTTAAAATTTCGATTATTGACTCCACCATCTAAATGGAACTATCGGAATTTGTAAATCCTGTTGGACCCATCAATGGAGCTATGAAAACTCGAAAATCCTGTTGGACCCATCAATGGAACTTTCCCATGGAACCAACAGTCCTAATCCTAAATTTCAATGAATCTATAATGTGATATTACATCGATAGAGTAGGTACATTGATTTCCGTCGGTTTAGTAAATACCGTGCAGATTTATACTTACATTTATAATGTACATCAATTACCTAATAAAGTGCAGATGCCAATTTGAAAAAAAATAATTAACTGTAACTGATTAACAGTTTTATACAAGTACCTTTTTTATTTCGTGCGGAAATCCCTTCGGATACCCCCCCGCTGGTCAGCGGGGGTTATGTCGGGCTTGAACCGACTAAAACCGCACGCCGTCTCGGGTCTTAATACGCCGGGGTGTAAGGTTGCCCATAGAGCATATCCCTCGTACCACGACTGACCCTGGGCCATCTCCAGTTTCGAGATGGCTTCCTCGGGTTCGGGAACCACGGTGTCCCCATCTTGTCCCGGTTTGGGGGAGGGGCGCTAGTCCTACGAGAACCCTAGAATGTTACTTCTGTAAACATTCAATAAAGAGTAACCCGGGATCTCTAGATCATAAGGCCGACACCTTAACTACTAGTTACCGCCGCTTCCAGTTGGTGTAATGATTTAGACACAGAAGGCCTAAGTTCCAGAATGCAAACAGACTTGCAGCCGCATTGAAGTGACTCGCGGACAACCATTTTGGCAATTCATTAAAAAAAAATAGATGAATAGATGAAGCTATAACGGTGCAATTTGTGCGCATCCTGAAATTAATTTCACGGTAGAAATGCTATAGATAGAAAGTGTGAGTGTGAGGATAATGACTAGCTCTTATCGCATCGTAGCCGTAGACATTTGCATCGGCTAGCCGATCCTCTACCAATGTTTTCACGCTACATACTATGCAGATATTTTACTGTTCGAAATTCACATTACCCAATGATAGTTTGATAAAACAGCTGAAATCGAGGACTGTACGGTACAATAAATGAATCAAGATATATTATCCACTCCTGCCTGCCTTTTTTGCGGAAATCCCTTCGGATACCCCCCTAAAACTAAAACTAAAACCGCACGCCGTCTCGGGTCTACAGACCCTGGGCCATCTCCGGTTTCGAGATGGCCCCCTCGGGTTTGGGAACCACGGTGTCCCCGTCTTGCCCCGGTTTGGGGGAGGGGCCTTAGTCGCCCCACCGTTCCGGCCTGCTTCTGCTGGGGTGACAGGTGGCCTCACCCGCCACCCCCAGGCCTGCGTCAGTCGGTACGAGAGGCTTCCGTGTCGCCTCTCCAGCCAATCCTCCATGATGGGCCTTACCGCCGCTATTGCGGCGTGCCCTGCGCTTGGTCGCCCAAGTCGTTCCTTCCACTCCACCACGATGGCCTGGCGGAGCTGGGACTGCACGGCCTTGATTTCTCGAGGCTCGGGGTTCCATCCCTGCTCCCGCACCTCCTTTCGCCACTGGTACAGTTGCGAAAGGGCTCTCGCTTCCAGGTCCCATGGCGGAGTTCCGGCAAGGAGACTCGCCGCCTCGAAGGAGATCGTGTGGTACCCGCGGATGACCCTGATGGCCATAACTCGTTGCGGAGCGCGCAGCATCCGCACAGTTCTGGTCCTCAGGGCCTCCGCCCATATTGGGCACCCATACAGGGCCATGGACCGCACGATCCCCGCGTAGAGTCTCCTGCAGGAGTCATCGGGCCCCCTCATGTTGGGCAATAGCCGAGCCAGAGCAAGAGCTGTGCCCTTCAATTTGGGGGCCAGATGCCAATTTCGGAGATGTGCTCTCCGAAGTCCCATCGGCCGTCGAGCACGAGCCCCAAATATTTCATTTGGGGCTTGATGCCGATGCGATTTCCTCCCACGATGAGACTGGATCCCTCGGGTGGCTTGCTCCGAGGCCCATGGAAGAACAGGGCCTCGGTTTTATGCAGAGCCACCTCGAGACCCAGCCGCCGGATCCGCTCAACGACTTGGGCAACCGCGGTCGTGGCCTTTAGGGTCGCTTCGCGGTACGTCGCCCCGCACGCCGTCACGAGCGTGTCGTCCGCGTAGCACGTGACGGCGGCATCGCCTACGAGCTCACCGCGAAGCACCCAGTCGTATCCGATGTTCCACAGGAGCGGCCCCAGGACCGATCCCTGTGGAACACCGCACGACATTTCACGCCGACCGAGACCGGTCACGGTTGGGTAGATGACGGCTCTCTCCGTCAAATACGCCCCGACTATGCGACGGAGGTAGAGAGGCACTTCGTGATACACGAGCGCCTCCCTAATGCAACTCCAGGGCAAGGTGTTGAACGCGTTAGCGATGTCCAGGGACACCGCCAACATCACCTCACCCCGGGCTACTGCATCCTCCGCCAGAGCCCCCACGCGCATGATGGCATCCGCCAGGTCCGGCCCCACTCTTGAGAGGTGCTCGACGAGGCGCTTCGCAATTACTTTTTCAAAGAGCTTGCACACCTCGTCGAGCAACACTATGGGCCGGTAGGCGGACGGCGAGTCCGCCGGGCGCCCCTCCTTTCGGATGAGGACCAGTTTCCCCGTATTCCACAATTTCGGAAACTGGCCCCGCTCCAAACATGCGCTGAGAAGCCCTCTCAGTCGGGGCTCGAGAGCGTCGTCGACTAGAGCTAGGACCCAAGCTCGGCCTGGAATGCCGTCGGGTCCCGGGGCGGTGTGTTTGGCTCTTAGCCTTCTCACCGCCAGCTCTAGTTCTACCCAAATGACCTCAGGCAAGTCGTCGTCTTCCACGTCGGGTGCCATGGGCAACCGAGGCGGAGTCATCTGCGGTGGAACATGTTCCACCGCTCGCGCTGCGAACAGGGAGATCCGGATCTCCTCCGAGCAGATCCGGCTGGAGACACCGGGTTAACGGCGGGGCCTTGGGGCGCAGCTTGCCCCTCACCATCCGGTAGGGCCGCCCCCAAGGGTCCCGCTCCAGCGTCTCCAGCAGCTCGCGGAAGGAGGCCTGTTTGGCCGGCCTTATCTCCGCTCGGAGGGCTCCTCTGGCCTCCCTGTATCCCTCGTACAACTCCGCCTCTCGGGCCTCCGTATCTGCGGGGTGGCGACGCCTCCTACGGAATCGGGCCCACCGGCGGTTCGTGATCACGCAGGCCCGTCTGAACTGCGCGATCTCCGACGACCACCAGTAGACCTGACGCCTCGGATTATAGGGCGGAGCCCTAGGCATCGCCGCGTCACAGACACGGGTCATGGCCTCCCGGAACCACTCCGCCTCATCGTTTATGCTGACAGGCCTGTCCGGCGCAGGGGCCCAGGCCTGTACGATGGCGGCTTCCAGGAGGAGCTCCTGATCAAGTCGCTTAAGCGCCCAACGTGGCTCGGGCGGAGCCGGTACAGCCGGCGCGTCGCTCGCAGGGGGGGACACGTCAAACCGAATGTATCGGTGATTCGAACTTGTCTCCTCCCCCAAAACGACGCGCCAGCCCTGAACACGTCGCGCCAGCGAGGGGCTCCCGAACGATAGGTCCACGATGGAGCTACCCCTCGAGGTCACGAACGTGTCCACGTTCCCCGATTTAGGAGGACTAGGCCGAGTCGTGCGGCCCAGTCCACCAGTGCCCTGCCTCTATGCTCCGTCGCGCCCCTTTCGTGTCGGGAACCTCAGGCATACAACCAGGCGTTGAAGTCCCCGAGCACAAGGACCGGACGGGGCTGGCAGGCATTGACGACGACGGCCAGCTGACGGAGCCATTGCTCATATGCAGCTTGGTCTCGGTTCGGCGTGATATAAGCGGCCACGACCGCTATATCGCCAACTGCCGCTGCCACGCAGCCGGGTCCCCTTGCAACGACGGCAAGAGGGGGGCTGCCGGCGGCAGGGTTGTGCACCAGTGCCGCCGACCCATCCAGCGCGGTTTCCTAGGCAGGCCCGAGGAACCGGTGGGTGTGTGGGTCGGCGACAGCGGTGACATTTATGGCCCACTGTGCCATGCTCTGGAGCAGAAGACCCTGAGCATAGGCACAATGGCCCACGTTCGCCTGCAGGATGCGAAGTTGAGGATCCATTATGGGACCCCCATCTCCGCATCTCGCTGCGAACTAGGGGCGGAAGGCCGCACATCTGAAACAGTGCAACGGGGTGCTACACGTGCCGGCCTTATGACCGGGCTGGCCACAGCGGAAGCAACGGTCACCCGCCGTTACCTCCGCCGTGCAGTGCACCTCCACATGGCCCAACGACAGGCACCTGAAGCACCTGGCCGGTCGGGCCTGCAGGAGCCGTACCTGCGCCCTCAGGAAGCCTCCCACTAGGAGGCTCCGCCCGTCTGCGACCTTTTGGGCCGCCGCGATAGGACAGCCGACAACTGCTGCCCCCTGTCCACCGCGGCCGAAGCGTATAGCTCCGGCCTTAATTGTGTGGCAGTCCCCGGCCTCCTCCACGGCGAGCCTGAGCTCTTCTGCCGTGACGAAGTCGTCCAGGCCCGTAATGCGCACTTCTGCGCATTTAATGGGCCTGGACACCCGGACGTCGGCTGCGTCCAGCGACTCCCTCAGCCGAGCCGCTAGGGCGTCGGCCTTGGGGCCACTGGCGGCGCCAGGGACCTCGAGAAGTCGGGCTCCTGTCCGTGTGCTCTTGCACCGGACGCCCGGGATCTCGAGGGCCTTGAGGTCGACGTTGGCCTTCACCCTGGCCAACACCTCGGCATACCCCATGCCTCTCCCCGCTGCCTCCGCCGTCAGGGTGACGACGACGGCCGTAGTACGGGGGGCACGGAGCTTCCCCGGCGCTGCTTTCGCGGCGGCCGCGGCCCTCCTGGCCTTCTTAGCGGCCTTCTTTGCGGCCTTCCACCTCTTTTTGCTGGCTCCAGCCACCTCCCAACCCCCTTCCAAGGGGGTTCTGGTGGGGGTTACCGGAGCCGCGACTGGGGCTGGGGCTGGGGCCTGGGCTGGGGACGTCTTCCCCTTGCCCTTCCCCTTACCCTTGCTCTGAGCAGTAGTGGGGCCTTAAGCGGGAGCGGGGCGACAGGCCGGCTCCGGCAGGGCCTCTCCCGCAGCCGGGAGCGTACGGCCCTTCCGGGCTGCAGCCACGTAGACGGCCACCGGAGGCGCCAGAGGCGGACGGCGGATGGAGTCCATTAAGGCCTCCATCCGACTCATCATACGCTCCTCAAGCGCCTCCATATACGGTAACCAGGACTCCAGTGGTGCCCTCGACTGCGTCGTCCTAGACGACCGCGTCGGCTGAGTCAGCTGTACCGGTTGCGCCAGCTGCTCTGGTTGCACCGACTGCGCGAGCTGCTCCGGCGACTTTCTTGACGATCACGTCGTTCTCACCGGCTGCGCTGATTGTGCAGGCTGGGCGGAGCTCGCCACCACCCTCTTCAGCTCCTCCAGAGCTGCAGCTAGCCGAGCCGTCTCCCGACGGGACTCGGCCAGCTGTGCCGCGAGAGCCTCGTTTTCGGAGGCGATGCCGAACACAATGTTCAGCATCTCCTCCTTCTGAGGGTCCGGGGACCCCTGGGACGACGCAGCCACCTTCTGGAGTCTCTCCAGGAGTGACCGCGTCTTCCCGCACGGCTCCGACACCGGCCGCGAGAAACTCACCGCCGAGGCCTTCCACCTCGGCGGTGAGTTTCTCGCGGCCCTTACAAGAGCCGAGGGAGCTCGGGTGGATTGCCCAGCCCTCACGCCACCACGCGCCCCTCGGCGGCCAGTAACCACCTTGGACGCCGGCTTCGCCTCGTCGCTGCTGGAGGAGGAGGTCGTCCCGGTGAGGGTAAAGTCCTCATCCGACACGTCCTCCCCCGCCCGAGCCTTTGCGCGCCTCCTGCGCTTGCGGGTCCGATGCATGCCCAGACCCGCCGGGCTGCTTGCCCCACTTCGCTCGTTGGCGGTGTCGAATTTCTCCGACACCGCTGAGGTGTTTGGCGTCACCTCCACGCTTGCGTGCTGCGCGATCTCCGCGCAGACTCCGTCATTCTCGTTGTCCTTTATTTCGTTGCCATTGTCTTTGTTTTTTAATCGATCTGGTTTATTATGAATTGGTTGGTTAATGTCCATAGCATATCCCACGAGTATGGGGGAAAGGTGGTCCATCCAGGCGGAGCCCCCTGCACCTGGATAAGCCTATATACTATGGAGGTCGGCTGGTATCCATAGGTTTTTTACGACTTCGCTGTCGGGTGTTATAGACTTTTCCTTGTCGTGGGCCGGCCAATAAAGGCAAGCCCTCCGGTCAGCAAGATCACAGCGTACCCTTCTGGAGCCACCAGTCAGGTCGTTGCTGATCACCTACCGATTACGGAACGCGAGAGGATGGCTAGTCCTCTCTCACCGGCGGCGGCACAAGTGCCCGTCGGCCCCTGCGTTAGCAGTGGGCCAACCCGCCCCTGGATCCCTCAGGACCCTATGGTGGCCTCAGCCACTAACACCATCGCTCATCCTGTCTCCTCTGAAAGCAGAGGAGTACGGAGAGCGATGTGTTCCCGCCACGTTAGGTATTAGCCGACGATCAATGCCAACCCCATGAAGAGGAATCCATTGACCGCCGCCCAGGGTGTACCGGCCGCTCCGATTCCGTACCCCCCGGACTGCAGCGGGATCGGAATCGGACCGACACTCGAGGAGGTTACCCAACACACACCCCTCACTCCTGCCTGCCTGCTAATCACAAAATGTTAGAACATTTTTGCTATTCATGTACAAATATTTGCACTGAGCGGGAATTGAACCCGCGACCTCTGACGTAACAATGTAACGATCTACCGCTACGCTGCATAGGTTGACAGGTTGATATGAAAACAAGTCAAGTAGATATTCATTTAAGTAACATTCAATTCTCGAACGAAAATGGTACCTTTTATATTTCTTATATAATTATTACGTTTTAAGACTATACAAAAAATCAATTATAAAAAAAGCAATACCATCACCAATTAACATTTGTCACTTAGAGATTTTCTTTTTTCTTTGAATATTTCAAAATCAAAAATTACCACAGTGTGGCACTTTGTTTCTGACAACGAAAAAATACAAAATGTTGATACAATTTGGATTTAGATTGGTAGCCATATGTTACAAAAATCTAATTGAACTAATATTAGTATACATATAAACTTTTCCTAAATAATTTGCAAGTAAAGCTTAAATCGTAGAAAAAATAAACGCTTCTATAAACCGATAGTGAAAGCCATTACCATTCGTTACACGTGTATATTCGTTGATACACATCTTGTCTGCGGCGGCGGCACTCTGCACAAGGTGGTATAGGCCAGACGCAACGACCTTGAGATGTTGCACTTCTACACTCCCTTCCCTTTACACCGCCTCTCCCCTTTCACCCTCCCGTAACTCCCATTCCCCCCTGCCCCTTTTCTTTACACGCTCACAGCGCTATCCTAGGACTTACAACTGCCCTAACTTACACTCAGTTCAGAATATTTACTAGTTTTGTAATGGCGCTCAGTATGTTAGCAGTGAGCTATATTTTAAATTCAAATAGATACTTTATTTCACAGTAATTCGACTTGCTGATTTATTTTATTAGCAATAACAATCATACTGATCTGAATAAACGTCGATGTGTTTCACACCAGTGTGATGGTTTAAATTTAGTCCTCGGTCACGTACTTCTAACTATTTGAAGTTCAATGCGTATAGTATTAGAATTCCATTATCACGTGCTTTTTAACAAACGTGGACATCTAGACGAAACTACCACCTAAGAGTTCTCAACTATTGTTAAGTCTATAAAATCGCACTAATGTAGTGAGGTTTACTGTACTGTAGTCAATCTGACATAGAGAAGACGTTATTTCACTGGTAGGGTCAGTCGGGGTGCGAGAGATATGCTCTATGGGAAACCTTACACCCCGGCGTCTTAAGACCCGAGACGGCGTGCGGTTTTAGTCGATTCAAGCCCGACATAACCCCGCTGGCCGGCGAGGGGGTATCCGAAGGGATTTCCGCACGAAAAAAAAAGAAAGGTACTAAACCTACCTGTGAAATAACTTATAACTGGGTAGATAACTTTTATTACTTAAAGTCAAAAGTATTTACGGATGAAAAAGGATCGATAGTGACTTCATAACAAAGGATGTGCCTAAAAATAAAGGTCCGCTATCGACAAGTCACCATTTCTTAAAATATGACTAGTGAATCATATCAATCCGGCATTTAAATACCTTAATATGGAAGTTCATTATCGGTTTATTCGATTGACCCTACTATATAAGTATTTTATATTGGCCGGATATTATTCATCTCAACCCAGCGGTAATTTAACAAGATTATCAAGTGGACACTCGGCGGTGTTGCAGTTGCCTACGCGAATTTATCAAATTGACGAGGGTTACGGGTAAATTTCGGCCCCGGGCTATGAGTACCACAACACAATCATTTTGGAAAACATTAGCGAGCCATGATTAATTATTATCAGAGCTTGTCTAGATCAACACAGACCTTATTTATCTTAGAGAATATGAAGATTGAAATTCCTTTAGAAACACCATAGCATAACTACAAGATATACATATTAATTCGAAATAAATTATACAATCTGCTCTGAGTTGAAATAAGGTGCTTAAACTTAGGTGGTTTTGCATTTTCATCAATTTAAAGTTAATCAGAATGATGTCGAGCATTACGCATTTTGGATACTTTACTGCAAAGTGTATAAAATGTTATAAAAATTTACATTTCGTACTTATTTAAATTCAATCATTGAGGGTAAGGATTTAGATTCTGTTCGAGTGAAATGTCGGGTAATTTGTCAGTCTGGCGGTTAGGCCCTCTTTTTGCTTTTCAGTTTTATTTTTAGTTTAACTAATGACCGTACAGAAACGTTCCTGATAAGAATGCACTGTGAGCCCTTGCTTGTATGTTTATACCATTTGATTAATATGATGCAATCTAAATGCAAAGATTAAAATGAAAGATTTTATGATGGATCACTGGTAATGTAATTTTATAGATATTGCATGAAGATCATTGTTATATTATTAAGTTGGCTAACTAGCGTACCTACCACCTACCATCACCTTCTTCAAAAATCTCTGCTCACAGGCAAAATAAATGCGTTGTTTAACAGCAATTTTCACTACAGTGTATCAGGTGTATAGTCAATCAGGTGGTCCCAGACTGATATTTTTTTTCCTTACCTAGCCTTCCTTTAACTATGTTCTCCGCAGTTTGAAACCCGACTCAGGCTAAGACAAAAATCTACTAAAATATGAAATTTACCATCGTTTCTCTCTTTTTATAACTCCTTTTTCTGTTTCCTTCTAAAATGTACCAGTAATGTGTATACAATATGTATACAGTAAATATGTACATATACAGTAAATATGTATACAGTAAATTTGTATAAAGTAAATATGTTATTTATGGTTTATGAATATACTGTACCGTGATCATAATACAAAGTATTAAAGATATGTATTCGTGATCACGGGTGGATTGAACCGCAATAAATTCAATTTATCGAAACATTAACCAAACCTTTGAAGGTACTGAATAGATGACAGCCATTTCATGCAGTGAACTGTAATGACCACTTCTGCCCGATGTTGTTACTTCATTCAAAGAATCAGATTGCAGGCTTATTTGATTGTATCTATCATTTTGATCTCCATGCGCGTGGCTGTATCATCATCATCATCATATCAGCCGTAGGAAGTCCACTGCTGAACATAGGCCTCCCCCATCGACTTCCATTTCGACCGGTCTGTAGCGGCCTGCATCCACCGAGTCCCTGCGCTCTTTGCTCTTTGCGTGGTTGTATAGGGTTTTATAATAATTAAATCATCAAGGCAAAATATGCGGCCCATTGCTGTCTGCAATCTACAGAGCACTCAAGAGAGCCTGACAGTGAAAGCTTACTGCACTCTTAGAATGCCAAGGACAAGCCAGCTGCTGCCCATAATCATTATTTAATGAAAACGATAAAATAATGAATTAAATATATAAATAATTCAATATTACTTTGAACGATTATAAGTACTGCATTAAACTGCACAAATTTCATAATTTTATTATCAAAATTATCGCCAAACTTGCTCTTAATATTTTATATCACACTTTTAATGTTATCAAAAGGTGTTAAAATCCATTGAAAACAATATTTAATAGCTATAATGACGAACGTCCAGAAAGTTGGAGATTGTCCAAGGCAAACCATTTCGAGAATAACGACAAGTATCACTTGAGCTTCTACACTTCGCGCAATTTGAGTAAAATTGTGGTAAAAGACCATAAGTGTTCGGATAGTGAAAGGTAATGAAAAGTATAAGAGAAAAAGTTATGCTTGTGCAGGAACATGCATTGGGTACATTATCGCAAATGGTGGTTTATTGATATTTATGAGTTCGTATAAGTCTGTATGTATCGCATGACAAGACAGTTTCGAACTTTAGTCAGCCAGTAATATTTTGATCGTTCACTATTTTTGTTTGATGATTATTTTTGTGGTGGTTATTATTATGTTCTACATATCTTTGTCTAGTTACACCAATATTACTAGTACGATGCTCTAGTTCTTAATTTTTGTACCATTGGTTTGAAACTTTCTCTAGGTCTTTTGTATGTCTCGCATTCAACAAGAATAAGTTATCTGTCAGAACAAAATTGTTGGGAATAGCGTAAATATAACAATAAAACACAAAATCACGAGATAAATAAGTTGAAGTACCGCCGTGCCTATTCCTTGTATGAAGTTAAAAAAGTTTTCTTTAAATTCTTAGTTACGTAACTACAACAGACTGCACCATTATCCTTATTTTAATGATACTTTATATGAATTACTAAATATGTTAAATAGTAGCGACGATAGCCCAGTGGTGTACGTAACGGACTGCTGAGACGAGGTCTCGAGTTCGATCCCCAGTCGCCCCGGGCACACACCTCTGACTTTTCGTAGTTATGTGTGTATTAAAAATGATGATTATCGCTCGCTTAGTAATGTGCCTGGTAGATGGCAATAGGCTCGCCCCCTATTACATTGGAACCTAAACATAACTGGCGACTCGTGGGTGTGTAATACACCTCTGCCTACTCCTTCGGGGATACAGGCGTGAAGTTATGTTATGTTATGTTAAATATCCATTTTGTAGAATTTTATACTATTTTTTTTTACTGCAATCGATCATAGTCCATGAAAACTACTCAAGATCAGGTAGGCTGTATGATTATTTGCCACCTTGGTATTAAAAAAACAGTTTCGTTCGCACATTTGTGAACGATTATAATTTTGGTACTTATTTGCTGGTATACTCTAAAACCAATTAAATGGTTATCCATTGCTTTTGGACGATTGGAATCCCATAACCATAAATTTAAGTAATTTTCCTTTATCAGTGACCATTTAACCATTACAAACAAGCTAAATATGCAATTAATGTTATGATGTCATATAAAATGCCATGTATAAACATGATGCAGGGATGTATTTCGGAGATTTAAGCGTAGCCCCTGTGGCCTAATGGATAAGGCATCGGCCTCCTAAGCCGGGGATTGTGGGTTCGAGTCCCACCAGGGGTAAAATTAACAATTTTTATGGTTATTCTAATTTTGCCTTCTTAAAATGTTTCCATGATTTTGTCATTAACTTTGAAATAAATTATATTTTATTTACACTTACCTACATTTTATTATTTAAAACATTTTACTAACGTATACATTTATAGAAAAATATAACAAAAACTAAGAATATCTAGTTTATTCTTCGCACCGTAGATTTTTCTTTCAGGTCGGCGTTTGACCGCCTGTTGGTAAGTGATGATGTGGTCGATGGTGGAGCACGCTTGCCTAGAAGTAACTTATTCACTCTAGACTTGAAGACTTATATCTTTTCTGGGGGCTCCCACTCCTTAGCTGTACGGATAATGAATGTATTGCTAAAATTAATGTATTTCTTAGCATGGTTGACAAACGCCTAGTGAATCTAGTGATATACTCAGAAGATTTATTTTGTGATTTACCTATGTTACCGTTGAATCGCCATACCTGTGGCTTATACTGTTTCTTCGTGATTTTGAACTTCGAAATAAGGTGTGGAAGCCACAGTTACCGAGATGGCAATAAGTTAAACCGGGCTTTTCGAGAAATATAATCGAATCCCGGTCTCCGAGGTAACAGCCTTGTATGCGACCAGGACTAATGCTAAGATGATAAGGGTATTTCGAGAAAAAAGGTATTCATATTATAACATTTTGTTTCTGATTTCATGTTTTTTTTTGCCAGATTTTTTCGTTTCTTATTTTGACATCTATATTGGGAAACTTTTCAATAAATAAAAACTGGTTTTTTATATTTTTTGCACGAATAGCCTATAAGCCACGATAAGCCTTCAAAAATTACAAATTACATTTCTTTTTCGGAAATCATCGCATGCACGGAACGGTACTTCTTGTCATATACCTAGTCGATGCCCATAGGTACCATAAAATATTCTTCCTTATGTGAAAACTTCAATAGGGCTACGTTAGGGATTTGGTCCCTAACATGAGTTTCACTGAGGGAATTTATTAAAGGTCTCCTCTTCTAACCGGGTGTTTTTAGTTTACTTTTGTTATAGGGCATTGGAAATTGAAGTGCATGAGAAAATATAACATAACATAAACTCACGCCTATATCCCCGAAGGGGTAGGCAGAGGTGCTAGCACCCACATTTCGCCAGTTTATGTTTAGGTCCCAATGTAATAGGTGGCGAGCCTATTGCCATCAGCCGGGCACTTATAAACCTGCGATAAATACACACATAAGTTCGAAAAGCATCGAAAAGTCATTGGTGTGTGCCATGGTAAAACCTGGGATGGAACCCGAGACCTCGTCTCAGCAGTCCATTACCCATACCACTAGGCTACCGCGGCTGAATATACATAAAAATATATACGAGAAAATATAAACCGGATATATGAAAAATCCGTTATTTATATCTCACGATGTGTTGCCTCAGTGATGCAGCGGTAGCAAGTGTGGCTGCGTGAGGTGCCAGGTTCGATTCCGTGTTCAAGCAAAGTTGTTGATTGAAAACGCACAATAGACAGACGGTCCCGATTACGTAGAACTAAAAATGTAACTCACGAATTGTGAATGTATAATCTATTACAACCCAGTAGTGTATGGCAACTGCCAACCACTACACCTGCTGATTGACGAACGAAGCTCCGGGCTTTCTCTAGGGGCTGACGGGTCAGACGGCAGACCGAGGGCTCCGAGGTGAAAGCTGCAGATTTAACTCTGCTTACCATTTAGTGGATATACAGACAGGAGCACATAATATCACTACATATTATAAAACAAAGGCCTCCGCCGCGTGTTTCTGTCCGACTATTCGCGATAAACTCTAAAAGTGCTGCACTGATTTTCATGACGTTTTCACTAATAGATAGAGTGGTTCTCGACGTAGGTTTTAGTATATAATTTGTCAAGTTTTTGTATACATTGGCTTAAATATAATGTTATTTGTTGGAGGTGTCGGACAAAAATAAGCCGTCTGGAGCTTTTAACGAGAACCCTGCCTTATACCCTTTGAGATATAACAAAATGATGTATGGTGGAATTGTGTATCTTATATAACAATAACGAATAATATTTATTTTAGGACATTACACAGGGCCATCTAGACCCAAACTCAGCAAAACTTGCCATATGGGTTCTAGCATGCAGATAAACATACTTAGATACTTTTTTTTGTAAATAAATACATATTATACATGGAAACAGCCAGAACAATGCAAATATACATATTTACATAAGCGGGAATCTAACCGGAACTCTCAGTCGAATGTTCTACCGCTACGCCACAGAGGTATATAGGTTGTGGATGGTGGAATAGGGTCCCATGGGTAGCTGGAATGGGAAAAGAATTCCAAACGGGTGAAACCGCGGGCAACAGCTAGTGATAAATAAAAATGAAGTTATAGTAATTGAATATTTTCTTATGATTTTGCATTACACGTAGATCCTTATCACAATTTCGTTGGGAGAAATAAGATATTTGTGATATACATACTGATATGAGACGTAGGTATTACATTAATGTCAGAAGATTGTGTTTATTCTTACTTACTGACTAGCTGATCCTGCGACTTAGTTCGCGTGGACTTAGATCTGTGTTTAATTATTTTTTGCGCGGATCCCTCATTTTTCTAATATAAAGGTAGCCTATGTTACGCCTTGTAACATTACCTATAGTCCAGTGAAACTCCCGTCAAAATTGGCCCCGACGTTAGAGAGATTACCTCTTTCAAACAGACAGAAAGACAAACAGATTTGCACATGGAAGTATAAACGATACTCGTTTATACATCCATGTGCAATCATAAAAAATCTATTATTTTAATATTACAAACAGACACTTCAATTTTATTTTTTTGTATAGTATAAATATTGCGAAGAAGCTGAGCTCTGTTTACTGTTATGATAGGATTAATGTAAAAATAACTCATGAAAGTTCAACTAACAATGAAGTTATGATTATGTTACATCATGTGCTATTATAAGTAATATGACAAAACTTTTACATATGATTAGATTATTTATTATTCTAACATGTAAATATAAAAAGAATTTAAAAAATATTAAGCAAGGATTACCTATGGAAATGAAATTAGGTTGAACAAAGTTTGGGTTTAATGACCGATAAATTTCGTGAACATGTACTCTTGCGATATAGGTCTCCTTGGTGGCAAGCGCAGGTCCGACGACAGCGCCATTCAGCCAATCATAGACTAGGAATTCAGTGCAAGATGCGACTGAAATAAATTGAGCTGAGCGAGCAGGACTCTTACTTGAAAATAACTTAAGATAAGACATGTTACTACGGCCGCGCGCTTAGCTGAGGCTGCGCGCTCGTGAAACTGTTTTTCGGTGATTATTCCTCAATGGTACATCGGACATGAACCATCTCGCTTCAAAACACTCCTCTTCCACACTATCACTGTGGTAAATTTGGTCAAGATCGCGGGAGTGGTTACGGAGGAGTTTAGCCACCAACAAACGGCTATGCCGCGTAAAAGAAAATTATATTAAACTAATCACGGGCTCAAAGGTCTCGCTTCATTGGTTGATCAGTCCTTTTATTGGTTGGCCAGTTAATGCACACATACTCCGCATGCGCGAACTTTATCACGTTTGTTCACGAAGTTTGCCGGTAACTATACTTTGGGACCTATAACTATACTGGGAACCTTCAAGAGTGAGCAAGCACTATCTTGGTCTCCCAACCCAGTATGGGTAGATCATTTCACATTGTGAGAGTTCACGGGTTAAATTGTTTGAACCCAGAAACAGTAAGATCTGGCTTTAAAATCATGAAAAGTAGCCATAAACTTCATCTTAAACAATTCTTCAGATTACAAGCTAACGGATTGTGTTCTGCAGAATTGATAAAAAAAATGATAGAATACATATAGGGAGGCGAAATCTCTCCTAAGGCTAAGCTAAGATTTCTTCGATGACCCTCAAAGCCCGTCTTTGTGC
This sequence comes from Cybosia mesomella, assembly GCA_946251805.1. Classification (NCBI taxonomy): domain Eukaryota; kingdom Metazoa; phylum Arthropoda; class Insecta; order Lepidoptera; family Erebidae; genus Cybosia; species Cybosia mesomella. The sequence continues at coordinate 13,440,658 of OX276394.1, read as the reverse complement.
CGCGTATATAGGCTGTGGGTCAATTCCGTATTTTAAGTTTAAAAATATGTTTTTGGGTGGGTATTATAGGAAATACGACGACGAACGGACGATACTGATGCAGGTTTTCCTCTCGGGGCAAAGGGCAGACGACTCCCATTTAAGCCTTTAAAGCAAAATTAAAGAAAGTAAGGGGGCTCTGGGCTCTGGAGAGAAAGACTCGGATGGGACTCTCCTTTCTTTAAACCGGGAACAACGCCAATATAATGATGATGGTTGTAACTCAATCACACCCAAAGGACTGAATGAATCTGGATGAAATTTTGTATAGAAATAAACTATAATTAGTCTGGAATAGCACAAAGACTACTCGGAAACCGATTGCTGTGGGTCGCAGTATTTCACCCGGGCGGAGTCGCGGAGAACAGCTTATCAAAGAAAGAAGCTAAAAATAAGAGTTATCTGTTGCTGCAGCTGTTACATATAAGTTATCCTCTGCAGTAGTAGTAGTACTCAAGAGTATAAGACGGCGCAAAGCTAGTGTGTTACGTGACACGAATACCTTCAATCGTATGTGTTAAAGATACAATTTACACCATTAAGTAGTTTTGGTATTAAATTTTTATCCCAGCACTGGCATGACCTCTATAGGCTGTTTCTTATAAAAATTCTTATTAAAACCACTATATCTAATAATACCTTTAAACAAACAATTCTTGTATATATGTATATATTTATAATCAGAATCTCGGAAACGGATCCAACGGTTTTCATGAAATTGAGTATGCAGGGGGTTTTTGCAACTATATCAGTGCTGAAAGGAGGCGCGGAAGCGAGGACGGGACCCTGAGCCTCGAGAAATCGAGGCCGTGCAGTCCATGCTCCGCCAGACTATTGTGGTGGAGTGGAAGAAACGACTTGGGCGACCAAGCGTAGGGCACGCCAGCAGCAAGGCGGTAAGAATTACATTCTCACATACAACATCATAATCATTATATTAGCTGGGATATTGAAGGCTATATACGAAGAACAGGTTAGCTTCATTTATAGCCCTCAATATTACATTGACAGATTCGTGCACCCGTTCCATAAAGGAGGCCCTCGTTCTTCTGATCACTGCATAGAAATCATCTACTCTGTTTTCCGCAAACATACCGGACGCACTGCACCTCCACAGCAGCCCAGCATGCACCGAAAACCATTGTTGTACTGAACTCGTATTGAGTTATACGCACGTTGTGAGTAGTTGCGACAGAGCTGGCATGTATAAATCGCTCGGCAGTACGCATTAAACAGAGTGATTTTAGGCTGTTTTGAACATCTAGCGAAACGCCTAGCAAGCATATTACTCTTTGCTGCTATTCCTCTGCGCTATCTCTCCATGTCCTCATCGTCCTTAAGTTTATCTGTTATGATATGCCCCAGGTATTTAACACTCCCACCACTCTTAGCCGGGAATTGCAAAGAGATATGTCAGGAGCAGGCACCGGTTTATTGTCATGTTTAAGCACCACAATCTCAGTATTTTTTGCGTTATAAACCAACCCGTGCCTCCGTGCATACTCCTCACACAGCTCCAGCAACTTTTGTAACCCTTTGACAGAGGTGCTGAGCAGCACCATGTCATCAGCGTAGCTAAGGTTATTTATATATACATAGTCAATGGAACAGCCTACATTCGCACTGCTCAGCTCCTCCAACAAACCGTTCATGTACAGATTAAAGAGGATGGGAGATGTTATCCCTTCCTGTCTTACACCGGATTTCAGTGAGTACATCTCAGACAAGGTTTGACCCCATTTTCTATTGGCCCTCGTACCAAAATCTCAGAATACGAATTATAAATTGCTGTTTCATTTTTCCCATAACATTTCATAATGTATACTATCAAATGCGCGACTTAAGTCCAAAAAGCAAGCATATACATTGGTTTTTCTGTCTAAATAATATTTTACAGTTTCCTTTAAAGAGAAAATAGCAGCGTCAGTCGAAAAATTGTTACGAAAACCAAATTGTGAGTTATGCAGTCTTAGATATTGAAATATTTGGGGCTGTATCAGTCTTTCAAATATTTTTGACAAAACGGTAGCTATGATATTTGTCTATAGTTTGAGATATCAGATATGTCACTTTTTTATTTTTTATTAATGGTATAACAACAGTTTTCATAAAGTTTAATGGTAAATACCCATGCGTTATGCATTTATTATACAATATAGACAATATCTCCTCTAACTGGGGACCCGCTCTAATAATATGTTCCAGTGTCAAGCCTCCGTGCCCCGGCGACTTACCTCGTTTCATTTTCATAATGCATTAGTGCTCCATATCAGGTGTTATCATAAGCGCGGCCGGCACGGGCGCCGCCGGCGCACGACATCTCGCACTGTTACTGAAAAAATAAAGAGTTTATCTGCACATTTTTGTTCTAGACAGCTTGTCTAAAGGTATATCAATGAAGTATTTGTTAGAAAATGAGATCCATGAGAATTCATGAGATTGCAAATGTACTGATGATATTTGAATTTTAAATCAATAATCATTAAATCAATAAATCAGCCAAAAGAATTAGAATTCGAATATTATTACTTTCGGTAAATAGGTAGAATATTTACGATATACATAAGCTGGTTCGATTTGTAGCACCCACGTGGGTTATATAACGGGGAATTCCAAACACTAGCCTTATTGGTCCTGAGGTATGTATGAATAATCATGATGTCAATTGTGCTGTGAATATTTAAATCATTATATATCATCACGCCTCTATAGGGGAATAGTCACTGGCGAGTTAAGAATTTCTTTGGAATGAATGGGTAGCTACTAACGGGTAAACTATTTGTTTTTTTTTATGAAAATCTAGATATTATCGAAATATCCAGTCGTATTTGGCACCTTCTAACATATATTTCTGCGACCCTACAGAAAATCACAGTTAAATCAATGTATTGTATTTCTGCATTTCTGTATTTATGAATTATGTCAGCTTATATTCAAGCTGGTAAAAGTATAGTTGTCAAAATACATCTTTTTCTGTATAGACCATTAAAAGAGCACTTACAAAATGTCACAGAAAAAAAGAAGAAAATGCACCACAGGTTCACAACGCGGCCCTATCCTGAAAAGACTCCGGCAAGAAACTCAGTGGGTTTTTTGAGTTGTCTTTAAGTAGTCGTAGAGTGCCGGAGACCTTATTACTTCTTATAATAAGCCATATTTTAAGTTGATTTAGGAGCTGTCCACCTAGAATTACGCTACACAATGATAAACGGCCTCTGCGGCGTAACGGTAGTGCTTTCGACTGCTACGACAGGGGGCGCGGGTTCGATTCCCGCACAGTATAAATATTTGGTTGCATGAATATGTCTATTTGCATTGATCTGGGTGTTTTTTGTATAATATCTATGTATGTACAAAAAACCTTTTCTGGAACCCATAACACAACCTAGTTAAACTTTGCTTACTTTGGGTTGAGAAAATGGTGTGTAGAATGTCGTAGAATATTTATTTAAATGATATTAGCCAAAAGGACACTCGTTTAACGTTTACAAGCTGAAACTATAAAGACCAAACTGGGGCCCTTATTAGAAATAACCGTTATGTCACAGAAGCTTGAGTCAAATCTTCGTACACTATAAAAATGATGACACCATAATCGCAGTACACTATAACTGTACAGAGTCAACATTTTCATGGTGTACTTATAGCTTTAAAGTCTTACAGTGTCTAAACAGTTACAAAGGTGACTATTTGCAGTGCAACTGATAAATGCAAGGGATGGTTCCATTCGTAATGTAGCATACCAGATTTTTGGCACACACACCATCCACAGCATTCCTCGATTGTACTGCACAGTCACTCTACTGTCCCACACTACTGCATAATGTGATCACTCGTTAATTTTGCTGATTCTGTAACTATATAGTCACTATAATACTTCAAACCTGTAAGTATTATTATTATATCATATGTCTTAGTACCTTTTTTATTATTTTTTCGTGCGGCCAGCGGCCAGCGGGGGCGTTTATGTCGGGCTTGAACCAACTAAAACCACACGCCGTCTCGGGTCTACAGACGCCGGGGTGTAAGGTTGCCCATGGAGCATATCCCTCGCACCCCGACTGACCCTGGGCCATCTCCGGTTTCAAGATGGCCCCCTCGAGTTTGGGAATCACGGTGTCCCCGTCATGCCCCTCTAGTCACCTCACTGTCCCAGCCTGCTTCCGCTAGGGTGACAGGCGGCCTCACCTGCCACCCCCAGGCCTGCGCTCATGGAGGACGGAGGTCGTTAAACGACCTCCGGCGCCTGAGTCGCCGGCGACACGCGGTAAGCATGTTGCGGGCTCGGCGGGCCGGAAGAGTTCTAAATCTCTCTCTCCCGGTCACTCGGGCGCGCTCCGCCATCTCCTCCAGAAGGAGGTGGCGACGGCCCACGCACTCGCGCTCCGCACCATTGCCGCAATCATGCTGGCCATGTCTCAGTACCTAAAGTAAAGTGCTAACTGTAACTATATAGTGTAAAACTGTGCTAGAACTTATACTACTATCGGTTATTTTTACATCTATACATATAATAAAATCGTAACGAGGAAACATGAAAACTGTACATAGAATTTTTTTTTTCAAAAAAATATTGATGTGTTCTAGGAGCGATACCGATGATGTCGAAAATGTGATTTTTAGAATTTTTGTCTGTGTCTATTTGTCTGCTTTTTATTATCGATGTCCGAGCATCACTTCAAAACCGCTGAACAGATTTGGCTGAAATTTTGCATTAAAATTTCTCTAGGGCATGGTCATAAGCTGCATCATCATCATAAGCTTATTTCATCACGCTATTATAGGTATAACAGGCGCAGTAGAGCAAAATCGTTCTAAACTATTATTGATGACAACTTTATTATTACACGGTAGATCTTTATGAAATTGTGTAGTTCAGCAGAACTCAGACATGGTCGGACTATAAATCATCACGTTTTACCTTAAAGATAATGAGCAGTAAAATGTAAAATCTCAAAACTCGAAATCGAAATCTCGAAAACCCACGTATAAAAGGTAATTGATTAGAGACGCATAGAAATCTCATAATTAATATCATCACGCTATTATATTAAGGAACCGGGCAGTATTTATTTTGTTACATATTTCTCTATCTATTTCGAACGAATTGTCAATGTAAAACGAGTGCACCCATCACCTCATACGGTCAGTTTAATGAAATAACTTAATACTTACGTGTTAGTATCGAGACTATAGATTTCTAGTCTCGATACTAAAACGTAAGTATTAACAGTTACTAACACGTACGTACAGTTACGACAGTGTATGGTGGTTGAATGGTAAAATGAATGGTTAAATATTATGTTCCTAGGTGCTTGACTTCAAACCTGAGAATGGACTTAAGGCATACGCAGTCGCGGGCAACAGCTAGTGTTAAATAATTCCTCTGAGGTTAAGCCTAAGAGACTAAATAACTAATACGACGGTTTACTCCTAAATAAAAAATAAAAAGCCGACGAATTGAGAACCTTGCTACTTTTTGGAACTGCTACTTACTTGTTGGTCCATTACGAATTGCTATTTGTTTTAGAGCGGCGCGGACGGGCTTGTTTTTTCTATTTGAGACTTAACTAGTGTCTACTGAAAGACTGCAAAAAAACGGTATGAATTGTATTATATGAGCTAGTATCAATAATATTGTTGGAAGTTTACGCGAATGTTACACAATGTAAAATATAAAATAACATCAAATAAACCGCGATAGAATCCGTTAAAAATAGTTTTGTTTCAATAGTATCAATAAATGAAAAAAGGAGCCAACGCCTGAGTGTCATCACTGCGACGCGAGCGAGGACTCAGGGCTGCACACGCTGGCGGACTGCCCGGCGTGGGAGGCGCCGAGGCGTGACCTCGTGGCAGCCATCGGGGTGGGAGTCCTCTCGCTCGGCAGCATGATTGCGGCAATGGTGCGGAGCGCGAGCGAGTGGGCCGCCGCCGCCTCCTTCTGCGAGCATGTAATGCTCGCGAAGGAGGTGGCGGAGCGCGCCCGGGAGAGACTTAGAACTCTCCCGGTCCGCCGAGCCCGCAACTTGCTCGCCGCGCGTCGCAGGCAACTCAGGCGCCGGAGGTCGCTTAACGACCTCCGTCCTCCATGAGCGCAGGCCTGGGGGTGGCGGGTGAGGCCACCTGTCACCCCAGCAGAAGCAGGCCGGGACGGTGGGGCGACTAGCGCCCCTCCCCCAAACCGGGGCAAGACGGGGACACCGTGGTTCCCAAACCCGAGGGGGCCATCTCGAAACCGGAGATGGCCCAGGGTCAGTCGGGGTGCGAGGGATATGCTCTATGGGCAACCTTACACCCCGGCGTCTGTAGACCCGAGACGGCGTGCGGTTTTAGTCGGTTCAAGCCCGACATAACCGCCCCCGCTGGCACGCGGGGGGGTATCCGAAGGGATTTCCGCACGATAAAAAAAAAAAAAAAAAAAAAAAAAAAAAAGGTATAACTAGATAGACGTCTGTAGACCCGAGACGGCGTGCGGTTTTAGTCGGTTCAAGCCCGACATAACCGCCCCCGCTGGCACGCGGGGGGGTATCCGAAGGGATTTCCGCACGAACAAAAAAAAAAAATAATAATAATAAAAAAAAAAAAAAAAAAAAAGGTATAACTAGATACTCGAACATATATTTTTTACTAGCTGTTGCCCGCGGATCCGTCTTTGTGGAATTCTGATCCCAGTACAGTAACCCATGGGGACCTATTCTAGGAATAAAAAGTAGCCAAATAACCTATCCCTGTATCTAATTCAGTCAGATCCGTTCAGTCGTTTACGCGTGATTGAGTTACAAACATCCAAATATTCAAACATCTTCACAAACTTTCACGTTTTATAATATTAATAGGAGTAGGAAGTAGGATAGGATAGGATAAGTAGCATACACCATCTCACGCCTGTACATTCCCGACCTTGTAAGTAGGAACGTATCAGACACAAAGGAAAACCGACTACTATCAATGTAAAGAATGGCCACTAAAACAAAAGATTATACCAATTTGAGAACCTTCTTTTTGAGGGTGGGATGACGATCTGCGAAATAAAGCGGGCAGATGCTGGATGCGGCAAGCTGAAGACAGGGCGCTATGTCGCTCATTGGGGGAGACCTATGTCCAGCAGTGGACTAGAGTAGGTTGATGATGAAAAATACAACACTGATATCTAGTAAGATCTAATCCTAAGAGGAAATTGAAGGAGACTGATTGAAATGGAATAAATTGTCATTAAGTTGAATAATGTTTGGTCTTTAAGCTTGATTGATATCCAACGACCTAGATCTCATTTTGGTATTCAATTTAGTTCGGCCTTGGGTAATATACCTTCTATTTACTTAGTAAGTTACCGTTTTAGAATGATATACGTACAAAAATATTCACTTATCTTAAACAATTTAAATAAATAAAAATGAATGGTTAAATATTATGTTGCTAGGTGCTAGACTTCAAACCTGAGAATGAATCTATTTATTATTATTTCCGCACAAAAAAAAATTAAAAAATAAAGGGTAGGTAATTTTCAGGACAACATTTAGGGAGCGTCATATACTAGAGATTTATATACTAGCGACCCGGATCCCCCGGGAATAAACGCGTAAAAAATCCTATAAACGATTGCAGCCCCATCGAGAAAAAAGAAAATGAAAAATACCATCTATGAAGCGGGTTGAAGGTATATCGTGTCTAATTTGCTACAAAATGTCATTTTTTGTCTTTGCATGCAATTTGTGCATCTAATATGCAAATGGGTCCAAATTTGAGCTCAATTGATGCAGAACTTTAATAATAATAATTTCATTTATACTATACAAAAATTTTTTTTTTTAAATATTAACTATAATTGTTTATTGATTCAAAAATAAGGTAACAATTAACGTCTTAAAACTAAGGTATATTTCAATGTTCACAATAGGTAGGTACTGTAACTAGTTTCCAAACTAAGTTGTACCTTTTTTTTTTTTTTTTTTTTTTTATCGTGCGGAAATCCCTTCGGATACCCCCCAAACTAAGTTGTACCTGTTAATGCTTTTTGAGTTCTTGAAACAAGCCAGATTGAAAAAATATTTACATGTAGAATGATATTTGTATTATGTATATTTTCTCCGCGAAATTATTGCCGAATAATATAATAATCGTCAAAGTAAAAGTGGCATTAACTGTACAGACTACTAGTGTTGGGAATGTTGGGATCGAATGAAATCGCTGCTGAAATTAACGAATCGCAAAAAATTTGCAAACACTTATTTGCATTTAACTCGCCTATTATAGCCTTGCGTTTGTAGTTATGGATGTAGTTATGGGTCGGACGACCTGACACATGTGTGGCGTGGTGGTAGTGCGTTCGACTGCTAAGCTAGAGGTCGCGGGTTCGATTCCCGCTCAGTGCAAAAATGTGTATATTTGCGCTGGTCTGGGTGTTTCTATGTATAATATGTATTCATTTATAAAAAAAATATACATAAGTATGTTTATCCGCATTCTAGAACCCATAATATGACAAGCTCTGCTTAGTTTGGGTCTAGATGGCGTTGTGTACTTTGTCCTACAATATTTATTTATTAATTATTTATTATCGTATCTTCTTTTAATGAAAAACATCAAAATGTTGCAGTTACATTGCTACTTTAATGGCTAATTATCATTTTAGTCAATTAAAGACCTCGCATAAAATGGATGACTGGATGCGCAAGGCGGAGGATCGGGTGCTATGGCGTATACAATGGGAGAGGCCTATGTCCAGCAGTAGACTGCAATAGGCTAATTAACGATTGATACGTAAAATAAGTTTATAAAAATATATACAAATTCGAGCAAAAACAAAATATCAATGTGTAAATTCGGTTGAAACTTTTTCACAAATCAGATCGATTGTTATTCGAAATTGAGTACGGAATGTATTTAGACATAACTATTTGACGAAAAATTGAACTGTCCAATATATAACCACATTCCCACTACTGTAACTCCTGTAAACCAGTATGAACCGTAGTAACAGTAATCCACAAAAACCCAGTAATGACACTCGGGAAGTTCCAGGGAAAGTTAAACTATCATAAACCAATTAACTTTAATACTAAACTGCCTATATAAATTAAAACTGTAACGAAAAATTGCATATGAAGTCAAAAATTGCGTCCATCGATTGACCTAAATACGAACGCTTTGTAGCAACTAGCAAGAGTAGCGAGTCAGGGATGCACTGGTACTGATGCACGCGAGAACACTTGACTAGCCCTCGAGTATCACTCGCGTCAGCCCTGCTGTGATGACGTCAGACGATGAGGGTTGGGGCTTTGAAATTTTAAAGTTATGATATTTTTTTGCTGAAAGATAACACACTAAACGTCTTAGGTATACGCATAGATATGTGGCCGATTTTTGAATTGCGAAGTTGAAGTTAAGTATCGTCATCACTTACGCAAATGTGCACAAGTAGGCGTTACGATAATATGGTTTCAATGATATTTCGTTTCGAAGCGAGTAAAATTAGAAAAAATATCCACCATGAAACATGACACATATATCCAAAGTTGCAAACCGAAGTTTTAGGCAATTGGTAGCATGAAATGCATTAATTTCGTAATCGGGCCCTAAGACGGCACATGACATTTCACTCTGCCCAAACTAAACTTCAAGTTACCTAAATGCTATACGTATAAAATTTAAGTAATTTAAGTACCACAACTTAGAAATGATACTGTGTATACCTCGATTTTCGGTATCCAACCTTGCCTGCAAGTCAGTACACCTGCTGGTTGACGGATGTGGCTCTGGTAAAGGCTCTCCTCTCGCGATCGGGGAGTTGGATGGTAGTCATTCCCGTAAAAGTTAAGATAAACCATCTGAGGAATTTATAAGTGAGTGGACCCCGAGTTCCTTAATGCAAGCTTTGGATGCAATCGAGATTGGCGCTCGGATGATGACCTAATGAAATGAATTCTAGTAAAATTACCTACTAAGCCTCTGTTAAAACTAAAACGGTTCTCTGTGAGTATTTTTACTCAGGTTTTCAACAAAATTCAGATAATATTATGCTATTATTTACCTATCTGATAAAAAATAACAAGCAGAGTAAAGAGAGAGAGTAAACTTTTTTGTACAAACTATCGCTCGCACCATTACATAACCGCCCCCGCTGGCTAGCGGGGGGGGGGGGGGGGGCATCATACCAATTTACGAGAACGTAGGCTCAAGTCCATCTCGCTGGTATAGTGCAGATTGAGATGCCTAAAGAATCTTTACAGAGAGAAAATTCAGGTAAGTATGCAGATTGACTTACGATGTTTTCTACCAACAATAATGAAATAAATCATTTATAATGTGAGCATGAACTTTAAAAAGCCAAAAGTGCTTGACCGCCGCCGATCAAATTTGAACCGCTATTAAAATTTAAAAAAAATAACAGAATGCTAATGAAACTTATTTCATATCGATTCTTTATTTTTATTTACGATGAACTTGTGCATTGGAAACTAATCACCTTATCCTTAAAACGATTTTAAATAAAATTGAGCTATTGAATAATAAGAATACTAAAAGCTGTTAATTTATGATTAAAAGGGCAGTTTCTATGTGCATAGTAATATTCAAATTTCTATGAGCATAAACCCCTATACCTTTAACTATACCAATATTCCTTCTTATTTGATAAGAACTTAAAAAGTTTTTAACCGTAGTTCTTTCAGCGGCTTTTGAATGTGACAGCAATGTTCACCATGTTCTTTTTTATAATAAAGTAAAAGAAATCCTGCAAATTGAATATAACAACGTGTAATTTTCGAAAATAAAACCATTTAAACGACATTTTTATATTTCTTTACGATTTAATAATAACAAAATCCTTTCACAGAATATTAATTTATTACGTGCACAGGTGGTATACAAATACATAAATATAGTAAAGGTAGCACGGGCATTATAATATTTCGGCCTAAAGTTTAATGGCCGACCGCGTGTACGTACGAGGTGCAGGTATTATAGTATGCGTGTGCGTAATTTATGCGTGTGTGCGTGGAACGTCTGCGACCTTGGCAAGGGTCGTCTGAAGCCTGAAATTCTGACTGAATTACATCGTGCGAAGCGGCCGGTGCGCGGCGCACAAAATGGGGAGGGGTATAGGGGGGGGAGGTCTAGAAGAGACGTGCTGAATGGTCGATATTCAAATTTTAAATGCAGAACAATGCGTTGGTTATACCCAAACATTTTTGGGTCTCTCATTATTGCTGGCTGGTTGAGAAGAAATAGTTTCGATTCAGTTGAAATGGTTTTAATAAAATTGACCCTGTTGTTTTTAATTAAATCTTAGGTAAGTATATACATTCACTCAGAGTTATTGAAGATTGGTAATAAAGCAATTAAGATTTTTATGCGTTGACTATCCTTACTAATTTTAGCAATGGTTTTACTTGATTTATATGTACAATTATGAACCAAAAAATTTACTTCAAAGCACACTATTGAATCGTTTATCGATAGATAGATATATGAAATTGATTGATCCTTTATTGCATACCAGACATAGGATGTTATATATGTTGACTCTTGTATATTCCTGCCTCCGTAGACTTGAGTCTTCCGAGTCTCTTTGGAATGATTCGTTTTGGTCACACATTCCTCTGTTGTTTCATGAGTCGAACGGACTCAAAAGACACGACTCTTCCTCCCTTTAGGCTGCTGGTTATTACTCTTGTCCACTCAACACAAATGTCGTAATTTCCTCGGGTTAAGTAAGCACTCACGACCAAGAATACAACTGACTAAACTTTTTGCTAAAAGCTTTTTTTTGTTGATATAATGAATATACTATAGCAGCCTCGTCCACACACATTGTAAGACACTAAATTCTGGCCATATTTCGTTTCCAAAATTCTCAACATTTAAAGTAGCTGCACTTTTAAATAATGTAAATTAAATCACTTAATACATACCCAGCCACAAATAGTCACGCCTGTTGTCTGGAAACGGTTAGGCAGAGATGAATAAACAACCACAATTCACCAATGTCTGTATTAGGTACCCGCGTCATAAGAAGTGAGCCCATTGCCGTTTACCAAAATCATTTAAAATGTATAAAGCTCATTTAAATAGAAATAAAAAGACTTTAACAAAATACGAATTTAATCTTTATAAACGCGAGTCCTTTGTAAATTGTAATGATACTCTTGAATTTCAATCACTCGGAGAGGAATTCCGCAAACAAATCTGTGAACTGCAATCAACCGACAGATTTCGATTAGCGAATAACAAAGGAAAAACCTTGACGATTCATACAAAATCTGACTTAAGGAAAGTTGGACAAGTTGTTTTTTTAATTTGATGAACCTACTAAAAAATTGTTTTACAACTTTCCGTTATTTGTCTACTAAGGAGCCCTTTTTTCTCGGAACTAATTTTGAACCAAAAAGAGGAAATAATATTAATATAACCTAGACTTTTGCTAACAGAACGCACACTTTCTCTGCTCCTTCACGTAAATAAAATAATTCTTATAGTTGAATTATAAAACCTTGCGAATCATGGGGTCCATCATCATCATCATAGCATTAGTCCCGATTAGGCTTATCTTGACTTTTGCGGAAGCGACTGCCATCTGATTTACCAACTCCCATTTGGACGAATTCATTGTTGTTATTTATTACAGTTCATCACCACCTTCGGTCCTGGTTCTGCATCTGCAACTATCTATCTGTATTGCAACATGTTTTTGGGTGTAGGGCACTAAAGCATCCTTCTTCGGCAAGACGAACCCGTATTACTGGTAATACTTGGTTACTTCACACTGGATTCGTGCTCTGCCAATGGCTAACCTGTATACCTATTTACAGATCGGCTTATGGCAATGTTTCTGAACTAAGATATCCGCAACTAACTACAAAACAGTATATTTGAGACTATGAGTGATTAGAACCGCGTCTAGTCTTTAACTACCATATTGGATTTAAAAGGATTTATGCTTTAGCCATAATGGAGATTTTGAAATAGTGAACGTTGTGGCTACTATTAATTCAATCGGAAGGATGAACATGAACACAAACGGGTCATTATTTACGCAGACTAAATACATTAATGTAACACCGGTTCTGGATTTACGGGGAGAAAATTTAAATGAAGATAATCTATAGTGGCATTTAAATTTGATACCTACTTTATATAAGTGGGAAACAGTGAACCGTTTCTGGAATATTTTTTCATAACTTTATTTAAATTAAGCATACATACACATAAAAAAGAAATGATAGATTTCATTTGAACAAAAAAAGCAATTATAAAAATCCAGTTTGCAAATATGCTTTGAATGAATGAAGCAATTGGAATACTAGATGTATTGTGTTCCGGGAATAGTAGCTGATATCCATTTTAGATATGAAACGTGTCACCATACTATTGGTTCCCAAAAAGGTTAAAGTTTTTCCAGAAATGCATGATTTCTCGAGTTTCTACGGACTTCACCTTCATAGAACGCATAATCACTGGTGACTAGATAATAGTTTGGGTTTGCGAGAACGAAATCCTACAGTCTAATACTCACCACTCTCACCAGTCCACAATCTTTAGAATTGAGTCTCAAAAACGAACTGTAATTCATGTAAAATAACACTTTGATTGTATTATTGAATTAATTGTAAACGTTGATTATATTCTTCTTTATTTTAAGTTAATTATATAGGTATTAAATACACATTATAATTCTAGAATATCTCTTTTAATTATAATATGGGAATATGTTACCTAACTGTTCCGTTAAAAAATATTAGTAAAATAAATGATAAAATACAATTCTCTGCAGTTTATTTTTGGGGTTCCTAAAGATCCCACGCAACAACTCGCGTTACAAAATAGGTGCGACAGCTCGAGGATTAAGCATCCTATATAGATGAAGCGAAATGTGCAGACCACATTCTGATTTCTGGTATGTGTTGTAGTGATCCCAGGCTACAATTGAACCGATGTTGATGTCAGACCCTCTCCCCCACCCCTGTTAGTTAAGACATGTGTTTCATGTGTTTATATAGATCATTCGTAAATAAAATATTGCATAGATATATAATAAGACTTATTGGCGCTTAAATAATTAAGAGCATGTCTCAAATACTTCAGGACCTGCATAAAACCGTCTGGACCTGCCACTTCAGCTTTTTAGGACATTTATCATTGTATTCACATTATCTGACCGTATTTTCTTCAAATGTTTCTATTTATAAATCCTATGACAATACAAATAAGTTTCAAATTCGTATGCTTTCATGGTTTTCTTCAGCATATTGTATGACAGCTAGAATAAAATTTAACCGACCTCTAGCGGCGGCCAACGAACGCTACTGACATTGAAACGGGACGAAGGTAGGCCCCACACCCCTGAAAATTTGCCTCTAGCTTGCACTCCCTTAACGATCAACCCCCTTCGGGTGCGAGGATAAATTTCACAAAAATCGCCGCCGGCAGACGCATTGTATGCGTTGAAGAAAGGGTGCTCAAAATCACAGTTCATTTAGCTGTATTCTACGTTGAATGAAAACTTACGAGAACGTGTATAGGCATTGTCTAGTAAGTTTTAATACAGACTTCAAGGATTTGGGTGTGTTCTTTTACTGGTGCGAAGATGTAATGGCCTCACAGAAGTCATGAACGCTCTGGGTTCAGATTTCCAAGTAGTTATTGTATGTTAAATTCTTTTTTTCGTAATTTTCCCGAGTATTTTACGTCTTTACGTATTTTAAAGTATTGAACACTAAACTTTAAGATCGAAGACTTATACCCTTGGGAGTTGAAACTGCCGAATAGGTAACATACATACAGATACTCATGCCTTTATCCCTCCGGGGTAGGCAGAGACAACAGCCTACCATCTGCTTCTGTCCTTGCACACATTACGAACTAACTACTAAGGTAGGAATAGGTAACAATAGGTAACAATACAGGTTAATTAATTTCAAATATTATCAATGTTATTGCGTTCACCAAACCGAGTTTTTTTTACCGAAGTACTAAACAAACACAAATTAAACAATTAACAATGGTTATGAAAAAGAAACTGTATCACAATTATTCCAAATTTTCATTTCCTGAAGATTGCTTCGTTCTTTCTTTCGAATAAAATTGTAAATATACATTTTTTTAACTTCTTTTTATTTATTTTTTACTTTTTTACTTTTATTTTTATAAGTACCAGTGGTACTTACCATTTTAGTGCAGAGAATCGATTAGATATATATTATATACATGAGTTTCCTTAATTATTATGGTAAGAAGAACGTGGCAAGTCAGTAATCGTGATCTTAACGTTGAATCTCAGTTGGATCCGAGGCTTTCACTACGTAGCTCGAGATACCGCAGGGGCTAGTGTTGAAAGTTAATCTACTTGACATGTGTTAAGTAGGAACAGAAAAGTTAATATGTTCTTTAGTTATTGCAGACGTAATTTTGTTATAAATGAATTGCATAGGTAGGTACGTAATTAAATTAAATATTTATCTAGTTAGTATATGAAAAACTTTGAAATGCCTCGAATAGGTTTTATTTTAAATAATAAAGTTTATTGGACACAATAAGAATAGATACCTTTTTTTACAGAGTGAAAAACAATTCATGAAATATAAATTAAGCAGTTTTTAGTAGAAAAAATATTTGTCAAGATACCTTGCACTGTTATTTTATATTTCTTCCTTTAATTCTGTAATGTGCTCGTTTTTACCTAAAAATATATAAATTTCTTACCTAAATATATTTATTTTGCCAATAACTCATTTAGTCTAAGCATAGACCAATATATAAATGATATATGTTTATTATTCGTCTATGGTATAAGCAAAAATGCTAAATATATTTGAATAAAATAGAGAGAAAACGGAATGGGAATGAATTTTAGTCCCTACCTGCACCAAATTAAAGATTTATCAGACTAAACATAAATTAAACCCGTACCAACATTGAGGAAAATTAACAATGATAACTATGATATTTGGATGAAGTCAAATGGCTTAATTCATTTACGCCACAAACCAATAGTTATGCACGTCAAGTAATACTTATGAGCGTCCATTGATAAACAAACAACTAACAATCAAGGATTTAAATTACATAATGGGTAGGTTTAAAACGGCAATAACAATGTTACATAATGAGATCATAGAGGGAATTGTTGTACGTTGACATAATTGTAGAAGAATAATACGAATAAATGTAAATCTTTATCAAATCAAAAGTATAATTTTTAATATACGATTTTTTCTTAGTTTACCGCCATCTGTTCAAACTTTTCTGAACTACATTTAACCTACAGTTTAACGCCATCTATAAATTGAGCTAAAACTTAATGAAAAGTAACGCACTTACATAGTATAGAGAATCTTCACTAGAGGGCAGATTGAGATTTCCCTACCAAGGTATTTTTATTTTAGTCGGAAAATAACTTTCACTAGACTTCTAATATCACTTCGTTGTCCGCCTGTCTGTCAAGAACTTTTTCACAGAAACGTATAGAGGCATAAACTTGAAATTTATACCAAATACGCAGGTCAATAACGCCTTGAAGCTGTGAAAAAACTCTATCTTCTAGATCAATGCAATCAAAAGCATATTTATGCAGCATATTTCAACAATCACAAGGAAATCAAAACCTATAGGGTAGCTACAATCATGACATTTTGCAGTAAGGAAAGTCTTATGGCACAATTAAAGGAAAATTCCGACAACTGTTAACCGTCCGCCTACTTTATATTTTCCCTTACGAAAATCCCCTCCCCCCTGCAGGTCAGCGGGGGAGATTATGTGGGAATCGAACCGACTAAAACTACACGCCATGTCGGATCTTCAGAAACCGTGGTGTAAGGTTCATGGGCCATGAAGCATTTCCCTTCCACCTCAACTGACCCAGACCCAGGGTTTGGGAACTACAGTGTCCCCGTCTTGCCCACGGAAAAGGGGGGCCTGCTTCTACTAGGGTAACAGGCAGCTCAACCTGTCACCCCCAGGCCTGCGCTCATAAAGGACTGAGATCGTTGAGCGACCTCCGACGTTTGAGTCACCTCCACGCCTCACGGGCTCTCCGAACCTGAGTCACTCCCGGACCCTCTTCGCAGGCTCCTTCTCAAACATTTTTCACTCACAGAAGGAAGCAGCGGCAGCCCACTCGCTCACGTCATCCATTTTTGTACGGAACCCTCATTGCGCGAGCGCGAGTCCAACTCGCGCTTGACAGGTTGTTTTACTTTTTAGTTGGTCTTCTATAATTTAGCATATTTTGAGCTTTTTTAACTAATTATTTATTTTAAGATGGTACCTATATATAGTATCAAAATGATTTGAAATAAGCACCATGTTTTTATGTCC
The DNA here is from genome assembly GCA_946251805.1 of Cybosia mesomella. Classification (NCBI taxonomy): domain Eukaryota; kingdom Metazoa; phylum Arthropoda; class Insecta; order Lepidoptera; family Erebidae; genus Cybosia; species Cybosia mesomella. The sequence continues at coordinate 13,423,303 of OX276394.1, read as the reverse complement.
ACAACAACTGCTTTCTATATAAGTAATAATAATAATCATGATTATTGCGTATTCGCATCATAAATAACTATGAAAATATTGAAATAAAAGCCTTGAATATGCTAATGGCTCATTAGATTAGACCTCAACCACGCAAGAATTGTTTAACCATCTTAAAGAATAAGTATTAACGAAACAAACAGTATAAAAAAAACTTTAAACTTAATGTGATTGTTCATGGACAAGATCTTCTAAGGTAGTTAGAACAGTTCAAATCAACCATAGTTAACCTTTTTAAAGGGGCGTACTCAACCTTTTCTTGAAAAGCCGTACTCAACCTTTTTTTTTAATACGTTCAGTCATGGCGTTGAGAGCCGCAATCAAATAATATTCAGGGGTTAATAGATTAAATTCACATAATATGATTATTAATGTGATGAAAAAGTAAAAGAAAAACAATAAAGCAAATTAATTAAGTATGGTAAGTAAACAATGACGAAAGAAGTATGGTCATGGCATGACATGGTATCAAAAAAATCCGTTCCCGCATTGGGAACGCACAGGTAGATTCGTGAAGCAATTAATATTATTTTATATAGAGAACTACGACTTTAAACAGTTTAATTTTTTTTTCTTGAAAACTGTAACTTTTAGCGAAAAACTTTTCAGACATTTGTTTTAGACTTAAAAATGGCCTATCGATTAAAAATGTTTTCGACGGCAAGAATGTTCACCGGTTAGAAGTTATGATTTTTTTCCCGAAAAATTTTGGTTTTTCCCCCCACCACTTTTAGTTAAAGTTTTAATCTTATAGGTTTATAATTAAAAGTTGTTGGTATTCATGTATACTATGGGATAAAATTAGAACGGTTCGAATATCTTTCATGGAACGTGAAATTTTGAGGAAAAACTGATTTCACAAAAAGTGAGGCCCTACCGCCCCTTAGGCCGGATTCAACCCGTTCACGAACTTAAACTAAGTTTACACCCAAGCAATTTTTGACCGCAGTTTGAAAGCGATCAGGGCAAAAATGCGACCGTGAGAGTGCCGCAAATTTTGGGAAGTGGAACCATACATACATATATATATATATATATATATACATAAACTTTTTGACCAGTGGTCATTTCGGACTCAGGGGGTCATAACTAGACCTCCTATGAAGAATTTTTTTTTAAATTCGACAGTAGTCAAGAAACCAATAGGTAGATCGATTTCGTGCAAGCTCTTTGAAAGAGTAATTGCGAAGCGCCTCGTCGAGCACCTCTCAAGAGTGGGGCCGGACCTGGCGGATGGCGAATATGGCTTCCGCCAGAGGCGCTCCACCGTGGATGCCATCATGCGCGTGAGGGCTCTGGCGGAGGATGCAGTAGCCCGGGGTGAGGTGATGTTGGCGGTGTCCCTGGACATCGCCAACGCGTTCAACACCTTGCCCTGGAGTTGCATTAGGGAGGCGCTCGTGTATCACGAAGTGCCTCTCTACCTCCGCCGCATAGTCGGGGCGTATTTGACGGAGAGAGCCGTCATCTACCCAACCGTGACCGGTCTCGGTCGGCGTGAAATGTCGTGCGGTGTTCCACAGGGATCGGTCCTGGGGCCGCTCCTGTGGAACATCGGATACGACTGGGTGCTTCGCGGTGAGCTCGTAGGCGGTGCCGCCGTCACGTGCTACGCGGACGACACGTTCGTGACGGCGTGCGGGGCGACGTACCGCGAAGCGACCCGAAAGGCCACGACCGCGGTTGCCCAAGTCGTTAGGCGGATCCGGCGGCTGGGTCTCGAGGTGGCCCTGCATAAAACCGAGGCCCTGTTCTTCCATGGGCCTCGGAGCAAGCCACCCGAGGGATCCAGTCTCATCGTGGGAGGAAATCGCATCGGCATCAAGCCCCAAATGAAATATTTGGGGCTCGTGCTCGACGGCCGATGGGACTTCGGAGAGCACATCCGAAGTCTGGCCCCCAAATTGAAGGGCACAGCTCTTGCTCTGGCTCGGCTGTTGCCCAACATGAGGGGGCCCGATGACTCCTGCAGGAGACTCTACGCGGGGATCGTGCGGTCCATGGCCCTGTATGGGTGCCCAATATGGGCGGAGGCCCTGAGGACCAGAACTGTACGGATGCTGCGCGCTCCGCAGCGGGTTCTGGCCATCAGGGTCATCCGAGGGTACCGCACGATCTCCTTCGAGGCGGCGAGTCTCCTTGCCGGAACTCCGCCATGGGACCTGGAAGCGAGAGCCCTTTCGCAACTGTACCAGTGGCGAAAGGAGGCGCGGGAGCAGGGATGGAACCCCGAGCCTCGAGAAATCGAGGCCGTGCAGTCCCAGCTCCGCCAGGCCATCGTGGTGGAGTGGAAGGAACGACTTGGGCAACCAAGCGCAGGGCACGCCGCAATAGCGGCGGTAAGGCCCATCATGGAGGATTGGCTGGAGAGGCGACACGGAAGCCTCTCCTACCGACTGACGCAGGTGATCTCAGGGAAGGGGTGCTTCGGGGACCACCTGCATCGGATCAGGAAGGAGCCAACGCCTGAGTGTCATCACTGCGACGCGAGCGAGGACTCAGGGCTGCACACGCTGGCGGACTGCCCGGCGTGGGAGGCGCCGAGGCGTGACCTCGTGGCAGCCATCGGGGTGGGAGTCCTCTCGCTCGGCAGCATGATTGCGGCAATGGTGCGGAGCGCGAGCGCGTGGGCCGCCGCCGCCTCCTTCTGCGAGCATGTAATGCTCGCGAAGGAGGTGGCGGAGCGCGCCCGGGAGAGACTTAGAACTCTCCCGGTCCGCCGAGCCCGCAACTTGCTCGCCGCCAGAGGTCGCTTAACGACCTCCGTCCTCCATGAGCGCAGGCCTGGGGGTGGCGGGTGAGGCCACCTGTCACCCCAGCAGAAGCAGGCCGAGACGGTGGGGCGACTAGCGCCCCTCCCCCAAACCGGGGCAAGACGGGGACACCGTGGTTCCCAAACCCGAGGGGGCCATCTCGAAACCGGAGATGGCCCAGGGTCAGTCGGGGTGCGAGGGATATGCTCTATGGGCAACCTTACACCCCGGCGTCTGTAGACCCGAGACGGCGTGCGGTTTTAGTCGGTTCAAGCCCGACATAACCGCCCCCGCTGGCACGCGGGGGGGTATCCGAAGGGATTTCCGCACGAAAAAAAAAAAAAAAAAAAAAAAAGGTAGATCGATTTCGGGGTGCTTGGTTGGGGACCTCCACGCGGTGCACCCTGGGCAACGGAGACGGCAGCGCCTCTCTCCTAGGGCGGGAGAGACGCTGCCACCTACGGCCAACTCCGACCGAGGCGAGGACGGCCCTGTTGAGGGCTGTTCGGAAGCTTTCCACGTGTCCCTCTGATTAGCAGATGGCACAGTGGAGAGCAAGTAAGGGGGCCATCTGGAAACCGAAGATGGCCCAGGGTCAGTCGGGGTGCGAGGGATATGCTCTATGGGTAACCTTACAAACCGGCGTCTTAAGACCCGAGACGGCGTGCGGTTTTAGTCGGTTCAAGCCCGACATAACCGCCCCTGCTGGAGACCCCCCGCTCTCCAGCGGGGGCGGTATCCGAAGGGATTTCCGCGCGAAAAAAAAAAAAAGGTAGATCGATTTCATCGAAATCTACCTAAAATCTTACCAAATGTCTTTATGAGTATAACATTAATCATGAAGAGAACGAGTCCGGCCGTTAAGGTCCTATTCTGGTAAGCCCCCGGCACTTGAACCAATACTGTTGAAAACAAAAGTGTTTTGAATTTTTGAAATACATTTGAATTTAAATATTTTTGTTTCGTCAAACTCTGTGTACTGTCTGTGTATATACACTTATGTACCTACTCAAAACGCCTTTTCTGTGATGGGTGCCAAATTGAAAACAAATTCATTGTAACACAAGGTGGGCCAAACGAATGGGCTCGGTGGGCCACATTAACACGCGTGTCGCAGGTTGAGTACAGCTGGTTTAAATATTATCAACCACAGTTCCAACAATAGACCTTGAAGTCGTAAAGAGGAAGAAACGTGAACGTAACCATGAGGAATTGAATCGTGACGAAGCTGTTACAGCTGCCGCAAAAGGTACGCACCTGTAAACAAATGCTGACAAAGAGCCTATGAGAACGCATTCGCTCGAAAATGTTAGTGACTTCAGGACTTCCAGTATCTCACCCATGTGTTGCAATTCCAGCCATTCCAGTAATGTGAAAATGTTTTATGAAGGAAATATTTTTATCTTACACAAAAGATAGCTGCCCCGGCGTAAATATCAGTCTTATCTTAAGTTAACAATTTATGTTCTAAACAACTTGTATAGTAGAGACATAAGTAGTTAAACTTTCATCTTATCTAATATCTTTAAACTAGAGAATAAAGTTAATATTTGTGTACATTTTTACTTCGTTACTATATCATATGATACCTACTTATATACCTACCTATTTTATAATAAAATGTCTTGCTTCTAGAAAAATAAAACATATTGCCTCCAGAAACGAGTTGTTTGGCGTCTCAACTTTCACAATCTCAAAACAATTACGAAGAAACCTATTCTGTAGTTAAGTTTGCAATTCTTTCCGGAGTTTTTTTTAACGTGTTGAAACCCCCACGGGCTTCACCCCGTCGGTGCCAACGATGGAGTGGGCGTGTCGGAATCGGACCGACTAAAACCACACGGTGTCCTCCTCAAGTATCCATTGCCGGGCACCCCGGGTAAGGTGAGGTTCGGGGGTAATAAATTTATGATAAACAAAAAACAAAGCTTAGGGTGCTGCCAACTCACCGACGCGGGATATAACCCGACCCCACCAGGCGAGGCCACGGTGGCGGCCAAAGTCCGCCGGTAACCCTGGGGTTATCCTTTCGAGGGCTTACCCGGGGTGCCCGCCAACGGACACTTGGGGAGGACACCGTGCGGTTTTAGTCGGTTCATGCCCGACATAACCACCCCCGCTGGCCGGCGGAGGGGTATCTGAAGGGATTTCCGCACGTAAAAACAAAAACAAAAAAAAGGGTGCTGTGCTCTTACGTGGCTATTTCAGATGATAAATCATTAAGAAGCAGTATTGTATGATTCATTTACGTTTTTTAAAACTGTATAATGTATATATGATATGATATATGTATAATGTATAAATATATATAATCCGAAAGAATTGTCATTCCATTTCAAATGAAAAAACTCAGAACTTATAAATCTACAATTGTAACTATTCTGAAATTAGCAGTCCGACAGTCAGATAATATATTACGGTTAACACAATAATTACACTCTCGTTTTTTCATTTACGTTCCCGCGTACAGTTGGTTAGTCATTTCACTGGAACTTATTATCTTATTAGAACGTCAAGATTATCTGGAAATGAGTCAATTGAAGCCCATTAAAATCTAAATTTATTCGTCAAAATGTTAATCTTAATTTTAGTCACGTTATGATTACAAAATCGTTTTTTCTACAGGAAACTTGGTATTGATAGATTGATAATACTGTAATTGTCTATTTAGTAAGAAGTATATTGACGACTTCTATTACTTATAACCAGGATTTTCAAGATTTAACAGATTTCCTACAGTGCGACTACGGTCTCCATAAGAGTGGTTGAGGTATAAGTTGATTAAAGTAAGATTATTAATTCCAGTCAGTAAAATGACAAGCGCGGGCCCATCATGGAGTATTGGCTAGAGAGGCGACACGGAAGCCTCTCTGACAGACTGAAGCAGGTGATCTCCGGTAAGGCGACAAGCACCCCCCTCCCCCCCAAGGCAAGCACCGTGTCAAGGCAAGACGGGGCACCGTGGTTCACAAACCCCTCGGGTCAGTCGTGTTGCGAGGGAAATGCTTTAAGGGCAACCTTACACCCCGACGTCTGAAGACCGACAGCGTGCGATTTTAGTCGGTTGAAGCCCAACATAATCGCCCCCGCTGACCGGCGGGGGGTATTCGTGGAGATTTTCGCACGAAATAAAAAAGGTATAACTTGATTTCCCGTTTTGGAAGTCACTCATCTACAATGAAGTCGGAACTTACGCTACCCTACTCGAGACGACCTTGATCTTCACAACATTGTTATCCTTCTTCTAATGTCAATCACCATTGCACAAAAGAAACCACCTAATACTGAAATCCATAAATCATTACCGAGTCATACTTTAACCACGTAAGGTCCTTGATGGCATAATGGCTATCGTTTGCGGTACTAGGTACCACAAGTTCTGCATTTATTAAGCGTAGCGAGCCGAAGGCGAGCGAAGCGTCTTTGGTTTCAAAGTTGCATTTCAAACAAATGATACTCCTCCGAGACCGTTTAACCGATCTCGACCAAATTTGCCACGGTGATCAAGTAGACATTACTGAGGGTCGAATGTCCAGATCGGTCTTGCCATCGAGGAATAATCACCGAAAAACCAAATCAATGGAAAAAGTCGACCGGTCACGTTGACCTATTGTTGGATAGGCAAATCTCGCTACGCTTAAGTTTGGGTTGATTGCGAAGCTGGTAACCGTCCTAGTTACCATTACCCTAAAGAGATGAGAATGCCTAGAGGGGTTCATAGCTAAGTGGTAGTGTTGCCCATTGCAAGACCAAGACGAGACTTGAGCCAGTCTTGGTCTTGGTCTTGCACCGATACCCCTGGTCTTGGTCTTGGTCTTGGTCTTGCACGCTCAGTCTCGGTCTTGGTCTTGGTCTTGCAGCAAGAGTCTTGCGAGTCTTGCAAGTCTCGCACTTATCAATTGCTTAGTGTGATTTAGTAAGATATGAAACATCGTAATGAAGTATGGAAACTTGAGATTACATTGACATAGATTCCTATGTCAATGACTTGACATCATTTTTTAAATATTGTCAAGATAAATAGTGATAGTAATCGTAATCACCATATATGGAAGGAAACATAATAAAGACAAAGTATGCAAAATACTATTTATTGAAATTATCAATTTTAAGCTCAAGAAACAATAAACATGGTAAATATCAGGTAGATTTTTAATAATATTAATAATAAGAGTATTATTATAATAATTCTTTTGACCAAGAATTAATGCAAAGTAACCACCTGGCTGACTCATCACTTAACCTATTTCTGTGTTTTCTTATTACTAGTGATGCTTTAGAAAATAATCTTCAGCGGGTACTGAAGTTGCAGGTATTGAAAGAAAATCACGAGCCATCTTGGATAAAATCGGATATTCCGTTTCATGCGTCCTCCACCACTCTAAAATGTCTTCCGAGCTGGTGGCTCTCGGCTTACTTAAATACTCCTCCAACTCGTCAGTTTTCATTAAGCCACAGCCAGATCCTGAAGACGTAGAGGGACCTGTGTATAGCTTCTCGAAATCTATTATGTCTTCATCTTCAATATCTTCATCATGATCGTGAAGAATATTTTCAATATTTTCATTGTTCTGTGGAGACTTAGACATAAGGTTTATTGTACTTTTATATTGCGTATAAATTTCATTGAATTTGCGCAGGCTTTCTGTTTTTATTTGCTGTCCCCACGTAGTCATTTCGAAAGTCTCAGCTTTGTGCCTAGGGTCTAAAATTAAACTTGTACAGTAAATCCAGTTGCTCTTCTTATAATGCTTAAGCATTTTATCTCGGGCTGCTTGAAAACCCAGAACGAGCTTTTCGTCCACTTCGGTTCGATTTGGTTTCTCGTCTAATTGTTTTGCCATGGATTCAATTTTATCCAGTAAAAGATTGAATGACACAACGACTAGCGGTATTGTAACATATTTTTCTCCACCAAGTTTAGTTGATAAAACTTTAAAGTTTATTAGAAACTTATATATTTTGTCGAGTATTCGCCATTCAATTTCCGTGATTTGAAAATCGTTTAATTCGCTGACAGAAGTACACAATATGTTAATACCCATTCGGACTTTTATACCAAATCCAATCATATCATGTGTAGAATTCCATCTTGTTGGACAGTCAAGTATGGGATTAAGATCAGCTGGCACACCAGATGCTTCACAAGCAGAGTGGAACTTTCTTTTTAAGATCTCACTTCTTTTTATTTTACAACAAATACTGCGTAATTTTGTAATCGCTGTACGTGAATCAGCAATATTTGGAATATGTTCTTCATCTTCTTCACTTTCCTCTTCATACTGCTGTTCTCTTTCTGCATTTTCAGTGTCACTATGTAATGCTAAAGTTTTTAATAAATCTTGTACACCAAGGTTCAAAATGTGAGCAAAGCACCGGAAATGTTGATTGTCTGAGTCAAAATGTGGCATTTGTTTGCCAAGTTCAAACATAAATTGCGTATTTGCACTAGCGTTGTCGACCGTAATACCCTGTATTTTATCAACCAAATCATATTCAACTAAACATTCGTGGAAAATAGTTGCAATATCTTCCCCAGTATGTCGACCGTGTGAAGGCATAAAATCAAGGACTATAGATCGATATTTCCACTCGTTGTCTATATAGTGCACAGTGACGCCATAGTAACTCCTACCAGCAATAGAGGTCCATCCATCTATGGTAAATGACATTTTGCACGAGTAATGTTGTAGTCGGTTCTTAACATGAGATTGTAGTTCTTCAAATCGCTCTTTAATCTTCCGTCTGAGAGTTGACCTTTTAGGAAATACCATCATCGGGTTCGGGCAAATGGATCGAAAATATTCTTGTGTATCTTCATCATCAAAAAATGAGAAAGGAAGATATTTTTTCACAATCCAATCAACTGTAGCTGCCACAAAGTTTTCACTGCGGTTTCTAGAAAGTGCTGGCTGAAATAAAATAATAAAACATATTATGATAATTATATGATACAATACAACATCAATACTATGAATATTTTGTTTGTTCGTCGTTTAATTATTATTAATTAACAGCTTTTCACTAAATGTATTATGATAGTATACAGAGTGATCAACCCAAATGGGTCAGTGGGGAGAAGTTAGAAACTATGAGATATAGCGAGATTTGTTATTAGCAACCATGGCTTCGATTTTGGATATAATAATAATGACAGTCAAACTTTTCTTCTAACTTTCATACATAACCGGGAATCGAACCCGGTCGAAGTCTCTGTAAACAAATTCAGTTAATAATAATGACATTCAAACTTTTCTACTAACTTTCATACATAACCGGGAATCGAACCCGGTCGAAGTCTCTGTAAACAAATTCAGTTAATAATAATGACATTCAAACTTTTCTACTAACTTTCATACATAACCGGGAATCGAACCCGGTCGAAGTCTCTGTAAACAAATTCAGTTAATAATAATGACATTCAAACTTTTCTACTAACTTTCATATATAGGTAACCGGGAATCGAACCCGGTCGAAGTCTCTGTAAACAAATTCAGTTATTTTCGTTATTATTGTGAGAAGCGTCGATAGCTTAGTGGTTAAGGAGTCCCTTACTATTGAGAGGTCCCGGGCTCGAATTCTAGCCATTACACTACCGAATGTGAACCCACTCCTAGCACAAGCAATTTAGCTTAGTTGCAGGGGTTACCGGGAATATTAGTAATTAATCGGTCATAATTATGATTCATTTATCTGCATAGACCACTTTTTTATCTACATCGATATTTATGCATTACAAATTGTTTTGTTGGCGCACCAACGCAATTTGTAATGCATGGCGAGATATACGGCTCTGGGTCAGCCGGGGAGAGAAATGTGCACGACAATCTCCCACGCACAACCAATGACATGGGGCGGAAAAAAATGTTAAATAGGTATCTACCTACTTGTTACCAGAATTGCCATACTTTTATATGTTTTGTTGTTGGTAATTAGGTAGGTACCTAACTATAATTACGTATATTAACACTTAGGTAGGTATTTTTTCTTACCTGTCTATTTTCTCCATCTCTCATTAAAAACTTTGATATGGGCCCCTTTGTTGGCTTTTGCTTGATTAGTTGACTTGCAGGAAGTAATAGTCGCGATTCCTTCTCGTGAAAAGACAGTAGATGCTTCCTTAATCCTGAAGTATTTCTGTTCTTCATTTTGATTTCAACTTTCTTATGGTGGCATAACTTACATGTAGCAGTTTCAGTGGCATGAATTATATCGAAAAACTCATCAAATTTACTTTTTAGTCTTTTAGACCTAGTCCAACTCTCACTACTCTGACTAGAACTATTTGAATCTATGTCACTCATTTTAAAACCCGGTTGACTCTAAGCGCAGCTTAATCAAAACCAAAATGCATTTTTATCATGATGAACGCCCTTATATACAGCACATGCCGAAAGGCCAAAAGATACCTACATAACCTACGTTCGGCATCTATTGACAAAAATAATATCCTTCCAAAGACTATAAAAACAGAAACGTAATCTTAACGTAGTATCAAATTCCTCAAATCCAATCTCTGCAATCCGAGCAAAACAATAAAGTGACGGAGGTAACTAAGTGAATTCTATCAAAAGAGGAACGAAATTATTATTAATTGACTTCAACCCACCTTTTTTTAAGTTTTTTTAAGACTATTGCACTAAGCACTAACCCTATTAGGTAGGTTAGGTACTATCCCTGTGATCAAGTAGGTATAATACTATAACATCTATCTATCTTTATGGTGTGGCTACAATATTCATTGCAAGGACTATTGCAGGATTTGCAGGTTGCATGACAACTTGCAGGTTATCGTGTCCGTTCGTTATGAGTTATGACACTTTTGAGCACCCAGAAACTTAATTTAATTAGTCTTTGAAATGTCGGATACCTTTGACTTCAGAGCGGCAAAATCAAAAAAGAAATTCACTTGTCGCAAACTCTTTTAATATACCGCCACGTCTTTGTCGGTAAATATCAAAAATATCGTAGATTTATTGTATTATATGTATTAGCTGTACAGGGGTGAATTCAGGCGGAAATAGAATCTGGATATTCACTTTTTCCGATTTAAATCCATTAAATTCATGGAAATAGAATAATTGGATCACATAAAGTATAACTTTGATTCTCACACAAAACTCTATTTATTTTTAAAGCATTTATGTATCGATTTTATTTTAGTGATAAATAATTTCTGAGAAGTAAACTCATCATCACATTCATTGGTCACCTCTACAATTGGGCTGTTTAATTTTACGTAACGTAAGTATTTGCCGTGCTGGTTTGGTTCCCGGTGGAGTAGAATAGGACCACCCCATCTCTTTTCATGGGTGTCGTAGAAGGCGACTATGGGATAGGGGCTGTTCTACATCCGACAATAAACACACAGCCCAAGACAAAGTGCCCAATCGACAAAATGTTGGTGTTAAATACTCCTCTGCCTACCCCTTTGGGAATTACGGGCGTGAGCATATGTATGTAGGAATGTGTATTACGTATACAGTAATATACTTATATTACTGGTGGTAGAGCCCCGCTGGAACCGTTAGGTGTCAGCATGAATGGGCCGGCTCGACCGGGTAGTTACCACCCTGGCACAGAATATCGACGTAAAATAACAGATCTACTGTTGTGTTTCGTTCGGTGAGTGTCAGTTCCGGAGGCCCAAACTCCCATCCCTCCTCTTCCTCTCTCCCCTTCCGCCTCCTTTATCCTGCCTTTCTCTTTCCACCGTCTCCTTCAGGCGGTAACGCGTTAGTAGCAGCCTTGGTGTTGCAAACGTCTATAGGCTACGGTGACCACTTTCCATCAGGTGGGCCGTAGGCATGTTTACCGCCGTAGAAACATAAAAAAAAAAACAGACGTAAACTGATTTTGATGAAACTTTACAGTAATATTAGGTACCTACCTACCTACCCACCTACATAGGCTAGATTTTTTGCAATAACCAACGTACACGTTCAGTGCAGTAAATAGTAACAATATTCAATTTGATAATGAATTAGTAGGTACCTACCTAGTAACCTACCTTGTATTTCAACACTATTTACACAAATAGCAATTAATGAAAAAATAAATATATTTATAATCGTCTTATTCGATTCTGATTAATCAGTAAAAACGCGCCCAATCCGTCCCCTTTCGCCGGTGTCCTTTGACGGCAGCCATAATGTCGTTTTATCTCTATATTAAAATCTTTATTTTAAAGCGGTATCTCTTTGACAAATGTTACACGTGGAGAGTAGGCATAAAGCTTTAGCGTGGCAAGTACATACATTTCCATGTGCCAAATAGGCAAAAATCGGCGGTATAATGGTATACGTACCTACAGTCAGTGATAGTTGATGAATCTTGAGACCTTTAATAGGGGCTGTCAATGAAATAATAGGTACCTACAACAAATGCATAGATCGATAAGTGCAAATAAGTGCAAGTCCTCTTTGTATCTACATGAAGCTTAAATAAATATAAAGGACTTCGAGTCTTGTGTCACATAAGTAAGTAGGTAGGTACCTACTTTACATTGAAACTGCATATTCTCATAATAAGCGTCACGTCGTCGGCGGCGGCGTCGCCAGAACAGAACCGAGTGTCTTTAAAAAACGTTCGTTCCTCTGCCGAATGATAGTGGCTAGTGGCCTACCTACTTCTAAAAATATTAAAACACAAACCATTCATATTACACAGTAATTTAAAACAATTGAGGGACACGCGCCTATTACAGATTATGAATTAAAAAATCGTGTGTGTGTGTGTATCTACTTATTCTCGGGATAAAAAGTAGGTAACCTATGTGTTATTCTAGGATCGAGGCTCTAATGTAACTCTGTACCAAATCCAGAGCCGTTAGCCGTTAGAGCGTGATTGAGTAACAAACAAACATACAAACATCTTCACAAACTTTCACATTGACACTGCGCAAGTCGCCGCTCGCGCTGATTGTCGGTAACTAGTAACTACCGACAATGAGCGCGATTAAGTACCTAGTGTACCTACCTGCCTACTATGAAAAGAACTTCAGTCGTTGGCTAGCGCGGCTTGTGCCACGTCTATATTGGCACGCACGTCAGACATCGGGTCGTACGGCTGCCAGTGGTATGATACATAGGTATAACAACATGTGGCAATTTGTCTCTAAGGGAAAATGGAATAGGTACTAATTACCGCCTGTGCTCTTCATTAACTAGGGCTTTAGGTTCAAGGTCAGTGAAGTTTCCTTTCTATTTACCTACGCTAAACATAGGTAGGTATAAAAACATACTACAAAAAAGCAACAGGTAAGTATGGTGGTAAGTACCTTATCTCATCATCATTCTCTGAGCCTTTTCCCAACTCAGTTAGGGTCGGCTTTCTAGTCTAAGTTGCGGCTAACTACGATATTTTCCGTGAAGCGACTGACGTCGGACCTCCACAACCAATTAATTGGCGATATCGAAGTTCTGTAGTTAGACTAGTCGGACTTTTGAGGGCTCCAACTACCCGTAACGACTGTCACAGATGTTCGTATGGCAACCGGGACCGACGGCTTAACGTGCTCTCCGAGGCACGACCAGACCAATGCAAATACCCATTTTCATGCACACAAATATTTGCACTGAGCGGGGATCAAACCCGCGCCTCCTGCGTACCGGTCGCGTTCACTACCACTACGCCACGGAATAGGTAAGGTACCTACCACAGCCTCCGTCTATCATTCTATCAGTAGGTATAGACGTAGTAGGTACCTAGGTACTATTACTTATTCTGTGGTATAGAAACTAAATACCTAGTACCTACATACTCAGGTATTAAAAATGCTCAAATCTCAGTTTGACTTCACTGCAAGACTGCAAGAGTCTTGCAGACGTAGTCTTGTCTTGCGCAAGTCTTGCAAGGGTCAGTCTTGGTCTTGGTCTTGCAAAAAATAGGTGGTCTTGGTCTTGGTCTTGGTCTTGCAAAACTACAAGACCAAGACCAAGACTGCAAGACTCTTGTTCTTGCAGTCCGATTTTGGGCAACACTACTAAGTGGTAATCGATTAGGTCAGTACATTTTATGGTTAAGCAATACTAGTCAGGTCACGTCTCAGGATGAGTGACTATTCTTAACCCATCGTCGGCCCGGTAGCCATACGAACATCTACATCTGCTACATATTTGTTACAGGTAGTTTGAGCCCTCAAAAATCCGACAATCTGTTCTAATTAAAGAACTTCGTTATCGCCAGTGGGTCACGAAAATTATTGCAGTTCGAGAGTTTCGTAGCTAGACGAAAAGCCGATTCCAATTGAGTTGGGAGAAGGCTCAGAGGATAATGAGTTTAAATAAATGTATTTTTAATCTAATATTCCGACGGTGCTATTCCTTACAGACAGGCATCTGACAGGCCACTAGGCAGCAATCGCGTCGCGTAAGTAGGTGAATAGTTATGGCCAAACCAAATCAGCGAATGTGATATGCCTCGTAGCAACTATTATATAATTTAAAGGCAAAATGTGACCTTGTCATATAATTGTTGCTACGCAGTAATCAGTATTTTCCACGTGCCCATCCCATACTTACCTTATATCAATATTATACAATCAATTATTTTAATAATAATATCTCGTAGACCTTGAAGTGAAGATTTTCGTTAATTAATTTGTGTTATGTAAATATTAGTAGTGTCGAACTCAATTTGCACTAGTCAACTGCTATTTTTTTGAGTATGAGGATGGTATACAAACTTTCAGCTTTACGATAACCGGTTACCTTTAAAGTAAGCTTTTAGTTCATAAACTTAGGCTTAAAGACTTTGAAAATTATTACTAATATGTTATTAATAAACCTCATACGGTGAGTTAAATACATCCATTTAAAGCACGTCGCTCAACACGAAGGCTGAATTTCACAAGTGAAAATACTTTAAAATTAACTGTGTTTTCACGTTTTACTAAATTGGCTAACGCAGTTTAAATTGAATTAGACGCATTTATACAGGGTGTAAGGTAAACGCTAAAAAAAATTAATGTTGCAATGAATCGATATGATGTCGCCGGTCGTTGTCTCCGCGCGCCTTCAGTGTCAATAACCAGTTTAATTAAACTGTGCTAACACAATGGAGCGTGACTGCTAATAAAACGTTCTAAAAAAGTTCTAAATCAAACTGAGCAAAAGAAATCGAAATTTTTTTTTAGGCAAAATCCTCCCGAAAACTTGGACTGCTAGTAACGAATACTAGCCTGTTTACGTTTTCGGGAGCGTTTTTCCTAACATGCGATATTATCGGTGAAATTCATCCTAGAATTATTTGAACTTAATCAGTAGAGTAGTCAAGGGAACTCCTCTACGTTTTACAGTAGCTAAAATTCTTGTAATATCGGGTTTGGTTTAGCGCCCGGGTGCGGTGGTCCCATATGAATTAAATTCACTAAAAAGTAATTTTTTTTTTTAAAAAAGCGGCCAAGTGCGAGTCGGACTCGCTCATTAAGGGTTCCGTAGCAGCAATTATCATAATAATGTTTTTTTTTAATTTTTATATTTGAGTTGATTGAATGAAAGGTAAATTGCAGTTTACGATTTATGACGAATTAAAAAAACTACTTACTAGATCTCGTTCAAACCAATTATCGTTGGAAGTTTACATGGTAATGTACATCATATATTTTTTTTAGTTTTATCATTCTCTTATTTTAGAAGTTACAGGGGGGGGGGGACACATTTTACCACTTTGGAAGTGTCTCTCGCGCAAACTATTCAGTTTAGAAAAAAATGATATTAGAAACCTCAATATCATTTTTGAAGACATATCCATAGATACCAACAAGATCACAAAATACATCTACTTACCTAGTTTCAACAGCATAGATCTTATAGTTTAGGAAAAAAGTGGCAGTGACATACGGACGGACAGACAGACAGACATGCCGAATCTATAAGGGTTCCGTTTTTTGCCATTTGGCAACGGAACCCTAAAAAGACAAATGTCGAGCTTGGCACCGAGTTCAACAAAAAAGTCCAACGCGTATTGTTGTTTTTTGAATTCAATCTATAATTCAGTTATTTTTCTTTTTTCAGTGCCTGTTTTTAGTGGTTTTTATGTTTTTGAAGTCGGTTTTATTTTTTCAGTTTCATTTTATCATCTACATAATACATTTCTGTGACTGTACTTCTAACACCTCTGTCGCAATAAATGCATACTTGCAAACCATAAAGAGATGCGGATGTAAGGTAAAAAAAAATTGATTGGCAGTTTAGATGGTTGTATCCGCGTAACGAATAATGTTGACAAAATTTTTTATATTTATATAAAGACATATCATAATAACATGCACGGCCTCTGTGGCGTAGCGGAGTGCATACGACTGCTACGACAGGTGGCGAGGGTTCGATTCCCGCTCAGTGCAAATATTTGTATGCATGAATATGTCTATTTGCATTGGGCTGGGTGTTTCTATTTATAATATGTATTTGTAATAAGACAAAGGATATAAGTATGGAGTGTGGAACTTAAGATAGAAATACGCTCGTACGATACGACTACATACAGAAAGTACAGCTAATAGAAATCTCTATTCCTAGACAGCACTTTTTGCCGAAAATTTTGTTGACAGAAAACATTGTTTGCAGATATCTCGGTACATAGGAAGCACTGTACACAGAGATCTCTCTTCATAGATAGCACTTATTGCCGTAAACTTTCCGGAATAGTGGTTCCGGCGTCTGTTGGGGTCACAGTTCTAACCTAACCTAACCCACTTTACTTATTTTTGGAATATATTTTTTTACCGGCAAGAAGTGCTCTCTATGAAGAGAGATCTCTGTGTACAGTGCTTCCTATGTACCGAGATGTCTACAAACAATGTTTTCTATCAACAAAATTTTCGGCGAAAAGTGCTGTCTAGGAATAGAGATTTCTATTAGCGGTGCTTTCTGTATGTAGTCGTATCGTACGAACGTATTTCTATCTTAAGTTCCACACTGATAAGTATGTGTATCTGCATTCTAGAACCCATAACAGAAGCTAGTTAAACTATGCTCACTTTGGGTCTAGAAAGCGCTGTGTAGAATGTCGTAGAGTATTTATTATTTATTTATTATTTATAAATGTAAGAAAATAATTCCCAATACATCCATGGATGTCCCACAAATATTTTCGGGGCCCAAGCAAACTTTACCTGTAAGCCGGCACGCCTGCTGATTGACGAACCAGGCACTGGCATAAGCTTTCCTCTCAGAGTTTGGGAATTAGATGGCAGCTGCTCTCGTAAAGAAAGAGGTACAAGATCTACCTGAATACTTTTCTCAATTCACTTCCCGTGACATCGACCTAAGTCAGACCTTTTTCAAATCGTGACATATTCTTAAACAGACTTTCACTTCCTCATCGTATCGGCTCCTAAATCGGCATTAGTAAACCGAGACTAATGCACTTAAGCTGCTATCTTTGCTTACTTGTCTACCACGCATTCTCTGTTGTCACCTTTCTCTAAAGATGTAGATAAAATGGCTAATATTTATTGAAGGAAGGTATTGACTACCTGCTTACGGGCCTTACGGCCACGATAAACGCAGCTAGGAAGTTGTCTACGTACTGCAGTAGTTTACGGGTACATCTTATGCAAAACATATTTAACATCTTTTAGAACCGTCTCTTCGAAACATAGAGGTCACTATTTTTTCTCATTGTATCGTAGAATTATGTATAATGAAAAAAAAAGTCTAATCGTATTTTTTAATTTCATTATTTGTGGTTATACTGGCAATAGTAATACATATTCTTAATAATATTTCAGCTATATAACTCCTTCTATACAATTGCTAATCCCAGTTGTATCCAAAACTTATAATTTGGAACCCCAGGTCTGCTCTCCTATTCCTCCTTTTCATAATTTGGTTTTTGGCGTTTACGAGAGCGACTGTCGTCTGGCCCCTCACCGGTATGCCTGCTGGATTGAGCCGGCTTGCAGTGAAGTTGGTTTGGGCACTGAACATCTTGACGCTTTCTAACTATTGCAGTAAGTATATGAGATACAGCCCGCTGATAGACTGATAGTTTAGTGGCTTCCGTTTTCCCGTCTCTGCGTTCTCTTTGAGTATGGAAAGCTAACAATACATTTTTTATGCGGTCTTTACGGCCTTTGGCTTAGGTGGCAACTCGCCATATAAAAATCTCAGCTACAGGTGAGTTACACCTTTTTCAAATCCTTAGTGGTGTATTCACTCACTGTATGGGTGAGTTCACTACGTCCAAATTTAGAGGTTGTCAGGTAGGTAGGTATATTTAAAAAATAACACGTAAATATAAGTAGGTACAATTTGAAACATACAAGTGTGTTGATTATCTTATTTTATCCCACAATATATTTATTGAGTGCGTTAAAAGGATGATCTTGAAACACTTCAAAACTATAGTATATGTAAACATATTAACTGCAGAGTGATGTGGTAAATAGGGTCATGAGATGGTGTTTTATATTAAATAAAAAACTTAAAAATACATGGAGTGCTTTTAACTGTACCATTACCATATTCAACGAGAAATTTTGTTGTTTTAGGCTTTTATTAAAATGTTTCACTTACTTGCCAAAGTCAATAGGTGAGTACTGGTTCACAAAGTGTCGGTCACATATTGGTCTCATATGATCTCGACACTAGTCGAGTAAGAGTAACAGACTCTACATCCGTATTAGATCACAATAAACATAATCTTGGCATCTTTGTAAACGCCTGTTCCACATATCCCTACTGGTAGGGAAGAAAGGATTTTTTCCACTTTTAATTACTAGGGGGGATATATGTATATTTTACTTCCACATAGTTCTACTAAGATAAAGTACAGGTAGATAGAAAAATGTTTTATTATTGGAATGTTTTATAAATGTTTTACTTAAAAAAAATCACCTCAATATTGCCGAAGTCAAAAATAATTTATTCTGCACAGACTATTAAACGGAGCTATCAAAACGTCAAATGGAAGACAATGGTAAATGGACTCCACGGGCTCCAAACTCAGCGGGCTACCTTTTTTTTGGTCGATTTATAAACATTTACTTAGGTCTATGTACAATGGTTTGCTTGAGTAGCATAATTGAGTGAACAGCTCATTTCCAAGCTTGGTTATCATCTAAATAGTCTTGGATTTGGTAGTAAGCTTTTAAGCAAAGCTTACTTTTAATTACAGTTTTGAATTTATGTATAGGGAAATCCCTAAATTCTTTAGGGAGCTTGTTGAAAAAAGGTATACAATTTCCCCGGAATGAATGACTATTTTTTGGAGCCACTATCACAGGATTGTTCTTGTGTCTGGTATTTACGTTATGCCGGTCTCTAATACTCGGAAATTCAGAAACATTTTGTCCTGACATACATATTTTCGAAAATATATTGCTTTGGATATTGATTTCTTTTATATTTTGACATTTTCTTAGACATTTAAATAGAAAATGAGAAATAATCAAAAAGTTCTAAGCCTCTCGTAATGAAGGAGTTTATGTACTTTTGAAATATAACAATTGTATAAGTAATAAACAAAACACTTATTATAGAAGCACTTAGATATTTCGAACATGATACCAATTTCCTGAATTATTTTATTAGTAGAGATAAGTGGAAAAGTACCCCCCCCCCCCTCAGTAGCTAAATGTGGAAAAAAATCCTTTCTTCCCTACCAGTAGGGATAGGTCAGTAGGGATATGTGGAACAGGCGGTATTACTTTTCAATTGGAAATATTCAACATCTTTCTGAAAATGTGGCGCCTCTGTGGCGTAGTGGTAGTGCATTTGACTGCTACGACATGGGGCGCGAGTTCGATTCCCGCTAAGTGCAAATATTTGTATGCATGAATATGTCTATTTGCATTGGTCTGGATGGATGTATGTAAATAATATGCATGTATTTACAAAAAAGAATATAAAAGAATGTTTATCCGCATTTTAGAACCTATAACACAAGCTAGTTAAACTATGCTTACTATGGGACTAGAAAGCGCTGTGTAGAATGTTATAGAATATTTATTTGAAACCTTGTGCGAGCATTTCACTTACTCCATCGCGAGTAAGTTAACTGTGATAAGAATGATATTGGATCAGCGTTACCTAGTGCCAATTTTTTTGTAATCATTGACATTTTACTTTCTAAGACGTTGGTGAACTCATTTGAACATTTTTATGAAAATTGCACTCGGTACTCAGACTACTCGTAGAATACATTCAAAACTAGTCGTAATTTCAAAATTTGTGCAACATATTCAGTCTTCAGATACCAACTAACCGAAAATTTAAGATAAATGAAAGGTCTTCTTGCTCCCGCATGTTTTGGGTACTTTCTATCAATGAGAATATCCACCATGAAATAATAGCAGTCTTTATAATGTTCCGATTGTTGAAACACTAACGTATAATTTACCCCTCTAATAAAAATCAAGCAGTGCTTGTTAAAAGATTTTACACAAAATACTATTGAAATAATATGATTAAAAAAAAAATTGTTTCATTTTTCATTTCATATGATTACATCTAAGATAATAAGAAGGTAAATACTTATGTGAAAAATTATGCTGTGAGTATATTAACGGAACAACTCATGATTGTGCACTTATTTGATTGCAAATAGGTAATAATTTAAACTGGCAATATTGCCTTATTAGTCGTTGGTCGCTTCTTCCTTATATTTATCCTTTCGCTTATCTTATAATAACATCATTGGCTCATGCGAGTGAGATTTAATTAAGAAGCTTAGCTTCTTAATTTGAATACGTCAGTATATGGAAAAGGGTTCAAAGTATTTATGCTTTAATGTAATAGTACAAGCTTCAATTATATACAAATGTTCAAATAATTTTTGTATAATCGCCAGTTACGCGTTGACATTTGCAGTAATCTTAAGCAGCTTAGCTCGTGCACCCAAAAATTGAATTTTCTGCCAGTTTCCTGGGGGATTGAAACTTGAACGAAGTACGAATGATTTTACCCTTTTCACTTTTTTGGCTCCGGGTTGAGAGCCTCGGATGCAGCTGAGATGCGTAGCCGTGAAGTAGCGCAGTAAATCACATATCAAGGCAAAGATATAA
Organism: Cybosia mesomella; assembly: GCA_946251805.1. Lineage (NCBI taxonomy): Eukaryota > Metazoa > Arthropoda > Insecta > Lepidoptera > Erebidae > Cybosia > Cybosia mesomella. The sequence goes on along the minus strand of OX276394.1, from coordinate 13,402,501 downwards.
ATTGTACACATCACATAACTTGATTGAATGATTGCTGTTTAGTGTCTATTTAGTAACTCTGACTCTCATCCCTATCGACATGTTACGAGTGAGCATGACTCGTCTCTCAGTACCCGTCTGTTTAGCGAAAATAAACTAGCTAACTTAACCCCCCCTCTCCCCTCTTTACGGGGGCAAGACGAGGACACCGTGGTTCTCAAACCCGAGGGGAAGACCGTGGGCCAGACAGGGTGCGAGGGGAATGCCTTACGGGCCCACCTTACACCCTCTGAAGGTCAAGAAAAAAAAAAGATACAGGGCCAAGATCCTTGATGCCCAAGCCAACCTCACCTGCAAGTCAGTTCACCTGCTAATCAACGGACGAGGCTCTAGCGTACGCTTTGTTTCAGGGTTGGAACATGTGAGGTCAGACGGCATTCGGTCCGAAAAAAGCCCTCCGGAACCGTGGTCCCACTGTGGTGTCCCACCGGGGGGACAAAACTTTTTCGTGGTCCCACCAAACACACACTTGACCGAAAGCCGACATACTAATAGAAAATAATAAAGCGGACCTCGGGCTCCAAAGTGCAAACTTTGGACGCAACTGGACAATCGCTATGAGGACGATGATGATGGTATTTCTATGACGCGGGTACAACTTGAAAATGCAAATCCGGGTCAGCAGTCAGTACGCTGCTTTATATTTTCCTTTTTAGGGTTCCGTAGCCAAATGGCAAAAACGGAACCCTTATAGATTCGTCATGTGTGTCTGTCTGTCCGCCTGTATGTCACAGCCACTTTTTTTCCGAACTATGCTGTTAAAACTTGGTAAGTAGATGTATTCTGTGAACCGCATTAAGATTTTCACACAAAAGTAGAAAAAAAAATATTTTGGGGGTTCCCCATACTTAAAACCGAACTTCAAAATTGTATTATTTCTTCAAATTTTATTATTTCTTGTTACCATGAAAACTTCCACCGAAAATTGGTTTGAACGAGATCTAGTAAGTAGTTTTTAAACCGGTTTACCTTTTATCCGTTACCCTTCATGGGCGAGTCCGACTCGCACTTGGCCGGTTTTTTAATGTGACAAAGTAATGATGACTACACATGGAAGTAATAAGTACTACGTACAACTATTTTAGTACTTATTACTTCCATGTGACTACATTCAATATTGACAGCAAAGTAGAGCAAATAAAACTATGGTATTCCTATGACGTCAATACAACTTCAAAACATAAATATTTTACATTCATTGTCACCTTTTGTAACTAAAGTGTTAAAATAAATATTAAATTGTTTTAACTTAATTTTAAATATATAGGTAAGTTGAGTAAAATATTATAGTTTTAAAGGTAAATATTATAATACTGTTATTGTAACATTTTTGATGCCAACAGGTTGTACTTTGCACTATTGTATACTTATTAATACTTATTATGTGGTTGGAAGAAGGCTATACATTTCAAGCCGATAGTCCTAGCGGGTCCCCGTATACATCATCCGAGCGCCAATCCCGTTTGAGTCCAAAGTTAGTACTTTGGAGTCCAAGATCCGCTCTTCTACTCCTTTATAATTTGGTTTACGAAAGCGAATGTCGTCTGACTCCAAACCTCGAAAGGAAAGCCTGTGCCAGAGCCTTGTCCTTCAATCAGCAGGTGTTGCTCGTAGGTTTTTTTTTAATACCACTCAGGTGGCATACAAAAGCCCACGTGATGGGAAGCGGTTACCGTGGCCTATGGACGTGTGCAACACCAGGGGCGTCACACTCGCGCTGCCGACCCTGTAAAAACCACAGCAGGGAGATCATTCCAAAGCCTAGCAGCAGGTGACGTTGGCTTGGGCCTCGAAGATATTGATGCAACTCCACCACCAGATTCAGCCCGTCAATAAACCTTTGGGAACTCCTACATCAATCTACGTTCAACCTATTATATCTCAATATGCGAATTTGTGCCGACTCGACTGACGCGTTGCGATAGAAAACGATACAGTTTACGGTGACACTGTCACTAAATGACTCACATGACGTCATCGGTGAAAAAATTACACATTCAACCGATTATAGTCAATATAAAAAATGCCGAATTTGTATCGACTCGACTGAGGCGTTGGGATAGAAAACGATTCATTTTACAGTGACATCATCATTTAATGACTCACATGACATCATCGGTGAAAAAATTACACATTCTATTTTCATTATATTTAATGCACACGACGTATCTAGAATATTCTAAAGCTGTGGGTTGTTCTAACAAAGGCAAATAATTGCTTTGTTATAATGAGATCAAAATTGTCCGCTTAACTTCGTAAGTGGCAACAATTTAAATGCTCAAATGATAGCTTATTCACAATACCCGTAGTACTCGTAGAACAAAAATGTTATTAGATATGTTGTTAAAATTCATGAACCTAGTCACTTTTTTAACCATTACATTACATTAGATATGTACCACTCTCTGTTGATCGTTAAGGAATACAATAAATTATGTATAACTGATTGTATTAGCGATTATCGCTTTATCTTTTACAAAGACAGATTAGAAAGAAATGTATGTAACTGTATAGGTACTATGAACTGGGGGTGTGTGTTGGGTAACCTCCTCGAGTGTCGCTCCGATTCCGATCCCGCTGCAGTCCGGGGGGAACAGAATCGGAGCGGCCGGTACACCCTGGGCGGCGGTCAATGGCTTCCCCTTCACCCCTTCATAGGGTTGGCATTGATCGTCGGCCAATACCCAACGTGGCGGGAACACATCGCTCTCCGTACTCTTCTGCTTTCAGAGGAGACAGGATGAGCGATGCTGTTAGTGGTGAGATGGCCCAGGGTCAGCCGGGGTGCGAGGGATATGCTCTATGGGTAACCTTACACCCCGGCGTCTGAAGACCCGAGACGGCGTGCGGTTTTAGTCGGTGCAAGCCCGACATAACCGCCCCCGCTGGCAGGCGGGGGGGTATCCGAAGGGAATTCCGCACGATAAAAAAAAAAAAAAAGGTACTATGAACTGTATGAAGTATAGTAGTAACCGTTCAGTTGTTTTGTTTTTACGTTCATCGCGACAACAGACAAGTGTAACGCTCCCCCCCTTAAACGTGTCCGAAAGTATATGAACCGCCCACTGATGAGACGATGGACCTGAATGCAGCAACTGATTACAGTGCTGAAGGCACTGAGAGTATCCGTTACTGTTATATCTTCTAAGTTTAGGAAGATACTATTAAAAGTTTGGCTTTATTGTGATCGTCTAAATATTTATAAGTATGGAACCCTTTATACGTTGTGTTTAAGCATTGTAGCAACTCATAGTCCTTTATTTGGTACATTGAGACAAGACAAGAGTACATGGTATTGAGAACACTGATTTCAATCTAATTCCTATAACTATTATTCTATCTAGCAATAAAATTAAATAATGTTCCTATAAAACTACATTGAATCCCTGAACCTAATATGATTTAAGATTTTGATTTTAGAAGCTACCTAGTCTCTATAGTGATAATTAGTGATATTTATAAAGTTCTGAATATTAAGTTCCTTCCTAAGTGATCCTAGTTAAAGACATATTAAGTTTTGTGTACCTTTAAATGCAAGCTAGTTCACTTTCACAGTATGATATATAAGCATTTAGTTTAGGTAGAAGTGAAGATATAACACACAATATGGAGTTGTCTCACCATAACTGGACCTTTCGAAGGAAATGTATATAGTTTTCTTATATACAATTTGAGTTATTTAGACAGAGATAGTAAATATTGGTGGTCAAGTAAATAAAATGTGTGATTAAATACATATGTGGTTAATAATTAGTTGCCTTGAGATAACCTACATAGTAGATTATCTCAGAGTAGCCGGAAAAATGAAATGAAGAGTCTGTTGATATGTGTAGACTGTTAGGATGGGGTATTTTTATAGGTAATAAGGAATCCTATGACCGGTTCCATTGCTGGAACCGGGGAGGCCGCATCCGTCTCTAATGTCTAATGTCTGAATTAAACCAGGCACTCACAAGGACTGGATAAAGACAAAGGAATTGTCAATAGTTAAATGAAACTGCTTTGTAAGATATAACAATCATTTACTCAAGTAATTACCGTACCTTTGAGCTTCTCATCTTTACAATGAAAGTGAGGTCTGTATTTGATAGGAATAATAGTCCAGCAGATGGCTGTATGTATACACAATACAACACAAAGTGGACTGTCTGATCTTGTCCTATCACCAGTTGTGAAACCGTATGATACTACAAGATAAGCTCAGTAGGGTTGAGCTAGCTAAGGGGCATCAGTCGTCACTAAACATCCCCTCAGACCGAACCAATATTAGTAATGAACTGAGTCAGAGTATGATTATGTTACCTTACTTGATTAAGCAAGGTCTCACAACACACATCGATAATCCATTACTAGCTATTGTTGCGAACAGTACTGTTGTCTCGGAAGACTAGGCAAGTAAAGGGGACGCTACATTCCATCCACTAGAATAAACATTTAGTTTGTCTAGCACATAGAATGCGGTATCCAGCACTGAACGGGCTCTACCCAATTGGGGTTCCCTATAATAAAACAACGGTCGAATACAGCCATCCTCTGGACTCATCCCAGACAGACTGTTGAATTTCAGTAGAACCATCGTAAAAAATAAGATAGCTCAATTTCTCAAACCTTTACCTCATTCCAAACAAACTTAAGAACTTGGGAGGCTCTTAAGAGTGCCTAGAACTACATATTTCGTGTACACAAGGGTATTGTGTAGTGTGCAGGATAAGTGTAATGATGAGTGTATAAAGTAATATTTTATAAGTTAGTTTAACAAGTCATGTGACCCGTTAATCACGCTTTGAATATTAAATGCCATTACAGATACAGGCTAAGAATCTAAAATAGACATCCCAGGCTTATAGGAACTAGCCATCTAGATTTAGATAAGGTAGCATTAAAAGAAAATGTTAGTAGCAAATTGCTTACATATAGGTTAACGGCAATAAAAGTGTTTTGTCACCTCATTCCAGATAGAGAGCCGCGAGTACTCTAAACCCAGCATGAATCGACAGAGAACGCTATCATAGCATAGTCACAGTCTGATCCCTGACTTGACTTGGCCAAAGTCAACCCAGTTCACATACCACGACCACACCAGATTATCGAAGACATTAACTAAAATTTACTGTAATATAGAATGATTTTAGGAAGCATTTACTAAATAAAGGTGTAGACAGCTAATTTAAACTAATTCCCTACGAAAATAGTTCTTACAAAGAAAATTTCACTTTGCGTTTTATTTTTCTACCTCCAACCCACAAAAGTAAATTATCATGAATACAATTTATGAAACCTAAATACAGTCAACATTTTAAGAATAAGAAGAACAGAAACTAAGATAACTCACCACGCAGGCTACAAGGCTTTCTAAAATTCGGATGAACTTTTCAGCAACCTATAGTTCGCGACGAATTCTTGAAGACTCCCCTTATATCCTAAGCTGAGCAGCGACTGATCGAAGGCTGCTCGGGCAGAGCTTCCGCTTGCTTATAGTTCGCGACGAATTCTTGAAGACTCATCCTGATATTCCCCGGTACGCTCCTTTTATTCCCTCTTACTACCCCCCTTTCCTATAATCACGCCACTACACGTCATCTCTTCTGAGTTGCCATAAAACAATATGTTTCAAAGCCACTACTAACTATCGACTATTTGAAATTAATAACGGAAGCTATCAGCCTAAACAAATAAATTCACTTCAACTATTCCTACCCTTTAAATTGTCTTGTAACCAAATTAACATGAGATTATACCAAAATTATATTAAAAGTTAATAAAAGAAATCATTAAGTCTTGAATTGTCCTTATAATTTTTATTTTACTTCTAGGCCAATAATGTATGAGCAGTGAGAAGGGTATTTTAATGTTAATCTGCAACGTCTGAAGCCGTTCTGAATAGCAAGCCCCCATCCTCAGACCGCCAATGCAATCTCGATGGTTGGACCGTCACACAAGATATAAAAAAAAAATGTTTTGAGAATCGTTCATTTAACGTAACCCAAGTTTCTTTTTTAAATATCTCCAATGTACAAATAAATCATCCGATGCAAATATATGCATTCAACATATATAGGCTTAGAATGATAGTCATATATTCAATTCCATATACGCTTGTATATGGTTTTGGATTGGATTGACTTACGCCTACTAACATAATACTATTATTATCATCTAGTATTTTATACTTGTGCTTATGCGGCAATCTGTACATGCACACAAATAATAATATAAAGTTTATAGCCACACTGTCTATAATTACTAGTCTACTATTTTTTTGTGCATACAAGAAAGTGATTATAACATAGGTAAATAATATAAAACATCGGCCAAGTGCGAGTCGGACTCGCCCATTAAGGGTTCCGTAGCAGCAAGTAACATAATAATGTTTTTTTTTATAATGTTTATATTTGAGTTGATTGAATGAAAGGTAAATTGCGGTTTACGATTTATGACGTATTAAAAAAAACTACATATTAGATCTCGTTCAAACCAATTTTCGGTGGAAGTTTATATGGTAATGTAGAGTCTGGCTATCGGTTCTCTGCACTGGACTGTTTTTTAAAATCTATACATGGCAATATTTTTGAACTGTCATGAGTGTCATGTCACTGTCAAACGGATTGTCCCGTTTTTGTGTTTATAGTGTTTTTCGATCAATATTCTTTTGAAATTATTGAAAAATGCCGAAATCATTGGTTTGTCGATATCAAAGGCGTAGTTAGAAAGTTGATATTTACCATGATCGGCAAGTATCAAGACATAAAACTTGATAATGAACGAAGCCAGAACGAAAAAATACATCGCTTAGACGAAATCCTTACAGCTGCTGGTAAGTATTCTTGATAGTTGGCTTGATATTTATGTCCGGGTATCATGTGTGAATACTATTTACTATTTATTTTTCTTGTATGTGTTTTAGAAGGTGACCTGGCGAGAGTCAAGACGTTAGTGAAAGAGTTAAAATGTTTTGAGGAAAAGGAAGCGTTGAACTCTGAAACGAAATATTTGGATACAATTGCTACTACGAGTATGACAGGTAGGTAAATTTATGGTTTTGTAAAATGTCTTAAAATCTTTGTACGATTATTTTCAATGTTTGCATACAAGTTTACCTTTGTTCATAGTATAGTGGAACAGTTAAATTATTGTTAGGCTTTTATATTTTTTACATTCAATTACATTTTATATTTTTCCTTTGCAGAAATATCTGTTAGAACTATTAAAACAATCAAGAAGGAGGGTTCTATAAACCAAGGAGAATGGAATACACCCGGCAAGAAACACCCTCGTCAGGGCACGGTGTCAAATCTGGATGATTTTGATTTAACGGCTATTAGGAATAAGATTAATGAATTTTACTGTGTAAAAAAACAGATTCATACTCTACGGAATTTACTTGTTGAACTCAGAGAGTCAATTGGCTTCACCGGCTGTCGTGAAACATTACGGCAGATATTGAAAAAAAATGGTTTCGAGTTTAAGAAAAACCAGAATGAAAGGTCTTTGCTCATAGAGAACTTTGAAATAGCTGCTTGGAGACACAGAAAACTTCGAACAATTGCTGAGAAACGACAACAAGGGAAACCAATAATTTATCTTGATGAAACCTATGTTCACCAAAATTATAAGGTAAAAAAATCATGGCAAGGTCCTTCCACTAGTGGAGTGATAGACAAAATGTCGTCTGGCAAGAGACATATTATAGTACATGCTGGATCAGAAAAGGGTTTTGTGCCCAATGCACTGTTAGTATTTAGTACCAAATCAAAAACAGCTGACTATCATGATGACATGAACGCAGAAAATTTTATGAAGTGGTTAGGTGAGAAATTGATTCCAAATTTGACAGAGCCTAGTGTGATTGTGATGGACAATGCTAGTTACCATGTTACACAAATAAATAAACCACCAACAATGCAGAACTTAAAAAGTGACATACAGAAATGGCTTAGAGAAAACGACATTCCATTTGAAGAAATTTATACTAAAGATGAATTAATGTGCCTCGTTAAAGAGAATAAGCCTGAACCCTTGTATAAAGCAGAAGAACTTCTAAAACAACATGGCCACGAAGTGCTTAAACTACCTCCATACCACTGTGATTTAAATGCTATTGAGCTCATATGGAGTTTAGCTAAACGAAAAGTGGCTAGCAAAAATATAGGAGTACCAGGGGCAGAAATGGAAAACTTAATTAAAGAGTCATTTCTTAGTGTAACGGCTGATGATTGGAAGAAATGCACAGATCACGTTATTCACGTCAAAAATGAATACAAATTAAGAGATGGAATCACTGAAACAGCACTGGAACGATTTATAATAAATGTACGTGATGATGATGACGATAGTGACAGTTCATTTTCAGGTGTTGAATTTATAGAATCAGACTTTGATTATGAATCATAATAAAATTATAAATATTAATGACTTGTAATTTTTTTTCTTGTATCCTGGACATGATCATTATTTGCATGATGAGCAAGCATGTATGTTAACTTTATGTGTAAGTTGGAAATTTATTTTTTAATAAAAGCATACTAGCAACAGAAATTACTAGTATAAAACTGCTTGTGTGGGTTCATACCGGTAGTGCAATGACTGGGGATCGAAACTGTAACCTCAACATTGTACGTCCAACGCCATAACCATTAGGCTACAGTCACCGTTAATTCATAAATACCGGAGTGCAAGTTTGGGCCGCAAACGGGACTAAACGCTATAATGATGATATCTAAGCTAATTTTAAAGTTTGTGCAGCTTATCCGACTCAGTTTGTTATATAATATGTACAGGTATGATAACACGTAATAAATAAAAATGTATAAAATAACTTTAATTGAATATAAAAAATAATAGTATCAAACGCATTTCTTCAGTCTATAGTCGGTGTTGTCACCCCTTGTTTTTTTGAATTTACCGCTCTTTTCTTGTGCAAAGAACCGATGGCCAGACTCTACATCATATATTTTTTTAGTTTTATCATTCTCTTATTTTAGAAGTTACAGGGGGGACACGCAATATACCACTTTGGAACTGTCTCTCTCGCAAACTATTCAGTTTAGAAAAAAATGATTTTAGAAACCTCAATATCATTTTTGAAGACCTATCCATAGATACTACACATGTATGAGTTCGGTAAAAAAAAAAATTTGAGTTTCAGTTCTAAGTATGGGGAACCCCCAAAATGTATTGTATTTTTCTAATTTGGTGTGAAAATCTTAATGCAGTTCACAGAATACATCTACTTACCAAGTTTCAACAGCATAGTCCTTATAGTTTCGGAAAAAAGAGGCTGTGACATACCGACGGACAGACATGACGAATCTATAAGGGTTCTGTTTTTTGCCATTTGGCAACGGAACCCTAAAAAAGGTGTACAAAGGCGAGCTTAACTCAATATGAGTAATTAGAGGAAGAATAATTTAGGAAAGGGGTGTGAAGTGTACATTACAAGATAACAAGTTGAATTCCTGAGACGAGCTCAGCCGAATACAAGGGATTTTCGGCTTTGCGATATTTTTTTTGCGATTTTTTCTTTATCTTGCAATGGTTCACCCCAGCACGAATCTATTACCGAAAACAGCAACTCGATAGCTCATCTCCTTCATACCTAAAACCGTGACAGAAAATTGGCATTGACGACGACAACTCGATAGCAACAGGGCTTTTCTAAAGAAAATCCCTAAAAACTAGTGGGGCGGAAATCACACAGTGATTGTCAAACTTCGGGCCAAACTTAGATTTTTTAGGGACAATTTGTATGGTAGGTACCCGAAACCTTGAACGTACAAACTCCAAAATCTAATCAGTTCTTCCCATTAACCAAACAAGATGATTGGCGAAAGAATTTTTTAAATCAGATAAGTGGTTCTTGAGTTATTGCGTTAACAGACACCAGACATCCAGACATCCAGACCAACAGACAGACCGACACAAAAATTTTTTTTGCTTAATTAGACTTAGAATCATGTGAAACGTCGAGAAAAGTGATAAAAAGTGGGTGTAAGATTTTGATTTTTTTTGCGTGATTTTAAGACTTCGGTGTCCACCTGGTTGGTGGCCCGAAGTAAAAGAAAATAGGAACATGCTAGTAACTACAATACTATATATATACACACACATACACAGGCCTATACATACATATATACGTATCTATGTAGCCTGAATTCTTTATTTAAACGGTATTAATATCATCAATATCAACAATTCCATAAGATTCGCATTTAGTATTGTACCCGATTGAACGATATTTTATTTTTAAAAGTTTTTCTAAGCATGTCCGTATAATTTTTCGTTTAGCTTGCCAATCTGGTAGTTCACTATGTTTGGTCTTGGTCTTGATCTTATCATCAAGATCTCCGGGGCCCAAGTTTACCTCATCTGCAAGCTGGTACACCTGCTCATTGACCGACGAGGCTGTCGCGCAGAATTTCCTCTCGGGATTAAGAGGTCAGATGGCAGTCGCTCCTGAAAAAGCCAAGTTAAACCAGTCCATATGGAAAGGCGGCGTCGGAAAACGGACCCCGAAATTCTAAGTGCAAACTTTGAATGATAATGATGACATTTGTGCAAAGATTTCTCCAATTTATTTTATGCATAGTAAATTATCCCATTTAACCCCATGTGCACATTTACATACGCTCTTTTTTTTTTACATGCGGAAATCCATTCGGATACCCCCCCGCCGGCCAGCGGGGGCGGTTATGTCGTGCATCGACTAAAACCGCACGGTGTCCTGCCCAAGTGTCCATTGCCGGGCACCCCGAGTAAGCCCTCGAAAGGATAACCCCAGGGTTACCGGCGGACCTAGGCCGTTGATACATGTTTTGGGTTTTATTATTAGAATCAAATTCGGGAACGACATTCATGATCATCTTAGCGTTGTTCCCGTTGCATCCACATTCACTTCAGAGCACATGGTGTGCGTACTCTATCTTCTCATTTTGAAATCAAAGCATCATAAGCCAAATGGCTTATGATGCTTTTATGGGAGTGACTGGCGTCTGACCTCACAACCCCACTAGAAAAACCTGCGCCTGAGGCATTAAGGCACCATTAATTGGCAAGTTGACCTGCTGGCAGGTAAGGCTGGCTAGGGCCTCGAACATGTTAATAGGGTCCCATAACCCATTAAATAGCCCTTCTATATCATGTAATGTGAAATAAGAAGTATTATTGTGTCATTTTATATTGCTAACTCCTATTATATCGCTTCCTTTCATTTTACGTAACTAGTATTTTATATGCAGATTATGACACTTCGTTGCAAAGAGATGCAATCGTTGATAGATCGTTGTTTTTTTGCGTTAGTTTGGATCGGATTCGCTTTTATGTTTAATACTGGCTTACGTCAGAACTAAACAGATATAAAGTTGCCCAAATCTATGTAATACTCATTGGTATTTTTGACATAGAGGTGTTACAAGTTGCGTAACTCTCTAAAATACTCGAGAGACAAATATTTATAATCTTTAACTTTTTTAAAGCTTATTAATTTATTTGAAAGGATTGGCGATAATGTTTATTTTTTAAGCAACTGTTTCTCGCGGGTTCACCCGCCTGGAATACTAATCCTGGTCACGTAATCTTTGCACTGTACTTCTTGTTGTATTGAGACTATCATTGCAACGTTACTTTTTACTGGCAATTAGCTGATATTATAAGGTGTAATGAATATACTTATAGTAATAGTATACTTTTATTTATAATTTAGGATTAGGGTTCCACGCGAAAAATTATTCAAGTCCACGTAGACGAAGTCGCGGGAACAGCTAGAATAAAATTTTTTTTTGCATGCATTAAAGCAGCGAAATTAAAAAAAAACATACATAGTATTATTTCATTCAATACTTTTTAATTTAGGAGTCAATAATAACAGGAAAGGATTTTATTTTCATTGCTATTTTACGCCCATTCTTGTTCAAAACTTATTTCCATGAATAATTTTATATTTCTAGCTTTTATGGCCTATGTTAAACATGTATTCAATTCGTTCAGCCCAAAAGTCGTTAAACTCAAAGCGGAGACTTGCTTCTACGTTCAAATTTATTGCAATATACGAAAATCAATAGTTCGAGCATAATATATGGATAGACGAATTCATGTGGCTCGAGCCACTTAAAATAAACACTAACAGGCACTCTATTTCTTCCTAATTCAGACTTCAGACTATTATCGTAATGTTTGCACTTGAAGTGCAATACACAACAGATAGTTGTGTATTGCTCTTCAACCTATCTCTTTCTATATCATATGTTTCGTATTGTCTGTCGCATTCGTAGTTGTAATCTATTGTATACACTTACATATAAGTAGGTATATCTAGTCGTAACATTACAAGAACTGAACGTCGCGTCGCTCAAAATAAAAGTAACTATTCTTACTTTTAACATTGATTTAACATTAATAGGCCGCAGAATATGAACATTGCTAATATTATGACAACTTCTTCTATACCTTTATAGGTTTTACAAGATTATAAATTCGCTACTGAATACTACAGCATGTAGTATGTAACTATTATCCAATCTGTGCTTCAGACAGTTCAGACGTCCATTGGTTACAGTAACTGCTTACTATCGGTTAGGCTGTACACAGTGTTCACTTGTTTACCTCAGTGTCCTAAAACAATAAAATATGACTTCTCTGTTTCATTATTCCTGAAAAAAAAGACATAGGTAATCATATAATCCAGTGAATTGACTGTGAGCAAAAACTACACACTTACTTTAAATTTCGAACTTGTGTTCAGTATCAGATTTAATATTTAATCATGACCGACTTAAAAATAAAATGACCCCTCCGGTACCAATTCAAAACAGAACTATTATTTAATCATGACTAACTTAATAACAAAATAACTTTGTACGGTACTTCAGTACAATTACAATGCAACAAGAAAGTAAAAGTTTAAACAAGCACCGACTTCAAACGAAAGTGATTGATAATGGTAAAAAAAAAATCTTGTCGTTAAACTACAATAGTAGGTACCTACTAAGATTTACGTAAGCAAAGGGCCCATGTGCGCTAACGGTCAGTGGGCCAGGGAGTTCGTTCGTTGACGGAAGCCGTGTCCGAACAAACTGTGTCAGTGTGTATCTTAGAGTACTATATGGTATACTCTAAGGTGTGTACTTACTGCGCACAGTGTGCAGGCGCAGTTTGCGTGGGGAAGGGGAGGACTACACAATGGTGTTAGATAATAATTTGACCTTTGCAATATTTGCTAAAAACATAATTTAAGCAACTGGGTTATTCGGTACTTGTTATGAGAACAGATTGGAAATGGCACATATTTAATTTATTTATGTTAAAAACAGGCAATAATTTTAACACTCTTTTTTAGCTAGACGTGGAGCACCGCAGAGAGAAAAAATTGGAACTATCCTATTGAATATATTCGGATTCTATCGCGATTTACTTTGTGTTATTTTTTTTTTGTATTTTTTTTTAATGAGATAATTTATTCTAAGCGTAGCACTAATTAAATACATTTTAGATTATTTAAAAAAAATTATGTTAAGAAAACGGGGTAGTGGGGAAGGATTCAGGTGACAGTCGCTCTCGTGAAAGCCAGGAAAAGCCAAAGAAAGAAAGAGTTGAAGTGCGGACCCCGGGTTCCAACATGTAAGTTTGGAATGCCACCGAAATCAACAATGTGATGAAAATTTTAGTAGTTATTTCTCACTTGAATAATAAATTCATTCACGTCACATGTTATTACAACTAGTTTTATGGACGGGCAAAATTATCTTTCGTCAGTGGCATCCTAGATTACGTGATCACGGCGCCATCGCAACTGGTTACTAAACACAAGTTACGATAACAGCCGAAGGGGAATATTTACCGGCTATAGACGTTGGGAACGCTATCACCACACTATCACTTTCTTATTGGCGCGCTTATAAACGTAGTGGTCATGGCCGTGACTTGTTTACAATCTGGTCTAGAATTAGCAGTGATAGAGACTTTAACAAATACACTACAACTGTTATTGGTCACGTATTTGAGCACACATAAATCAACACCTGCAAAGAAAAGGATTGTAACTAAATTTTTCGGGCTTTTGATTGTCAAATTAATGTTTGTTTTGATTAGAGTTGCAATTTGAAATTATTAAAAAACGAAATGTGTTTGGGCACTGTAATGTTTATATTTTTACTATTATAGACTTTCTGTTATATCTTATTATTTTGTGGCTTTTCATACCTAGATCGTTAAGCATAATTTTTTCTATGTCTTTCAATTGGTATGGTATGGTATGGTATCACGGGCTGGTATCCGCAACTCCACGACAAGGCGCGGTTTTTGCGTAAGGGTGGGCATCCTATTCGATCCACCCCAGCTCATTGAAGAACGCTAGCAAGCTATTCACGCTGCCGGCGATCTCCCGGAGCGTACCTGTGTTTCCGAAGTACTTAACCCTGTATGTGGCGGTTGCAGGGCAGTGTAGGAGCACGTGTGCCGCTGTTTCTTCCTTACTCATGCAGGCTCTGCAGAGAGGGCTGTCGGTGATTCCTAAAATAAAAAGGTGTTTATTGAAGGAGCCATGCGCCGTGATTGCAGCTGTGGCTGTGCGCAGTTGCCGTTTGGTCAGTTGTCGAAGACGCCTGGTCAGTCTATTTTCAAGCACAGGGAGTGCTTCCCTCGCCTGTCTGCAAACTTCCAGATTTATCCAATAGCTGTTGTGTTGATCTCTCGTTCGTTTGTTTACTATGGTTCGTAGGTATGCAAAGGGGATCGGTATTATGGGCTCAGGTCCCATTATCACCATGTCAGATCCTCTCCTGGCAAGCTCATCTGCCGCATCATTGCCGCGCGAGCCGCTGTGGCCCTTGATCCATTGCAGGGTTATGTTGTTGAAGTGGCCTATTTGGTTCAATTTAAGATGGCACTCCAGTATTAGTCCCGAGTTTATAGTGTGGCTGTTTAAAGCTTGCAGCACGGCCATGCTGTCGCAGAGCATGCGTATTGAGTGGCCTTCCACTCTCCTGGCCATTACCGCTGAAGCTGCCAGGGTAATCCCCATGCATTCAGCTTGAAATACTGTGTTATGGGTCCCCAGCGGTGTTGAGATGGATATATTAAGGTCCTCCGAGAAGACGCCAGCCCCGGTGCCTGTACCAGTTTTTGATCCATCTGTGAAGATGCGTAGTTCCGTTGGGCGTAAAGCCTCACAGCGGTGGTCCTCATGAAGTTGGATCTTGTATTTTTTATCGAATACGTGTTGTTTGGGTACACGATCATTTATTGCTCCTATCATAGGTATCTCCTTTGTGAGATCTGTGAGCAGTGAGGTGTGTCGTGTGTTTCTCTCGCTCCATAGGTTGAGTGCCCTTAGGCGTATAGCCGCAGCTGTTACTTCTTGGCGGATGAACAGATCCAAGGGTGGGAGTCCGAGCATGGCTTTCATTGCCGCAGTGGGGGTAGTTTTCATGCATCCAGTGGTTGCCATGCAGGCTAGTCTTTGGGTCCGTTGTAGTTTAGCCGCTATTGTGCTGTTTTCGGTCCTTGGCCACCAGACGATAGCGCCATACGCTATCATGGGGCGGATTACTGTTTCGTAAAGCCACAGGATGATTTTCGGTGTTAGCCCCCATTTTTTACCAATCATTCTTCTGCACTGCCAGAAGGTAATCCCGGCCTTTTGTAATTTATTGTCTAGGTGGCTACTCCATTTTAACTTGCTGTCAAGAATAACGCCAAGGTATTTGACCTCTTTTGACAGTTGGAGTTCCGTGTCAAAGAGTTTGGGCAATCGGTATTCGCCTAATACCCTTTTGTTCGTGAACATAACTAACTCTGTTTTGTTCGGATTGACCGATAGTTCAAATTCCCCGCACCATTTTTCTACGATGCGTAAGGCTTGTTGGGTTAAGTTACAGACCGTTCCCGCTACCTTTCCGGAGATAAGGATTGTTAGGTCGTCGGCGTAGCCTATTGTGTAGTCTCGGTTTTTGTTCAGCCTTGTGATTAAGTCATCTATCACTAAATTCCACAGGAGGGGAGAGATAACTCCACCCTGCGGGCAGCCTTTGGCTATCAGAGCTGTCTGATCTTCTTCCCCAAGGCGAACTACTCTTTTGCTGAGCATGTTTGTTATCCAGTCTGATAGTACCGGTCCCGCTCCATGTTTTGACAGGGCGGCCTTAATACTGGTGAAGCTGGTTTTGTCGAAAGCTCCTTCGATATCAATGAACGTTCCTAGCAAAAGCCTTTTTGTTCGATCGCTTCCTCTATCCGGCTGACTACCAGATGGAGGGCTGATTCCGTAGACTTACCGGAGCTATATGCGTGCTGGTTTGCATGTAGGGGTAGCTGTTTTAGTGCACCATCTCTCAGCTCCCTCTCGCAAAGGCGTTCCATGGTCTTTTGCATGAAGGAGGTCAGACTAATCAGTCTGACCTCCTGACCTCCTGACCAATCGGTAGATGTGCGTTGGGATATGTCTTTCAAGTGTTTAAATGTATTTTATCGTCTTTTTATGCTATTTATGAGCTAAAAGGTGAAAAATTATATTGTTTACACTATTTTGAGTCACAAATGTCATGTTACCTGAGTGCAACAAGTGTCAAGTCCCATTGTCCAACCTTTATTTTTCTTTACTTATTTACTCTCAAAAAAGTACAGGTTGTCGATTTTGTAATTAGACCTAGATTTTCTATTTCCTTTTTGTTCTAAGCTTAAACGCCAGAGAATATAAAAAGCAGTCATTCTCAAACTTTACGGCAGTCGACGTTTTCTGATCTGCAAGTATAGGGCAAAACCTTCAAACAATTTTTATAAGAATCTCAAATTAATATCTGAAAGAAGAAATTCCTTGGAATCAGAGCTCACAATCAAAACAGCAAGAGGTGAGGCTTTTGCCACTTCCTATCTTTTAAAATTTTAACTTCGGAGCACGCTGCCGGCTGCTGTTACCTTTGCGTACTGAATCTATCACTCCCGATGACTGTTGGCACTTTGCCCGTGGCGGAGCCGAGCGTGCTACTTAAACGTTGCTACCGTTGACTCCGCTTCATCTTCTCGATCGCGTGCTCTTCGCCTTGGTTTTTCTTACTACCATTATGTTCTAGATATCGTATAAATAAATTCTTAAATTTAAATTCTAAAGACTTTTCCTTGGCTAGGGTCCAGTCACTTTATGTAGGTCAATAGTTTTTCAATAAATGTGACTTGCACCCCTACTCCGCACGGAAGAGGAGTGTAACGTTACAGCACCACCAAAACCAATCCTGTACATCTATTGATTGATGGACGAGACTCTGGACTCCTTCCTCTCGAGGTTGGGAGATCAGACGGCAGTTGCTCCTGTAAAAGCCAAAATCAATCGAATCATGGCAACGAGGATCAGAAGAGCGGATTTCGGGATAAGGGATATTGATTATCATTTATGTTTAGCTACATTCGTCTTCATCTCAACAAATCTTACTCTACACATACTTCGCAATGTATTAGTTGATATTCCTAATGCGTAATAGCACAGTGCAGTATATGCTGAGATAGCGACCTTATTGGGGCTCGCACAATAGACATAAGGGTAGACTACAAGTTTTAGGTAAGTCGTTCTTTTGTGCGTACCGCAAATAAAATAGTTTTTTTCTCTTTCGTTGTATAATTCTGGAACACTTAAACTACCCAACTTGTATAGGACCAAGATCTTCAGGCCCCAAGCCAATCTTACGGACGGACAAGGTTTTGGCGCAGGCTACCCTCTCGGGGTTAGAGGAGTTAGACGGATGTCGCTTATGTAAAAATCAACCAAACCAAATTATGGAAAGGAAAAGTAGTCCCGAGATGCAACCGGAACCGATCCCACCAACGCTCAGATGAAGGAGACTTAAAAACTTAAACTTCCACATAAACGTAATTGCAAAGTACTCTACGTTTTTCAATTGAGTAGGTTTACCCACCTTTCATATGTTAGATGATGATGTTTGAAAACTTTTATTTATTGTTTGGAATTGCTTACAGTGTAAGGAGCAATTTACAATAAAATATAAATAGGCAATAAGAATACAATTTTATGAACCACTTATAAAACGATGACGTCAGTAGAACACATTCATGTCATTTCCTCATTTTTTTTATTATTGTACAAAGGAATACGAATGTAGCTGTTTATGATATTTGATGCCGGAAATAGTAGGCATTTTTATGTGCAAATTAAAACTAAATACATACATATTATTTAATGTAATTATATTGCTATCAAACTAAAAATATCCTACTGATATTATAAATGCGAAAGTTTATGACTATGGAATCTATGGATGTATCGAATATATATTTATAATCTATAGGTACATATAATCATAGGGGGTATCCGAGGGGATTTCCGCACGAAAAAAAAAACAAAAAAAGGTACATATAATAAAATCGTAACGTGCTGAAAACTGTACAATGAATAATTTTCCATAAAAATAATTGATGTGAGTTCTAGGAGCGATACCGATGCCGAAAATGTGATTTTTTGTCTGTTTGTCTGTTTGTCTGTTTGTCTGTTTGTCTGTTTGTCTGTTTGTCTGTTTGTCTGTTTGTCTGTTTGTCTGTTTGTCTGTTTGTCTGTTTGTCTGTTTGTCTGTTTGTCTGTTTGTCTGTTTGTCTGTTTGTCTGTTTGTCTGTTTGTCTGTTTGTCTGTTTGTCTGTTTGTCTGTTTGTCTGTTTGTCTGTTTGTCTGTTTGTCTGTTTGTCTGTTTGTCTGTTTGTCTGTTTGTCTGTTTGTCTGTTTGTCTGTTTGTCTGTTTGTCTGTTTGTCTGTTTGTCTGTTTGTCTGTTTGTCTGTTTGTCTGTTTGTCTGTTTGTCTGTTTGTCTGTTTTTTTTCTCTGTATAAGGTAATGAGCAGTAAAATGTCAAATCTCGAAATTCCACAGAATTACCTACGTATAAAAGGTAATTGATTAGAGACGCAAAAACATTTCGTAATGAATATCATCACGCTATTATATTAAGGAAATGGGCAGAATTAATTTCGATGTTACATATTTCTCTATCTATTTCGAATGAATTTTCAATGTAACACGGGTGCACCCGTTAAATAAAATAACTTAATACTTACCTGTGAGTATCGGGACTGCAGAAATAAACATGATCTATTCCGAATCTGATGCGTCCGAAGTCGCGGGCTTGTACATAATATTACAGATTACATAACATTATTCTAATAATAATATTATAAATACGAAAGTTTGTAAAGATATTTGAATGTTTGTTAATCAACCACGCGCAAACTGATAAACGGATCTGGCATTAATTTGGTACAGGAATAGATTACAGTCGGGAATAACAGATAGTCTAGGTACATACTTTTTACGCCTGGAATAGGTTAGACAATTATTTTGTTAACACAATGGACTTTGAGAGGTGCAAAAATAAAGTCTTTATTTTGAACTGTGTACCATCATGGTCAAGGAATATTGAAAATTAAATTTTTATTAATTTGTTGGTACCTAATAAAAATCGTCAAGTTTTTAGTACCTACTAGTGGAATATAATAAGAACGTAATTCTTTATACTAATAAGGTGGCAAACAAGCACAGTACAAAGTAAGTTAGTAAGTAAGTAAGCGGTTACCCCAGGCAGTAGTAGCAAACAGGCATTGGCTCCCAGACTATACGATGCAGGAAATCATCAAAGCAGATATACCTGGTGATTGCTTGCATCGGCTGGTAGCCGTGGGGTCTGCAACCTCACTTGCTGGTCGCTACACACCTGCCGATTAGCGGACGAGGCTCTGGCGCAGGCTATCCTGCCAAGTTTGCACAGGGGAAAAGGGGGAGGGGATCAGATCGCTCATTCCAGTTAAAGTCTCTGTAAATCTGTAAAATTCTCTTCTTGTTGCTATTATAAACTAAGTAGAAGTTGTAGGTGTGCGGACCCCGGGATCCAAAGTGCAAGCTATAGATGCAACCGAGATTGGTGCTTGGACAAAGACGATATGCCTTAGATTACCCAAGTGGTAAACAGAGACGAAAAATATCCCGTATCAATAGGTGTGGGTATTGGGTGGGTGTGGGGGTATCAGGGTATATATGAAGTTTGTTGTGAGAATGCCATGAGCCGAAACCGGTCAGGTTTAATTTAATAAATATAGTGGAAAAGTACAAGTGATTAATTATTCTTACATGAAGTTTGTACTTATGTATTTAATAATTTTAGAGCTACTTGATAAATATTGATAATATTACACATTTAAATTCATGATGCGTCTACTTTTTCACCCATCAATTTTATATAACAACAGTTCAAGGTAGTATAAAAGTTGAAGTCCATAGTTGCTTATGCTCCTTGCATACATCCTCGTTTGCAACTAAGCATACCCAGTCGTACGTGATGTACATATAAGTGTTATTCAGCCTTAGTAAATCATAACCTTCTACATTCATCATCCTTTTCTCAAGTATGTTCGTGGGATTATGTCAGCATGCATGCAGCAATTGCCACATCTTTAATCAAACAGTTAAGAGCGTAGGCAAGAAAGGTAATTTAAAAAAAAAGATTGCAAGCTAACGTTATCGCTACATTTGGCAGGATAATCAATTACTGTAAAGTTGTCATAGTGTATTTTTGATCATTTTCTCTTTGCATAGTCGATGTCGCTTGCATTGTCTTTCATCGAAACATTACTTTTCCAATCCATTTGCGTGATGTGTACAGTTATGTGAGAGAAATTTCCATCATAAATGATCGAAAGTGAGACGGCATACAATTTTTAACTATGATTAACCGTTTTCCTCATCAGAGTTTATTTAATAATAATATTATTGTATGTTATCTAAATTCTATTTTTATTTATGATCTGAGCCTGGGCCTGAGGACGGCAGTTGGCCGTCTCGCCGTTCTTACAGAAGCAGGCCGTGGCGGAGGCGTGTCGTGTGTGTCGTCCTACACACGCCTGTGCCTACTCACCGACGCGGGATAAAACCCGACCCCACCAGGCGAGGCCGCGCTGGCTGTCAATTTCTGCCGGTAGCCCTGGCTGGGTTATCCTTTCGAGGGCTTACCCGGGGTGCCCGGCAATGGACACTTGGGCAGGACACCGTGCGGTTTTAGTCGGTTCATGCCCGACATAGCCACCCCCGCTGGCCGGCGGAGGGGGGGGGGGTATCCGAGGGGACTTCCGCACGTAAAAAAAATGGTTCATCAGTTAGTTTATAGTAGTCTAAAAGACCTCAACTTGGTGTTTTTGGTCTGCCACCACGATCTTCAGGGCTCAAGCGAACCTCATCTGCAAGTCGACCTTTTTTTTTTTTTTTTTTCGTGCGGAAATCCCTTCGGATACCGCCCCCGTTGGAGAGCGGGGGGTCTCCAACGGGGGCGGTAATGTCGGGCTTGCACCGACTAAAACCGCACGCCGTCTCGGGTCTTAAGACGCCGGGGTGTAAGGTTACCCATAGAGCATATCCCTCGCACCCCGACTGACCATGGGCCATCTCCGGTTTCGAGATGGCCCCCTTACTTGCTCTCCACTGTGCCCTCTGCTAATCAGAGGGACACGTGGAAAGCTTCCGAACAGCCCTCAACAGGGCCGTCCTCGCCTCGGTCAGAGTTGGCCGTAGGCGACAGCGTCTCTCTCACCCTAGGATAGAGGCGCTGCCGTCTCCGTTGCCCAGGGTGCACCGCGTGGAGGTCCCCAACCAAGCACCCCCGCAACACCTGTTGATTGACGGACAAGGCTCTATCGCAGGCCTCTCGGAGTTAGGAGATCAAACGGCAGTCGCTCCCATAAAAACCGTATAAGCCAAACCAAAGGATGAAAAGGAGTAAGCGGATTCCCTACTAAGAAGTGAAAGCGTAGGTCCATTTCTTATTACTTATATCTTTTCACCGATTTGAAGTCCTTCAATCTGTCATTATTTTAATATATATTTGTCAATTTAATCAGTGTATGTTACCTTTTCCGAAAACAGCCATAACGAGTCACAAAATTGATCAAGTATCTACAGTACATTACACTACACACGGGTTTTGATTCTACATTAGAAACTGACCCCACTAGGTTACCTAATCGTTTAATAACAGTATTTCATTTTATATCTTCATGATTCAGCAATGATCTTTTATTATCTTCTCAACACAAATATCTAGGACACAATGAATATGAAATAACAAATAATGTTCTGAGTCTGGTTTAGGTGTGAGTCAGACTCTAAAGTCAGACCATTTTTCTCCTCATGAATTGTCTCCCTGGTTTGGTTTTAGAGTGGAGACCGGGTGCATATTTGTGACTTGGTTTGACCGGGTCAAAAGTGGCTTATATTTTGTTAAGCTTTTCTTTCTATGAAGATAAGGGGTGTTTATTGTTTTGTAACGAGCTACCGGAGTAATGAAAAAAAAAAAAAATTATATAACGATACGATTTATATTAGGGAGTCATCTAGTGACCGGTGATGTGAAATTCATAATTCGTTTGAACGGAAAGAGTACAGAATTAGACATGTAAAGGGCAACCGGAGTAATGAAAAAAAAAAAAAAAAATTATATAACGATACGATTTATATTAGAGTCATCTAGTGACCGGTGATGTGAAATTCATAATTCGTTTGAACGGAAAGAGGACAGAATTAGACATGTAAAGGGCAACCGGAATAATGAAAAAGATAAATAAATTATATAACGGTACGATTTATATTAGAGAGTCATCTAGTGGCTGAAGCTGCGAAAGTCTTAATTCGATTGAACGGAAAAAGGATTGAATTAGTTGAGCAGTTTTGACATAGGTGGCAGTAAACTATATGAAAAAATTATCAGTCGAGAAAAAAAAAATAAAAAAAGTAATTACAAGAAACTAATTAAAAATAGTGTATAAAATGGTAAATTATAGTTGTAAATATACGTAAATGTATATGAAAATGTATTTATATATATATATATATATATATATATTAATCGTTGTGGGAAAAATAATATTTATAAATGAATCGATTTTAGTAAAAATTTGATTATCTGTATAATGCCGCATGGCAATTATTTGGTTTAAGACAACTGTTTAAGTATTGTTTATTTAGAGAAAATTCAATACGAAGATTAATCAATAATATCTAAGTAAAAGCAAGCACTTAAATAATATCACAAATAGTTATATGGAATGTATGTAAATAATACATTCTAATGATGAGATAGTATTTTATTTGAAACGCGAAAATGCCGGAAGGTAGATTTTGTACTTTGAAAAGAAGGGAGACTGCAACGCCTCCGGGTGGGTGATTTAGGAACTAATTAGGCTTTGGCGGACAAAAGTTTTAATAAGATATACGAGGAATTACTTGGGAATGTCATTCGTAATTGTTGAAATTCATTGTTGAAAGTTTTAGTGAAGAGGTTTCAATGCTTAAAAGTATGCATGGGCATTGCAAAAGGTAGAAAATTGTGTTATTTGGGGGGGTTTGAATTGTGCGGTTGGCATTACGGGGAGGTTTTTGATTGGATAGAGACACGGGTGGAGCGCGGATGGCGGGGGGATAAATACGAAAGGCGCCAATAACACTTTCACTTTTTTGGGGGATCTCGTCAGGGGTGGTGGAGACGTCGTATATTTCTGGTGAGACTGTTTTTTAGAGCATTTAGTGGGACTTAGTCGTGATATATGTGTTGGGGTTCGCGCGTTTTCTTGTTTTAAGGGGATGTTTGATTTGGGAAGTAACAATTCGCGGAAATAGTGGTTAATGTATAGTTATTTGAATTGGAGGGATCGCCATTTTGTGAAATTGAATTTGGTTCATTTTTTGGTTGTTTAGAATGGGATTGTTGGGAGTAGTATATTTGAATAATAATTAGTAAAAGGTAAATTACATTTCGGGACGCGATCGACATAGGTTAGGACCTTTACGTGAATGAAGACACCTTACATTGGGCTGGAATTAATACACGCATACACTTGTGAATTGATATCAGCCTTGTACCGTTGAGCCTGGCGGTGCACACGTAAAGCAAATGCTGTCGTTTTATCATTCTTATTATGTTAGAAGTAGGAATTAGGGCTGCGGCGTACTTAGCTAGTATTCCCGTAGGAAACCCAAGGCGATGTGCTTTGGTTATGGAGGGATACCTAACGGTGATAACGACTCCATATTCCTCTATATTTCGCTAGTAGCCGATAACTTTTGAAGCGAGCGGCAATCTGATTTTCCCTGGAAACAGGATCGGATAAGCTTCCTGGATGTGGGTGACTGTTCGTTCTGTGATAGGTAGGTACCGTAGAAGTGGAACCGTCCAATTCGGGCCAGGATCAGAACTTACGGAGCTCACAGTTCAGTCTTATGTATTTATTTATATATACACTAACTATTATCTCGTTAGGGTTTCAGTTCACATCCCTGAGCCTCGGCTCGTGGACTGAGACAAGCACACCGTGGTAGGGATTACACAAAGTCAAGTTTCACGAACTTGCCCCCAAAGTTAGCTAGAAGGAAAACACAACTCACCACACGATTAAGCAAAATACAATGGGTTTTGAAAGGTAAATACAGGGATTAGATTCTGTAGGTAGATAGGTAGGTACACACATTTGTTTAGTGAAAATCTTAGGCATCACAACGAACGTAGGAAACCTAGTCTATTTCAAAGTCTGCTTAGTAAAATTTATTAATATCATGTTCTATATCGATTGATTGTGCGGTTTTAGTTGGTTCAAAAAGGAGCCATAGGGACTGTTCGATGGTATGTAGGTAAACTACTATTATTATTATCATATTCTATATCGATTAGTTGTGCGGTTTTAGTCGGTTCAAAAGAGCCATATGAACTATTCGATGGTATGTAGGTAAACTACTATTATTAATGTCATATTCTATAGCGGTTGATCGTGCGGTTTTAGTCGGTTCAAAAGAGCCATATGAACTATTCGATGGTATATAGGTAGGCTACTACTGCTGTAGTTCACGTAAAAGTGGTGATACAGTGTGTAAAAATGGTGGAAGTGAGACCTACAGTGAAATTTTAGTGATTCTTTTAAGAAGTGTTGATTGTGTACAAAGCCGGGTTATAAATAATCAAAAGTAACCACACCCAAGATTAAATATTAATTACACAAAAACTTGGGTAATAACGCCTACGATTCTGCTAATAACTGATTGACCAAGAGTGATTTTTATATTTGAATTCAGTGATTATCTCTCTTTGCATGTGTTCGAATCAGGGTTCAAAGAGCCATCTCACGGTAGTTGGGAACCTTATCCAAGTGGATACTGCTCGAATCTAGAACCCCGGGAGTTTAATTCCTGTATACTAAAACCCTATATCATGGGTCAGTTATACCAATTCGTTTATGTGATCTGAGAGTGTATTATACTTTACAATAAACCTTTGAAAGCACATTATTCTGAAGTGAATTGGTTACTAGCACCTTTTATAAGATTACCCAATATATGTTAATGTCCGAGCTGTGTACAGATTCAATTTATCGTTTAACATTTTAAAAACAAGTGAAGTATCACACCAAAATCCATGTTATTCGTGAATAGTATTTAAAGCGGCTTGAGCGAGGGGCGCTGTAGTTTGCTATAATAGCTAGCAGTAGGAAAAGAATACTCCTTTGTTAGTTTCATAATAAAACAGTTTGTGTTAATATCCAAGCTGAGTACTGACTCAATTTATCGGAAACTATTAATTACTATATATATATGTTTTGATTATAACTATTATAATCAAAACATTATGGCAGTAAGATTTGTATGTTCTTCTGTCAGGTTCATGTTTACTCTGAATAGAGTATGGGGAATTATATTTACCGGATGTCTCGGTATAATAGGGGGAAGATGTATGAAAATCTTCTAATGCCTATTTAGACATAGGAAGGACCATGATATACCTATATACAATACAAGTGGAAGGGTCCTACTGTGGCTGGCGTGATATGGGGCCACCACCTCGGGGGGAAAATCCAATATAACTAGGTACTATTGTAAAGGGGTCACCACCTCGGGGGGGAAATTCAATATAACTAGGTTCTTTTGTAAAGGAAAGTAATAGTTTTAATGAGCAAACACCTTGAGGAGGAAACCTCTGAATAAGCAGGTACCTTTGTGTGAGAAAGTGAGCGTCAATAAAGTAGTAGTCTAAATGAAGTTATTAAAAACATCTAGATATAATCTACATATTCTTGTCGTTCAAAGTACTAGTTTAAAGTAGTAAGCATTATAGGAAGAAGAATTAGTAGGTTCTAATTCAACTGATATTGCTATAATAAAATCGTTACGAGAGAAGTAGTGAATGATTGAAGCGGTGAACTGTAGATGCCTACTCAGTTGTATATAATTATGGGAATCTAAAATAAACGGGGTAAATGACTGGAATGCTTCGGTTCCTAATAGATATTTTCTAGTATAGGTTATTTCCATCCGCTCCCATAAAAGTCTCTGAAAGATATTACGGAGATTATGGAGGAAGGAGTTTGTTGGTTACATGTTAGGTTGAGACGAATGAATTAGTATAGTTTGTTTCCATCCGCTCCCGTCAAGGTCACCAAGGACATTAGGTTAATCCGGAAGGAATTTATGTAAGTATAATGGAATTTGGAGGATTGTTAGTAAATACGGAAGGAATAAGGTTCTAATTATGGGATACTTGAATGAGACTTTTGTTGATTATTTAAGGAAGTACTTATGTTCGTTCACGTAATGTAAGTTTTTGAACTACCAATGACTAGAGGGTTTAGGAAGGCTTATTTGGTTATTTCATGGTTCAATATAGTATCATTAGAAGTTTGTGTAGATTGGATAGAAACGAAATAGGTACGTAATGGTTAGGTTGGAAGGTAGGTTGTAAGGTAGGTTGTAAGGAAAGTTTATTGATGAATTTAAATGATGACGTTTCGAACAAAATAGATTTAAAGTTTAATGTGAAAGAGTAAATTAATTAGGGTTTGCGATTACATATAGTTGGAATTAGGTTATCGTAGGTTGAAGATAGGAGTCAGCATTCTTCACCTTTATAGAACTAGGGATACTAGGTATCATGATAAGGGTTCCTTTTAACCACTAGATTGATCACAGGCCAAGTTTATTAGAAATAAGTACAATTATTCAGTGAGTTTAAGTAAGTTGGTGAGTTATTTAAATGAATCATACGTGACAACAACTAGGGGAATACGAATTAGGATAGTTGTAAGAGAGGAGCGAATGAGTTGTAGGTATAGGTAGTTGTTGGGACAGGAAATGTGAAAAGAAACAGGAATGAATGAGTAGGAGTAGTAGGAGTAGTAGTAGTAGGAGTGGGGTGAAAAAAAGAGGGGGGCATACAACATGAAAAGGGGGGGGCACAGTTTATGATAAATATTGCTGCGAGGTGAGGATAGCGTCTTACTTATTCATGAGTATTTTGCACTATTTTAAGTGCCTTTAAATTCATCCTATCACAGACCAAGGATCAGCCCAATTTATTACTCCAACTAATATTCACTCGGTATTCCACAATGTACAAATTCACTAATTGCACAGCGAAAAAACCTACACGGTGTCTTTAATATCAGATCTATTGCCTGGCTCTTTACTCACCGCCCCATTTGTCTGAAATAATAATAATAATATTTAATATATAATTATAATTATCGATGACGAATGAAGTCGGTTAGACGGACGGAAGCAGTTATTTATCAATGCATAAGGTTATTCAACTATTCGTTATTTACCGGGTGGTGTATAGGCCCCTATACACCATACATCACACGGTAAATAACGAAAAATTGTTCATTAAGATCTTTAGGGCCCCAGCCAGCAGCTGGTACACCTGCCCAACAAAGGATGAGGCGAAAAATTAAAAGGTTCGAGGGAGTAGAAAAGCCCGGAGCCCGGGCCTCAAAGTGGTAGTGGTAGCCGGGTATAACGCTAGGATGAAGATGAAGAAACTATCTGAGCTTCACAGTGACATGGCTAACATTGATTGCCATGTCACTGTGAAGCCCGCCAAATGGCCAATTGGCCAACATTGATTGCCTGAAGATTGATAAAAAAAATTACAAAGTTTCGATAAAACTTATTTAATTTATGTTTATTTATTAGTATTATTTTTAATTTTTGTTTAGTAATTTCCAAGTAACAAAATGAATAAAAGTAACGGTAACCTTAATATAAAAAAAATATTGATGTGAATAAATGTGCAATATTATACTCGTACTTATATACTCCAAAAAAAAACTTAAAACCTCAGGTCACATATTACAATCAGGTCTAGGTTACCATGCATTTGAATCAATCAAATTTATGAAAGTTGTTCAAATTCTTTGATCAACAAATAAACATATTTTCTTAAATCGTATAATGAACTACTTAGAATAAATTATTTTTGCACTATACTACACTACAAGAGTTAGAAAGAAGAACTATTCTCCTTAATAATCTAGGACAGTCTACAAAGCACTACCTAGACCCAAAGTAAGCATAGCTTGTAATACTTGTATTATGGGTTTTAGAATGCGGATAGATACGGATACAAAATTCATTTTTTTTTTGCACATATAATGCATACTGAACCCCAGCCCGGACTCCGAGGTAAGAGCCTCGGATGCGACTGGGACTAATGCGAATTTAATCAAGATGATTCCTTCAGATAATGCATACAACACCCATAACAATGCAAATATACATATCAATTATATCATGTTACATATAATATTTGACGGCCTATGTGGCGTAGCGGTAGTGCATTCGACTGCTACGACAGGGGGCGCGGATTCGATTCCCGCTCAGTGCAAATATTTGTATGCATGAATATGTCTATTGGCATTGGTCTGGGTGTTTCTATATATAATATGTATGTATTTACAAAAAAACAAAGTATATAAGTATGTTTATCCGCATTTCGAACCCACAACACAAACTGGTTAAACTCTGTTACTTAGGTTCTAGAAAGCGCTGTGAAGAATTTTGTAGAATATTTATTTTAAAAAAATGCATAAAAACATTTGCACTGAGCGGAAATAGAACTTGCGACTGCTGATTTAACAGTTCAACACTACCGCAAACCCGTACACCCACAGAGGTCGTCACATTGACCAAGAGCTAAACGGAATAACATTAATTCACCAAGGTTCAACCGCGATTACGCTTTTTAATTCTTAATTTACAGAAAATAACTACTTATTCTTTTTACAATGTAGTAGCGAGCTCCACGAACATGTTTTTAATATTTATGTATGAAAATATCATTAAAATGTTCATAAAAATTAGTTTTACTTATGCGGCATTATCGAGAGGTTCATTAGTACCTACTTCGCACGAGTTCACACCTGTAACATCGAGTACTGTTTCCATGAGGTATTGGACGTAACTGTATAGTTATGATATCTTAAAAGGAGACACAGGCTTGATATAGTGGTAGTGATTATAGTGCTGTGAAAAGTTGTGGTAATTCGGTAAATTTTCAATTAAAGGGTAAGTATTTTCTTATGTATATAATATGCATTACATTGTTTAGTGCGTACACACAGATTCAGTTACTAATTCTGTGTTGTTAGTTCCGTGTTAAAGCAGTAAATATCTATTATGTACCTAAATTCGTGGATTAAAAATACATGGTGCAACTGGAAATTGTTTCCTCACTCACCTTCTCTGTACCCTTTACCAAGTATAAAGTATAAATCATTCCATTCATGAAAGAAAATCGCAAGATAGCATAGCGGGTGAATTTGAAGGCGCGCAAATGGGGAAGTACCCGCACAATTTCCAAAGGAAAATAGGTATAAGTAGTGTCATTTAAGAATTCAAGAAAGAAAGTAAGAAAGAAAATATATTTTATTGCAAAGCACAACGTACATTACAATTATACATAATAGTTTTAATTTATACATAGTAGCACAAAAAATATGTTACCTTCATGCATTGAGGAACTCAATGTATTATAAGGTAATAAATACTTTGTGAACCTTTCACTACTGCCAGTACCTACACAATGAAGAAAAATTGTTTCTTTATTTTTAAATCATCTTATCAACATTTTCGCTTCACCTATATATTTCTAGCTACACAAAATATTAACCGTAGAGCAGGTATTTCTTAAGAAATAAAACTTAACACACAATTTTCCTTATTCATTAGCTATTACTGCCCGACCTTATGAACCATTCTTCAATGCAAATCCATACGGAGTGCGCCTGCACCTAGATTGAAGCAGTACTAAGTTATCTACGTGTAAATAAATAAATCGAATTTCAAATCTAATCAAATCTAAAAAAAATCTTTAAATAAGTTGTTATATTTTTAAATTGTTTGTACAATGAAATAAAACTATTTTTAACGGATTCTATCGCGGTTTATTTGATGTTATTTTATATTTTACATTGAACCCGACGTTTCGGTTGCTTTTCAGCAGCCATGGTCACGGGGAGACTAAAGATGGTTGTTGTCTTGAAGTTTGAAGTGAAAGTTATCTCAAAGTACCCGAACTATGTTGAATTGTTGGTGTTACTATTTACGCAGAATGAGCTCACAGTGTCATGAAGTCTTGTTGTATTTTGTTTTTTCTTGGAATTAATTAAGTGAATGACTGGGTCCCAAGCTGGTGGTACATTCCAACCATCTTCTCTATTAAAATTAGGATGTTTTTTAATTTCAATAGCTTCGCGGAGCATCCTAGGTAGGAATCGACTTTCTTTGGCGAGTATCTGTGGTTTATCAAACCTTAAGTAATGTTTGGTCCCCTGTTGCACGTGTTCACATACAGCAGACTTTTTTGAGCGTTGGTGTTTTATGTCAGCTATGTGTTCTTTGACGCGAGTGCCAATGCTTCGCTTGGTTTGACCAATATAAGAGAGCCCACAGTCACAATCTATTTTATAGACCCCTGCATCTTGTAGAGGCAATTAGCACTTGACAGATGGTAAAAATTGACATATCTTCGTTGGCGGCTTGTAGTGTGTGTTAATTGAAGCTCGCTTCAAGATGTAGCCAATCTTGTCAGTGACCCCTCGTATGTATGGTAGGACTGCAGGCTGGCGCTCGACAGTGGCTGGCTTTTCTCGGGATCTGTGACTGATGCGCGGTTGTTTGAGCTTGTTGTCATACAGAACTTGTTTGACATGTTGTAGCTCAGCGTCCAAGTTTATTAATACAAGAAATTTCCTATTGCTTCGGAAAATGTTCTATGGTTATAAAAAAGTTACTGTTTAAACAGAAAATTTTCTATTGATACTGAAAAGCTACTGAAAATTTATTGTTGCCACTAAAATTTCCGATTAGATAAGCTTTTAGTATTTTATGCAAGCTGGGAATCGAAATTTATGCAATGCATGAACAAATTCGCGCCACCGAAGCATGCGCACTCATTAGTTCGACAGGCGACGGTTTTTATAGAGTTCATCAGCGATGATAAATGTATAAATAAGAGTATGTCAGAGGTGACGTTAAGGCTACCACTTCAATTCTAAATACTTCATCATTGTGTTTGAAGACAAAAATAGCTGTGGCAGTTCCAAGGTCATTGCAGATACTTTAAAGCCTATAAAAACTAGGTCTGCAAGGCGAATCGCTGCTTGCAATGTTGAGCTGAGTGAGACATCGTGAATCAGATTTTGAAAATTTTGAACAGTGATCATTCCTCCGTGGCAAGTCCGATTTAGAAAATTCTTTTTGAAAGTCACAACTCTGGAAATGCTTTCTGAGCGTGTAAAGTTTGGTCACAGTGTCTCGAGCGGTTATTATGTAATTCCATCTGGAATTTTTTTAACGATGATCATTCCTCTGTGGTAGCATTAATTTTTTCAAAATATATCCATAAACCGTCCTCTGATTGACCTCTTTAACCATGCCAAATTTGGTTCTGATTGGATTAGTAGTTTAGGACCTGTGACAAGCGAAAATCATGAAGTCTGGTATGAGGAGCTTTCGCTCGACTTCATCTCATTCAGCTCAATAAATTATTTTACAGTATATAATATCCTCTGCTAACTTTAAGTTACCTATTTATGTCAATCAATCCATCAATCTATTGCAGTCCACTGCTGGACATAGGCCTCTACCAAAAGACCCCTGAAAAAGGTAGCTGGGATAGACTGGATGTGCAAGGCGGAGGATCTGGTGCTATGGCGTAAATTGGGAGAGTCCTATTTATTTAATTAATACTAATAATATTATTTAAACTATATTAATATTAATACAGTATTATATATTTGTCGCAATCGAGTCGTATCCGGTACGCCAGCGCCACCTAGTGGCGTTCGATGGAGTTGGTGGGGCGCGCGCCGTCGAGTTTGAAATAACGACACTTCTCGGTTGGCGGTCGGCGCGTGCGCTACTAAACCATCGCGCGTTCTGTGATACGTACCTAGGACCTATTTAGTGACTACCTAATTCCTGTATTGTAATCATTGGATCGGAATTATAGTTTGATTGTGAAAACAAGTCTGTTCTCTTCTTCCAACACTACCCACCGACGCCCACAGTAAATAAGAGGACCAACGATAAGTGCTACTGATGATGGAGAGGGTCCTCCTCCGTCATCAGAAGTGGGATACGTGTTGGATCAGAACCAGGAAGCAAACGTCTGGCGCGCCATGTTCGAACAACAGAATAATAACATGCGAGCGTTGATCGAGGCGCTGCGATCACCGAAACCAGCTTACTCTGAAGATCTACCTGCATTCGATCCTGAAAAACCAGATACCGACGGAAGATCATGGTGTGCGACAGCGGATTTGTGTTTTTCCGAAAATCCACCAAGTGGCGGTCGACTTGTTCTGGCGGTCAGCAAGGCGCTGAAAGGTGAAGCATCAACATGGCTGTCTCAAATAGCCTACGAAGGAATCACATGGAGCGAATTCAAGGTACTTTTTACAACACGATTTATTTCAACCGAGACATTGGCGGGTACCCTCATTAAATTGAACGGCGAAAAACCGAGTGAAAAAGAAACACTACCCGCGTTAGCAAGTCGATTAATTACTTCGTTGACTAATCGTTGGAAAGATGTAAACAAAGAAGAAATCGCCGTAGCAACAGTACTGGCGCACATATCACAGTTTGACCCGCGACTTCAACGTTTGGCTTTCACTACAAATATTACATCGAGGGACAAACTACAGCAAGAACTCAACGCTTTTTCACATTTGAAGCGCAAAATAAACACCACCACAATCGATATCAAGCGAGCTAAGATAACTGCACTGAAGTGTTATAATTGTGGAAAAACCGGTCATAAGCGAATTGAGTGCAGAAGCAAGCCGATGGACAGGGGAAGACCTGCAACACCTACATCATCGTCGACTCAAGCGGCGCAGCAGTCAGCAGCGAAGCCCTTGGTTTGCTTTAAATGTGGCAAGCCGGGTCATATTGCCGTCCGGTGCACGAGCGGCGGCGGCGGAGGCGGGCCGGCTGACGGCACAACGCGGAGCGAGCGGCGCATCGATGTCTGCGTGGTACAACCACCATCGGGCGTGTTACAACATAAAGGTGAATTGTTACACTTTACTTACGATTCTGGTGCTGAATGCTCGTTGGTAAAAGAAAGTTTTGCATCGAAATTTAATGGTAAACGTTTTAGTAATGTAGTTGCTATGACTGGTATAGGTCAAACGCGAGTATTCAGTACAGAACAGATTTTATGTTGTGTAGTGATTAACGATCACCCTCTTGAAATTTAGTTGCATGTTTTGCCCGACAATTATTTGCAAAGTGACGTCATGTTAGGTCGTGAGATTTTACATCGAGGTTTTGCTGTAAACATGACGGCAACGGAGCTTTCGTTGACGAAAGTCCTTTGTGTAAATTCGGTGAGTCATAATAGTGATAACGCGCTTCAATCGGATTTAACTGCTATCGCGACGGATGTAACTGACAATGATAAGTCTAGGCTTTTGCAAACGCTTAATCAGTTTTCTGAATTTTTCATTACCGGTTTGCCTACAACGCGAGTGAACACAGGTGAGCTTAAGATTAAGTTGATTGATCCGAATCGCACGGTGCAACGGCGACCGTATAGGATGTCGGCGGACGAACGTAGCGTTGTGCGCGACCGTGTGAAAGAACTGTTAGAAGCGAATATTATCAGACCTAGCTGCTCTCCATTTGCAAGCCCAGCTTTGCTAGTAAAAAAGCACGATGGTTCAGACCGCATGTGTATAGACTACCGCGAGCTTAACAGTAACACCGTCTCCGATCGTTACCCGCTTCCTCTAATCTCCGATCAAATCGCGCGACTTCACGGAGCCAATTATTTTTCAAAATTAGATTGCGCTAGTGGTTTCCACTTAATACCTGTAAGTGTAGAGTCGATTGAGAGTACAGCATTCATAACACCTGAGGGCCAATATGAATTTTTGACCATGCCATTTGGCCTAAAAAATGCTATTTCTGTTTTTCAAAGAGCCATCATGAATGCTTTAGGTGACCTTGCTCATGATTACGTGGTTGTTTACGTAGATGACATTTTAATCATCTCTCCCGATGTAGAGTCAGGTTTAGAAAGACTACACACTGTGTTAGAAGTTCTGACTAAAGCTGGCTTCTCTTTAAATCTCAGGAAATGCTCCTTCCTCAAGACGAAGGTAGAGTTCTTGGGATTTGAGGTAGAGTCTGGCCAGGTCAGACCAAATGGTAGAAAAGTAGAGGCCTTAACGGCTCTACCACCTCCAGAAACAGTGACCCAACTACGGCAGTTTATCGGACTAGCCTCATACTTTCGCCAATTTGTGCAAGATTTCTCTAGAATAATGACCCCATTGTACCGACTGACTTCACTGAAAGGCGAATTGACATGGAAACCAGAACACGAAGTTATTCGCCAAAAAGTAATCTCTATCTTGACAAATGACCCAGTTTTGACGATCTATGACCCAGAGCTCCCGGTAGAGCTACATACAGACGCAAGTAGTTTAGGTTATGGAGCAATTTTGTTCCAAGTCAAGGTTGACGGTAAGCGTTGTGTAGTAGCGTACTTTAGTAAGAGAACGTCTCCTGCAGAGAGCAAATATCATTCGTACGAGCTCGAAACCCTCGCGGTTGTGAACTCTATTAAACACTTTAGGCAATATCTTCACGGCAGAAAGTTTACCGTCGTTACGGACTGTAACTCGTTAAAATCTTCCCAAACAAAGCAGGAACTGACTCCCCGGGCGCATAGATGGTGGGCTTTTCTGCAGTCTTTCGATTTTGACGTAACGTATAGGGAGGGAAAACGTATGTCGCATGTAGATTTCTTCTCACGAAACCTTCTACCGCTCGATTCGAAATCAGTAGAGTCCCGTGCAAGTCCAAAACGCATTGACGTTACTGAACTCTCTCCCAATTGGCTTCAAGCCGAACAACAACGCGATGTAGAGATTTCTAAACTCATAACCGATTTAGAAGAAAATCAACTAGATGAGCAACTAGCCAAGACTTATGTTCTACGTTCAGGCGTCCTTCATCGTAATATCCAACGCAATGGTAGGTCTAAATGCTTACCGTATTTACCTCGTGATCTCCGATGGTCGGTAGCTAATAATTTCCACGACTCTATCGTACACCTAGGTGCTGAAAAGACGACTGAAAAGCTTTTCGATTATTACTGGTTTCCGGGAATGTCTCAGTACGTCAGAAAATTTGTAGATAGCTGTGTTACGTGCAAGGTCGCGAAGTCTCATTCCGGTAAAGTCCAAGCTGAATTGCACCCGATATCTAAAGTGACAACCCCGTGGCACACGGTTCATATAGACGCGACGGGTAAGCTTAGCGGAAAGAACGATAAGAAGGAATACATTTTTGTGTTAATCGATGCGTTTACGAAGTACGTGTTGCTCTACCATACGACGAACATTGACTCTAAGTGTAGTATTCACGCGGTGAATCAGAGTGTAGCGCTTTTTGGTGCTCCGACTCGTATAATAGCGGACCAAGGACGTTGTTTTGCCAGTAGAGAGTTTCGCGATTTTTGCGTGAGCAAGAATATCGACTTGCATCTGATAGCGACTGGTTCGTCTCGTGCTAATGGGCAGGTAGAGCGCGTCATGAGTGTCCTTAAATCGATGCTAACTGCTGTAGAGACTAGCGATAACAGATCGTGGCAGGACTGTATAGGAGATGTACAACTTGCGTTAAATTGTACGATGAATCGAGTGACAAAAGCTTCACCTCTGGAGCTTTTAATAGGAAAAGTCGCGAGACCATTATCGTTGATGTGTAACGATGTAGAGACCGATGTAGACATAGAGGAAATTCGCGAGCGCGCGTCCGAAAATATTAAGCAGTGTGCCGAATATGACAAAACCCGATTTGACAAAACAAAGGCTAAAATTCAACATTTTGCGATTGGCGATTTTGTGTTGTTACAAAACGAAGAACGCAATCAGACTAAGTTAGATCAAAAGTTTAAAGGTCCGTTTAGAGTAATTGAGATTTTGGACGGTGATCGTTATACACTAAAGGCTTTAGATTCTAAGCGTACCTACAAATACGCGCACGATAGGTTAAGAAAGATGCCAGCGAGTCATGTACCAGTCGATGTTGAATAATGTTGATTTGATGATGATGAGTAAGCTTAAGTTGTGATAGAGAGTCGAGTAAAGGATTCTATCGGCCGTATTGTGTTCGACCGTACCAGTGGTTATTACGTAGTCGTAGCCCGGTAGAAATCGGTGTCTCTTGAGGCAACTCAAGTAGTCCGTGGGTGCGCGATGTGCGTTTAACTCTGGCGGAGGTCGGGGTCTGTAGAGACCGTAGTGTGTAGTCAGTGGGTGATGCACACGGGCGATCCACTTGATGGATATGCGTACAGAAGTTTTGATCCATGCGATGGATGTGTGAGAGCAATGCGATTGCTGGTCGGCTGGAGAGCCGTGGCGTTAGAAGTTTTACTCGAGCGTTTCTGTAAGCTTGGCAGTTGATTTTATGCAGTAGAGTTTTAAAGGTTAATTCGAACGACTGTGGTACATGGCC
The DNA here is from genome assembly GCA_946251805.1 of Cybosia mesomella. NCBI lineage: Eukaryota > Metazoa > Arthropoda > Insecta > Lepidoptera > Erebidae > Cybosia > Cybosia mesomella. The sequence goes on along the minus strand of OX276394.1, from coordinate 13,365,637 downwards.
TAGGGTAGTGATTGTTGTATTTTCGATTATTCCCAATTTTACCATGTAAATAAAGAGTAAGAATTGGTTAAAATAAAACTGTAGAGATCTAAAATTTCCTTAACCAATGAATCTTGAATTTGGTCAGGAGTGACCGAGTGAAGCAAAATTCTCTCGTGGACTATTTTGTTTACAGGGTAACCAACACACGAGGACGTGTGCAAGCAGGATGGCCGTGTCGCAATCGAGTCGTATCCGGTACGCCAGCGCCACCTAGTGGCGTTCGATGGAGTTGGTGGGGCGCGCGCCGTCGAGTTTGAAATAACGACACTTCTCGGTTGGAGGTCGGCGCGTGCGCTAGTAAACCATCGCGCGTTCTGTGATACGTACCTAGGACCTATTTAGTGACTACCTAATTCCTGTATTGTAATCATTGGATCGGAATTATAGTTTGATTGTGAAAACAAGTCTGTTCTCTTCTTCCAACACTACCCACCGACGCCCACAGTAAATAAGAGGACCAACGATGAGTGCTACTGATGATGGAGAGGGTCCTCCTCCGTCATATTATTCTTAACAAAGGGAATAAAAAAGCTTATTGTATTGCAATACAAAGCCTCTTTTGATTATGAGTATATGGAAGACGAAATAACAGTTTGGATAATTTAAAACAATTCGATACATTGTCTTACCTACGTACTACTAACTATCTATTAAGTAATCTATGGTACTACACCGATTTCACTGATATCTCTGGGTCGATTTGCATTGATCTATTTTTAATCGGCACTACCTATACTTTCGCCTTCGCTGGTGCGGCCACGTTATGCGGCAACGGTGGCTACGTAAGTAATAAATGTTGCCGCTGCCTCCTCCTGCGAGCAAGTAATACTCGAGAAGGAGGCGGCGGAGCGGGTCCAGTATAGTCTTAGGTTCCTCCCGATCCGAAGAGCCGCAGATGTCGAAGGTCGCTCAACGTCCTCCGTCCTCCATGAGCGCAGGCCTGGGTGTAACAGGTGAGAGCGCCTGTAACTCTTGTAGAAGCAGGCCGGGTTGGCGGCGCGTTGCGCACTCCTCTTTTCCGGGGGCAAGACAGGGACAAATCTGAGAGGGCCATCTCGAAACCGGGGATGCCCCTGGGTCGGTCAGGTTCGAGTGAAATGTCTTATGTGACACCTTTCACCCCGGCGTCTGAAGACCCATGACGGCGCGCGGTTTTAGTAGGTTCGAGTCTGACACAACCTATCCCGCTGGCCGGCGCGGGAGGTATTCGAGGGGCTTTTGTACAGGGGCACCGGTAGGAGGGAGAGACCGAACTAGTGCTGGTTTGTCATCGTAAGGGATGATATACGTGTTAATGGTTTCGTTACTATGCCAGGTAAGATCGAGCGAATTGGAGGAGGAAAAGCTGGAAAGCAAACCCCGTGCTACGAGGCAAAGGCCTCGGATGCAATCGGGACACAACGCTAAGTCGATGATGACTACCAATACTTTAAAATATGTATCATAGAATTATTATTGCAACTTGCTCGCCGCGCGTCGCAGGCGACTCAGGCGCTGGAGGTCGCTTAACGACCTCCGTCCTCCATGAGCGCAGGCCTGGGGGTGACAGGTGAGGCCGCCCGTCACCCCAGCAGAAGCAGGCCGGGACGGTGGGGCGACTAGCGCCCCTCCCCCAAACCGGGGCAAGACGGGGACACCGTGGTTCCCAAACCCGAGGGGGCCATCTCGAAACCGGAGATGGCCCAGGGTCAGTCGGGGTGCGAGGGATATGCTCTATGGGCAACCTTACACCCCGGCGTCTGTAGACCCGAGACGGCATGCGGTTTTAGTCGGTTCAAGCCCGACATAAACCCCCCACCCGGCCAGCGGGGGCGGTTATGTCGGGCTTGAACCGACTTCATCCGAAGGGATTTCCGCACGATAATAAAAAAAAAAAAAAAAGGTATCTATTATTTATATTTTTTACAGTAATTGATTTTCACTGATTTTTCTATACACAGTCTATTCTATCCACATACATTTTGACAGTAGTAAAATAGTGCAATACTGATAACTTGCGACCTATACGTAGGTTTAGGGAGTACGCGTCAGTAACTCACCTCCACTATCTGCTGTGTTCCCCACTTTATCTAAGATTTGTTAGCACCCTAACAATGCCGTTTTGGATATTGTTTGTAGTAAAGAGTTTACCTTGCGCTTGGCAACCCAAGTTTTTTAGGCAAGCTGTAGAGGGCTTTAGCTGGTATACCCATCGCACCCACTTCTACGGAACAAAGTGTAACCACTAGCCATTTTCTTTCTTCTGTACCTGTAATCTTTAAACTGCATTGTAAATGATGTTTAATCAAGTTAATTTCATATATTTAAACAATAGTGAATGTTGGCACGCACCACTACAAATGAGTAAACCTTCAAGGAGGTTTTAGATTCGTATCTTGATTGAGTTATCAAGAAGCTACTATATACATTTGCATATAATTTTATAACTACCATACCTACTGTATTAAATTTCATTCAGGGTGTTGCCAGCAGTGAATGCGTTAAATATGAAGGGCGGGGGTAGGGAGGTGAAAAATATATTAACACGTATTCTCATACTACCTATCAAATATTAAAAAAATTATTAAAATCGGTCGAGCCGTTTAGGAAGAGTACTACCACAAACAACGTGACACGAGATTTTTATATACTAGCTAGATTGTATAGTAGTACTGTACGTTACTGCATCATGACATTCTTGTCGTTGTTTCGGTTGCAACCTCGAAACCCGGAGTCCGCTTATTCTTTCTTCTCCGTTTGGTTTGGATTATTCAGCTTTTATGGAAGCGGCTGCCATCTGACCGCCCAACCTCGGCTTATACTGCAGCTACTGCTTTAAACTTATTTCAAATCATTTTGCCACATACGTGATAAGAAAATTAAGGACTTACATCAATTTATATCACGTCACATCAATAAAATTACTATGAATCTTAGAACAGCACATTATATAAGTTTGAGTCTTGTAATTGAATTTAAATTATTCTATAACTAGCATCGCCATGCTGTTTCACCCGCGTAAGTCTTGATCCCGTGGGAATATCGGTATAAAAAGTAGCCTATGTTACTCAAGGATAATGCCGCATTCTAATGGTGAAAGAATTTTTGAAATCGCATCAGTACTTTTGGGGTCAATTCGTTACAAACATACTTACATACAAATCTTTCCTCTTTATAATATTAGTCTAGATGACTGTAATCCTTCGATATTGAGTAATATATGTACATAACTATTTCCTAATAGGTATACATCTATTATAAAAAATAACAATTTTATTGTATATTATTTACTTAATATTAGGCAATTAGTTTATTTATAAAAAATCAAAATTAATTCTAGTTATCAAACTAAATTATATCCTTTGAGACAAAGATTTAAAAAGGTGAGCTAAGATGATGAAGGGCATTGGGTCACGTATAGATGAGTGAACACAAAAACGAAAAAGAACGCGAATGTAAATGGAAGTATGCAGATTGGGTGCCCTAGAAGAACTAAAAGGAACAAATTAAGGTGATTAAATTAACACGAGGACATGGACCACAGGTGCATAGACATGGAACGCAGGTGTATAGACGTGGACCACTGGGGGTGTGAGCCACGACCCTGAAAAATCTAGCGTGCGCAGTAAAAGGAATAAAAAAGATTAGAGAGATTAAAGGTCAGACCATACTTACCAAGTGTAATATATAGGATTCGTTAAAACAATATGAATAAACCCAAACTCGAGAAGTTTAGTAGTAACCGAGAATTCCCATTATTCACTTTCTGGCTCTATCATTAAATCAGCTTATTTGGTGACAAATACAGCAAACCTGTGTGCACACGGACGAATTTAACCGGGGTAGTTTTGTAACTCATACTATTGACTTATATTGGAAGAATAAAACTCTCTACAGGTATGTGGAATTTGATATCACTCAACTTGTATTATGACCTGCAGTGATGAGGTAATTAGTAAAGAGACAGCAGCAAGAATTATTATAATCAACTACACACAACATAACTACAAGCAAACTAACATGTGGCCTTGCTTATTTATTAATTACCTATTGATAGGAGAATGTGGTTATAACGCAATTAATAGCACCCTTTAGCTACTCTACACTAGTAATAATAGATTGAACTAATTTCAAACAATTAACCTACATAACGTAATCGCGGTGCAAACAACGGCTTTATATCTATTTAATTGGATACATTGTTATATTTAACTCAACTTTGTGTTGATTCAACACTCACTCGTTTCTATAAATATTACAATTAACCGCACGATCTCCTTCGAGGCAGCGAGTCTCCTTGCCAGAACTCCACCATGGGACCTGGAGGCGAGAACCCTTTTGCAACTATATCGGTGGCGAAAGGAAGCGTGCAGTCCCAGCTCCGTCAGATTGGTGGAGCGGACGGAACGACTTGGGCGACCAAGCGCAGCGTACGCCGTAGTAGCGGTGGTAAAATCCATCATGGAGGACTGGCTAAAGAGGCGACCCGGGCTCTCGTACGGGCTGACTTAGGTGTTCTGGAAATGGGTGCTTCAGGGACCACCTTTGTCGGATCAGGAGACGGCGGTGCGGGTCCGGGAGAGATTAAGTCTCTCTTGATCCGCAGAGCCCGTGAGGCGTGACTCAGACGTTGAAGGTCCCTCAATGACCTCCGTCCTCCATGAGCGCAGGTCTGGGGGTGAAAGGTGGAGCCGCCTGTCACTCTAGCAGAAGCAGGCCGGGACGGCGGCTCGTTGTGCACCCCCTCATCCGCACGGAAAAAATGATGTGTACCAACCACGAAGATGTTCGGAACCCAAGCCGACCTCACCTCAAGCCGATAGACCTACTGATTGACGGACGTGGCTTAGGCGCAGACTTTCTATAACTTAGGACTAGATTTTGGATATGTTATTATTTTCGTTGATCTACTAATCAAATGGGAGAGTTGTGAGAGCGGGATAACTATATCCACCATTCACTCGTTTCTAAAAAGTACTAGCTGACCCGACAAATATTGTCCTGCTTTAACTAATTTTAATAAATTTTCCTTTGAAATGTGCACTTAGAAGTAATAAGTTAATTATTTAGTCAATATTATTCCGACGAATGCATCTCTTAATGTGTTAGTCAATATTTCAATCGCGATAAATATTAATAAAAAAAAATAAAAAAAAAGGTTTGTGACACGCCGCGCGCCGTGAGGTTACTATATTATATAAAATACTAGCGGCCCGGTACGTGCTTCGCTACGTCAAAATGATCCGCCATTTATTGAATTCATTTGTTACAAAAAAATGTGATAAATGAAGAACTAGCGAAACCGGTCCAGCTATTCACGCGTGATGCCATGACCAAGAGGAATAGGGAATCATTTATTTATATATATATAGATAATAAATATCATCACAACGTCATGAAACATACACAAATGAACATCACAACCTAAGTATGGAACGTACTACACGATAAATATAACATGTTTCTGGATAAATATCAAGTATTCTCTGAGGTCATCGATCTACAAGCCTTGACATTTGCTGTTGGTTCTTTGAAAAGTATTTAAGATATATTATGCTCATGCCCATTAAACTTGTAAAATATACACAAGCATACTGTTTAGTGTTAGTCGGGGTGCGAGGGATATGCTCTATGGGCAACCTTACACCCCGGCGTCTGTAGACCCGAGACGGCGTGCGGTTTTAGTCGGTTCAAGCCCGACATAACCGCCCCCGCTGGCACGCGGGGGGGTATCCGAAGGGATTTCCGCACGATAAAAAAAAAAAAAAAAAGGTACAAACATTATGGGGTGTGTGTTGGGTAACCTCCTCGAGTGTCGCTCCGATTCCGATCCCGCTGCAGTCCGGGGGGAACGGAATCGGAGCGGCCGGTACACCCTGGGCGGCTGTCAATGGCTTCCCCTTCACCCCTTCATAGGGTTGGCATTGATCGTCGGCCAATACCCAACGTGGCGGGAACACGCATCGCTCTCCGTACTCCTCTGCTTTCAGAGGAGACAGGATGAGCGATGCTGTTAGTGGTGAGATGGCCCAGGGTCAGCCGGGGTGCGAGGGATATGCTCTATGGGTAACCTTACACCCCGGCGTCTGAAGACCCGAGACGGCGTGCGGTTTTAGTCGGTGCAAGCCCGACATAACCGCCCCCGCTGGCCGGCGGGGGGGTATCCGAAGGGATTTCCGCACGATAAAAAAAAAAAAAAAAAAAGGTACAAACATTATGGCTCGCGAAGGAGGTGGCGGAGCGCGCCTGGGAGAGACTTAGAACTCTCCCGGTCCACCGAGCCCGCAACTTGCTCGCCGCGCGTCGCAGGCGACTCAGGCGCCGGAGGTCGCTTAATGACCTCCGTCCTCCATGAGCGCAGGCCTGGGGGTGGCGGGTGAGGCCACCTGTCACCCCAGCAGAAGCAGACCGGGACGGTGGGGCGACTAGCGCCCCTCCCCCAAACCGGGGCAAGACGGGGACACCGTGGTAGCTAAACCCGAGGGGGCCATCTCGAAACCGGAGATGGCCCAGGGTCAGTCGGGGTGCGAGGGATATGCTCTATGGGCAACCTTACACCCCGGCGTCTGTAGACCCGAGACGGCGTGCGGTTTTAGTCGGTTCAAGCCCGACATAACCGCCCCCGCTGGCACGCGGGGGGTATCCGAAGGGATTTCCGCACATTAAAAAAATAAAAAAAAAGGTACAAACATTATGAAGAGTATAATATTATCTAAATTTTACGCGAACAACCACATTGCAACAAAATGCGGCCAAGTGCGACTTAGACTCGCCCATTAAGGGTTCCGTAGCAGCAAGTAACATAATAATGTTTTCTTTTTCAATTTTTATAATTGAGTTGATGAATGAAAGGTTAGTTGCGGTTTACGATTTATGACGTATTAAAAAAAACCGCTTACTAGATCTCGTTCAAACAAATTTTCGGTGGAAGTTTACATGGTTAATGTACATCATATATTTTTTTTAGTTTTATCATTCTCTTATTTTAGAAGTTACAGGGGGGGGGACACATTTTACGACTTTGGAAGTGTCTCTCGCACAAACTATTCATTTTAGAAAAAAAATGATATTAGAAACCTCAATATCATTTTTGAAGACCTATCCATAGATACCACACACGTATTGGGTTTGATGAAAAGAAAATTTTGAATTTCAGTTCTAAGTATGGGGAACCCCCAAAATTTATTGTTCTTTTTCTAATTTTGTGTGAAAATCTTAATGCGGTTAACAGAATACAACTACTTATCAAGTTTCAATAGCATAGTTCTTGTAGTTTCGGAAAAAAGTGGCTGTGACATACGGACGGACAGACAGACATGACGAATCTATAAGGGTTCGGTTTTTTGCCATTTGGCAACGGAACCCTAATAGAGCCTCTCTCAATACATACCCATAAGCATCACCGATGCAGATATAATGTATGGGGCCCACCAAGAACTTGCCCGGGGCAACCTCACCTGTTAGCAGATTATTTTTTCCGTGCGGTAATCCCCTCGGATGCCTCCCCGCCGGCAGCGGGGGCAGTTATGTCGGGCTTGAACCGACTAAAACCGCATGCCGTCTCGGGTCTTCAGATGCCAGGGTTAGAGGCATTTTCCTCGCTAGCTGGTCACCTGCTGATTAACGGATGAGGCTATGGTGTGGGCTTTCCTCTCGGGAACACCAAGATAAGTCGACGCGAAAGCTTTGGATGAAACCGGGACTAACGATGTGGTGATGATGAAACGCAGAAGCGCACAACTCATGAAGTACTAAAACCCATCAGAATATATTATAACGTAATATCTAGTTATATAACAAGTCAATCACGGCTTTAGGAAGCTTTGGTTGTTATACTAATGATGGTACCACCCGAGACGAATAAAATTGCAAAGATTACTAGAACATTCATATTTTCTAAAAGCCTTATCTTAACGTACTACTTACTACAAAAATTGTAGCTATTAGTTATGAAACGTAATGGTATACAAGCTAATAGGTATTGCATAATACGTATCTTAATGTTTTGCTCATCACGTTATTTAAAAGCTGCTTATATCTGTTACCAAATTGAAATAATTCGTTAAGTTAAAAATGAAATCTATATATAATTTTGGAGGCAGAATAAAGACATCACTTGCTGTTTGGTTAATAACGTATTTTCAAAATGACACGTAACTCTAAAGCTTGTATTCTAGGAAAGAATTATACAGAAAAGGCAAGAGGTATAATGTATAAGGCATTTTCAAAGCAAGACGCGATCGCAGAGCTAAATGCCTTTATGCTTATTACCTTTATAATTCAAGCCTTACACAGAAAAGAACTGAACTGCAGCAATTTTTTTCTGAAAGAACAGATGATTAAAACTAACTGAGTACTATTTCTAAACATTGCCTGAAGGCTAATGAACCTACATAATTGTTTTTACTTCATACTAAATAGTTAAGGAATAGTTAAACATCACTAAGTTTTTTCATTCGGAAATGTTGAAACCGGCGTTGCTTTCGTAAAGTACCCACCCATTATAAACAAGGACGATGATGTATTAATGTCACACATCATAAATTATACGCTCTTTCAAAACTTCGGGGAACCTTACCTATTTATTTTCATAACAAAGATAACAAAAATAGTAAACATATTATTGAAATTAACACAAGCCCTAATAACATGCGATTCAACATCACAACTGCTTTTTACATCAACTTTTAAACCTTTCTATCCTCTCTTTTTGTTCGTGTAGAATCGCACAACGGACACAACCTCACCAGAGTTAGCAGTGAAGTGGCTATATCGGGATCAAACCGACCAAAATCACACGGTGTTCCATCCACGTCCCCTAAGAAGGAATTCCTCAGGATTCCGATAGTTTGGCCATCAGTCATATTGCAGATGGACCCTCCGATTAGAAATATACCCGCAGAACATGTCAAACCACTATCTCGGACCTGCTACTGCTCTCACCCCAACTGGCAAGTCAAGGTTACGGCCACACCGAATGTCAATAACTTATAGTAACACCTTGTATTCTGGTTTTCTAGATCAATGGGGTAATTAAGTACATTACTTAAATATTATAATACCTAAACATAACATATGTGCCCGTATTTATACAGAACGGAAACAAGACTTATCAACTTTCCACCCACACTCACGGTATATCCCCATAGCAGTGACTCCTGGCTATCAGTAAATACTGGAATTAACAGCAGAATTATGAGTCATGGCAATAGCGAGGATCGGAGAGTAAACACAATTTTATTAACATGTACTTAGTGTAGATAAAAATATGTTTAGTCCCCGATCTATTAGCCTAGTTTGGCCTAGTATGATCATCATCTTAGCGTTATTCCCGATTGCATTTGAGGCTTCTACCTCGGAGCCAGTGGGCTGCCTTACTCCTTCTCCTCCTTTCGATTAGGCTTGTAAGACTTTTATGGGTACGACTACGTTCTGAAATCGTCCGTCAAACAGCAGGCCTCCCGGCTTGCAGGACTGCCGCCTAGCAGGTGTCCCGGCTTGCAGGAGTGCCGGCTTGCAGGAGTGCCGGCTTGCAGGTGTACCGGCTTGCAGATGAAGTTGACTTGGTTCCGAATCACTGTTATATAGATTAATAGAAATAATTTTATCTTAGCGAATTTGTATCTTAAGGTTTTACCTCGTTAAGGCGATAGAATTCTAGGCAGGGTATAAAAAACGTTACATATTTGATTAAAAAGTCAAATACGAGACTACAGAAAAACCTGTATTTTAATGTGACACCTATTTGTAATAACATCGACAATGTAAGAACAAACTGAATAATGTAAAGTAGAATTTCTTCATGATTTCACCCTTGTACTCTCACTATCTATTTGTACAAGTGTAACCTCTGTTGCCAGAATTTTAAGAAAATACTGTGGTGGATGTCGTATTCCAAGTTTGTATCATACGACAAAGAAAGCAGGCAATAAACCGCTTGATTTTAACCAAAACTATCTGCACCGTATGGGAGTCATGTACAATTAGAATAGGAGGGTAGAGAGTTGCACTTCATTGATATACGAACAACGGTCGAGCAGGTGAATTACTGCCGATAAAAAAAATTTGCCAATCTAGTTTACTAACGTTGTAGCTTTTCATTTTTGGTATCATATGCCTGATTGAAATAGACCACTAACGTCCAATTTATCTAACCCTAACAACCGTTCAATTCTCGCCTAATATTGACCTGCTATAAGAGTTCATGGTAGGCCTTCTGAAGCCAATACGGTTATCATGTCATGTGTCACACATTCCCTTGTCTTAAATATTGCATTGTTTATACCTAATAAATACAATATACTACTTGTATTGTACAAATAAAACAATAGTGATGTCCTACTTTATTTTCGAACTCGTACATTGACCGTAGATAAACAGTTACCAACGCCATCTACTCACTAATATTATTTACAAACAAATCTAAATATGTTCAATAAATACGACAGTTACTCAGTGCGGTATAAAATTTGATTCAGTTAGGCATTGTTAAAATTGTAAAGTGTTGATTGATGTCTATACTGAACTTTCCTTCAAGGCTGGTGAGTCAATCAAGCATAACATATTACATTGCAACAGAATCGCTATTCCTCCATTAAAAGATTGTGACACATTATCATGAAGGCTAACCTTCGTTTACCCGCGTAAAATAGTAGTACACAGTATAGTGCTGATGATGAACATGGGCCTTCGCACGCCTCCCAGTGTCCCTATTTTTCATTGCCATGTTCATATGAGCAATTAAACATACTTGAAACAAGTTGAATTCCTGAGACGAGCTCAGCCGAATACAAGGGATTTTCTTTTATTTTATCTTTTTTTTTTGTTTCTTTTTTTTTTTATCTTGCAATGGTTTACCCCAGCACGAATCTTTTACCGAAAACAGCAACTCGATAGCTCATCTCCTTCATACCCAAAACCGTGACAGAAAATTGGCAACGACGACGTCGACGACAACTCGATAGCAATAGGGCTTTTCTAAAGAAAATTCCTAAAAATTAAACGACAATACTAATTATTTCAAAAATAAATAAGACAAACGTCAGTCATCATCTTGATAGCGATTTACCAGTTGCGTCCAAAGTTTACACTTTGAAGCCCGAGATCCGTTTATTGTTTTTGATTGATATGTTGGTTTTTCCGGGAGACCGCACCAAAGCCTCCTCCGTTGTTTAGCAGGCGTACCGACATGTAGGTGAGGTTGGTTTGGGCCGCAAGGATGTTAACAGGGCCCTCTACACCCGTCGGCGGTAAGGCAAACGTTGGTATGATACACCAATGCGTCAGCGCAAGACCAGCGCAGTGGTACGAAGGTTAAGGTGTTTTATTTCTCTATTTTTATGCTATTTACTTCTTTAAAAGCTAGTACATGACTTGCTTTGATGGTAAATGATGGTAAATGATTATAGATCCTTGTGATAAGTTACAATGCCAGAGAAATTACTTGCACGTTACCTAACTATCCCCATACCCAAAGAGCTCTAGCAATCCCACTTACATGATATTGTCGGAAGTTTACGCGAATGTCACACATTGAAATAAAACTATGTGTGTATGTCACACATTGAAATAAAACTAACGGATTTTAATTATTTTATATTTTACATTGATCCCGACGTTTCGGTTGCTTTTCAGCAGCCATGGTAACAGGGAGGTATAACTCTATAGATATGGGCCTTTAGATAATGCGAATACAAATTTTTTTTGTAGTCGCATTATCAAACATTATTTGTTACATGTAACATGTCGACAAATAATGTTAAACCCATAGATTTCGGACCTTTCCACTGGCGTTATAGGCAATAGAATGTAACGTAGTCTAGGCCCCTAGGGCCTGTAGAAAAATCCACTAATATAATGTCAGTTTGTCTATAGGCCCTGCTCTACTATTCGTATTTATTGTTTCTTTTTCTTTCGTCACTTCGCCATTGGAGCGAGTCGGATGGATTGTTAAGCCCCATTGTATGTACAGATATCTAGTTGTTCTGTATCTAAAAATAGGATTCAGGAGTGTCAAAAAGCGGTTTTGTTGATATTCATTGCTATTTAATGGAAAGAAAGAAAGAAAGAAAGAAAGAAAGAAACTTTTATTTGGTGCAAGTAGGTCGCATTAAATGCTTATTACTAGTACAAATTAATTGAATATATATTATTGTGTGCCTAACGGTTGCATCAAATAGGTGTCCAGTTCAGCATATGCCAGGATTCAGAATGAACCTTGGCGCTGGTTTTCGACTGAAACCCAGATGTTTGCGACGTGTGTACGCCGAAATGTATGTAACTATGTACATTGTGAATATGTGTGAGTGTATGGTAAGGATGTATGTGTGAGAGTATAATACCATATAAATGTGTTATAGATACATTAATACTATATATATATATACTGGTACTGGTTATCTTTGAATAGGTACGTTTGTAGTTGTAACTTAATCAGGTTTATGTTTAAATAATGATCTTTATACATTGTCGAGTTGTAAACTTATTTTATGACTTATAATAATCATTAACTGGAACGTATTAATACAAGGTTTAATTAAATTTGGTTTCGTTAAATTACGTTTATTCAAAAAGAAAAGCTAAAAGTCTTTTTTCTCTTTCTTTATATAGAAGATTTTACTACACGTTAATATGTTTACCCCATCCTACCTACCTTATTTACAAGAACACTTACGTTAGAGAAGTGGGACGAAGTCGTTGGCATGAAAACTCCCTAAACAAATCACGTGCAGAGATGCTGCACGCGATAGACGAGGTACACCCATATCGGGGTGTGTGTTGGGTAACCTCCTCGAGTGTCGCTCCGATTCCGATCCCGCTGCAGTCCGGGGGGAACGGAATCGGAGCGGCCGGTACACCCTGGGCGGCGGTCAAAGCTTGACAAATTATATACTAAAACCTTCTTCGAGAACCACTCTATCCATTCCTCCTTCCCATCAGCAGTTTTTGAGTTTATTGCGAACAGACAGTTTTTATAATATGTAGTGTTATTGATAAGTATTAGTTATGATGTTATTTACAAATATAATTAATAAGACAATATTTGAATATATAATAATAGAATAATATGCATTTTATAACATAAAAATGCGCACAACCACAACTTAAGTAAATAATACTGACCATTATTTGTAATATTTTCTTGGTTTAAAGTAGCTACTAAATGACCAGGTTGGTCAATGCACTTGTTGTAGCGTAATTTCCGCAACTTGACCATGCGTAGCAAATTCGCGTAGACTCACGTAAAAGGAAGTATTTAGGTACAAATGTAAGTAATTTACATTACCACCTATCAAGTCTTAGAGAGTCTAAATAAATAGTTCAGATACGTGACGACCGTAATTCATGAGCATAATGTTATTCTAATGCTAAATTAAATATGGTTCAAAGTTAAAAAAACGCACCCACTGTTCATGCTCAGAAGAGACTTTAATAGGTAAATAGGTAAATCTTGCAATTGCATAAAAACATTATCAAAACATCAAATTATTTAATATACTCGATATGTAACAGCTATGGTGTGTGATGTTTGACCGCCTCTGTGGCGTAGTGGTAGTGCATCCGACTGCTACGACAGGGGCGCGGGTTCGATTCCCGCTCAGTGCAAATATTTGTATGCATGAATATGTCTATTTGCATTGTTCTGGGTGTTTCTATGTAATATGTATGTATTTACAAAAAAAAAGTATATAAGTATGTTTATCCGCATTCTGGAACCCATAACACAAGCTAATTAAACTATGCTTACCTTGGGTCTAGAAAGCGCTATGTAGAATGTCGTAGAAAATTTAATTTATTAATTAATTTTTTGTGGTGCTGATTTTAGTATGTTGAATTCCATATCTTCCTCGCTATGCTGAAGTTGCAGGACTAGTATTTGCATGTAGGTAAGTACGTATATAAACACGTTATTATGGTCACAAAAGTAAAAACTTAAACATAAAAAATATGCTGTTTAACTAATAAAAAGGAGAAATCAGCTTTCTAGTTCTGAAAATAGCGAAATGTTAATTGCTAATAGGGTTTTACATAATGTTATTGTTTGACTAATGTAAGATATCCATATATAAATACATTATTAGCTACATAAAATGTTACAGTTAAAAGTGATAAAACCCATTACTACTTAAAAAATTATAGTTGAAGTTGTTGAAGGCTGCTTATGATTGATATAGCAATAGCAATAGCCCGGTGGTGTACGAAACGGGCTACCGAGACGAAGTCTCGAGTTTGATCCCCAGTCGCCCCGGGCACAAGTCTTTCGTAGTTATGTGTGTATTAAAAATGTTGATTATCGCTGACTTAGTAATGTGCCCTATAGATGGCAATAGGCCCGCCTCCTATTACATTGGGACCTAAATCTGTGACGTCTGGGGGTCTGACCTCACAGCTTCTTTTGACGATGAAATTATAACACGTATTTCAAGGAAATAAATTATTTATTTAAATCAAGCACTTTTATTTAGATTACTTAGGGGACTTCTACACGGGGTTATTTATCTTTAATATACGGACTGGGGAAGGAACGCGGACTCTACCCAGGGATAGGGCTTACAGCGGAACTCTTCTCAGAATACTTTTTCACTGCTGGCGAATCGTGGGTGTGTTATTCACCTCTGCCTATCCCTTCGGGGATACAGGCGTGAAGTTATGTTTGTATGATTGATATAAGGTCTTAATTCAAGGCGGTATGGAATACGTAGAAGCGGTTTAATCCATAATATAAAAATGAATCGCTGAATGTGTTGCTAAGCGCAAATCTCGAGAGCAACTCAACCGATTCCGCTAATTCTTTTTTTATAATATTCCTTGAAGTACGGGGATGGATTCTTACGGAGAGAATTTTTTTTTAAATTGCCTGAAAAAAAGTCACTTATATTCCTTATATTACCATACAAAAGATTCGTAATAATACTTAAAACACAATTTGGACTTTAATACCATACCATAGTGCAATGAGGGTTCAGCTGGCCAGCTAGTATAAAATAAAAATGATACAGAAAGATTTGATTACTACAAATACGACACAGTGTCTGGTTGGAAAAAAATGCAATGGCACTCTGGTGCATATATGAACGATATGAACTGCAAGCCATAGCATATAGAAATAACAAATTTGGCGGGATCCCCTTGGAAAGCATAACTTTTCGTAATATACTTTGGCATAACTTTTAATAGCATAACAATACGTTGGCAAAACAATTTTATGTCATACTGTTTTTTTAGGTATAGGTAAGTATCATATAGACTAATTTGTTTTGGTCTAATTTGAACTTGTTATTTATGCGTATACCAGTATACAACATATAAATATCACAAGGCTGCGGTCTCTAAGCCACGAATATGTTCATATGTGTTTTGTTGTTGTTTTATTTTCGTACGAAAGTTAATTCATCTAAAATAAACAGTAAAGAATTACCTTTTTTCGAAGTAGGCACATTATGCTCGCGCTCGCGATTATGACTCTGTGCCAATTAGGTTATCCCAGGTCAGTCTTAGGATGGTTAAACATTCCGCACACATTGAGCTCTTTCAGCAACTAAACAACGTGCGATACCTTTTTTTTTTTTTTCGTGCGGACATCCCTTCGGATACCACCCCGCCGGCCAGCGGGGGCGGTTATGTCGGGCTTGAACCGACTAAAACCGCACGCCGTCTCGTGTCTAAAACGCCGAGGTGTACGGTTGCCCATAGAGCATATCTCTCGCACCCCGACTGACCCTGGGCCATCTCCGGTTTCGAGATGGCCCCCTCGGGTTTGGGAAACACGGTGTCCCCGTCTTGCCCCGCTTTGGGGGAGGGGCGCTAGTCGGCCTGCTTCTGCTGGGGTGACAGGCGAACGTGTGATACCTTCACTAGGAATAATAAAGTTAAATAAGCCACATAGGGCGCCATGTTTTAAGTTAGAATAAAACTCAATAATGTACTGTGAATGTCTGTTGATATACCAGCACTAGGGTTGACACCCTGACTCAGCGCAGTCCGTCTCGGATAGATTAGGTTAGAAGGTTAGCTCGCGCCGTAACCTTCGTGGTTATTTGTTTTGTAACAACACAGAAATAGGAACCCCGTCCGGTTTTTTATGTGAAGTCCACAGCAGTTTTATGTCGATGGACATTATGTCAAAATATCACTATGCTTTTATAACTTTAAGGTTCAGAAAATTATGCTTTCAAATCGTTATGCTAACAGTAGTTACGGTTAATAATTATACCTTATACTTTATGCCGAATGAATGTTATGCATTTTGATGTTTAATGAAAAATGAAAGTATGGCATAATAAATTATGACATAAAATGTTATGTGTTTCAATAGGGAACCAAATTTGAACAACTACTCCGTACTTTCTTCTTTAGTGGACGGACTAAGTTTGCATAGAATATTGGCATAGTACGCTTCTCTGATGTAGAAACTTATATGCTTATAGTCAATAAGTTATCAGCAAAATTTCCTTGTATACTAGCACCCCAGCTAAAGAAGCGAACTTGAATTTCTTGCGACGAGCTGCTCCTCTAATATGACATTGCACGAACTCTTGCCTATCAGGTTTCCAGTGACAATCTACAGTAGTCCCGTATGTTAGAAAGGTTTCCTCTATATGTAAAGTTGACATACGTATTACTTCGAAATGTTTTTTCTTTGTGAATGAATTTGTTGAATTTCTTTGCTATGCCTGTCAGGTTAAATTCACTCAATCACTTTTGAACAGTAAATAATGTAGAGCCAAACTCCTCGTAAACAGTATTCAACGCAAAAAGGTAAAATTACTCTTATGTAAATTCGACATTAGTAAGAAACAAAATGAAAGCTTTCTATTTTATTTGGTACTAGCTGATACCCGCGGCTCTCCCCGCGCGGCGGTCTGTTATCGTTGTTTGGTCATATCTCCAGTTCTACTTAACTAATTGCAATCAAACATATGACAGATTTTAAGTCTAACCAAGACCTTTCTAATTAATACCACATCAAAATCCGTTCAGTAGTTTTTGCGTCCATCGCGAACAAGACACATACAAGAATTAAAAAATATATATATTTGTATTCAGAAATGTTCATTTAACGAAACTTAAGTATTTTTTTAAATATCTCCAATGTACAGACACAACAAATTTAACTAATTTACAATTTTATAATAGTATAGATAGATAGATTCAATTAACTATGACAGTGAAATGTATAAGGCAAGTATTTGAACTTGTACCAATCGAGGATAGTACCAATCGAATTGTATTAGTTCCTTGTCATATGCGTTATGTAACTATGTATTCTGTGGTATATTATGTACCTATGTATAAAGAAGATATGATCAAAAATATTGTGAAGACGGAATTATTCTTATTTTTATTAGAGACTATTTTTCCAACCTATTTATAATCTGAATCAGCTAATGTACTTACTCATCGTATTACACGTGCTCGCATTACTCTCCAGGGGGCCCGGAGCAAATTGGCAATGTCCGCTCTCTAATCAAATTGGACACTTGTTATGAACCAACATGCACGTAACCTACCTACTCAAAGGTTAGAAATTGAATGTCACAAATAGATTCATTAATGGTTTTGTAATATACATGAAAAGAATTGTATTTGAAAAGAGACTGGCATTTCTGGGCCCTACTGTTGATTGATTGAAATTAGTATCAAGAATATTGTTATATTTTTCTAAAGGAAATCGGTGAAATACGGTATTGTTTCTCCAACTATAACTGTAAATGAATAAGTGCGAGGGATATGCTCTATGGGCAACCTTACACCCCGGCGTGTTAAGACCCGAGACGGCGTGCTGTTTTAGTCGATTCAAGCCCGACATAACCGCCCTCGCTGGCCGGCGAGGGGGGTAACCAAAGGGATTTAGGCACGAAAAAAAATAGGTACATTTCTTAAATCTACGGAATGCGTTTGATACACATCACCATCACCTTAGCGTTGTTTTGGGTTGTTGGAGTATACGTACTCCTTCTTCTCCCTTTGGTGTGACTTATAAGGCTATGGAAGCAACTGCTATCAAATGACCCAAACCCGAAAGGAGCCTCGTCCGTCAATCAGCAGGTTTACAAGCTTACAGGTAATGTTAGCCTGGGCACCGAAGATCTTGCGAAGATCTTGGTGAGACTCCATTAAATAAATTAAATTAAATAAATACATATTCTGCGACATCCTACACAGCGCTTTCTAGACCCAAAGTAAGCACTAAGTAAGTACTTTGTTTTTTGTAAATACATACATATTATACATAGAAACACCCAGACCAATGCAAATAGACATATTCATGGATACCAATATTTGCACTGAGCGGGAATCGAACCCGCGCCCCCTGTCATAGCAGTCGAGTGCACTACCGCTACGCCACAGACACCGTCACCTTAACTACCAAAAACAAAGCTACTACTGTCACTACATTATAGGAATAACCCTATTTTATATTATACTGGCTGGCCCTCCCCGACGCCGCCCTTCGCCCGTCGCCCAAGGCGTATTTCGAGCCCCTGTTGCACCCCTATAACCCATATATGCGCGTAATTCATTAGTCTTGTTGCTTCCGTGGCATAAGATTGCGTTTATATTTGCATACGATCATGAGGTCACGGTCGGTCGGGCAAATTGTTGCTGGGTTATTTATGTTAAGAAACTCTCGCAAGCAATACGAAGGATGAAATCCTGCCTATTAGACGGTAACACACTCACCCCCATTACGTGGAACAAAAATGTGGTAATACAAACCTCTGCCTACCCTTTTGGGGCATAGAGGTGTGATTATGTAATAAAACATTCAGCACTAGCAAGGTGCAGTACATACGTATGACCTAGATTTGTCGTTAGCCTCTCCGACTCATTTCAATTATTCTAGTGTAAGGTTAACATTGATAATAATACAGAGTGATGTTTGAACCTACAACTAATTGTAAATCCAACGGCTTAACTTATCTATATCTTACTTTCCACCTGAAATCAGTACATAAACTATCCAATGCTGGTAAAATATTCACTATGGTACGGACAGTAATTGACTAATAAGCTGACATTGGTGTCAAACGTACGAAACAGATGGCCGAAATGACGCAACACGGTTTACGCACGAACGCGAATTCGGGCCAGTTCAGCCGGTGCAGGGCAACCGACAACCGTTAACTTGCATACAAGTACGACTTAACTGCCTTAAATACGTCGCTTACTTGTAATTCGGCTAGTTGGAACGAAGTAGATCTTCGTTCCATCATCGGTTATGGACTACGAGAAAGCCTTCAACTCCATCGAGACCTGAGCAGTTCTGGATGCTTTGCAACGATGCCGTGTTGATTGACGATATATTGAAGTACTAAGATGTTCGTGTGACACCACCTCCATTCCACTACGTCTGCGATCGAGTCATCCCTTATAGGCTTGAAAAAGCATGGCTCAATCCCCAAATTGGATATCCTTTCTAGAGCACACCAAATTCCCCGACCACCACAGACCAATATGACAAAACACCGTGCGGTTTAGTCGGTTCGAGTCCAACACACCTCATCGTTAGCTCCGTTGAGGTAAAACCCGCGAGGATGTCCGTACACAAAAAAAATCGCTCTATCCTCAAACTAATCTACATTCCTACATTTCAATTAAAATCTACTACGGAACATGTTTATCTATCGTGTCCCAATCTCACGTGCAAGTGTTTACTCATAAAAAACAATAATGATGTAACGAACTCTGGTAACCTCGATAACCGACTGTGAGTTTGTAAATCACATCTAAACTTTCCTTAATTTCCTCATCGACGATGTGTATCTACAGGGTACTGAGAAATATAGATTAAGACATTATTACGCGTATTATGATAAAATGCAGAGGAGTTCGCGCCTAAGTAGTAACCGAGTAGATTAGCACATTGCAAGGTTATTCAATGATAGAAAGGTCAATCTTAGGATGGGTGACCATTCTTAACACATTGAGACCCCTTTAGTATATTGAGCCGTCAATCCTGGTCATGTCCCGGTTCTAATAAGAACATCTGTCTTCATTCATTACGGGGAGTCGGAGACCTAAAAAATCCGCCGGCGTTTTTTTTAACCTGTGGAAACCCCCACGGGCTTCACCCCATCATCGGTGCCAACGATGAGGTAGGCGTGTCGGAATCGGACCGACTAAAACCACACGGTGTCCTCCCCAAGTGTACATTGCCGGGCACCCCGGGTAAGTCCTCGAAAGGATAACCCCAGAGTTACCGACGGACTTTGGCCGCCACCGCGGCCTCACCGCCTGGTGGGCTCGGGTTTTATCCCGCGTCGGTAAGTTGGTAGGCCTCCGACACGCCTCCGCCATGGCCTGCTTCTGTAAGGACGGCGAGTCGGCAAACTGCCGTTCTCAGGCCTCGATCATGGAGGTAAATCCGACGGCCTGGGTTAACTACAGTACTTTGGTTTTGTCAGTGGGCTGTGGAGGTTAGATGACAAACGCTTCACGGAAAATATCGAAGTCGAACTTCGGAAACATTATAGAGAGTTCTCCTATGAGCACGTTTTCTCACGATACTTTCCTTCCCAGTAAAATTTAGAACTCTAATTTTAAAACAAAGGTACTTCTCGAAATCTTGGAAAGCTGAAATTCAGCAGGCACAAACAGTAATATAATTCTGTACCTATATGAAAGATTGAGTTCATATGTTATGTTATAATTTTTGAGCAAGATGGTAGATGTGGGTTTGTATTGTAGAACTAGGGTTTGTAGAACTACCTATTTTAATGAGACCTGATAACTTTTTAATAGTGAATTGCGTTATGAGCTAGTGAGACTTAGTAACCTACTTTACATGCAACGTTCATGGCTATTACTGATTACTGACAAAAAAAAACAATAATTTGTAAGTTTAAAGATATTCAGTAGATACTTTAGGTCGTGGCTCGCCCCTTGCTTGATCAGAGGATTATATTATATATGATATTCCCTTTGTGTCGGAGCAACATCTCCCATTCCACCACATTGATATTGATAAGAGAATGATATCATGATATAACTACGATAAGAGTACGCGTCGACTGTGATTGCGATGCAAATGTGAACTAATGGAATGTGAAATAATATTTTTATGATTGACGCGTAACTGTAATGACCTACAAAAAAACAGTGACACTCCAGGAGTGCCGATAAAAGTGATAACACGAAAGACAATATTCACAGAGCCATCTATTTTGTTCATTATTAATCAGCTCGAAACTTCATCAAAGTCAGAACAAAATATTTCATCAGCAACAATTAAGACGGCGTTGTTATAAAAAATATGTAATGTGTCAGTGACGATGACGGTGATGCGAGTTCCATGATTTTTGTTCACTCAAAAAGTGCTCATCGCACCTAAAGTAGTTATCTCTTAAAAATTACATAAATTTTATGGGGCTCAATACAAAATCAATGCAATTATTGCCGATGGGTATGAAGTACGCGGGGGTGCTTGGTTGGGGACCTCCACGCGGTGCACCCTGGGCAACGGAGACGGCAGCGCCTCTCTCCTAGGGTGGGAGAGACGCTGCTGCCTACGGCCAACTCCGACCGAGGCGAGGACGGCCCTGTTGAGGGCTGTTTGAAAGCTTTCCACGTGTCCCTCTGATTAGCAGATGGCACAGTGGAGAGCAAGTAAGGGGGCCATCTCGAAACCGGAGATGGCCCAGGGTCAGTCGGGGTGCGAGGGATATGCTCTATGGGTAACCTTACACCCCGGCGTCTTAAGACCCGAGACGGCGTGCGGTTTTAGTCGGTGCAAGCCCGACATAACCGCCCCCGCTGGCCGGCGGGGGGGTATCCGAAGGGATTTCCGCACGAAAAAAAAAAAAGGGTATGAAGTACGCGTACCATAAGGTTATTCGAATAAAACAACCCCCTTCGAATGTAGCTTGTCGTCTAGTCGTGACTATAAAATTGTGACCGGAAAATTACACAGGATTTCGAGACGACCGTGTCTCGAAATGCTGTGTAATTTTTTAAACTTTTATTTATTATTATTTTTATTGATTATTATTATTAAAATTTTCTTTACTTTTATTACTATTCATTTGCTTTAAAAGATATTCATTAAAGGAAAAGCTCCATACCTACTACGTTATAGATATAGTTTGACGCTTTACGCCGCGCGTTCCTAGGGAGCGATACAGCGGTAACGGTCATACTATAATAATGTAATTCGTGTATTACGAGATTTAATTAAATATACATTTATTAAATGATCTAGGACATTACAATTTGAAATAGTACCTACCTATAACAAAAAGCCTCGGTTAAATATTGACTACAAAATGAACAAGTTTCTAAATAATTTGCACACACCAGGATTTTCCTCGATAACTTTCACTAGATGCTGGTCTGTGCACGCGCCGTTGCAACAGAATCCGCCTCACAGTGATTAAACTGAGAGAATATATACCTATTCCAAACATATATCAGTGTTAATGTAATTGGGTACCGATTTGCACCTAGTATAGTGAATCTTCATTTATTGTGCTAACGACTCTGTGGTTTAGCCGTGGTGCGTTCGACTGCTAAGTCGTGGGTTCGATTATCGCTCAGTAGAAATAGTTGTATGCATGAAGATGTCTATTTGCATTGGTCTGGGTGTTACTATGTATAATATTACTATAATGTTACTATTTACAAAATCAAATGTATCTAAGTATGTTTATCCGCATTCTAGAACCCATAACACAAGCCAGTTAAGCTATGCGTACATTGGGTCTAGAAAAAGGGCAGAAGTCTAGAGCTGAGCGAGCTGGGGGCGAGCAATGCTCTTATACGCCGGATAGCCGCTTACAAACTCGGATACACCTTTGCAACCACAAATCTGATTTCAACCAAATTTGGCATGGTCATAACGACAATCTAGGGGTATGTTTTGAGACCATGAAATTAAAAATCGGACATACCATTGAGGAATTATCACCGAAAAGCAAAGTTCGCGCGCACTAAAATTTAATTTTTCAGATTTTGAATTAAAAAAATAAATGCTCGCTCTGCTCAATTTTATTGCGATCGGCTAACTACATCGCATTCCTAGTTATTATTATATTATTTATTCTAGCCTCCTTAACAGTGGCTTGTCTGTTAACTGCTAACAACTGAACAAAAGACATATAGCGTCCTTACTGTCTTCTTACTACTTGCTTACTAGGACATAATGGGGTATTGTAATAACTCATAACCCATTGTTTCGAATCCTTACCCTTATCACAGTCGATAACTGTAATTTTAACGATATTGCGCTTTCCGTAGAGGATTCCGTAGACTTTTTTCTCAATTACTTCTTATAAATCGGTCCCTCAATTCTGAGAATCGTGACGATATACAAAAGTTCTCCATTCGTCTCGGTCGCGGGCGCGATGGGATGCTTGCTGGATGGATCCACCGGCTGCCTCCTTTAGGGCATCAGACCAGCTCATTGGTGTTCTGCCTCTAGCTCGTCTGAGTTCCAGTTGACCCACAATGATCAGTTTTTCCAAACTGTGATGTGATGACCGCATTATATGCCCAAAAAAGCTGAAAGCTCTCTGGCGACAGACTGTTGACAGTCGCTTTGTAATTTTTAGCTCAATTAGGATGGAGATGTTGGTTCTATAGGCGGTCCACGGGATTCTGGGCATTTTTCTCCAACACCACATCTCGAAAGCATCGATTCGGTCACAGTCGCGGCTTCTTAGGCATCATGTCTCGGAACAATATGTAAATATTGAGAAGACCAGTGCTCGAACCAGTCGCACCTTTGTTTGCTGACGAATACCGCGGTTCTTCCAGATCTTGGCAAGATTCGTCATTGCGCTTTTGGGCATCTCAGCTCTTCCACGTATCTCCTCTGTGCAGCTCCCATCAGACGTTATCAGGGAACCGAGATATATATATAAGCATATTTATATATTTAGTCCGTCAAATTGACTGCACCCCGCCTGATGGTAAGCTCTACCACAGCGATTGGTTAGTTGAGAGTAAACATCAGAGCCTGGACTATTATTTATTTAGTTAAGACTACCAACAACGATTTATATTCATACCAGTATACATAGCGATACAAATAGGTAACAAGTCTTAATGTAACAGTTACTTATAGTGTGCCTATAGGTAGACAAAACATGCAAAAAGTAACATTAAAAAAGAAGCTTACATACCATGACTTTAACTAAGGTTCTTAGAACAAAAATAATTATAAGATCGACGAAAAGTTGCTAGCCATTCGTCTTTTATCGGATGCACATCGGGAAGTGTGCACTGGAGTTGCATTACCTAATTCCTCCAAGCCCATGAGGGAAGCTCAACGAACGATCAGACGTGCAGCGACGCGCTACTGATACATAGTGGATTTTCCACTCATAGGCACCAACGTAATAGGTACTAAAGAGTTGAATGCCCTGCTTGAGTCTGTTTCCTGAAAGCTATAACCTGGGGGTCTTCAAGTCTAGAGTGAAAGGTTACTTCTATTCAAACGTGCTCCACCACCCACCACATCATCACTTACCAATAGGTGAGATAGATCAAGCGCGAGCCTATTATTATAAAAAAATAAACCGGGGTGCGAGGGATATGCTCTATGAGCAACCTACCAACAGACGTGTAGTCTGTAGACCCGAGACGGCGTGCGGTTTTAGTCGGTTCAAGCCCGACATAACCAGCCCCACTGGCCGGTGGGGGGGTATCCGAAGGGATTTCCGCACGAAAAAAAAAAAAGGTATACTATGATTGACAGTAAAAGAGTGTCGATTGCTCAAACGTAAAATACCCAGACGAGAGACGAATCAGGTGACCGCGACGTGTTATGGTAAAGATTGACACAGAATCAGTTTATGTAATCGGTAGGTGGGCGTTTTACGTCGACATGAACTTGACCTGAACGTAGACATTTAAATACAACTTCGTGTTGAAAAGTGATGAATCTCACTAGCCGTACCTATGGTTTCTCAAGTGTTTTCAATAAAAGTTAATAAGTTATTTTTGATGAGGCTAATCGTACATAAAGCCGCACACTTATGACTCTTTTAGGCTGGCCATTTTATGTTATTCAAGATTCATTATTATCATCATCTACGCGTTAGTCCCGGTCGCAT
Source organism: Cybosia mesomella (assembly GCA_946251805.1). Taxonomy (NCBI): domain Eukaryota; kingdom Metazoa; phylum Arthropoda; class Insecta; order Lepidoptera; family Erebidae; genus Cybosia; species Cybosia mesomella. Next base: position 13,340,561 of record OX276394.1, on the reverse strand, counting down.
CCGAGGCTCTCACCTCGGAGGCCGGGTCCGGTTTTGACTTTTACTTCTGCACTTCGCACGGTCTTGTAGTGAGACTATTGTCACGCATATCATCCTCTACGATGCCAACTGGGGCCGGGCAAAGGCAGCATGGCCAGCGTTTGTTACCTATGTTTTCTGGCGCGCGCAGCACGTGGCTGCACCAGCGAAGGCGACTAACTCAAGATTGTGCTTGTTATATATTTAGGAAATGACTGAGCAAGAGCACTAACATTTATGAACCTCATAAAAAGTCGTATAAAAAGCGCTATTCACGATTATCGTTCAGCTTGAACAAATCAAGAGCCAATGAATCGACCCATTACCTGTGTATTTTTACTAAAGTTTGAGATCAACACAAACACTTCAAACTCGAGGCCCTCTTAGCAAAGAAATAAACTTAACACCAAAAAATACGAAATTTGTAAAAATAAATAGATTTTCCATGTTAACTACATCCAATTAAGGAAAGTCTTTAATTAGTGATAAATTGGTTATGAATGCACTTGAAATTGTGTGTGAAGATTTAAAATAACAAATAAAAAAATTAATAAACCAATAGGATTAAGGTGCCATTTCGAGACCGACCGCAACTGCAGGCGGATCGTCTTCTGCGGTCGACCGCAGCGACACTACTGGTTTCTATGTATTTTGCCTGGAGTTGCGATCTGCGGTTGGTTTCGAAATGGCACCTTTAACACTATTTAAACTTACTTTTAAACACGTCTTTTTATTTAAAACTACCAATAGATCATCATTATATTCGGCATCGAATTAAAAGACTATAAAAAGGTCACATTAAATATGAATTTTGTTGCACAGTTGTGGTTCATGTTATTCTGACAAGAGTAAGTAAGAATTTAGTAACAGCAGAATAGGCAGCAATATTTCTTTTGGAGTCAATGCTTCTAATAGTAAGTATAAGTAGTATATGAAATGTTAAGTTATCATTGGTCATAATATATACGACGGATAACTTAACGCAGGTGAAATCACGAACACGGACTTTGAAGGTTAATTGTTGATTAATCATAACAGAGACGTGATTGAACTAAAGATACGTAAGAGGGCTTGGACAAGCCTGGAATTGTAAAATCTGTCTCATGGTCTCTGGTTTTGCGAATGTTAAGGAAACAGTGTACGGAAGAATAAATAATAAAAAAAGTGAGAAGTTTTATAAAACATTCATAAAACATTTGTTAAAAATATAAAATTAAACTTTACCTCCGATAAGGACAAGGTACCCGTGGTGAAAGCTCCAGAGAAAAGAACCTCCTTACTATACGTACGTAACATGACGATGTCAAGCCAGCACTTCTTATAGGCTTCTTAGGCCTTCCCCTCCTAATTCTAAAAATATTGTCTATTCATAAAATAAATATGTATTATTAATATAAAACTAGTCTCACTTTCATAACTCTTGCAATAACTGTTGCCAAAATGGTACGAACATTTCTCCATATCACCGAACATTACAGTGCAGTCCGTACACTAATGAATCACATGCTTGCTGGCCTATCACACGAAGGCTTTTCGTAATCTTATTACATAAAGATGGCGCACGGTTATCATTCATGACAAAATGGCCGGTGACATAACGGTGTAATATTGTAAGCTACATGATTTTTGAATTGTATAGACAATGGGCTTTTGGACGTTGGACAAATTTCCCTAGTTGACTGAGAGCTGGTAGACATTTTTGGGTAGGTGTTTGAGGCAATCTGAAAATTTGCAGATGCCTCTCCCAACGCAGACCTGGCAGGAGAGTAGCGGTCATTTTACAACCCTTAAACTAATAAACATTTAAATTTTTTCTATTTTTTTTGCAACAAACATATTTGAGGCAACTTGTAATTTGTTTTAAGGTAAATTTAAATTTTAAAAAACAAAGAAAATAAATAAGCCCGACATAACCACCCCCGCTGGCCGCGGGTAAAAAAAAAAATCCGTTCCCGCAAGGGAAACGCACAGGTAGATTTCGTGAGGGGTGTGTGTTGGGTGGGGTGTGTGTTGGGTAACCTCCTCGAGTGTCGCTCCGATTCCGATCCCGCTGCAGTCCGGGGGGAACGGAATCGGTGCGGCCGGTACACCCTGGGCGGCGGTCAATGGCTTCCCCTTCACCCCTTCATAGGGTTGGCATTGATCGTCGGCCAATACCCAACGTGGCGGGAACACATCGCTCTCCGTACTCCTCTGCTTTCAGAGGAGACAGGATGAGCGATGCTGTTAGTGGTGAGATGGCCCAGGGTCAGCCGGGGTGCGAGGGATATGCTCTATGGGTAACCTTACACCCCGGCGTCTGAAGACCCGAGACGGCGTGCGGTTTTAGTCGGTGCAAGCCCGACATAACCACCCCGCTGGCCGGCGGGGGGGTATCCGAAGGGATTTCCGCACGATAAAAAAAAAAAAAAAAAAAAAAAGGTAGATTTCGTGAAGCAATTAATATGACCTATGCTTCTTCTATGACCCACGCCGAGCGCATTTTTAACATGTTTAATTTTTTTTTCTCGAAAACGGTAACTTTTAGCGAAAAACTTATCAGACATTTATTTTAGACTTAACAATGGCCTATCGATTAAAAATGTTTCCGACGGCAAGAATGTTCACCGGTTAGAAGTTATGATTTTATTCCGAAAAATGTTGGTTTTCCCCTCCTCCACTTTTAGTTAAAGTTTTAATCTTATAGGTTTATAATTAAAAGTTGTTGGTATTCATGTATACTATGGGATAAAATTAGAACGGTTCGAATATCTTTCATAGAACGTGAAATTTTGAGGAAAAACTGATTTCACAAAAAGTGAGGCCCTACCGTCCCCTTAGGCCGGATTCCACCCGTTCACGAACTTAAACTAAGTTTACACCCAAGCAATTTTTGACCGCAGTTCGAAAGCGATCGGGCCAAAAATGCGACCGTGAGAGTGCCGCAAATTTTGGGAAGTGGAACCATACATACATATATAATATAAACTTTTTGACCAGTGGTCATTTCGGACTCAGGGGGTCATAACTAGACCTCCTATGAAGAATTTTTTTAAAATTCGACAGTAGTCAAGAAACCAATAGGTAGATCGATTTCGGGGTGCGACTGGTTGGATCACCTCCAAGTTTGGTGCACCCTGGGCAACGTGGGCGATGACGCATCATTGATTGCTCCTCTGGAGTAGCTAGCGTCAACGTCAACGGCCCAGAGTCTGACCAACCGGCCCTTTTCAGGGCCAGTTGACCCCATTGCACGAGGGGGTCGGGGTATGGCGGGCCTGCAAGGCCCGCGGGGGTGAGGGGGGTCGCTCCAGGTACCCCTCTGCTGTTATCAGAGGGGACACTGCGAATGGCCCAGGGTCAGTCGGAGTGCGAGGAATATGCTCTATGGGTAACCTTACACCCCGGCGTCTGTAGACTCGAGACGGCGTGCGGTTTTAGTCGGTTCAAGCCCGACATAATCGCCCCCGCTAGCCGGCGGGGGGTTATCCGAAGGGATTTCCGCACCATAAAAAAAAAAAAAGGTAGATCGATTTCATCGAAATCTACCTAAAAGGCCATTTGCGAGGGATTTTAACCTAGCAAGATGTTTGCAAAACTATATTGTAAATAAATACAAAAAAAAATGCTTGAGGCAAGTTATAAATATAATAATATGTGTTCAACATTCGCGCCAATCGTGCACAATGTTTTTTTCTCTTCTTTTCGTCTGACTTTCTTTCAGTAAATGTGTCCGTCGAAATTATTGAATTTTATTACTTAAAGTATACCCAGCCTACAATACCTAAAAAAAAAGCGGCCAAGTGCGAGTCGGACTCGCCCATGAAGGGTTCCGTAGCAGCAAGTAACATAATAATACTTTTTATTAAATTTTATACTGGAGTTGATTGAATGAAATGTAAATTGCGTTTTACGATTTATGACGTATTAAAAAAAACTACTTACTAGATCTCGTTCAAACCAATTTTCGTTGGAAGTTTACATGGTAATATACATCATATATTTTTTTTAGTTTTATCATTCTCTTATTTTAGAAGTTAAAGGGGGGGGGGGACACATTTTACCACTTTGGAAGTGTCTCTCGCGCAGACAGACATGACGAATCTATAAGGGTTCCGTTTTTTGCCACATGGCAACGGAACCCTAAAAATGAATAAAACGTTTTTTATAAAGTCCGGTAATAGAGGAGTATGTGTCATTTGTGGTGAAGATCAAGAAAAAAAATGTAAAATGACCGCTACCCTACAGGTCTGCGTTTCTGTATTAAGATATTATGGGAAAGGCATCTGGTTTTCCTCTAGATGTTGGGGAGTCAGACGGAAATCGCTCACATTTAAATCAAGATAAACCAAATGAAAAAAAGTAAAATGAGAGCGGACCCCGGGTTTCAAAGTACAATCTCTTAGATGCCACCGAGATTAGCGCTTAGATGATGATGAATTCTATACAATACTAACTGATGCCCGCAGCTACGCACGCGCGGAAGTCGGTTAACGTTTTTTGGTCATATCTCCGGTTCTACTTAACCAACTGCAATCAAACATATGGCATATTTGAAGTAGAGAACCGAAAAAATCGTACCAAAATCTGTCGAGTAGTTTTTGTGTCCATGGCGAACAAATAGACACACAGACAAGAATTCTAAAAAGTAAAACGATGGGTTGCACTCCGGGAGTGCCGTCAGAAGTGAAAACTCGAATATTAACGTTGTGTATTTTTAATATTTTGGAATGGTTAGGGAATATTTTGCACGAATTGCTTTAATTATCAGTATAAAAGTATTATCATTTATTTGGTGACATACAATATTCATTTATTGCGCTATCGTACAGAAACATGACAATTTATATTGCATTAAAAATTTAACACTTCAGAACTATTACAATTAATTTACATTAAAAAGTTTATCTCTCAGAAAAATCAACTTCCATCCATAATTTCAACGACTTTTTCACCATCATTATTACCAGAACCATCATCGCCAATATATTTATAAAGTACTCACACATTTTCTTTCGCTATTTCTTCGTTACCTTTTTCACTAATAGATGCACTTTGTTTTGTTTCCATTGTATATCAATAGCTTTATAGCACAAAATAGAATAAATATTACAAAAAGTTATGTGATGACAAAAAGTATTTGTTGGGACTCCATCGGAATCGATCTCAGTTTTGACGAAGTCAACGACCACTCAGTAGACGAACGCGCCACCATAGTTGTTAAGTATAGTGTGAAATTAGGTTTACTGACGCGAGTTTTTAACCTTTTTTACCCATTGCAAAAAAGTGCACAACGCCGCTAAAGAAGTTTTCACTTCAATATATTTTGCGTTCAGAATCGTAAATTTAACATAACCCAAGTATTTTAATGTACAGACACAATTACTTTACAATTTTATAATAGTATAGATGTAAGTAATAATTAATAAATTAATATTCTAGGACATATTAAGCAGCAATGGTGCTGCTTAGTTTGGGTAGACCATCTAGAGATGGTTCTAGTTGGTCTACCCAAACTAAGCAGAGCTTGTCGTTTTGGTTCTAAAATGGAGGCAAACATACTTAGATACATTTATTTGTAAATAAATACATATTACAATACCCAGACTAACAACTTGAATGACTTGAGACAATAATACTTCAGATTTAGGGCATGCTACTACTGCTACAACTATACTCGTACCAACGTTTTTACTTTTAACTGCCTACTTTTACTTTATTGTAAGTACCGTTCTTCGAAATAGCGTTACAGAATTTAATTACTATAACACTTTCCTTTCCTTGGATTTTAATAATGAACAACATGTATTGTTATGTCATAATTTTTGAAATCTTTCTATTAAGACTCTCTAAACATTTTTTTTAAAACTATTTTATCATTATGGTAAACTTTGAATGTCAGTAGGTGCTTTTAATTTGTCACGCCAGGAAGAAAAATAGAGTCCGGCTACGTTTAACTTGCTTCTGTTATATTAAGCTTTATCTGTATCACACAGTGCAAGACCTAAAACGAAACTATAGTATTTCATATTTTGTAACACAAACAACTATGTTTCAACTACTCTATGAAGGTACCAAACAGTCAGTTCGGTGTATGATAGAGAGTACGCTCTACAAAACCGAAGTAAGAAGATCTTCGCCGAACTCTCATTTTTCTTCTCGATGTGACAACGCCGGATACTGTACTATAACTCATCTATATAAATAAAAATGAATCGCCAAAATGTATGTACGCGCATAACTTTCGAACGACTGCACCATATTAGACAGTTCTTTTTTTTTGTGTACGTTATTGTCAGGACAATGTTTATATGAAACAAAAAATTAGGTAATTCCACGTTTTGCTATGCTATTATTGCAGTGGGGCGAAGCTAGGGCGCGCAGCTAGTAGATTCATATAATTCGTGTTTATTGACAATGAGTCAAAATATTAAAAGAAATAAAACTGATATACAAGTTCACTAAATAAGACGTTAATGACACGATTTTTTAACACTTACAAAACTGAAATCGCATACACAGTAACTTCAATTTCACGAAGCCGATGCAATATAAGGGCGATTACTTGTTTGTACTGATACTCGATACCATTACTATTTTAGAAAAAGTGCCAGAAGTAATGTAACATTACTCAAAAATGTGCATCCCGGTTATGTAACCGGGATGCACATTTTTGAGTACACACACACACAAAGCTTGCACTTTGGGGCCCATTATCTGTATTCCATATTATTTTATTAGTTTATTTTATTTATTTTTTATTATTTATTTATTTTAGGAAGGCTTACAGAATAATAAAAATTTATGTATTACAGTATGATAATAATATTGCTAATTACAAGCCTACACAAGTATTTATATATTTATTAAGTTATTGCGTTTATAAATTTAAGAATATAAGAAGAAAGTTATTTACTAACAAAGTTAGATACTAACGATACAAGATGATAAGAATACAGATAAAAATTATAAAAAATAAAAATAAAATATCTAAAAAAATCAAAAATAAATAACAGGTATAAAAAACAACACCTACCCAAAGAACTTGTCACCCATGCCTCTTTTAAGATGAAGTGGGAACACGCGCACCGCGTTTGTGAGGGGGTGAGGTATGAAGTGCGGTGGGAGCATGCGCGGGGCAACCATCTTCCCCCCGCGTTTTATGTTCGCGGACTATAAGGGTTACCGTACACTTGACCGGCTATCGGTATTGTCTTTTACGAATACCAATTTTTTTTTCATCAGTATGATGAGTTGACGTGAAATTGAGGGTCAACGTACATTTGACCGGGTATCGGTAATATCGGTATTGTTATGTAAAGATACCAATTTATTTTTCACCAGTATGAGTAGAAGTGAAATGATCACCGTATATTTGTACGTACATAACAGCCTCTGTGGTGTGGTCGGGCGAGCGCCAGCTTACGATGCAGGAGGGGTACGATTCCCGTTGGGACCAAATATTTGTGTGGACCACAGATATTTGTTTCTGATCTTTAATACACGTTTCTATATGTATTATAAGTATGTAATTTACACAAGAAAAATAAATCTGACTTTTTTTTTGAAATGAAATCAATTAGACCATCTTCACACTATAAGAAAATTTGTTGTGTCCGATTAGAAATGTCTGATCAGATATTTCTTATAATGTGAATGCATCCAGGAAAATTCTTGTCTTCCGCAAGTCGTCGAAAGTCAGTTGATTGCCACAAGTTTTGGGTTCAATTTCATACAAACCAATGTAGGTATAGCGGACTAAAAAATCTAAGTTATCTATTTATTTTAATGCTTTTATTTCAATTTTTTCTAAAACGTAAAAAGGGAGTTCCAAAATAAAGTAACACTTATTAGATCTATTGAAAAAGTTTAATATATATAAAATAATCCCGTAGTAAATTTAAATGACTGTAGTTGCATTTAAATACAAATTCATGCTCCATTTCTTTTAATTGTTTCAAAAAATAGCCGATGTCCACTATTCTCCTGCCAGTAATTTCCTCAAAGTTCGATGTGTCTTCAGGAAGATGACAAGTTCACAGTCAATATTATCTATGGACCTGAAAGGTAAAAATGCATATTAAAAATCTCTCAATGATTATTCAATTACTATGTAATATAATAATAATAATATTGTCGTCTTACTACGGTCGCGCGCTTAACTAAGGCCGCGCGCTCGTGAAATTGCTTTTCGTTGATTATTCCTCAATGGTACATCGGCCATGAACCATCTTCAAAACACTCCTCAGTGTCCACACTAGCACCGCAGTAAATTTGGTCAAGATCGCGCGAGTGGTTACGGAGGAGTTCAGCCACCAACGAATGAATATAAATAATGAATATAAGTTGTAAAATAAATAGCTTTGACACTCACTGTAATGGAGTTTCTGAACGTAAGGCATTATAAGTGGCTGATAATAGGTCAGCATACACAGGAGTCAGTTCTGTTGGTGCATTTTGGTCTAGTAAGGAATGAATTCTGCAATGTAAGTAGGTATATCATTTCTTAAAAAAAAATATTTCATAATGTTTATTCCCACTCGACAACTGCAATTTATGATTTGATAAATGGTTATGCCTTACGCTGTTAAATGTACAATAGACGTAGATGACACCTGAACAGGAGTCTCTGAACTCATTTTTGTCGAATTTGTTTGCTCAGCCAATGCTCTTAATCTGCAAAACAGTAAGTCTTCTATTTTTTTTTTCAGTTTATTAAACATAAGTAATTTCCAAATACCTATTCTAATCACAATAACAAAAGATTCACGTATATACCCTTAAACCATTTTTACACTTTGTCAGACATAAGAAATCCAGTTAAATTGGTGGTTGTATGAGACCGTGCACATTACAAGAAATTCTTTCTGATGTCCGATAAGACACAAGAATTCTAATCTAGAAACGTCATCTTCTTAATTATCCTTCGTGAAGGATTGGTCTTGAATCCCACTGTTCCTGGTTCCCACCGTTCCTGGCGGGTCCAGGAGCCAGGAATATTTGGTGCAATAATTTACTATCACTAACTATTATTTTATATATATTAAACTTTTTCAATAGATCTAATACGTGTCACTTTAAATTTCTTATAATGTGAAGATGGTCTTGTCATTCCCACTCATACTGAGAAAATAAAATGGTATCGACACAAAACAATGCCGATATCCGGTCAAGTGTACGGTGACCTTTATTAGCATTCCCACTCGCACTAAGAAAATAACAAATATAATTATGTGGTACGTTGATACTCACTGAGATAGATTGTTTTGGGCGATCCTGCTTTTCCGCTAACGGGATATTTTCGTTCCTCTAAGGCTTTTATTGCCCATTTTACATCAAAATGCAATACCTAGCGAGCGAGCGAGCGCAACGAGGAAGGAGTACGTGTCTACTCGCGGCGAGGCCCCGCGGCCGACTGAGCTCGCACGCGAGCGCTATGTTTTATATAGTTAAAATAATTAACTTCTATTTAAGAGAAAACCATTTGTACTACCATATGGGATTTGATGTAAGGTTTATGAAAATATAAATTTTGCACTTGTTTTTTCTTTACAATCGCCATAAAATTGTAAAATTCTATTGATATTCACGATTTTTTTCTATCGAGGCAAATCACTCTAATCGTGTTTCAAATTGTATAACAATACAAAGCATTTCTTTACCTTTACGACGGTAGGAATATCATTTCATGCATTTTAGCGTTTGATACCCAAAAACTGTTTCTAAGACACCTCCTTTACGCTTCTGGACTTACCACTTCGTCTTAATCAGAACAAATCTAAGTTATCTTGGTTTTTACGCGAGTGACTGCCGTCTGACCTCCCAACCCCGAGAGGAAAGCCTGCGCCAGAGCCTCGTCCGTCTCTCAGCCAATGTTTGCTTGTAGGTCAACCTGGTCAACCTCACCTGCAAGATTATAACAATTAATAATATAAGAATTATATTATATTATCTGTGGTAATACTAGTAGTTATTATCTAAACTAAAATAAAAGTATCCTGTGATTGTAAATGTTTTTTTTTGCAAATAGTTATTTCCTCGCTGAGCAGGGATGAAAAGTTACGTGTTGCACTCGAGTGCAAAGATTTTTCACCTTGTGCTCTTATGATTCCCTCGCTAACGCTCAGGATTCTAACTTTTGAATCACTCGCTGCGCTCGTGATTCAATTTTAAAATCCTTCGCTTGCTCTGTCATCAAAATTGAGCACGCGGTTAAAAAACTTTGCACTCTTGTATAACAACTATTAACCTTTCGTTAATTTTGGCATTTGTTTGCAGTAGATTCATCGGTGCCTATTGTATCTATCGGATAATCGATCTATCGATGATATGACGATGTTATACAGAATACTACATGTAATAGCGTGTCCGAGTATAATTGTATAAGTAATACGTAAGCCTATTTGTAACTTTGTATTTTTTTCACACGGGTTTTTCCAAACGAAACTATGTTTGGACATTCGTGGCCATTCAAATAACTATATTGAACAGCTTAGAATGAATATAACTATACTTAGTATCAAAAATATACACTTTTAGTTTTAAGATTCGTAAGTTCTTCAAATTTTAGTTCTAATTCTTGATATAAAATAGACTAGTTATGTAATTTTGAGAAACTGATCAGATCATATTTACTGTATTTTTAGCAAGGAAAGTAAGATAGACTTGTGCACCATCAAATATGTATTTCATGCTCTCAATGTACGCCATAGCACTCGGTCCTCGACCTTGCGCATCCGGTCTATCCCTTTTTGATACAACTGGTTACTAAAGTTGAAAAGCATCAAATATTAAACAAATGTTAAAAGTACCAGGCAATGTTAAATTTCGTTCTTACACATCTATGTATATCTTAGGTGTGATAGGGTCTCTCTGGTCATGTGCACGTTGGCCCAGTATGTGGTTATCATTTCGATTTCTGGCTACTTAGTAGACTTTCTATGATGGATAAACAGCTGCAATAGATTCACAAATATAGGGTATAGCCTCTGTTCAGTGCGTGAACCGAGCGAGCGCAGTAATAAAAAAAAACAACAACTCTGCTACCAGTCTCCTTTAACCCAGAGACAAGGGTGAGGAGTGAGACCACCAGCAGGTAGTATTCAAGCCGTAGCCCCACCACTCACTTTCACGCAATCACTACTTCGTTCCGAAGCGTGATCTAAAGCCGACCGTGGAAACGCAAATAAAACTAAAACTTAATATCTAACTAAAATTAAGTGTCTAATGATCCGGATCTACACCAAGGTGCAGTCAACAAACGGTTCAAACAACAAAATACCACAATTTTATAAAAACCGGTTAACCGAACCTACTAAAAACGCACGAAGCATCAAACACAGGAAGTCGGCACGAATATAAAACGGTTCAAACAACAAAATACCGCAATTTTATAAAAACTGGTTAACCGAACCTACTAAAAACGCACGGATAAAAACAAATCAAATCATACATAACTCTCAATTTTAGAGCAAGTAAACACATATAAATATCTATTCAGACCCCCGGCGGGTCCAATCTAACATGAATAAACAACAATTCAAAGTTAAACCGAATTTTAGCACTTGTTTCAATAATCAAATTAAGCCGCAATTGACACCCGATCGAAATCGACCAGGAAATATTTTAATAACAAGTTAGCAATTCCAAGTTTTAATGTGAAAATAGTCAAATTCAATTTCACCAAAAGGCAAAATAATACCGATATTCAAAATGGCGGACTCTAACCGCGTGTTAAGTTTCAAATTGCACACCAAAATTAAATCAATCCGTTATTTATTATCAACAATACATAAAATATATTACGAAATGGGTCACTGACCTTCAATGGACCGGGATTCAGCCGGGAAAGTAGCAAAGATTGGAAAGTGTGCCTATCTAGTATATCTAACTATATGTGAAATGAATGTAAGTGTAATTGAATATATAATAAACACATTATGCAGTAAAGTAAAATGTGATGTTTACTTCCCTTAGTATGGGTGCTCCAATGCCGCAATTGTTCCAAGTCCAACGAACGCGATGGGCGGATTAACTTAGTTTTTATAAAGAGATAACTACCTCGATTATTAATTTTCACCAATTAGTCAACAATCAACAAACAAAATCAAACAATGGTATTTCAAAGCGCGTGGCACTAATCAATCAAAATAACTCGAGAACTTTTCAAAGCGACTGTCACCCGGCGCATGACTAGCGATGCACCGGCAGGTCACGCCCACCTCGTGAAGTATATACGTTATGAGGCTCGTGTACCGCGGTGAAATAACAACATATAAATACTTACGATTAAAACTAAATAGCCTCTACGGTAATACCATAGTTTTTCTCATAGATATGGTATACCTTATGTGATTAGTGAGTTAATTAATCATAGTGAGTGACAATCCTGCACCTTAAACATAATATTATTAGGGGACCTAAAATCCTACGTTTCTCCTTTAAAATCCTAAGTTTGTAAAGATGTTTGTTACTCAATCACGCTTAAACTGCAGAACGGATCTAAACTTTGGAATAGGTATAGATCATAGCCTAGCATAACACATAGGCTATTTTTTATCCCTAGAACAGGTTTCCTTGGGTAGTGGGAAAGTAATCAGAATTTCACGCGGGTGATGCTACGGGTAGCAGCTTGTATAATATTATATAGACGGGATAGACGATATATATATATATATTATATCGGGCTCGAACGGTCAAGTACCACCCTCCCTACCGATGTTAAGTAACAGCATCCTGTATTTCCTAATTAACCGCCTACAATCAAGATAACATATTTAGTACTTTTGTCGCATAAAAAGATTTCGATGAAGAAACATTCGACGCTGTGGCAGTTGACTTGGTGAAGTAACCACGTAAACAATCAATGTATATGCATGAATTTTGCTGTCATTTATTGTAGGAATAGTTCATGTAACAGTATGTACAGATAGCCAATGAGATAAGTATACACCTTTAAATACAACTTTACATGTACAGATGAAGACTAATTTCTTTGGCCGTGTGTACTTAAGAGTCACACTTATGTGAACCAAGATACCTTTCTTTTTTTTTTTTTTTTCGTGCGGAAATCCCTTCGGATACCCCCGCCCCCGCCGGCCAGCGGGGGCGGTTATGTCGGGCTTGAACCGACTAAAACCGCACGCCGTCTCGTGTCTACAGACGCTGGGGTGTAAGGTTGCCCATAGAGCATATCCCTCGCACCCCGACTGACCCTGGGCCATCTCCGGTTTTGAGATGGCCCCCTCGGGTTTGGGAACCATGGTGTCCCCGTCTTGCCCCGGTTTGGGGGAGGGGCACTAGTCGCCCCACCGTCGCGGCCTGCTGAATGATACCTGGGGAGGTTACACCTCTTACCACAATTACACTCGAGTAGTGCCACTTTGTAGTGCTCTTGTTTTGAGCGCCTGAGTGCGGCTATTAAAAATATTTTTAAAATGCTGTGTCATTTTTAGTTTTCTTTTCAGTCCAAATAAATAAATCCAATTTTGCTTATTGATATTGGAACTAACAATTTTGATGTATGAACTCTAAGGTGTACAAGCACCTTGTTTGCACTGCCTAAAACCTAAAATATTCCTCGCACAGCCAGCATCTCAGAAATACAATACAGTACAACACTATTCAAGTACCATAACAGTTTGGTTGCAGTTTTTTAGAAATCGAGGGGAGATACTCTCTCTATGGGTCAAAAAGTATACACGATATGCCTTATCTACATCTCTCATATATCAATAAACGGGTGAACCAATTTTAATGTATTGATTTTTTTAGATTTATCTCCCACTATACTTTGCCATTTGTGTTTTAATTTGGCGAAATCCCCTCGGTTACCCCACCGCCGGCCAGTGAGGGTAGTTTTTGCGTACTCGTAACGATGTAACGTAACGGACTCGTAACGGTCTCTAACGCCGGGGTTTTAGGTGGCTAAATAATGCTTTTTTTTTAACCAACATAATTCGATTCTAAGGCAGAACCATGTTGGCTAGCTCAGCTAGTAATTAAATAAATTGTTCTAGTTTATGACTCTCCATCACATCCCAGCGGTAATCCCGCTTGTATCCGAAACTTACACTCTGGAGCCCACGGTACGCTCCTCCTACTACGCCCAAATATTTTGGCTTTTCTGAAAGCGACTGCCGTTTGACCCCTCAACCCCAAAAGGAAAGCCTGCACCAGAGCATCGTCCATCAATCAGCTGGTGTACCGGGTTGTAGATGAGGTTGATTTGGGCCCCGAAAATTTTAGTGGGGCCCCATCCACCCAATAGTACTTAATTCATATTTTATTTATCACTATATTTATGTGATTATTGAGATTGGTGATTGGTGTAGAAAAATTTGCAAATTAAAACAATAGCACTGCATCATGCGGCCCTTCAGGGAGTATTACAACTGCTACAGATTATTGTAATGGTATCAGCACGTAGGATGATGTAATCTAACAATGTGCGGTCTTTGCCGGAAGCAAGTCATAAGCGGACAACTAAATCATCGAGACATCGATGATGATACCGATATTCCGACGTACCACAGATCTACTACTCTCTAAAAAATTACAGAACGTATTTATGTTTAATACTCTTTACTTCATTACCTTTCTTTCCTCGTTTATTCTTGCTTTTACCTGAGTTTTTGAAGTGAAAACTTCTTTAGCGGCGTTGTGCACTTTTTTTGTAATGGCACACGTGACCTGAGCGTAAGACAACAAATATAGAAGCACTAAATTCACACTGTACTTAACAACCTTGGTGGCGCGTTTGTCTAATAAGTGGTCGTTGACTTCGTCAAGACTGAGATCGTTTCCGACCGAGGCCCAAGAAACACTTTTTGTCATCATATAACTTTTTGTAACATTTATTCTATTTTGTGCTATAAATCTATTGATATAAAATGGAAATTCAACAAAGTACATCTATTAATGAAAAAAGTGACGAAGAAATAGCGAAAGAAAATGAGTGAGTACTTTATAAATATATAGGCGATGATGGTTCTGGTAATAATGATGGTGAAAAAGTCGTTGAAATTATTGATGGAAGTTGATTTTTCTGAGAGATAAACTTTTTAATGTAAAATAATTGTAATAGTTCTGAAGTGTTATGATTAAAGCAGTCTGATAATTAAAGCAATTCGTGCAAAATTATTTCCTAACCATTCCAAAATATCAAAAATGCACAACGTTAATATTCAAGTTTTCACTTCCGCCGGCACTCCCGGAGTGCAACACGTCGTTTTTTTTATATTATTAAACTTCTAAGTTTTATGACCATTAAGCCTTATCATTCGAACTAGCTAGTATTCGGTTGAATACTAGCAAATATAGAAACAGGGCCCTTAATAGTTGCATTGCAACTCAATAAAGTTATAGAAGGGTTCTTCTAAAATACATGACTGAACTAATATTTATCTTCAAATCTTTCTCACCTAAAACCACAGTAATTATAAAACTTTCTAGGAACAGGAATAGGAACAGTTTCCGAAGCAGTATCATGACTACGTCGTGATGTAAATCGAAGAGCCCTTCACAATCAGAGTGTGACGGATCTGTTCCAGAGGCTGCACATTAATCATATTTACTCACGTTGTTAATAACGTTAGTGAGATATTCAAGACCCAAACAAAATTAATAAGAACGGGACATTGATACGGTCTGATTTCTTTGTAGAGCTTTAGACCATCATACACATCTATTGTTTGTCAGTGACCATGTCACGAACAGTGAACTTTTCACATTAAGGTAAGATTGTAGAAAATGGAAAGTGAAGTATCGTTTTTATGTAATACGGCCAGCGAGAAAACTCTAACTAGAAGACTAAAAGCTCTGCAAGACATCACCCTTGCGGGGCGGAAGGATTCAGTTTGATACAACTACTATCTAGCCAAGGCATAACAATGACCAGCGCGGCGATAGGACAGGAACACAGTAGTATCGAAGCATTGAGAAAGAAATCTCAATTAAAATATTAACCTGATGGCCAGATGGTGAATTGGGTAGCCCGTGACTTTATAAACTAGAAGAGTTGGCGTGTTTGTGTATTGCACGCGTTTGTGGAGGTGAAACTTTTAAAATCTTTCAAGAAGGTGGATGACCAGTTATGGCGAACAACTTCTTCTAGATTGTTAGGATCAGAGCGTACATACAATCCAATTTTAACGTGCTGGAAGAAATAGGAATAACTTCCATAAAGAAAACTGAGCAAAACTTCTTCTATTTAAACTCAGGAAGTTATGTTAGTGTTTTATTGTATAAAGTGTTCTTTATCTGTGGAAGTTGTACGCGTTATTCGCTCTGTGTTGGAGACAAGCGCAAGTTTATGGCCACGCCAACACTACTCAGAATTAAGATAATAGTATAATAGAAGACGTAACCAATGCTTAAAGCAGTGAGTTTCCGAGTACAATTGCATTCGAACAAAAAATACTGCGTTTAAGTGCAGAACAATAGGTACCTTGCAATGTTTGGGTTATTGTTGAATTGATTGTTGTGCTCAACCAATAACATTATACAATACCAACGGGTTATTGAATTGACCCGTAAAACAATTTCCTGGTCAAGAATCGGAATCTAGCATACTCATAATAATATTACCTCAGTGGTGCAAGTGTAACGAATGCTTTGCTGTGTCTGAAGTCCTGAATTTGATTTCGTTTGAGAGAGTGATAGTGTAGTTGTGCTAATAAACGACGTCTTTGAAGGGTAGGAACTGGTAAAGTAGCAAGGTCTTGGAACGGTGATGGTGATGATTTTGGCATATCAGTAGCCGCAAAAAAAACTCGATGCCATAAGTACATTATGTCGTTTGTACTCAAAGCCGATACTGCAACTGCAAGACAAACCGGCTAACTGCAAGTCATTTTATGCCTATTACCTAGTTATGTATGTATAAAAGTGACCGATTTGGGTCATAGGGTCGGTAAAGAGAAAGTGACGCCATCGTAATCTCTCTAAAATTAGTAAAAGATAGTTAGTGGGTCCGATTTCCATACGCTACCTCCGTGAATGCACGGATTAATACAATCATTTAGTTTAGTATTATATGTAGTATATCTCTTATCTTGTTAACCTCTATAACAAGATAAGAGAAAGAAAGAGATAAGCTAGTAATATATATGACACATGAAATCGTAAGTCTTAAAAGTTTTAACTTATACAAATAAATCTTGTCATATTCTATTCACTCGAATAAGTCTAATAATTAAATGTCAATTGAATCTGATCTTAAATGAGTCCCGAATAAGTCTGAAATTTAGTTAAATAAATAAATAAATATGCTAGGACATATTACACAACGCTATCTAGACCCAAACTAAGCAGAGCTTGTCATATGGGTTCTAGAATGCGGATAAACATACTTAAATACTTTTTTTTTGTAAATAAATACATATTATACATACAAACACCCAGACCAATGCAAATATACATATTTGCACTGAGCGGGAATCGAACCCGCGACCTTTGGCTTAGCAGTCGAATGCACTACCGCTACGCCACAGAGGAGAACAATAAGTATATGCGTTAGATAATCTTATCATTGTTCTATGTTAATTTTAATAACTCACAATGGCATAAATGGTTTAAATCTCCGCTGTCTTTTGTTACTATTTCTATGTAATTATGTAATATTTTGATTTTAATATTCAAAAAAAGGCGTCAATATTTAAATATTTTATCTCTTTAACGATTAAGGTGGTTGTTCATATATAATGTATTCATTTTATTTGTCGTGACAATGGTTAAATGTTAATTGTAAAAATATTTTTTCTACCTATCCACCCGTTACCACGTTCAATAATTTCTATTGGTTGAAATTCTTTTTTTACTTTTAATCTATATTACAACAAACCAAACATAAAAGTAAATTTGACAAACAAACTATGACGTCGCTTTCAAACACGTTTCCAGTAATCTAACGTTTTTAAAAGAAGTTGTTTTGTTGTACTCTGTCCAATATTCCAAGCAACCTGCAGGATTTCTTTTTTATTCGGAAAACGAACGATTTTTTTAACATTCTTAGCTTGTTTAAGAACCAGTTGGTGCAGTATATTCAATACAGCTTCTGGGTTAGGTTAGGTGAGAACTGTGACCCCAACAGTCGCCGGAACCACTAGTCCGGAAAGTTAGATTTCGATACCAAGCTAGTAGCTAGTATTAAAAAAATCGGTCAAACTAGTGGTCATTCGAAGATATGTCTTGTCTAAGTATTGTCTGTCGAATAATCGTCCATCGATGTAGTGGTAATTCGAAGGTATGTGTTGTCTAATAATTGTCTGTCGAAGCAATGACTTGTCGATCTATGTGTTTTCGAAGTTCGCTACATGTCGAAGTATTGTACTGTCTAAATTCAGTCCGTAAGTCACCATTTATAAATTTTCACATATAAATAACAAGTAGACACTTGACAGCTTTATATAATATTAAAAAGATTATGAAACTACAAAAAAGAAAAGCGGAAGAATAATTGAGAAGTATGACACTAAACACCTGAAAAATCATTTCAAACCAATGATTACCAACTACGAGTATACGCTCGTAATAAGCAGGATTTGAAGAAATGCAATTCAGGATATTCCGATTTTTCGTTCACAAATTTAGCTGATCTAGGGAAATATGATTGCTTCTATAATTGGTAATACTGCGAGGTATTCTTACTGATCTGGTAGTGACCTTCAAGTGTATCATGGAGAGGAGATAAGGAGAATCTTCTTTGGATTGTGCTATTTTTAGCATGCCATAAGTCATGCTTGTTGGGCACAAGCCATTGGCTCAATAGAATAACCCAATACCCAATAACACCAATGCTACAACGAAATATTCTATTGATCGATATGTGGTGGCTCATAGAACTGGCATCAGTGGTGGTTCCCTTAGTTAAAAAAATATCCATTCTGACATTTTCTTTGAAATTTAAATTGTATTACCACTTCAACAACATGTTATTGAGGAGCTACCCAACAAATAGTGATCGTGAGTTTACTTCAAATTTTCCTTTCGACAAGACCTTATCAATACCAACTTTTTACAAAAAAAAATTATACTAGTAACCGTTGTTACTAGTGTTCTCGTTCCTTGTCTTAGGAGTGGGTTCACATCGATAGTGTAATGGCCGGGTTCCGCACCCGCAAACTCTCGGTCGCAAATTCAACGCTTTAGCCACTATACTACTATTAATACTGTTATTATATCCTCGCGAGATTAACGTAAGTACATTTTAACTAGCTGTGGGTGGTCCGACCACGACTACCAAATGTTAGATAAATTTCAGAGATTGCTTTGCCTACAGTGCACATAACTCTACCGAACAAGGCTGAAGATTCTTGTTTCCAGCAATTCCAGCAAGTGGTAAGGTCATTCATTTAATTCGTAATAACTGTTACTCAGTACAGATATTAAACTTCATGACGGGACGGAAGCAATTTGGTGCTCTATCACATAGAGTACTTTTAATTTCACGATTTACATCGTTAAAAAAATGGGACCGCTTTCCTGCTCCTCCTTTTAATGGTTTTCTGGAAGCCACTACCGAAAGGAAAAAGCCACTACATAAGAGCCTCGTCCATCAATCAGCAGGTGTATATATCACATATTGATTGAACGCCAAAATATCGACGTGTATTTTCCACCGATTTGACATTAAGTCGTGTCTCCGAGCTAAAAGCTGCGTAAGGCATTTTTTTGTACCTAACTCTTGGTATTACATATTTTATTAGTAAAAACATTTAAATCTGTTTTTCGACAATGGTTTTTCACTATATTCATAATATCGATCGATTGAAATATTTATTAATGAAATCAATATTTATTTGAATTTGTACATTAGAGAGAAATTATAAGTGATCACATGCATCTCATTTTCAAGTACACGTATCATGTAATTATTTTTTACTGACACGAATAGATGGGCAATTTGTTAATAAACATAACATTCGTTTTAATTTTTCTAGAATTGATTTCAAACTGAAGTTATTCACATATATTTCTCAAATGAAATCAAAACCCTGCACTATTATAAAACGTTTTTATAACAAGTTGTGCAGTTATTTTAAAATTAGAATTATAAACGGGATATTTACCATGTTAACATGGTAAATATCCCGTTTATAATTCTAATTTTAATGTAAATGACCATGTCAATCTAAAATCATATATTGTGCAGTTATGCTGTCATTAAATCGTAACATTTTAAACATTAGTCTTATTAAGGTTAGGTTAGGCTAGGCTAGGATCCGAAGCTCGTCGGCGTTGCGTCTGCCTTGGGTCGGCCATCGTCCGATCCATGGCCGCCGGCGAAAGGAATTTCACCGTGGTCGCATCCTGCGAGGACGTCATCTCGCAGAAGGAAGGCGCGAAGCGGATCAGGGAGGGAGAAACCCTTGCTGATCCAAACCGCCGCCGGTGAGCCGGGCGGCGGAGGCGCGAGTGCTAGCGCCTCGTGCCGCCCTGAGCGTGGCTGCGGGTGTGAGGGACGGGGTAAGCCCTCCACCCGCTGATCTAGTCAACCGCGAAGGGGATAACGTCCATGTGCGCCTGGACGTCGACCAATTGAGAGTATGAAAGGTGTGGTACCCGCGTTAGTGGGCATGCGCTACGGGGGGTCGCCTTAGAAGTATTCCTGCATAGTTTCAGGTCCCCCCGACAAGGCGCAGAGTATTGCACACCGTGGGGTTTAGTGGTTATCCAGTTAGCGGATGGGAGAGTCCCACACACGATCTCCGGCTACCACCCCGTGGCCGGCGGTGCCGTGCGTAACAGCATTCCCCACGTAAAAAAAAGAAGATTAGGCTGGATAGGCTGGATACGCAAGAAGGGAGATCGCGTGCTATGGCCTACATTGGGAGATGTATATGTCCAGCAGTGGACTGCAATTAAATAGGTTATTATATTGATTGAGTTTGTGAGCTCATCTATCACCAGCCTCAAATGATGCTCTTTTAAAGCACACGGTTTTATTTTCCTTCTACAAACTGGTTCAATATAAAAATTATGACGTTTGTCTGCATTATTTGAACTCATCTTCTCGAATTTATAACTAAACGGGAAGTGAATTGAGGTCAACTTGATATTAAGCAATTCCAATTTTTGACATTTGCCACTAACTTGTAAAGAATATTGAAAAATGTTGATATCTTAAGATTAGCTTACCCACTGAAGCAAGAAAATACAAAAAGTGAACAGAGTTAAAACAGAACTAAAAAAAATTAAAACTTATTACTGAACTAGCGTAAGCAAGCTCGTGTGTCAAGACAGAAGCAGATGACGGGTTGTCTCCCTACCCGGAGAGAAAAAGGCGTGAGTGTGTTAATCTTTTTACGATATGAAAGTGGTACCTAAAACAAATGCACAATTATAGGTAATACTTTAAATTCTGTTGACAAAAATTTATGTGTTTTTTACCTGTTTGTGTCCTAGAAAAGTACACGTTCGTAGAAGTCGTACTCAGTGTGATGAAATTAAAGCCAGTGATAACTAAATACAAGTTTACCTTGCGTATATTACGTTAGTGTATCGTGGATCAGTGGATATTTAGATCAATATGGGTCAAATTTCAAATTGTAAATAGCTGAGACTCAACGTAACCGATTATATAACACGGTTTTTCATATAAAAAGATACCACGGAACGGTATCACTTTTTTCTGTTCTGAGGTGTCGCTACCAGCGTGTTTTATATATAAACGTTAAAAAAAACTCGTTCTGTTGATACTTAATTCCATTCTAATATTTAAGTTTCTTCAAATTATTATGCAGATTTAGTTGAAATTTATTTGATATTTTACTTTTCGAATGGTTTACGGGTCCTTATATATTGGATTTTTAGACAGGTTTTAGACAGGTCGCGCCTTCCTTCTGCGAGATAACGTCCTCGCCGAAGTAGTATGATCTGTCAAAGCAAAGCCTACCTTTACTTTAGTGAGGTTATTAAACATTTAGAACCACTTATAGTTGATTTCGTTTTCAATTTGATTTTGAGATGTTGATGTACGTCAGTTTTGAAATCGTACGTCTAAAAAACGTAATTTTACTGAATCGAGCTCCATATTTGCACGTGGTATTTGGACTGTGTGGTATTTGGACAGTGTGGCATTTGCATTGTGTATTTCTATTAGTAAGTTGAATTGGCAGAATTCTTTGCAAGCATCAGTGACTGCCTACGATTAGGTGCCTCTTGTAATTTATTTGTCACCTTTATTTATTTATTTAATTCTTTATTGCACACATAAATTACATTCATATAATAGTTATGAGATGTTATGTACAAAAGGCGAGTTTACCTCAAATTTAAGTTTTCTTCCAGAAAAATAACCCGGGAGTGCACAGAGGAAATTCAATGCAAAGAGCGGCAAAGTCTTGTGTACATGGAACTGATAATTTTAATGAATTAACCTTTGTATTTTTTTTGTTTATATTTTGAAATAAAATAATTCATTATTTATGGAAAATGCCAAAACTTCATCCGTCATTGATACATGGTAGCACATGTGGGTGGTAATACAATTCAACCTGTGGTTGTACATGCAGAATTATTTAGTAAAAAATTTGAAAACTACGGAACCATGCATATTTTGGCGGTGGTCGAGCACACTTTGCTTGTTTCAAAATCCTGCTAATTTACACACATTATAATTAGGCAATAGATCATTTCAATTTCATATTAAAGCTGCCATACTTTATGTAAGATTTGGTTTGAAATGTAAGTATGATTATTTAACTTTAATGCCTTTTATGTTATAAATTTACATAAACATTTATAATCAAGCATTATGCAAGGTTAATTAAGATACATATATATTACCTAAATTGCTAAAACTTGGTAGGAGTACTCTATACCGAAAAGCTCAAATGCACAGTCTATCTATACGACCGTGGTTATCGAGATAAGAGTAAGTTAATAAAGACGGTTTCGAAAATAATGCCTCTCAAAATTTGAGTCGAATGTTAAGTGTTTGTGATAACACTCGATGCTGTGACAGTTGTTTCAGGTTTGAGAGCAAGTCTTAGGGGGATATTCACGCTAGAACGAGCGGACTCTAAAGCTTATTTGATAAATAATTTTCACGTTTATGTGTGAGATTGAAAATTGTTGTCGATAAAAAAAATTAACACTAAAAATTTACATTATTAACAGCAAACTGAATAATTGGAAGCCCCTCGATCTTTCTATCTTCAAAAGTCATTTCAATGTAAGGGGTAATTATATATTAATCAAATTATGAGTAGGTAAACTACACTTTCCGCGAAGCGCGCTGACAGTAGGTAAAACCCTCTCAAACCACTGCATCATCCGTTTATAAGTAGTTTTAGGGTAGAATTATTATCACTAAAACACAATGGCTGACAAATGGCTGGCACTTATAAACCACCCACGTGGTTTGTCAAGCTCTATCCTTTGTTATATGCTTCCTATATCATTATTAACTAAAGGAAGTATGAGACAAAGGATGTAACCGGAGATATATCTATTTACCGTTTGGCAGTCTCTCGATCACGTTTCGGGTTTGTATACACTTCCAGTTTTTAAAAATCATTAGATTTTTAGGGTTCTGTACCCAAAAAGTAAAAACGGGATCCTATTATCAAGACTCCTCTATCCGTCTGTCTGTCACCTATCTATATGTGAGACACACACCTTGATAGCTAGACAGTTGAGATTGACAGAGCGGGAATATTTTTCCCACATCTTTGATGACTTTTCTTCGTTTTTATCACTTAGCTTCTTTCACAGATGATATATTTCTGTTGCCGCTATAATAAAATAAATATTTAAGTCGGGCCCCCATACAACAATTTAGAGATTTTTTTGCCGTTTTTGCTCAATGGCACCTTTCGTGCGCGAATACGACTCGTACTTGGCCAGTTTTTATCATAATCGTGCTATTTGTAAACATTTTGTACATTAAAATTAGAATTATAAACGGGATATTTACCATGTTTAGTATCTTTTTCGAGAATCCGATATTTCGGCACTGTTACAAGTACCATGATCACGGATGTACACGGTGTTATTCAGCAGATGTACCAGCTTGCATGTGAGTTTGGCTGCCGAAGATCGTGGTGGGCCCACAAAAGCATTCATTGAGATGAAGTTGCTGTAAGTACTTATCTAAACGCCCACGGTTTATGAGCGTTAATTGCCTTCGTCACCTCTTTCCGTCTCCGTCCTTTTTTCCTTCCCCTTTCTCTCTGTAGGCGGCATGACACCTTTGGTGTAACAAGCTTTTGAAGGCCGTAATAACTTCTCAGCATCAGGTAGCTTGTGAGCTTTTTTGTTAGCTTAGTCGTAGGTATATGAATCTAATTCATCATGTGTATACAATGACTTATATGTATACTAGACTGGCTGTTCAGAACAAAAAATATTGGTATAGATTTTTGAAAGCTACCGGATCCAACTTTTTGTTGCTGTCATAGTCACAGAGTTTACTAAATTTATTTTATACGATTTTATATTAGATCATCACCTGTCACCTGTAAAGTAGTGTAAGGGTGCCAAAATTATTAATCTATGGTGAGGTATCCCGTACCCCTCCTCCGTTCCCGCCTCACCCCCGAACTTTTTGTTCTGAACTGCTTGTCTAGTGTCATAAAAGTCATTGTTTTTATAAATACAATTTCAATATTGACATAAGTAACAGAATTGAAAGCCACATAATGACAAATAATTAATAAGTAGCTACATAATGGATGTGATATGTTCCAGAGAAGTATGGGAACATAGGATAGTATGGGGCTACTGATGGCAGCACGGAAAGTATTGGTAAAGCGTAGTCTAGCGTAGCGTTAGTGGTAGAGGTCCTGTATTCGAATCCTGGCCGTTACGTAAACCTACTCCTAACACATGTAATTCTACTAATTTTGGTTTCTAGCACCTACTTGAAATCAATCTGTGGTAGACAATTTATAGGGTAATACTTAAGTGCATCTGAATTAATTAGATTATTTTTGATAGTCACGCAGTCCAATGAGAACATGTCTGCAGATAAACGTAAAATGAAAAATGTTTTTAGATGGCGTCGACCTTAAAACTTTATATACAAAAAGTAAAGTTAAGATAACAACAGACTTTTGTAAATCATGAGCATAATGGATCAGGTAACATCGTAATGCATTTCGTAGAAATACTTAGAATTCCACCGTCAATGATGCGACAAAAAATTGTGTGACAAAGTTCATAGACTCCTCTCCCGTGACATAAAGGATTAGGGTCCTCGCAGCGGGAAGCGTTAAGTGGAGTTGGTCCTTATCTGAGACTGTTTCAACAGCACAGCCGACTGCGTAGTGGGGTACACGCTCTGCCACCACTTCGCAGTCTACCGCGACTCAAGCTAGCCGCGCCCGCGCAACGATCACTACTTTCAAACGACATATATTCGAATTTTGAAATCTTAAAATGTATTCGAATCAAGTGAGGTGAATTAATTGAAACAGTTTAGTGCATGCGGTGAATTGAAACGAGTGTTCTGGAACACATATTTGTGAAGGATTTTTTTTACTTCTCGGAGCCACCCTCTAAAAATTGAAGGTATTTTGCACAGTTCTGTTATTTTAGTTGTTTGTCCGATCGTGTGTTGCCACAACAACGGTGTTGAGGCGACTTATTGCAAAGTGCAGTTTCGTTCTTTGGCTACCTATTTACAACATACGAAGTTGAAACATCCGGTTGCACTCACTTTCTCGCGGGTGGTTTTACGGACATTTTATATTATAATTAATATTTCTTTGTAATACACCTCGATCTGACTGGCGTGGCATTAATTGTAGGTACTAGATACGAATTACTAAATTAAAGTTCTTCCTTTACAGAAACCTTGTAATTCTTTTAATTCGTAAGGGCATTGTGAGTTATGTTAATGATTTACAAAATATTGTTCATGTTGTGAATATGAAAAATATGTTACGTTTTTTTATTAAACATTTGTATTTACGTATATTATGTACATAATTGTGTATTTAGATATTAATACTTGCACATTAGTTACGCATATTGCTTTTCTTGCTACCTTTTTTTTTTCGTGCGGAAATCCCTTCGGATACCCCCCCACCGGCCAGCGGGGGTGGTTATGTCGGGCTTGAACCGACTAAAACCGCACGCCGTCTCCGGTCTTAAGACGCCGGGTTGTAAGATTACCCATAGAGCATATCCCTCGCACCCCGACTGACCCTGGGCCATCTCCGGTTTCGAGATGACCCTTACTTGCTCTCCACTGTGCCATCTGCTCATCAGAGGGACACGTGGAAAGCTTCCGAACAGCCCTCAACAGGGCCGTCCTCGCCTCGGTCGGAGTTGGCCGTAGGCGGCAGCGTCTCTCACATCCTAGGAGAGAGGCGCTGCTGTCTCCGTTGCCCAGGGTGCACCGCGTGGAGGTCCCCAACCAAGCACCCCTGCTTTTCTTGGTACCTATCCACAGCTAAATTTGCGTTATTTTTGTTAAGTAGTTTCGTAATTCTGATCTAAACTCTATCATTCGGGCTTAATGGATATGCTTTAACATCAAAAATATACGTAAACTTGAATACTTTTTCTTATAATGGTCACGTCAATATGACTTCTTCTCATCTGATAAAAGTAAAGTATCAGGAATTAGGGTCACCATTACAGACACCGATATTGCTACAATGGTGGTCCTCAGCTTACCATCAGGCGAGGTGAAGTCAAATGGACTCGGTACTGTAGAAAGACACACGTGTGTTGGAAAAGAATTCTGAGTCCTTTTGGTACTTACAGAACTATAGACGTGCCGTCGTTGAAATTTTGACAGACTCAAACAAGCCTCAGGTAGATAGCGGCCCACCCCTATGGTATTGAATCTCTTACGGGTTCGACTCTAGTCCCGTTCATATTTTAAATAAAAACCTTTTTATGATTAGAGCATAAATTCTTAAAGTATTTATTTGTCGTGGTTGTTTGCTGAATCTCTATTTTATTGCAACCATTAACTTAATGAGATAATTTGATGGGGTGCAAATGGACACGAAAACTAATACGAGTAGTTAATTTAACTCAATATTTCATAATTGTTATTTTTGTTAAAATGTTGTAAGCTTTATTTCAGACACCATGTAAAAGTTGTTCATGAATAAATACTGAATACTGAAAATTCCCATGTCCCATTACGTGATTATATGTAATAGGACTTAAAACTTGTAATGGGAATTTAAATAGCATATTAAGTAAAATTGATATTTTCTAGAACAGCAGGCTAACCACAACACGCTCATAACAATTAAATTTTGGGCATCGGAGCAGAGGGAGAGAGTTGGAGCTATACACCGTGAATGGCTCCATCTTTAATGTTTTTATATTCAGTTTTCAATGTAAAGTTATGAAGCTGTGTAAACCATATTAAAGTATTTTGACTTTCTTCCTAATGTTCTGAAGTTACTCCAAAATGGACATTGTCAATCTCGTCTCTAGTCAATTTCTACACAACACGCTCATAAATCCATCATCCTACTAATATTATAAACGCGAAAGTTTGTAAGTATGGATGGATGTTTGTTACTCTTTCACGCAAAAACGGCTGAACGGATCTGACTGAAATTTGGCACAGGGATAGATTATAGTCAGGAATAACACATAGGCTTTTTATCCCGGGAATAGGTTCCCATGGGTTGCGGGAAAGGGATCAGAATTCTACGCGGCCGGAGCCGCGGGCAACTGCTAGTCAACAATAACATTGAAATTACAGCTGAGTGGTTAAGGTGCTGGCCTTACGATCGAGAGGTCCCGAATTCGGATCCCGGCCTTTACACTACCGACGTGAACCTACTCCTAGTACATGCAAGGTAGCTTAGCTGGCGGTGTTAACAGGAATACTAGCAATTTCGCTTACTCATAATCTTTAAAAAAAAATGTTTATTTGCATTTAAATGATGTTCGGTTTGTTTGCGAATTCTAGTTTGAATTTCAGTATTTGAGTTCAGTTCAGTAAAATATCCCCGAGCCATGTAGATGTATAATATACCTACCCCTGCCGACACACCCACCCCATCGTCGGCACCCGCCCGTGCCCAAGCCCGTGGAGGTTTCCACTTGTACTTTGGTGTTATTAAGCCATCAATATCTCTGAAGTAAAGTAACGATTTTACTTCGGGCCACCAACCAGGTGGATACCGAAGTCTTCAAATCACGCAAAAAAAAAACAAAATCTTACACCCACTTTTTATCACTTTTCTCGACGTTTCACATGATTCTAAGTCTAATTAAGCAAAAAAAATGTTTGTGTCGGTCTGCCTGTTGGTCTGGATGTCTGGATGTCTGTTTACGCAATAACTCAAGAACCACTTATCCGATTTAAAAAATTCTTTCGCCAATCATCTTGTTTGGTTAATGGGAAGAACTGATTAGATTTTGGGGTTTGTACGTTCAAGGTTTCGGGTACCTACCATACAAATTGTCCCTAAAAAACTTTTACAAGTGAGTTTCTTTCGAGTTATCAGAGTAACGCGTATTTGACTTTGACATTTGAGTGACAATGACAATACGTATATTGTATATTTACATAAAACAACCAGACTCCGAAAGAAACTGAAATATAAAATCATTTTTTTGTGTTTTTGACGTCGAAGACGTTTGATTTGATTTCATTTTCTTCATATTCATTGCTCAATATATAAAGACGCGTCGAATAATATGCATAAAGCCTTAAGGTCTGTAATTTTGAATAAAAATACTGCAACAAAAATATCTAAGTTTGGCCCGAAGTTTGACAATCACTGAGTGATTTCCGCCCCACTAGATTTATAAATTACTAGCTGCCCGGTACGTGCTTCGCTACGTCAAAATGATCCGCCATGTATTGAATTCAAGGGATTACCCGGGGTGCCCGGCAACGGACACTTGGGGAGGATCAATCCCTTCGGATACCCCCCACCGGCCAGCGGGGGTGGTTATGTCGTGTATCGACTAAAACCGTACGGTGTGCGCACGAAAAATAAAATTCTGAGAGATTTTCTTAATATTTTTTTCCGTAAGAACCTTGTACAGAGTATTAGAAAACTACAAAAAAAAAATTAGCCAATCAAATTAATCTATGGATTAATTTAAGTATCAAATATTATTATTTTATCTGCGACGATATTTTCGAAGTTACCTAGAAGTGTTTACCTTATTGGATGTGCAACATATAATATGTACCCATGCATTTGTACCAATTTTTTTCATTTTATTATTTAAACCTCGAAATCGGAATTAAACATCGAAATTAATAAGAAAATTTATGGACTTTACGGAGGTTAAAAATTGACCTTGACTTTTTTAACCCCCGACGCAGAAACGACGAGGTGTTATAAGTTTGAGGTGTCTGTTGTGCATCATAGCTCCCGAACAGATGAACCGATTTTCACTTTATTTATTTTTTGTTTGAAAGGTGAACTAGTCAGGAGACTTCTTAGCTATGTCAGGGGTTTTTAAAATCTCTATAATTTTGGTAATAGAAACTACCCTATTATGATTCATCATCATTAAGCATTCTAAAGACAACAAATGCATTTATTAATCACGTTATAGCCCTGATTCAAACATCAGCTCATTATAAATTATTATGATCGCAGACAGAACCACTAAGCACACAAGTACACAATTCAGGCATTCTAAACTTTCTATTCGCCAAAACTTAGTAACATGCAATTCATATTCAAACGTTTAAGCGCAGTTATTATTATTTTTTTAACCTTTTTGATAGATTTGATTGCTACTCAAAACTGTTCAATAAACCGGCCAAGTGCGAGTCGGACTCGCCTATGAAGGGTTCCGTAGCAACAAGTAAGATAATAATGTTTTTTTTAATTTTTATATTTGAGTTGATTGAATGAAAGGTAAATTGCGGTTTACGATTTATGGCGTATTAAAAAAAACTATTGACTAGATCTCGTTCAAACTAATTTTCGGTGGACGTTTACATGCGGTTCACAGAATACATCTACCTACCACGTTTCAACAGCATAGTTCTTATAGTTTCGGAAAAAGTGGCTGTGCCATACGGATGGACAGACCGACAGACATGACGAATCTATAAGGGTTCCGTTTTTTGCCATTTGGCTACGGAACCCTAAAATGGAAAGTTCGATTTCAAATGCCTTGATAATGCTGCTATATGGTTTCATAAATTAATTTTAGGTTGCCTTTCAAATTTTAACAGATTGATCGCCAATAAGATAGTATAAGGAATCATAATAAAAACATTCCAAACAACATCCTGTACAAGTTAATTGATATCATCTTGAACAAAATCGTAATCTCATGTCATGGGACCAACACAAGAACATCTAAATTTGGGTCATAATTGTGCTTTAAAAATGTTAAAAAGTGAGCAATTACACCCCTTTGATAGATAGGTGGCACCAGCGTATGACTAGTCATATGGCCTTTAAGGTGCTGATCTTATTAAAAAAAACGACGGGTTTAATTCATTCATTGCGCTATCGTACACAAACATGACAATTTATATTACATAAAAAATTTAACACTAGAACTATTACAATTATTTTACATTAAAAAGTTTATCTCTCAGAAAAATCAACTTCCATCCATAATTTCAACGACTTTTTCACCATCATTATTACCAGAGCCATCATCGCCAATATATTTATAAATTTTCTTTCGCTATTACTATTTTCATTAATAGATGCACTTTGTTTAATTTCCATTTTATATCAATAGATTTATGGCACAAAATAGAATCAATATTACAAAAAGTTATATGATGACAAAAATTATTTCTTGGGCCTCGGTCGGAATCGATCTCAGTCTTGACGAAGTCAACGACCACTCATTAGGCGATCGCGCCATCAAGGTTGTTAAGTACAGTGCAAACGTCTTACGAATGCTCGAATCAGGACACGTGACCTGCACGTGTCCTGCACGTGTCCTGATGCGAGTTTAACCTTTTTTTCTCATTACAAAAAAAGTGCACAACGCCGCTAAAAAAGTTTTCACTTCAAAAAAATCTAGGACTTTCACTAAGTAATCTAAGTAGCTTAAACTAAGCATAGCTTGTGATATGGACAGACAACAGGGAACAATGTTAAGATGATAATGGTAGTATATCATACATAAAAAAACCATAGGCATGCAACTGAGCGAGAATCAAACCTGCGACCTCCTAAATAGCAGTCGCAACGCTCTACCGCTACGCCACACTGGTCGTCACATGTAGCTTTATGCAAGAGAACTAGATATGAATTCTTGTATCGCGATTTTATTAGACCATAGGGAAAGTGGGCGACAACACTACACTACGGCCGTGAGAATGAGTAGTATACAAAAAATAATGCCATAGTGTTCTTTCAACTATTTTACGATTTCTGTACCCTACTCTACAAGGTGCTTCACTGTGTAGTATTTTTAATACAATGTATACACATCATGATTACTTGATTAGGTACATATCATTATTTAAATTAAGGATGCTCATGTTAGTACTAATACATTTAGCTCATAAGTTATAAGCGATTTCTACTGATACATTAATCTTGAAATTAAATTTAACTGATTTCTGAGTTTAAAGACATAGTTTTTCAAACGGTTTTATGTATAGAGTAGTATGATAAAAAGAACGCTATAGGCCAACCCTTTTCTTCATGACGTAGACGCGTGCCAATGTTTTAAGACAAAAGGCGGATACTGTATTGTTGGTATGTATCTTAATTAATAAACCTACATCTATTTCTATAGTCAAACGAAGCTTTGCTCAAAAATATCGTCTTATTTTTAGTTTAGTTGAATAGAAGTTCATTACATAGCAACCTACATTTTTTATTATACATACCTACCACTACAAACCATTTGCACAGAATATATAATAGTACTAGACCGTTTTTACCTTTGTTTGCACGCACGCGCTCTGTTGTTCTATGTTCTATTTAAGCAAGATGACCATTAACAGTTCGTGTAAAATAATGTGCGTATTAAGAGCTAAGGATAAAGACTAATGGATAAACAGACAGATATTTTTATACGTTTAATGCAATGATTTCTACGTATGCTACTAGATAAGCTGTTTATAACAAAAATTGTGTCACGATTCCAGGGGGAGGCGGGAATTAATTTCGAATTTGGGGTGACACGCAGAAACTTGATTAAAGAGGTAAAGAATTTTGACATCTATCTAAATAGTCGCAGCGCGCATTTTTGTAATGTTATGTATGACAGCAACAAAAAGAGGCGTTCTATTGCTGGTCAACTAGGAGTCTTAAATCGATACCAAACTCGTGTATTACCTGATGACAACCAGTTACTGTGTCCTAAAAAGAACTATTATAAAACAAAAAGCGGCCAAGTGCGAGTCGGACTCGCCCATTAAGGGTTCCGTAGCAGCAAGTTCCATAATAATGTTTTTTTTTAATTTTCATATTTGAGTTGATTGAAAGGTAAATTGCGGTTTACGATTTATGACATATTAAAAAAGACTACTTACTCGATCTCGTTGAAACCAATTATCGTTGGAAGTTTACATGGTAATGTACATCATATATATTTTTTGTTTTATCATTCTCTTATTTTAGAAGTTACAGGGGGGGGGGCACATTTTACCACTTTGGGAGTGTCTCCCGCGCAAACTATTCAGTTTATAAAAAAATGATATTAGAAACCTCAATATCATTTTTGAAGAGCTATCCATAGATACCTCACACATATGGCTTCGATGAAAAAAATTTTTTGAGTTTCAGTTCAAAGTATGGGTGGGTGGTATGGTATATCTACCCCCAAAATTTATTGATTTTTTTCTATTTCTGTGTGAAAATCTTAATGCGGTTCACAGAATACATCTACTTACCAAGTTTCAATAGCATAGTTCTTATAGTTTCGGAAAAAAGTGACTGTGACATACGGACGGACAGACAGACAGACATGACGAATCTATAAGGGTTCCGTTTTTTGCCATTTGGCAACGGAACCCTAAAAAGTAAAAGAAAAAAAAGATGGATCGTACTTGCACAACAAGAGATTGAAAATAACCGCCCCTGCTGGCCGGCGGCGGGGGTATCCGACGGGATTTTCGAACGAAATAAAAAAGGTTTTTTGGAGTTTGAAGGGGAATTTATGCTCTTGAAACTGAAATAATATTCTGTTAAACATAACGTAACATGTGATTCACATATACCAATAATAATTATAACGTGATGACAAATTCAAGACGAGTCTAATCGACAAGGCCGTCGCAGAATTGTAGTGAAGAGAAAAACAAGAGCGGGTAGCCTGTGCCATCGGTGAGCACTTTCAAGCGAAAGAGAGTCACCATAATATTATCTACAGTCGCCCTCAGAAGTTGCTGAACTCTAACAAATTTCCAAGCGATCTTTACACTGTAATACATAAATAAATAAATTTGTGTATACTTATTTTTGTAATCTTCAGAGGATAAATTTAACATTTTTTAATTTGTGTTCATTATTTTATGTAAAGTTTTAGAGCTAAGACAGTCGGTAACTTGGGTTTTGTTAAGGTAATACAGATGACGACTGTATGACCAAAAAGCAAATGGGGTGTACAGTGCTGCTAATTCTGTTGTTGCAAAACTCTCTAAACTAGACTAAAAATCACTAAAATTTAGTTTAGTCCTATCAAACGACGTTTCGCATTCTGAAAACGTAGGACTAAACTTATGTTAGTTTGACAGAATCAAAATTAGTTTAGTTACTCAACTTAGTCCGAATTCGCTCATTTGTTATTCTGTTGTTCGATTTTAGACTCCAAAACGGCCTAAAATTAGAGGTCATCTAAATACATGATCACTAAAAGTGCATGTTAGTGCTTTGAAGTAGAGTGCGTTTTATTTACTTAATTTATATGTCCTTCAGATTCGTTTGAGGGAAAATTATAAAAGGTTTTTTATTTAACAATCTACCTGCGATCATAATCTTAAAATGAATAACGATTTCGTGATTTTAGCTCTTGCTATTTCAGCGGAAAGGTATGTACCTAGTGCTACGTCAAAATATCATTACTTTCTTCCGCATGTTACAGTATATCAATAAATAAATAAAACATTATTTTTAGAAACTATCAAGAAAGAGTATGCTTGAAACAATTAAGGGACCATACCAATCCTTTTGAGATGGCAGAGGAAAAGTTCCAAAAACTTTTTAGGCTCCCTAGAGCTGGAGCTCTTCACTTATTAAATGCTTTGGACGACTTAAGACTGGACGAAGGTTTCATTCCAAAACATGTAAACAATCGAGAAACAATCAAAGTATCTAAGTCAATGAAAGTAAACAAACTCAGCTGCACAGATGGACCATAGCACAGATTATAACAATTTATAATAAAGAGCTTAGAAATTGGTTGCCATGTGTAAAAATCTTGTTAAACTGTATTTATTGGTTTTATAATGAGAAAAATAATCCCTTATTTGCTAATTGTCGTACATAATGAGTAAACAAACATTTATAGGCATTTAAAAAGCTGAAAAAATTCAAATTTCAATTTATTTTCTTGTTTTTCGCTCTTTATCATTCATTCCTAATTTTTATGTAATGTAATCACTCTCCCGAATAATTTTAGTAATTTATAGGTCGAATTTATTGCTGTCACAATTATGTCTAAATTTAATTCAACGGAACAACAGAATAGCATAATTGAGATCTCTAAACTAAAATTAGAAAATCTTAGAGAAAAATTAGTTTAGTGACATTTACAACAGAATTAGCACCAGTATCGGGCTTTTAATTTGGCGCGTCAGAAAGAAGAGTGAGAGTTCGGCTAAGATCGGGTACTTCGGTTATGTATAGCGCTTTCTCTATCGTGCCTTTATAGAGTAGTTAAAACCGTTAGTGTTTTTTAATACCACTTAGACATACATTCTTAGACAGACAACTACACGGCCCACCTGATGGGAAGCGGCTACCTTGGCCTACGTACGTGTGCAACACCAAGGGCGTCAAACTCGCACTGCCGACCCTTGTCACACTCACGCTGCCGAACCTAAAAAAATATTAAACCATAGTTTCAACTCACCCACGGTTCGTGGCTGTGTAATACACCTCTGCCTACCCCTTCGGGGATACAGGTGTGAAGTTATGTTTATGTTTTATGTTTATGTTTAACTGCTCTAGAAAGATATCAAACTGTAGACATTACTCTACAAAACTGTAACAAGCCGGTCTTACCTACATTCGCACTCTTCTTTCTGAATGACTATGATGCGAAATCAAAAGCTGGGTACTGTATATCCTATCCTACTAATCCTCCTAATAATATTATAAAGTGAAAGTTTGTAAAGATGTTTGGTTCTTAATCACGCTCTAACGGCTGAACAGATCTGGCTATAATTTAATACAGGGACAAATTATAGTCTGGAACTATAGTCTGCCCGGTTAAAGAACCGGGCATAATTTATTTCGAGGTTGCCTCTAAACCTCACAACTATATTAGCGAGATGATTTTTATAAGTCCCTGTTCAACTATCTTTTATATGTAGGTAACTCTGTGGAGTTTCGAGATTTGATGTTTTAAAATTTCGTGAGGATCTGTCTCGTAATAATTAACTTATAATCAATAATAGCTAAGAACGATTTTGCTTGACTGCTCCTATCAGACCTATAATAGCGTGATGATATATACCCAAGTTTATGATCTTAATTTCAAAGAACGTTCGTGCAAAATTTCAACTGAATCTATTCAGCGGTTTGCAAGTGATGCTCGAACATTGATAATCCTGCAGATCCTGCAGATCAATGCTCCTAGAACACATCAATTACTTTTTTGACAAAATATTGAATGTTCAGTTTCACCTGGCTACGATTTTATTATATGTAAAGATGAAATTGAATTGCGAAAGTGTTCAGAAATCTGATGGGCGTATCACTCATGGTTATCTTTTCTAGAAGATATTAAATAGTTAATATAATCGTTGAGGACTCACATAACACACCGCTCAATGTTAATTGCAACAGGAAAATATGAAACGACTACCATTTACAGTTTAAATAATGTTAACAAGTTATCAATATATATTATAAAAAACAAACAAATTAGGTCGGGGTGCGAGAGAAATGCCCTACCCCGTGTGAAGACCCGAGACGGCATGCGGTTTTAGTCGGTTCAAGCCCGACATAACCGCCCTCGCTACCTGGTGCGGGGGGTATCCGAGGGGATTTCCGCACGAAAAAAAGGTATCTCTAATTGTATGCTTGGGGGTGGCAGGTGAGGCCGTCTGTTAACCCAGCAGCACACCAGCCAAGCGCTCCCCCCCCCCCTTTTCCCGGGGCAAGATAGTGTCATCGTGATTCTTACACTTGAGGGGGCCATCTCAAAGCCGTAGATGGCCCAGGGTCGCCGACGACATAACGAACCCCGCTAGCTGGGGAGGTATAGGTAGGGATTTCCGCAAAAATGGTATTACGAAAGTATAGTAAAGCATTCCGAAAAAATTGCATTGTAAGCGAGCTATCATTTTAGTATGACGTGCCACAGACATACACGTACCCATAGAGACTAAAGCCCGTATTCTAGAACTATACCCACCCCTGAAACGGAAATGTCCACTGAGTCCGAATTGGACTCATTCCGGAAATTGCTTAAATCTCGAAAACTGGGTAAGGAAAAGGAGGGGAAGGAAATTGAAACTATTGTATTCACAAAAGTCAATCATCTTAAAGTATATATTCAAAACCATTTACGGACTGAATTTAGACAGTACAATACTTCGACATGTAGCGAACTTCGAAAACACATAAATCGACAAGTCATTGCTTAGACAGACAATTATTAGACAACTCACACCTTCGAATTACCACTACTTCGACAGACGATTACTCGACAGACAATAGTTAGACAAGATACATATTCGAATGACCACTACTTCGGCAGATTTTTAAATTCCAAAAATAAGTAAAGTGGGTTAGGTTAGGTTAGAACTGTGATCCCAACAGAGCGCGAGCCGAGTCAAACTAGTGGTCATTCGAAGATGTGTCTTGTCTCAGTACTGTCTGTCGAATAATCGTCTGTCGAAGTAGTGGTAATTCGAAGGTGTGTATTGTCTAATAGTTGTCTGTCGAAGTTCGCTACATGTCGAAATATTGTACTGTCTAAATTCAGTCCGTAACTCCTTTAAAGTGATAGTTTGACTCGTATTTTGCCCTCCATTCATAACTCAAGGTGGTCAAGTAGCAATTGAATTAAAGGAAACGTAAGAAAATTTACATTCTAAAATTATTTATGGATAAGTAGGTATGTACGAACAGGTAGATCTGTATACTTTATAATACATATAAATCTTATCAAATCGTATTCAAAAGTATTCCTAGTGATGCTTAAATACAGAAAATCTTGTCTAGGAGGTGATTCTCGGTGATGCATTAGCATCTCATTATAAGAAATAGTTATACCTACTTAAAATTAAAATAAAATAAAACATTAATTACTTCATTAAAGTTATCAAAAATAAGACGTGTTTGCAAACCCACGTGTTCATTTTAATAACTAATTTGAACAATTCCAGTCGAGTCGTCTCGAGGGCGCGATGAATATCTATTTGCATTAGTATGGGTGTTTCTATGTATAATATGTATGTATTTACAAAACAGAAAGTATGTTTATCCGCATTTTAGAACCCATAACACAAGCTAGTTAAATTATGCTTACTTTGGGTCTAAAGAGCGCTGTGTAGAATGTCATAGAATATTTATTTATTTAATTAAATTAACCCCGTTGGTTCTGTGACATAAGTTTCTGTGTATTTTGATGTCCAATTATGAGGATTGAGTGTACCAACGTCTTTGAGGCCCCAAGCTAACGTCACCTGCTTGTCGGTGCACCTGCCAAAAAATTGACGTCGCTCTAATGCAGGCTTTAGGGGTTGGGAGGTCAGACTGCATTGTTTCCGGGAGTGACTCCCGGAAAAACCGACATAGCAATCAAAACAATAAGCAGACTCCTGGCTCCAAAGTGACAGCTTTCGACGCAACTTGGCATTTACGGACTGAATTTAGACAGTACAATACTTCGACATGTAGCGAACTTCGAAAACACATAAATCGACAAGTCATTGCTTAGACAGACAATTATTAGATAACACACACCTTCGAATTACCACTACTTCGACAGACGATTATTCGACAGACAATACTTAGACAAGATACATCTTCGAATGACCACTACGTCAACAGTTTTTTTTTTTCAAAATAATGTGGTTCCGGCGCTTTTGGATATGACAACGGTTTTGGTAGAATGTTAAAAATATCTGTCAAACTAGTGGTCATTCGAAGATGTGTTTTGTCTAAGTATTGTCTGTCGAATAATCGTCTGTCGAAGTAGTGGTAATTCGAAGGTGTGTGTTGTCTAATAATTGTCTGTCAAAGCAATGACTTGTCGATCTATGTGTTTTCGAAGTTCGCTACGTGTCGAAGTTTTATACTGTCTAAATTCAGTCCGTAAGTCATTATTTTGTCTATGGTGATTTTGAGACGCATTATTTATGATCGTGTAGATGAAAATTCGCAAAATTTAAAAGATAATAAAAAGTGCTATTATTATCATCAGGGAGATGTATATAGTCAAAGTCATCATGATTGCATTATAGTAACAGGTGTCAGTCTGCAGGTATCAAAAAGTAGCATTTAGTGGAGCGATTTCATACTATATAAAATCAGTTGTAAATAAATTGAAGAATTTTACGCAGAGGGATTCTCTATCATTGTGGAAAAAGGAAAAAGGTGGATATCTATCTTAAGAAGTACCTGAGGAACAAAAAAGTTTTTTTAAGACATAATAGCACGAGGACTACCTGCCTCTAGTGTTGTCTCGTTTTTATATTCCATACAGTCTTTTGCCAATATGCGATAAAAATTAAATTCATAATATTCTTTGAAATATTTCAAAGTTACATTTTTGCATTTATTACAACAACATTTCCCCAAACCAGTTTTTTGAACCGCCAACTTAAAAAGAAATAAATCCATTAAATTCCGTCGTTAATGAAACAGCGTTGCGATTACATGAGATTTGTTAGTGCTTGGTGCCTTGGCTGTCCTGCCTTCCTTTTTAGATCTATTCTAGTTTAATTTGGTTCACAAAGTAAAGTCACTATCCTCAAGATTATTACAAACAGCCAGATTTTGAAGGCGATAGGTCAATCATGTGAATGTGTGTAAAAGTCGCGGCCACTCTTTTCGGATCACCAATGATTATAGTCGTTTTGTTAATATATAGTCTTTATATTCTTCTTTACCCTCTGCTGCTGGTAGCGCACAAGTAACGTTTCTTGACGTTGACGACCTCTTTTTCGATTCGACTGCTAAGTTAGAGGTCGCGGGTTCGATTCCCGCTCATTGCAAATATGTATATTTGCATTGGTGTAGGTGTTTCTATGTATAATTACATAGCAATCAGAACAATAAGCACACCGGTTTTTTTTAGTGTATTTATTAACAAAAAAAAACTAAATATGATTATCTGCAGTCTAGAACCCATATGACAAGCTCTGCTTAGTTTGGGTTTATATGGCGCTGTGTAATATGGCCTAGAATATTTATTTAATTATTTTATTCTAACAAGCATTATTTAACCATAGTAACAAAGCGGACCCGTATCCTGTCTACCTCAAGTGTGTAGAAAATATGTTACATTTTAATAACATAGCACGGGATACTGTCACCTTATATAATTCTTAACACGTGTCAAACCGTGGTAGGTATTACACATGTAAGGTAGTTTTACAGAGCCTCCGAATACTGTTCATTAGTTATTTTTAATTACCGTAATAAACAATATAACCGATTTTACTCATATTTTCATTACATAACTACATTCGTATAATGAGAAAGCTTCACGATTTCAGCAGAAATTATTATAATTTTGAATTAGTCAGAGATTTGGCCTTCTGTAACGGATTTGGTACGATTATGTGTAACTTATTTTAATTATGTACACATTTTGTTTTTCGCCATACTTAACTTTATTTGCTTAGCAACTTCTTCAAGGTTTTTTCATCAATATTTGTTTTAAAAGTATGTTCAGTGATAATCTTTTACCGCGCTGTCCGATTTACCGCACCTACAATACTATAGCTACAAATATGGCAACTAATGTCCCATACAATTAATAGAACAATAAGATATTGGTGCCCCCGTCACGTTCTCTTACACAAAATGTGATCGATACTTAGAAACGAACACGCCTCGTACACCTGACGCATTTGTTACGAAAACGTCAACTTCACGGATCAAGGTCATAGTTTGAATTTGAAATTTGCCTGGTTTCGCGATAAGTGCTTTGTAGGTGAGAGACTAGTTTGTCGAGTTAAGAGTCCCGTGAGACTATGAACAGGTGGTATGGAAGTCACGCAATGTTGCATAAGTGCGATAACTGGTGTATCCAGGACACTATAGTCATTGATTAGAACTGATTGTTCTGTTGCCCCAGAAGTCCGAAAAATACGTTCAAATTCCGGAAAGTCAACAGCATTTAGAATCACCGGGTCAAGAGGCCCGGTATCAGGCGGCTGAATAAAATCAAACGTCACTGATATTCTGGGACAAGCATAGCTTCTAATAATATGGGCTCTTAAATGCGCCTAAGCAATAATGTTTTTTTTTTGTGAATGTTTACATTATACATAGACACATCACAAACAAAAACAGACCAAAGCCAATAAACATTCATACATACTAGAACTTGCATAAAATATTTGCACCTAGCGGGAATCGAACCCGCGACTTCTGACGTAATGCCCCGTCACACAGGTTATCAAAGCAAAAAAATATGCCGGGCATTACCAAATAAAAATAAAATGTAACAGTGTAATAAAATGTAACTTTTGCAAAGACCTATTACGTTTAAATTGTGTGGCTTTTTATAACGATAAGAATGGGGACACTAGATTCATAATTGCAGTTTTTCTCCGGTTTGTTGACGACTTGTACCGTACTCACAATGTGGAGTAATAGTTAGGTAATACAAGACTTATGTAATACTATTGTTTATGAGATGCTAAATCGACTTGTTCGCATCCCATACAGCATTGTATACTTTTCTGAGAAACTTATGCCAAACATTCTTTTTTTTTTAAAAAGGCATCCTTTTGCATCAGATTAGTTTTCATTATAGACTCAGACTTAAGCGGCTAAGTCCTAAAGCAAATTTGGAGCCAGAGCTGAACAATGAGAGTATATTTTAAAACATATACTAGTACTTTTAATAAATTTGCTATTATATTGTCATATATCAGTTGGTGAGTAATTTTTTTTAGCATTTACGAGAGTAAGTTGCTATTGAGATATATAAATATGTGTTTTAAATTAAAATATTAAAATTGACCAGATATCACTTAACCGCCTTTAAGCTTGCAGACGGCAAATTGATGGGTCTGTCCCTCCCACCGAGGTCCGATGGGAGCGGCATGGCCAGACATTTGTTACTTACGCACAGCGAAGGCAACTCTCCTGAATTTTACCGACGATATCACTGACATTGTCAACTGATATACCATTAATATTGTGTTGCAGCATACTCCATTTAAGTTTAGAGCTGGTATATTGTAGGTTTTTATTATATTATGAAGTGCACAGACATAGCACTATCTTCATGTGAATGTATGGATCATGTTCATCAGTTGAAATTATTCATACTTATAAAAACAGCCCTGCCAAGGATGGAGTGTAATAATTTGTCATTCATCATTGAAAGCCTGTTGCAAATATTCGTAAAATTCAAAATGATATACGATCGTCATTTTTTAAAGCGCTTTGATCGTTTATACGCATTATTATGCCGAAAGAGGCGAGTGTCAGGAAGCTTTTATTGATAATAATTGATGCGAAGGCGAGCAAGAAATAACGGATGCTATGAAGTTTAGCAGACTATGGGGTTGTAAATTAATGTTTTATCTATAAGGAAGCAAGCATAAATAGGAAGTTATTATCCCACATGAATTTTTATGAAATAAATAACTCTTTTTCATAAGGTTCGTGTACTTTCAAGGGTAACAACTTTCAGTTTAAAACATCAAGATTCGTAAAAGTTTTGTCGACAGTAGTTGAGTATCTACTTTGTTTACCCGTGACATTTGGTTCACCCAATTATATAATTTGAACTTGTGTGACGTAATTGACACCTTCATGACAAAAGGCTTCAATTATATGTCAAGAGTCGAAAACATCACCGACTGTACTATAAAAATGACATTTAAGTTAATCGATTTTGTTTTTAACATAATGGTAAAATTTGTGATCTTCGCTGGCAGTTTTATGTCTCCGCGTGCGATTAACATGATCAATGAATGACAAACTAAATTTCTAAATATATATTTTTTGAAAGACGCCAATTATATCATTTTCTGCCTATCTAATTTGTAAGTTAATAGCCCCATTACACTATCCGATAGTGGCTTTGTGATTGTGGTAGCTCATTCACTGTTGTCTTATTTGTAAAACCGCACATTATAAACTAGGTTTTATTTATCTAGTTATACGCTTAAGCTTTTCTGAGCCATTTTTAATTATATATATCCAACCTAGTAAGGATAAACCACGATTTTTTAACCAGACATTACCAGGTTATTTGATATTTTTAAACAGACAGGTCTTCTTAATACCTTACAACTGAGACAAAAATCAATATTAAATATCTGATACTAGAAATGTTGATGACTCCATACATATTGCCGCGTTATGTTGTGTATTCTTCGTGAACAATAATAACGATATTCATGTGTGAATATAAATTGTAGTAATTTTCTGGTCAGTTGCTCTCCCAGCGATCGCTTTCCCGATTGACATGCGAGCCGGTGATCCGAGCAATGACAGATCTAATTTAGATATCAACCAACAATACTTTTTCAGTATACCGCGCACAAACACGCCATTGGTCCAAAACAATAACGCGTATTTTTGGTCACTGACACTGATTCATAGTAAAGGTCGATGTTATTACTAAAGATATGTTACGATTACCGGGCTGTTAAGACATCTCGACTCGTTTCAGACCCAATAGCATTATTCTACTAAAATTATAAATGTAACAGTTTGGATGTATGGATGTATGTTAATCTTTCCCGCGAAAATGGCAGAACGGATCTGGATGAAATTTGACACAGGGATAGATTATAGTCTGTAATAATACATAGGCGTTTTTATCTCAGGAATATTTTCAGATGGACAGCGGCAACGGGAACAGAATTCCACGCGCGCGGAGTCGCGGGCAACAGCTAGTTGAATATAAATATCTAATGTTTGAGTACAGAACTAGTA
This sequence comes from Cybosia mesomella, assembly GCA_946251805.1. Lineage (NCBI taxonomy): Eukaryota > Metazoa > Arthropoda > Insecta > Lepidoptera > Erebidae > Cybosia > Cybosia mesomella. Next base: position 13,297,383 of record OX276394.1, on the reverse strand, counting down.
CGAATTAAAGTAAAGGACCAATGAAAATCTCACTAGTTCTGTGTACAGACCTAATGGAAATAAAAATCTCAGTAGTTGTATATAAAGAATTAATAGGAATAAAAATCTCACTAGTTCTGTGTACAGAACTAATGGGAATAAAAACCTCACTAGTTCTGTGTACGGAATTAATAGAAAAAAAAATCTCACTAGTTCTGTGTACAGACCTAATGGAAATAAAACTTTTTACTAGTTCTATATACAGAACGAATAGGAATAAATATCTCACTAGTTCTGTATACAGAACTAATGTGACTAAAAATCACACTAGCTCTGTGTACAGAACTAGATACTGAGAAAATAGCAGTTGCATTTCAGGGTTCGGTTACAAGCAATGCGACTAGTTGACCAAAAATGATGTTCTTCGTAACTTCGTAAGTAGGTAAGTCGGCCTTTCATAAAGACAACATAACATATTTTTATTACTAATATAAACAGAGAATTACTCAGGAAATATTGTAATAAAAAGATACATACTAATAAACATATTTATTCTCTTTTAAATTTATATTTAAATTCACTCCCGGTTCTTCTCAAGGGGTACGTATAGATATACTAACGCCCACTTTTCGCCAATTGTTTTATGATTTCACGTTGATGACGAACCTATTCCCAGCAACTAAGCACCCTGGCTACCTGGCTTCCCTTAATAACCTTGTACGACACCCATAAAAAGAGATGGAGGTTATATTTTTATTCTAACATAACATAACTTCACGCCTGTATCCCCGAAGGGGTAGACAGAGGTGTATTACACCCACATTTCGCCAGTTATGTTTAGGTCCCAATGTAATAGGGGGTGAGCCTATTGCCATCTACCGGGCACATTACTAAGCCAGCGATAATCAACTTTTTTTAATATACACATAACTTCGAAAAGTCAGAGGTGTGTTCCCGGGGAAACAAACCATAAGCTCGGTTTAAGGTTAAAAATAGTTACAAATGTTACTAAACAAGTACATACAGTAAACACGTGGGTGTGCAGGGCCCTATCAACATCCTCAACAAGCTAACCTCATCTGCAAGTCGGTGACTCTGCTAACCAACGGGCGAGGCTCTGGCACAGGCTCTCCTCTTGGGGTGGGAGGTCAGACGGCAGTCGCTCCCGGAAAAGCCGACATGCCAATCTAAAACAATAAGCGGACCTCGGCCTCCAAAGTACAAACTTACGACGCAACTGGGAAATCGCTTTGAGGATGATGATGATATCAGCAAACACGTGCTTGGTAAAATTACTTTTACGGAGCACGTGTATTGATGGGTTGTTACTAATAGCACGTTTTTAGGGTTCCGTTGCCAAATGGCAAAAAACGGAACTCTGATAGATTCGTCATGTCTGTCTGTCTGTCCGTCCGTATGCCACAGTCACTTTTTTCCGAAACTATAAGAACTATGCTGTTGAAACTTCAAATATGATATTGAGGTTTCTAATATCATTTTTCCCCAAACTGAATAGTTTGCGCGAGAGACACTTCCAAAGTGGTAAAATGTCTCCCCCCCCCCCCCTCTGTAACTTCTAAAATAAGAGAATGATAACACTAAAAAAAAAATATGATGTACATTACCATGTAAACTTCCACCGCAAATTGGTTTGAACGAGATCTAGTAAGTAGTTTTTTTTAATACGCCATAAATCGTAAAACGCAATTTATCTTTCATTCAATCAACTCATATATAAAATTTAAAAAAAGCATTATTATGTTAGGTACTTGCTGCTACGGAACCCTTCATGGGCGAGTCCAACTCGCACTTGGCCGCTTTTTTTTATTTTAGTTGTATTAAGACTGTTGATACACCTCTGCCTGCCTCTACGGGGATGTACATACATGAATAAATTTAAATTGTAGTTAGTAACAGACTAGTTAATACCAACTGGTATGTGGTGGTAATTAGAATTGTAGTTAAATCATTTAAACTTAAAGGATGTTACTCCAAGACCTTCACTGTAATCACGATTGATTATTCAACCAGTTGGCTCTAAGTTGTATCATATACATGTCCACCTGATGTATTATATATGTTAGCTGCTATAAAAAATTGTGTGATATATAAATTAATAACCGGATTTTCACATAAATCACAATTCCTTGACAAAAAAAAACTGTTTAATTTACACATTTTTTTATTTTCGGAATCGATAGTCGTGATTGTAGCCCAGGTGTTAGTATTTTATCTTTATGATTTAACAGAAAGACAAGTAACACGGATGATAATTTATTCTCACGTTTGTTGGGAAATTAACTTATAATAATCATTTGCCTGATCAATGGTGAACAAACGTGTCCAATGCCCACACTTTCCTAACAAATGGTCCCTGCTTTTATGGTCTTTTGTAGTGCTGGCCCGCGATCCAAATTACCTCACCTCCGCATTTCCATTTATTTACAGAACTCATGTTATACATATTAATCACATAGCATATATGTATATAGGTAGCAATAAGAGTTGGACGACGATAGGTACTTACATCTGTACCGTGCGACGTCGGGCTACAGAATGACGGGCGGATTGACCCCTCAGACTTATATATGGGCCCTGCCTCCCGCGAGCTACTATATAATAAAATGGCACCAGCCGGGGGAGCGCATATTCGCTTCTTACGGCGTGGGAGGCAGTCGCGGGGTGTAATTAAACTTACATACTAGTATACAAAGTCGTATTTCCTATTTATACGAAGTTATGTTAGATTCTGAGTAATGCATTTTCGTAATTATATTTGCAATTATGCTTTTCAGGGAGTGTACTTTCTTTATTAATTTTGGCTCTAACATACTTAATTACTCAGAAAACTAACTCATAACAGTAGTAAGCTATTTATCTTAGCTTAATACCAAAGTAATTACAAATTTACGTTTTTAATTTACGTAAACCTAACATTTTCACAATTCATTTGTTATATTCACGCTTACTAATCTACATGTCACTGGCACATGTGTCTATAGTCTATTTGTGTCGTGCACATTCTCCCGCCGTCGCTGACCCTGGTTCGTCTGCGAGCTCCGTTGGTAGCACGACGATCTTCTTCGTAGGCCTCCTCAGCACGTGTCCGCTGCTGATGGTGACATCCACGACTCGTACCTCGCCGTCGGCTCCTGGGAACACCCGGCTGACGCGTCCTCGCGGCCAGGTGTTGCGCGGCAGATTGGAATCGCAGATGATGACGACGTCCCCGACCTTCGGGGCGACGCCGGTGCTGGTGGGCTCCCGCCGGTGTTGCAATAGGGGAAGGTACTCCTTCACCCACCTCCTCCAGAAGATGTCAGCCAGGGCTTGAGCTCGCTACCATTGTTGGCGAGCAGTCACGTCGTCTGCAGAGAAGTGCCCTGGTGGTGGCACATGGCAGTTGGGCCCGATGAGGATGTGGTTCGGCGTGAGGGCCTCGGGATCGTTAGAATCAACCGAAACATGTGTGAGGGGTCGCGAGTTGACGATATTCTCGACCTCTGCTAATAAGGTTAACAGGATCTCGTCGCTGGGATGCTTTTCTATCATGGTGACACGAAGCACTTCTTTGACTGCTTTCACCATTCGCTCCCATGCCCCCCCCCATGAAGGGTGCGGAAGGGGGTATGTACTTCCACACAATGTGTTGACTCGTAGTTTCTTTTTCGAGCGCGTCGAGTGCGGCCTCTGCTAGGTCCTTTTCCGCTGCCTTGAAGCACGTAGCGTTGTCACTCCATATTTCTTTGGGACAACCACGTCTGGCGATGAATCTTCTCAGGGCGGAAACGGCTGAGTCGGCGCTTAAGGAGTGAACGACCTCTACATGTATAGCTCGAGAGGTCATACACGTAAATAAGACTCCATATCTCTTCTCTCGATGGCGTGCGACTGTAACTTCTATGGGTCCGAAGTAGTCTAGACCGGTGAACGTGAAGGGACGTGTGTTGTGAGCTAACCGGGCGGCTGGTAAGTTGCCTGTGACCGGTGACGCTGGTTTCGCCTTTCTTATGCGACACAATACACACTTCTTTATCTCATTTTTCACTGCGGGACGTATCTTGGTAATCCATAACCGCTGCCGGAGTTCATTGACCGTGATCTCGGTGCCACCATGCCGTAGCTTCTCATGTACATGTTTGATGTAGAGGCGTGTGTACGGGTGTTTGCCGTCGAGCACCACAGGGTCCGATGCGTCTTCTCCCAGCTCCTTCGCAGCTGATATGCGTCCTCTCACGCGCATAGTACCGCGTGAGTCTAGGTACACGCTTACATTGTTCAGTCGGTTGTCGCGAGGAGTTGATTGACCTTTTGTCATACGTACTATCTCACTCGCGAAACTATCTCGTTGACTGGCGTTTATACACAGGTGTTCGGCGCGGTTCAAGTACTCACCTGATATGTTTATGTAGCACTGTTTATCGCGTATCACTGTGTTATGCTTATTATGCACTGGTATGGCTTTCTTCGTACGCCAATCGGGATTAGCTTTCTCTATCTTACGAGTTCGCTTTCGAGCAGCTGACGTTTTACACTTATTCGGCCGGCACAAATCGATGAACTGGAGTACTCGTGCAGTCGTTCGTATGAGTCGCATCCATTTTGAGTACTTCTCTATACGCAGTAGTTGACTTGTGCTGGGCTGCTCGACATCTTGCGATGTGTGACACGCTTGTCTTTCTTCGCCCGTGTCGTATCGAATGACCTTTTCTTCTGTGGGCCACTCGGTTACTGGCAGGCGCAGGAAATCGGGGCCGTTATACCATCTGTGTTCGGCCCGGAAGTTGTCGGGGGTTGCCCGAGTTGCGTCGTCTGCCACGTTGAGTCGAGTAGGCACCCAACGCCATTCATTTTTCTTCGTGGTGGTTTCTATCTCGGCGAGGCGGTGTGCAACGAATGACTTGTATGCACGCGGCTCCGACCTTATCCACGTGAGTGCGGTCCGCGAGTCGCTCCAATAGGTCTTCTCTGTTGACTCGTAGTCGTGTTCTTCCAGGGTGGTTTGAGCCAGGTGCGCTCCCAGTAGTGCAGCTTGAAGCTCGAGTCTCGGCATGGAGATGGGCTTCAGCGGGGTCACTCTGCTCTTTGCGGCTGCTAATGACACGGTTACTGACCCGTCGGTGTGTTGCGTACGCCAGTATACAGCTGCAGCGTAGGCTTCTTCGCTTGCGTCGACGAAAGTGCGCAGTTGGCGTGAGGCGACTGATGTTGTCAGGTGATCGTAGCAGCGGGGTATTCTCAGCAGGTGTATGTTGTTGAGCTGGGCGAACCATTTGTTCCATCGTTCCCGTAGCTCTACTGGGAGTGGGTCGTCCCATTGCGCCTTATAGCGCCATGTGTCCTGAAAAATACGTTTACCGGGAGTTATTATTGGTGCAATAAGGCCGAGCAGATCGAATAAGGCCATTATCACACTCAAGGCCTCTCGCTTCGTTGGAGGTCGCGTGTTTGTTTCCACTTCGCGCGGGATCTTCAAGTTGCTCGCGTTAAAGCCGAGATGATCTTCGTTGACGTGCCATGTTAGACCCAATGTTTTTTCTGTTTCCTGGCCGCCGAGTTCCACTGTAGCACTGCTGTCTTGTGGCAGTGATAAATCTTCTATAATTGTTCGTTCGAAGTCCAACCGTTCAACACGAAGCCTGCTTTTTTGTGTATCATGTCCACTGTTCGCGTGGTCTCTCGTGCCGCTGTGACCGTAGGGAAGCTCTGCAAGTAGTCATCCATGTAGTGATTTTCTTGTATGGCTTTTACGGCATCCGGGTAAGTGTCGACGAAGTCTCTTGCGTTCCTGTTCTTGATGTACAGCGCTGTACACGGCGACGAGGTGGCTCCGAAGATTACTGACGTCATACGATACTCTTCGGGTTGACCTTCACGGCGTCGTCCTCTCCACAGAAAGCGCAGCGCATCTCGATCTTCTGTCCTTATCTTCACTTGCATGAACATTTCTTTGATGTCGGCACTTACAGCGTACGGGTATTGGCGGAATCTCATGATTACACCTGGCAGGGACTGCAGCAGATCAGGACCGGAGTGGAGCATATCGTTCAAACACACTCCGGTGCTCTTGGCGGCTGCGTCGTGTACCAGTTGAGGCGGCTTGTGCGGCTCGGCGGGGTTGATGACCGGAAAGTGAGGTAGGTACCACGTCCTTCCCGTCTGCGGTGGAATAGGGGCTGGTTCTGCATAGCCTGACTTGAGTAGGTTTTCCATTCGTCCTTCATATTTTCGTTTCGAATCTTCATTCCTATCGAGTCCTCGTTCGAGCGTAAGCAGACTTTTCTCAGCTTCCTTGTAGCTTTCTTCTTTCCACGGCAGTCCGGTCTCATATCTTCCATCTGGTAACCGCCGGCCTTTTACTTCCAGAATCTGCAATTCTCGCAGTTCGGGATCTTCTCGGGGGCGTCGGGGTTCGATGCCCAGTGATTCCAACTTGAAGTCCTTCTTCACTGTGTCCTCAATGGAGTCCTTTACGCGCTGTTGCAGCGTACTGCAGAATGACACTGTTGCAGTCATTGAACTGCTGCATCCGTGTTCGGGATCTTCTCGGTGGTTACCTCGAAGACAGCGAAAACAGACTCTACTCTTCTTGGCTGTTTCCCATCTCGCGGTGATGTCTAGGGCGATGAACTGCTTGCAGTCAGGTAGCTTATGATCCCTGCTACACTGTGGACATCTCTCTTCTGATGTCTTCTTGTTGATGGTGAGCGTCTGTTCAACTCTTCTGCTTCTTTGAGGATGATAACCGGTTCTTCTGTTGTCTTCTGTGTGGTTCACCTCTGGGAGCGCGTAGGAGCTGCACTTGTCTGCCTCTTCTGACAGAAACACAGATATTTTCTTCAGTTCTGGTATGTCTTCTTTCTTCTTTGCAGCGAAGTCGTACCACTTGTTTCTGAGTATAGGTGTGAGTTTCTCGATGATACTTCTGCACATCTCTGGACTGTGTAGGTAGTGTGGCTTCCTCAAGGCTTCTATGGTTCCCACGATGTTTGCTATCTTCCCAGCGAAGATACAGATGTCCTTGGCGTTATCGGTCACTTTGTTGAGAGTCTTGAGCTTCTCCATCTCGACGTGGATGAGTGCTTCTGGTCTACCAAATCTTCTCTCGAGGGCCCTTATGATCACCTCGGGGTCAGGTTGACTCAGCATTAGACACTCGACTGCTTCTCGTGCGAGTCCACGTAAACTTTTCCTTATTCTTGCGATATTTTCGTTCTTCGTGAAGTATATACCCGATTCTTCATACGTTGTCTTGAAGGCGAGCCATTTTGTACTGCTGCCGCTGAAGATCGGTAGTTCCCGTATATACTTGGGCGGCTCCCTGTTGCTTCTCATAGCCTGGGATAGGGCCGCGGTGAGCGTAGCTACATCGATCACGGAGTTCTTCACTGGGGCACTTCCTTCTGATTTTTCCTGGGTTTGACACTTCTCCACTAGTTGACCCCTATCTAGGCAGGTCTGAGTGTTTTCCTCGATGTCTTGCCCCTTTTCCTTCAGGTTTGGTGCCGCAGCGTCATCCTTCTGTAGCCACGTGTTAATACGTACCGATACCAGATCTTCCTCAGACCCGTCGTCGCTGCTCTCGTCCTGCAGTAGCCGCTGTAGACGGATCTGCTCTATCTCTGCTTCGGCTTGTATTTGCTTGAGCTTCAGTTCTGCCAAGCGTTGTTTGACCTCCAGTTCCTTCTTCTTTCTTGAACTGGTGGAGCGGCGTGACCTCGTGTCCAAAGGCCGCATGGTGCGCTGTGAGCTAGGCTCTCCATATACAACAGCGCGGGTGTGGGGCGATACTTCTTCCATCGTCCCTGACTCTTCAGTGGTCACAGTTGTGCTGGACGTGGTCTGCTCGGTGCTGGCTGTGGCTTCCGACGCACCACTGTCCGCATAGATTCTGGCCTCTTCAGTGGCCGCAGGGTGTAGTACTGATCTTGGTACTGGTGCTGATGCTGATGCCGGTTCCTCTTCCTGACGACACTTCCCTCCATCCCTGGTGAGAACCATTCTTCTTTCTTTAAGTTTATACTTACCTGGATTTCCGACGGATCGTGGACTTTATTCCTATCCCTTGACCCGATTCCAATGGACCATAGACGTTCGTGACAGACTATGACCTAATACGGTTCCGAATAGACTGTCACTTCTCCCTTAGTTGAAGAACGATGAAACGTCTACGGCTGGCAGCTTGACTTGAAGTTGACCTGGATCTTCGAAGGACCGTGTACTTTATTCGGCTCCGAAGGACCAATGTTAAGGACCGTTGTTCATGACAGACTATGACCTGATAAGGTTCCGAATAGACTGCCACTACTTCGCGGTCGCCTTCAGTGGACTGTATTTTGAGGATGTTGAGTCGAAGAATGAAACACTTGGATGGGTGGACTTGATTGACGTCAGTGAGGCATTGGATGTACTTGGCCCAGCACTACCCTTGATGTACTACTTCCTGTTGAGCTTCCTTGTTCCTTGAGAGACTCTTGTTGTCTACTTGTTGCCCAATATCCATTGTCCATTGCCCACACTTTCCTAACAAATGGTCCCTGCTTTTATAGTCTTTTGTAGTGCTGGCCCGCGATCCAAATTACCTCACCTCCGCATTTCCATTTATTTACAGAACTCATGTTATACATATTAATCACATAGCATATATGTATATAGGTAGCAATAAGAGTTGCACGACGATAGGTACTTACATCTGTACCGTGTGACGTCGGGCTACAGAATGACGGGCGGATTGACCCCTCAGACTTATATATGGGCCCTGCCTCCCGCGAGCTACTATATAATAAAATGGCACCAGCCGGGGGAGCGCATATTCGCTTCTTACGGCGTGGGAGGCAGTCGCGGGGTGTAATTAAACTTACATACTAGTATACAAAGTCGTATTTCCTATTTATACGAAGTTATGTTAGATTCTGAGTAATGCATTTTCGTAATTATATTTGCAATTATGCTTTTCAGGGAGTGTACTTTCTTTATTAATTTTGGCTCTAACATACTTAATTACTCAGAAAACTAACTCATAACAGTAGTAAGCTATTTATCTTAGCTTAATACCAAAGTAATTACATAATTACGTTTTTAATTTACTTAAACCTAACATTTTCACAATTCATTTGTTATATTCACGCTTACTAATCTACATGTCACTGGCACATGTGTCTATAGTCTATTTGTGTCGTGCACACATACTACATTGTGATCTAATAAAAGTCTAATTTTAATCTTCCTAACATGACTAACGGTATTCTACTGAAAACACTCTAAGTGGTAGAAATTTACACACACTTTACCAGGTGGTAGAAATTTGATGACACAAATTTGTCACAAAATTCGGCCGGGTGGGTACCAACGTGTACGTATGCGAAAAACCCTCCATAGTAATCCAATTTCGGTTTGATTGCGTTCAGGGGTCAGCAAGTGCATAACCGGGCAGGGGGATTGTGGTCCCAGCTCTGGTGGGACCGGTGGGTGTCACGCGGTGCTGCGACGACAATCCTCTTCTGATGAGGCCGTCAAGCTGAGTGCCACCATTGTTAACATGATACGTGTATGTAATGGCGATCCTCTTTCCTGAGACTTTACCTTCAGCTTACCATCAGGCGAGGTGAAGTCAAATTGACGTGTCCTAAATATAAAAAAAAGTGTTCTTTGTGTTTACTAAGGAGTATGTTTGTTGAATCCCTCGCAAGAGATATTTCCTGATTGCAAGAATTGTCTTTAATCAAAAAAAGTATTTGCGTCGCAGTAATAAATGCCTATACTATTTTTCGATAAACTAAAACTAAGCCAATAAGGTTGTAATATTTTTAAACACAAAAAATGGCCTTCAAAATAAAATCTGATATTTCGATCCAACTATTGCACAGATTGATGACCTGCTAACCAAAATTTATGTCCCACTTTAGAAACTTATACGTTTTAAATTCACCTCGAATAACTTCTAACAATTTAGTATGCACACAAGACTGGTACATACATTATGTAAGTGGCGGTTTTGAATACAACATTTACTTAACATAATTAAGCTGCGACCCTACAATAATTTTTATTTTGCTTTTCTATATTGATAAATTGAATTAAGGTCATCGTGTGGAGTGAACGGTGCGCGGCGTATCATGTGCTGCAATTCCATAATCATGCGATTCCATTGATGCCAATTGAAAAAAATAAGTAGTTATATAATTTCAATTGGGATCTTACTACGAATACCTTCTTCTTCTTCATTCGAGCAGTCACATACCTGGGCAAATACCAGTCGCGTCCAAAACTCTATGGGATCTGCTCTCTTATTTCTACTTTTGTTGGTTAGTTACGGGAGGGACTGCTATCTGACCTCCCAACCCTATGAGGAATGCCTACTCCAGAGCCTCGTCCGTCAATCAGGTGTACCGGCTTACACGTGAACTTGGCTCGGGCCCCGAAGATCTTGGTGGGGCCGACCGATGAGGCTCTGGACTAATCTCAGGGTTGAGGGGTCAAATGCACTGCCCTAAATGAAAAGATCCCGATATGCGCAAGTGCAAGCTTCGGATGCAACCGGGATTGGCACTCCAATTTTTGGCACTTATTTGGCACTCCAAACGAAGATGAACAAGGTACCTATCTATTGTACGAGTTCACAACACTTGGGTGACGACGGTGGAATCCAGCTATTTGATTGAAGCTTTAGCTATTTATAATTTTATTATTGTATGTAACCAGCCGTGTGGGTCATACAGGTTACATGATGCAAGGCTATAATGGTAGGTACCACCTGCTGCTATAACAATAAAGTAAAAACACTAACTGCATCCATTTAAATGAAATTTTTCAAGCAATTAGTATGCTAACTTTTCCTGCTTATATTTAAAAATGATTGTAAGATCATTCATTGTTTACATTAGTTCGGAAGAATGTTGGTAGATGGATTCAGCGTCGCCCCAAGATATATGTATTGGAGAATTTCAAATATCGAAGACGTGTTCAGGTAGCTCAGTTGGTCATAGTACTCCCCCTGTAAGGTACTGGTCGCGGGTTCAATTCCCATCCTGGATGTTGACTTTTTCCGATGAAATTTATCTGTATCTAATATGATTCAATATTATTTTCTATTTTTGTAATATGCCTCATATTACAAAAATCTTTTAAAGGAATATACAAGCTTTAAACCTTAAGTCGTTCCTATGACTTGTTTCTTTCAATTTAACGTATAAAGGCCTTCGAATCCAAAACTAGTTTTATATTTTCGCAATCAAGTGACTTGATCTACTAAATTCCGGCATTCGAATGAACATGAATTAATCAGAAAAGTAATTACTGGTTCAAGTGTATAAAAAAAAACATCGCAATGAAGATCCAAATCATTCAAAACTTCAAAGTCTATTAAACTCGATCCACGGTCTCTAGTGACAGGTTTAATGTAGCGATGACTGGCGTAAGGTCATGGTGCTGCAGCATGTAGTTCTACAGTGAGTGCACTTTCTAAAGCAAACGATGCTTACTAAAATACCCGTGTCACAGAAACCGCAGTGCAGTGCGTCAGCTGATAGCAAAAGCACCATGCCGCTTCACCTGCCAATATTCGATGACGGATTAACCCACTGAGTCCTTCAAAGTGACTGCCCGCCTGATGGTAAGCTGAGGTGAAGTCCAAAAAGTAGTGGCCACCAATTCCAGAGGTTGTCCCTAGAATGGTGGCCCCTACCTTTTTTTTTTTCGTGCGGAAATCCCTTCGGATACCCCCCCCCGCCGGCCAGCGGGGGTGGTTATGTCGGGTTTGAACCGACTAAAACCGCACGCCGTCTCGGGTCTACAGACGCCGGGGTGTAAGGTTACCCATAAGGCATATCCCTCGCACCCCGACTGACCCTGGGCCAACTCCGGTTTCGAGATGGCCCCCTCGGGTTTGGAACCACCACGTCTTGCCCCGGTTTGGGGGAGGGGCGCTCGCCCCACCGTCCCGGCCTACTTCTGCTGGGGTGACAGGCGGCTTCACCTGCCACCCCCAGGCCTGCGCTCATGGAACACGGAGGTCGTTAAGCGACCTCCGACGCCTGAGTTGCCTGCGACGTGCGGCGAGCATGTTGCGGGCTCGGCGGGCCGGCAGAGTTCTAAACCTCTCCCGGGCGCGCTCCGCCATCTCCTTCGCGAGCATTACATGCTCGCAGAAGGAGGTGGCGGCTTCCCACGCGCTCGCGCTTCGCACCATTGCCGCAATCATGCTGCCGAACGAGGGGACTCCCACCCCGATGGCTGTCACGAGGTCACGCCTCGGCGCCTCCCACGCCGGGCAGTCCGCCAGCGTGTGCAGCCCTGAGTCCTTGCTCGCGTCGCAGTGACTCAGGCGTTGGCTCCTTCCTGATCTGATGCAGGTGGTCCCCGAAGCTCCCCTTGCCGGAGATCACCTGCGTCAGTCGGTACGAGAGGCTTCCGTGTCGCCCCTCTAGCCAATACGCCATGATGCGGCGTGCCCTTGGTGGCCCCTACCTAAACCGCTTAAAGAACCCGGCATTGTAGAAAATTTCCTTTTGCTAGTCAATTTATTATTTTACTACCCTTTCACTTCTAATTTTTACTTATACCATGTATTTTATTATTCACAAATACGTCTGTACTTATGGGATGATACTTATACTTAGCTAGTTCACTAATAATCGTAGTAATATATTTAATGTTCCGTAGCAACCCACACATTGTGGAACAAAACCAAATGTTCAAGTGAAACCAAAAACAGCATACGCGTAAAAGAACGGCTGTTAAAATGACCGTATATAGTCTAAAGGACATGTACAATACTTTCATATAAGTATGAACTATTAAAGTACAAAAGTGTACGATTACTAGTGACAAAGCCAGCCTTGGTTACGTCAGGAGGTTGCGACGTTCGCACCTTAGCTGAACGACCAGTTTGCGACACTGCTTATTAACCTCTTTTCAAACATCTTCCTAGACAATGAATTTCATTTTACTCTATCAGTTTTAGGTTAAAGTATATAATTTAATAAATGATTATAATCATATTTGTTTCATCGAATATTCTGAGCAACTAAACTATTACATTATTTAATCATTTCAATATACCTGAAATTTTCGAAATTTACGATGTTAATAATACATATTTCGAGGTTAAACGATTTTTGTCGTATGATAGGAAAGTACTTTAGCGCTTAATCTAGTACGTGAGCTATTTCAACGCATGCTTCCAGGGAAGCGAGAGCCCTTGCGTTGCTGTACCAGTGACACAAGGAGGTGCTGGAGCGGGGCCATAGGCCGGAGCCCCAAGAAATCAGGGCTCAGCTTTCCCAGCACCGCCGGGAACGCATGGAGACATGGAGAGTGCGACTTAAACATCCAAGGTGGGGGGAATCCACCATTGCGGTGGTGAGGCCGATCATGAAGAAGTGGTTGGAGAGGCACCACGGTGACCTCTCCTACCGGATGTGCCAGATATTTACCGGACACGGGTGCTTCGGTAAGTATCTATGACGCATCCACCGGGAGACAACGCCGCAGTGCCAGCACTGCGAGGATCCTGGCGAAGACACGGCGCTACACACGTTGGTGGAGTGCCCTGTGTGGGCGAGTCAACACCGGGATCTCGTTGCGGTCCTGGGCGTGAACGTTCTCTCGTTGGAGACCATGGTGAGGGCCGTGGTCTCCGACGGGAGCAAGTGGCACGCCACCACCTCTTTCTGCGAGCAGGTAATGCGCGTGAAAGCGACGGCGGAGAGGGAGCGGGAATGAACCCTACCTACCCCCCGAGTTATGCAGTCTGCTGTGAGGACGCCGCAGACTCGTCTACGCCCGGGACTACCGATCTCCATGATCGGGGCCTGAGGCCGGCAGTTGGCCGACTCGCCGTCCTTACAGAAGCAGGCCATGGCGGAGGCGTGTCGTGTGTGTCCTACACACGACTGCCAACTCACCGACGCGGGATAATGCCCGACCCCACCAGGCGAGGCCGCGGTGGCGGCCAAAGTCCGCCGGTAACCCTGGGGCCATCCTTTCGAGGGCTTTCCTGGGGTGCCCGGCAATGGACACTTGGGGAGGACACCGTGTGGTTTTAGTCGGTCCGATTCCGAGGCGCCCAACCCATCGACGGCACTGAAGGGGTTGGGCACTTTTTATATTGCTTGTATCCAAAAATCGTTCCTGCAATTCCCGCTATGATGAATAGGGCGATAATAAGGCCTTGATTAATGCTTTGATTATGCGCAAAGTCGGGTGTAACGGCGGAGGCTGCATTCCCAGCCCCGTTTTGATTAATTATTATTTCTTTATGTTCCACTTTTGATTGTGGTTTTCCCATTGTTTTTTATTTTTATAAAAAATATTATTAATATAATATTAGCACACTTGTCCAGTTCGCTTTGTAACCAAGTAGTGAATTCCATTCTCAGAAGTCACAAGTAACATGAACCCATAAGTATACCAATGTTTCGTCCCACGCTCACGGTTTTTGCTGACAACGCTGGAACTGTCGATCACGGCACGGAATAATGCAATTTAATGTACGACTTAGTAACACTTAAAATATTACAGTATTCTTATTTTTAGTTTTTTGAATCCATATTTTTACTATTCGTTATTATTTTAACTGATTTTATTTTGCTTGATTTGATTATTTAACTTATGTAAGCCCACTATACCTAGGCTTCCGAGTCACGGTCGCCATCTAGGGAACTTACTTAAGGAGTTGACTGAAACACTTGAATGCTGTAATACAACTGTCGTATTTTTGCAATAAAACTCATACTCATACACAGACAGACACATACAGATAGCTTAACCTACAATACAAGGGTTTCCCCACGCTAAAAAAGAAATAAAAAAAGACTACTGTACTGAAACAATATGACTGCAAGTTTACAGCTTTTTATGTACTTGATATTTCATGAAGTAAAGAACAGTATGATTAAACATAGGGTTTTTTATTAGATTTTAAATTATGTTCAATTACAGAAACGCCTAAAATAATTTGAAAAGATGATCGGACCTTGAATTCTCGCATAAAGAATATATAAGAGAATACCTTAGATTACCATTTTCCGTCGCATAGACGTAAACTTTAAGTACAGAATAAGATCAAAAAACTGTTACTCAATCGACAATACCAAAGAAAGTCATGGCACATTTCTGAAAAGAGTCGATGACTCTATACGTTGGAATTGAATATATGAAACATTTACTTAAGATACAGAGGGACGTGAACTTCGTGTCCTTACACAGAATAAATAATAGTACAAGTAGTCCTGGCTTACTTATTAAATAATATTAAAAATCTCTCGAGACAGCTAGTATTCCAAAAATTAATATATTCGTTCCAAATCATCAATGGAAAAATGTCGATGCAGAAATAAATATACCGCCCCGCTGGCCGGCGGAGGGGTATCCGAAGGGATTTCCGCACGAAAAAAAAAAAAAATAAAGATGATATTGTCGGAAGTTTACGCGAATGTTACACATTGAAATAAACTATCAATGTAAAATATAAAATAAAATCAAATAAACCGCGATAGAATACGTTAAAAATAGTTTTATTTCAATAAAATAAAGATATTGCAGTGATAATTTCTTAATAAATCTTCTTAATGAATCTTTCTTAAATAGAGCCCACTATTGACAAAGCTCCTCTGTTGTCACAATAAAACGTCAAGAAAGTAAACCACGTATTGTTTTCGGGTGGTTTAACAATCTTGGCAAATGTTTCTTGTGAAACATCGCTTGTTGGTTCCAAATCAACACTGTAAACATTTGGAGGCATGATGACTTGGACGTTGTTTGAACTAAAAAGGCAGGTCAACGACTTTGGTAGCTTTATTACTTTTTTAACCTCAATGAGTCACACGTCAGAGTAAGTGTATGCTAAATTCATAACAAGGTGACAGACTGAAATACAAGCACTAAGAGAAGTAGGTCATAGTGCTTATGCCTGCAGCAACTGGACATAAAAACTACTTTACATATATTTTGTTGGTCGGGCATCTCATCACACTACCCCAAAACTTTCATCTTCCCATAATGGAACTAAAGGACTCTACTATGTAGATCCCACTAGCTCGTTCGGTGCAAAATTACCTTCTCACTTACGATTGACCTTAAGTAGCAGGTTGTATTTCAAACGGTTCATGAGAAGGTCGGAGGTATTACTGTCCTTTTCTTTCTATTTTTTTTTCATTTTACTGTTTTTTTCTTACTCCTTCATAGATAGTAATACTACATCTCGTTAATCAAAGCGTTAGGTTATGGTGACCACCAATCATCAGGTGTCAGGTGAGTACTGACCTTATTAGCATAAAATAAAAGGTAAAACATTATGAGGAAAACTTAAAGTATATTTCCACTAGTCTCTTTGGTTATTTTCTTGTCTTATTTGACATGTGTGTGGATTTAAAATGATAAACCATACTAAAGCAAAAATGCCACTTGAGTGTGTCTGTGCGAATACTCGCCGTTGGCGAGACCAGAACAACTGGAAATAATGTAACTAAGGGATTCCTCGGGATGATACAATGGCACGCCTGATAGACGTCAACCGTACCGTCCGTCAGATTATAATATTTCTGATAGTTGTTTGTTTTAACTACCACGTCCATAATTGCAAAGACAGTATCCCTCTGATCTACCAGATTTAATGAAAAAAGAAATTTGTAAGAGATCTGTCCAATTTTGTTTTATTTTTTTGCCGACTTGAATATGATTTTTTTTCCTTGCGGAAATCCCCTCGGTTACCCCCCCGCCGGCCAGCGCGGGTGGTTATGTCGGGCTTGAAGCGACTAAAACCGCATACCATATCGGGTCTTCAGACGCGGTGATATAAGGTTGCCCATAAAGCATATCCCTCGCACCCCAACTGACCCTGGGCCATCTCCAATTTTGAAATGGCCCCTCGGGTTTGGGAACCACGGTGTCCCCGTCCCCGTCGAGGTCACGCCTCGGCACCTCCGAAAAAAAAAACTAACAGTTACTTTTATTTTCTTCGATTGACAAAATAAATCTTATAGTAAGTATTTTAACGGGGAACTCAAAGAAGTTAATAAGCGGAAATGTTGAGTACCTATATCAAAGGTGGTGTAACAAGAGTTATTGCAACAGCACTATTGCAACCGACACACATAACCATTGCCGGTAAGCTTATACATGGCTCATCATGTAATAAAAGACATTCCGTGCACTACTGTAATATAAAAGTGATTGGTGATGTAGGGCTACTCAAGCCTTTTATTAGCCTGTGACTAGGACTAGGTAAACCAATTTAGGACTAATATATGTCGGTATTTTCCAATAGGCATTTTGACTATATTTAAAATATTGTACGAATTGTTGTCATCCTAATAAAATGTACCGTAAAAAACATATTTTATTAATTTTCAATATAAAATAAGTTTCTTTTTTGTTAAAAAATCAAGATTAAAATCTAGTGGGGCGGAAATCTCAGTGATTGTCAAACTTCGGGCCAAACTTAGATATTTTTGTTGCAGTATTTTTATTCAAAACTAGCTGACCCGGCAGACTTCGTACTGCCTCAATCGATGACAAACCTTATAAACCTTCTCTGGACCTCCACAAATAATTCAAGACCAAAATTAGCCAAATCGGTCCAGCCGTTCTCGAGTTTTAGCGGGACTAACGAACAGCAATTCATTTTTATATATAAGAAAGAAGAAGAAAGATGAAAGAAGAAGATTACAGACCTTAGGTTTTATGCATATTATTCGACGCGTCTTTATATATTGAGCAATAAATATGAAGACAATGAATTCAAATCAAACTTCTTCGACGTCAAAAACACAAAACAATGATTTTATATTTCAGTTTCTTTCGGAGTCTGGTTGTTTTATGTAAATATACAATATACGTATTGTCATTGTCACTCAAATGTCAAAGTCAAATACGCGTTACTCTGATAACTCGAAAGAAACTCACTTGTAAAAGTTTTTAAGGGACAATTTGTATGGTAGGTACCCGAAACCTTGAACGTACAAACCCCAAAATCTAATCAGTTCTTCCCATTAACCAAACAAGATGATTGGAGAAATATTATTTTAAATCGGATAAGTGGTTCTTGAGTTATTGCGTAAACAGACATCCAGACATCCAGACATCCAGACCAACAGACAGACCGACATAAAAATTTTTTTTGCTTAATTAGACTTAGAATCATGTGAAACGTCGAGAAAAGTGATAAAAAGTGGGTGTAAGATTTTGATTCTTTTTGCGTGATTTTAAGACTTCGGTGTCCACCTGGTTGGTGGCCCTAAGTAATCTGACTTTTTGAGATTTGGTCACGTGCGTATAAACGCTCTGTGACGTCACACATAAGTAAACAGAGTTTTCAATAC
Organism: Cybosia mesomella; assembly: GCA_946251805.1. Lineage (NCBI taxonomy): Eukaryota > Metazoa > Arthropoda > Insecta > Lepidoptera > Erebidae > Cybosia > Cybosia mesomella. The sequence continues at coordinate 13,279,084 of OX276394.1, read as the reverse complement.
AGGCTGTCTGCATTTCCTAGTGTTAATCGACTGGTTCAATTATTAATTACTAGTAATGTTTCACTTTTATCTTATATATCTCAAAATAAACCATTATTTTTGCAACTAATTTCCATAATTATATAAACGTGCTTTAGGTCGCTTACTGTTTACTTTGGTGTGACGTCAAATGTCACGGGATCCGTTATGGCGCGTACTTTTTTAAATCAAACTTTAATATCGATTTTTATCGTAAATAAAACTGTTCTCAAAAAAATATTGATGCAATCTGCATTTTTATGTTGTAATACATAATACAGAACTATTTTTTAGCAGTAGTCAAATACCCTATTGCAATTTTGTAACTACTTATGTGACATTAGGACATTTGATGCCTACGAGGTGATCTACTAATGATATAAACTAAACTCATTACAAAAAACCGGTCAAGTGCGAGTTGGACTCGCCCATGAAGGGTTCCATAGCAGCAAGTAACATAATGTATCTGTTCTTGTAGTTCGTTCAAGTCACACCCCGCACGAATTATAATTATTATTTACTTAGCCACCTATTACAGATTTATTATTAGAAAATAATGGTTCACGGTTTATGCATAAGGTTTATGTTTATGAAATTAAATGTCTTTTTTTATTTTTATATTTGAGTGACTGAATGAAAGGTAAATTGCAGTTTACGAGTTATGAAGTATTAAAAAAAACTACTTACTAGGTCTCGTTCAAACCAATTTTCGGTGGAAGTTTACATGGTAATGTACATCATATATTTTTTTTCAGTTTTATCATTCTCTTATCTTAGAAGTTACAGGGCACACATTTTACCACTTTGGAAGTGTCTCTCGCGCAAACTATTCAGTTTAGAAAAAAATTATATTAGAAACCTCAATATCGTTTTTGAAGACCTATCGATAAATACCCCATAAACACGTATGGATTTGATAAAACAATATTTTTGAGTTTCAGTTCTAAGCGGGGAACCCTCAAAATTTTTTTTTCTATTTTTGTGTGAAGATCTTAATGCGGTTCACAGAATACGTCTATTTACCAAGTTTGAACAGCATAGTTCTTATAGTTTCGGCTAGGCCGCGCGTCCGTTGTTTGTCCGACACCTTACAACCATCGGAATTAAGAGTTAGCTTCATCGCAGCGGCTTCCACGGGTGACTATACTATATATATACTATAGATATATATCCACAGCTCGGTACTGGGGCCGCTCCTGTGGAACATCGGTTACGACTGGGTGCTTCGCGGTGGTCTTCTGTTGACTTGACGTGTTACGCCGACGAGACCCTCGTGACAGTACGAGGCCAGACGCACCGCGAGGCAACCATGAAGACCACGGCCGGCTTGCCCAAGTCGTTGAACGTATTCGGCGGCTGGGTCTCGAGGTGGCCCTCTACCAGTCGAAGGCCCTTTTTTTCTATGGGCCCCGGACTCGGAATCGACCACCAGAGAGATACAGTCTTATCGTAGGAGGTGTACGCATCGCTATCGTGTCCTCGATGAAGTATCTAGGGCTCGTACTCGATGGGCGGTGGGACTTTGGATATCATTTCCGAAGTCTGGCCCAAAGCTTAAGGGGGTGGCGGTTGCGCTGTCGCGGCTGCTGCCTAATCTGAAGGGGCCCGACGCCTCCTGCAGGAGGCTCTACGCTGAAATCGTGCGGTCCATGGCTCTTTACGGGTCACCAGTATAGGCAGTGATCCTGAGGGAACGTGAACGTCGCAATCCTGAGATCCCCCCTGCGGTTGCTGGCCGTCAGGATTATAAGGGGATACCGCACGGTCTAATTTGAGGTGGCGAGTCTCCTTGCCGGGACGCCTCCATGGGACCTGGAAGCGAGGTCTTTAATTGAAAGTCTAGTACTTTGTCTCCAACCTGCTGGCAAACAAAATAAATATTGAACAATTTTAACTTTGTATTTCTTTGTGGCTATCGATGCTTCGGCATAGTGGTCGACGCGCACGAGTTTAGTAGTAGGTACACTTTGTACGAAACGACCATTTTTCGATTCATATTTACTTAGTGGTAGATTCGCACAAACTAAATTTATTAGTGTACAACACCTCTAGAAAACTTTACTAGAAAATTCACACACATTTTTTAGTAAAGTAGGCTGCCTTTTTTATATCTTTATAACCTTCCAACATAACCAAATGCTTCTGCTACAAGTTCTCGATAATGAGGTCGATGGCTCACCACTAGGCTACCGCCAATACTACATGCAGTTTATCGATAGAAAGCGACTTGTGCGCATGCATGCAATGACGTGCAAACAATCTGCCGACACGCGACGAAAAGCGGTACTATATCATGATTAAAGATAATTTATGTGCACCGAACAAAGAACAATAATCATATGTCAACAAGAAATTACCGAATAACAATAGGATTTCGAAAGGAAACTTTTGTGACTCATAATTTCATAGCTCTTGTATAAAAATAAAAATAATGAACCCTCGTTTAGAAAGGCAAACAACAAACAATTGCATCGGTAATGACAAAAACCATTTCCTTTCCTTCTTCATACAACTCCGGGTCCTTTAAGTGGGGCGTGAAAAAGCATCTGATGGGGCCAAATAGAGGGCCACCATTGTAGCAAAATCTGTATCTGCAATGTTCACGCTCATTCCTGAGAATTTCAGATTATAGCTTGCCATAAGACGAGATGAAGACGAAAAGAGGCGTAGCACAAATAATGGAGCAGGTGGTGGCCTAATAGAACAGTTATCATTATTAACTACTAAGGACCTAAATTCTGTTCTGCCAATGTTAATACCACTTACAAAACGTCAAATAAGTACTACCTTTTTTTTTTTTTTTACGTGCGGAAATCCCTTCGGATACCCCCCCGCTAGCCAGCGGGGGTGGTTATACACTAAATTTTGTTTACAATAGAAGATTGACGAAACAGATTTCTGAGGCGTACGCCTAGGTTGACCCTTACCGGGTCCAGTACCCGGTAAGGGTCAACCTAGGCGTACGTCTGATTGACATTCATACGTATGTCAATCAGGTCGAAGACACTTTAAGGAAAGAGAGAAAACAATTATGAAGTGAAGTGTAAGCATACGATCCCTGCCTACCTCTGTGGAAAAGAGGCATGAATGGAATGTATGAATGTTTAATTCACTGACCACTGGTTCACAACGCTGCCTTGTCCTGAGAAAACTGAATGTACTTTTTTGTGATCTAGTTATAAACTGATTTACTTGATCTGATTAAAATATTTTGTTTGAGTACCTTTTTTTTATTCTTCGTGTGGAAATCCCCTAGATACCCCCCTCCCCGCTGGCCAGCGGGGGCGGTTATGTTGGGCTTGAACCGACTAACACCGCACGCCGTCTCGGGTCTACAGACGCTGGGGTGTAAGTTTGCCCTTAGAGCATATCCCTCGCACCCCGACTGACCCTGGGCCATCTCGGGTTTCGAGATGGCTCCTCGGGTTTGGGAACCACGATGTCCCCGTCTTGCCCCGGTTTGGGGGAGGTGCGTTAGTCGCCCCACCGTCCCGGCCTGCTTCTGCTGGGGTGACAGGTGGCCTCACCTGCGCCCCCACCCCGCGCCCCCAGACTTGCGTTCATGGAGGACGGAGGTCGTTAAGCGACATACCTAGCTTATAAAAAGTCATAAATTATAAAAAAAAACTTTCGCTTAAGTACACATTTACCTAAAATACCTTGAGTTTATTAAACGGTTCTTACACGCACAAATGCACATGCTATTAAAATCCATACGTAATAATAAAAAATAAGTCAAGGAAAAGTAACGTAGTAACAAAAAGGAAAAACAAAAAGTGAATGCCATTGCCCATATTAGAAAAGGACAATTGAAAATAGGGCTAGTGCCGCATAACAATCGTCGGCAATTAGTGTAACGGAAGTGGTGGTTCTATAAGGAAACCCCAATGGTGTAGTAGCGGCCATCATCGCGTTGGCAACCTCGTATGCTCCATTTGCCTCGACTCAACGACTTAGCCTTGAGGCGGCCTCGCTCAGTTCTCGATTTAAGCATTAGAAAATACTAAATCAGAAGTCATTAGAGTAAGTTTGTACTTATGGAGTGTGTAAGAATCGCATATATTGACCAATGTTGAACACCACGCGGATTTTTTATTTGTATTTGCAGTCTCCTGTAATACGCCTGTCATTGTAGATGTGTATTTTTATATTTTTTATTTAAGTTTTTGCAATGTCTCTTGTGTAGCAGCTTTATATTTTATTCACAGTACGGAAGTCGTCTATCATGGTCATCGATTATAAACATTCCAAGCAACGGTTTTAAATTCGACGTCTAACTGGTTTAATTTTTTTTTGCTCGTTTATTGATTTCAATTTCGTACAATACATGACCCTGTTTGTATTCTATATGATAAATTAAATGAACGGTTTATAAAGTAATATAGATTTATGTATAAACATACATGTAATAACTAAGTAAATGATTGGTAGAGCAATGAGCTAGCTTTTTCTCACAATTTTGTAAATGTATGTTTGTGTATTAATTAAAGACCATTATTATTAAAAAAAAAAAAAACGAACTCGCGACGACATTGCAGTAATCTTATAATCGCTCAATCTAAAATATATTTGTGCGTGTTGCAATTAAACATATTTTATATTCTACAGTTTATGAGACATTTGACCTTCAATATCACTATTCCTTATATTTTAAGGTATATTTCAAAACATAAGTAGTGGAGTTAACTACATGTAGACTGGCAGTTAAATACCCTTGTGCATGCAACAGCCTTAACGTCTCATATTAAGATAAATTATTATTATACATTTATTTGTAAGAAGATTTATTTGTAAGAACGTTTATATTCTTGCAGAATCTTCCATAGACTTAACGTGAAGCAAGAATGATGAATTAACATTTTAAAAGTTTTGTTTTAAGTATTGTTTTTCTACGACTATTTTTAAAAAAAAAAGAGAATAAACCTAGTCCAGACTAAATGATCTGACATGTATATCAAAGATTTTAAAATAGGATGTTCTTTCTTTCTTTATATCTTTTTTTCTTACTTTCCGTCCTTTTTCCTTTCTTTCAGGAAGACTAAAAAATAATTCAATATCTTTAACTGTGGAAATGCAAATATCTCTCCTTCATCCGATTAACAATCCTGGTTGCATCGAAAGCTTGTGCTTGTGCTTTGGTGCCCAAAGTCCACTCTTCTAGTCCTCCTTTACGTGATTCGATTTAGTGGAGTGATGTGAAGTGCAAATCTACCTTTTCTGCAATATTGTCACATGGCTGATATTATGATGAAGGGAGATACCAATTATAAATTCAAAGCTGATATACTTACTTTTAATAAATAGTTTAAAAAATTTACATATTGCCTTGCGAATCCGGCTCTACTTGTAAAAGTATTGATCTTGACGCTCATGAGTGTAACTTTATGACCCAAATGAATAAAGATATTTTACACAATTTAGATTTCAGCTGATTAAAGTTAGCAATGGAAATAAAAATAAAAATTGTGTCAAACAGTCATAGACCGCGAGTTTTTAACGTGAGAGATTATAAAAGATGGAAACATTTTTGATAGGAAAGATAAAAGAGAATAACGCTTTTAAATAAAAAAGTAAATTAATTTGTGAGTAAAATGATTAGCTCAAGAAGCCAAGATCACGTTTCTGTAACACGTATTCGCTGTAACGAGGCTGTTTCTAATTACAATTTACATATTTTATGATTAAATAATAATATAACCACGTGGCATGCAACCAATTTTGTAATGCAATTAATGCATCATGTAAAACAGGTACAAGTTTTACTAACTACGTGAATACTTCTTTATCCTACGTGGCTATTTGTGACATGGATTATGTGGCAATATTCAAGTCGCTTTTGATATGCAAAACTTGCCTACAAATTTATAACTTACAGAGAAGTTACCTGTTAGCAATGCAAGGCTGGATTTTACCGATGAATATAAACGCGTTTTACTAGCACTTAGTATACATGCAGTAAACGGCGCTTTGGTTGGCACGTCGGGAAGCAGAGTGTCCGGCTAAGATCGCTTGCTTTGGCTATGTAGAGCGTTCTCTCTGTAGCACATCAAACTGACAGTTTGTGCTATATATTTGTAGACAGAGAATAAATAAAGACACGACATTAAAATTAAAAAGTTTGTGTGTACTTATGTACGCTCGTACGAAGTTATACATCTTCACGTAACAAGATATAATTGTTTCTAAAATTTTTATCCATGGTGTTATTCTATGTAGAAATAATAATGCAAAAAATTATTTACATTATTATTTATTTACATTAACATACCGTTAACTAACCTCAAATTCTACAAACGTACCCAAAGTAAAATGTTGACTAGCTAACTTTCAGGGTATCGGTTTTCTAGCTATCTTCATGGTGTCGGTTTTTCGGGAAGGTGTGTGCGCGCATCGTAAATACTTACTCTTACAATTTTTCCCTAACGCGCCAAAAGAAGTGTAACTTTAAAAACTGACACATACTATTTGACTAGAATATAAAGCACTAGTTCAATAGGTAACGGCCGTTTTTGATTGGTCGTCTTAAAATATTTTCATAATCATAAAGCTAGAGTTCCCAGTGTAAAAAAAATATATCGCTAATCCTCTCTCGAATACGCTGATAGCCAGTCTATAGTTCATGATCTGTCTACCGTTACTGTCAGTACGATATACGACAGGGAGAACTCTCTACAAAACCGAACTAAGGCGATCTTAACTGGAGTCTCTCTCTTCTTCCCGACTTGCCAACCTTAGCGCCGGGACCTGTAGATACAAATACGTATTATAGCACATACTATGTAGCAAATATACCTCTGTGGCGTAGCTGTAGTGCGTTCGACTGCCATGTCAAAGGTTGTGGGTTCGATTCCAACTCAGTGCATATGTATATTTGGATTGTTCTGGGTGTTTCTATGTATTTTTTTACAAAACGAGTGTATATTTATCTACATTCTGGAACCCATTTGACAAGCTCTGCTTAGTTTGGGTCTAGATGGCGGTGAGTTATTTGTCCTAGAATATTTAGTTTGCATTTATTTATTTTATTACTGAATTTCATTGAGTGTAACGTGAAAACTACGGATTTTCCCTGGTTACCCAGCCTACAACATAGTATTGTCACCAGGAAACTACAGAGAGTTATATAACTCTATGGATTGACTACCTGTGTGGCGTGGCGGTATAGCGTTCGAATACTGAGTTAAAAGTCGCGAGTTCAGTTCCCACTCAGTGCAAATTGTTGTACCTAAATATGTGAAATGTAGTACATAATTAATGCAGATATTGTTAAATCATGAATGACTCTAGATCAAATAGAGAGCCATTGACGGAACCTGAATTCACTAAAACATAGAATAAAAACTTATAGCAAGTACGGACATGTCATAGATTTTTATTAGACTCTGATCTGGTCTGATTTTAATTAGGATAACGGTACCGTATTTAAAACCAGACCAGACTAGAGCCAGATCAAGATAATTTTGTAGCTTAAATACAGTTTAGACAAACTTGTCTAGTCGTCCGAAACTATCTTCACTTTCTGCCAGCTACGCACACTAATATTTGACGGCCTCTGTGGCGTAGCGATAGTGCATTCGACTGCTACTACAGGGGGCGCGGGTTCGATTCCGGCTCAGTGCAAATATTTGTATGCATGAATATGTCTATTTGCATTGGTCTGGGTGTTTCTATGTATAATTTGTATGTATCTACAAATAATGTGCCCGGTAGTTGGCAATAGGCTCGCCCCCTATTACATTGAGACCTTAACATAACTGGCGAATCGTGGGTGTGTAATACACCTCTGCCTACCCCTTCGGGGATACAGGATAGAAGTTATGTTATGTGTTATTATCTACAAAAAAAAAAATAAGTATGTTTATCCGCGTTCTATAACCCATAACACGAGCTAGTTAAACTATGCTTACTTTGGTTCTAGAAAGCGCTGTGTAGAATGTCGTAGAATATTTATTTATTTATTTATATGTTTTTTAAATTCCTCACAAGAATATTTTTAACAGTCTAAAGTTCTTAAATCAAATTTATGGAATCAAAGTAATAGGAGAGTAGCCCGTCTGAAGTTGGTTGCTACTATTTTGCAAATGTTGTATGGAACAGGAGTCAGACCCATGAACCTCTTGCAGTAACTGACCAAGTCGAACGTCCTACCACGATGCCACTATTGCTTTTTTGTTACAATCTCTTTTCATTTCATTATTTAATTTTTTAAATTTTCTTTTAGCTACTTTTAGTTTCCAAATGGCGTGCAACTGTAATTAGCCTAAGAATTTGATGTCATTGCCACAATGTGATGCATAATGTAAACAAGCCGTTGAATTTTAAATAAAAAATAAGTAAATTAGTTTAAACCAAAATGCATTTAAAATTAAAAACGACTAGAAGCTTTTCTGCACTAATAATGTGTCTGAATTCATTTTCGAGTGGTATTTATTTCGCATCAAGCGTCCAAACTCACTCTGTTTCACATCAGGGTCCTGTACAAAAAAGTCGGTTAATAATTTAATAACGTTTCTATTTTGTTTGCAGGTAATAGACTTCGCCAGCACTCGTTAACGTTTCAAGAACGTTGTCTTTAAAACGTAAAGTAAGATATCTACCTAACCTAATCTTTTTTCTTAAAACAGAAATCTGTAGGTTAATTTTCGTAATAAAATATGGTCATAATCCAGTTCTGATCTAATCTCGATCTCGCAACTGTCATTCCGATTGAGATGAGATCGGAACTGAATGTTTACCATATTTTTATTATGACAATTTTGACTTGATAAATTTGTATAGATTTCGATCGGAAAAAGAGAACATCTAGGACGGGATTTGAACCCGCGAGCAGTCACTTACAGGGGGAACGCTCTGACCAGCTGGACTCAGACTCAGCTGAGCCACCTAGACACGTCCCAGATATTTGAAATTTTCCGATATATTATATATGTCTTAAGGCGACGCTGGTTCAAGTCCCGTCCTAGATGTTCTCTTTTTCCGAGCTAAATCTATAGGAAATGTAAGCTTACAAATTGTTCAAAAATTTTAATTGAATTGATAAATTTGTATTGATAAATCGTGCAAACCTGAGTTTAAAAAGAAAATAGTGCCAACCTGTAGTTCTCGATAAAAGTTAAAGTACTTATTTGTTTGTTTCTTAACATTCACCTCACCTACTAGCTGATACACCTGCCGATAAACGGACATGGCTCTAGCACAGACTTTGCTGTCAGCGTTGAGGGGTCAGACGACAATAGCCAAATAAACACAACTCATCACGGTAACCGCTTCCCATCAGCTGGGTCGTGGGCCTGTCTGCCACCTAAGTAGTATAAAAAAATGGATCAGCAGACCCCGGGCTCCGTGGTGAAAACTTCAGATGCAACCGGGACCATCGCTACATGACGGTGATAATGCCCATGATGTGATGGCAAAAGAATATCCATCTACTCCTTACGCTCATAGAATCGAACGAATGCCAATTCAAACTTCAACTTCAACATCTTGACGTTGTTTTTGGTTGCATGCAAAGCTTTTTGTTGCATCCTCTGAACCCAGGATACGCTTCATCCTTCTCCTCCTTTTGATTTAGGTTATACGGCTTTTGTAGGCACGATTGTTGTCTGAGCTTCCACCCCGAGAGGAAGCTTAGCCCGAGCTGGTGGGGCCGATACTATGTGGTAGTCGCAAATAATGCATATACATAAACGCCATGAAAGCATTTCCCTCGCACCCCGGCTGACCCAGGGCCATCTCCGGTTTCCAGATGGCCCCCTCGGGTGTAGCTAAGTACCGAATTTGTTTTATTTTATATTAGCAAAGTACTTACGTAATATAAAATAAAACAAACTCATGCTAGTTGATTCGGAATAATAGATCAATAAGTCCCCTTAGCAAATTATATTATAATCTTTTAAATAATAATGTAACCAACCAAACTGATTAGAACGATTACTGCCTGAATTCCACAATCATGTGAGATTGTTCAATATCTTGTTACTATTACGCTAATGTATGTTAATATTGAGGTACTTTTAATAATTACCTAATCGAAATGTGTTTGAACGCAAGAAATGTCAAATTATTTAGCGTACTATAAACTACACCTGTAATATTGTGTTAAATTGTTAGCGACTGTTGAACTGACTGAGACTATTCCCACACACTAGCGGCCTGGGGCGGATTGAAAGCTTAAAAGGCTATTAAGTCGTTCCATAATTTCAAAGCGGTTCATAGATTTAATTAACATTTCGAGAAAAAATCGGCCTCTCATTAAGTATTTATATTAAGTATTTATACGTTTGGTCGCTTCCCAGATCAAACGTATAAATAGTTAAAGAGGAGATGCATAGAATAATAATCAATTATATTTTTCTCTTTTTACATACATACATACATACATAAACTCACGCCTATATCCCCGAAGGGGTAGGCAGAGGTGCTAGCACCCACATTTCGCCAGTTTATGTTTAGGTCCCAATGTAATAGGTGGCGAGCCTATTGCCATTAACCGGGCACTTATAAGCCTGCGATAAATACACATATAACTTCGAAACGCATCGAAAAGTCATTGGTGTGTCATTGCGTTTCTTGTTAAACGAATTTAATAAATACTAGCTTACCCGGCACACTTCGTTCCGCCTTAGGATCAAGTTATGTTGGTTACCACTTAGCCCTTAGGATCAAGTTATGTTGGATCCACCCATGCAGAGGTCGGTTATTGTTTTTTAGTCATATCTCCAGTTCTACTTAAGCAATTGCAATTAAGCATATGGCAGATTTTAAGTCTGACCAAGACCTTTCTAATAGAAGAAACTGCATCAAACTGTACCTACACGGTTGGAAGCCTAATTGCAATACGACACCGTTTAATCAATAAATTCCATTTGTGAACCACGATTGCAACAACTCCACCAGACGAAAAGTAAACTAAAGAGAAGCGGATGCAAGTTTTGAAATATGCAGCTCACAATCTAATACATTTATAATTACATTGCAAACATAATAAAAGTTTGCGAAACTCGTAAAATACGCTCAGGCAAAATAAAATATTGTACCTGTATTGGTTAAAATTCAGTTTTATATCTTCACTAAACTAAAATCTGTAAATTATATTTTCGATTTTATCTCGTTTTGCTTGTTTCAGAACTCTTTTAAACTTTCCAACATCATTACGGCTTGCATTTGATAGTTTTTTTTACCATTTTTGGTAGCAAAACAACAACTGAATTAGCATTAAAGTTAACATGAAATGTCGATTTTTTAGTTTAATGAAACACCATTGTCTCATGTATTTTAGGTGTTCTCCGAAAATACATAATACATTGTCATTAATATTGCTCGTGAGCGTACTACGGGTTACGATTAGGACACTGACGTTATTGCGTACGCGGAACGGGTTTGTTAACTTTGCGTGCGCATAATTAGGAGCGTGCACATTGAGAACTCACACCCCCCTAGTCATTAGTTTATGGTTACGAACGACGTAGAGATGACCCTATGGCACTAATATTACATAATTATCCTAATAATATAACCATTATATTTGATAACTTGTTGTTTCTATATTACTAGCCAATATAGTCAATTTAGTCATTAAGTTGGCAGTAGTAACTATATAATAGTTACCTACTTCGACTATATTTAAATACATACAAAAGTAAATATAGTAAGGAATAAACATTCGTAATTATACGTAAATAGAAGTTTGTTTATTGTTTTATGCCTGTTAAAGGTTAAATTTGTTTGTCTAAAGTATCTATTGCAATATCTTCTTAGCTTAAAGTGTTTAGAGATCATCAATATTTTACTAAGAGATTAACTCTTATTTATAAATTAATAAAGAAATCTATACCTATAGCTTACACTGCTTTCACAGTACACCGAGAGCATTCCAGTTTCAACCGCCAAGCTATTCAAAGACTGATTCGTGTTCTACATTGTAGAACACTTTTAAGAAATATTAAAATAATTATATTTAATTTCTGAACCTCTGTTGGATGTCTTCTGATGATTAAGTTAACTCCTTCTTTGAACAAGATACGGCTTGAGACAAATATTCGGAGTACTTTGATTTACAAAAATTAATAGGAACACAATCCCCAGTAAATCGTAAGGATTATCGTAGCTCACCATGGGGTACAAAATAATTGGTACCATTTGAATTTGTTACGACTCGAAACTGAAAGCTGGAGATATCAGTAAAGCTGCTATACTTGGCAACAAAAGAAATCATGGTAAAAACAATGCCGGCTTGTTAACACTAGTATTACATAGATTTACATTATGTAAACTTTACCCTATATAACATTTATAATAATTCTAAAAAAATGTGTGAATATATTTCTAATTCAAGTCAATAAAATCAAAACCTAACTGTCAAGGTCAATAGCCTTAATTAAAATGTACATGCTAAATACCAGTTTCGAACTATGTCACAATATCTTAACATAACTGCATTCATATTTATTACTTTTTACAGTTATTTGCCAATCCGTAAGAAATTTATTATTACAAAACTGCCACCGATTTAACTTTATCATTAAAAACTATTACAATCGACCGGTGTCAAGGTAAAAAACACTTTGACAATGACTTCTAACTAGCAGGTAAGTAATTAATCAAATAGTTTTTCTAAAAAAATGAAAATGGTGTTTAAAATTACACTGGCTGAAATCATAAATCCATTTGTGACAGGTCAGGGTTTCGCGCCCAAAATAACGTCATAAAAAGGTTGGTTGAGATGTGTCTATTAAAATATTACATGTCAATGTCAAGTCGTTAAGCTCTAGTCTATGGCACGTAGGGCTCAGTAATGATGTAACCTGGTGAAGTTATATAAGACAACTTGTACAGTGCTACGTGTACGAGTCCGCATTCCTAATATAGGTACGTGATCTCATTTTCCATATACGCAGAAAATTCTAAAAAGCACATAAAAATATACTATTCTAATAAGGTGAAACTTAAATAGTTATTGGATATTCAATTTAATAAATGTGTAACAAGCCGGGGTAACTTTTCCTATAATTTCTTTATTCTGGCAACTCATGCTTGGCGTGCAAAAGTCAGAGAACGCTATTTTATTTTTTGGAAGTAGGTTATTGAAAGTTTAATCCTAGTTTGTGGGTTTGCAACCCATGTCCCGATGTCGCCATCTTGTAAAAGGTGTGTGAATGGTTTTTACGCTATATCGGACAAACTATGCGTCGCACAGAAATTTTGTTAAAGCAGTGTTTTTTTTTTTCAAGTAAATGAACTATTCTCAAATTTCATTAATTTTTAGGGTTTTCTTGGGTGTATGGGGCCCCATCAAAATTATCAGGCCCAAGCTAGGCTTGCAGGTGAGGTTTATGTAAGCCGATATACCTGCCGGTTAACGTAGGAGGTTCTATCGCAGGCTTTCCTCTCGGGGTGGTGGGTCAGCAGTCACTCCCATAAAAACCATCACCACCAAATTATGGAAAGGAGGAGTAGGAGAACGGTCCTCGGACTCAAAATTGCAAGCTTTACGCGCACGCCGACAATTTTAGTTAAAATAAAAATTATTTTAGTTTTACGTTAGTGACTGTCGTTTGACCCCCTTCCACCCCAGCTCGAGAGGGAAGCTTGCGCCAGAACCTCATCCATCAATCAGCAGCTATACCGGCTTGCAGGTGAGGTTGGATAGGGCCCCGTTTATTTCGATAGGGTCCCATACACCCTAGAAAATCGTAACAAATAAATAAAATTTGAAAATATTTGATTTGGTAAAAGTAAATTTGTTCCCAAATTTGTTCTTATTATCTACTTTCTTCAGTAACTTTGTTATCTTTGATTCTACACCTAAAGCAACGGAATCAAAGTTGTCGAAAATTTAATTTGCAACAAAACTGCATTTACTATTTTTCTGTGCGATGAATACTTTACTCAATATAACGTAAAAACAATTCGTACGTTTTTATCAAGTTGGCGGCCGTGGGACAAGGGTTGGATGAACTTGGATTTAATTTAACCCCCTCTAGACAACCAGCGCGGCGGATTATGGTCCACCCCCCCCCCCCAAACTGACGATAGTAAATGGGGGAGGCCTATGTTCAGCAGTGGACTTCCTACGGCTGATATGATGATGATTATGATGATGAGACAACCAAAAAATAAAATTGCGTACTCTGAGTTTTCCAACCCCAAATGTTACTTTTCAATGAACTATATCGCAATACCATTTATTTGTAGTAGTGTACATAGAAGTCAGTGATAGGATTGTTTTAATATTTCTTAAGTGTTCTACAATGTAGAACACGACACGAGGCAATCTTTGAATAGATGGTGGCTGACAGGTCGAACACTGCTTTCAGCGTCGATCATATTAAATTATCTTTTGTTGTGGTTGTGCCTCTTTATGTACAACTGTAACTGTAGGGCTTTTTTGTAGGGACGAGGGGGCATGCAGTGCGCCCAAAAGAAATGAAAGAATTCGAAAAAAAATATTACGACAAAATCAATTGAGGTAACCTTCACAATTTTTTTGCCTAAATCCAAGCAGTGCAGAGACGTAATCTCCACAACAATCCTTAGGGCAAAGACCGGATCCATGGCTCCGTGTCCAGGGTGAAATCCATATTGACACTAAGAGAGTTTTCATTCCTATTGGATCGGGGAGTCAATTATCCTCTTGAAGAAGTTCATGGTGTGGGACATTACCTTTATACCGCAGTAGCAGCCGCACTCCTGCACCGACCCTTGCCTTTAAAGACCGCAGTGATGATATTCAGCCTCCATTGGCTTAGGATCTTACCCGAAAGGAGTACACGGTTAAAGAACTTTGTAAGAACGTCCACACCACGGGGTCTCATCGCCTTCCAGGTCTCGATGGGGACTCCATCGGGTCTGATAGTTTTACGATTCTTGTTGTCTGCTCAGCAGCTCGAGCAGCTAAGCGCCATCTCTCCTTCACCATGACTTCCTCGTATAACAGATTGCCCCCAGAATCTTTATCACAGAAGCACTTAGCCAACTGCAACACGCCAACTTGTAGATGAGCTGCCGCCCGTCAGACGATTCCCAATTATCATAGAGAGGTTGCATGTGGTCTCGTCGGGCTCTGGCTACAGCTCTCTTAGTAGCGCGCTTTGCAACTCTGTATGTATTCAGTGATTTGTGATTAATTTATTCAACACCAACATACCCGTTCATCTTTTAAAAACTTATTTTTTCTACCACTGAGAAGGTAACTCAACATGCGATTCATCAAATCGAAAGCCGTTACTAGTGACAATGAATACTCACAGCACAGAAATAATACTTACATGTCGACGACACTTAGGTCCAAGCCTGTTACAAAGCGGAGTCTGTTTAATCATCTGTCTTAGAAAACACATGACTCAAGCTATACAGAAAGGTGCCTTGCCTACGTCCCTTTACGTCTCTTATATCTATTGTGTCTAGTTTGTGCTTATATAACGGTTCTACCTGTACTTCTACTAAGAAATTGGTAATACTATTCACGAGCAGTAACAAATTACTATTAGGTGCAACTGTGGTATCAGCTTTATAACGGCAAAGGAGTAAATAAGAATCCACAGCAGTTACTAGAGACCCGAAGTGAGATCACGTCGGAGCCCAGTGTCCTCTCTCCATTTTATGTCAGACATATTTAAGCTAATATGGGAGCGAAAGCGTCTGACTTCCCAACCTCCAGGAAAAAAACCTTCGCCAAAGCCTCATCCGTTGGTCGAACAATGTACAACCAGCTAGCAGATCAATTTGAATTGGGGTTCCAAAATGTTCATATGACTCCATACACCCTAAGAAGGTATTCAAATAAAATCAAGAAGGTCACAAACCAATAGGTATTCTCTATGTGTTTCCCTATTTAACCCTGTCACTATTTATTTTCCTTTACTTAAGTAAACTTGTTTTTGTATTTCCTACTGATATCATTACCTGCTGAAGGAAAATGTCATGGAACGTGTCATGGGTTGCCAGTAAGTTAGCACATGACGTAAAGTGCCGTTGACCGCTACACTTTCACAGCACTACGCTGGCGCCACTCCAGAGTACCTAGTGCAAGTTTTCCACTTATTCAATTGCAATTTGCGAGTAAGTAAATTGCGATATGTACGATATTCGATCAACGTCATCTGGTGGCGAATTTATGAAACAACTTTAAAAATTGACATTTGTTCTACAACGTAATAGTGAAGTTATTTGATTTTTAGGTGGATATTCTCTCATCACTCCTGTGTAACATAACACACACGGCTATTTATTCCTATAAGATAAGCAGCGGTGTATACCTCACGTTATAGGGGCGAAACTATATTTATATAACATTATTTTTATCATATACCTACTAATAACAATATATTGCTCGAATCGGAAACCGAAACGGCGTTTTCGTTACTTTTAGGAAAAAAGCCCTTCACATTACAGAATCGTTAAATTCGCTCTATTGCTCAGAAAATCGTGTTATGAAATAAGAACATTAAGATTCATTAGAAAAGATGTAGATTCATGGTAAAGTCTACCGGGTGATTCTGCACTTAGGTAGAGACAACATTTCCACTTGCTACGATCCTGGCATACGCCTCTCGCTTATTCTAGTTTCATAATTGTATTCTTACATGCACGACGGTTACACTTGACCTGGCTTTCCTTAAAACGTCCGCGATCCGATTAACATACGTATGCCTAGATCGACCTTTACTGGGTGCCCTTCCATCCTCGCTGCATGAATCTGTTTCGTTAGTCTTCTTTCTGCTATCCTCTTTACGCATTCGAACCATCTAAGCATCGCTTTGTCTATCTGTGACCACGATTGAGAAAGCGAAGCTTAGGCGGATCTTATACGTAGATCTTCTACAAAATCACATTGTAAACAATGATAAATATCTAATAGTAGTATATGTAATAGTAAATATTTAGGAACAAAAAAATCACAGTTTGAAATTATTTTATTCGAATATATTGTACAAACTCTGTGCAAACGACTTCAACGTTTATGTGTACTAAAATATTGTCGTGAGATTCTAGAATAACATTGAAGTAGTAGTACAACTTGATAGGTGGATGGTTGAGCCACGCATTACTTTTGCAACCAAAGTAGAGCGCGTCAACATGACAAGAGATGCATCAATTCATCATTCTGTGAGTTTTTAAACTTCCATACCATACTCAATCTATATACTTATTTCACTTTACTTTGGCTTCTATAGGTAGACATACTAATTAAAAATCCTTACAAATTGATCGTCAAAATCCTACTCCAAAAATGAATACTTTAATGAAAGTAAAGTTGAAGGAAGCCGACATTCTGCTTATTTTATGTATGAGATTAGCAACAAAATATAAAATACATGTTTCTAACATAATATATGCGTTATCGATGCGTAGGTATAAGAAATATTTTATTTGACACACCTATATATATATGGTCAATCAATTGATATTAACTCTATAGAAACATACAATAGATTATTAAATTATTATTACCATGTTAAGTTATATGGTAGGTAATAATTTTCCATTGCCTGTCAGTATTTTTATAGGAGGAACGGAACACGTGTTTATGTGCTTTTTTTTTCGTGCGGAAATCCCCTCGTATACCCCCCTGCCGGCCAGCGGGGGTGGTTATGACAGGCTTGAACCAACTAAAACTGCACGCTGTCTTGGTTCTTCAGACGAGTAAGGTTTTTACCTCGCACCCTGACTGACCCAGAGCTATCTCCGGTTTCGAGATGGCCCCCTCTGGTTTGGGAACCACAGTCGCTAGTCGTCCCGACCTGCTTCTGCTGGGGTGACAGGAAGGCTCACCTGTCACCCCTAGCCTGCGCTCATGGAAGACGGCGCACGGTGAGCATGTTGCGGGCTCGGCGGGCCGGGAGAGTTCTATATCTCTCCCGGGCTCGCTCCGCCACCTCCTTCTCGAGCATTACATGCTCACAGAAGGAGGCAGAGGCGACCCACGCGCTCACGCTCCGCACCGCAACTGCAGCAATCATGCTGCCGAGCGAGGGGACTCCCACCTCGAGGCCGCCACGAGCGTGTTTATGTACCTTTTTTTTTTTTTTTTTTTTTTTTTCGTGCGGAAATCCCTTCGGATACCCCCCCGCGTGCCAGCGGGGGCGGTTATGTCGGGCTTGAACCGACTAAAACCGCACGCCGTCTCGGGTCTACAGACGCCGGGGTGTAAGGTTGCCCATAGAGCATATCCCTCGCACCCCGACTGACCCTGGGCCATCTCCGGTTTCGAGATGGCCCCCTCGGGTAGCGTGTTTATGTACCTAAAAAATTTTAGGTTTTTATTGCGGCAAAGAAAAGCACTACTGAACTATTTAGGCTGGAATTACTGAAACTGTTGTTTTGGACCTTTGGACCTTTGGACCTCATCGGAACACTAGCCGTAATAAAAGAGCTAAAATACCATGCACTATGAAAGTTCATCTGATGAAGAAATCGGCAAATACGGCGCAAACAATTCCATCTGGAATTAAACAACAATCAACAAAAAAGGGGTGTTGTCCTTTTTTTGTTTACCGTACCATAAAGACTTTGAATTCTTCACCATAACGTGTTTCCGTCCTCGCACTCACAATCCCGGGTATTTCTAGCGGTGTGTGAAAAAGCATCTTTCAAATTGAAAACGATTATTGTTTAGACTTCACTTATATCTTATCGAGCGATGTAAAGTCATATTGACGTGCTCTAGATAAAAAATAAAACTCTAATTATATTTTTGTACTCCGCAACCAAAATACCAAACAAAAAAACAAAAAAACCAAATAGACCCAATTTATGAGTACGCAATCTTATTTGAGCTTGCAGTTTGGTTTTACATTCTATATGTATAGACGGGATTCACCTTCCATTGTGCGCCTGCGCAAGTGTAACGACCTCTTACATAAGCCACTAATTACATTATAATTCTATTATGTAAACCACCGCATTCTCGCTAAACTGTCCCTTTCAAACCCTCATGTAGATGCAACGCAATAAAATATATATTAAGGCTCCATTAGTAAATTATACAGACAATGAAACATTATATTTTATAATTACATGCTAATCGTTTTAATAATACAGGTGGCGCAGTGACTTATAGTCGCCTGAATCAGTAGTGCGTCAAGTTTCGTGGGTAATTAAGTGTGTTATTCAGTTAGTGTAGTGCCAGTAGTGCCCGACCAAAATCTTCGGGACCCAAGCCAACCTTACCTGCAAGACGGTACACTTGCTGATGGACGAGACTCTGGCGCAGGTTTTTATCTCGGGATTTGGAGGTTAGACAGCCGTTGCTCTCGTAAAAGCCAAATAATGGAAAGGAGGGGTAAGACAGCGGGCATCAAGCTCCAAAGAGAAGGGTTTGAACACAACTTAAATTGGCGCTCGGATGGAGAAGAATGACTTATGGTCGAGGAAAAAACCCTTTAGTACAACCAGTTGGATGGACATTGATGTTGGACTCACCCACAAAATGTAATTGGCTTTTAGTACTATACTCATTTAACTCTTTGTGTGCTTATAATAAAAAGACACATTACTACTACCACACAATTAACTATTGGTAGGTACAAGAAACCTAATAGCGGCACGCCGCAATAGCGGCGGTAAGGCCCATCATGGAGGATTGGCTAGAGAGGCGACACGGAAGCCTCTCGAAACGACTGACGCAGGTGATCTCCGGTAAAGGGAGCTTCGGGGACCACCTGCATCGGATCAGGAAGGAGCCAACGCCTGAGTGTCATCACTGCGACGCGAGCGAGGACTCAGGGCTGCACACGCTGGCGGACTGCCCGGCGTGGGATGCGCCGAGGCGTGACCTCGTGGCAGCCATCGGGGTGGGAGTCCTCTCGCTCGGCAGCATGATTGCAGCAATGGTGCGGAGCGCGTGCGCGTGGGCCACCGCCACCTGCGAGCATGTAATGCTCGCGAAGGAGATGACGGAGCGCGCCCGGGAGAGATTTAGAACTCTCCCAGCCCGCCGAGCCCGCAACATGCTCGCCGCGCGTCGCAGTCGACTCAGGCGCCGGAAGTCGCTTAACGACCTCCGTCCTCCATGAGCGCAGGCCTGGGGGTGGCAGGTGAGGCCGCCTGCCACCCCAGCAGAAGCAGGCCGGGATGGTGGGGCGACTAGCGCACCTCCCCCAAACCGGGGCAAGACGGGGATACCGTGGTTCCCAAAGCCGAGGGGGCCATCTCGAAACCGGAGATGGCCCAGGGTCAGTCGGGGTGCGAGGAATATGCTCTATGGGCAACCTTACACCCCGGCGTCTTAAGACCCGAGACGGCGGGCGGTTTTAGTCGGGTCAAGCCCGACATAACCATAATTATATTTGCGATGAACATAAACCTTAAATAATAAAATAAATATTCTATGACATTCTACACAGCGCTTTCTAGACCCAAAGTAAGCATAGTTTAACTAGCTTGTGTTATGGGTTCCAGAATACGGATAAACATAATTATATCCTTTTTTTGTAAATACATACATATAATGCATAGAAACACCCAGACCAATGCAAATAGACATATTCATTCTAACAATTATTTGCACTGAGCGGGCACGGGACTGTCGTAGCAGTCGAATGCACTACCGCTACGACACATAGGCCTGGACGTGGACAATCCTCGTTAATTCTATTTTTTTGGAATCAGTACCCGCCGTAAATATGAAGCTTTACAACTAAAACAGCTTCCTAGTATCATATAATATACAGTTTTAAAATGTAGGTACATAAGTGAAAGGTAACTTTATGATCGGTCAAGGATTTGTTTAAGCGGACCGCGATAGTAGATGGAGGTATGTACACACACATATATCTACTTTTTTTCCTCATGCCAAACTTAAATTAGTATCATTTAAATTAGGTCATCGGACAAAAAACGTCGGTCAGTCTTAGCTTTTTATCGTACCTTTTTTTTCCGTTCGGAATTCCCCTCGGATACCTCCCGCCGGTCAGCGGGGGCGGTTATGTCGTGCTTGAACCGACTAAAATCGCACGCCGTCTCGTGTCTACAGACGCCGGGGTGTAAGGTTGCCCATAGAGCATATCCCTCGCACCCCGGCTGACCCAGGGCCATCTCTGATTTCGAAATGGCCACGGTGCCCCGTCTTGCCCCGGAGAGAGGGGGGAGTGAAGCACGCCGCCACCCCGACCTGCTTCTCAGGGTGACAGGCGGTTCCATACGCCAGAACAACTATGACATTTATAGAAATGTGTACATAAATGTTTTCTATTTTCTCGAAAATGTTATGTGCTGTTCTTAAGTGGAATTGATGATTAATGAAGAAAGATCTCGAGGCACGATTACTTCATAATGGTTGATCTAATATTTTCTACAGCTGTAATCTGTTCATTGACCCTTCACCGATAGTTCAGTTAGTCATAGTGTGATTGATACTGTGATTTACTTCTCTCTGACGTAATAACTATGACAAGTGCAGTTTTCTTTGAACACGGTAGGCGTTACTAGTGGACCAAAATACTTCGGTTTTCGTAGTCAGACAGTCTTTAAGAATACCTGCTGATAGTATTAAATAACAATTCATAATAAAGAAGACGTTTGAGAAGAACGTGTGTTTGGATGTTTGTTACTCAATCACGCTCAAACGGTTGAACATATCTGGCTGAAATTTTTACAGGGATACTATAGTCTGGAATAACATATAGGCTTTTATTCTTGGAATAAGTTCAAATGGGTTAAATTATCCATGGGTGGTATCCATGAGTATGGTCTCAGCCTCGGAATTTCAAACCGGTGGAACCGCGGGTAACAGGTAGTTTGAAATAAATTGATTGCAAAATCACAATTAATTTAATCAGATGCAAATAGAAGACTTAATATCACGTTTTTCAGATCGATTGATCCTTGAATGCCTTGCCAGTCATTTAATTTTCAATCATTGACATTTTAATGATTGAGGTCACCAACCTATAGTCTTATTTTATTCACAACTTTATTTACCCAAATAGGTCAGAACGCTCTTTAATGTCATATCACTTTAGGCTTCAACCGCATTTACCGCCGCTAACCCATTCAGGTATATTTTTGAAAAACTATTTTTGTATTACATATTTACTAACTGACCCGTACCGGCATCGCACAGGCAAGTTTCGTAAAAAATCTTTGAATATTTTAACAAACAGCTACACAATCAAATCATTCTAGAAATAAATAAATACAAGTTCTACCTAGAGACGATGCATACCATGTATGTATTTGCAACGCATTTATATGTAAATTTGTACGATTATATAACACAAACACGTAACCGGTATAAGGTCATAGTGCTTCTATTTATAATAGAAGCCACTAGGAGAAATGCTAATTATTTATGGTGTTTGCTGACGATTGACAAATGTGGGTATACCTACGCAATTCCTGGGTATACAGGAATACAAATAATGTATGATAAAGCGTATAAGCAAGAGTAAGAAATCTTTCAAGTAAATTGCAATAAACGTAAGTACCTACCTACGTATTTCACAATTTTTAATAAATATTTAGTTTGTCTAGAACGTCTTGCCCTTTGCACTAAAACCGCTATAAAATGTGTAAAGTGTGAAGTAATCTAATCTAAACAAATAAATAACACTAAAGTGTAATTTATAGTATTAAAACAATATACTCTTAGTTAATGCATATGAATGTACCTTTTACAATACAACCTTCTACAAATGTTTGTTTCTGTCTATTTGTTTTATGTATTCTTCATTATAGAACAAAGAAAATTCCCTATGACTCGCACAATTTTATTACGATAATTATTGTTTTTATTAATCGCGATCATTGTATTGTCGGAAGTTTACGCGAATATCACATCACACATCGGAATAAAACTATTTTTAACGGATTCTATCGCAATTTATTTGATGTTATTACATTTACATTGAACCCGAAGTTTCGTGTTCGTTTTATTTTAATAGCGATCATGTTAGTAGTCTCAGTAGTCTCACTGAGGTATCAAAGTATACTTATTATGCGAAGGTTGCCTACTTACTTTGGTTTTATAGAACAGTACCTTTTTTTTTCCGTGCGGAAATGCCTTCGTATTTCCACACGGACGGACGGCACGCACGGCCAGCGTGAGTGGTTATGTCGGGCTTGTACCGCACGCCATCTCGGGTCTTAAAACCCCGGGGTGTAAGGTTGCCCATAGAGAATATCCCTCGCACCCCGACTGACCCTGGGCCATCTCCGGTTTCGAGATGGCGCCCTCAGCCCAGATGGCCCCCTCGGTATAGAACAGTACCTGCACCTTCATACACACTTAACTAGGGCACGTAGATATAGTAGCACTTCGAGAATTTAGAACTTACACTTAAGAGCCTGGGGTCTGATGACTTCATTTCGTCATCCTGGTTTGACCTATACGGCTTTTATGGGAGCGACTGCCGTCTGACGGTCCAACCCCGAGGTGTACTGGTTTGCAGGTAAGGTGGACTTGGCCCCGAAGGTCTTGGGTGGACTCCAAAAATCCAAACATGTCTAGTGCCCGCATGTATAAGTCCCCCTTTAATCCATATATGCCCGTAATTTATTAGTTTTCATATAATGTATGTGAATTTGCCGTATTTCTAGACATTTATGGTTACTGCTCCGCTCTCTTGGGTATAAGCGAGATGATATATAGCCTATAACACTCACAAATAATGTGTCTTACGATTAGTATAAGAATTTTCTAATCTGTTCAGTAGGTCTCAAACTCACAAACTTTACCTACCTCTTTATAATATAAGTATAGACATAGACCAATATATAAACATTTATTATTGGTCTATGGTACAGATAAATAAATACCTTATGTACCAGTCGGTATTAGGTACTTACTTACGAGTATGAGCCAGATCCGATACGGTTTGATACATACCTAATGTTATAACAATAAAAAATTCCGGTATAGTCGTAATGAGTTTACTGCCTGAATAATGGCAAATTACACGTTTCGCTTAAAATCGCACGGATGTCATGGGGCGTAGAAAATTCTATTTTTGCCGCTTCAATTGGTGACGTGGGTATACTCACTGATCGCTCATGTGTATGTATTTTGTTCGGCAATACGTTTTTTTTTATAATATGAAAACCTTTATACTTTTTACTCATTAAAATAACTGACTAACAAAACTTAAAACTGCGGATATGCGGTGGCTGGGAGAGTCCCATGTAGTCCTAATATAGCGAACCCACCCACCCGATTACAGTTTCTCTATGTACCAGCCGATAATCGATGGAAATGGGGCTCTTTGGGTCATGCAGAAGTAAAAATAACGGCAAAAGGTGGTTATGGGAGGGCGAATTCCATCATCATCCTCATAGCGTGGGACTAACTCTATGATGGTGCCAGAATTCGCCATCACCTCGGCACCTGGAGTCCGCATGTTTTATAATTTGGATAATTTGGTCAATTATAAATAATACATTGTGAGAGTAACGGCTGTCTGACCTCTCAACCCCGAGAGGAAAGCCTGCGCCAGAACCTCGTGCGTCAATCAGCAGGAGCACCGGCTTGCATTTGAGGATGGCTTGGCCTCGATGATCTTGGTCCGGTCCGGTATACCCAATTTTAGGTTTAAATATATAGTGGGCATAAACTTTTACATCGTAATTCTTTAAATTTTCGTTCGATTTAATAAACACTTTTCCGTTTCGTTTTTATACTGTGGGCGCTGTACAATTTGCATAGCATCACGTAGGTACTATTATTTTGGTACAATCAACGACAAAAGTTTCTTTACACACAATTTTTTTTAAATTGGAACCAGTAATTGCTGTATAAGTAATTTTAGAATCCCTATAGTACAAAGTTAATATAATTCATGTTTTGTTTTATTTTATGAAACGTTTAATAGCTAAGGCGATTAATAAATTAGAATTTGTTAAGCTACTTTTGTCGTTGAGTGTACGGGATTGCACTGAGTCGAAATTACACTCGTGTCACAATAGTTAGTTATTTTTGGCATTTAGTTCTACAGCCAGACATGAACCCGTATTTTTGTATGGACGCATCATTATATCCTACCATCATCAGCTATGATCGTGACCCAACAAGAAACAGTCCTTGTAAAGGTAAATGTAATTATCGTTGGAGTTACTGCGGATGTTTTTGCTCGTGTTACTAACTACTCGTCCATTTGAGGTCATATTTATACCATTAGGTATATTAAATTTATATTGTAGAAACGATATTTAATTGCTATATAATTGTAATATCACGTTAAGATCCAGAGATGCGGAGTAACTGCGCGATTGAAACTGCGTAGTGATTTCGTGCTAGTGTCCTAACTACTTAATATTATAAATGCGAAAATGAGTTTGTTGCTGCTCAACACTTGCTCAATCACTCAAAAACTGTCAACTGAACTTATACGGAAGGCGGAGGATCGCGAGGTATGAAGCACATTAGGAGAGGCCTATGTCCAGCAGTGGACTGCGATAGGCTAATTGATTGATTGATATCTTATAAAATTTAAAATTTAGTTGATTAAAAATTAAACTGCGAGTGATTCTAAAGGTTAATAAACTCGCGGAAACGATCGATTTGGTATTCATACGGAATACCAAAGTCTTTTATAAATTATTTTTTTCGAACAAATTGTTATAATGAACGCATTTTGAAAATGTGTCGTTACTAAATCGGACCCCAGAAATAGCTTTTTGTTGTTCCTGTGGCCTAGAACCACAAGCCAAAAAAAAAACAATTTTCGTTACACGACCACAACCATTTTATAATTTAACTACTTACAGTCTGACCAAGACCTTTCTAATAGAAAAAACTGCATCAAAATCCGTTCAGTAGTTGCGAAATCGGGAATAAAAATAAAACAGAAGTATTCTAAAAAAAATATTTTTGTGTTCAGAATGGTTCATTCAATTCAAGTTTTTTTCTTTTTAAATATCATCTATTAACAGACAATGCCAATTTACAATTTTATAATAGAGTAGAAGAGCTAAGGAGCCTTAATTTATCGGAAATTTGACCATTTTGCGCGGGAATTAATGAACGAGGAGATCATACCTACACATTTTTTCTTTAGTTTCGAATCCGAATCCGATGTTTTAACAGTGAAATTTGAGAAAAAAAAATCCACCTATGTTCTTAGCTCCTAGCTTTACGATATAGGCATAACTAATTCAGTAACGCAAATTTACAGTAAATTTATTAACCATAAACATCGAAAACTTAGGTATGTCAAATCGTTTGACCCCAAATCCTATTTGAATATTAATTTACGATTTTAATTTAAAAAAACTAAGTATTGCAATCATTACGATTTGATGTCGCAATCAGTCTGGCAAAGAAAGTTAGCGGCCGTCAGATTGTTCAGGTGGCCTCAATTATACACGGTTTTTAGGTTGGCTGTTAATCTTTTTTTTAGCCGCCTACATTAAATGTGTTTTTGGTCGATGGCTTATCTAGGTGGGACGCCGCGGTAGGCACCTTTTTCGTGAAGTACTTTAATAAAAAGTTGATGAAAAACTAGACCTCAGATATCAAACAACTGAAAGGAAAAATTACTATAAGTGACTTTTTGAACCCAGTATTCTATATTTTATATTGCTTCACATTCAACTTGAAAGCGTAACAAAAAATACAACCCGAATGACGTTCGCATCTATTATAAAATTGTAAACTAGTTGTATCTGTACATTGGAGATATTTAAAAAAATACTTGCTTTTTGCGATTCTTGTGTAGTTGTCTTTTTATCTGTGTCTGTTTGTTCGCGATGGACGCAAAAACTACTGAACGGATTTTGATGTGATTTATTTCTATTAGATAGGTCTTAGACAGGCTTAAAATCCGCCGTATGTTTGATTCCAATTGGTTAAGTAGAACCGGAGATATGACCAAAAAACCGTACGCCGACCTCCACGCGAGTGGAGCTTGAGCCCCTCCACCAAACAGGGGCAAGACGGGGACACCGTGGTTCCCAACCCCGAGGCGGCCATCTTAAAACCGGAGATGGCCCAGGGTCAGTCGGGGGGCGAGGGATATGCTCTACGGACAACCTTACACCCCGGCGTGTTAAGACCCGAGACGGCGTGCGGTTTTAGTCGGTTCAAGCCCGACATAACCGCCCCCGCTGGCCGGCCCCCCCGCCGGCCGAGGGGATTTCCGCAAAAAAAAAAAAAAAGGTATCATCTAGTTTATAATAATTGTCAGGATATGTTTGCTTGAGGTCATTAACCAACCTAAATATTTTACTTATCACCTTCGTCTAATCTATTGTTACTCACTTTACTATTAAATAGCAATTACCTCAAAAGGCGAACTTTGTTCTATTTGTACAAAGGTAGAAACATACTAGTACATATTGTAAAGATTTTTTCTATTTATAACGGAATTCATTAGCGAATAGTTCTTTACAGGTAGGTACATATCGAAATAAGATACTATTTATTTTTAAAGATGGCTACAGAGTTAATAAACGCAGCGTGGACATAATCGAATCGGTACTTTTCTCAAGCCATAGAGAAGGCTTTTTAAAAAAAAGATTAAAGATTACTTCAAAAGAAGGCCAAACCCACACTGCTAAATCTCGTACTGCCACATAATTATATCTAATCGCAATCATAAATAGTTTCAAGCACTTGCGATAAAAATACCGCCAAAAATATTTCGACTATTTTGATACCAAATTTGTTTTGAAAATATATAGAATCCACCTTCCCACGATGCGAATATTTTGTGCACTTTCAGCATCGCTATTTGACCGCCCGCCCGCGTCTTTATGATCTTTTTTTCTTATTACACAGCTCCCAAGGGCTTCCAGAGATTATTGCGTTCCAACCAATAAACTCTTAAACCAGATAATTAAATGCGTAAAATGTGCCTACACAGTAACTGTTACAGGATTAATAAAAGCGTGTTAAAAAAAACATAATATCTGAAATTTTAATAACACCCAATGATGGCGATGATCTTCAAACGCATAAATAGGTCTTATGTGTCGATCACATCTACCTTCGAACAGAAAAAACTTCATAAAAATTGGTCTATTCGTTTGGGTTCTACAATCTCTAATACAAATACACAAATACCCAGTTTAAACTTATAACACCCCTCTTTTTGAGTTGGTCGTGGACTACCAAAGAATCCGAGCTACCATTGTGTGTGTGTTCTCGTGACCACGGAGTAACGTCTTCTTTCAAGATAGATGACATGTCTATCAAGTGTAACATTTCACAAATCTTGTAGCAATTTCGCAATTTTATAACACTTATTGTGCACCATTATATGGAGTGGCCGCAACTGCACTGTTACATATATTTAAATGTTAAAGATGTGTAATAAATCATGACAGATAGTAATTTATCGTTTACGAATACACATTCAGTTAATAAGTATATTATTGGAACCGTTGAACGATCGTAAATTAGTATGAACATGGTCCGCCATCCCAATAATTGGTTATAACATTAATTAACAAACGCCTGAATAGATCGTTATAAATGAATAGCTGCAACCCGCGACTTTGTCCGCGTGGCATTTATCTTGTTCACAGTTTCATGGTTCTTCGCTAATTGTTCAGGCCCAGCCACTCCGGAGATTATCCGCAAAAAACAGACAGAAAGACAGGCAACCAGACAGACTTTAAAAAATTTGAATATTTATGAATACAGGGTATCCGTTCTTATTCAAATATTATACAGCTGTTATTTCAACATTACAGACACTTCAATTTTATCTTCTAAGAATACAATCATATTCGATTTTTAACAAGACGAAAAAATCTGCATCAAAATAAATTGGCAACAGCGCATAATCGGAAAACAACAAACATCCCTCTTTTTGATTCGGGGGTTAAAATGTTGTACCATATCAGTAGTATTTTAAAAAGCTTCTGAAGAAAGAAAACCTACAAGGTTTAATTACACCGTATGGGTCGTTAATTATTAATTAATAGTTCCGTTTATCAAAAACATTAACACCTTTATTATTTTGCTTCGAGTACGAGTTACATCAGCACTGTACATTATTATAATCGGAAAATCGGCAGTAATATACTTGATACTATACTGGCGAGTTCCACGGTCGAAGGGCTTTTAAGTGAGAAAGTTTTTTTTTAATATTATTAGATACCCAATCCAAAACTGAATTAAAAAAAAAAAAAGGTACCCAGTCCCATTTTTTATTAAATATTTTAAAAATCCTAGGTATGCATGATAACGGGTGCTAGGCTGAAAAGTCTCATCGTGATGCACCTTGGACAACGGAAGCGGTAATGCTTCCTTTCCTTCTTTTGGGTGGGCCGTTAACGCTGCTGGCAAATTTTCTGCCGAGCTGTTTTGGGTTACTCGGTTGCTCCACATGTCTCTCTAATAATATAATCAGTTCTGTTGCTAATCAATGAATCGGGAAATACAAATAGCAAATTAATAACTAATTTTAATAAAACACTAACCATGTAACCGGAAAGGTATATACAATCAATAAGGGAACTCTTATTAAGTTGAGGTTAAGCGGCTCTTTTTTTTATTATTCCACTTGGGTGGAAGACAAGCACACGACTAACCTGATGGGAAGCAGTTACCACGGACTATGGACGTGTGCAACATCAGAGGAGTCAAAACTTTCTAATGCCCTTCTGGGACCCATTAAAACTTAAAAGGCTTTTTTGAAGCTTAGACGCGCTCTCCTTTAACTATACGTTACGAAAAATAGTTACGCAGGAGCTAAAATCATTATAGATACTCATACTATTAATGTTACTAATTTATTCGTTTCAATTAGGTACACAGTCGGTTGGGGTGTGTGTTGGGGGTGTGTGTTGGGTAACCTACTCGAGTGTCGCTCCGATTCCGATCCCGCTGCAGTACGGGGGGAACGGAATCGGAGCGGCCGGTACACCCTGGGCGGCGGTCAATGGCTTCCCCTTCACCCCTTCATAGGGTTGGCATTGATCGTCGGCCAATACCCAACGTGGCGGGAACACATCGCTCTCCGTACTCCTCTGCTTTCAGAGGAGACAGGATGAGCGATGCTGTTAGTGGTGAGATGGCCCAGGGTCAGCCGGGGTGCGAGGGATATGCTCTATGGGTAACCTTACACCCCGGCGTCTGAAGACCCGAGACGGCGTGCGGTTTTAGTCGGTGCAAGTCCGACATAACCGCCCCCGCTGGCCGGCGGGGGGGTATCCGAAGGGATTTCCGCACGATAAAAAAAAAAAAAAAAAAGGTACACAGTCGGTTAATATTTAGAACGATCGTAAATATAAGTACCTTTATTTTTCTGTGCGGAAATCCCTTCGGATACCCCCCGCTGGCCAGCGGGGGCGGTTATGTCGGGCTTGAACCGACTAAAACCACACGCCGTCTCGGGTCTTAAGACGCCGGGGTGTAAGGTTGCCCATAGAGCATATCCCTCGTACCCCGACTAACCCTGGGCCATCTCCGGTTTCGAGATGGCCCCCTCGGGTTTGGGAACCACGGTGTCCCCGTCTTGCCCCGGTTTGGGGGAGGGGCGCTAGTCGCCCCACCGTCCCGGCCTGCTTCTGCTGGGGTGACAGGTGGCCTTACCTGCCACCCCCAGGCCTGCGCTCATGGAGGACGGAGGTCGTTAAGTGACCTCCGGCGCCTGAGTCGCCAGCGACGCGCGGCGAGCAAGTTGCGGGCTCGGCGGGCCGGGAGACTTCTAAATCTCTCCCGGGCGTGCTCCGCCATCTCCTTCACGAGCATTACATGCTCACAGAAAGAGGTGGCGGCGGCCCACGCGCTCGCGCTCCGCACCATTGCCGCAATTATGCTGCCGAGCGAGAGGACTCCCACCCCGATGGCTGCCACGAGGTCACGCCTCTGCGCCTCCCACGCCGGGCAGTCCGCCAGCGTGTGCAGCCCTGAGTCCCCGCTCGCGTCGCAGTGATGACACTCAGGCGTTGGCTCCTTCCTGATCCGATGCAGGTGGTCCCCGAAGCACCTCTTCCCGGAGATCACCTGCGTCAGTCGGTACGAGAGGATTCCGTGTCGCCTCTCTAGCCAATCCTCCATGATGGGCCTTACCGCCGCTATTGCGGCGTGCCCTGCGCTTGGTCGCCCAAGTCGTTCCTTCCACTCCACCACGATGGCCTGGCGGAGCTGGGACTGCACGGCCTCGATTTCACGAGGCTCGGGGTTCCGTCCCTGCTCCCGCGCCTCTTTTCGCCACTGGTACAGTTGCGAAAGGGCTCTCGCCTCCAGGTCCCATGGCGGAGTTCCGGCAAGGAGACTCGCCGCCTCGAAGGAGATCGTGCGGTACCCGCGGATGACCCTGATGGCCGCACATCCGCACAGTTCTGGTCAGGGCCTCCGCCCATATTGGGCACCCATACAGGGCCATGGACCGCACGATCCCCGCGTAGAGTCTCCTGCAGGAGTCATCGGGCCCCCTCATGTTGGGCAACAACCGAGCCAGAGCGAGAGCTGTGCCCTTCAATTTGGGGGCCAGACTTCGGATGTGCTCTCCGAAGAAGTCCCATCGGCCGTCGAGCACGAGCACCAAATATTTCATTTGGGGCTTGATGCCGATGCGATTTCCTCCCACGATGAGACTGGATCCCTCGGGTGGCTTGCTCTGAGGCCCATGAAAGAACAGGCCCTCGGTTTTATGCAGAGCCACCTCGAGAACCAGCCGCCGGATCCGCTCAACGACTTGAGCAACCGTGGTCGTGGCCTTTAGGGTCGCTTCGCGGTACGTCGCCCCGCACGCCGTCACGAGCGTGTCGTCCGCGTAGCACGTGACGGCGGCACCGCCTACGAGCTCACCGCGAAGCACCCAGTCGTATCCGATGTTCCACAGGAGCGGCCCCAGGACCGATCCCTGTGGAACACCGCACGACATTTCAAGCCGACCGAGACCGGTCACGGTTGGGTTGATGACGGCTCTCCGTCAAATACGCCCCGACTATGCGGCGGAGGTAGAGAGGCACTTCGTGATACACGAGCGCCTCCCTAATGCAACTCCAGGGCAAGGTGTTGAACGCGTTGGCGATGTCCAGGGACACCGCCAACATCACCTCACCCTGGGCTACTGCATCCTCCGCCTAAATATAAGTACCTTAATAATTTTATACGTGACAAAAGCTTCTGAAGAAAGTAATCCTACGTGGTTTAATTGCAATGTATGGATCATTAATTTCTAATTAAATAGTTTCGTTTGTTAACAGCATTATAGCCTAAATATACCTCTATTATTTTCATTTAAGTAAGTACTCGTTACATCAGCACGTTTACGCTTTACACTATTACGATCGGAAAACTATTCATAATATTGTTACCACTGAATGACGTCTTCCAGGGTTGAAAAGCTTAAGCGATTGCATATATATATGTATAATATTATAAGGTACTATTGCCTAACAAGGCCCACTTATTTTTATTAAATAGTTGTGTAATCTTGTATATACAGAATAAGCAAATGCAAATTAAGTAGTATAAACATGTAAAACAAATATCTGGAAAATTAAGTAACATTAACATATAAATCCCACCGAAATTAGTTCCATTAATTACGTTTTAAGACTCACAAGTTTATATATTATAATGCTTAAAATCACACATAGAAAAGGTCAAGGGTTACGTATCATTACTAAATAGAATAAAAGAAAGTGGTTTCATTTCCCAACTGTATGTCCCTATGTATGCATAGATCTTTAAAACTACGCAACGGATTTTGATGCGGTTTTTTTTATAATAGATAGAGTGATTCAAGAGTGTGTTTCTATGTACATACATACATGCATAATATCACGCGGGCGATGCCGCTGGCGTCCGCTATAACTTTCTTCAAAATAACTACGGTCATATGACATACTGTTTAAAATACCTTTTTTTTTTTTTTTTTTATCGTGCGGAAATCCCTTCGGATACCCCCCCGCCGGCCAGCGGGGGCGGTTATGTCGGGCTTGCACCGACTAAAGCCGCACGCCGTCTCGGGTCTTCAGACGCCGGGGTGTAAGATTACCCATAGAGCATATCCCTCGCACCCCGGCTGACCCTTTTTTTTTTTTTTTATCGTGCGGAAATCCCTTCGGACACCCCCCCGCGTGCCAGCGGGGGCGGTTATGTCGGCCTTGAACCGACTAAAACCGCACGCCGTCTCGGGTCTACAGACGCCGGGGTGGAAGGTTGCCCATAGAGCATATCCCTCGCACCCCGACTGACCCTGGGCCATCTCCGGTTTCGAGATGGCCCCCTCGGGTTTGGGAACCACGGTGTCCCCGTCTTGCCCCGGTTTGGGGGAGGGGCGCTAGTCGCCCCACCGTCCCGGCCTGCTTCTGCTGGGGTGACAGGTGGCCTCACCCGCCACCCCCAGGCCTGCGCTCATGGAGGACGGAGGTCGTTAAGCGACCTCCGGCGCCTGAGTTGCCTGCGACGCGCGGCGAGCAAGTTGCGGGCTCGGCGGACCGGGAGAGTTCTAAGTCTCTCCCGGGCGCGCTCCGCCACCTCCTTCGCGAGCATTACATGCTCGCAGAAGGAGGCGGCGGCGGCCCACTCGCTCGCGCTCCGCACCATTGCCGCAATCATGCTGCCGAGCGAGAGGACTCCCACCCCGATGGCTGCCACGAGGTCACGCCTCGGCGCCTCCCACGCCGGGCAGTCCGCCAGCGTGTGCAGCCCTGAGTCCTCGCTCGCGTCGCAGTAATGACACTCAGGCGTTGGCTCCTTCCTGATCCGATGCAGGTGGTCCCCGAAGCACCCCTTCCCTGAGATCACCTGCGTCAGTCGGTAGGAGAGGCTTCCGTGTCGCCTCTCCAGCCAATCCTCCATGATGGGCCTTACCGCCGCTATTGCGGCGTGCCCTCACCCCGGCTGACCCTGGGCCATCTCACCACTAACAGCATCGCTCATCCTGTCTCCTCTGAAAGCAGAGGAGTACGGAGAGCGATGTGTTCCCGCCACGTTGGGTATTGGCCGACGATCAATGCCAACCCTATGAAGGGGTGAAGGGGAAGCCATTGACCGCCGCCCAGGGTGTACCGGCCGCTCCGATTCCGTTCCCCCCGGACTGCAGCGGGATCGGAATCGGAGCGACACTCGAGGAGGTTACCCAACACACACCCCACTGT
Source organism: Cybosia mesomella (assembly GCA_946251805.1). Taxonomy (NCBI): domain Eukaryota; kingdom Metazoa; phylum Arthropoda; class Insecta; order Lepidoptera; family Erebidae; genus Cybosia; species Cybosia mesomella. The sequence continues at coordinate 13,245,067 of OX276394.1, read as the reverse complement.
TTAAAATACCTACGATCATTTCACAGATGTTTAAAATAACTTATGGACGACATATTTTTTTTTTTTTTTTATCGTGCGGAAATCCCTTCGGATACCCCCCCCCCCGCGTGCTAGCGGGGGCGGTTATGTGGGGTTTGAACCGACTAAAACCGCACGCCGTCTCGGGTCTTCAGACGCCGGGGTGTAAGGTTGCCCATAGAGCATATCCCTCGCACCCCGACTGACCCTGGGCCATCTCCGGTTTCGAACGGTCAATTTACCTACTGTCAACTAACCTACGTTATATTCGACTACGGTTGATTGAAATAATGGACGACTCACCTACTGTACATTTATCAGTAACATTGTAAGTTAGGAAACACACAACACGGCCAAGTGATCCAAATTTAGAGAAGAATAGAGCGAAATGGACTGGAGTGGAGCGAAATGGTCAAAACATTGACCATTGACCAATTTATCATATTTGTTAGAGAGATTTGATCCTTATGATTCACCCTATCGATTAATGCCATAAAAGTACAGGGTGTTATTTTTAGCATTTTAGCCGGTTCGATTACCAAGTGTGGCTAAAAAGTTTTCAAAGTCTTTGAATGCAGTTTAAACTGTTTATAAAATTAAAATGAAGGCTTCTTTCAGTAAAATTGTCTTATTAATAATAAATAATTGTCATTATTTAAGCTTGCCGTGAGACGCCTTGTATATTCTGTACTCACACAGAATGGTAGGTATTGTTATAGATTAAATCGGTACCATATTATTATAGAAGCTGTTTCCATCTGCCCCTATTTTTCTCTCTCATAAATCTTTTTCCATCCAATGGTTGCCTTTCTTTCTGTGTGGAAACCTCTGAGTACCACTTCTACCACGACGGCACGATGCAGCTGCTATTGTGGAAGTTGAAGCAACTAAATCGAGTAGACGGTTCGCCCACGGAGAGGAATACCCTCCTGGTCACCATTACTGGCCACCTCACCCGGTTCTGCTATGTCATCAGTACACGTCTTAGCAATCCGTTTATGGAAAATGCATATAGCAAAAGATCCACATCAAGATTAGATACTGCTTCACCGTAACCATCAAATGGCAAATATACGCATTTGTGGCACCGGACACCGGAACAAATATAAAGACTTATAAGGCACCATGACGTCAATTTTGCAACAAAGTATGTCAAATTTGATCAAGGTTTACGTAACTCATATTTGGATGGTCGCACTTAAGGCCTGCACAAAGCAGGAACCAACTCCAATTGTCAATACTGTTATTTACAAAAATACGCCAGGGATTGTCCCTACTTTCTAAAATATAATCTAAGAATATTCATTGGCTTCCATACAACAAATGATCGCAAACCGCGTGCATTGAGTCCATTGCAAATTCTCGGCGTACATTTTATTGAGGATTCAGGAATTTCTTTCCTCAGCAGTCAAAGTCGCTTGTCTGCGCAGGCCTTTAATTCAGTACGATGAGAACATCGTAATATAATTGTGCGTAATGTCTCTCAATTATGGAATCATCGTTATCACTTACCGCAGAGTTGTGAGTTGTAGTTTAGTGCGGTTTCCATAGCACTGTAATTTAACGTTTCTCTCACAGACCTACATTAAAATCTTCTAAATTGCCTCTGAATACAAATTAGGGACTTTATTATATATTATGATGTAAATAAGGATTTGCAATGTAATGTTTATGATATAAAGAGCATTTTAAGAAAAAGAAAAGTGGTAACTATTCTGGCCGAATGTTAGTTTTTTTAAGTGCATTAACTACAAAAAATGATGAATCATATCCTCAATAATACTGCAATCTAGTTTTAATAGTACCTTTTTTTTTCGTGCGGAAATCCCTTCGGATACCCCCCCGCCGGCCAGCGGGTGGTTATGTCGGGCTTGAACCGACTAAAACCGCACGCCGTCTCGGATCTTCAGACGCCGGACTTTAAGGTTGCCCATAGAGCATATAGTACTGACAATAGTACCTAATTACTTAAATATAGGTACAGTTAACTTTTCAGCGGTGTATGGACCAACAAAACCAACCTCACTTGTAAGTCGGTACACCTGCTGATTGACAGGCGAAACTCTGTCGCAGGCTTTCCTCTCGGGGTTGGGAGGTCAGACGAGAGTCGCTCGAGTAAAAGCTAAGATACTCAATCCATAAGGAATGCAAACGGTATTGGCACTCGGACGATGTTGCTGACCCTTTTAACAAACCCAATATAAGTGCAACTACTGTGGGCGAATTTAAAAGTGCGATTTTAATACGATTTTTTGGAAAACCAATACAGTTTTTACGTGACCCTAAAATTGACAATAGCGTTTATTTTCCTGTCATCACCGCATTTTTACTACAGGAAATTTAATTTGTAATGACAATTTTTTAACGGTAAGCAATTTAAAATAGTAGGTTTATTAACTTATTGATAAACTACAGACAACTGTAACTTAGGTACGTAATAAGGTGATCTAGAAACTAATTGCTTTGAATATCTATAGAAACCGTGAAAGACTTGACGTTATATTATGTTTAATAATAACGACATAGTAACATTCTAGCTGCTGATAATAAGATTTAATTATAATTCTGACCATAACTTATTTATATTTCCAGATGGGTTGCCGAATCACAATCGTGGACGATGTCTTAAACAAATCCTTCTACAAACTAGGCCTAATAGTCGGCAGACAACCAGGATACTTCATCATTATACCAATTCTGCTCTCATTACTCATGATCACCGGCTACCAACGAATTAATTATGAAATGGACCCAGAGTACTTGTTCTCACCGGTCAGCGGTCAAGGAAAATATGAAAGAAGAATCGTGGAGGAAAATTTCAAAGTCAACTATTCACACAGATTTAATGTAGGCAGAATTACACGAGCTGGTGAGTTAAAAGAAAAAATATTTACTATAAATGGTTATTCTTGATAAACAGGGAGATAAAGTGACCATATCTTGTAAAATATAGGACTGAGCTTTGTTCGTCAGGTATTTAACTTATAAAGACACCTTTATCAGCACAAAGCATCTTTCTATTTTTATTATACTTCTATTGTAGCAAAGAAGCATACTTAATGACAATCAGGGTTCTTATACATAGGGCCTATGAACGCTTGCAACATCTACAAAAGGGAAGGAAGATGAAAAGGAGGAAAATGGGAAATAGAAAAGTAATGGGGGTAAAGCCTCTGGCCCTGTCATATGCCACACGAAATACCGAAGCTTTAAGGTTATTTGTTGGGATACTAAGAATAACAGGACTCTGATACTAGCAAACAAAAAAAAAGAAGTGACATGCGCGATGTAGCTGATGTCCATATGGTAGGTACTAGAAGACAGTTACGTGCTTATGAAAAGACGTGTCATGAGTTTATTTAGCAGCTTACTAAAAATATTGTCCGACGTGTTATTTCTACTAACATCAAGTTGAAGTGTATTTAATTGTTGCTTGTTAAGTTGTAATGTTGATTAAACCACACGTATTCGAAGAAACATTGAACTTTTATTCCTTGTTGTAAACGTGACATTATTCATCTTACAGGACGATTTGGCAGGGTGATCATCGTGTCAAAAGACAATACTACTAACATGCTCCGGACAGAAGTATGGAAGGAGCTCAGACAGCTGGATGAACTGGTGCAAAACATGACTGTAACGCTACCAAATGGAGAAAAATTCACTTACAAAGACGAGTGCGCGCGATGGGAAGGACAATGTTACAACAACGACATTCTAAACTTAGACAAGATTATTGGCGAGGTGAGGATTATTTTCACTATTTTAGATGCTTTATTGTTGGACATGGAACAATTCAGTTTGGTAACATATAACCTTTTACGACTTAGGTACGGTGCCGAAACCTGTACACTGACAGTGGTTCTAGTCCAGGACCTAAAACTCATGCAGCGGACTATTGAGCGAGCTATGCTTTGGGTTTCTTTGAAGGATAAAATTCCTAATGAGGTCATCCGACAAAGACCCAAGGTAACCGACATAGCTCGCAGAATAAGCAAGCTGAAGTGGCAATGGAACGCCAATACATGTTATTGCACATAAGTGATTAATTACGGGCACACTACGCGGATGATCGGTCGCTCTGTCGCGTCGTGATTTATATGCAATAACATTTACCTACTTATTGGCGTTCCGACACGGGAGTGACGCGACGGAATTTCCGTCGAGTGTAGTTGTAGCCTCAGTATGAAAGTTTTAATACTATGAGGTGTATGCCAGACAGTGTAACGGATTAATAGTAACCGCTGTAAGTAAACTGCGTCGATGCAACCTTGCATGGCCAAACTGAACATCCCGCATCCGCGATTTCATCATTATTGTAAAAACATTCTCATTCATAAATCGATTCATAACCACCGGTCATCGAACGCACCAATTATTCTCACTACCATTTTATCAATAACTAGTTGCACCCCACGGTTTCACCTGGGCGGCCGGCCGCTCACGTTGCTCTGACATTTTTATTCTATTGATCAGCTCCTAATGGTCAACCGTGGTAATATTTTTCAAATATCCAAGGTGCAAGGCTCGGATGCTGCCAAAATTGCTAATTAGCAGATTCGGAGATTATGAGGGCAACTTATCATCCTCCTAGTGCTTTCTCAGTTGCGTCCAAAATTTATACTTGGAGCCCGGGGTCCGTATTCATTCTTGGTCGGTTTGCAAGTTGTTTAGTAAGTGCACCGACAAGCAGGAAAGGTTAATTTCGGTCCCAAAGGTGTTGAAGGGTCCTGGTACAATCTATGTGAGAAGGTGTGAGGGCGACTGTACCAAGTTATCGTTTATTACTGGTTCTGGATGATTACAAGCTATTTATAATGTGGCACATCAAAATAAAGTAAGAAAACGTGCCCGAACATACGTTTGCGCTAACTACCTTGAACCATCAAAAACGACCCATATACATACGTAATAACCTATTTGCTTTCCTTTTTTAGAACTTTCTCTTTAAAAACATATTATTAAGAGGGTATTTATTACTCACCTACATATTAAACGTAGCAAAACATTATTTTTGAATATTTCTTTTTTTTTGTTTGTGTATTGTCTTATATACCTACTGCACACTTTTTTTTAAATACAATGTGTAAACAAAAAGCCATGCTTCGTGAACATTTCTTCAGTGAAAGTAATACATTTAAAATAAGTAATATAAACCATGTCCAATCGGAAAGGGGTCCATATGTATCCTAAGTATATAAACAGATATGTAATATAAAAACTAGTAATGAAATAGTGGATTGTATGACAAGGGAGCATAACAGTATTTTTACGGCGAGGGTGCTACTTTACACCACAAGCGTAGGGAAGGATTTTAACGGAGAATCCTGAGCGCAGCGAGGAATTCAAAAACTATTTTGCTCCCACTTATAGAGAAATAAACCGAAACTTTTCGAATAGAAGGGATGAAAATAAAACTTATTCATTATTGGAATTTAAAATGCCATTTCCCAGTATCATAATCACCCTCAAACCCGTGTGACCACAATATCTATTCTGTGGCCACAGTGTCACTAGAATCTAAACATGGTACAACATCACAAAATAGGTAGAGATCTGCTGATTGATGGATGAGGCTCTGGTGCAGGCTTTCCTCTCGAGCTTGGGAGGTCAGACGGCTGTCGTTCCCATAAAAGCCTCCTTTCGATGTGGTGTAACGAGGAGTAAACGGACCCAGGCACCGAGGTAAAAGCAACCGGGAATAACGCTAAGATTATGATGATTGTATTATCAATAGGTAGGAGCCCTAGATTGTAGTTGCAATATGAGAGGTATTCAATTCGTACTAAAATAAAAAAATGCATGCGCCCAAGTAGAGCCCGATTGAAAGTTTTGTGGAAAGCGACTTATCCTAGAAAATCTACGAAGTGATAATAATCGGTTTGCATTCTGCAAATAGTTATAGATCGGCTTGCTTCGATTTTGTAGAGTATTCTCTCTTTCGCATAGCGTATGTCTACAGCTTGATATATCTTTAGAGTAGTTAAAACCGAAACTATAGTTTTAATATTTTCTAAACATAAACGATTGAACAACTCTCGAGGCTCGGCTCGTGGCTAAGGGGTAGCCGAGTAGGTTAACAAATTGTAAAGTTAAGCAATACTAGCCAGGTCAGACTTAGGTAAGTGACCATTCTTAACACATTGAGACCTCGTAGAGCACGTTAAGCCGTCGTCGGTCCCGGTTGCCATACAAACATCTATGGCAGTCGTTACGGCTAGTTTGAGCCCTAAAAGACCGACAACTGGTCTATGTAAAGAACTTCGATATCACCAATGCTGTGGATGTCGGATTTCGTGAAAAATATCGAATTTCTGCCGCTTTGAAGTTAGATCGTAAAGCCGACCCCAACTAAGCTGGGAAAAGGCTCGGCGGATGATATGATTTTAACAACTCTATAAATGTATTAAACTGTCAGTTCTATTTCTACAAATCTTCATCACATCACATACAAATCATCGTCTCGATGCAACGACCAAATTAGCCAGCCGCGGACTGAATGCGTATTTATTTATTGCATGGGCGGCAGAAATTATGAGATGACAAAACGAAACAGGCTCCAAGAAGGTGAAATTTAACAAGACATTTTTTGTAGATTTTTTTTGTAGGTTCCTCATAATGGATGTAATAATAGGCAGGTACTTCCTGACAGGTAAAGAAACAACACAATTGTAGATAATTATTTAAATTCCTTTCTTACTATCCACGCACTGGAAATAAATCTTGTCAGGAAATTCGCATCGCATAAAACGCCTATTCAAAGAACGATTTTTATTACCGGCGGCAACGTCCTCAATGACGAACCTTGTCAATGGAATGGCTGTCTCCAGGAAAATTTACGTCAATACCATGGGTTCTGATAACTATCGTATCGTATTTGGGTTGTTGGCACCTTTTTCAAATTTATCTGGATCTACCAGTGCGATTTGCAAAATCTTTTGAATTTTGATGGCCTAACTCTATTTACTAACTTTCTTACATGAGGAGTTAGGAGCTGAGCAATAAGAAAAAAGGTCAGAATTACTCAGATCAGGGGCCCGATGTAGTAACGCCAAAACGCGTGATTTCAATTTGATAACAAAGAAATAAGTAAAATATAATTAATAAAAAAAGCTTTTATAAAATCAAGATTTTATTTAAAAAATCCGTTGACGCAATTAGAAGAACACAGAGAAGAAAATATCATACTACAAGCTTTTGAAATCAGCACAACCCTTGCATAAAATTATTATTTTTGTTCTAGTTCAGCGGATTTTTTAAAGAAAAGCCTACTTTAAAAAAAGTGTTTTAATAATTATTTATTTTCAACTTTTTAGTTTTCGTACCGAATGTCATGTAGTACCAGTGCCCAAGATCAGCCAAAGGAGCTCAACAGAATGAGTCTATCTTGTTTAGTTCCAGACCACCCACCGTCTCCATCTTCAAACTTTACCAAGACAAAACAAATGAGCCCAAACTAGACAGGTCTAACTCATTTTCTTATGGCGACTTTCCTACTCCATCATCAGACCCTGAATACCATCTGAGAGTTTGTCAAGACAAAACGAATGACCTCCAACTCGATAGGTTTATCTTGTTTAATTGAGGAGTTCCTATGGCCACCTCCATACTCTATTATCAGATCAGCTTCATATTACCGTATTAATGTATTGTCATCCAAACTAACCGTGCATGCAAAATTTCATCGCAATTGGTTGAGGATAACTGCTTTAAATTCTAAATAAAAATAAAATAAAATTTTAAATAAAGCTTGTAAATAAAATCTACTGACATTTTCATGAGGTCATTATTTTACTGCATCGAGCCTCAGGGTAAGAAAAAATCAGAATAGAACTTAGTACGGCTGTTGAAATCGCGGTGCAAAGCCAGTTCTCTATAATCGTCCGAGTCAAGGGAAGAGCATCACGGCTCAATGAGTCACACCCATTCAAGATAATTTCAAACAATGGATCATTGCATACTGTAATAAAACGTGGCTGTCATTTTGCATTTAAACCACAAACCGCAGGTTTGTACAGGGTGTACCCTAAATACAAGTTTAATCTTATCTTGGGTGCCAGACTTCATCAAACAAAACAGTCAACTGTATACACTGTACTGTAATTGTGTAAATGTAACTTTTGAAATAAATAAATATTATTATTAGGGTGTTTTTATGTATAATACGTATGTATTTACAAAAAAAAAAGTATATAAGTATGTTTATCCGCATTCTGGAACACATAACACAAGCTAGTTAAACTATGCTTACTTTGGGTCTAGAAAGCGCTGTGTAGAATGTCGTAGAATATTTATTTATTTATTTATTATTATTATTTATGAAGTTTCCATATATGTATATTTTGATTGGTGTACAATAATGGTTCTGAAATACTGCTTATTTACCTACATTGTTCACGTATTCAGCTTACGAACAAAGTGAATATGAATTATTAGGTAAGCTAAACTAAATGATCTTTAAAAATATTCGAAGCAAATGACATTACCAAGCTGTCGCGTGGTGGCAGTGCGTTTGATTACTGTGTTTGGAGTTTGCGGGTGCAATTCCCACTCAGTGCAAATATTTCTAAGCATGAATATGTTTATTTACATTGCTCTAGGTGTTTCTATGTATTTACAAAATAAAACATATTCAGGTAGGTACATAAGTATGTTTATCCGCATTCTGGAAACTAGTTAAGTTTTGATTACTTGGTACTAGATAGCACTGTGTAGTATGTTGTAGAATATTAGTACGTTTTTTTTTTTTTTTTTTCGTGCGGAAATCCCCTCGGACCAGCGGGGGCGGTTATGTCGGGCTTGAACCGACTAAAACCGCACGCCGTCTCGGGTCTGCAGACGCCGGGGTGTAAGGTTGCCCACAGAGCATATCCCTCGCAACCCGACTGACCCTGGGCCATCTCGGGTTTCGAGATGGCCCCCTCGGTTTTGGGAACCACGGTGTCCCCGTCTTACCCCGGTTTGGGGGAGGGGCGCTAGTCGCCCCACCGTCCCAGCCTGCTTCTGCTGGGGTGACAGGCGGCCTCACCTGCCACCCCCAGGCCTGCGCTCATGGAGGACGGAGGTCGTAAAGCGACCTCCGGCGCCTGAGTCGCCTGCGACGCGCGGCGGGAGAGTTCTTTTAACCTCTCCCGGGCGCGCTCCGCCAACTCCTTCGCGAGCATCATATGCTCGCAGAAGGAGGTGGCGGCGGCCCACGCGCTCGCGGGAATATTAGTACCTTTTTTTTTTTATTTTATTATTTTTTTTTTATCGTGCGGAAATCCCTTCGGATACCCCCCCGCGTGCCAGCGGGGGCGGTTATGTCGGGCTTGAACCGACTAAAACCGCACGCCGTCTCGGGTCTACAGACGCCGGGGTGTAAGGTTGCCCATAGAGCATATCCCTCGCACCCCGACTGACCCTGGGCCATCTCCGGTTTCGAGATGGCCCCCTCGGGTTTGGGAACCACGGTGTCCCCGTCTTGCCCCGGTTTGGGGGAGGGGCGCTAGTCGCCCCACCGTCCCGGCCTGCTTCTGCTGGGGTGACAGGTGGCCTCACCCGCCACCCCCAGGCCTGCGCTCATGGAGGACGGAGGTCGTTAAGCGACCTTCGGCGCCTGAGTTGCCTGCGACGCGCGGCGAGCAAGTTGCGGGCTCGGCGGACCGGGAGAGTTCTAAGTCTCTCCCGGGCGCGCTCCGCCACCTCCTTCGCGAGCATTACATGCTCGCAGAAGGAGGCGGCGGCGGCCCACGCGCTGGCGCTCCGCACCATTGCCGCAATCATGCTGCCGAGCGAGAGGACTCCCACCCCGATGGCTGCCACGAGGTCACGCCTCGGCGCCTCCCACGCCGAGCAGTCCGCCAGCGTGTGCAGCCCTGAGTCCTCGCTCGCGTCGCAGTGATGACACTCAGGCGTTGGCTCCTTCCTGATCCGATGCAGGTGGTCCCCGAAGCACCCCTTCCCGGAGATCACCTGCGTCAGTCGGTAGGAGAGGCTTCCGTGTCGCCTCTCCAGCCAATCCTCCATGATGGGCCTTACCGCCGCTATTGCGGCGTGCCCTGCGCTTGGTGGGAATATTAGTACCTATTCTCTTTATTTAGGTACATTAATATCTAATAATTTGTTAGATGGGTTAAACAACTTTTACTAATAAAAATTATCTTCATAGATGGCTATTCTTGACCATATTACGTGGTCATAAATTAAACAGTTTGAATTTAAAAAACGAGAGTTTAATGGCCCTGAGCACATACAAAAAAAAAATGTTGAAGATGCTTTTAGAAGGTTCTCTAACAATAATTTACATTAAGTAAATATAAAAACTACTTACCTACATTTCTTTTAGATGAAATCAAAATTGATCTGACATAATCCATATTATATCCATTAGTGAGTTAACTCGAGACAAATTGATCGGATTTAAAGTGTAGCATGTTACACTGAGAGCATTCATGTAGTCGGTACAGAGAAACAATGACAAAATAGAAGGCACCACTCGCACTTTACCCTATAACTTTCTATGAATGCAATAATATTAGGCAAATAAACGGTTATGATTACCTTCATACTTCTGAAACAAGAAGGCATTCTATTGTTGTTACAATCACAATAGTCATAAAAATACATTAGGTAGGTATCTACTATATTGCGTACACAGTTCTGAAGAGTGAAGAATGACAATGTGTCTTAAATGATTTATATTCTAAGCATCCTTGTGCACGAGATTATGTACTACCCATAAGGATTCGCCGCGCCACGTGCCGCAGTGAGAATTACTTAGTTTTATGGGTGACCGTACATATTGATTTATTCGTCCTAGAGAAACTTTACCTCTAAATATTGAAATTTTAAAAACCCCCGACACAACATTATTAAAATAGTATTTCGTAATTTTATGGTGACAGCCATCTTGGATTTGAAATTTGTCAAAATGCATGGAATTCTACTAGTCAAGCCCTTTTGTTTGATACCCATATAGAGGAAGTTGTGAAAAAATATGCAATCGCAAGTGCAGGCTAGTGATGAGAGATAATAAGCAAAATATGTTGTAATCTACGCAAACAAGGACATTGGAAAGTACAAGTTTTGTACCTACTAAATGTTAAACAGATATTTCGTATTCTGAGGCAGATGATAACGTCTTAAAATTTAATGGGTGTATAGGGCTCCACCATTATCTTGTCCCGCAACCCATGGGAACCTATTCCAGTGATAAAAAGTAGCCTGTGTTATTCCAGACTATAATATAATCGGCCAGATTCGTTCAGACGTTAGAGCCTGATTGAGTAACAAACATCCAAACATACAAACATCTTAACAAACTTTCACATTTATAATATTAAGTAGTATTAATTATCACGTGTTTCAATCAGTAGGCGTACCTGCAGTTGAGGTTGGTTATGGCCCCAGGGATCTTAGTGGGGCACGATACAGTCGAATCGATAATAACGCATATCTTTTATGTTGCCAAAACAGGTGGAGCGTGGTGAACTTAATCTGACATTTCCCATAATGTTCAATCCTGTAACATGGGAGGCCCATGCGTTTCCTGTTTTCTTCGGTGGTGCGAAGGTAGTGGATGACATCATAGAGTCGGTGCCGGCGGTGCAGCTCGTTTGGTTCTTTCGAACCGACACTAAGATTCAGATGGACAGGTAAAAAATACTCATGAAGTGACTGCTAATAGGTCATACTTTACAACCCACTGGCGATATCGAAGTTCTATCGTTAGATCAGGTTGTCGGATTTTTAGGGCACCAACTAACTGTAACGAATGCCCCAGATGTTCGTATGGCAATCGGGACCGAGGGATATGCTATGTCACTGTATGCCGGACCTGGTTCGGTACTTAAATAGTTACCGAGAACCTTAATTAAAAGTTCGTTCAGTATATTTATCTGAAACAATAATGAGTACGCAGATTGTGATTAGATTACAAATAATAGAGGATATCCTAAAAAATAACGCTAAATAATTTCAATAGCCAAGCATGCTATGAGCGGAAAACACGAATCTACCAACAATTGTGGTTTAAGGCGTTTCTAGAGTTTTAATTATGTACCTAAATTACGCGATCCTTTTGATTTTTATGGGGCCGCACCAAGCTGTTCGGGGCCAAAGTCAACCCCTCCTGCTTGCCGGTATACCGGCTGATGAACAGGCGAAGCTCTGGTGTAGGCTTTTTTTTTCGGAATTAAGAGTTCAAACGGCAGCCACTCCCGTATAAGTCAAATCAAAAGGAGAAGGAGTAAGCGGACACCGAGCTCAGAGGTGAAAGCCTCGGATGCACCTGGGAAAAACGCTCAGATGATTGATGATTATGGTGATGATTTTACGACCTACATTATCTTCTTAATACTTCTTTTGGACTTTATCTTCTTATTATTTCTTTCGGACTTTATCTTCTTATTACGTTTTTCTTCAATTCATTTTATTGAGTGAAACGAGATAAAGCAGTTCGGTTTGAATTGAGCTCGGTTCCTACTGATGGAATCCGAACTTAATCCTAGATAAGTAATAGAACTTGATCTTGACACGGTTTAAGAAACCATTTTGAATACCACTAACCACTGCGTAATAACTGACAATAATACGAATGGGAAGGTAGATAGTTAAGCAAATTGTGGGTCAATATTTCGTAAGATCTATAAATTTATTGATACGTTTTTAAGGAAATATATTAAGTGAATGCACTAAAAGAATATGTTACATGAATGTTGTAATATGTTACCACCTGGAAATTAATGTAGGTATATATTATGTATTATGCATGGGTATAGCAAAAGCAATATAGTTTCGGTGAGGGAGAGAGAGAGACGGAGCTATACACCGTTTATAGCTCCAACTATCTCCCACAGCTGAACTATATTGTTTTTGAATTGCTATAAGAGCTTCGTGGCAAGACCCCACTTTGAAAGTACGTCTAAAAATTAAATGGTATAAGAAGGTAGTCACATAAAATTTAGTTCTCAATTTTAATTATTCTTTTTCTTTTCAACAACAAAATCAAAGTCAAAGTCAAAAACCATTTATTCTGTATAGACAATAATACGGCACTTACAAAACGTCATAAAAAAAAAAATAATCTAATGTTTGGCAAATGGACCACCGCCGGTTCGAAACGCGGCCCTGTCCTGAGAAGACTCCGGCAAGAAACTCAGCGGGCTATTTTTTTTTGGTCTATTTACAAACATATTTACTTAACCTAAGTACAATATTTTATTTGAGTAGCATAGAGAGAGAGCAAACAGTTCATATCCAAGCTTGTTTGTCGTCTAAATAGTCTTGAATTTTATAGTAGCCTTTTTGGCAAAGTTTACTTTTAGTTTGGCTTTTAAATTTATGAAGAGGTAGATTCTTCATTTCACTAGGACTAGGAAAAAATATCTGGATGACGGAGCATGGTCGGTTTTTTCTTAGGATTTTTTCTCAAAATGAATCCTAGCTAGATCGATTTACTGCACCCGAAACCCCCCGTATACTAAATTTAATGAAAATCATCATCATCAGATTATGTATAGAAAGATTGCTCAGTAAGAGAAGAGAAAGATTAGAGAGAATGACCAATCTACGCAATTCGGGTTATGATAGCAACGAGACGTCGGGTCAGGTTAGGAAGAGGGTTACGTGCGGAACAAATATTACATTTTTTTCAAGTTTTTAACCTAACCCGCGACCGGGTCAGGTTTTCGGGTCAGGTTCGGAATAATTATTTTAAAGTTATATTCCAATAAATAAGTACGAGTATGTCATCATCATTTCCATAAAATAAAATCATACACATAATAACAATAGTTTATTTAGGTACAAAGGCGAGCTTAACTTGATGTTGAGTTTTGTTCCAGTAAATCTTAGAGTGATGGAGCAGAATAAAATGCCTCTATATCTTAATATTTTAATGAATAATTGTCACTCGGACACCTACAATTTGAGCGATTAGCCAAGTGTTTTATCTGTGAACGCGATCTAGCATCGCACTCGCCCCATCCTTTTTTCGTCAACGTTTCTTTCGTTTATACAAATATTAGATTTAGTTCGGAAAAAATGAACATCCAGGATTGGACTTGAACCCGCGACCAGTCCCTTACACGGGTAATATACTCTAACCAACTGAGCTACCTAGATACGTCCTAATTACGTCAAATATTAATGTAATTTTCTTATTTTAATTACAGAGGTGCAGCATGGGAGGATGCGTTTTTGGACACTGTTGGGATAGCAGAAGACACAGGACGTTTCAAACACATTTCCGTTTCACGATTCGCCTCACGAACACTCGACCACGAATTGGAAAAGAACACGAGAACCGTCATACCTTTCTTCAGTTCCACTTTCATTCTTATGGGAATATTCTCCATAGTGACATGTATGATGAGCGATTGGGTTCGCTCGAAACCGTGGTTGGGTTTGCTTGGTAACATGTCAGCAGTAATGGCTACGGCAGCAGCTTTTGGATGCGCCATTTATTTAGGAATTTCCTTCATTGGTATTAATTTAGCTGCACCCTTCCTAATGATTGGTGAGTTGATGGAGAAGTTTTTCGTAATAGTGTGATTATTTTCTGCCTCATAAGGGCTTACACAATACAATACAGTATTGTTTATTATACGCCATAAATAACAAATTTACAAATTGTAACTCAAAATATATTCAAAAATTGGCAGTACAATCGATCGCTAGATTAGATTTCTTACAGACAACCTTTAAATGGACACACCTTACCTTACTTAAACCTTACTTTTACAGAAATACCTACTGATATAGGGCTCTCCTAAAGGATTCCACGATGAATAGTGTTAGATCGGGAATCACGGGATACTGGCACTTTTACACCAGGTCTCACTCCGCCCATGGTTTATGGGAGAGTAAGTTCAGCAGCCGACGTCCTATGGCTAACGTGATAATGATAGCTGGTATACATTCGTATCGAATGAGGTTGGGCACAGTAGAATTCTGAGAGGGTTACTTCTACTTGCAGAAGAGTTCTGAGCAAAAGCTTAGGTCTCTTAAATTCCTTTAGTAGACGCTTTCGCTGAGAACTGTTAATAAGGAAGATGTGCAACAACTGCTTTAGATTTATAAGATCGCCAGCGCACTTTTATATCACAATGTGCACATTACGAGGCTTGACGTATGCAAGTATGTATTCTAGCTTAAGAGTATCAAAAAATTTACTAAATCGTGCTTTCTTAGGTATTGGCATCGACGACACGTTTGTAATGTTGGCGGCCTGGAGACGAGTTTCGCCTAAACTACCGGTACCGGAGCGGATGGCAATCATGTTATCAGAAGCTGCTGTTTCCATTACAATTACCTCAGTGACTGATATGCTTTCATTTTTCATCGGTATTTTTTCTCCGTTCCCATCTGTACAAATATTCTGCATGTACTCAGGCAAGTATTCATCAAAATTAAATTGTTAAATATCAATGATTCTGTAATCAAAAATTTGTGCTAATAGTTGGTATTAACCTTAATTTACAGGTCTTGCCGTTTGCTTTACTTTCGTGTGGCATTTAACGTTCTTCGCCGGGTGCGTTGCTGTTTCGGGCTACCGTGAAAAGCAAAATCGACATACTATCACTTTTATGAAAGTTTTACCGGAATCCAGAGCTAGGAAGGGTAATTTTGTTTTTATTTTAAAGTACTTAATTGATTCCCCTGAATATTAAACTAACTTCACATTCAAAACAACTAAACAAACTCTAAAATTAGATGCAGGTACCTACATGGCAATAGGTGCATCACGATGACACATAAATACAACCCAAGAAGGTTCCACTTCCTTTTGAGCAAATTATTTTTTTTCGTTATTATCATCAATATCATAGCATCCAGGCCCACCTCTCAGTCTTAACAAAATCCTATATCTGGCAATGTTAATATAAGTACGAATGTACGAAGGGTGAAGTTTAAGTTAAGTACCTACCTAAGTGTTTCAAGAAAGTCTGCTAGATTTCGACCTTGTAAGAGCGAATCATCGTAACGATGTTAGGAGCTACTTACTACTAAGTACTAAGCACTTAGATTCCTATCCACGGATATAAAGATAATAATAATGTTACTTATACAAAAATCATTGTTTAATTACAGAAGAAAAATCATGGCTGTACCGAGCGTTCTGCAGTGGTGGCATTGACAAAGCTGATCCCGATAACCCCATAGATAACAGAGAACATTGCATTATGGCCTTTTTCCGCACTACGATGGCAGATTTTCTGAACAACGGGGCTGTGAAAGCTATGGTTATTGTCATATTCTTGGCGTACTTAGCTGGAGCAGGATACGGGGTTACTAATCTTAAAGAAGGCTTAGAAAGAAGGAAATTATCCAAAGTGGACTCTTACTCTGTGGAGTTCTTTGATCGTGAAGACCTGTATTACAGAGAATTCCCATATAGAATACAGGTAACTATCTTGCTATGTAGGTGTATTTTTTTTTTAAATCTTTATTAAAAAAAGAGGGTTTTGTCATGATGACGCATGATGAGCTTATATACTATTTTTAATTGCTAAAACAAACATGCTGTACATAGTCTCTGCGCTCTTCGACAGTGGGAGCGACAATATATCAAAATATTCACCCACGTTCAGGCTATTGAACTTCAGCACTTCTCTTAAGGCTGAGCTCCGGACACATTCCATAAGAATGTGGTGGATGTCTTCTATGGTGCCACAGATAGTGCACATTGGAGATTCAACTTTGCGCATCATATATGCGAAGCTGTTTAAAGGGAAGTGACCCGATCGCAGCCTCAAAGCTGTAACAATACTGTACCTTCTCATATCGGAGCCTCCGAACCACAGGGAATGCGGTAGACTGGGTTGAATGATCTTGTAACAGATACCCTTGCTCAGTGATCGCTCATCGAAATATTCGGACCACATCTTACGGCACTCGAGTCTAACATCATGTAATAAATCGGTATAATAGGGCAGATAGTCAGTCGGTATGCCTGAATAGACTGCTCCCTTTGCCAGATGATCGACCTATTCATTACCCGGGATCCCGATCTGAGAAGGTATCCACTGAAGAACGACATTCCTGTTTTGTTTCGTTAACGCCAATATACTTTCTAAAATAAAATATGCCACTGGAATGCCCTTGAAATTAGAATACCCACATCTAGATATATGGTGAAACGCGCTTCGGGAGTCAGAAAAAATGACAACGTTCTTAGAATTTATGTTCTGTACATATGATAATGCTTCTGACATCGCCACAAGTTCTGCATGCATAACAGATAACTTTTGGCTTAAGCATAACTGGACATTATCTCCTGATTGACTATCCAGTAGTGCCGCTCCAACTCCGTCGCCTGTATCCGTAAATATTTTATAGAAATCCACATATTCCTCAAACACAAATTGCTGACATAAAGTTCTTAAAGCACCGTAATTATAATTACGCTTAGGTTCAGTTAATGAAATTATATCTAGGCGAATGACATTCGAAAGGTCCTCACAACCAACCCATACGTCCAGTGAAAACATGTGTCTGAAAATTCTAGTTTGACTTAAAGATTTTAATTTTTGATTAATAGTTACTAATAAAGGCTTCTGTTTACGTCTCCAGTACATTCTCTGTTCCGTTAGTAGTGATAGTTTTTGCAGATCTTTGATCACATCACACTGTTCAAGAGATTGGAGTTTTAGGTAGTACTTACAGGCCAAAAAATATCTACGGATGAAAAGGGGGGGGCAGTAACAAATCCGACTCCATGACGTGTATAGGGGTGCTCTTAATGTATTCACCTATGACTCGCATGCACTGGTTCTGTATTCTAGTCAACTTAGCTAAGTGTGTAGCACAACTGTTACCATATATTTGGCACGCATAATCTAATCTACTGCGAATAACAGCAATGTATAGTTTTCTTAAATGGAGCGGATGTACACCCCAGCCGGGACCTGCGAGAACTCTGAATATGTTAAGGTATTTAGGTATGCTATTCTGAACCTCCCCTATATGCTTCCGAAAACGTAAACTTCTATCTAACCAAAAACCCAAATATCTAACAGTGTCAACAACCGGCAGATTACAATCGTTAATATTTACTTGTAAAGGTTCCCTTGATCGCTTGTTAGTAAATATGCACAATTGGCACTTACCAGCCGACAGCTCTAAACCCAGATTATCAAGTAGATCCTTTATCAAATTCAGGGATATTTGCATTCTATTCGCACCGGTTGTAATATTCCTATAGGTATGATATATGACAAAATCGTGTGTCCGTTATGTTAGCGTACACAAGAGCTATATCGAGTTGGTTACTATGCCATTAAACTCTGTGTAAATACTGCCTAATTAGTGTAAAAATAAAAAAAACTCTTCCTCTTTAGTCTAGGAAATAAACACCAATTTCACTGTGTACGCTGGCGTCACGATCAAGCTAGCGTACACATGGCCGTACTCGAAAACTGCTTATTGTAAAGCAACAGCGTTTACACACAAAAATAGTGCTCTAATACTTCTCCTACTATGCAAAATTTCATAACGATTGCTCTTGTAGGAACAGAGATATTGAACAAGACTTTTCAATGACATTCGGAGCTGGCGTTATGGCAGCGTACACATAATAGTTCTCATAGAAAGGGAACTTTTCTTTGAATAAATGCTATATGTATAAATAGTGCGTGAAATTCTGCCTCTATTAGTGTAAATGCTTTATGCGAATTCGCAGTGGAATAATCAAAAAATCTATGTTAAGTTCTAGGAACAAATGTATTGACGTACAGTCGCGAACAAAATGAATTATTAGTGAAATTATAAACTGAGATATAGAGTTATTTTCTAATATAAGTTAAAACGGTAATAATAATGGTTATACTGTGATAAAAAATAATTGTTTTTGGCAAAATAAATGTTATTTTTCTGATAAAGCTGTTTATTTGAATTTTTCCAATTATTTCATTCTCACTCAGAACTATATCTACAAATTAATGAAGTGAATATCCTCCTAGTTCAGTATTTCATCACGTTTCAGTATTAGTTCTGTATTTTAGAAAACTTAACAAATCACTTTTGAGCACATCTGTACCTGTACTATGAACAGAAATAAACATGGATTTTTTAATTATTCCACTGCGAATTCGCATAAAGTATTTACACTAATAGAGGCAGAATTTCACGCACTATTTATACATATAGCATTTGATAAAAGAAAAGTTACCTTTCTATAAGAACTATTTTGTGTACGCTGTCATAACGCCAACTCCGAACGTCATTGTAAAGTCTTGTTCAATATCTCTGTTCCTACAAGAGCAATCGTTCTGAAATTTTGCATAGCGGGAGAAGTATTAGAGCACTATTTTTGTGTGTAAACTCTGTTACTTTACAATTAGCCGTTTTCGAGTACGGCCATGTGTACGCTAGCTTGATCGTGACGCCAGCGTACACAGTGGAAATAGTGTTTATTTCCTAGACTAAAGAGGAAGTTTTTTTTATTTTTACACTAATTAGGCAGTATTTACACAGAGTTTATTGGCATAGTAACCAACTCGATATAGCTCTTGTGTACGCTAACATAACGGACACCAAAATCGTCCGCATACTGCGAGATAAACGCATCACGTTATATATGCTTACAAATATAGATGGTCACTACATTAAACAACAGAGGTGAAAGAGGGTCTCCTTGCGCCAAACCCCTCCCCGTTGACCTAGTCAGATACCTATCCCCTATTCTTATATTGAGATGTCTTTCTTTAAGAAAATTCCAAAGGTACGCGCAAATGGAATACTTTACAAAGACAAGACATCATGGATATAGGCCTGTAAGACGATATTTGGGGCCCATCGCGTCCAGGTTTTGGTATCGGTGCAATCAACATTTTTCGCCATTGTACTGGGACATAACCTGTTGAGAGAAACCGGTTATAAAGAGATAGCAGCAGTCGCTTACCGTTCTCGGGGACACACTGAACCATTTTGTATGTTATGTCATCGCATCCAGAAGATGTATCCTTGTGCTTAATACATCTATTTAACTCCTGCATGGAGACTTCAATTTCTAAGTTAGGGGCGAAAGATGAAAAATATGGATGAGCTGGCACGGATTAATCTGGAGATAGTGAGTGAAGGAGACTATTCGCCTTTTCGATATCAATACTTTGTCTTTCATTTCTATACCCCTTCATCCATCTCATTTTCTGCCACAATTCCGCAGAAGAGGTAGCCTAGTCAAGAGAAGAACAAAAGTCATGCCAGCCCGTATCTCGAGCGCGGCGTATCTCACGTTGTGCAATAGCTATTTTTTGTTTGAGACTCATATAATTTTGAGGAGTGGAGTTACCTCTAAACTTTGACAAAGCAAGTCTTCGTTCTGCTACCAACTTAGACAGGTTCGCGTTCCACCAGGGCTTAGGAGAAAATTTGGACGCAGGGTTCTCATTAATTTTTATAAATGGGATATATAAATGGGCTGCAATATATATATACTCAGTGAAGACATCGTAATCTTTTTGCAGATTCTCCGTTAAATGATCAAATAATTGCATTAAACATGTTTTATATGCTATCCAGTCTGCGAGTTTATAGTTGCGTTTATTTAAAATATTAGTTTTGCTACGAAAACATGTTGAAACTTTTATACATAGGTGGTCACTTCCGAGGGAATCGTTTAGTACCTTCCAATTAAGTCCCAAAACAATATCCGAAGTAGATAGCGAAATATCAGGTGAAGACTTTTGTAAAACTCCGTCAACTAATGTTAAACGCGTGATAGCCCCATTATTTAATACGATATACTTAGTTGCTATACAAAAGGGAATCAATCAGTTGATTACCTCTTAGTTTTGTCTTATAAGACCACGACGAATGATGCGCATTAAAGTCACCCATTATAATGGTTTTGTCGCTAAACTTGCACAATAATTCATCCCAGTCATTTTGTACGGTATGAACCGTCGACGGACAGTCAGATACGATGTACTTAATTTGCGGGCAGTCTAACACTCGGACGCACACTGTTTGGATAGCTGTGTTGCGAAGTTGTAACGGAACGATCTGAGTTCGTAATGAATTATGTGTTGCTATGATGCTATGTATGCGTATGAGTCACTTCTATCGTTGCGATACAAACAGTAGTTGTTTATTTTAAATGACCTATTAGGTTCTAACCACGTCTCACTGAGGGCGGCTATGTGGACCTTCTCCTGTATCAGCAATTGTTCAAATATCAGTTTTTTAGGCCTAATACTTTGGGCATTCCATTGGAGTAAATTTAATTTTACTATATTATTGTTAGCCATTGGTACAAATAATCAACAATAATCTTAAGTAAAGGCCAGTCTGAAACATAATCTACTACAACTAAGATTAACCACTCAAAACAACATTTAATTACTCCATTCATTTTCGCTTCTACACCTGCACCCCTCATAAATATGATTTCCCTAAGCCTACTTAACAGCTCATCAAAATGTACAGACTTCTTGGGCTGCTGCTCACACATCTCGCTATTTTTACTTGGTTTTGCTGAAGCGCGGATATGAATTCTAAGTCCTGAAAGTTTACGTCCTTATTATGTTTAACATCCTTCTTCCTTATGGGTGAAGACCTGGTGTTGTGTTGTGTACGTGCGCTTATTGTTGTTTTGAGTATCTCCGAGAATGTGGGCGTGTTATCTGAATATGGTTCAAAAATCGGTTGAGGACATGTGGCAGTAGGGGACAAGGGGCAAGATTGTGTTTGAAAAGAATGCATTTCGGTAATTGCAGATGCAGGTACGTACATAGCAAGTGCTCTTCTATACGTACAGTTGAACTCCGCCATAATGTCCCTTAGTCTCTTCTCTTTATGAAACACTGGGCACGATGATTTCAGCACTGCCATATGGTTACCGCTGCAGTTGACGCATTTATAAGTATGCGTCTCGCAATTTTGATGGTTCGCACCACATTTGAGGCAAACTACTTTTTTAGCGGGGCACTGTTTGGTCATATGACCGTACTTCCAGCACTTGGAGCATTGGGACACTGGAAATATATACGGTGTAACTTTGATGCTCAAACCGTCAACATATACATGTGGAGGTATGTAAGAACCTTTGAAGCACACTCGTACCGCTTCACTCGGTATCCAGCCCTTCTGCTCGTGATCTCGACGCTTAAGGCGATAAATACTCACTATTTCCTTGCTTGCACAAGAAATGTTCTTCAAAATCTCTTCTTCCGATAGGTCAAGGTCGACATCCTTTATGACACCATATGATAAACTTTTTTCCATAGCTCTTTGTACCCTCCACCCATTTTCTGTAAACACTTTACACTTCTCTAACTTCTGCGCACTTTCCTCCTTCACATCAAATCGGATTTTAAACGGGTTTATATATTTTACGCAATCAATATCACTTATACCATTGCTTATCCCTTCGGATACCCCCCCCCCCCCCGCTGGCCAGCGGGGGTGGTTATGTCGTGTCTCAACTAAAACCGCACGGTGTCCTCCCCAAGTGTCCGTTGCCGGGCACCCCGGGTAAGCCCTCGAAAGGATAACCCCAGGGTTGCCGGCGGACCTTGGCCGCCACCGCGGCCTCGCCTGGTGGGGTCGGGTTTTATCCCGCTTCGGTGAGTTGGCAGGCGTGTGTAGGGCACACACGACACGCCTCCGCCACGGCCTGCTTCTATAAGGACGGCGAATCGGCCAACTGCCGTCCTCAGGCCCCGATCATGGAGGTCGGTAGTCCCGGGCGTAGATGAGTCTGCGGCGTCCTCGCCGCAGACTGCTAAACTCGGGGGGCAGGATTCTCTCCCGCTCCCTCTCCGCCGTCTCTTTCGCGCGCATTACCTGCTCGCAGAAAGAGGCGGCGGCGTGCCACTTGTTCCCGTCGGAGACCACGGCCCTCACCATGGTCTCCAACGAGAGAACGTCCACGCCCAGGACCGCAACGAGATCCCGGCGTTGACTCGCCCACGCAGGGCACTCCACCAACGTGTGGAGCGCCGTGTCTTCGCCAGGATCCTCGCAGTGCTGGCACTGCGGCGTTGTCTCCCGGTGGATGCGCCACAGATATTTACCGAAACACCCGTGTCCGGTAACCATCTGGCACATCCGGTAGGAGAGGTCCCCATGGTCCCTCTCCAACCACTCCTTCATGATCGGTCTCACCGCCGCAATGGTGGATTCCCCCCACCTTGGGTGCTCAAGTCGCACCCTCCATGTCTCCATGAGTTCCTGGCGGAGCAGGGACCGCTGAGCCCTGATTTCTCGGGGCTCCGGCCTATGGCCCCGCTCCAGCGCCTCCATGCGCCACTGGTACAGCAGCGCAAGGGCTCTCGCTTCCAGGTCCCATGGAGGGGTCCCGGCTCTGCTAAATAACCTAGCTAGTGCAAACTGCTTAGGATTTTTTTCGTTACTTGACATGTATATTTGAACGTTATCTGGATTTAATTTTTTTTGTTTTCCTGTAACCACATTCCATTCTTCTTCATCATTCATATCATCAGCCCTGTCTCTTTTTTTTCTTGCCTCTCTGGTCGTTTCATGTACTTCTGCATTTACTAAGTTCTTACTATGTATGTTTTCCATTCCTTCTGTCAACTCCTCCTGATCGCTTAACGGAAGATCATTCATTGTAAGCCTATATCCATTCTCCAAGTCTATATTTATTTCATTCATTTGTTGTTATTACTAAATCAGCTGGCCGCAGGTAGCCGCATAACGGTACCTCGGTGCGACCGAGAGTAATGAAAGGATGCGAGCGCGCACTACGCAGGTAAACAATTAATAAACGGAACTAATATGCACACGTCTATCTCGAACGAATACCGAACGAGCACTCACCAGGTGTAATTATATTTTAAAAGTTTAAGAGACCTACAATATTGCAAAAAACTATTGAATGTGTCAGGGTAGTATTGAAAGTAAAATGGTATTTAAATAGTATTTTTTTATATTATATTATATTATTTTTATTCAATAGTATTGTGTAATCATGAGGCAGGTGTATGGGATACCTAACATTCGTCAATGATGGACTGCGTAACAATTATTATAACACCCATAGTTAGGTATTACATTATATTGCAATATTTTGACCTATTTTGAAGTTATTTATTAAGTATACCTACGTTATATTTTCTCTAGGTGGTCATTTGTGGCGAATACAATTATTCGGATCCAAAAATCCAAGACGAAGTAGAAGCATTGACGCAAAAATTAGAAAATACATCGTATATTTCTAACTCACTGTACACAGAGTCGTGGCTACGGACCTTCGTCGACTATGTATCAAGAAATAACGATTACCTAAACGTGACAATTGATGACGAGGACGACTTCCTTCGAAACTTAAAAGAAGTGAGTATCCAATTTATTCTGGTTTCATACAGCGCCACACGATTGTTAGATAACTATGTCCATACCTATCGAATGTCAATGCTATCAGCGTATGGATGAAGAGTGCGGTTCAAGATTTTTTATTGCAAAGTACCGAAATCACTAAAATAAATATTGGGCGTCCTAATCTCTGTATTTTCAGTGATTTTTTTCTTTCAAGAATTATGTAGGTACGAGAGAACTGGGGTGTGTGTTGGGTAACCTCTTCGAGTGTCGCTCCGATTCCGATCCCGCTGCAGTCCGGGGGGAACGGAATCGGAGCGGCCGGTACACCCTGGGCCGCGGTCAATGGCTTCCCCTTCAACCCTTCATAGGGTTGGCATTGATCGTCGGCCAATACCCAACGTGGCGGGAACACATCGCTCTCCGTACTCCTCTGCTTTCAGAGGAGACAGGATGAGCGATGCTGTTAGTGGTGAGATGGCCCAGGGTCAGTCGAGGTGCGAGGGATATGCTCTATGGGTAACCTTACACCCCGGCGTCTGAAGACCCGAGACGGCGTGCGGTTTTAGTCGGTGCAAGCCCGACATAACCGCCCCCGCTGGCCGGCGGGGGGGTATCCGAAGGGATTTCCGCACGATAAAAAAAAAAGAAAAAAAAAAAGGTACGAGAGAACTGTATTAAAATGTAGTGCTATCAAATAATTCATTTGTATTGTATATTTCGCATCGGACTCCGGAGTCTACGTCCTCCTCTCCTTGATTTGGCTTATACGGCTTCTACACGAGCGACTACCGTCTGACCGCCCAACCCCGAGAGGATCTCGTCCGTCAATCAGCAGGTGCACCGGCTTCCAGGTGAGGTTCGCTTGGCCCCGAAGGTCTTGGTGGGCACACCCGTTATGTCTATCAGCCATGTAGGTACTTAAATCGTTATAATTTATTTCAATTAAATTTTTAAGCATTTTGTATGCTTACTTTTTTCTAAAGATTTAGATCAGAAAAAGAGAACATCTAGGACGGGACTTGAACCCGCGACCAGTCCCTTACAGGGGGAATGCTCTGACCAACTGAGCCACCTAGACACGTCCCAGATATTCGAAATTCTCCGATATATCTTATACGTCTTAAGGCGACGTTGAAGCCATCTACCGTAATTCTTGCGAACTACGGAAACAATGAATAACTTTACAGTCATTTTTAAACATTGTTTTTTTTTTTTTTTTTTAACCAGTTTTTTTTTTTTTAAACATTGTTTTGTTGTTTCGTTATAATTTTTCAGTTATGGTTGTTTCCTGCAAACCCATTCTCCCTAGATGTGAAATTCAACGAAGAAGGCAATAGAATTGTCGCATCTAGATTTCTGATTCAGGCAGTGAACATCAGCGGTACGAATCATGAAAAGGAAATGGTGAAAGCTCTAAGAAAAGTCGTTGCACAGTCTCCTCTAAACGCTTCGGTGTTTCACCCGTATTTTGTATTTTTCGATCAGGTAAGTTTGATAATGGATATAACTTTTTGTTTCGAGAATGATGTCTATTTAACCCGAAAAGTAACGTGAATGCGTAATTTGGGTTCCTTAATATAGAATTAGGTAATACACAAACAATCCATATCACAAGTTTAGTGTAATGGTACCAAGTCTTCGCGTTTGACTACTGTACCAAGTTACAACACAACTGTACGGTTGTGGCAACATAGTTCAATTACGTTGTTCGATCAATCGCACAATGAAGATTTTTAAATACACTGTTCGATCGGTCGCACGATGTAGAATTTTATATCCTCATAGTTCGATCAGAACCCATCGCCCCTTCTGGGGCATGTGCTGGTTTCTTGGTACACTTATCAAGTTGAATAGATAAAAATGCATTTTGGTCAGCCTAGGTTAGACGTGGTACCATCACACAAGCTATACTTCGTGTGGGTCAAGATGGTGCTGTGTCCTAGTCCTAGAGTATTATTTTTGATTACACCAGCTGATTACATTAACCAAGTCATAATTTCACATCTTAATTTTATTTTTTATTTCATTGCAGTTCGAGCTTGTGAGACCAACATCTCTTCAGAATTTATGCTACGGTGCCCTTATGATGATGATTACCTCGTTCATATTCATTCCTAATATCCTGTGTTCGTTGTGGGTGGCCTTTAGTATTATATCCATTGAAATAGGTGTAGTCGGCTACATGGCTCTCTGGGATATCAATCTCGATTCAATATCCATGATTAACTTGATCATGTGCATCGGTTTTTCTGTAGATTTCACCGCTCATATTTGTTACGCTTACATGGCGTCTAAAGCGAAAACCGCCGATGAAAAAGTTAGCGAATGCCTGTACTCTCTCGGACTGCCAATAGTACAAGGATCGTTCAGCACCATCCTCGGCGTCGTCGCTTTACTCTTAGCTGATAGTTACATATTCTTGGTATTTTTCAAAATGGTATTCATGGTAATATTCTTTGGGGCAATGCATGGCCTCTTCTTATTGCCAGTACTACTATCACTATTCGGCCCTGGCTCCTGTTCAAGGCAGAAAAGTGATATCAAAGTGACTAAAATAGATTACCCTAACGCCTATTGTGTACCACATCCTCAATTAGTATTAAAGGACCAAATGTATAATGGGAAAAATTCAAACCCAAACGGTGTCTACAAAATTTACGGGGATGATAAAGATCTTGGACTAGGCACGTCCGGTGAGGATACGAGTGAAAGCAGTTCAAATCAGTCGCAACGTCGACAAATCGCTGACGAAGAGAGCAGCAGGAAAAAGTATGACATTGGTTGGAAGAGATCCAATTACTGTCAGAGCTCGAGTCAATTCCAGCCATCCGGCGAATTAGACATTTACGGTCAAGATATGGAGCGTACTTGGCAACGACAGCGCTGCGACGACAATCACAGAGATTTTGAGAATTACCGGAAGCCCCAAGGAGCGCCGAGAATACGTGATGACGATTGGGTGTCACCACGTAAGACAAGCGACGCGGGCCCCCGCCGCGATGTCAACTACAGGGTAACGCGCGCTCATTCGCAACACAACATTCACCGGTCGCGTGCCCCGCGCCGCTCCAATTCACATCACAACCTAGAACATTTAGACTATGTGGCCGAGATGCGCTTTCCCTGACAGTGAATCTCTAAATAATATTAGAAATTAATCAAGTGCTCAATTTACGGACCAAAGTGGTAAGCTACCTTCAGTAGACAGTCTCCGTGTAAAATAAAGGGACAATAAGTTATTTAAGGACGTTTCTACATAGAGACTACCAAGTGAAGTTTTTGATTATTAAAATATATATAAACAAAATTGTCAATGGTGGCAATTCTCTTATTACAAAATATTAACTACAATTATTGAATTTGACAAAATTAAAATATTTTTTGTCCTCGCGTAGTCAAGTATTTGTTATAAGACAATTGACATCAATATTTAGTATAAGTAAAGCTTTGCCAAGCCTTATGCCAAAATCGGATAGTTGCTAATAATGTGAACACTTTATATATCTGAAGATTGTTGTCTTTCATGTATAAAAAGTGTGTTAGTACACCAAAGTACCTTGGTTCAATAACTATGATTATGTAAGTACCGAGTTATTTTCCCGAATCAAACGAAATTGAAATGGGTCGAATAATGTTCTACAAGTGAAAAGCCAAAAAGTCAGGAGAATAATTGTATTACTTCAAATTGTTACCGATAGTTTTATAAAAGAAATCATGAATTTGATTTTCGCCCTTATTCACGCTTTAATTCGTATTCACCCCATTTTAATATGTAATTGTTAATAGTGATGTATTTTATTATAGGATTCAAGATTTTGGTAAAAGGCTGAACATGTCGAGGTTAAGATATATCAGTTAAATATTCAAATGCCGCCGAAAACTATACGATTTTGCTTATTTTAGGGCTGTTACAAATTAATCAAGTGTATCCCAATATTAATTATTCCATGCTCTCTTTAGAAAAAAATTGAAAATGTCGGTATGACATGTAGCTACCGGATAACGTTTACTTGGAATTTTGTGATATAATTCTTCAACTATAAAGAAATCTATTAGAGAATCTAAAAAATCAACACAAATTTATACTTTCCAGACTACGACCTACCCCACATTGACATTGGGGTAGGTCGTATTCATTATTTTTTTACACTATATTATTTGTTAAGAGCAAGTGAAACGAAACTTTTTACAAAATAATTTATTAAAACTAGTTCCTACAACCTACTTACAATACATTTTCTGTCAGTAACACTTGCTTTGTACTATCATACCTTAGTTTGGCAACATTAGATTCTAAAATAGTCTACTAAGTTATATTAGCGTGATAAAAAAAATTGGGACTGGTGATAATTAGTGGTGTGTATGATAATTCATTTAAAAGTGTCCGTGAGTATAGAAATCAAGCTTTAACTATTACCTGTGTGTGTGGGTTATGCAATGTTTATACGAAGATAGGATAGCATTTTTACTATGTATTAGAGGCGCCAAGAGATAATCCACTCGGAAAATATGCAGATATGCAGATGTGTTATAGTAATCCCGAGCTACAATATGACCAATATTGCCAGTCGCTATTGTGACCAGACCCCCTCTCCCACCCTTGTTAATATTGTTAGCATACCTCAAGAGGCTATTGAGTTAAATCATATAATTTTAGTAAAGACAAGTGTTTAATGGCTGTCATATTAGAAAATTCGTAAATAAAATATTGCATAGATACATAATAAGACTTTTTAATCATATCTTAATTGAAATGGTAAGCTTCAAAGAAACTCCAGACCTAAAACTTTTAGAATCTCTGTATCTCACGGAATGGTCGTAGAAAGAAGTTTTAGGCCCTGAGTTTCTTTGAAGGTTAAAATATCAATTAAAATGTATGTAATTAAGTCTTATTGTGTCTGTATGCAATAGTTTTTTTATGGATGATCTAATATACACCCATTAAACACTTGTCTTTACTTGTCAATAGCCTTTTCAGGTAGGGGTGAGGGTGAGGGGTCTGACGACAATATCGACTGGCAACATCGGTCATATTGTAGCCCAGGATCACTACAACAGATATCCAAGGCAGAATGCGGCCTGCATATTTTCCGAGCGGATTGTCTCTTGGCGCCTCCTTTTACAATAAAAAAATTACTTATAAGAAAAAAATAATAGGTAAATCAAATTATAAAAAGGAATGTGTATGGTTTCGTCTTTTTTTACCGAAAATGTTGACATTATAATTGACGTCACAAAATGTTCATGACATCTTGTTTATCTTTCCATATTTGAATACATTTAGCTAGAAAATCTACGAAATGCATACATTTCGTAGATTTTCTGATCGTTTTAAAGTTACAATCTATCTCTGAATATCAGAGTACTGATCGCCTAATAGTATATTTCTGTCCTATCCTGGGTATGACCTGTTACTGTAAATATTAGTTGTGATATTATATCTTGATGCCATGTTCCATTCTCATGTCACATTCCGTATTGACTTTTACTTTACGAGTTATCTAACAAATACTTTTGTCTCACAAGACAGTGTTGTGTCATTGCATTTGTGGTTATATTATAACTTCAAGGGACTTTAGTATTTGTTCCGTGTTTAATATTGTAACGTTTTTGATCGCTAGCGGTCGCTGATCATGACTGAATAATGTAAATATTACCTGTTTTACAATAAATAAAAATTATTTTAAGTATGTACTTTTTTTATTTATTTTATATGAATGTTATGATATATCATTATCACAATATAGATAAAGACAGTAGCAATAAAATCAAATAGTTCGCTAACGTCACCTTAAAACATAAATAACACTGGCTATGTACTACAACATCATATATATTCTGTAGAAAAATATGATACGAATTGATCACAATAATTGTTACGATTCACAACAACTCTTCAGTTCTGTAAAGTAACAATAGGCATTTTGTTTATGCAGGCTTATCATAAACTATTTTTAAAATTTGACTACATAACAGAAGTAAGTCCTTTGTTTCGAACTGGTCACATAAGTAATCTCTGATAAATGATAATCCTTTACTTTTATCATTACTTGAGTTGTTTTCCTTTTCAAGTATTTGGTTGATAACAACTCGAGTATCCAAAGGTGTAATTTTCTTCACCAACAAATCAGTTACAGTACTTAATAGTAGCTTTTCGCTTAGATGTTGAATAGAAGACTCTTCTAAACATTCACCAAGTGCTTCCACAAAATCGGATTTCTGAAAAATAAATTTGACACTATTACACCAATTGCATGTGTACAGAAGATGGACTGAAGATGAAGATGGACTGAGGGTGGACAGCCCGTCACTACTAATATGCTCGAGAAGGTAAATCGCTTCTCTAGAGGCTTACTTACTTAGGCTTACTCTACTCCATAGGCCAAGACCTATCCTCACAGGAAATATTAATAAATGTAATATCACCACCTGACATATAAGTAGTAATAAGTGTCCCCCATTCCCTCACAGCATGTCGGAAAACGGTGTGTAGGGATCTGCGTTGTTTGTGAGAATGGACAACACTATACTTTGTCACCTCAAGGCTGAATTCTAAAAGATCAATGAATTACATTGAGTAATATGTGAGAACCTAGTTTAGTTGAACTTCAAATTATTTACCCTTATCAAATCTGACCTTAGCAGGCATGTACAAATAATTAAGAAATTCTTACCTCTGATAAACATGATTTTATGATATCTTTAGATGATTTGCTGCCCGATTCATTAGTCTGTGCTGCACAATGTTCAGTTAACACAGCTTCTGTTTGAGCGGCAAATACTCTCGTAGGAATTTTCTCAGTCTGCATTTCTATCTCAATAGATTCAATATTATCTGTCTGTATTTCAATATTGCTAGTTTTCTTCTGTGATTCAGACATTGACTGGGCATGTGATTCAGACATTGACTGGGCAAATTCAGTCTCCTCTATGGTCAAGATTTCAGCTTGTTTAGAAGCATAATCTGTTAACACTTTTTTAGCCACTGTCACCTTCGGTGCCTTAATGCACAATCTGTTCACTTCAAGCTCTGTCAGTTTTGCCAAATCTCCAATAGTTTCTATTGTCCCCTGTAGTTCTTTTATGAGTAATGTCTTCATAGCAGGCGATGATAATTCACTAGCAATATTTTCTATTGGATCATTACAGCCCAATAAATCTGGGCAAATAGGATCAGTATTGTTTAATTCACTAGTTCTAATAACTTCGGCTATAGGCGTTATGTCCAAAGAAAATGCTGGTGTGTCGTCAGGAATAATTATGATACCATCCCCTTCAGAGAAACTTTCTACAGTTTTAGTAAGCACAGTGTCTAACTTGAATACATTGTCTAATCTCTTTGGCGATTTTTGAGGTGTGTATTGACGCAACTGTCTCTCAAGACGTTTATGCGCGGAATTTTGTGGAGATCGTAAAACGCCCGGTTCTATGTACTTCTGCACTGAAATCGTAGTTGATACAGGTGGGTCATGGAAACTCACTCTCTTTCTCTGAAAAGAGAAAGTGATTTAATTCTATTACTTTAAATAGTTTTAAATAATGTTCTACATTTTTATACTTACTTTGCTCGCTGGTGATATCATAGCGTCGTCAGTGATCTCTGCAAGTTTCCTCTTTAAAATAGGCCCGGATGGACTGCAGTCGACGGCGGGTAGCGATCTTCTAAACTTTAGGAAATTATCACTGTCATCATTATCACTTATACCATTACTACTCTCTGCATTTTCACCGACTGAATTGTACAAAATTCTCAAATTCCTTCTTGCCGGCGTATTTGTTGAGTTTTTCTTAACATCTTCCGGCTCGTTTCTCTCTGGATTAACGATAGCTTGAACTTTCTCAGGCACACATAAACCTAACATTTGCGCTGCTCGACCCCCAGAACGCACCTGAGGCCTGTTTTTCTTAAGTGATAACGAAGAATTAGGGCTAGTATTTGTCACGCTAATTTCACCTCTTGGTGGCGACTGGTCTCTTTTATCAGGTGATACTTTATCTTCAGTGAAAACTTCAGGAGAGCCACCTTTATCGAAGGGTTCCCCATTGCTATGTACAGGAGACGTCAATTTTATTACCACAAAGTCACTACTAGTCTCGGGTGAGGGAGATTTTTTATTACGATCGGGACTCATAGTTTTAATAGGTGAAATTTCTACAGTGTTATTTAAAAAATCTTTCTGCCTCTGTGCTTCGTCTTTGAATGGCGAGGATGCGCTACTTGCTGATTCTCTGTCTGCAAAAGCTGATTCAGCTAATGTTAATGTAGTATTATCTACAGTATTATTATCCATTATTTTATCTAACACAATTACATCTTTATCCACACTGAGTGCATCATGTTCCTCGCTACATGTCTCAGGTATATGGTTTTCTATAATTTTTTCAAGGGATATTCCAGTAGTTTCATGAATATCGTCAATATTCATAAAATGTTTGGGATCTGTAGGTTGAGTGTCTGCTTCAGCTATTTCTTGAGATTCTGGTCCTACAATAGGGACTTCGCTGGCAAAAGTCAAAACCGGTAAGCCGCTGTTAACTAATATAACATCTTCAGAAGTATTTATGTCCTCCAAGGGCTCCGTATCCATATTTTCAGTCAGATAGCCTTGGCTGTTTTCCACTAGAGCAGTTTTATTTATAGGCAATACACTATCATCTTTACTCTCAGCATTGCCTGATGCTGACTTAACATCCACTTTAACAGGATCTAAGATGCTTTGCGAGTTATTTACAACAAGTGCAACTTTGTTTGATGATTTCGTCAATTTTTCTACACAAACTACAGGAACTTTAAGCGGAGTCTTCCTTGAAGATTTTACTGATATCGTAGTTATAGTAGAATCCTGAGAACTTTCTATAACATCTTCAGAATTAGGTAGTTCATCAGAAAACGATGTTTGTTCTCTCAGTTCAGAATTCCGTTCTTGACTTGACTCTACTACAACCGAAGACGAAGAAGTATTTTGAATTTCTTTATTTTTTTCTATTATTTTCTTGTCAGTTTTTTGGGTTGCTAAGCTTGCAACTTTAGATTTATTTAACTTATCTGCTAAGCTCTTCCTTCGGCCAGTGACCACAGTTTCTAAAACTTTTCTGGTCAATCGTTTTCCTGATTGTATTTTTAGAAAAGGGTGACCTTCAACCGTGTCTATAGCTAACTCTTTCTCAATTCTGGACTTTTTGGTAGTACTTTTCTTAGTTGTTGATTTCTGTTCATCCACTTTATGAGACTGTTTAGGGGTTGTAACATCTTTGCTTTCTTTAGACTGTTTGGGGGTTGAAAGCTCCTTACTTTCTACATCAAGGGTTGACTGTTCTTTAACATTTTTAGTTGAAACCTGTTTTGATATCTGTTTAGATGGTTGAGGAGTTGTTATATCTTTAATGTTCTT
Source organism: Cybosia mesomella (assembly GCA_946251805.1). Classification (NCBI taxonomy): domain Eukaryota; kingdom Metazoa; phylum Arthropoda; class Insecta; order Lepidoptera; family Erebidae; genus Cybosia; species Cybosia mesomella. The sequence goes on along the minus strand of OX276394.1, from coordinate 13,211,390 downwards.
AGATGTAGTAAGAGTTGATACTCCTATAATATCATTAGATGTGGTCGGAATTGATATGTCATTGACATCTCTTAATGTTTCAGGAGCTGGTAAATTTTGAATGTCTTTAGATATGTTGGGTGTTGACACTTCCTTATTATGTTTGGTCACAGTAACTGTTGATATTTCTTTGTCAGACCCTTGTTTCACGTTACATACTGTTGAGCTTGACATTTGTTTTACATCACTAGATTTTGTAGGTGTAGATACTTGTGTAAATAATTTAGATGCAATAAGAGTTAAAACTTCTTTGTCAACTTTAGAAGTCTTAGGAGTAGACACGTCTTTCACGTCAACTGATATATTGGAGACCAATGTTTCTTCGCAATTTAAAGAAGTTATCATTTTATTCTCTTTTCTAGACGATTTGGGAGTTGATGATTGCCCAACTCCTGCAGGTGTTTTTGGAATTGCTTCTTCCGTAGCTTCTTTAGACTCCGTAGCAATGCAAGATGGGTTAGGTAGGTATGTTGTGGCACCATCACTAATAACTGAGACTAGCTGTGACCCTGCGTTTTTTTCTTGACATTTGCTCATTTCATCATCAATAATTTCATCTATTTGATCATTATTTTCACTGGCCATATTTTGGTCATTACAACTCAATATGTCCAAATCAGCAACATCTACCGGATTCCTTGATTCATTTGTCTCCTTATTTTCCGCCGTGATATCAACGATCAAAATGTCTCTTGTACCAATATATTGGTTATTTTTTGATTCAGTTACATGATTTGATTGCTCTAATTCCTGGTCTAATTGTAGCTCTGGCAATGAATTACGGCGTTTTTTAGCGGTCAGTAACTCTAAATCTTCAAACTTTTTAGGTTTTCTTTTCACTCGCGAGGGTCTTTCCGCTGACAATAAAGGTGCAGAATTAATAAGATTCGATATTGAATTTTTAATAGACGATGGTGTTTTACTATAATTGTCATTTTTACTTAGATCTTCAGTCAAATCTTTGTTTTCTTTTTGTAAACCAGAACTCTCTATTAAATTCCTCATATTCCGGAAGACTCGGTCTTTCAAAGCCATACGAGGTGATTGAGAATTCTTAGTTGCTGGAGTAGAAGCCTCCAGTTTAGTAACATTATCTTTAGATGGTAGGTCTTTCGTACTAGTGAGTTTCTTGTCATTTTCTGAAAGTATTGTTTCCAAAATTTTTGGAACCACATTAGTACTAGGCAACTTTTTCAGAATTTCTGCTGCTGACTCATTACTGCCTGGTTTAGAAGACTTGCTTTCTGATTTACTACTGGAAGTAGTGTCTTGTGAGTCAGTCTTCCATGACGTAAGTTTAAATTCATCTTGTGATTGCGATAAATCCTGATATAAGGCCGGAATGTCTTCGCGTTTCCTTTGTAGTTTTTCTTTTTGGTTTTCTGTTAATTTTTTGGGATTAAATTTCCAATTTGAATTTACTACAACATACTCTTCACCATTTTCTACTACAGTGTTTACAATGCTTACTTCTTTTTTCTTCGGCTGTTTAGTAACATCCTTTATCTTTGGTGAGGTGAATTTATTACTGTCGGAAATGTAATCAGCATCTTTAACAGATGGCCGAAGTTTTGGGTCTTCAATCATTAAATTTTCAATTAAATTTTTCACTTTATTATAATTGACATCAGTGATTTTAGTGTTAGAGAATATGGACTTCATTGCAGAAAGAAATATACTTTGTGTCAAGGAGTGTTCAGATAATAGAGGAGAACATCTTAATAAGTGATAAGTCATAGCTGGTATGAGTTTCGAATATGATTCCACAGCAAATAATGTTTCCAACGGTTTTAATAAATTTGCAATTAAAAGCCATATGTGGGTGAGCTGAAACAATTTTATAATTATATTCTTTATTTTCAGTATACATATAAGAATCAGCAATACTTTAAATACGATAATAGAGCTTTTATCGTATTTATACTATAAAGACGACAATACTATAAATACGATAATAGAGCTTTTATCGTATTTATACTATAAATACGACAATACTATAAATACGATAATAGAGCTTTTATCGTATTTATACTATAAATACGACAATACTATAAATACGATAATAGAGCTTTTATCGTATTTATACTATAAATACGACAATACTATAAATACGATAATAGAGCTTTTATCGTATTTATACTATAAATACGATAATAGCTCTATTATCGTATTTATAGTATCTAATATAAAATCAATGGGGCATGCCCCATTGGGCATGCCCTTATACCGCATTAGCTTGGAAACTAGTGTCGCCAAACACATTCAAAAATTACATGGTATATACCCTATTACACCAAAATGAGTGACGGGATTAGTCATCATTTTCGACAGATAACAAACCGAAAAGTAAATTTCCGCCACATACTTCATTTACTCATTTATTCTTTAAAAAAAAATTAGATGGTAACTTCTAGGGTCGGATACATAAGACATAGAAGACTCAAGACATCCGAAAGAGGAATGAAGTGCAAGATTTTGCAAGGTAACAAGGTTTAAAGGGCCAACATGAAGGCCGCCCACCGACCCGAAAGAGGAGAGACGAGGGATGTTCCGCAAAAGTCGCGGGACGGATCGTCGATCCGGCGTCCCCGATGAAAATAATAGTAGCATAGGTGTACCAGAACTTTCCTTCAATTAAATCGGTTCAAAACGCAAACTTGGTGTTCTTACTTACAGTCGACTCCGATTCTGACGGCTGTTTGCATGTTTGAGTTAAGACATGTAGCACATTTTTAACACAAACTAAAATAAGGGCAGTGATAGTATCATTGACATTCGTAGTTACTATACACATTATAGCCACAACTCTATCAACCAGCATCGGCATAAGTGGCCCAAAGTATTCATAGCTTGTAATACCTTTTGTGAGGTTCAATAGCAAGTTAATTTCTTTTTCACATGCCATACCTGTAAATGATATAAGGACATTTTTAATAATTGTCATTGACATGCATAAAGCATAAAGCTATCAATGTTCGAGCAACATCATATTACTAAAGAGTCATCAAACACCCGCCAAAGTAACAAGCTGTACCCAAGTTGCCTCATTAACATAAAATGTACAATTTTGATATAATAATTCTAACTAGGCTCTGCATTAGAATTATAAACATTAAAAATATTGGTAACAAGAACAAAACTGGCACATAGTATCAAAGAGTTATGAGATAACAAAAATTAATATGAAAATTTTAAAAATAAATTTATATAACCTAATTTTTTTACTTCTTGAAAAGAAAAAATGTGCGAATTTTGTTCGTATGTTATTTTTGTCTCACTGGTTTTACAATGATCTGTAGATTTGAACAACAGCCACCAAGATTACAGTGAGTGGGTCTTGGGCCGAGTCTGAAGCTTGTTGACTACTGACGGGATCACTTCTGAATGCCTTTTCTAATCATCTGTTGCTATAATGGATGCTTCATACATATATACAATAATGTTAAATTTAACTCACAATTATTCTCAGTGAACTTATGCTTCAACACAGCCAGTACCACACACACTTTGAAGTATACAAACTCAGTTGTGTCAGGAGTATTAGTTACAGTAACCAACATTTCTGACACCTCTTTCTCAATATCAGTCCCATTCAGTTTTGGATATAGCAAATCATATGTTGTATACCATGTCATTGCTGGAATTTTAAGCTGAAAAATAAATTATGTTGGTAAACGGAAATATTGAATCGTTTTTAAAATCTGATGATGATGGTAACCATTTTTAAGGACTAATTACTATAGTTTAAACACCGAACTGAATATTCAGACCCTACTTTTCGATAAATTATTTTATGATAGGTAATGCTGAAACACATTTTCTTTATTTTATTTTATTTATTTTATAAAGAATATTAGTAACCAAAATTACTAATATTCCCCTAACCCTGTAGAGCTAAGCTAAATTTGATTATGTTAGGCGTTCACATCGGAATTAGAACCGCTCGATTGTAAGGACGATTCCTTAACCACTAAGCGATCAATGTTTGAGTTATGTAACCAATTCTTTTTTTGATATGTTCACTTCAAATTCATTAAAACAAAAGAAACGAAAGATGTAAGCCAGGATCGTCTTTGCTTACCCTAATGGGTAATACACGTAACTACATGTTTATGGAGAAGTTTAATGACAATACTTATACTGTGCAAACATAACTAGTATTTTTTACTAACTGTTGCCCACATGAATACTAGTCCTGCGCCCCACAGGAACCTATTCCCGGAATAAAAAAGTAGCCATGCACAATTTCAGAATTTATTTTAAATTTGGCACACCCAAATATCATCCGGCTTCGTTTAACCGTTTTCCGTGAAAAAGTGACCAACCTCTAGACACATCCATCCATCCTCACAAACTTTCACATTTATAGTATAAGTAGGATTCACAAAAATATATAGATAAGTACATACTTTTGTAAACAATTGGAATGATTTTATTGGCCATAACATCATATTGTAAATCATCAGTGCATCACTGTGATATTCTGATTCATATGTAGATTCGGCCAGAGCAGTCCACAATAACAGTGCATAATCATTTCCAGGCATGTCAGCTAAAAGCCAATATATGATGGTTTTAGGAATGCAAACTTCCTCATCAAACATCAAATTAGTGACTTCTTTAAATTTTGCAATCAGTTCTTTGGCATGTAGGCTGAAATATCAAGCACATCATTTTACATCATGTACAGTATATAATTTTCGTTTAATATATAGCTATCAAAACATGGCTAGGGTAATCCCACCAAGATCTTTGGGCCCAAGCTGACCTCACCTGCAAGTTGGCGCATCTGCTTAACAGATGAGGCTCTGGTGCAGGCTTCCCTCTCAGGGCTGGGAGGTCAGGCAGTATTCCCTCCCCGAAAAGCCAACATACTAATCAAAAACAATAAGCGGACCTCAGGCTCCAGAGTGCAAACTTTGAATGCAACTGGGTTATCAATAACGAGGATGATGACGAAATACCTATGAAAACAATATTGTATTATTTTTTTTTATTTTTTTATACATTTTCCGTCAATTGACTGCACCCCGCTGGATGGTGAGAAGCTAGGGTGAAGTCCAGAAGATATGGGCCACCATCCCAGATGCTGACGATCCCAAAATGGTAGCCCCTACCTTGACGGCCTCAAAAGATGCTTTTTCACGCCCCGCTTGAAGAACCCGGGATTGTAAGAAGAAGGAAACACGTGCGCGGGCAGAGCATTCCAGCTCTTTATCGTGCGACAAAGAAAGGAAGCACCGAACCGCTGAGTTCGGGACTGAATGGTTTCCACCGTGTGCGGATGGCATCGCAGTCCAGCACGTGTTGTTCTGGATCGAAATGGAGAAGGTGGGATCAGTTGAAAGAGCTCGTCAGAACACTCGCCGTGGTAGAGGCGGTAAAATACAGCCAGAGAGGCAATGTCTCTACGCAGCTGCAGAGGTTCCAGGCTGTTGGTAATCGCTGGACTCCCAATGATACGGATGGCACGCCGCTGCAATCTGTCGAGAGCGTCTAATAAGTACTTTGCGGAGCCGTCCCAGAGATGAGAGCAGTATTCCACGCAGGGGCGAATTTGTGTCTTGTACAAAAGACACCGCTGCTCAGGCGTGAAAAACCGTCTCACCCTGTTCAGAACTCCGAGTTTTCGTGAAGCTGTTTTGATGACGCTCTCGATGTAGTTTTTATTGTTCAGTTTGCAGCGAACGTCCATTCCGAGCATGTTAAGGTGGTCTTGCAGTGGTAGCGGTGTGTTCTGAAGAGTTGGGAGAGGAAGGAAGGAGGATACTTTGGCTGTGAACGCGGACGCTTGTGTTTTCTTGGCATTGAACTCGACCAAGTTCTCAGACCCCCATTGGGAAATGCGGGTCAGGACCTGGTCGAGCTCAGTGACAAGTTGTCGTCTGTTTTCTTCAATATCGGTCCGCTTGGCCGCAGGGTGTCCGTAGTATCCCCCATGCAGAGTGCTATCGTCTGCATAGCAATGAATGCTGCCAGTAGACAGCATGTCATTGATATGCAGAAGAAAGAGAGTGGGTGATAGGACGGACCCCTGAGGTACGCCAGCATTAACCTGCATGAACTCTGAAGCTCGGCCGTCACAGAGAACTCGGATGCTGCGCTCATGCAGGAAGCTGGTAACCCAATTGCACAATCGAGTAGGCAGACCGTAGGCCGGAAGCTTGGAAAGAAGCGAGCTGTGCCAGACTCTATCGAAGGCTTTGGCGATATCAAGGCTGATAGCCAATGACTCGCCATGCCTGTCCATAGCCTCACCCCAGAGATGTGTGACGTACGCCAGAAGATCACCCGTTGACCGCTTCGGTCTGAAGCCATATTGCCGGTCATTAATTAATGAGTGATCTTCTAGGTAACGCATGAGCTGTGTGTTTATAATATGCTCAAACACTTTACAGAGGACTGAGGTGACAGCTATGGGTCGATAGTTGCCCGGGTCCGACCGGTCTCCCTTTTTAGGGACCGGTTGTATGTTCGCCTCCTTCCAAGCCCGCGGGACTTTTCCTGAGGAATAGGACAGGCGGTACAGCCGTGTTAGCGTTGGAGACAACTCCGCTGCACATTTTTTTAGGAAAAACGCAGGAATACCGTCAGGTCCACTGGCTTTCCGGATGTCGAGTGACTGTAGGGTTATTCGAACGTCGCATTGCCTGATGCGAATATCCATTGAGTGGTCGCAGCTGGGTAGCGTTGGTGGCTGTAGTCCACAGTCATCGACACGGGAATTAGCCGCGAAGAGGTTAACCAGCATGTCTGCTTGCTCTTGCGGCTCGTGAGCCAGTGAACCATCAGGGTACCGTAGTGGCGGTAGCGAGGGCTGGCAGAAGTTGGATTGCACGGCTTTGGCCAGTCGCCAGTAGCCGCGGCTGCCTGCGGGATGCGACATGAGTTCTTGACCAAGCCGTGCTATGCGCTGAGCATCCGCTCTAATGTATGCCCTCTTGCAGTCCTTTGTGGCTCTGTTATACGCCGCCTTGAGGTGACCCACATTTGGATCGCGCACTGCGCGTGCCCTGACCCAGGCCTTTGAATTTAGTGATTTATTCTCTTCATCCAAGATAGAATGATAAATATATATTATAGTTAATATGTAATAAATTAATAGATGTGACTCCTATGCACCAGTCGCATTTAAAGCTCGCACTTTGGAACCCAGGGTTCGCTACTCCTCCTTTTATTGGTTTGATTTATGGGAGCAAACTTCCATACCTAAGAAGAAAGCCTGCACTGACTACCTGTCTCGTCCGTCAATCACAGATGAGTTTGGCTTGGGCCCCAAAAATCTAGGTGGGACAACCAATTTAAAGAATTTAGTGACTCATTACCCTGTCGGATTTTCTGTCTGCATCATATTGTAAAAAAAATACAATTTTTGTAGGACTCAGTAAGGATAACAATATTTTTAAGTTAAAGTTTCAATCACCTTCACTAAAAGAAAAATGTGAAGAAATTTAGCAATGATGTACCTTTTATAGAATCCATATAGTGATGAATCCAGTATAACCTTGACAATTCTCATGATAGGATCATTTGGATTATTATCGGATTTAAAGAGCTGTTTAATTTTGGTATCCTCTTCAAATAGTGATAGTATGAGGATGTTAAATGTAATGTCCAGAAACTCATTGTTAGATTTACACTCCTGTGGTAAAATAAACAATATATTTAAACCAAATCTTAAAATATAGAATATTAGAGTACAGTACAGAAGGTTACTTATTTGATACTTATCTAATAAGAATATGACACCAACTATTCATTGTTAAGGGCCCTAAATTCATTTTAGAATGAAATTAGTAACACATGTGTACCTGCACCAAGTGGGTCACTATGGATAGAATCTCAGCAAAAACATCCTTCCTTATATTATTTTCTGGAAGTTCACCAATGGTCATAAGAAATGACTTCCACAAGCATTTCATCTGCTTCTTAGTCAACCCGCAGTCATTCTTTGCTGTCCTCATAATTACTGACGTCAGTGAATAAATCCAATGATTCCAGTTATCAACCAAATGTTTCGTATTAATTATTTTACCTTTCAGTCTTGGTAAATCAGTACAACTGTCACAATTTACATGCCCAATCATATCAACTAGAGCCTCATTGCAATACTTTTTCACACTTGCAGATATCTGTCCAGGGGCAATTACTGATTTGTCCACAGCATTGTGTCTTCCAAAGCAAAAATGTAAAAAAGAAACCAATACTAAATCAAGAAATTTATCCATTTTATTTTGAAATTTTCTTATTAAATGCCACCAACATTTGAACTTAGCAATAGCTGTTTCTTCAGTTTTGGCGTTATTCGATTTGAGGGGAATAATTAGTAGTTTTATTCTTTTGTTTATATTACTTTCATTGGTTTCAGTAGAAAAGCTGTCTATGAGCACATTCCAACACTCAAAGGCCTTGCATCTATTATTTATATCAGATTTAAATGCCGCCTCCACAACAGGCAGCATGGAATTTATGGGAGTGCCAATATTGTTAAGAGATTGTGTTATTTGATGTTTGAGTAGTCGTATGAAAATGATCCATAATCTGTACCAAGCATCATTACCTGCATGTAAGAGAGTTTTCATCACAGCTGGGTATCTAAAATACAATTATTATAATTATTAACCTAATATACAAAGCACCAAGATATAAAGTTAACATTCCTTAAGGACAAATTATGATAAAACAATGTGCAAGCAAAAGACACCTTATCAGCCTTCAACAGCGACTACCCCTCATGAAATTTAATTGAATGATTGATTCCCACCCAGTGCAGATATTTGAAGAAGTCGCCGTAAGAAGTCCACTGCCGAACATAGGCCTCCCCCATTGACTTCCATTTTGACCGGTCTATAGCGGCCTGCATGCATCAGGTCATTCGTCCACCTTGCAGGAGGCCTTCCTACGCTGCGCATGCCGTCACGTGGTCTCCACTCAAGAATCTTTCTGCCCCTTGGTTCTCCGACTTGCTCTGCTATGTTGGTAACTCTGGTTCGTCTACGTATCTCCTCATTTATGATTCGATCTCGTAGAGAAACCCCAAGAATAGCACGTTGCATAGGGCGCTGTGTGACCCCGAGCTTCCTTATGAGGCCCATAGTGAGAGACCAGGTCTCCGCACCGTAGGTCATCTCTGGTAACACGTACTGATTAAAGACCTGTCCTCAATACTATTCAATATTATAATTCAATATTGTTACTTCTATTTTGACCAGGTTTAGTAGAAATAAGATACTTACTGTTTTGCAATACAAATACATTCTAATATATTGTACCAAGGTGAATTAGAAGTATAGTCTACATGTACAAGATCATCCGTCAACAACTCAAGGATTCCTACGTAAATCTTTGTATTAGAACCCACATCTGACATGTAGCTCATCACAGTCGGTATGACCCTTGAGAACCAAACTGACACTCCTTTTCCAACAAATTCTTTTTTCTTTTCCCGAGGCATTATTTTCAGTAATTGGTGCAAAAGATTACAGGCCTAGAAGAAATATATTAATTATATCAATTCTAAATTGGTATAATAAAGAGTACATCTGTCTATCTATTTAGCAATTGACCTATGTAACATCTAGGCATCTAGTCCACACAACCAACAAATAGGCTTGATTCTGGTATAGCCTCTTGTGTATACAAGTGAGAGTTTTCATATATGTACAGTAAAAGAATTAAGCAATTTTGTATAAAGGAAAAACCTAAGATGATAATGAACACAAATACATTCCCTAGGGTGCTTGTTAGCTAGCTGATTTGACTGGGTTAGTAGTATTAGCACGAGTATGGCAGCTGATTAACAAAACAGACTGGAGCCACACCTACAAGCTGGTACACTTGCTGCTTGATGGACAAAACTTTTGGGCAGACTTACCTCTTGGAGTTAGGAGGTCAGATGGCAGTTGCACCCATCATTGCACCATAAGATAAGGCAAGGTGAAAGCAATGAGGTGAAAGTCTTGGTTACAACTGAGAACCATGCTATGATGATGATTATCAATATTTAAACAGCAATCTTCTATAGCTAGACCCTATGCTGGTGGCTCATACATTTATGAAAGAAAAAATCAATGTTTAACCCTCTGAGCCACGCAACTTGACAAACGGTACGTACTCACGGTGCCCGGGCACCGGTTGGTCTCTAGCAATTTAATAACATTATTAACATACCTGTAGTCTAATATGCATAGGTGTCCTTGTGTGACAGCATAGGTTGAATATTTCTAATACATCTTGACAATGGTGTTCTGCTAGTGTTATCAGCGTGTCTTCAGGATAAGAGAACAGTGCATCAAGACACAAAGTTATCAATGACTCTACCTTACTTATTAATGCTATAGTTTTCAAGACATTAATCACTGCTGCTGCTGATGGCACTAGGTCTGGTGGAGGATCATAAATCCCTGCCTGGAAAGTTGTTTACAAACACATTATAACCTAACATTCATCATTATTTTTATTTGTTTAAAAAATGTGTATTCCTACCTTAATTTTCGACAAAATAGCCGAAATGATGTTAAGAACAGTGGGTGTGTATTTCATTGACGAAGTGTCAAGGACGCATACGGCAAGTAGCCGATTCACTTCGTCTGCACTAAAATTTTCGTCCTTTTCCAAGGCATTTTGTATTATTTTGTAATTCTGAAGTCTGGTTTTAGGATAATTCCGACTATTATCTTCCAAGTTTTCTAGTGCAAGTTGCATATTTATGCCAGTAATCGTTTCTTCCGGCATTTCTGAAATAATACCCGGACAATGCAATCACAATAAATCTAACGGTACGTAGCGGGACGATTAATAACTGAAATGTCAATCTGCGTATCAATTGCCACAAGCTAATTCGACTATAAATAGGTTAGTTTGGTTGTTAAACAAACAAATAGACGCTTTCTCCACAGAATACATTTTAAGTATCTCAGCAATAACGTTTACGAGATAAAAAAAATGTCCCTGTCCAGTCGACATAATCCATAATCTAACGTTTCACATATGCGGTTAATAGTTATAAAGAACAAAAGTTGAAGTATTTACGCACTTATATCAATATTATTAATCTTCTAGGCCACTATTTAACGTAGATATAGTGATTCAGATAATTTCAAAATCGAACTACAAACTAACATTTTGACGCTCAACACATTTCTGGCGCGAAGTGCGCAGTGTTGCCACCTTGCACAGAAAAATATCACTAGTTTTGGTCTGAAAACTCCCTAGATTTCAGGATATTTTATACTATAAAAATCTCTAGAATTGATTCAGTAATTTAAAATAAAATCACAATGTTAGTACATCAAATAATGTAATTGTAACATAATAATTTGTAAAAGCTAAAAATCAACATCAAATGCTTCTACTGGTACTTCTTCATCATCTTGATTTGGAGCCATATAACTTCCAGATGTAGAAGGTTGAGATGGATCATCACTTTCGTCAAAATTTTTCAGATAGATTTCGATGAAATCGATCTACCTATTGGTTTCTTGACTACTGTCGAATTTTAAAAAAAATTCTTCATAACTAGAACTTAGTTATGACCCCCTGAGTCCGAAATGACCACTGGTCAAAGAGTATATATATATATCTATATATATATATATATATGTATGGTTCCACTTCCCAAAATTTGCGGCACTCTCACGGTCGCATTTTTGCCCCGATCGCTTTCAAACTGCGGTCAAAAATTGCTTGGGTGTGAGTTCGTGAACGGGTGGAATCCGGCCTAAGGGGACGGTAGGGCCTCACTTTTTGTAAAATCAGTTTTTCCTCAAAATTTCACGTTCCATGAAAGATATTCGAACCGTTCTAATTTTATCCCATAGTATACATGAATACCAACAACTTTTAATTATAAACCTATAAGATTAAAACTTTAACTAAAAGTGGAGGGGGGAAAAACCAAAATTTTTCGGGAAAAAAATCATAACTTCTAACCGGTGAACATTCTTGCTGTAGGAAACATTTTTAATCGATAGGCCATTTTTAAGTCTAAAATAAATGTTTGAAAAGTTTTTCGCTAAAAGTTACCGTTTTCGAGAAAAAATAATTAAACATGTTAAAAAATAATATTAATTGCTTCACGAAATCTACCTGTGCGTTCCCCCTGCGGGAATGGCTTTTTTTAAAAAAGTATTTTGAATTGCTTCCAATAGCAGTAACCACATCAGAAGGGAGCTCGTAACTGTAACAGTTTATCTTCTTTATTTTTAACTGATTTCTTGTAAAAAGAATGCTATTCAGAGTGCTCACAGCCATTTTGTTTCGTAATTTGTTTTTCACTATATTCATAGCACTAAATGCCTTTTCCACTTCAGCATTTGAGTGAGGAAGTGGCAATACAGATATAGCCAGCTCAGATAATTCCCAAAACGTATTTATTCAAGCAGCATTAGTATATTTTCTAAGTTCAGCCCAGAAATTATCTAGGACGGTTGCCAGCTTGGCAATCAACCCAAACTTAAGCGTAGCGAGATTTGCCTATCCAACAATAGGTCAACGTGACCGGTCGACTTTTTCCATTGATTTGGTGTTTCGGTGATTATTCCTCGATGGTAAGACCGATCTGGACATTCGACCCCTTACGACACTCAGTAATGTCTACTTGATCACCGTGGCAAATTTGGTCGAGATCGGTCAAACGGTCTCGGAGGAGTATCATTTGTTTGAAATGCAACTTTGAAACCAAAGACGCTCCGCTCGCCTTCGGCTCGCTACGCTTAATAATGTTATGGGTAGCATTCCATTTAACATAATTTATACCATGCCACTGCTGTAACAGTTTGTCTATAGCTTCGTCATCAAACACGAGTTCCTTGGCAAGATCTGTTATTTTGTTGTCTTTACCCTGGTGAAGAGTATTTTTTACACTCAATACACATTTTCTCCAAAATAATATAAAGATGGAAGTCTTTGCTGTATCTCTTTTCCTAATTTGACAGTAAAATCAATACACCGGTTTCTGATTGCACTGATGACATCATTGGGTAAAGAGGTAATTTGTACTTCTGATTCAAAAAGATATCCTAAATATGGTACCGAATTCAAGTCGGTTTCTATTTGAATGGATAAATAATCTTTATCAGTCCTTGCAGCCGACGGCATCAGTACTCTGTTGAAGATACAGCAAAGCAATGTCATTAATGTGTTTAGTAGGGCAACTGGATTTGAGTCTTCACTTTCAAAACTCTTAACTCCAATTTGGACATCGTTCAAGATGCTCCTTAAAAAGCATATATAAAGGCGATTCCTCTCATCGACGTACATCGAATAAAGCAATTATTCTGCTGTGTAGCAATTATTTTTGTTCAAAGAGAAATGCAATTTTAATTCTTCCCACTGCGACAATGTCCTGGTCACAGTTTCTTCAACGGACAGCCAACGAGTATCACAAGAGCGTAATACATTTAAAGGCTTCTCGCCACAATTTTTTGTCTCATATATATCGTTTGGATGAATGTGAGAACTAATTGTAGGTTCTACAACTTTGTCTGACCTATTTTCACGATAAAACTTACTGTTTTCGAGAAAAATGGAAAAGCCCTTAATTTTGTACATTTGACCTTGAATTAATTTTTTTGCAGAAGTAGGATCGATGGGGATTTTTGAAATTTTATGTATAACGATGTACCTATTGTACGTCTCTGCCAATTTTCAGCTCTATGCGAATTATTCCTTAGTCAAATGTCTATTTTTTTTTTCCCCCCTTTTGGCACTAGCAAGCTGTGTGCCAACGACAAAGTTAAGGAAACTACTAAACATTAGAAAATATTACCGAGGAAAGGAAAAGGAACGGAATTTGGATAATTAGATAGGTTTGATAGTGAAGTCCAAAAAAGTAAAATAAAAATGTCTATTTTGACTGGACTACTATAGAAATTACCGATGCAAATACGCAAATAGGATGTTGCCAGTATGTATTTTCTAATTCTTCGAAATTCGATTAATATCACTAAAAGTCACCAAAAAACTTTTAGTGTTTTTTTTTTAAATATCACTGTCTGACTGTAAAAATTCACTAAATCTAGTGATAAAATCACTAAGGTGACAACACTGGAAGTGCGACACTTGAATTGTTGCCACTTGTCCAGTTGCCACTAACAATATTTTACAGTGTAATTACATTATGCTGTAGAGACACTAGATACTCTAGAGAGATATTTTCCGATTTTCTTATTCTGATTACGTTACGGTTACGAATACTACAAAAATAACTTTGGATCACACTCACTGTAGCGGCAGGCAGGCTTGATAAATATTGGAAATACTAAATGTACATATCGTTAAAACTTAACATCTTTATCAATTTATATCACAAAAATTTATGTCACAATACAAGTTTCATATGAACCACGGCCATACAGCCCGGAAGCAGTATATTCTACATACAGTTCACAAGCAATTGATATAACAAAAAACTCAATAGGTATAAAGTTGATTTCCCCGGCCAACTTTAGGGGCAAGCTTTAATTAATATAATATATATAATTTGCAAAATAGTGTTACCTACTTTTATAATGTAAAAAATCATTTTTGAACCATCAATATGATTGGCAACGAATGCTGTTAAATCCGATTTCCTGTAGCATAAGGACAAACCTCTGTGGTTTTTTTGTGCTATTTGTATCCTGTATTGTATATTTTATAATTTGTAATAATAAAAAATAATAAAAAAATAGAACATTTCACAAACAGTTAATTTCGCCAACAAAATCTTTAAATATATGATTTTAGATTGACATGGTCATTTACATTAAAATTAGAAACTGCTTTGAAACAACAGCAAAAATTTGACGCACTGATGAAAAAACAAAAACCATCTGTCCATGACTGTACCATGACAACACATGTAATAAACGCACAGCTGTCAATCTTTCGGACATAGTGCTAACCGAGCCAGCTCGGAATATCCTGGAGAGAGGGTTGAATTTCGCTCCAACACCAAGTCGTATTCCATATGATAAAGTGATCGGAACTGTGGAGCAAGTGGTGCGACGGAATAAAATACCTGTTGCCGAAGCGGAGATTTTAAGGCAAGATGTCGCTATCACTTTACGTCACTCGAAGCCTCCACAGCCGAACATATCGGCCACCGAACTTGCCGCATTACGTGACCTGCGTGATGATAAGAGCGTTCTGGTATTGAAAGCCGACAAAGGAAATGCGACGGTAGTCATGAATGTCACTGAATACGACAGAAAAATTCGTGATTTATTGAGTGACGTGGGTACCTACAAAAAGGTGACTTACAACCCGACGGCTAGGACGAACCGAAGCACCCTGAACCTGATCAAGAAATGCAGAGGGGCGATCGGCGAGGACATGACAGTACACTTACTGAGACCGCGAACCTGTCAACCGCCCAGGCTATATGGATTGCCTAAGGTCCACAAGACAAACGTCCCTCTACGACCAATCTTGAGTCAAATTGACTCACCCACGTACGAACTGGCAAAACATGTAGCGGGTGTCCTAAAGCCACTGCTGGGTAAATCAACATCTTTTGTGAAAGACTCCCGCCATTTCATCGAAATTTTACGTCTGGAGAATGTGAACGACAACGAAGTGATGGTCAGTTTTGACGTAGAGTCACTGTTCACCAATGTGCCAATAGAGGAGTGCATGGACATCATCAGAGATGTTATTAGGGACAACAACATTCCAGTGGAATATGCCGAACTTGTGCAGCACTGCATAGCCACGAATTACTTCGTATACCAAGGCGAGTACTACCTTCAAATAGACGGCGTGGCAATGGGCAGCCCAGTGGCTCCAGTGGTAGCCAACCTCTGGATGGAACACTTTGAAAACAGAGCCATTGTCACTGCACCTCATGTTATCAAAGTTTGGAAGAGGTCCGATGACGTTTTTTGTATACTGGAGGGTGACGAAAGTGTTGTGAAGGGATACTTGGAACATCTCAATAGCATTCATAGGAAGATCCAGTTTACCCATGAAATGGAAAGGGAAAGAAGTCTAGCATTTCTTGACGTAAAGGTGGTAGTTCGAGAAGATGGTTCCCTGGGTCACACAGTGTACAGGAAGCCCACTCACACTGACCGATACCTGCACGCCAGCTCGCATCACCATCCCCGTCAACTGAACTCTGTAGTGACGTCACTTACCGACCGTGCATATAGTCTATGATGGTCTAGTCTATGATACGAGGAACATTTAAATGCTGAAATTGTACACCTAAGGGGCGTTCTGCAGAAAAAATGGTTACAAGAAGCGGATCATGCCACCTAGATACACACCAGCACCTAAGCGCCTGGACTATAAGGTTGAACGACAACCCGCGTACTTACCATACGTGAAAGGAGTGACAGATAAGGTCGCTAATATTTTAAAGAAGTTCTCGGTAAAAACTATCTTCACTCCTGTTAAGAAACTGTCTCAATACCTACGCACACCCAAAGACAGTTTTCTCTTAGAACATCCAGGTGTTTATAAAGTTGACTGCAGCTGTAGGAGCTCCTATATAGGCCAGACCAAACGTACTGTCTCAAGCCGCATCAGGGCGGTCAAAAACAACGAGCCACAGAAATCGGCTATCGCTCAACATCTTTTGGAGGAGGGGACGAATCACTGGATTGAGTTACATAACCCTCAGATTCTCTCGACAGAACGCCACTACATACCCAGAATGGTGAAAGAAGCAATTGAAATTAAAAAGTACAAGAACTTCAACCGGGAGGATGGGTTTCACCTGTCGAGTGTCTGGCATCCAGTGATCCGTATGTTCACAAGGCCCAAACAAACTACAATTCCAAAAACCGTGCCAGCCGATACTGTGAGTGTTGTGTGTCGTGAACGTGATCGAGTGCGTAGTGAGAACGCGGACAGTGGTAGTGATGACGCGCGTCAGAAACGAGTGAGGAAGAGGGTAGACCGATACGGTTTGCCGTCGAGTAACAACTAGCTTGCAGAACTTTAGTACATCCGTGATCATGGTCTTCTACGCATGTATGAGTATAGAAGATCGATCTTGGTAAATATAAGAATCTGATTCTCGTTTTATTATTTTATGTATATATTATTGAGTTTTATTATAAGTACTAACGTTCTAAATCTGCCCCTATATTTGCTATGGTAATTCAAAACAATTGGTGTATCAAACAATATGTTCTGTTTGTCAAATACTTAATCAATATTGACTATTCGCACTGAATTCGACCCTGCCTCATTTATAAGTAGGGGGAGATGGGAATTATGGATGTCCAAAAAAACTTCTTTTTTAATGGATCATGAAAATTTTTGTCGTGTAATTTGACTAATATATTCGTTTTTATTTTTGATACCAAATAACCGCTTGAAGTTATTCTATTAGGTATAGAGATATAAATCAAAAAACGTCTTTACATCATTCTGCCCCACCCAGTGGGCACTTTGATACGCCGTCTGTAGACCCGAGAGGGCGTGCGGTTATAAAGGTAGGTACACAAAAAAAAACTTTCTAAGATATCCAGAAAAAATATTGAGTGGAAGGGAGTGGGAAGGTATTGAAGGACGACTTCGATAGAAAAGCCTTACGTGTATATTCAATTATGTATATATCTGTAATATTTTTTTCTTTTTTCAGTGCCTTTTATTAGTGGTTTTTGAAGTTGGTTTTATTTTTTTATTCAAATTTTACTTATTTCTCCCTTTTTAGTGACCGTAACTTAATTCATCTGGCACCACCCACACCCGAGATCTAAACCAAACCCGATGATGAAAGAATTTTTAAAATCGGTTTATAAACGATGAACATATTTACCGAATATGTATACTGAACTGCGAACACATTTAACGAATACAGGCGTGATGTTATGTTATATCATAGCATAAACAATGCCTAGATATGCGAAAGCAGTAATCACGGTTGATTTCCTGGCATTTATTGAAGAGTTCCGTTGCCTGTCTCCGAAACTTAGTATCAGATCTTCATAAAATTTAAATGGGACCACTTTGGAAGTATACCCCTTAAAATAAAAAAAGAATTTAACAAATCGGTTCGGGCTTCTTCGAGTCATCGCAGAACATATATTAAAAAAAAAAACAAAGAAGACAAAATTATGTAAATATGAAAAAATGTGAAATGTTCTTTTGTTTCTAAAAATAAAATATAAGGTAAGATGAATTATTATCTAAACGCCAAAGAACCTTCAATCCGAGTAATATTATCTTCACAATCTGGCAGGGTAGGTAGCAA
Source organism: Cybosia mesomella (assembly GCA_946251805.1). Classification (NCBI taxonomy): domain Eukaryota; kingdom Metazoa; phylum Arthropoda; class Insecta; order Lepidoptera; family Erebidae; genus Cybosia; species Cybosia mesomella. The sequence goes on along the minus strand of OX276394.1, from coordinate 13,193,164 downwards.
GTCATAATGTAGGTACCTATTTATGGTGCGAGGGATATGCTCTACGGACAACCTTACACCCCAGCGTTTTAAGACCCGAGACGGCGTGCGGTTTTAGTCGGTTCAAGCCCGACATAACCGTCCCCTCTGGCCGGCGGAGGGTTATCCGAAGGGATTTCAGCACGAAATACTTTTTTTTGTTTTTTTTTTCGTGCTGAAATCCCTATATTACTACATATTACTGATCATTCCTGCCATACAGAGAGACGTGTTTACAGTTCACTGCCACCTCTAACTATTTTAATCCTTACACCTTGGATTAGTCATAAATAATTATATTACACAATTTCACAGTGGGTGCCTACCTCCCCCCCGCCGGCCAGCGGGGGCGGTATGCCTAAAAGTACTAACAATAATATAGTGATATTTTCGGCTCCTTACCGCGGCCTATGGACGTTTGCAACACCAAGGGCATCACACTCGTCCTGCCGACCCTATAAAAACTTAATGCCCTTCTTGAAGAACCACATATTGTAGTCTCCTGGGATAACCACAGCAGGGAAATCATTTCATAGTTTGAGCCTGCGCAGAATGAAGTTTCTTTCATACCTCACTGTGCGCACTGTTTCCGGCTGGTGGCGACGTGTGAGGATGAATTCCCTGTTCCAGAGATTCATTAGCAACTTCAAACAAACAAACTCTTCAGGTTTTATCACTAATAGATATATATGTGTAGATTGAAAAAAAAACAAAGCTTTAAAAACCCGCGACATAGCCAAGAACACTCCTGACTAATTCACTTTTCAAACAAAGGAAAAACATCAAAATCAAAATCGGTTCATCCGTTCGGAAGCTACGATGCCACAGACAGACACACAAACAAACACGTCAAACTTATAACACCCCGTTATTAAAACTACACTGTTCCCGTATGTTTAATTTAGTTGCTTTTCATCAGGCGCGGTCACGCGGCGAAAAGCAACCGAAATGTCGGGTACAGCGCAACAAAATTAATCACGATAGAATCCATTAAAAATAGTTTTTATTTCAATATTAACAATATGATAAAACTTTATGAATAGATAATTCAGTAAGTACCTAATGATCAAATACAATGAATCTCCTATTTCAACCATACACATTTTAAAGTTGTTAAAACAATGTTAGACAGCTTTCAAAGTTTGCGTGTGAACCTCAGTTCGTTTACATTTCTAATATCCATCGCATCTTCCTCGACGTTTCGTTGCGGTGGCTCGCACACACCTCGTCATTTGAAGACAAATACGACCGCGGGCGCCCGCGCATGTGCTTCATAACTCTCCCGCCGATTGCATCGTTCGTTTGTCGAATGTCCACTCAAACCGTGTCCAGCATAATAAATAGTGTTTCTGAGCATAGCATTACACACTACACCATATCTGGTCTGTAGAACGTGTGGTGATAGATATGTTTCTAAATTACTGTGGTGCTTCAGTGCGCAAAATATCCCAGAATCGTTAAGACGGTTTTATCAGTGTTTTTAATTAATTATAAGAAATGCCAGGACATGCGGGCAGCCCACACTGGGCCGCTGTTGACTTCGACAGCGAAGGTGAAGAAAACCATGCGCCCACGAGTAATCACACTAATCACAGGGTGTATCTGGATCCGTGGGACAACGAGGCGTACGGAGTAATGCCTAATGAGGTAGCTGAATCAAGTCAAGGAGATAATTTTAATTCGTTAGCCGGCGAGCCAGTCAGTGCTAGTTTTTATTATGTTCCCACTAAAAACTATGATTCTGGAGAGGAGCCGCCGCTACCGTCTCCAAGGTGGAAGAAATCAGCGCCTGAAGAGGACTTTACACCAGACTATTCAGTGTACGGACGTAAAATATCAAAAATTGTGGTTGGCCCTGAATATCCACCTGAAACTGCGATTTACGGCGAGAGACCTATGAGTAAGCTTTTAATTTTTAATACTTAATTACTTATTACGCTATAGTTAACGACACCTAATAATTGCTAGATGGTAGCAGTAGGATTTAATAACGATCGTGTGATAATTTTAAAATTATTTTTTAAGTAACGACAAATATTGACGTTTGACGCAATGATTTCTAATTAACAGGTCAGTAATTCATAGATATCATACGTAATATCAAATTAGCGTAGGTAGGTATAAAACATATTATGCTTGCTTACCATATATTTTTAATTTAGTTTAATATTATTTTTAGTAAGTATTTTAGCATAGTATAGGATTACCTACTTTATATTAAAAAAAAATTAAAAAAAGGGAACCGTCTTTAAAAACCAAGACTAAAAAGTGAGAAAAAAATGACAACCTACTTATTTAATTCAAAAGACAAATACGCTCATAACACTTTCCTGTTGAAGTTGGTGCCAAACCAAAGAGGGATTAGGACAAAGACTATGTAGGGTAGGTCCACTCGCGTAGTCCTGCGACATCATAAGTTATTTTTCACTTTTCAGTCCCTTCTTTATTTTTGAAGTCGCCTCTATTTTATTTTTATAAAAAAAAATTATTTCTTCCTCTTTAGTGAACGTAACTGATTTATTGAATACTGAAAACTAGAAGACCATACGACGTCATATTGTTGAAAAACCACGGACATACCTCCTTTTTTATGTGGTTTAAGTATACCAAAACCTTATCCAGAATATAGCAAATACGATTTTGATGATAAACGCATTAAAATCAGTTCAACCAAACTAGTAAACCATCTAATCACAGACAAACATACCTTTTTTTAAGTCGGTTAATTGTACTAAAACCTTCTCCAGAATGTAACAAATATATAGAACCAAACACGAGAAAATCGCGGACAAACATACATACAAACAAACAGGACAAACAGTGAAACTTCTATTGACCTCAGTTAACAAACAGTGAACCTCCGATGAAGTAGATTAAAAAAGGTGAAACTGAGTTAGATTTTTTGTTACCTTTTCAACGTAGGTAGTTACACTACTCAGCCGGTCCTCATGAAATTTAGCATACGTACACTTTGTCAGGGGTACAAAAAACAAATACGATACATCCATCCACGAAGAAGTAGGTCGGTACTATTCCTTAGTGATTTTATTATTTTTTATTATATTCAATAGGGTATTTGACTACTGCTAAAAAATAGTTCTGTACTATGTATTACAACATAAAAAATCGATATAAAAGTTTGATTTAAAAAAGTACGCGCCATAACGGATCCCGTGACATGTGACGTCACACCAAAGTAAACAGTAAGCAACATAAAGCACGTTTATATAATTATTGAAATTAGTTGCAAAAATAATGGTTTATTTTGAGATATATAAGATAAAACTGAAACATTATTAGTAATTAATAATTGAACCAGTCGATTAACACTAGGAAATGCAGACGGCCTGTATTGAAAAACTCTGTTTACTTATGTGTGACGTCACAGAGCGTTTATAAGCACGTGATCAAATCTCAAAAAAAGTGAGATTTTTATTTTGATTTTTTAACAAAAAAGAAACTTATTTTATATTGAAAATTAATAAAATATGTTTTTTACGGTACATTTTATTAGGATGACAACAATTCGTACAATATTTTAAATATAGTCAAAATGCCTATTCTTTCCTTATTGAAAAATTCCACGATAACAGCTCCGAGAATAATATCAAAACACTTTTCTATATATAAACAGTTTGAACATCTAATGTTAATTTTAATTAAGTCTCAAACGATGTACTTACAGCATACTTACTACTTACGCAATTTAGAGCATTCATATAGGAAAAATGTTTGTCTTCACCTTCACATAATTCTAATTAAGTAGGTAGTTTTCCGGAAAAACTACTGAACGAAAATCACAGACATGCATCGGTGTACCCTTTTTTTTTCACAGTTATGGTTAGTGCATGCACCTATGCATTTGTTCTTAACAATAGACCATCCCATGATATTACCATCCCGCGGGTATCATTAGAGGCGACTATGGGATTTCACCGTACGTTAGCAAGTATCCAAGGTTTTACTTGATACAAGAGATAATGAAATAAAGCTGGTGGTAGAGATTTCATAATCAATCAATGGTTGTTCTAACCTTAAGGCTTTCGGATTGCGTAATTATTTTTAAATAAGTCACGGCTATTACCTACGTGAATTATGCCGCACATTTCGTCTAGCAGTAGCACGCGTTAGCGTAGTAGGTGCTTTATTTTATAAATACTTTTTTTTTGTAAATACCTAATCGTATCATATTTTAAAGGCTAACTAATTGTGAAACACGTCGTAGCCATTTTAACTGTCGAAAAATAAATTTGCACCTATACTTTGAACTAGCTGCGGCCCGCGGCTCGGAGTTGGGTTATCGTTTTTTGGTCCTATCTCCGGTTGAGATAGCATTCTTTAGAATGTTTAAAGTACATACTGTATCTGACATTTCTTACAATTAAAATTTTGACATTATTCCGGTTTCGAGATGGCCCCCTCGGGGAACCAACCCAAACCGTACCCTGGAATTGCTGAGATCACAGATTGATAAAATTTTGCATTTACATTTTACTATTTACTTTGCTTTAAGTAGGTACAAAATAGTGGGGGTGTGTGTTGGGTAACCTCCTCGAGTGTCGCTCCGATTCCGATCCCGCTGCAGTCCGGGGGGAACGGAATCGGAGCGGCCGGTACACTCTGGGCGGCGGTCAATGGCTTCCCCTTCACCTCTTCATAGGGTTGGCATTGATCGTCGGCCAATACCCAACGTGGCGGGAACACATCGCTCTCCGTACTCCTCTGCTTTCAGAGGAGACAGGATGAGCGATGCTGTTAGTGGTGAGATGGCGCAGGGTCAGCCGGGGTGCGAGGGATATGCTCTATGGGCAACCTTACACCCCGGCGTCTGTAGACCCGAGACGGCGTGCGGTTTTAGTCGGTTCAAGCCCGACATAACCGCCCCCGCTGGCACGCGGGGGGGTATCCGAAGGGATTTCCGCACGAAAAAAAAAAAAAAAAAAAAAAAAGGGTACGGTTTGGGTTCTTCTATTAACACAGAGTTTGAAAAACGTGCATAGTTGACGGCCTGTTTATAATGTGGGACCAAAAACATCATTGGAGAATAAATATAAGGTACTGATGCACCCTTTCGAATATGACTAGTGTACCTATAATATTTTGTAATAGGGCAAAGTCATCTATGAAGTTTCTCATCAATTTTAACCAACCTGACAAACATCTAGGTTTTCACTAATATGATTAACTGCAGATCACGTAATAGCGGTGGTGGCAGTGCATACGACTGCTACCTACATCAGGAGGCACGGGTTCGATTCCCGCTCAGTGCAAATAATTGTATGTATGAATATGTCTATTTGTATTGGTCCTGGTGTTTCTACGTATAACGGGTATTGTATTAACAAAAAGAATAGTTTTATCGGCTTTCTGTTACCCATAATAATTTTTTAATTTGCGTAATATGGGTTTTACAGACAATTTGAATAGATACAGGGGGTTTCACCATATTCAGCTGATTCAGCATGCAATTATTAACAAAATTAAACATAATAATTGAGATGAAACAGCACCCGTCAAGATTAAACTAGGACGGTTGCCAGCTTGGCAATCAACCCAAACTTAAGCGTAGCGAGATTTGCCTATCCAACAATAGGTCAACGTGACCGGTCGACTTTTTCCATTGATTTGGTTTTTCGGTGATTATTCCTTGATGGTAAGACCAATCTGGACATTTCGACCCCTTACGACACTCAGTAATGTCTACTTGATCACCGTGGCAAATTTGGTCGAGATCGGTCAAACGGTCTCGGAGGAGTATCATTTGTTTGAAATGCAACTTTGAAACCAAAGACTGACCCTGGGCCATCTCCGGTTTCGAGATGGCCCCCTCGGGGAACCAACCCAAACCGTACCCTGGAATTGCTGAGATCACAGATTGATAAAATTTTGCATTTACATTTTACTATTTACTTTGCTTTAAGTAGGTACAAAATAGTGGGGGTGTGTGTTGGGTAACCTCCTCGAGTGTCGCTCCGATTCCGATCCCGCTGCAGTCCGGGGGGAACGGAATCGGAGCGGCCGGTACACTCTGGGCGGCGGTCAATGGCTTCCCCTTCACCTCTTCATAGGGTTGGCATTGATCGTCGGCCAATACCCAACGTGGCGGGAACACATCGCTCTCCGTACTCCTCTGCTTTCAGAGGAGACAGGATGAGCGATGCTGTTAGTGGTGAGATGGCGCAGGGTCAGCCGGGGTGCGAGGGATATGCTCTATGGGTAACCTTACACCCCGGCGTCTGAAGACCCGAGACGGCGTGCGGCTTTAGTCGGTGCAAGCCCGATATAACCGCCCCCGTTGGCCGGCGGGGGGGTATCCGAAGGGATTTCCGCACGATAAAAAAAAAAAAAAAAAAAGGTACAAAATAGTAATTATGAAGTGTATAGTACTCGTAGCTAGGTATATACTTTAAATGATACAAGTAGTTATTTGTACGGTGTTAGAACAATAGTAATAATTCAAATATGTATTAGGACGGGTGTGCCCGTTCGTGCCAAGGTTAATGTTGGTGCAATCCAAATTAGATAAGAGTCAGTCCGACTGCAAATTGTTTTAGTCTTTCCCATTTTCTCAGGCTCTACTATATACAAATAAATCCAAATATAACAATTGTACTTCGTCAGATTTCTAAGAATGTAGATAAATCTATGAAAATTTTTGAATAAAAGGATAATTAATTGGAAGTTCGTGGCGATGATAACTACATTCTTGAAATCGAAATTTATGTCTTCTGATGGCTTACATAGGTATAACAACCAAATAAGCTATCTCCTTCTAGCTCGATTATACTCGATGGTGGATTGTAAAAATCCGACTTCAGACAAAGACCCATGTCTCTGCTGTCTTACTGTGATCTGGTCCCCAGTATATTTTTCTACAAACATGGTTCCCCATGGAAGTCGTGATTCCTTGGGTTTTTCAGTGAAGTAGGTAATATTTTCTCCGAAATGACTAGTATCCCCCCTAACCCCTTTAGCAAATTGTTTGTGTTAGGAGTGGGTTCACGTCGGTAGTGCAATGGCCAGGATTCGAACCCGGGACCTCTGGATCGTAAGGTTGAATCCTAAACCACTAAGCTACCGACGCTTCATATTTGTCCTTCCTGGCGAAGTTCATCGTGACGTTGTTGGCCATGACAAAGACTTTAATGTGGAACATGTTAAGCCTCATAATGGTCATCCATAGGGATAAATACGGCGAACAGGCCAAAGCATACATTGTCTTTTAAATGCGATGACTACCTACGTAAAGTAACGTGCACCAGTATTTGCCTACCTATTTAATACCAATATTTGAGATAAGTAATCATATTTTTAAACTATATGCGCCATTAGAATCTGGGTGCAACTAATTCTGAGATAAGTAAACAGAGCAACTTAAGCCTGTTTTTTACCTATAATTTTCAGGAAGGCCTTAAAGCATAGAATCAAGCAAGAACGAGCATGCACACGCACACATACACACACACACACACACATACTACACGAGGAAGCCGCACTTTAAAAAACCTGCGAAAACCCCCGCGTTCGTAATAGACATTTAACGTTGATGGTTTAGTTTACTTTAATACGAGTTTTTTCGGCTATGTTAAATAATCGTAATCTACCGACTGCTTATGTTAGGCCTAAGGTTGGCCTTATGTTAGGACTGTGATTAAAACCCGTTGCCAATCAGAATAAAGCTGCTGACAGCTGCTGCTGGAGCAGCCACCTTTGACATTATACAATATCTAAGTTGCCGTCATGTATGTGGCAGGTGTCTATATTCCTCACCTGTTACATACAGGTGAGCAAAAGATATATACTCATTTCTAATTTGAAAAGTGGCTCTGGGCCGCTCCACAATTAAACCTAAGATAATTATTTTCGTGTGCATGTCTACTGTGATGGATGATACTATTTTATCCATAAGAAGAGCGAACTACTTCGCTTAATATTATTCGCAATCAATTAGTGTAAATAGTATGGTCCCCGGAAGGGTTAAATATGAAATTGTGATTAAAACATCAAATTTATCCTTCCAGAACACCGTAGAAGGTCCATGTTTGTAGAAGAGCCAACGTACGTTCCTCACCCAGCGTTGTACGAGCCCCTGTACGGATGTGTGCCACCAGGTTATTTGCCTCCAGCTCCTAGACCACGCATGTCGCTCTCTCATCCCCCGGAGTATATGATGGCTCGCACAGGCTACGTTAACCCTAGAAGACACTCCAGGTAATGTAACCCAATGAAATAATACCTGATCACGTTACGATAATAAATATGTTGTAGCGATTTGTCTGTGTAAACCGATTAGCGCAGTTTTATCGAACGACGAGCAATGATCATAACATAAAACATAACATAAATTCACGCCTGTATCCCGGAAGGGGTAGGCAGAGATGTATTACACACCCACGATTCGCCAGTTATGTTTAGGTCCCAATGTGATAGGGGGCGAGCCTATTGCCATCTACCGGGCACATTACTAAGCGAGGGATAATAAACGTTTTTGATACACACATAACTGCGAAAAGTCAGAGGTGTGTGCCCGGGGCGACTGGGGATCGAACTTGAGACCTCGTCTCGGCAGTCCGTTCCGTACACCACTGGGCTATCGCCGCATTTTTGGTCTTCAATTAAAATACATACTTACATACATATAGTCACACCCCTTTAAAATGGGGTAGGCAGAGTAGGTATACATACCTACACCTTTTGCCTCTTCTACTTTCATAATATTGTTTTCATGCATTTTCATCAGTTGCGGATACTCTCGACCAGTTCCTAAATCTGTTTCGTCAATCTTCTTTCGTCCATTCTCTCTACCTGTCCGAATCATCTAAGCATCCCTTTCTCTATCTAGGTAACTACATTTTCTACCATACCACAAGGTTCCCTTATCACGCTGTTCCTCACTTGGTCCATCAACGCCACTCCAGCTATATCTACTTCTCAGACCTCTCATTTCCATAGCGTTCAACTTACTTGGCTTTTTCTGCCAAACCCAGCATTCACTGTACTGTAAATAGAGGAGTAGGTACTGGTCCCCACTCTAATGTATGATAAATTAGAGTGGGGACCAGCACTCCTCTACAGTACAGCCAGTCGCACCGTTTGAGATACGTTCTGACTGCTCATAATGTTATGCCCCGTTCACATGATTTCCTGCCAAAACTCTTCGTGCAATATCAAATCATACTTTCCATCTCTTGTAAACTTAGAACCCAAACACACAAACTCTTTCACTTGTTCCACTTTTTCTCCTTCAATCAGGAGAAAAAGTGGAACAAGTGAAAGAGTTTGTGTATTCATTAAAATGAGGTAGATAAGAAATGTTATCTCAATACTATCGCGATATCGCTAGTTCGCCACGGTGTATCATTGAAATAATACTTCGTTCTCGTTCGCACTCCATGGCTAGTCCAATAGCCTGTTGCACTCGTGCTGGTATTGAGGTAGGTGAATTTACCTATCTTTAAGGGCCAGTGTCATCTATCTCTTTTTAATATAAGATCATTGGGTACGAGAAATAAATTAAGATTATTTACAGCTAAACACTTAATTTTTTCGCTGTTATTAAAGTAGCAAACTAGGAAATGCACCGCCTAATCGTATGCAATCCCCCGTGCCTATTAACTCTTGCCACTGCAATTGAGCACGTATAGTACAGTACCTAAACTGTCAACTCGTGTTTCTCAAACTTGACTCCCTTCGATCAATGAGGCATTTTGATCAACTATAGCCATGGCACAAGTATTGGGGCAGAAATACAAAACATAAAACTTGTCACCTACCTCATCCGTTTCTTTTACTTTGTATTTTTTATATAAATCGCATACCTACTGTTTCGAAGTAATGAAACAATCATGAAATAATAATAAAAATAACGATTAAACTCAGAAATGAATCAAATCAAAAATTTATATAAATATATTAAAAGGGTTTGAATAGAATAAAACATTGCTGTATTGGTTGCACAGCAGTAAATTTTTGCTAAAACAAGTTACGTGGTTATTATTTATATAGATAATTATTATACCTACGTACATCTTTTTTTTTTACGTGCGGATATCCCTTCGGATACCCCCCCGTCGGCTAGCGGGGGTGGTTATGTCGTGTCTCGACTAAAACCGCACAGTGTCCTCCCCAAATATAAAATGAACTCTGTTTTTGACCTAGGTAGTATTTGTAGTTAGCCTGAATATTAACTAACTTAAATATTATCTACAAAATTATATACCCAGCATAGGAAAATAATTCTAATTTTGACCTAGGTTGTATTCCAACCGAGCAGTACCTACCCGAATACTTTACATCCGTGCGTTGTAGTACCTATTGTAGGTAGGTAGATTTAACTACAAATTCAACACCATCGCCTAGCATAGGAAAAAACGAATTCTGTTTTGACGCAAGTTGTACCTCTTTGAAACGAGCGCATGCCTGAATATTTTTCTTCCGTGCCTAAATGGCATACATGAGGAAGCGCAGAAATACTTTTAGTAAATATTGCAAAGAAAAAGTGACTTATCTACAACATCGCAGCACCCAGCAAAGGAAAATAACGACAAAACACGAGCCGTTTTCACACTAATGATATAAATAATAGACATCATTCACGGTAAACATCTGCGGCAGATTTCTACATAGTTACACCTACGTAATTACTCTTAGAAGTATAATCATAGCAAAATGCCACTGCGCTCCTGATAGTGAAACCAGATAATAACACTAGTGTCTAGAAATCACGACAGGGTATTCAATAATATAGAGAGATATAATAACAGCTAAACACTAATGCATTTGCATGTACTAAGTAATTTTCGAAGGTAATTTTTATTGAATATAATGGTACTTACTAGCCACTTGCCATTTCAAGAACAGGGTTTTTATAGGAAGTTCTCGTTCCCAGCGTCAATGCGTGACTTTAACTTCCACGGAAAGTTGAACGGCAAAAAGATCCATCGTTAGTAGATACACTGTGTGAGGTGAACAATTTTGTATTATAATAACAAGCATTGTAAGCACATCAGTCGTGTGAACAAGCACCAGTTTTTTGTTTCCTACAAATGAAAGTTGCACTTGTGAGAATGAAGCTTGGCTGCTTTTTTATATTTATTTATGTAGGGAAACTTGTTCCTAACATTGACCTCGGTGCGCATTATTATGTATTTACGCAATTACTCATAGTGCGAGGGCCATGAATCTTCATATTTTATGTAATATTAGCTGAAGTTTATTATATTTCCTAATTAAAAAATGGGAACAATAAACTTCATCAAATGTAGGTAAGTAGGGTACTTTATTTTTAAAATTTGTACATTTTATCATATTTCTGGAACTTTTCCAGCTGACATAACGAATGTACCTACGTATGTATCTGATATTTTTAATCTGGAGTATTTGTCGTAAGAATTGTAACTGAGTGCCAAAGTTTCACTTTCCATTTCATCGTGCGGCATACCAATATTTGTATGCAGCTGTGGAACAAGCATGGCAGATTGCATTAGCTTTGATTCCTATTCTTGTAATAAATAGTACTTACGTACCTATGTTCGTATAAAAATAAACATATAAAAATAACATATTCTACCGTTACAATTTGTAAGGAGACCGCTTAATCCAAAAAGCTTTACCTTGAACTGCGATTACCGGCTTAAGAGTAATTATTCGGGCAACATACCACTTTCTAGTCACGGATTACGTGAACACAGTTTTGTGAGGTAAATTTAGCGGATAACTAGAAAGTCAGTCATGCTACTCATGCTGGGCGTACCTACTCTTCATAATCGTCATAATGTGAAATAGTGCGAAGTCGTCATGCTGAGGAAATAGCTCGATTGTTATCTAATCTTCTAAAGAGGGCCTAGATAAAAGTGATACACTATTAGTGGAATCGCTTCGAAGCGAATCCGTTTCTATGTTTTATCAATGGGTCTCGTGCACTCCGTTGATTACATTAATATAATACATTATTTATTACTTCAGGCCACCAACCAGGTGGACACCGAAGTCTTAATATCACGTAAAAAAAATCTAAATCTTACACCCACTTTTATCACTTTTCTCGACGTTTCACATGATTCTAAGTCTAATTAAGCAAAAAAAAATTTTGTGTCGGTCTGTCTGTTGGTCTGGATGTCTGTTTATGCAATAACTCAAGAACCACTTATCCGATTTAAAATATTCTTTCGCCAATCATCTTGTTTGGTTAATGGGAAGAACTGATTAGATTTTGGGGTTTGTACGTTCAAGGTTTCGGGTACCTCCCATACAAATTGTCCCTAAAAATAAGTTTGGCCCGAAGTTTGACAATCACTGTGTGATTTCCGCCCCACTAGATTTCTAGTTACAAAGACTCACATTTCATAAATTTTTGTAGTCACTTTGTCTAGGGCCCAAGATAGCGTATAGACACGTATGGCACATTAACATGCAAACCAAATAGCATCTTTACATATATACACTTATGATTCAAAATCAAGTTTAATGCCTTTATTCAGTAAGTCACAAAGTAACACTTATGAACATAAAAATTTACAGTCATAATCGCAAGGTCAATGTAGGTAAAGTCCGTGAGAAAATAATGAAATCTGGCAATAAAGCTCGATATTTTGCATTTGCCCGTAATTATAATAATTATTACACTATCCGTTATGATGCTCATATAAATAAAAATGAAAGTCTTTCGAAACAGTAGGCACCACTTACTTATTGACCTCATAAATTCATCTTAAGCATTATTATTCATCAGTAATTTATAATGTGGATAATCTACGAGTACATCTACATCTACACTAATATAGGTATTATAAAGAGGAAAGATTTGTATTTTTGTATGTAACGAATAAACTTAAAAATACTAGATCGATTTCAAATATATTTATTACTAGAAAAATTTGTGATCCTTAGAAATCCCGACCAAATCCAACCCTAGGTGTAAAAAAATTAGTCATAAAATGTCTCATCGCATGCGCTGCAGAAAGTATCGATGATAGAATAAAAAAATATTCTATAATATTAAAGAACATATCAATATCTACAAAAAACTTGGAGAGACCATAATGTCCAACTATTCACTATAACAGACTCCTTTTTAACATTTTTAAAGTTGATAGAAATGCCGATCAAAATCAGACCATGTTATCCATACCCTATAATTCCTATAATTCTTATCCAAATAAATAATTTCGTATTCAAGACTGTTTCAATACCTGTTGATTACTTTTTAAATTATTGAAATAGGACATTCCTTTCAAAAGATAATACGAAATTATAAATATAAAAAATGGTTTATTTGAAATTTCGAACTGTGTGGGAATGAAATAGGGGATGATTGTTCGTTGGTCGCGATAACCGACATCTACGCGGGTGGAGCCGCCGGCAACAACTAGTTATAATAAATATACATACAAGCGTATCATCATCATCTCAGTGATGTTCCTGGTGGTACCCGAGGATTTCATGGCGGAGCCCGGGATCCTTCAACTCTTTTTGATTTAGCTTATACGGCTTCTGAGAGCGACTGCCACCTGACCTCCCAACCGAGGTCCGAGCCTCATTCGTCAACCAGCAGGTATACCGGCTTGGAAGGTGAGGTTGGTTTGCGCCCCATATATCTACCGACCACATAAGTTTCAAAATATATTATATGCAGCATGGCATTATCAGGGACCACTAATGCAACTTATATACCGCAATAAATCAGTCACAAACTTTAGCAACATATACGCCAATGGCCCCAAACGTAACTAAGTAAGTAGCACGTTACGATCCGTCGAACGCTATTTCTGATTATGTCATCGGCCTAGTCTCCTACCAGCATCAATAAATGATCAATATGTGTTGTGTTGTTAAAAAGTGTATTGATCAACCAAAACAATTACCTATCTATATCTGCAATAATTAATATGTTTATTGTTTAAAAAACCTCGACTATATAACTGGTTAGGTATTTCTTTCAATTATGTATACACTTTTAATTGTTTGATTAAGTGAGAGTACACTTTTCATTGTTTGTCAGTAGGATGACAGATGCGTATGAGCTGTTTCCGTACGAGAGCCTGTCGCCGGATTACGAAGACTGGGCGCGGCCTTTTCCGAAGACCGCTCCTGAAAACTTCCATTTATCCAGATATGGACATCTTCAGATCGACTACTCTTGTAGTTGGAACTCGCTTGATAGACTCATTCGTAGTCAACATCGAGCATGACATGAAGATAAGCCACTCATTTGCTACTGGGGATCAAGAAACTTACAACTACTAAAAATGATATTATGTCATAAGATATGCAGGCGATAGTCGATATAAATACTAATTTTGTGAAAATGTGCAAGGAAGTCATTTGTTAATATAATTCGTTAATGAGGCAATTGATACTACATCATGCACATGCAAAGACGATTCAAAATTCATATCCGAAACTTCGAATGCTCTACGTTAAATTATGCCGAACTCATATGCCCTGCACAATGCCGTTTTGGATTGGAATTCATAACATTTCCGTTTCTGATCACTGCATAAAGCCTGTTGTACAACACGTTCATTTCCGTAGAGATTTCTACTCTATACTACATAAGTAGCTATAAATAATAAAACTATGTAACTACCATTTATAGTTAATATTGATGATCTTCGTCTACTCTTACACAATTTCCTTATTCAGAAATGTAACTTCCTGAATTTTCGCTCTGTTAATAATCAAGATCAATTTTTATACATGTACTTAAGGTATTAGGTACACTCGAGAAAGGCTGCTTATGTAAGTAGTAGTTAAGAAATATGTTTTTAATTTTTATGCGAGGTGCTAAATGATCATTGTTTTCCTAATGGTGTAATTTTGAGAAACTAAATGCTAGCCAAAGATAGTAAATGTTTATATTTTCTTTATTTTTATTAAATAAGGCTGAACCAATTTTGTATCTATTTTAATTGACTTACTATTTTAGTGGATATTTAATAAGTTCAAAGATGTTGATAAGTTTTTCAAATAGGTAGTAAGTAGGTACCTACTTCATGTATCATAGGTACGGTTTATATTACAAAATGATACCAAAATACATTTTTTATTCAACAAATCATCTATTCATTTTTTTTCCCCTTCGACGAACATAAATTTCTTGGCAAATTCTTATGATTATGGACTCCTGTCTTCAATATAACTGACCTGAGATCACACTTTCGTATGGCCAACAGCTATCGTTATTAGACGGCAGTTTCTGTTTATTATTTTGTGGTGTGGTTAGCTTTCAATGTGATTTCCATTAGATCTAGACGTTAAGACGATGAATACACCCAACAACTGTCTACACTTTCACTACTACATAAAGTCTATTTGTCTCGATGCTTCCATTTGTCTCGACTTTCCTGTAGGTACTAACGCTCTTACATAATGCACTTATAGGTGACGATTTTAAATTTTGGCTGAAGTATAATTATTCAAGACACTTTATTTGTGGAAGTTAAAAACCTAATAAGCAGCTACTTAAATGGCGTTTATAAATAACTACAACGTAATGTTTAAAAATCGCAAATTGCATGTCTAATGTGTTTAGATGGTACCTAGAGTTATTTAATTTTTCTTGTTACATGTAATCATTCATAATGATGCATGATTTAACCAAATAATGTAGGTAGTTATTTTAGTAATTCGCGCTTTAAGGGAAGTGGGTAGTGTGCACGAATTTAACGACGATGGTATGTAGGTCAAATCATGATGTAACTTATGAATATGTAGCCATGTTGTTATTTTCATAATTACATTTTTAATCGTCGTTGTTGTCTGATAAGGTAACCTCCTCAGAGTGAACCAGTATATTACTAGGCTATTGCGTTTATTTGGTACAAATAGTTATTGTGGCGAGACTTATTGTAATCACATGGTTACTGGTAATAAATAATTATATAACGAACACTTCAAGTTTCCCGGCGAAGTAGAATCAAGGGCGGATCCAGCTTTGGTGCCAGGGGGAGGTCACATAGTCGTGGTCAAGTCACAAGTTATAATTTAATTTTTATAATCATAGATACAAGTAAAAAGTAGGTATTTTATTAATGTATGTAACTTATGTAATGTATGTACTTAAAAATAGCTATATTTAAATAACAAAATCAATGTTTCTTTTGCGTCTTCTCCCGAAACGCGTTATCACTTCATCTACTTCAATGGGTACGTTTTTATGGACGTGGAGAAGGGCCAGTCCGGTTAGACGTTCTTCAACCATTGAAGCCCTTAGCCACGATTTGATTCTTCGCAACGCAGAGAAAGACCTTTCTTGGACCTAACCTAACCTAACCGTCCAGTAGTGTAGTGTAGCCATAAATACATAAAAAAAAAATATCTTATATTAGGATACATCTGAATATCGCAATTTGTAAGCAATTGCAAGTTGTGTCACGCTCACGAAGATACACTTATTTTCATTGTGTGAATTTATCTGAGGTTTTAGGTTAGGTTAGTTGGTTAGTAAGCATAGGCTCTTCAAACTCCCTCGTCCAAAAAAATTATATAGGTATAAGTAGGTACATAAGTCACACACACACTCTTTCAGTAAGTAGGTACCGACTTATCTAGGGCACGCTTCAGCCGCAACAGCGGCGGTAAGGCCCAGGAGGATTGGCTAGAGAGGCGACACGGAAGCCTCTCGTACCGACTGACGCAGGTGATCTCCGGTAAGTGGAGTTTCGGGGACCACGTGCATCGGATCAGGAAGGAGCCAACGCCTGAGTGCCATCACGGTGATGCGAGCGAGGACTCAGGGCTGCACACGCTGGCGGACTGACCGGAGTGGAAGGCGCCGAGGCGTGACCTCGTGGCAGCCATCGAGGTGGGAGTCCTCTCGTTCGGCAGCATGATTGCGGCAATGGTGCGGAGCGCGAGTTCGTGGGCCTCCCCCACTTCCTTCTACGAGCATGTAATGCTCGCGAAGATGGCGGAGATTGCCGCGCGTCGCGGGCGACTCAGGCCTGGGGGTGGCAGGAGCGGCCGCCTGTCACCCCAGCAGAAGCAGGCCGGGACGGTGGGGCGAATAGCGCCCCTCCCCCAAACCGGGGACACCGTGGTTCCCAAACCCGAGGGGCCATCTCGAAATCGGAGATGGCCCAGGGTCAGTCGGGGTGCGAGAGATATGCTCTATGGGCAACCTTACACCCCGGCGTCTTTAAACCCGAGACGACGGGGGGGTATCCGAAGGGATTTCCGCACGAAAAAGACAAAAAAAGGTACCTATACAAACCAGTATACAAAATATTATATTAAATTATCTACATAATTAAATATTGAAGGTACTTACATAAAATCTATATTGTGACAAAAAAATATATAAAAACATTATGTTTAACAGTTTTAATTAGTGGTCCACCTAGGTTCTGGACCCAGCCCAGGGGGGGGTCATGACCCCCATGACCCTCCCCCTGGATCCGCCCTTGAGTAGAATACTATATATGGTCTCGGGTTTAAAAGGTATAAAGGTGGGTATAAAGGATGGGCTGTTCTTTATTCGATAATGTTCCCATGAAATATAGTCTCCCATATTATAGGATTGATGGATAGGTACGTTTTCCTTATTCCGATTGTATCGATGTACGCTTAAAGAATAATGTCGAACAAAATACAAATTCATATTGATAACATATTACATAATACAAGAATCCTGAATTATAATTAGTTGGTTACCATCGCGTTTTGTTAACAATTTCAGCTTATTTAAATTTAGCCCAGTTGATATCTGTGGCTGTGAATTCACTTTATTGTTTTGTTACTGTTACTGTACAAGGTTTTGGACTCAAATACCTTTTTTTTTTTTCGTGCGGAAATCCCTTCGGATACCCCCCCGCCGCCGGCCAGCGAGGGCGGTTATGTCGGGCTTGAACCGACTAAAACCACACGCCGTCTCGGGTCTACAGACGCCGGGGAGTAAGGTTACCCATAGAGCATATCCCTCGCACCCCGACTGACCCTGGGCCATCTCCGGTTTCGAGATGGCCCCCTCGGGTTTGGGAACCACATTTATTTTTATCGTGCGGAATACCCTTCGGATGCCCCCCCGCCGGCCGGCGGGGGCGGCTATGTCGGGATTGAACCGACTAAAACCACACGCCGTCTCGGGTCTTCAGACGCCGGGGTGTAAGGTTGCCCATAGAGCATATCCCTCGCACACCGACTGACCCTGGGCCATCTCCAGTTTCGAGATGCCCCCTCGGGTTTGGGAACCACGGTGTCCCCGGGACCGAGGGGCGCTAGTCGCCCCACCGTCCCGGCCTGCTTCTGCTGGGGTGACAGGCGGCCTCACCTGCCACCCCCAGGCCTGCGCTCATGGAGGGCGGAGGTCGTTAAGCGACCTCCGGCGCCTGAGTCACCTGCAACGCGCGGCGAGCATGTTGCGGGCTCGGCAGGCCGGGAGAGTTCTAAACCTCTCCCGAGCGCGCTCCGCCATCTCCTTCGCGAGCATTACATGCTCGCAGAAGGATAGGCGGCGGCGGCCCACGCGCTCGCACTCCGCACCATTGCCGCAATCATGCTGCCGAGTGAGAAGACTCCCACCCCGATGGCTGCCACGAGGTCACGCCTCGGCGCCTCCCACGCCGGGCAGTCCGCTAGCGTGTGCAGCCCTGAGGACTCAGGTAACTATAACGTCTGCTCAACTCACAGCAATCCCAGCACAATCCAGTTTAGGTTGGTAGGTAGCTATAATAGTTGACTGCACAACTTGTTACCCGAATTGGATTAGTAAATCAGTTAGGTAACTGAACTGAATAGACTAGCGAAGTGAAACAGTTATGAAGATATAAGAGAAAATAAGCATTTCACACTTGCAACTTGCTCTGTATTTATATGTGTTAGTTCGGGTCAAATTTTACAACTGAATTTTGAAGCAGTTACGCTCAACCGATTGAGATGAAATTTCGCATGCACGTTTAGTTTGGATGACAATGCATTAATATGGTAACATGAAGCTGGTCTGATGATGGAGTAGAAAGGTAACCATAGGAACTCCTTAAGTAAACAAGATAAACTTATCGATTTTGGGCTTATTTGTAATGTCTTGACAAACTCTTTAATGTGACATGGTATTCAGGGTCTGATGATGGAGTAGGAAGGAAGGAACACCTAAGCTAAACCAGATAAGCCTATCGAGTTTGAGCTCATTTGTTTAGTCCTGTCAAACTCTCTGATGTGACATGGTATTCAGGGTCTGATGATGGATTAGGACCTTCCTTATAGCGGAGTGCCACCATTGTTAACATGGTACGTGTATGTAATGGTGACACTCTTTCCAGAGACTTTACCTTCAGCTTACCATCAGGCGAAGTGAAGTCAAATTGACGTGTCCTAAATATAAAAAAAAAAAGTTGGATATCTATAATTAAAAATGACCCAGAAAAGCTTAAGCGAATAACTAGATAAATAAAATCTAGTTTATAATGTGCGGTTTTACAAATAAGACAACAGTGAATGAGCTACCACAAATACAAAGCTACTATCGGATCGTGTAATGGGACTATTAACTGACAAATTAGATAGGCGGTGAAGTCAAATTGACGTGTCCTAAATACAAAAAAAAAACTTTTATTAAAAAGTTGTACGAAAACGAAATTTAAAAGCTTGTAGCGCAATTAGAACGAAGCTTTTAGTGAAGCTTTTGAAATTTCGATTCACTTAGTAAGATTTTTTAATAAATATTCTTAATTAAATTCTTTAACGGAACCATAGACGATTTTTGCCGTTGTTTTATTATTTACACTGATCCCGACGTTCCAATTGTTTTTCAGCAGCCATAGTCACAGGGAGACTAATTATGAATAAAGTTATTTCGATGTGTAAGATTCGCGTAAACTTCCACCAATACATTATTTAACTTATGTAATTAAGTACAGGAATATCTGTACAATCGCAATCAGTATCTCTATCCTGTCGCAGTCCACTGCTTGACACAGACTTCTCCCAATATGCGCCAAAGCATGTGATCCTCTGCGAAAGTAAAGGTACCTATGGGATAGACTGAATAGTCTATCCCATAGGTACCTTTACTTTATCTGTACACCTACCTTTGTAAGAAACATTGGGCTAGAATTCTTTAGATGCCGTTCTGTGTTAATGCTTCGCGATGCAATTACGAACACATGTCCATGTACAAATAAAGTCGTCTATTCAGAAACGTTACATGAATTTACTTCGCTTGTTATACAGTATTGCTGCGGACCAAGCGTTGAGCATGACATGCAGCATCGCATCGTTGCAGGAAAAGGAATCCCCATACTTGCACATTTGCGTGCAAAACACCAATAGTACCGACAAACGCGGATGCTGCACAGATATAATTACTTACTCATGGTCACGCGCAAATGCGTCTGCATAAATAACTTCAAAAAAGTGCTAGGTTTCCATGTTAGCTGTAGGTGGCTACGTAAGTTTTAACTACAAAACTTATATTCGTACATGTTTTAGATATCTGCTTATTGGTTTTATAACCTTCAGCTTGGTAACTATTATTTTTTATTGCAATTGGGGACACCGGAAGCCGGACGGACGATCCACCCACGATGCTTGTGGGCCACTTCATCCATTTCCCCCAATTGGTAACTATTAGTATTTAAGCTAGATGCAGGAAGTTTTACGTCACGGTGAAATCGGAGTGAATATTCACTATCTTCGTTGTTGACTTACTATATATTAGTAATAGGTAAGTATCTAGTCTCATTATTTAACCGCAGACAAATAATCTCAAACAAGAGGACCCTGTATAAACGTAGGTATCAAACAATATTTTGATAGTAAAAAACAACTTAACTTTCATAAGCAAAACCTGGACTTTACTTACCACTACAAAATGTATGTATGTAGCAAAAATTATATTTCCCATTCGGACTGCTTCCGGGCTGTGGCGAAGCAAAGGGGGAGGGGGCGGCGGGGGCGGGCCGCACCGGGTGTCATCTGTTTTGGGGTGACACCCACCCGGTCTCTCAACTTTAAGAACAATGTACAAACAAAAAAAAATCGCTAGCACAAAAAAATCTTTTTCGGGGATTCCTCCACTAGCACTAGCTCAGCTCTAGGTATGTATAATTCGGGGATTCCCGCAAAAGAGCCTGACGCTGTCGTGGGGGATTCTACGTTTCATACTCGCGATCTTTGACGTCTCAGTTGCAAAATTTCTCATTTGGTTCGTGAAGTATGTTGTGTTTGGTTGGCGTGAATTGTTAAACGTGTATTATTCTATAGTGATAGATAATAAAAAGTAGTGATAGATAATAGAAAAACCCAAGGTAGCTACGCCACTGCTTCCGGGGCCCCGGCGGCGCTGCGTCAGTGGCTATGAATCATTAATTTTCTAGGCACACCCGACGGTGATTGGCTAGCTCACGTGCCTAGCTAATTACCAGGATTTAAGGTAGTATTTTTTTTTATAGAATATTAGTAACCGAAATTACTAATATTCCCCCTAACCCCTCCAGCTAAGCTTAATTGCTTGTGTTAGGAGCGGGTTCACGTCGGTAGTATAATGACTAGGATGCGAACACGGGACCTCTCGGTCAGGGTCGACTCCTTAACCACTAAGCTACCGACGCTTCGTTATCGACGCTTCTATCGCTAATCTATGGTATCACCATAAGTAAAATAGTTTAAAAAATCAAATCAGTTAGATCTAAATATAGTGCGAAAGTTTAATAAATAAAGCAAACAAAGAACCATTTTCTAACCTATTAAGAATAATGAAGACATAAAATCAAATGTGTAATTTATTAAAATTAACATGGGATGAGATAAAAGTTGCACCGCATCTAAACATTCCAAACACGGTTAAGTATTTTGTTACTTAAGATATTAGAAATCCTGAAAATCTTTATCATTATACAGCTTTCTCTTTTTAGTTATATGAAACAGGCCCTTTTTGTCCGCTGTCTTCACTTTAGGAGTTTTATCGGGTTTGCTATCGTAGTAAATTACTTGCAAAGAACTTGTCGACTTCGGAGGTCTACTCTGTGATGGCATAGGCTTCACTTTATCTTGGATAGGATTGACTTCTAATGTACAGTCTGGGTATTCACGGTTAACAGAATATGGTCGTTCTACTTGACTTTCGTACTGTGAAGGGTAGCTACTCTGCAAGTATTGCTTGAACTGACTTTGTTTTAATTTCTCTTCCAATTCTTCTAAGCGCTGTCAGTTGGTTTATACAGAAGCTAATTAATATTAGTATTATTATAGTGGATATTGTAATTAACGACAATATTGGTTGTGTAATTGCTATACTTAATTACCAGAGATGACATTTGTAGGAAGTTATTAAATTGCTAGAAACTGCGTAAACTGTTCTATTATGCTTGACGTAATTTACTAGTGAATGCATACATTGTAGACAATAATACATGTTTTAGCATCGTTGTAACTAATCTAAAGAGAACTATAAAAACTGAGTAAGTGTTATTGTCTAAGATTACTTATTATAACGATATTGAATAGCAACATTTCATGGTTAAAATTCTGAGTAGTTTGCATATTTTGCATATAATATTATCTCAAGTACCATTTCAACCTGCAAAATGAGATGCAAATTACTAATTTTTCGAAAGTACAATGCGGCGTATACCTACTTTCCTAGATAATTGATTGTTGAATTTTTGAGGAATCTCGTAATGTTATTAGATATTAGGCATAAGAAGCCTAATGCATTTCGATAGACCTTAAATGCCTGCTCGCAAATCCTCGACTGTGCTCCATCAGGATAATCATTCATCAACGCAGATCCTAAGAACTGCTATTCCATTCGCTAATTAGTCACCAGGGGGATGGACTGAACAATGGACTGCACCTAAGTATACTACTTAGTACTTCGAGTTAAGCCGAAAATAGCACTGTAATAGGTGAGAAACACATCGAGTGTATCAGAAAAATATATAGGCAAAAAAATTGCTTTTGCGTTCGCTACTATAACTAACTTTCAAGCGTATAAATCTGGCAGAGTTTTGGAACCTTCCCAACTGTCTGGCTGCTAATGGAACATGTTCAAATAGATACTTTTTTTTTTAATGTTTCAAGTGCGACTTACTAAATGCTGATACTAACCCTTCTATAGGCATCTATATTGAGATCAGTCCGCGCCGTCTCTCTTGCCAGCTGCTCCCGAATTTGAGCTCCTTGAGCTACTTCACGTTGTAGTTTCTCCTCATACTCCAATACTACTACGCTGATCTGTAAAATTTAGGTAATATTTTGTATCAATACCCTGAGTCGTCTTCATTAAATCAAATACTTGGGACATGCGGTGACGCACCCTATAAATTATTTAGAGATAGAATCTTACTCTCAAACGTATTACACGTGTAGCCTTTGGGCTCAGAAGGCCATCAATACTCTTCGCATTCCGTTCAAGGATGCGTTCAGGATGCTGCTGGAATAACTGCGCTTCTGCAGTGCATCCAGCATGTTCGTGAAAGTACTGTCGGATTAGATGCAAGGGGCTACGTCTCTGCTGCACAAAGTGCGCACCAGCACTAATAGCGTTCATCACATATTTGCTGATAAACTACATTGTCCCATTCTTAATTATTGAAGTCTATTAAATATGCAATAACATAGCTATAAGTTTCTATTGTTACTAACTAAATTTGGATGGACTCTGAATTATCTGTAATTTAGAGGTGCAATGCAATGTCAATGCTATCGGCGCACACCCATTATGGGTAGGCACACACACTACGAGAAATCGTAACGTATCAATGCGTGTGTGTGACAAAAATCTGTAAATGTTTTAGATTTTCGCATCGATTTATCGGTTCAATTAGAACAGTATAGTGCGATCGTAACGATTTCTCGTACCTTGTGTGCCACCCGTTATGATAATTCCCTCTAATTTCGTTTTATCTATTCAAACTTTCATAATACTCCGTTTGACGGAAGTTTCAAAAAAAATTAAAAACTGTTTTTATAACACACACGCTTTTCTTATTTCTCGTAGCCAGTTATTTCTCGTAGCTTGTTCCACCTATTACTCTGATTGGTGTTCATTATTATGTATTGTGTAATTGCTAATTATTTACAAAACGCAGGTATACGCTGCTATATAAATTAAATTCTGAAATATTAAACTCGTTTCATAATTTCACAAACTAGCTAATAGAGGTTTACCAACAAAAGCCGTTATGTAATCTTACGACCTCGGCTTATGTCCTAAAAGGTAATATAGCACTTATTACAATTATTTCTTCTTCTTCACGCCTGTATCCCCGAAGGGGTGGGCAGAGGTGTATTACACACCCACGATTCGCCAGTTATGTTAAGGTCACAATGTAATAGGGGGCGAGCCTAGTGCCATCTACCGGGCACATTATTAAGCGAGCGATAATTAACATTTATTAATGCACACATAACTGCGAAAAGTCAGAGGTGTGTGCCCGGGGCGACTGGGGATCGAACTTGAGACCTCGTCTCAGCAGTCCGTTACGTACGCCAATGGGCTATCGCCGCTTTTATTTATTTTTTTGAAGTTATGTTACAATTATTATTAGTAAATATTTTTGTAAGCGTTACGATATTAAACTAGGATCTTGATGTACAGTACATCCGTGATCATGGTACTTGTAACAGTGCCGAAATATCGGATTCTCGAAAAAGATACTAAACATGGTAAATATCCCGTTTATAATTCTAATTTTAATGTAAATGACCATGTCAATCTAAAATCATATATAGGATCTTCTTTCTGCATATTGGAATTATTTTTTATTCAAAATGTTAGCGATTATTATAATCAATTTAAAAAAATATATGTGTTATCATCAGCTCCTATGAAGAAGTCAAATTATCCGGAAGAAGATTTCGAAGTTCCGCATAATTACCTAATTATTAGAAAAGTATATTGTAAGAGTCCGTTACATAATGTACATTATGCTGTATGTTAATTACGTGCATTACGTGCAAATTAATGTTTACTAGATTGTTGCTAGACGTGCTAAACATTTTTTTACTATCAAATAATAATAAAATTGATTCTAAATCGTGATATACCTAAGTAGCTATATCTTCTAGAGATAGAATAATGTGACGTTCCTACAATACTTCATCGATTTTGTGCAAAAAATAAGATTTGTGTTGCATAAAGCAATGCATAAGTATACGTAGGTACATCGCATAAAGATAAAAATTGCTAATACTAGCCTGTTGCCAATTTGGTTTTAAAAAGTTATCTTATTATACTTATTATTTAACCTACTTCAAAACTGGAGGATCTATGTATGCATATGTGCTCATATATCCGCGACTTTTTCAAAATCAAATGAGTTGTTTCCATTATTCTTTCACTAACGCAATTGATATTCGTACTTTTAGGAAGGTTTTATAGGGCCAGGACCTGAGAATCAGTTCCTATGGGCCGCGGGATAAGTATTTCATGTGAGCGGAACCGTTGACAACAGCTTAATAAATACGTTCCAGTAAAATATTGGTGACAAATACAGAGAATATAAATTAGAAGTCTCAACTCCAGCAGTGAAAGTAATAAAGTACTTCTTTACCTTATCTCTATTTTCAGCTTCCATGTCCCTCATCTTAGCCCTCAGCTCCTCAATGACACAAGTGAACTGGGCTACTTGCGCATCACACTCATTTTGTATCTGTTGAACTGAAACAATGTAAAGAACACAATGTAAAACCCGCTCTTAGTTCACGACTAAGTGCAGGTTTTACCAATGAAACCGAGATCAATTAAACCTAAGCTGAGTTATCACGGCTTAGACGTTGGATTTCTTTTACTTTTTTTGTTTCAATTCAGTCTGAATTTTTCGTAGTGGCCATCAAGTATTTTAAATTTCACTAGGTATTTTACGATACTGGAGCTTCTTTTTTGAAATCGGATAAAATAGAGAATTTGATTTCCTAAACCTTGTTTTATTGGGCCTGATGGACCCGATATTACTGAACATTAGAAAACAAAGATGAAATATCTAGATATCAATAGGGACCAAATGCAACGAAAATTGTCCCACTAGCTCCCACTGTTGGTCACATCTAATAAACTAGTCGCTTTGTCCACTTCTCCACCATTGATGAATATCCAGCCTAAGCGTATTTTATTATCCCCACTGTCCTATTACGAGTGTGGGATATTGGGAGACTTTTCGTTGCATTAGCTCCTGCAGGCGTACATTGCAAAGTTTCCCCTTATGCCTGCCAATGATGGGGAAAAGTGGGGAACAACGGGAAAATATGCTTGATATTAGTGCTTGAAGCAACGAGCCTACATGTTACTGAAGCGACTACATCCTTCTGAAGACGAGTACATAAAACGTTATATAAGAAGGAGGAAGAGATTGTTTGATGAGTCGAGCTCTTACAAAATAAACTATGGGTCAGTTCATGCAAGAAACATCCTTCTGCTGCGTTTTTATTTCGCAGTATTAAAACCTGTTCAATTAGAAAAATGATTCCAGTCATACGAAACTAGTGACGTGGTGCCATTTTAATTGGTGGTGAGCCTTCATAAATCCAACGATTAAACTATACAAACAAGTAAAAGTATAATTTTATGAAAACAATTATTTCAAGCTATGTAAAGTATGTAGAATATTATTGGTTAGTGTGAATACAAATGCCAACTTGCAACCAGCCATATGGTAACAGAGAGTACAACAAATTGAAGATCAATAATGTAGGTATACCATTTTACGTCGATTTTGGGAGATATTCGGAGCCCAAGCTAACATCACCTACTGATTGACGGACGAGGCCCTGACGCGGGCTTTTCTCTTGGGTGGTAAAAGCCATCGAAACTAAATCATGGAAAGGAAGAGTAAGAGTGCTCTCCGGTCTCCAAAGTACAAGCTTTGGATGCAACTGGAATTGGCGCGCGTATAAAGAAGAGACCTAAAAGAGAACAGATAGAACTGCAATGACGGTAGGCAAATTTGTTGTATGCAGGGTCAATGTGTATACCTAATGGTGATAGGATGCTTAAATTAATAATTCATAATATTCTAAATAGATTACTCCTTACTCCCACCCTTAGATATAAGAAATGAAAATAGAAAGAAACCCGTCTATTGGACTCCTTACCATAATCTTTAATTATAACAAGCATAAGTATTCATATTACTAAAAGTAGGTAAGTATATAAAATTACTAGTTACTTCCTGATCTCATAGTCAAATCTTAGCATGATTTTTTGGTACATTATTTTAAATTATAAGATTGAAAAGATGTAGATATATACATAAAGTAATTTAAAAAAATAATATAATATAAATATTCTAGTGCTCTTTAATCTAAACAAATTATGTAAAGGCCATTTTTATTACGAAATGCCACTTATTTAACAATAAAAAAATATTATATATATTAAATATTAAATTATTATATATTAAACCTAGTTTAATTGAAATAAATTCAGATGCACGCTACACAACCTCGATATTTTTTTTGCTACTTTTTTTAATAGATAACTAGTGCAGCGGGTCATACAAAATTAACATTATTTTAACTTTTTCAACTAAGTTTGAATACTAATACCTACCTAATGCTTGTGTTAAAACTACTTTTGTTTAGGTGAGTACCTACTTATTTATTTAGACTAGTTAATCGGAACCAAAAATTGGACCATTTATTTATGGTTGATCGATTCTCCTATTTTACTTCGTGGTCGTTGAACAAGAAGTACTTGTCTCTTTTATGTATGATACTTCTTCAAACTACAAATGGGTACTACGACCATACAACTGCTATATAGCTATTATATTAACAACTACTTATTGGATCAACACTATCAACACCACTGTTATTTCTAAGCATACGAACTTTCCCTTTTAGTATTACTCTTAAGCTCTTCGATCTGTTGTTCATGTGCCGCTCGCAGTTTGATAACATTTTCATTCTGTTTCTGGAT
Source organism: Cybosia mesomella (assembly GCA_946251805.1). Taxonomy (NCBI): domain Eukaryota; kingdom Metazoa; phylum Arthropoda; class Insecta; order Lepidoptera; family Erebidae; genus Cybosia; species Cybosia mesomella. The sequence goes on along the minus strand of OX276394.1, from coordinate 13,165,293 downwards.
CGTATTTTCTTTATCCTGTAAAGTGGAAATACGTCCTTAGGTGGTCTATTATACTGTAAAAATTGGTATAGCTTGCATAAAAGAATATAGGGCTTCCATGAAAGGGTAATGACAGTAGAGGAAGTTCGTAAAGTTTGTAAGGACTAAGAACAGGAGCAGATGAGGAGCTGTTGTCTTCGCGTACCCCAGAGGGAGAAAAGCATAAGTACACATATATGTATTTATATTATACTAGCTCCGCGCCCTGGCTTCACCCCGGTGCAATATTAGCACCTTACCCTATCCCTAATCTTGTCCTGACAATAACAAACACAGATAAAATATCCAATTCGGTGCAGTAGTTCAGAAATTATGCGCGTACATACATTTCAGCGCTTCATTTTTATTTTTATAGATTTTTAAATGACAGGATAGTCTATTGGTTTGGACAGTGGCTCGTGGATGGGATTACCGACCTCCATGATCGGGGCCTGAGGACGACAGTTGGCCGACTCGCCGTCCTTACAGAAGTAGGCCGTGGCGGAGGTGTGTCGTGTGTGTCCTACACACGCCTGCCTACTCACCGACGCGGGATAAAACCCGACCACACCAGGCGAGGCCACGCTGGCGGCCAGGGTCCGCCAGTAACCCTGGGGATTGGACACCCGGCCCGGCAATGGACACTTGGGCAGGACACCGTGCGGTTTTAGTAGATCCGAAGGGATTTCCGCACGTAAAAAAAAAAGTGGCTCGTGGATCACATGTGATCACACTCCATATTTCCAGTTACGCACTTTTGACTCAACATAAAGTTTATGTGCATATTCAGCTCACTGGTCACAAAGACAAGATGAAGAGGAAATCTGTGTAACGTAAATTCTTGTGATGTTCTCGAAGGTTTGACAAGTGCACTAATCCGCACTTAGTCAACGTAGTGGATTATGGGATAGCTCTGAGCACGTTTCTGTTATCTACTTAATAATTGTTTATTTATATTTCTTTTTTTTTTTAAAGAATATTAGTAACCGTAATTACTAATATTCCCCCTAACTCCTCCAGCTAATCTAAATTGCTTGTGTTAGGAGTGGGTTCACGTCGGTAGTGTAATGGCCAGGATTCGAACCCGAGACCTCTCGATCGTAAGGTCGACTCCTTAACCACTAAGCTACCGACGAAGCTTCGGCTTCAGCTGATGCCCTCGGCTCCGCTAAAGCCCTCGGCCGAGGTCGGTTATTATTTTTTGGTCAAATCTCCAGTTCTACTTAACCAATTGCAATCAAACATACGGCAGATTTTAAGTCCGAGAAATACCTTTCTAATAGAAAAAAACCCGGCCAAGTGTGAGGAATGAAGTGTTCCGTAGCAGCAAGTTTTTTTTTTTCGATTATGATGTACTCGTAATTAAACGATTACTCATAACAATTACAATCTAGACCTTGAAGCTAATAAGTAATTTAAATTTAACTTAATTTGCTAAAATCTTACAAAGTTAAGAATGTGTCCATTGGCACTTTTCTTATTGTCTCTAATATGATTGCAAGACACTTTGTTCTTGTGTTCTTTAAGAGTAGCACTCACTGCAATATGCGTAACACTAATTTCACTAAACTAACTCAAAGGGCTTAGTTCTTTTAAGTCTTCTTACTATGTCCGTGGTCTCAAGGAGCTGGATAGCCTCGACGTTCACATGTTGAAGCAGCCTTTGTTCATGTGCTTTAGCGTGTTTTTTTATAACTTCACTAACAAGATTCACTCCTAGGTCTCGGTGGATGTCATCATTTCTAACGTACCAGGGAGCATTTACTATACTCCGAAGTACTTTATTTTGGAATCTTTGAATGATTTCAACGTTAGTTCGTTTTATACAGCCCCAAAGTTGAATACCGTATGTCCATACAGGCATGAGTACTTGCTTGTATAAAAGTACTTTGTTGTACACTGACAAAGTAGAATGTCTACCAAGTAGCCAGTACATATTTTTGTTGCGTAGGTCTAACGCTAGGCGTTTCTTTTTGACGTCAGTCTTCCAGCGAAGTTTTGCATCTAGCGTCATACCCAAGTATTTTGCCGTATTTTCATATGCTATAACACGACTGTTAATGTATACCGGTGTATGATCAGTTCCTATGTTTGTGAAATCTATATGAGTCGATTTTGACTCATTCAATTTGATTCGCCATTTTTTTATCCAATCGGCGATGGCATTGACAGCAATTTGTACCTTCTCAACTGCTTCTTTGTGAGTGACACCTGTAGCCATGATAGCTGTGTCGTCTGCAAAGGTAGCAATTATGCAGTTTTTTGTTTCAGGGATATCACAGGTGTACAATAGGTACAGAATAGGTCCAAGAACACTTCCCTGTGGTACACCAGCTTTTATTTCTTTGATTCTGAATAGGCATCCTCATGTCTCACTCTAAATGTCCTTCCTGTTAAATAAGATTCTAAAATGTCCACAAATTGTTTTGGGAGTATTTTACCTAATTTGTATATAAGGCCTCTATGCCACACCTTATCAAACGCCTGAGCTACAGGAATACTGTAGAACAAACTTTCTTTTCTTCTAATGCTTTTTCAATAACATTGGTAATTCTATGAATTTGGTCTATTGTAGAATGTTTTTCTCTGAAACCGAATTGGTAATTAGGAATCAGTTCTCTATCTTCTATAATAGGTTTTAGACGCCTGAGTAGCAGTTTTTCGAATAATTTCGCTATGATTGGTAACAGTGAAATCGGTCTGTATGATGTTACTTCACCGGGTGGTTTTACCGGCTTAGGTATCATAACTTCAGCAACTTTCCACACACTAGGCACATGTTTTAGTCGAAAGGTGGCATTAATGAGGGTTATTAGTTTTTGGTTGGCTTTACGTGGGAGATTTTGGAGAAGTTCGCCAGTGATTAAGTCGTATCCTGGCGATTTCTTTTTGGTTAACTTTTTGATCATGCTGTAAACTTCTTTTGGGGTTACTAGTTTTATTTCCAAGTCGTCATTGTAAGTCATGTCCAATGCTATGTTTTCAGAGCTGTCCTCACTGTTCATTTGAAAAATTTGCTCTAAATGTTCTGCAAATACAGTCGCTTTCGGTTCATTCGTAGCAGCAAGTAAAATATTTTTATATTTGAGTTGATTGAATGAAAGGTCAATTGCGGTTTAAGATTTATGAAGTATTAAAAAAAAACTACTTACTAGATCTCGTTCAAACTAATGTACGGTGAAAGTTTACATGGTAATGTACATCATATATTTTTTTTAGTTTTATCAATCTCTTATTTTAGAAGTTACAGGGGGAGGGGGGCTCACATTTTACCACTTTGGAAGTGTATCTCGCGCAAGCTATTCAGTTTAGAAAAAAAAAATTAGAAACCTCAATATCATTTTTGAAGACCTATCCATAGATAGGTATATAGGGGGTTAGTGAAAAAAATTATTGAGTTTCAGTTCTAAGTATTTATTTATCATTTACCCCAAAAAATTTAGTTTTTTTTTCTGTTTTTGTGTGAAAATCATAATGCGGTTCACAGAATACATTTAATGACCAAGTTTCAACAGCATAGTTCTTATACTTAGTTTCGGAAAAAAGTGGCTGTGACATATGGACGGACAGACAGACAGACATGACGAATCTGTAAGGGTTCCGTTTTTGCCATTTGGCTACGGAATCCTAAAAAACGCTCCAAAATCCGTTCAGCAGTTTTTGCGTCCATCGCGAACAAACAGATAAATAGACAACAATTAAAAAAAATACTATTGTGTTCAGAATCGCTCATTTAACTTAACTCAATTTTTATCAATGTACAGACAAACCTAATTGACAGTTTTATATACGACATAATAATTAAATTTACAATATACCTACATAGTTTATACGAAAGAGCTCCTTATAAAATTATTGATATTTTAAATATATTATACCTACCACTGGATATTGTGTTCCTACGGTCGCCGGTCGTTTGGCCGACTACCTTGTACTAGAAGTAACTATTCCTAGAGAATCTACTGTGGTCCCTCCATTTTTAAGTAGCGGAGGGACTATAGTAGAATCATACCTATAGGGAAAAAAAATTTAACTGCATCACTGTACAATAATAACGTCATCAGTTGGACCCTATATAGTCTCGGTGCTTCATCCAGTTGGAGAACCCAGGTGTAGCACGGGTCCGGGCTCGATTGTACTCCACGGTCGGTAACCCAACAACATGTCCATTATCAACGGTTCTGCTACAGGTTTCCCTACTTGTTTGCTACGACAGGTGCACAACAAAAAAAAGGGTATCCGCTCTGAGCGAAAAATAAATGATCGCACATTATGTTCGCTTTGCAGATAAGTGTAGAATGCACTATTTGCGGAGACTCTGGCGGCCCGCAACGTGGCTGTCCTAAACAGCCCGTTATAAGTCATGGCCGTCAGAGTCATCAGGGGGTATCGCACGATCTCCGTCGAGGCGGCATGTCTCCTAGCCGGGACCCCTCCATGGGACCTGGAAGCGAGAGCCCTTGTGCTGCTGTACCAGTGGCGTAAGGAGGCGCTCTAGCGGGGCCATAGGCCGGAGTCCCGAGATATCAGGGCTCAGCGGTCCCTACTCCGCCAGGAACTCATGGAGACATGGACGGTGCGACTTGAGCATCCAAGGTCCACCATTGCGGCGGTGAGACCGATTATGAAGGAGTGGTTGGAGAGGGACCATGGGGAGCTCTCCTACCGGATGTGCCAGATATTTACCGGACACGGGTGTTTCGGTAAGTATCTATGGCGCATCCACCGGGAAACAACGCCGCAGTGCCAGCACTGCGTGGTTCCTGGCGAAGACACGGCGCATCAACGCCGGGATCTCATTGCGGTCCTGGGCGTGGACGTTCTCTCGTTGGAGACCATGGTGAGGGCCGTGGTCTCCGACGGGAGCAAGTGGCACGCCTCCGCCTCTTTCTGCGAGCAGGTAATGCGCGCGAAAGAGACGGCGGCGAGGGAGCGGGAGAGAACCCTGCCCCTCGAGTTTCGCAGTCTCATCTTCGCCCGGGACCACCGACCTCCATGATCGGGGCCTGAGGACGGCAGTTGGCCGACTCGCCGTCCTTACAGAAGCAGGCCGTGGCGGAGGCGTGTCGTGTGTGCCCTACACACGCCTGCCAACTCACCGAAGCGGGATAAAACCCGACCCCACCAGGCGAGGCCGCACCGGCGGCCATAGTCCGCCGGCAACCCTGGGGTTATCCTTTCGAGGGCTTACCCGGGGTGCCCGGCAACGGACACTTGGGGAGGACACCGTGCGGTTTTAGTCGATACACGACATAACCACCCCCGCTGGCCGACGGGGGGGTATCCGAAGGGATTTCCGCACGTAAAAAAAAATGCACTATTTCGTAAAGCTAGTATAATAGAGTCCTATTTTTTAAGAGCGGATTTCAGCAAACTATTATAGGAACCCAAATGAACTAAAACGGAGTTGAAATGATTATTTTATATTGAATATTTATTAATTGAGCTGAGTGAGATGAAGTCGAGCGAAAGCTCCTCATACCAGACTTCAGGATTTTCTTTGTCACAGGTCTCCTCCTAAACTACTAATCCAATCAGAACCAAATTTGGCATGATTACAGAGGTCAAGCAGAGGAAGGTTTATGGATATATTTTGAAAAAATTAATGCTACCACAGAGGAATGATCACCGTAAAAAAAAATCCAGATGGAATAACATACCTAATAACCGCTCGAGACACTGTGACCAAACTTTACACGCTCAGAAAGCATGTCCAGAGTTGTGACTTTCAAAAAGAATTATCAAAATCGAACTTGCCACGGAGGAATGATCACTGTTCAAAATTTTCAAAATCTGATTCACGATGTCTCACTCAGCTCAACATTGCAAGCAGCGATTCGCCTTGCAGACCTAGTACATAATATTATTCTAGTTAAGTATAATAGGATATTCATAGATCCTTATAACTTAGATATCTCTGAAAACTTGAAAGATGTTAGGTAAGCAAATTTTCATTTTTCTTTAAATTAAATCGTATACGGTATTTAATCACTTTAGGTACATCCAAACTGGGGTGTGTGTTGGGTAACCTCCTCGAGTGTCGCTCCGATTCCGATCCCGCTGCAGTCCGGGGGGAACGGAATCGGAGCGGCCGGTACACCCTGGGCGGCGGTCAATGGCTTCCCCTTCACCCCTTCATAGGGTTGGCATTGATCGTCGGCCAATACCCAACGTGGCGGGAACACATCGCTCTCCGTACTCCTCTGCTTTCAGAGGAGACAGGATGAGCGATGCTGTTAGTGGTGAGATGGCCCAGGGTCAGCCGGGGTGCGAGGGATATGCTCTATGGGTAACCTTACACCCCGGCGTCTGAAGACCCGAGACGGCGTGCGGTTTTAGTAGGTAAGCAAATTTCTGAAATTAGATTAATATTATATTTAAACTACCTACGTAATAATATGACCTGAACTAATATACTCACGTATACGTAAACGTATAACGTACTCTACTCTGTAAAGGTGGAAGTAAAGTCATGTGCTATTTACGTACCTTTTCCATTTCAACGAGTCCAGCTTCCTTCGAACATATCTGATCTTTTAACTTTTTTACATCCCTTTTGAGGTAAACCAGCTGTGATACTGTCTCTTGTAGACTTCCAATCATTTCGCGAGATGCAACTAAATGATATCGATGTGATTTTTCTAATTCACGAACTTCTTTTAATTCTAACTCTAGTCTAAAATTAGTTTCTCGTAATGTCTTGCATTCCTGACTTTCGTTGATAAAACCCTGTCATAAATACATATTCATTTATAATTATTATTGTATATCTTTATACAAAATTATATGACAATCAATTTCCTATATTTATCATGAAAATGATCTTACAATTTTGCACCTTGAAAAAGTACTCAAGACGTTCTGTAATCGACTATCAAGTGCAGTTGTTTCTTCTTCGTGTTTAGCTTCCATGTTTAACTATTAAAACATTTATAGTACATCTCCGGCAACAGGGACTAGCGAAGTCATTAACGTTAAAACGAAAATACAGGCAGTGTACGTATGTTTACTATATACATTTACATGCATCGATAAAGTAGATTTTTTTAAATAATCCCGCCATACATGTCTAAGTTGTCAGTGACAGATAAATAAGACAGAAACTCTATGCTCCTTACCTGCCTTTAAAAAAAAAGGATTTCCACCGCAACCGAGACGTTTATTGTGGAGATGAGATTACATTACAAGCATTGCAACATGTATACTCAAAGATTAGAACTTTTGCGATAGGTTGATTCCAGCCCGCGCCTCTCCGTTCCGCTCAATAAAATACTATGACTTCCATAGTTAGGTATAGATGTAACAGAAACTCATGGACTTGAAAAAAATAATGGAATGATGATTTTGATATGGCAATGACAAATGTATCTGTATAAGTAGGTACTTATAAATTTTTAAGTTAGATAGGTACGTCTTCGAGTATGTCATATGGAGTTTTTAGAATCATTTTCTAGTTCTATTTCTAATTCTAATTGAAGATTTTTAAGCCTTATTACATAAAAGGATTGAGAATATAATGAGATCCTATATAATTTTTTATGTAATGATTAGGTATACAAATATAAAAAATATTCAATTGTGTTAATGTGCATGTTAATCTGTAATCACTATCGCTAGATCTATCTAGATAGTATTTCCCCAATATTGCACTCAGCAGATTATTATTTCCCTATTTTCCATGAGATTCTGGTAGACGTACACAGATTTACCTGCAAAATAAACATAATTGAATAAGAAACAGTTGGATAAACTTTAAAATATAGATGCCACTAACCAGTGTTGTCATAATATCATTGCCAATTTCACTTTCCAACTTCCTCAAAAATCAAGACCAACTTCATTCAATTTATTCACATTATACGATTAATTTATTGTTGGACCTTTCTTATAGAAAAAAAACCTATAAAATTGCGTGTTCAACACAAGGGTTCAACATAACCCAAGTTTTTTTTGTATAGTCTGTGTCCGCACTGTCAAAACTGTTTGTCAATGTATATTGATGTATATTGGTTGTCAGTGGTTGTTAATGTATGGTGGTCAATGGCGAGTTTTGGCGCCAACACGGGAAAAGAAGCTCAGCGTGCAAAATAATAATATTTGTAATAAAAAAAATACTAATCGATAGATTTTCAATAGCTCAATTCAACTACGTTGTCCTTTAAAATCGCTCACCCCAAATTATTTAATTAAAAATCAATAAAGTCGTTGAAAAAAAAAACATTTATCCGTACTTTCAAACAATATTTTAAATTGCTCAAAGTGTTAAAAAACTGCTCATGTTGCATTTATAATTGCTCAAGTAGTTTGTAACAGCTCCACTTTCCTTAATTACTAAATAAATATAAATAGTTTGAACAAATTTAACGTATATTGATAATAACGTATTGTGACGTCTGGGGTCTGGCGTCACAACTCCACGTGTTAATGAAATGATAAACACAAGTAATTATATTTTAAATAGCATTTATTTTTCACATAAAACTTCTATATCGAGTTTTAGGGGATTTTACGCGAGTTTATTTGACTATAATATGCGAACTGAAGAGGGCCGCGGATTCTGCTCAGAGATTGAGCCTACGATCACTTTGCTTGGAACTCTCTTCGTACGGCGGGTCGAGGCCGAAGCCCCCGGTCACCCGCTGTCACCAACTTGTCCGCCAAGCCAATAGTTTTTTCCTATTCTCCTATTTTATATTTAAAACAAATTTATTTTTAATCGCTGACGCATGATGGCCAGGTAATTAACTGTAGTGTTCGAACGAGGTCGGACATTACATCAGCTGCGCCCCATGGACTTCATGCGACAGTTCTTCGCTAAGGCCCTAGGTATGCTAAACGAGGACAGACAAAAAAAAAATATTCGGCTGTCTCTTACAATGAGAAAAACGACGCAATCTTTATAATTTATAGCAATTAAACTGTAATAAATACTGAAAAACCCGAATAAAAAGATTGCTTCATTCTTGGCCTGGCAAAAACCTCGTATAAAAGAAACCAAGCCACAACTCGACTATCTAAACAACAAATACTAGCGTCTCTTGTCGACACATTTTAATGTTTGTTTGAAGGGACCTATATAGTACACTGTACTTCGAAGACCTACCTAACTAAAAAACAAAAGATGATGTAAATAAATTTATCCTTACACATCATACATATGTAATTATAAACCTCTTACATCGCCTACGAATTACTAAATTACTTTTTAATCAACATTAAAGAGAAAGAAAACTTCACCCCATAATGAGTCTAGTGAAAACCAACTTTCACTATCGCAGGCAACTATGTCCTTAGCGATTTGACTCTCTTACAAAGTTTAGATCTCCACTCCCACCATTAGACGAAAAAATAATTGCCTAATCCTACGCTAGGACGTAATGAATATAAAAAAATTTAACATCTTTGACAGCGCACCAACATAGAATAAACAGGAAAAACACAATATTAATAACACATATTACACAACACATTATTACCTACAAGGATTATAATTCTATTAAAACTTATGGTCCTTATTGGCCCTATTGACCCGCAGATACCTATTAATGGCGAAAATAACACTGAAATCTCTTGGAAAACTCTGGAATAAGCCACCATCATAGCCATTGCACCTCTATGTATCAGCCATCTTCTAGTAATAATAAGGCACACAAAAGCAAATAAATGAAAACGTTATCTGATAAGTGCCTCGCTCCAATGTCACACGACGTCTTCCTTCTTAAGGTACGGGATCTATCAATCCACTGCAAAATGCAGAACGTTGGCCCTTCCACCAAACCTGTGTAGACTGCAGAATGCTAGCGCTTCCAACTAGCGCGTCCACCAAGACCTGTGGAAACCGGCGGCGCTCCACCAAATTTGTGAACCGGCGCTCCACCAACTCCTGTGGAAACCGGTGCCTCCACCAACTTTTGTGGAAACCGGCGCCGCCACCAACTTTGTGACGTCTGGGGTCTGGCGTCACAACTCCTCGTGTTAATGAAATGATAAACACAAGTAATTATATTTTAAATAGCATTTATTTTTCACATAAAACTTCTATATAGAGTTTTAGGGGAGTTTATTTGATTTTAATATGCGAACTGAAGAGGGCCGCGGATTCTGCTCAGAGATTGAGCCTACGATCACTTTGCTTGGAACTCTCTTCGTACGGCGGGTCGAGGCCGGAGCCCCCGGTCACCCGCTGTCACCAACTTGTCCGCCAAGCCAATTGTTTTTCCCTATTCTCCTATTTTATATTTAAAACAAATTTATTTTTAATCGCTGACATGATGGCCAGGTAATTAACTGTAGTGTTCGAACGAGGTCGGACATTACATCAGCTGCGCCCCATGGACTTCATGCGACAGTTCTACGCTAAGGCCCTAGGTATGCTAAACGAGGACAGACAAAAACAAATTGGAAAGTGGCATATTTACCGTGAATTGTGATTTTCCATGTTGTTTCCAAAACTCCAAAGAAGCCTTTAGTAAAGCTCCCACTACTTTATTAGGGCAAGACTAAGTGTTTCTATGTTTAGGATTAGGCTGAAGGCTTTGCGCCAAAGCCCTATTATAAATAAATTAAAAAAAAATGGTCAATGGTCAATGTGAAACAGTGTTGCCAACCGTACGATTTAAATCGTATTTATACGACCTTTTCGACTTTGGTACAATGTACAATGGTATATTCGAAATCGTACATAAATATACGATCTTTTTAAATATTTGAACAAAATAAGAAAAAAAGATAATCAGATTAAATTTATTTATCGATATAAAAATCAATAACAGCCAAACTATTTTGTATTTTACACGAATACCATCAACTTTTTATGATGAAAATGATTCCTTTTATATAATTTACTAGCAACGGCACGCAGTTTCACCCGCAAAAGTCCTGATCCCAAGGGAACGTGGGAATAAAAAGTACCCTGTGTTACATACGCACATACGTCACAATAATTTAACGGGAATTAACGCGATCATGTATAGGTATATACATACCTTTAGATTGCCTGACATTCTCTGGAGCGAGAGCTGGATCATGATCCATGATGCGTTCTTTCTAGGTACCTCCTGAATATGTTCAGGAGGTACTTAGAAAGAACGGATACGAAGTGAACGGACGACGGAATCGGCAGATATTGAGGCGGGAGGCATCCAGAGGTGAGCAGACAGCCAGCCTATATGCCCTATGTCAAGGGAGTAACGGATAAAATCGGTTCCGTGTTAAAAAAAAAAGTACTCCATACCGACAGTTTACACACCAGGCATAAAAGTAAACAACATCGTGTTCACACCGAAGGATGTCTTGCCACTACAAACTCCAGGTGTCTACAAAATAAATTGTAGCTCCGGTAGTTCATATATAGGCCAAACAAAGCGGACTATTGCTGAGAGGGTCAAGGAACACATTGCAGCTGTAAAGAACCGTCAGACGAGTAAATCAGCGATTGTAGAACATCTTCTGGAAGCAGGCACCAATCACTGGATTGAATTCCACCATACGCAAGTCCTCTCCACCGAACGTCACTTTTATTCGAGAGTTGTACGTAAAGCCATTGAAATTAAGAAACATAAAAATTTCAATCGGGAAGATGGGTTTAAATTATCTGCCACATGGAATCCAATGATAAAAAACTTGCTACCTCGCTTTTCTGCGCAGTCGGATAGACACCGGTCAGTTGGTTTAGAGAATAGGGACAATGTAAGTGTAGTATGTGACGGTACAAGGCGAAATGTAAATATAAAAAATATCGAGAATGTGCAGGTGGAAGAAGAACTTTGTACCTCACGGACTCAACGGCGGTGGACGTGCATCACTGCGCCAGTCAGCCTGTGACCACGGCCAGTGTAACCTGGTCGAAACGTCAGGCAATCCAAAGGTATGTATATACCTATACATGATCGCGTTAATTCCCGTTAAATTATGGTATATTATGGAACGCGAAAGTTTAAAAACAAAAAATTTAATACGTACGTTAAGCCTTTTTCCCATTAGGGTAGGCAGAGACAACATCTTCCCACTTGCTACAATCCTGGCATACGCCTTTCGCTTCTTCCACTTTCATAATTGTTTATATACAAGCGCATCGGTTACGGGTACTGATGACCTGACCTTTCATCAAAACGTGAGCTTCGATTTGATTGGCCAACATACGCTCAGATCGACCTTCACCGGGTGGCGCAGTAGTGCTCGTCTCATAAATCTGTTTCGTTAATGTCCTTTCGTCCATCCTCTCTAAGTGTCCGAGCCACCTAAGCATTCCTTTCTCTATCTTGGTCACTATATCTTCTACTATGCCACAATGTTCTCTTATCACGCTGTTCCTCACTCGATTCATTAGAGTCACTCCAGCTATACTTCTTAAACTTCTCATTTCCACAGCATTAAGTTTACTTTCATGTTCCTTCTGCCACACCCAACATTCACTAACATACATAAGTGTGGGGACTAGCACTTCTGTATGTAAAGCCAGTTGTGGGGCTTTAGATACTTTCTGATTGCTAATTAAATTATACAGCGCCCCATTCACTTGATTTCCAGCCAAATGTCTTTGCTCAATATCATTATTATACTTTCCATCTTTCGTAAACTTTGAACCCAAGTATACAAACTCTGTTACTTGTTCTAATGTTTCTCCTTCAATCAGAATTGTACAATTTATCACTCTAATTTCTTTCAAAAAACCATCACTGTTGTCTTACATTCATTTTCATTCCTTTGTCTGTTAAGGAAACATGCATAATATTAACCATCGCCTACAACTCCTATTTCGATAATGCCAATGTTACTGGATCATCAGCTTATAGGATGCATTTGACGGTCGAGTCATACATTCTTAATCCACACCTACTCTCTCTCAGTTCTTTCAAGAAATCGTATATAAATAAGTTGAACAGTCCCGGCGACACTGCACATCCCTGTTTAGCACCTTTTTCGATGTTAAACCAGTTAGTGCAAGCTCTGTTTCGATGAGCACTGGAACCCTTATAGAGCGATCTCAGTGCTCGTATCTGGCTGCCGCTCACCCCATTTATAGACAATGTTGACAACAATTCATACCTCAGCACTCTATCATAGGCCTTTTCTAAATGCATTCTATTACATCTCAAACATTTATTAAATTATTTCATTTCATAATATAACATAACTTCACGCCTGTATCCCCGAAGGGGTAGGCAAAGGTGTATTACACACCCACGATTCGCCAGTTATGTTTAGGTCCCAATGTAATAGGGGGCGAGCCTACTGCCATCTAGCGGGCACATTACTAAGCGAGCGATAATCAGCATTTTTAGTACACACATAACTATGAAAAGTCAGAAGTGTGTGCCCGGGGCGACTGGGGATCGAACTCGAGACTTCGTCTCGGGAGTCCGTTACGTACACCACTGGGCTATTGCTGCTATTTCATTTCAAACATTGAAATTACTTTTAAATTTCGTATTTAAATCACTTGCTACTGTTTTAATTGAAATTTTGATGTGCACGATTTTTTTCTAGGATTTTTGGTGATATACGATTTTATCCGATCCCATAGAAAATAAAGTTGGCAACACTGATTTGTGACTGAACGCCTAAGCTATTAGAGCCAAAACCTTCAAAAAATAAAAACGCCTTAGCATAGCATCTCGGCGTGTATGTATTCTGTGGTAGGTTAATAAGATGTGACTATTGTGAGGTTATAAATAAAGTAAAATCTTTGTAGTGTATTTCTATGAAAACTTTAGTGACAATTACTAGTGTGCACATTTATAAATATAACTTTCAAATCAGTTTAGATCTGATTTAATTACTAAAGTGATAAAATGGCTGGTACATATGGTATACACTTAGGCAACAACTCTGCATGTTTAGCCTCTTACTCAAATGGAGCGGCTTTAATCATTGCCAACGATGCCGGAGATCGTGTGACACCAGCTATTGTTGCACTCAATGGCACAGAATGGGAGATAGGCCTACCTGCAAAATCAGGACAACCTTCATCTAAATCAATTATAAAACACAATAAGCGACTCATGAACAACGACTTTAATTTAGAAGATTTAGCTTATGTTGAAACATCCTCATCTTGTCGTATTCAGAATGAAGATAAAGTGGTTTATGAATTCGAAACTAGTGAAACTACTCTTTATTCCAATCCAGACAGCATTGCTACTAAAATCTATGCAAAGCTATTTACTATTGCAAGCCATGCAATGAGTAACGAAGGAGACTTGAAACTAGTACTTGCTGCGCCTCTGCATTGGTCAAATGAAAGCAGGGAAAGACTTGTAAAGTGTGCTGAATTAGCTGGCTTTGATGTACTTCAAGTCATTAGTGAACCTGCAGCTGCTCTTCTCGCTTACAATATTGAGGAAACCACTGAAGATATTAATGTTTTAGTATATAGACTTGGTGGTTCTTCTTGTGATGCTTCTGTTGTCAAAGTTTCCGGAGGTTTCATGACAGTTGAACAAAATGTCTACCGGTCAGATTTGGGTGGGCAGTGTCTAACAAAAGACTTAGCTGACTTTATTGCACAAGAATTTAGACAGAAGTGGAAACTAGACCCACAGGAAAGTAGAAGGGCTATGGCAAAATTACTAATTCATGCTGATAACTGCAAACATGTCCTTTCCACGTTGAACTCTGCACATGTATTTATTGAATCATTATTGGATGGGGTTGATTGGAGTCAGAATGTGTCCCGTGCAAGATTTGAAAATGTAATTTCATCAAAGATACCTGCATATATGGAACCGGCTCAAAAAGCTATTGAGAGTTTTGGCGGTCCCATTCATAAAATCATTATATGCGGTGGATGCATGAAGATACCAAAACTACAAGCAGCTATTGCCAACTTGTTACCAGAAGCTGAAGTATTGGTTGGTATCAGCCCAGATGAAGTAATTGCAGCAGGATGTTCTAGAGAAGCAGGGTTGCTTTTAGATATACCAGAATTTTCTCTTAAAGATTTTAACATAGAAGTGGAATTCTTAGGAAAAGATATTTACTTGAAATATTTAGACCAGACAATACAACTATTCAAGGAAGGAACTGCTCCCTATTGTCAAAACGTCCAGAGTATTAACATAGGTGATATGAAAACTATAAGTTTCACTTTACATGAAGACCCAGACAGTGAAGAGTTTGCTGTAGAGACATTTAATGTGGAAAGCCTGACTACACCATTTACATTAAAAGCTACCCTACAGGAATCAAATGTCTTGCTGCAAGTAGAATAAAAATAATTATAGTCTAAAAGAAATGTTTATTATTTTATCAAAAAATCACCTTATCTTTATAAATTAGGGTCTCAATTTTATTGTGAGGAGAAAATTATATCACAAAGTCTTAATGATGATCTATGTAGGAATATATCTATACTTGTCCCGGATTCATCAATTCAGAGCCTAATCTGCGGGACCTACAAACTTGAAATTTTGTCATAAGATGCTTTTTATGTTATGGACGTTGTGGGCATCCAGTAAGGATTTTTGGAAATCTCACTTCTAAGCTAGCAAAATAAGGTATGAATGTATGTATGGAAGTCCATCATTACTAAAGGTTGACTGTACTTATGGCTTATTTATTTCCGTAATATACATTTATAAGAAATCTCTTCTAAATTTAATCTCAGTTTATATAAGTAACAGATAACATTGATGTTCTAAACTTCCTTAACTTTAAGTTGTTTATAAAAGCGGTTTAGGTTCCTTTGTTGTTTTGGCTCCCCCAATTATCTACGCACATTGAACATTGGCCAAGGTACATCACACTGGGCTAATTGAATTGAAACCGTTTTGATAGACTTTGGTAGATTAGTATTGTACACAACCCAAAGCCAATTCCGTCGATGAGACTATCTGCTCAGAAACACGACTTCGCCGCAATGGGTGTGTACTTTCGGGGGTTTGCTGGATTGGATTGTAGATGTCGTCGTGGTGCTGGTCTTCAGTGGAACACCTATTATGGGTAGCCTCGAAGAGTACTTGATTTTTCCAGAATGAAAGAGAGATTTTTTAATGTATCTTCATTTATTCTTTGTGAAGAGGAGAGAGGACTTCTCGCTTGATTGTTGCCGACTGAGGTATCGAATCACAATATAGCGGCTTTTTATACTCTCAATTCAATTAATTCGATTTTTCTGATTGGCCGATCGAACTATCGCGGCTCGTTAGCGACACCGCGGCTTAATGACTTTACCCTAATGGTCGATCGGTCAATCTTACAAGGATCGCTTCGGGCCGACGGAGATTTTTGCAGATACCCGCACTTCAAAAAATCACCGAGCCGCACGGACTGCAAATACCCGCACTTGTATTTACGCCTCGGTGCTCGCGGAGACGTCAATTTTTGACGTATCCGTGCGCACCGAGCGCGGAATACCGCCGCGGGCGATCCAGACGCCCGGAAGAACAGTCCGAGCAGTCGCAGCTGGACCGACCTCTCTTCGACACCATGCCTACTGAAAACAGCCCTTTTAAGGGCTCCAAAACCGCTAAAAGTCCCAAAAGCCCTTATCAGGGCTACCCAAGTCCAACGAGCAGCAGACCAGCAGCTCCAGCGGCAAGATCAGCTCAGCCGCAATACCCGCCGAGCCTCAGCATGCCACTGCTGAGGTCGCCGAGCCCGCCTCAAGCGCCCTTCGCGGGAACTCGCGGTGCCCACGCCGCGTCATCTCGCCAGGCGCAACCAGCACCATCGCTCCACCATTATCATCATGGTAACCACCCATCGGTTCCCTCCGAGGTTGAGCCGATGGAGGTAAGCGCCCCCGCGAGTGCGCCCGCGCCGCGCGAGTCCGCGCCGTCCCGAACTTCGTCGGGACGGTCGCGCGCCGCCGCGCGCCCTCCGCCGCTGGGGCACTTGCTGCCGCGGCCGTCTGGGTCTTCCTCTCCCTCTTTGGAGTGGGCTCCGTCTGACACGCCGCCTCCACCAGCTCCAAGGCGGGCTCCGGTGGGATAGACGGCATGTTTTGCGACGAGGGTGCCGGCGTGGCGGCCTCCTCCTCCGTCGTGGGCTGCATTTTGCGGGACCTGCGGCCCCCCCTTCTGCGGCGTCTCCTTGCGGAAGAGGCTGTGGGGTTTGCCCCTCGGGTAGAGGGCGCGTTCGTCTCCGCCATGAGCGACGCGCCTTGCCTCTCCCCGAGAGGCTATGGATTCACCGGCGCTGGCCGGCAGTGCGGCCCGCTGGTGACGGCGGCTGTGCCCGCCTTCCTATTCCGGGCCTCACGTCGGAAGACGGGGCACCGGAAATGGTTGGTGGGGTGATCGCCACTGCAGTTTGCGCAGGTGGCGGGTTGTTCCCGCGGCCGGGGGCAACGGGCAACGGGGGCCCGAACAGCAAGCTCACCGCCACACCGCACGCAGGCCTGCATGCGGTGGCAGTGATGGCTGCTGTGGCGGAACTGCTGACAGCGATGGCATTGCGCGAATGAAGCGCAGCCCTTTCCCGTAAGGGCGCGCGTTGGCCGGTCTTCCCAGTTGGGCTTTCAACTCCCGCAGATGTCGGGCGAAGTTAGGCAGCTCCTCCACGATGATCGGGGGGTACCTCCTGCCTCGACCATCTGCGGGCGCTGCGGTTGCAGCTTCGGCGGCGGTGGGGGCGGCGTCTTCTTGAGACGCGGCGGCGTTCGAGTTACGCGTCTTGTGACGCTTGACGTCCTTCTCGGCGGAGTCGGGGCTGCGCGGGCGACACGCAGGTCCGGGGGCCGATGGGTCGGTATCCATCAGCGTCGGCTTGGAGCGACGCCTGACGAAAAGTCGCAGGTCCGGGGTGTCCGGGGCTGCGGCTGCGGGAGTTCTGGGTGAGTCCTGGAACGACTCAATGGAGGCGTATGAGCTCTCCAGGTCGTCGCTTGGCGCGTGAGCCCACGCACGCGAGGCTGGCGACTCGCGGGCATCTTGGCGCGGGGAAGCCGCGGCCCGATACTTCGCCACCGGCGTCCGGATCGCCTTCGACGTCGACGCCGTCACGGACGGCGGAGTCGCGGCGGGCGAAACGCGCGGTGGCGGTTGCGGAGCGGAGCTCGGACTCGCACGCGGCGCGGGCGCCTTCGCTGGCGCAGCGCGAGACGGGCTCGACCCTCCCAGCAGCGCGCGGGGGGGAGCGGAAGACCTCGATGCGCCTGCGGTCGGCGCACTGGCGAGCGCGCGCGGCTGCGTCGACGTCTCCTTGGGACTGGTTACATGTCCCAGAGAGGTGGTGGAGCCCTTAGAAGGGCTTTTTGGGGGGGGTCTGGGGTCCCGGGGGGGACTCCGAACCCGAGGAGGCTGCTTGGTAGTAGTCTTCTTCATAGTAAGCAGGAGCGCAACCGCGACCCGACAACGAAGCGTTGGGCAGGGCGTGAGCGCGCGCGACACTTCCGGTGACTACGGCTGCGTCGAATACAGACGCGATCATATGCACCGGCAGTCAGCGCGCGAGTGCGGGTCCGAGCGGCGAAGTCCGAGGTAGTGGGCTTGAAGGCGTTCTTCCTCGGTGGCTCCGTGCGACGTTCCGGAAGGTATCGAATCAAAATATAGCGGCTTTTTATACTCTCAATTCAATAAATTCGATTTTTCTGATTGGCCGATCGAACTATCGCGGCTCGTTAGCGACACCGCGGCTTAATGACTTTTCGCGGATGTACCCTAATGGTCGATCGGTGAATCTTACAAATATGCGTTTATTTTCTATTTATAATTTTCTAAATTAATTTTCTATTTTCTAATGACGATTTCTTCGTCGCAAACTTATAACTATTACCTATACACGATTATTCCTATAGAGTTTGTAAATCAGTTTAATTATATACATTATCACTTATATATTAACTAAATTAACCTTAAATACCTACTAGTTGTTCTGCA
Source organism: Cybosia mesomella (assembly GCA_946251805.1). Taxonomy (NCBI): domain Eukaryota; kingdom Metazoa; phylum Arthropoda; class Insecta; order Lepidoptera; family Erebidae; genus Cybosia; species Cybosia mesomella. The sequence continues at coordinate 13,146,454 of OX276394.1, read as the reverse complement.
CAAGTATAATCAAAAACCAAACTTTCTATAGACCGCTGGTGTCTATTTTCATTTAACTCTAGTATATCCAACTACTCTATTATGGTTCAAGGACCCGTAAGCCCATGGGGCTTTCCACACGTAAAAAAAAGCTGTAAATATTAAACAACATAATTAAAGACATTGAAATTACTTTCAGTGTATTTTATATGAATTAAAAGGCAAAATAAGCATTTATATATAGGTAACCAGAAAAAAACTTACGCGGATAGGCGCACGATCCATCAATCAATTCACTGCGTAGCCGTAGTGACAATAAGTGGCGCAAAACTGGAATGCACGGGGAGGGAACGAATATTTAGGACGGTACATAGCGCACCTTCTCACAGGTGAAAAGCCATTTCAAAGAAGATATTTGCAAAATTGACGACTTATTGAAAAGAAACGGACATGAAGTGTTGTGCTTACCTACATATCATCCAGACCTGAACCCAATTGAGTTGATCTCAAAGGTTAAAGGACAGTTAACCAAAAAAGTATCGACTCTAATTTGAACCAAAAAAATAGTTTGGAGGAATTATTTGCTAAATATTCCGTAGAGAAGTGGGAGCATTGTATTATTTACATAATCAAGGTCAAGATTGAATACTGCAAATATAACGGTATTCTAGATGTTGTTGATTTTATTATTAACGTGCAGGACGATTCCGATAACTCTGATAATGGCTGCTTCGAAAGTGAATAAAAAAGCTCGAATGATATCTGTGATATTGATGTAAGATGATTAATATACTTATATTTTTATTCATGTCGATTCTGCTGGAAGTAACTTCGAACTTGAGCTAACCGGTCAAATTTAAGCCCACTTTATCTCCTTCGGTATTAACTCTACTACGGGACATTGGCGAAATGATGCTGAAAGCACAGAGTCAAAATTTAAAAAAAAATTTTTTTAAATAAATTTAGCTCAATACCTACACAAGTTATTAATATTACCTAAAATTTGACTCTGACGTCACATATTTTAAGAACTCTATTGCACTTTCGCCTTATGTGTACTACGCAACGAGCTCCCGACGTCCGAACCTCACGCGGTGCCCGTCCTCATTCTACCTCCCCACCCAATCAGCGTCAATTTGGTCTTTGGTTTGGGGACCACTCCTTCTTTTAATTAATGGCTCAGCAGAATCACGACATTTGCTATATTTATCGATAATAATTATACGCGGTTTGTTGGTGGCTGAACTCCTCCGTAAGCAATTGCGCGATCTTGACCAAATTTACCACGGTGATAGTGTGGAAACTGAGGAGTGTTTTGAGATGGTTCATGTCCGATGTACCATTGAGGAATAATCATCGAAAAACAGTTTCAAGAGTGCGCGGCCTTAGCTAAGCGCACGACCGTAGTAAGATGTCTTGTTTTCAAGTAAGAGTCCTGCTCGCTCAGCTCAATTTATTTCAGTCGCACCCTGCACTGAATTCCTAGTTCAGTTTACCAAAATACTTCGTTTATTATTGTAACCACAGACATTGGCCGAAGTTAGGGTGAAAAGTCTAGGTTTACCATTAAAAAAAACCTAATGTACTACTGTCAGTTGTCACTGTCAGGTTAGTAGTGTCGCGCGTTTTCAGTCGATTGTTTACGTTCTGTCTGAAAATAAACCCGCAAATTTAATATTTGTAGTAGGTAATAGCTTAAATTTGAAGTTTGAAAAAGCTGCCTACATCATTTGAATTCATAACAATGAAACTATTCGTCGTGCTACTTTTCATAACTCTAATATATCTCGATGATATACAAGTTACAGCTTCTAAAAACCAAAACGATATTGCCAATCATTTGGCTTCCCGCACTCCATATAGATTTAAGTCGAATATGAATGATTCTCGGGTTATATATACAAGTAAGTTAAATAAATTCCTAGTTTTAAACGTACAAGCTACTTCTGGCCTAATACCTTTCGAGTTTGTATTATTTTAACCAAAGCAAACCCAAAAATAAGTTGAAATTACAATAATTTAACCGCATTCGTTTTACAGATTGCAAAGATCATAAAATCTGGATGGTTATTCGTCATGGCACGCGGCTACCCAGCCCTAAAGATATAATTAAAGTTCAAAATCTTACAAAAATTAAACAGGAGATTTTGTTGCAGCATAGCTATAGAAAAGGTAATCCTTCCACATAATCAAGTGTTTGTCTATACTGTACGCTACAGTATAAGTATATGGCATAGATAATAAAAAATAATATAATTTTGCATTCATTACACAAGTTGATTACATACCACCTAATACTGATCATAATTAATTTAAAACATGTGTAATATTAAATCAATATTATGTAATCTGTGGTGTCAAAAGCTACACCCAAATTGCCCAGGCAAAAAACATGCTTTATTTACACTGAGTTGCAGAAATCAGCTAAAACCCATAACACAATCTAGTTAAGTAATGCTTACTTTGGATCTAGATAGCATTGTGCAGAATGCCCTAGAATATTTGTTTATCCTTTATGAAAGGTTTAAGAGTAGAGCTGATCTGTAAATTGAAATTAGTTTGTGGCTTTAAATTACAGGTCAATTAAGTATAAAGCAATTAAAAGAAATGGAAGACTGGTATAATGACATTCCTCTTGAGCGTGAAAAGTTTTTGACATTGGAGGGTCAGAATGAAATGGTCCTCTTAGCTGAACGAATGCAAAGGAGATTCCCTAATGCTATTAAGCAAATATATAATAACAAGACATTTTTGGTAGGTCCTTTTAATTTTTTTGATATGAAAATTGGTTTGGTAAATTGTTATGAAGTGTATAGTTTTAGAAGTACTATAGTTTTTAACCCATTACCACCCACTATACTAGCATGAGTACTGCTACAATTATGCATATTTCAATTTTATCTATTTGTGGTTTAACTTGATTTCAAGATTTTATTATAGCCAAATAAAATAGTTGTGAATGACAAAATAACTGTGATAGAAGTTTGATTTCTTTTGTCAAATTCTTCAGTGACAAATACAGATTGTAAACCAATGTGATGACAATGTAAATTTGGAGTATGAAGTATTATTGTTACCACTTAAACCGGTGGTTGTAAGTAATGAAGGGAAGCCAGACCTCTGAAAAGAACCAGAATGCAGTACATATATGCATCCGACAAAATGCCAATAGTCCATCAACTTTTTATGGCTTTGTATGGCTTTGTATGGCTCCAGAGTCTTGAACAAGGGTTTAAGGCTCTGGAGCCATTTCTCAACGAGTCCATCGTTGTTAATGAACCTCTTGGCCCATATCCATCGCCTCGAACGCTTCTAAGTGGTATTTAGCTGAGCCTTGACATAGATACGAGCAGTACTCCATACAGGATCGAACCTATGCTTGATATATAGTTGTTCACACAAATCGGAACAGCTGCTAACCAGCTGTTCCGGTGTGTGTGAAGAACTTGTACCTTAGACAGGATTCCCAGCTTTTTAGCAGCAATTTGAGTTCCAGCCTCAATGTACCCAAAGCTGAGGGTGGATTTCCGAGTTACGCCAAGAAGCTCGAGATGGTCGATTATCGGCACGGGTGTATTTCGGAAAGTAGGGTTTGGTTGAAATTGACTTCGCTTGGCAAAGAAAAGTCACGCCTGGGTTTTAGTACCATTGAATTTGACCAAGTTAGCGTCACCACAATCGGACACTACCTTCAAAGATAAACTCAACGCTCAACAATGGCCTCTCGGAGAAACTGAATCTATCCCACGCTGGCTCGGGGGTTGGACTCGTAACTCTCGACTACTGGGCGGTCGTCTGCGTAAAGGCTAGTTTCCACTTTGCTTAGTGCGAGTGCAAGTAATTAGTGCAGGTGCTTAGTGATTAGTACCAAAAACGTTTGGACAGCAGTTGATTAGTGCGAGTGATTAGTAATCAGCGTAGTAAAGTGGATAGAAGCGTGTTCTATTTTTTTGCGAGCAGCCACGTCCCGCGCGCCCGTCCTTCCCCTTCAATCGCAGCATGCCTGCTACTAAACACGTGTGGACATGTTTGTTTAGTAGTTAGTGTTTGGTACAAAAGAAAGCGTACAGGTACCGCTTTCTTGTAAATATGACAGAATGACATTTTTAACTAAGCGCTGCCACTAAACAGTATTGGACACTACGCACACTACACATTTTAAGTAATCACTTACAATTTCTAATCAACTGCACTCGCACTAATCAAAGTGGAAAGTAGCCTTAACCAAAAGTACTGGGCTTGAGCAGGTCGTTAATATGCAGTACGAATAATGTAGCCGAGAATACCGACCCCAGACGGACTCCAGCGTTGATGGTTAATTGATCGGATGTGCAGCCATCAACGATTAGACGGATGGATCGATTCCTCAGGAAGTCGGAGATCCCAGACACATAAGCTAGCGGGCAGGCTGTAGGACGGAAGCTTTTTAATTAGGCTATCATGCCAGACTCTGTCAATCGCCTTCGACATGTCGAGAGAAACGGCAAATGCCTCTCCGTACCTCACGATGTCTTCAGTTCATACGTGGGTGGCATACACGAAAAGGTTCCTAGTGGAACGGTTATGGTGATAGCCATATTGCCTGTCACTGTGGAGGTCGTTCGTATTGAGGTATGCCAGGAGCTTTTTTACGTTGTTTGGTTTGCACGAAAACCCTTTGTGTCGAGAGACCTTGCTTCGGACAATTTCAACCTAATCCACCCGTTGTACTCCGACAAGCACACCCTTATATTTTTGAAGTAATTTTTTTTTTCATTTTGCGTTCATTTTCCGTTTGGTAACACTGTAATACAGCCATAAATAACATAACAAAATACTTTTTATCATCAGCGTTAATGGGTTAATAGTCGGTTAATATAAAGTAGTGGCATGATAGTAAAACATTGAGGCAGTAAAAAGTATTGTTGAAGGGGACTAAGAAGTATGCACAGTCATAGGTGTCCTGCCATCATTTCGCCAACTATGTTTTCAATAACCCGCGATAATGTTAATGACGATTGCAAACTTTAACCACAGATTAACGGTAAATACGGAATACATAAATTTTGTTTGCCTCTCTCTAGTTTCGATCAAAATATATTTAAAAATTATCTTAATACTATAATTATTGTAGTCACAAACTCCTATGTCCATCTTATTTCCATGTTTGTAAACAACCCAGCTCTAAAATATAAGTCTGTATATTGTACTACAATTTTACATGTTTCCAGTTACGTTACACAGCGACACAACGAGCGCAGCAGAGTGCAAGACATTTTGCAACTGGACTATTTGGTAGAAAAGAAGCACTACAAATAGCGTTTCCTCCCGCCAAGAAAGTTGACAAAGTTTTAAGAGTAAAGTTTTTTTATACCTACCTACATAATTTAAATCATTTACATTAATGATATCTATGTATACTACTAGACTGGATGTACGAAACAAAAAAATCGGTAGCGCTAAATGCCACCAACTAATAAATCAATCCAACTTTTTTTAGTACTCATTCAGATCACATTACAAAAAGGCCGCTATGTCTAAATAGATAGGTGTCAGAATTCATTAAATCGTTTATCTCATCTCTGCTTATCATAGCCATTCTCTATACTCGCCTTACTCCTAGAACCGTAACACAATTTTTGTTCTAAACTTGTCTAGCAGTACATAGAAATCATTGATTTACATGTTATTATTTTCAGAACTATTAGCTTCCTCTATACTGAGTTGCAATTTTTCAGTTTTACAAACACTGTGACAAGTGGCAAAAGCAAGTTAAGAAAAATCCAGAGACTTACAAGGAATACAACTTGTTTGGTATTAGTCAGGAAATGAATGAGACACTGGAGTCTGTATCTAAAAGACTTGGTCTCACTAGAATTCTCCCATTGGGTTTGTAAGACAATACCTGTTCTGATGTTCACGCTATAATCTGCTTTGCTTTGCTGCTTTGTCACAATTGCATTTTCATACTTCACAAGTTGTGTAATTAATGTACCTATTGTATTTCTATCTTCCATTTTCATTCATGCGAAGATTAAAACAATGCGTCCAGCTTGCGACCGCGGTGGACCGTAGCGGTGGTAACCGCAAATGAACTATTGGTTCAGGGCAAAAAAATTGGTACCGAAAGTGTGCAAATGAAAAAATTCAGGCTTCTGTGATTAGTTCTTGTTGACTTGATTTAGGCTGAATTTTATCACTGAAAATCCGTGAATATCATTGAAAATCCGTTCAACTACACTGGGTTCGCCAATTTTACTGTAAAACGTAAAACTTTAAATTTAAAACGTAATAACGTAGTTTATTTCTGATGATCGGAGTTCCTGTTATAGTAAAATCCACTAATTGATTATGAGTACCAGTGACGTATGTCGATATATAGGTAAGTACAAAGTAGATTCTGTCCTTCAAGCCGATTTATTTTTTCATTAGATTAGTGTTTGGTGTCATGGCTTATCAATTTCGGTTAGGTATGATCATTTATTCTGCGACGGATTACGAAGCCCTTGGTGAGCGAGTCAGGGGTGCGATTCAGTAAAGTTACCTTCTTTAAACGTGTGACTTCAAAACTGACTAAGAGTTTTAAAATTAAAATATCTAATTGAAGACGCAATCAACTATAAGTGATTCTGAAGTTTAATAACCTCACGAAAACGTAGGTAGGTTTTGTTTTGGCAGATCATACTCAATACCGAAGTTTTTTACGCTTTTCTTTATAATCGAATTGAAATCATACGTTTTGGGAACGTGGCTTTACTGATATGGGTCACAGGCTCGACATTTTTCACTTTTTTTGATCAAGCCTGAAACAAAACGCAAACTGACTGAACGCTATGCTATATGATGGCTATTTCACCGTGGAAGCTGATTGGACGCATTGGTTTCAGCGTCCTATTAGTTAGTACCTATACTTACTATATTATTATTTTATTTAATTTCATTACATAGTAAGTATATAATAAAATCACTTCCGCGTCTCTGTTTCCGCTCATCATCGTAACAGCCTTAGTCCCGATTGTATCCAAAGCTTGCACTTTGGCGCCCGGGATCCGATGGCCTACTCTTTTTCTTGATTTGGCTTATCTTGCCTTTTACGGGAGTTCCTTCTGAGACTCCAACCCCGAGAGGACAGCCTGTGCCAAAGCCTCGTCCGGCAATTCCGCAGGTGTACCAACTAGCAGGGGATGTTGACTTGGGCTCCAAAGGTGTTGGTAGGACCTTGTAACCCTGATTATAATAGTGCACTAAGATAAAAATACTGATGGGATGTCAAAGAAGGAATGCTTGTACGATAGTCGGCATATCTACAGCACTAGAGTATGCTGATCATTAAAGTATTTAAAATAAAGAAAACCGGCCAAATGCGAGTCGGACTCGCCCATGAAGGTTTCCGTAGCAGCAAGTAAAATTTTATATTTGTGTTGATTGAATGAAAGCTAAATTGCGGTTTACGATTTATGACGTATTAAAAAAAAACTACTTACTAGATCTCGTTCAAACCAATTTTCGTTGGAAGTTTACATGGTAATGTACATCATATATTTTGTTTAGTTTTATAGAAGTTACAGGGGGGGGGGGGCACATTTTAGCACTTCGGAAGTGTCTCAAATCATTCGGTTTAGAAAAATTGTTATTAGAAATTAGAAACATCAATATCATTTTTGAAGACCTATCCAGACATGACGAATCTATAAGGGTTCCGTTTTTTGCCATTTGGCAACTGAACCCTAATAATGATGGTACTAGTGCGAATGAGAGAAAGATCACCAGTTCCCGGGAATGAACTCAAAAAGCCGATTTTTGCCCAGCTATATAGCCTCTTACAAGTTTCTGCTTTGTGCCGTTTAGAAATGCGCTAAGATAAAACATTATGATTAAGATTTAACTTGTATGAAAACTAAAATATGTACCTATAATTTACAGAGATGGTGAATACAATTTATAAGTTGTGTGGATATGAAACTGCATGGCACAAGCGACACATGTCAGTGTGGTGTAATGCTTTTGATAGTAAGACAATTAAGGTGAGTTTATGTAGAAATTTCCATTTCAGCACGTAAAGTGCTCTTGGTGCACAAAAACTCGCAGAAAAATCGCACAAGTAAATGTGATTCGAATTTCGAACAGTACCTTTAGGACATATTGGCGCGCGCTGACAAAAATGGCGATTATTCGTTTAGAAAGTTATTTTTTTTAATATATTTTACAAGAACTATTTTAAATTAATTGGTTACTGAATTAATTGTTTTTTTTTAACTATAGTACTTTTTTCACTGGCTGAGGTGAAAAGTTGTACTTTTGCGCTTATGAGCGTATTATTTATTACGTCTCGTGCCTTTAAATCCCTTAGGGCCTTCGCTGCGTTAAGCGGGTGCCCGTCGCGTGCGTCCGCTCCGCTTGTTTGATTCATGTCATTTCAAGGGCACCCGTCGTGTGTCCGCGCGGCGGAGCACGCGAGCGGATCTCATTGAGCGCCGCTAAGTTATCCGTGTCGCCCGCGCCGTGCTTGTACAGTCGTTGCAATTAACTATGAGTTTTATTCATACGGAACGTGTTATTTTAAACGTTTTATTTACTTCCCTCACCGTTATTGCTAATCGTTCTATTGGTAATATAACAGATACTGTGTTCTTTCACCGTATTAGAACTACGTTTTAAATATATGTTTCAAGTTTCGAAAACAGTTCATCAAATGTAGACGGTGACTTTTTAATATAACTAAAAATTTTTTGCCCATTTTCTCTTAATAACGATAACTTGATTACAAATTCTCCACACAACAATCTATACGTGACATATGGGCTGACGCCTTTGTTCACGTTGTCGTCTTTTGGCTAAGTACCTAATATATCAATAAATGATCCATAGTTATCGACTGTACAACTCGTGTGAATTAACATGGCACCTGGCTCAAACGAATGACATTTAAAGTACGGAGTGAAACAAAAATTTTGAATTTTATTTTAGTTTTTTGAATATCAACATTTATTGTTCTCATTAGTCATAACCTTGTCATAACATACTATTTTACGATGCTTTAAACGTGATAATACAAACTATTTAGACACTTTTTGTTTTTGCCGTATTTATTAATTTGTTTGTTTGGGCTTGAATGAGATTATTATTATTCTCGCAAGCATAATTCTCGGAAAGGATTTCAAAAATTGATAATAGCAGTGACTAAACATGCCAAATTCAAAGGAGACAATATATAGTTATTGTTGTCAGCTCCTTTGGTGGTAGGTACTTTACTACCTAGGGCCATCATGGAGGATTGGCTAGAGAGGCGACACGGAAGCCTCTCGTACCGACTGACGCAGGTGATCTCCGGGAAGGGGAGCTTCGGGGACCACCTGCATCGGATCAGGAAGGAGCCAACGCCTGATTGTCATCACTGTGACGCGAGCGAGGACTCAGGGCTGCACACGCTGACGGACTGCCCGGCGTGACCTCGTGGCAGCCATCGGGGTGGGAGTCCTCTCGTTGGGTAGCATGATTGCGGCAATGGAGCGGAGCGCGCCCGGGAGAGATTTAGAACTCTCCCGGCCCGCCGCGCCGAGCCCGCAACTTGCTCGCCGCGCGTCGCAGGCGACTCAGGCGCCGGAGGTCGCTTAACGACCTCCGTCCTCTATGAGCGCAGGCCTGGGGGTGGCAGGTAAGGCCGCCTGTCACCCCAGCAGAAGCAGGCCGGGACGGTGGACCGGGGGAACGGTTTTAGTCGGTTCAAGCCGGGGGGGGGAAGAGATTTCCGCACGAAAAAAAAAAAGTTAGTTTACTACCTGAGTTATGAAAGTACACGTGCATACAATTAGGGAGAAGGCCCCATTCATTATTTTTATAATGTGTAATGATGAATTAGGTTAGTATTTACCATTATTGTGAATATCGCCAACAAGATTCTATATTGATAATTACATTTATCTATACATAAATAATTGCTTGTCCCGACTGATTTTTCAAGCTAACAGTGATGCTAACGCTACTGGTCTCGCACGACGAGAGCAAGCGGGGTCTCGCGCGGGGATGTGGGAGGAGGGTTGCTTTCGAGTCAGGCCATGTTTATGCGCACGGGTTGCACACCGACGCTATCGAAATTATACTGGCGTCGGAAGCCCGTCGCGGACGCCCGCGACAGAGCAGGCGGGCGCACGGCGCGGACATTCGCGCCGGGCATCCGCGGCGGGCACCCGCTTAACTGATCTCAGTACTTAGTCATTAGGTACATATTAGTATTCAATTATTTTTTTTTTCTAGACTATTTCGCTATTTCGTGATTTAAATTCGGCATTCACATCCAAAAAAGCTCATTTTTAGAGAATATTTATTTGTTTAACAAGTCTTGTTAACTATCCTCTAAAAATGTGTTCCTGTTCCCACATAGTACATGTGTATAACCTATTTTTGTAATGTTTTAGGTCTTTGAGTACTACCATGATTTACGCTCATACTGGTTGGATGGGTATGCAAATGAACTGACATACCGACAGGGTTGCGTGTCAATGAAGCATATGTTCAATAGTTTAAGGTAAAGCTGCATTTTTACAAGCTTTTATGTATAAATGTATGTATCAAGGTGAACTCCTAAACAAGTTAAGCCTATCGAGTTTGGGCTCATTCTTTTTGTCTTAACAAATTCTCTGATGTGACATTTATCCTGGAACTCCTAAACTAAGCAAGATAAACATATCGAGTTTGAGCTCATTTGTCTTGTCTTGGTAAACATTAGTGCTATATAATGTCTAAGGTCTGAAGATGGAGACGGTAGGTGTTCTGGAACTACACAAGATACTCATTGTGTTGAGCTCCTTTGGCTAGTCTTGGCAAGAACTCTGGTGCTACATGCCATTAGGTACTAAAACTAAAAAGCTGAAAATAAAATAACTTTTAAAAACAAGCTTTATGTTATTTAAAAAATGACATAATATACATAACTTCGCGCCTGTATCCCCTAAGGGGTAGGCAGAGGTGTATTACACACCCACGATTTGCCAGTTATGTTAAGGTCCCAATGTAATAGACGGCGAGCCTATTGCCATCTACCGGGCACATTATTAGGCGAGCGATAATTAACATTTATTAATGCACACATAACTACGAAAAGTCAGAGGTGTGTGCCCGGGGCGACTAGGGATCGAACTCGAGGCCTCGTCTCAGCAGTCCGTTACATACGCCACTGGGCTATCGCCGCTCAAAATCCGTTGTATATATAAAATAATAATTTTACACTTGGGGAGGACACCGTAGTCGGTCCGATTCCGTCACGCCCACCTCATCGTCGACACCGATGGGGTGAAGCCCGAGGGGGATTCCACACGTAAAAAAAATAAGGGTTTTACTGACTTCAGTAGCTTGTAGCGCAATAAGAACACAAAGGAATAACTTGCGTGCTACAAATTTTTGAAATCAGCACAACCCTGACGTACCCAGCTACAAACTCATAACTGCGCATTTAGAGTACATTGTGAAGATTTTTGCGCCCTATCTTTAACTACTAGACAAACTGTTTATAACAAAAATTGCGTCGCGGTTCCGGGGGTGTAAAAATGGGGAAGAGGCTCGGGACGTAGAGTGTAGATACATAATGATATTAAAGATAATTTTGAGACTTTTTTTTTTTCGTAAGGAAATCCCGTCGGATATCCCCTCGCTGGCTAGCGCGGGTGGTTATGTCGGGCTTGAACCGACTAAAACCGCACGCCGTCTCGGGTCTTAAGACGCCGGGGGTAAGGTTGCCCATAGCGCATATCCCTCGCACCCCGACTGACCCTGGGCCATCTGCCATCCGGTTTCGAAATGGCCCCCTCGGGTTTGGGGGGTCCCCGTCTTACCCCCGTTTGGGGGAGGGTCGCTAGTCGCCCCACTGTCCCGGTGTAATGATGAATTAGGTTAGTATTTACCATTATTGTGAATATCGCCAACAAGATTTTATATTGATAATTACATTTATCTATACATAAATAATTGCTTGTCCCGACTGATTTTTCAAGCTAACAGTGATGCTTACGCTACTGGTCTCGCACGACGAGAGCGGGGTCTCGCGCGGGGATGTGGGAGGAGGGTTGTTTTCGAGTCAGGTGCCATGTTTATGCGCACGGGTTGTAGGGGCCGCTAGTCGCCCCACTGTCCCGGCCTGCTTCTGCTGGGATGGCAGGCGGCCTCACCTGCCACCCCTGGGCCTGTGCTCATGGAGGACGGAGGTCGTTAAGCGACCTCCGGCGCCTGAGTCGCCTGCGACGCGCGGCGAGCATGTTGCGGGCTCGGCGGGCCGGAAGAGTTCTAAATCTCTCCTGGGCGCGCTCCGCCATCTCCTTCGCGCGCGAGCGTTACATGCTCGCAGAAGGAGGTGGCGGCGGCCCACGCGCTCGCGCTCCGCACCATTGTCGCAATCATGCTGCCGAGCGAGAGGACTCCCACCCCGATGGCTGCCACGATGTCACGCTTCGGCGCCTCGCACGCCGGGCAGTCCGCCAGCGTGTGCAGCCCTGAGTGCTCGATCGCGTCTCTCTACCTTCTCATTGAATTCATTGGCTTAGTGTGCGTCATTTTATAATATGTTTATCTCTTATGAACTTGCAGTAAAGAAGACCGACCGCGTGCAACATTCCTATTTACTCATTCCGGTACACTCTTGAAGATCCTAGCACACTTGGGATTGTATAAACCAGATTCACCGCTCACAGGCTCACGAAGAGTAGAGGATAGAAAATGGAAGACTTCAGAGATTGATAGTTTTGCTGCTAACTTAGCATTTGTTCTCTTTAAGTAAGTAATTAAATGTTGTTTTATTTATCAACGGAGTGCCCATCCCTGTTGCACCCAAAGCTTGCGCTTTGGGAATCCAGGTTTTACTCTCTTTCTCCTTTCCTCATGGATTGGTGTGCCTTGGCTTTTACTAAAGCGACCGGTCACATCTACCGAACGACCGTGGCCGTTGGAACAAGTGAGTCCTAAAGTGGAGATCGCGTATGACAGAAGGAATGTGGGATGCCTCTCAGTCAGATGGACTGATGACTTGAAAAGGTAGCTGGGATAGACTGCATACGAAAAGCGGTGCTATTTTGTTTACTAGGTACTATAAAGCCGATAGCACACGACTACCTACATCAAAAAAAAATAGCTAGACGAAAAAGAGACATCAAGAATTTGTTTTATGGGAACCAATCAGGCCATGGCTAAATTAAAATGTCGATTAATCTGATTTTTTATAGTTTTTCTGTGAAGTTCGTGTAAATTCTCACATGTGAATCATTTCGACGCAACAAAAGCAACAGAGTTTTATTACCGAATGGTTTGTGTCATTGGTAACTAGAACTAGAAACTAAATAATACGATCGAGAAATAGGTTAACAGTTATACCATACGTAATTTGTGGTTATACTCTTTATTATTGAAAAACAATAGATGGCGTATTTAGGTATCATTGTATTCAAAGGAATGTAAATGTTAGAAATCGGTTATTCTATATAGAATAGGTAGGTATATTTACGGAACTTAGGCTTTTATTTTTATATCACGAATGTGATCGGTGAAGTATGCTGGATGTATGTATGCTTATGGAAACTACCAAACTGTACGAAATGCAGCTCCTTTTCATTTTTATTTTTCTCATTTCATCCCGAATAAGAGGAAGTCCTTCCCTTTTGCAGGCAGCAACCTCGGGTGTTGCAAGCGTGTTTGAAAAGCCGATATGTTTGAAATATCCCGAAAATAAACAGAACTGGGACTGCCCTTCCCTTCTACAGGTAGCAACCTCGGGTGTTGCAAGCGTTTATAAGCCGATACACACCGTGCGCTTCATCGTGTGTATGCAAGCATGCAGGCGCCTGTTTCGTGCGAATAATATGGAGAGAATTTCGTACGAATAACTTACACGGAAGTCGTGCAAAACTACATAAGATTTGAAGGATGTGTGGGCGCCCGAATGCGTGATACGTATGAGGCAGCAGACGGCCATAAATGTATAATTTCTTTATACTAAATTTTGTTCCCAGGTGTAAAGGTGGCGATCATGTACTAACTCTGCACCAAGAAAAAGTAATTAGGCTTCCAATGTGTTCTCAAGACCTCTGTCCATTGAAGACGTTGATGAATTACTTTCAAGACTCCATACGCAATTGCAACTTCGATGAGATGTGCACCGTTATCACCCCAGTAGATGCGTCGACACAAGTGAATAGAAAGTTGTTAAATATGACTTCTAACATAAATGATGAGTTGTAACATATAGTGTGAATGTCACAAGAATTGTCACAAAATATATTTGAAGATGTATGAGAATAGCGGCTTAATCGCTTAGTGTTGCTCATACCAAAAACGCTGCCTAATCGAACTAAACGGATATTTGGTTAATGTTTGTGGTATACCAGTGTCATAACCCCAGATTTAGGGTACAGTAGATACTACAATCAGCCTTCTGCGCTTCTAATTTAGGTACGATCAACCTTAGTGGTCGATAGTTATCATAAAAATAGTGAATAGTGCAGACTGTTGCGTTGCGATCGAAACGATTCTGTTCACGGTGATCATTATCGCATAATGGCTCGCGTGACTTCAGCGGTGAGCGCGAAAAAATGACATGCTCGGGTTTAAGACTATTTAATTCACACATGGTATCTAGCCTATTCTAATCCTGGTCACACCAATTAAAACTACCGAACTTAATAAGCGATATATATTAACCTTTTAAAGCATTTAGTATGATAACTTTCTCGTATAAATTTAACCTAAAATTGAAAAAATAAACATCCCATCCTTGATGTTAACCTTTTTTTAAACTATTATTTACTATATGTTTTAAACTATTCCGGTAGCTCAGTTGTTAGAGTATTCTCACTAGAAAGTGACTACCGCGGGTTCTTGACAGGTCTTCTTGCTCTTTACCAGTAATTATAATTTATTTATTGTGAATTATAATTTTATAATTTTTTTAATAATGAATTTTTAAGTCGACAATTTTTCACCTAAAATTATGTAGGTCCACATTGTCCAAGTTTCCAATTTAAAATATATGTCGACACCTGCAATGTAGTACGGTTTTGCTTTGATTAGGGTTGCAACTTGAAATCGATAAAAACCAAGTTACAATTTTTTTTTGGTATATTGGTTTTGAGTGTTTAAAACATACCAATGTTTTCGGCAGAGTTATATTTAGATGCAGTTAACGTAATTGCATCGTATCGACTGCCACTTGCCGTCGACAGCATTTCTTTTAGGAACTGAGCTGCCACATTGCTTTTTCTCATTCTCTAAGTACTTGCGGCAACAGTGTATATGTGTAAAACGTTCATTCCAAGCAGTCCTACTAGTAGTTCGATAGTCGAACTGTTACACTACTATGAGATTTGATGACAAAAGACAAGAGACAAAGACAGGCCATTACAGTTCCATTACTCAGTAATCTTTGAAAAAAGTAACGTTAAATATAATTATAATGAAATTGAACTATTTATTATAGTCCAGTATTATTTAGTGAATTTTTATTATTATTTGTATTTTTAAAACGTAATAATGTATGTTCATTTGTATCATATTATTATTAGATGAAACCGTGAATGTAGGTATTATTATTGACAATGTTAGTAAGGTGGCTGGGCACACGATATCACAGAAATTTTAATACCTGGAGTCGAAGTTAACTGAGGACTGACGATTCGGTAAGTCAGTTTTTTCAGCCTCTCATGAGGCCACAAAAAGTGACTAACCAAATTGCTTTACTAAAAATTATCGCTATCCGCTTCAAATAAAAGCAATAATTATAATTTTAGCATAAATATAATCTCATCAAAATTTGTTATTAAAGCTTCTCATCAAATATATAAACCCTATAATAACATTGAATACCACATTTATATAGCTTTTATATAAAAAAATAGTACTACGAATCTGACAATGTATTATCAGGTTAATGAATGTCGTTACGGATACTGGCTCTGAGTAATGGCTCATAAGGCGACAGAACAACGGATCAGAGTAATATTACACAATGTTCGATGGAATCTGATTCACATAATAAGATTATAGATGCAATGTGAACTTAACCAGTTTTATGACATAATTGTATTTAAGCTTATGTACTGTTTTTATATTTCTATTCAGATAATGTTCAATAAATGGTCGCACTTTCATTAAGCTTGATTTTATTTTCGTATGGAACCATCTCGCTAATGGTACGATAAACGACGTCAGGGTCAAACTGACTTATATGCACAGTGATTCTGACATCAGACCCGTTACCGGTAAAGGCAGATGGCATGTAGGCACCGTTTTTGCCCGTTGCTGGTCAGGGTTCCGGCTAGGCTGGACGATCGACGATTCATCATCTTTGTACGAGCTGGCAGGTGGTGAAAGCTTCGTCTCTGCCATAAATAGGTAACGGATAAGTAACCGTGTGCTATTTTGAAAGTAGAACTACCATCCATTCGCATTCGAAGTATGTTCAGATTGTCTTCAGTGGTCCTTGGTGTATTCCGAAGAAACGCACATGCCTATGTGTTCTTAGCACTGAATTCGATCAGATTCTTGTAGCGATACAGGAATATTTCAGTGAAAATTCAGTTTTTTTTTCTCTAGATTGGCGTGCTTGACTGCGGAATGTGCTTGATATCGCCCATGCGAAGTGCTGTCTGCACCGGAATATTTTTATGAGAATAGTGCTAAATTCCTAACTTATTGTTGGGTACAATACAACACTAATTGTATCAATTGTAAACTATAGGTTTATCATAACATCAACTTTATCATTGCTCTAGTTCATATTCTTTAGTAAACAAAATATTATTATTTTTTTTCGTGCGGAAATCCCTTCGGATACCCTGCTGATTATGTCGGGCATGAACCGACTAAAACCGCACGCCGTCTCGGGTCTTAAAACGCCGGAGTGTAAGGTTACCCATAGAGCATATCCCTCGCACCCCGACTGACCCTGGGCCATCTCCGGTTTCGAGATGGCCCCCTTACTTGCCCTCCACTGTGCCATCTGAGGATGAATGAAGAATCAGAGGGACACGTGGAAAGCTTCCGAACAGCCCTCAACAGGGCCGTCCTCTCCTCGGTCGGAGTTGGCCGTAGGCGGCAGCGTCTCCCCCGCCCTAGGAGAGAGGCGCTGCCGCCTCCGTTGCCCAGGGTGCACCGCGTGGAGGTCCCCAACCAAGCACCCCAGTAAACAAAATACCTAATTAGGTAGTTATTTGATTTTGATTTGATTTGAAAGTTAGGGGATAGGTATAGATAGGGAGGGGTGTGTGTTGGGTAACCTCCTCGAGTGTCGCTCCGATTCCGATCCCGCTGCAGTCCGGGGGGAGCGGAATCGGAGCGACCGGTACACCCTGGGCGGCGGTCAATGGCTTCCCCTTCACCCCTTCATAGGGTTGGCATTGATCGTCGGCCAATACCCAACGTGGCGGGAACACATCGCTCTCCGTACTCCTCTGCTTTCAGAGGAGACAGGATGAGCGATGCTGTTAGTGGTGTGATGGCCCAGGGTCAGCCGGGGTGCGAGGGATATGCTCTATGGGTAACCTTACACCCCGGCGTCTGAAGACCCGAGACGGCGTGCGGTTTTAGTCGGTGCAAGCCCGACATAACCGCCCCCGCTGGCGGGCGGGGGGGTATCCGAAGGGATTTCCGCACGATAAAAAAAAAAAAAAAAAAAAAAAAAGGTATAGATAGGGATAGATTATAGTCCGGAATAACACATTTTTATCCCTGGAATATTTTTCCATGGGTTGTGGGAACGAAATCACAATTCCACGCGGGCTGAGCCCGAAATCGGAAAGAGTCAACATTCAGGATGGTACCTACTTGATCCCGTGATCAGTCCTTAGAAGTAACGTTTTTCCGATTTAAATCTATAGGAAAACTTAGCATACACATCTAGGTACTAATTTGTTAAAATTTTCATTCATTTAATGTGGTGGGGTGATCTAGACATGATTGTAACATCATACATTGTTTCCTAAAGTTCGTATGCATCGCTCTAAGGCTTGTGTAGATGAGAGTTTCACCTATTCTGGACAGGTCCAGGTAGCTAAGTTCGTTAGAGCATTCCTCCTAGAAAGGGCTTCGTTACGGGTTAGATAACGTACCTACAGTCCTGTATGTTGACTGTTTCAGATTCAAATTTATATAGGAAAAGTTAGCAAAACTATTTTTACTGGTGGTAGCAATTTGATGACACAAATTTGTCACAAAATTCGACCAGGTGGGTACCACCGTGCACGATTGCGAAAAACCCTCCATAGTAATCCAATTTCGGTTTGATTGCGATCAGGGGTCAGCAAGTGCATAGCCGGGCAGGGGGATTGTGGTCGCAGCACTAGTGGAACCGGTGGGTGTCACGCGGTGCTGCGATGACAATCCTCTTCTGATGAGGCCGTCAAACTGAGTGCCACACAACAATGGTACGTGTATGTAATGGTGACCCTCTTTCCTGAGACTTCACCTTCAGCTTACCATCAGGCGAGGTGAAGTCAAATTGACGTGTCCTAAATATAAAAAAAAGAAACTAATGCCTCAAAATGTTATTCGTTTATTAAAAGAAAACTTTTGTCTTTGCAACACAGTTGCAAATTGCTCGACTCTCACGGGACGAGGTCAACCGTATCTAGGTATACTTACGTATTTGCTACCCGTTGCGTCGTAAAGTCCATATATTAGACTTCCAATAAGTCTTTACATTGTATCATTATGTAAAGCTTGACAAAGACCTAGATCTTGTACGTGAAACTGCACACGGCATGAAACAGAACATAACGTCGCGTCGTACCTATCTATTCAGCTGAGTGCAGTTCGAAATCACAATATGACCTATTAAAATCATCTAATATTTTGCGAAATTGTGTATTCCTTGCATACGATGAAGAATACCTAGGTTATTCTCTTGGGTTTATAAATACCATTAAAAGTGGAAATATTCTTATAACACAACGTTGCTAAGAACTGTTAAAACTACAAGAACGAATGTTTTGTACTAGCTATAGGTATACTTAACCTACTTTTTATAACATGAATTTGAATTCTGCTTTAAGCTCTTGATATTGATACCTTTTTTTTTTTTTTTTTTTTTTCGTGCGGAAATCCCTTCGGATACCCCCCCGCGTGCCAGCGGGGGCGGTTATGTCGGGCTTGAACCGACTAAAACCGCACGCCGTCTCGGGTCTACAGACGCCGGGGTGTAAGGTTGCCCATAGAGCATATCCCTCGCACTTGATATTGATACCTAAGTGGATTATAAGCGTAGTAACGAAAATCGAAACGTAATTCAATACGAAAATGAAGAATATTTTTTATAAAAATGATTACCTACATTAGCATAAGTGTTAGTTTGGAATCGTGAGGGCCGACAGGTAGGTATCATTTATACCTAGGAACCATTTATACCTACACAAGAAACAAAAACCATAAATTAGGTAGTATCTACTAAGTAAGAAAATTGTAAACATAATGTAGGATTATAACTTGTGCCAAATACATATAAATAATAATATAGATAATTTCCGATAACTCTACTAAACAGTGCTAAAGAGACCCAAAGTAAGGTATAGCTTCTAACTTGTAATATGGGTTCTAGAATACGGATATATATTCCTAGACACATTCCTTAGGTAAATACCTTTATTTCTTTAGGCAAATACATTCAGATTACACGCTGTTCTGTCCATGCCGTTCTGTAAACACACGTTTGAGTTTATTTCAGTACCTAGTAGCTGACCTGTTCCACTTTCGCATGGGAAGATTTCGTAAAAAAATCTAAAGCCCTAATTGCAGCACTCCCTGTAGGGTCTGGACATTCCAACTAAAGAGAAACATTTAATGCGTTTCAATTGTCTCATTTAAAAAAAAAAACTATAATTTCCGTACCCGTGGGAACTACGGAGGGTATTCCGGGTATTCTTGGGTGCCTACAACTTCTCAAAATTTCAAGTCAACCGCGAATCTGCCCGACACCGTACAAAGGAAACATCCGGATACTGAGATAATGTAAATAAATTTCGTAGGCGAAACTTAGGTTGGTACGTTGATGTGAATTCAATAAACGTCTTACGTAGTATAGTATTTTCAAAAGATACATAAAACTAAAGTATTAAAGTTGGAAAAGCAAAAGTTTTAATGGGTAAAGATCAATTTGACGACTAAAAGTATTCTCTAACTAAAAAAACTAAAAAAAACTAACAAAAACTTAATTATATTTAATAGGTCACCTCGGCTTCCTCTGATGACATTATAGGATGCCGGAAGTGAGCACTGAGAAGGAGATACTCGTCTACGGTACAGTAGGTATATACCTATAAAGTGAGCCAATATAAGTCAGAAAATTATAATATGATAGATTTTACTGCAATACCTAAACCGTACATTGTAATACATATCTAATTGGTATTAAACTTTATTTCAAAGATAAGAAAAAATTCGCACTAGTACTTAGTAGGTACTTCTATCCTTTCCCCCATTATATTTCGTTGCAACATTTAGGTAGTAGGTTAGCGTAAGTAGGTACTATTAACCAGTCGGGGTGCGAGGGATATGCTCTATGGGCAACCTTACACTCCGGCGTCTGTAGACCCAGAGACGGCGTGCGGTTTTAGTCGGTTCAAGCCCGACATAACCGCCCCCGCTGGCCGGCGGGGGAGAATCCGAAGGGATTTCCGCACGAAAAAAAAAAAAGGTACTGTTAATCAATTAATTATGTGGTGGCGTACCTACCTACGTTGCGTTTGTTTGAATCTTTACGGATCACGGGAATCGTCGCTTGGTATTTATTGATTTAGCGTTGTTTATGTGTTTCCATATACCTTTTTTTTTTTTTTTTTTTTTTTTTTTTCGTGCGGAAATCCCTTCGGATACCCCCCCGCGTTTCGTGTTTCCATATACCTAGAAATGTAAAGGCACGAGGGAAACACGTGAAGACACCCTAAAGCCAGCGGAAGGCTGCTCGCTTTAGGGTTTCTTCACGAGTTTCACGTGTGTAAAGCGGGTTGTACCTACCTACTCATTCATTAATTTTACAATGGTTGATTTAAAATTATGATCTACTATGATCCATGTAATTAAATAGATTATCATTATTTACCTAGGTTGAAAGTTGAACGCTTTTAAGATTTAAGCTATGCTTGCAGTCTATAATTGTATTAAGCTACATTATGCGTTGTGTTACAGCCTAGTCTGTGCGCTATTATCTAACTGTCTGATAGTTTACCTATTGGATAGTTTGATAATCATTATAGAAAAACTGGCAGATAACTTAAGAAATCTTTAGCGCCGCTACGATCTCATTATCATCATCCCTTTCCTTTTCTATACAGGACAACACGTGCAATATTAAGGTATCACCCTTACACGGTGCAAATAATTCCATCAAGAACCAAGCGGTTTGGAACCCTTTTTCTTTGCTACATCATCAAGATTTGGAATTCTTTCTATAGTCCCGGGTCTTTTAAGCGGGGCGTGAAAAAGCATCTAATGAGGCCGTCAAGCTGAGAGCAACCATTGTATACTGCCAGTGGGGACGCCGTTTGACCAGACGGGTGATCAGCCCTTCTATGTGGGGCCATTTCACCCATTTCCCCTATAACGACTGTCATACATATTCGTATGGCAACCGGGACCGGCATCTTAACGTGCTCTCCGAGGCACGACCAGACCAATGCAAATACTCATATTCATGCATACAAATATTTGCACTGAGCGGGGATCGAACCCGCGCCTCCTGCGTAGCGGCCGCTTTCAATACCGCCACGCCACGGAGGCTGTCTGACCATTGTAACATTATCCGTGTCTGTAATGGGGACCCTCATTCCTAAGACTTTACCTTTAGCTTACCATCAGGCGAGGTAAAGTGTAATTGACGTGACTAATAAAACGTGTCCCGATTGCATCCGAGGCCTACACTTCGTAGGAGGGGGAGACCCAAGAAGTGCTGGTTTGACGTCGTAAGGGATGACATGCGTGCTGGTCCCACTACCATGGATGCTGAAGATCGTGCGAAACGGAGAAGGGAAAGTCGGAAAGCCGACCCCGGGCTTCGACGTGTAGACCTCGGATGCAATCGGGACACAACGCTCAGCTGATGATGATGACAATTCAAAATAATTAACGGACCCCGGGCTCCAAACTACAATTCAAAATAATTAACGGACCCCGGGCTCCAAACTGCAAACTTTGGACGCAACCGGGAAATCGCCAAGAGGATGAATGTGACTGAGTGAGATGAGTAACTGATCTTGAATAACTTTAATTTTTGGCGGCCTCTGTGGCGTAGCGGTAGTGCATTCGACTGCTTCGTCAGGGGGCGCGGGTTCGATTCCCGCTCAGTGCAAATATTTGTATGCATGAATATGTTTATTTGCATTGGTCTGGGTGTTCCTATGTATAATATGTATGTATTTACAAAAAAAAAGTATTTAAGTATGTTTATCCGCAGTCTGGAACCCATAACACAAGCTAGTTAAACTTTGCTTACTTTGGGTCTAGAATGCGCTGTGTAAAATGTCGTAGAATATTTATTTATTTATTTATTTAATTTCAAGTTCGTTTCAATTATGTAGGCGTGTAGGTATTTCTTAGCTTCCCAATAAATCCTAAAACTTAACTGAAAACAAGGTACGTAAATATTTTACCGTCTGTGATACAATAATAACAATAATAAAAGTTAATTCAGGTCATGAACGAGTTAAATCTTTTGTAAATTCGTAATGTAAAGCTCCTGAATAACGCGTCTTGATTTTATGAGTCATTAACTGAACACTGTACGAAATTGAGTAATACCATTTTGCAATATCAAGGGTGACTATTTTTAACTCAATATCTCATTGTCGAACACATTAAATGGCAAGGTACGGTCAAAATGTAGCTTCTTATTTCAAGAAACATAGCTGGATACGTATAACATCGTAATTGCATTTGACCAACATCACAAATGTTTTGTGATTGGGTTATCTAGTGACATTCTTAAAATTAGCAGAATAATATTATAAGTATTCAATTATCTTTAGTAACTATATTTCACGCAGGAGCGAACCTGTGTCTGGTTTGCTACTGCGTGGAATATTATTCTCATATCTGGGATGGCTCTGCAGAGTATTTATTAGACCCTGTCGACAAATTCCAGCGAGGGCGGAGTGCAGTCTTTCAGGTTCTCGCAGGTTTTTTAGAACATCACGGGCTGAACTGCGATGTCACCCACATACGGTAGGTACAAACAAAACCGTCTCGAACCAAGCGGTCCGGTACTTCCTTTCTTTGTCACACTATAAAGAACTGGAATGCTCTTTGCGTACACGTGTTTCCTTCTTCCTAAAGTCCTGTATCTTCTAGACTTCACCGTTTTTTTTTTCGTGCGGATATCCCTTCGGATAACCCCCCGGCCGGCCAGCGGGGGTGGTTATGTCGGGCTTGAACTGACTAAAATCGCACGCCATCTCGGGTCTTAAGCCGGGGTGTAAGATTGCCCATAGAGCATATCCCTCGCATCCCGACTGACCCTGGGCCATCTTCAGTTTCGAGATGGCTCCCTCGGGGCTCCCCCTCGGGTTTAGGAACCACGGTGTCCCCGTCTTGCCCTGGTTTGCGAGAGGGGCGCTAGTCGCCCCACCGGCCTGCTTCTGCTGGGGTGACAGGCTCACCCTAGCTTCTTACCATTCAGGGGGTGCATTTAATTGACGGACACAATTTATAAAACAACTTTTTATCTTTATTCTTAATAGAGCGCTACGTAATCGACACCTACGTATAGTACCGTAACTGCATTTCACCAACTGTACGGCATAGTTGGTTATTCTACGTATACTTACGTAGGGAGTTTCGAACAACTATTTCATCATTATAAATTCAGAAAGAGGATTGCTATTGCTAAATCGAACCCTTTCAATTCACATTTTCGACACAAATATATGCGGCAGTCAAGTGCCAAGTAATCAGATAGCTCAACTAACTTTATATTGCGGATAGCCAGAACCGTCTGGCCGCCTGCAAAGGTCAAAAGTCAATCGCTTCGTGTAAGTTTTAGAAATTTGAACTTTGGAAATAGGTTCGAAGACCAAAAAATGTTGAATGTAAAGTAAAGTAGAGAGTAGAGTAGTAGTTATGCATAGAGAGAGTTAGTTTGATATTTGGTTTTGTTGGGACGACATATTTATTTTTATTTGCAACTTTTCAGTTTTAAGCATACAAGAAAAACGAATCTTGCAATCACAACACAAATGAAAACTGGACTAAGTAGGTACAGAGGCTCCGCTTGTTGTAAGCTCGGTAGCTTTAGTTTATCATTCCTAATTCCAAATTACATTAAAACATATAAGTAGTATTTATTTTTTAAGTCACCTTTTACCTTTGGGAACATACGAGGTAATAAAGAATATTACATACCTACAAGATACGCGCGAAAAACACAATCCTTCCTTGGCAGTTGGGTTAAAATATATAAGTATACTTAAATGCAAATTTAATATTTGCTTTAACTGATAACGTTTATCAACGCCACACGCTAACGCCAACTTCTAACGTTTTAAAAGTATTAGTCATTTCTTAGTGAAATAAGGTTAACAAATTCCTGATCGGAATCTGAAACTGCAATATTTTAAATAAATATCGGCTCAGTGACGTCGGAGAATGTACACCTGTAGGCAATATTTTATTCGTAATGTTTTATAGGAATTTGACGTAAGATTATAATATATGTACACATTATTTGTTTACAAGAAAGAAGACCTGTCAGATGAACACAGAGGACAAATAAATAATAATGTCACAGTATCGGATGTGGTTCGATTTGGAAACCTAATTCACGGAAAGACTTCTGGAGGACATCTGTTATTCCAAAACTTAAAGCCTATATTTATAGCACATTCATCCCTATCTAAAATAGTTTAAAGGGCGTTTGATCCAAACACTAGACAAGACCACATTAATTGATTATCGGGCCTAAAATAACAATGTAACAAGAATGGAAATTGCCGCGACATTCAACCGTTGACATATACAATTGGCACGCATCTCTAGCAATAATACCACACTGGTGGCACGGCACGGTTTCGGCACAGTTATTGTGCCAGAACTTTGGCATCGTCACTGGGCAGCATGCCATAGTTCAACGCACCACTATCCTAGTTCAGAATTTCAAATAAACAATTGATTAAAACTTCCGACTGCAGATTTATTAGATAACTTTGGAATTTATATTTAAATTTCAATTGTAATCTATGAGTGTTTCGTTATTTTGATATATAGGTTCGTACCAGATTGTTCTATCGGGATAATATTGTTAACAGCTACGGGTATAAATTTAACCATGCTAAGCATTCATTTCCTCAGGATACTTTGACGTAAAATATTGTGTTAGCATTTTTAGGAGAAGTAGGACACAGGGTATAAGTTGTTCAACGTGAGCTCCACATACCTACGCGTCGTGGCTGCCCCGTGTTCTGTATGCCTAAAACAAGGTCAGAAAATCCGATGATTTCATAATATCAGGAGTCCGGCAGTCTACACGTTTACGCGCAAGGAATTAAATACGGCCGGCATTTTCGTGTAATGAAAGCTCCACATAGCTCCTACGGGTTTCCCGATCATTTTTGCTGGCAACATCAAAATGATAGACATTCATCATGAGTAAAAAGTGTTGCTTAAGTATTTCTGTTAGATTTACCTACCTAATATAAAACATTCTAATTTCAGACTTCTACAACTTCTATTCTTCTCAAGATATAAATCTCAAGATTTATTTTAATATACTTTTATAGAAAAATTTGTGGTTTTGTAAAGCAAGTCAGTATACGTATTTATTCATTATTTTAAACAGGGTAAATAGTGTAGTTTCTGCTGGTATACGGCATGGATCATGAGCCTTTTACTGCCTCGTGTTTCCAGATGATGGATCCCAAAGTAGCTGCGGAAAGGAAAATAATGATTACCATCACTCGCCTGTTTTTTCAGATATTGAATCGAGCGCTGGAGCTTGCCGACCGACGAATCGGTAACCCAAATCAAAGTAGGGTGAAATAAGAAATCATTTACCGTTTGTCGTAGTAATTATTCAACATGATGGTTCAATTACTAAAATTATTCATTAATAAGCATCATAAATTGGTTTAGGTGTAATACACTGTTGGACATTTCTAGGGTTCTCCCATGTGCGCTATAGCACCCAACGCTTCATAGCAATCAGTCTTTACCAGCTACTTTTTTCAGGTCATTCATTCACCCGGTCAGGGAATGTCTCACCTACAGTTTAGCAATTCGTGGTCTCCATTCTATCATGTTTGTTACAACGGCCATCGATCTACCAGTGGTCTTCAGTGGGTATGACCAGATTATTAACACTTCAGCTTGGTTATTCGCGCTATGTTGGTAAAATTAGTCCTTTGTCGCAAGATCTCGTTATGATTTTTATCCTTTAAATAAAATTCTACGCGGCTTTGAGTTTGTGGATGTTTGTATGTCCATGTTGCGGCGCTGTAACTTAGTTGTAATAGGCAAGATGTACTGGCAGAGGACCTAACAGTATACTAGAGATATTCTCAACATTCTATTACAAAAGGGTTTCTGTTTGTATAAATTGTTATTCTTTATTGAAGTCATGTAACTGCGCGCCATTATTCACAACAGAACGATTGTACAGAACGCTCAGAATCACCGTTTGAAATAAATTTATTGCTGTTAAATTTATTTTATTACCGCTTCACTGGAAAACTGCGACTTTGCCATTGTAAACATTTGGTGGTTTGTAAACTAGTAAACTGTCATGTAACAATACATTTCTAATTATATAGAATACGGTGGCACGACATTTTATCAAGGAACTCACTACTAACCTACTACTAGGACTACTACTAACCTAACCTAACTAATAAAAAAAATATGGAACCGATTCAGAGGTCAATAACCTACTTTCAGGTCTTTCGTTAATTCTAGTACAGGTTGTACAGTTTTATAGTAAGTTACAATCCTTACTAATATTATAAATGTGAAAGTAACTCTGTCTGTCTGTTACGCTTTCACACGTAAACCACTGAACCGATTTTGCTGAAAT
Source organism: Cybosia mesomella (assembly GCA_946251805.1). NCBI lineage: Eukaryota > Metazoa > Arthropoda > Insecta > Lepidoptera > Erebidae > Cybosia > Cybosia mesomella. The sequence continues at coordinate 13,119,474 of OX276394.1, read as the reverse complement.
TTGATACAGGGGTAGATTAGACATTTGGAAAGGACATAGGCTATGTTTTGTCGCGATAACCGACATCTTCGCGGGCGGAGCCGCGGGCAAAAGCTAGTTTCTTATATGATTCCCACATACTTCAATAGGTATTGATAGTTTAATACTCTCAATAGCGCTTACGTATTTCTATTTTAAAATAGAATAGTGATTGTTGAACGAGGAAGGCTCGGAAGAAATTTAATAAAAATCTTACTGAATATCTGTGATAAAAGTTTTATTATCATAGTTTTTCGATTTACCGTTAGTCGTCTATATAAGGTGTCACAAAATTAGGTCTCTGAATTTGGTGAGATGACTTGGTATCGACAAAATATGTATTTGAAAAAAAAAATATAAAAAAAATATTGTGACACCTTATATATAATCCCCCGATTCCAATAGGGGGTGGTCATATCGAGATGGTTATGAATATGGAAGTATATCTATCTCATTTTAAACGTCTTATTTTCAACGAAGGAAAGTAGCTTGTGAGTTATTGGACTTGTTTTGTATGTACAGTCAACGACAAAAGTAGAATAACACTTAAATATTAAAAAAACGTTTTTTACATTGGAATATGAATAACCTATAATGAATATACATGTAATTTTATGATCCCTAGATAACAAAATTATTATATTTCATGTTTATTTTTTATGAAAGGTTTAAGAGCTAAAGTGATTAATAAATATGAATTTGTCAAGCCACTTCATCGTTGACTACGTGAATATCTTTTTCGAATTTATATTCTGCTAACGTTATAAATGTCAACGTTTGTTCAGATAGATGGATGGAAGTATGTTTGTTACTCTTTCACGCAAAAGGTTTAACGGATCCGGATGAATTTTGGCACAGTGATATATTATTATAGTCTGGAATAGTAATAGTACTAATAGTTTATGTGGGTCGAGGGAACAGGTACAGTTTTTCAAGCGGGTGGAGCCTGGGTATCAATTGAAGAAGAAATTGTGTAAACACCACTGATGTCCGCCGTCGGTAAAGTGGTTAGAATGCGTCTATCTGTCGTAAAAAGTCACTTGGTTTTCAGTAGCGAAGGTAGATATTTTAAATAGAGAACCTGACTTTGTCTGGTACAGTATATCAGCAAGTTATTTTCTGTGCACGTATTTAAAAGGGAATTTCTCCCTATTGTTGTCTTTTTAGCTAGTAATACATACAAATTTTCAAAGCCAACATCTTTTCCTATACAATTACTGTGAAAATGCGGGCAGATATTTTTAGTTCCTTACAAAGTTGTTGGCTGTAAGTACTTAAACTCATTACTTTGCAGCACAATGTTACCATCGAGAGACAGTTGTCTTAAAATTCTATTTGAAGTTGTACTCCAGTTTGAAATATTTTAAATATAGAAGCACGTGTTACTGAAGTAAATCATTTGTTTAGCGTGAGTTTAATTAAATTAAGGCGATACAACAATGTGTAGAAGAATTTAAATTTGGAATTTCACTAAAAATGTCAACTGCAATTACAAAATTGACTGATTGCTACTAAATATATCAGCATCGCTCAGTATGAAACTAAGTGATCATGCTTTTATATAGCCTTGCCCATAATGAAAACATTACCACTATGCAAACCCACTTTTCCGCATTCAGTAACCCAATATTTTATAGCTTAGATAGGTGTACATTGATAGTGGTTGTGAATGGCGTGTACCTACATAATAATAGACCACCGCTAATGAAGCGGTTAGCTACAATTCACGTAATACTTTCAATGAATTCCTTTGAGTATTTATTCTGACTGAAGTATTCAAACTCAACTCCGTTTTGGGGGAGGACACAAGTTCGGATCACCGATACATTCGGTTTGACGTGTCCCCCCCTGCGAGCGACGCGCCGGCTGCAGCGGTTCCACCCAAGCCACGTTGGGCGCTTAAGCGACTTGATCGGGAGCTCCTCCTGGAAGCCGCCATCGTACAGGCCTGGGCCCCTGCGCCGGACAGGCCTGTCAGCATAGACGATGAGGCGGAGTGGTTCCGGGAGGCCATGACCCGTGTCTGTGACGCGGCGATGCCTAGGGCTCCGCCCTATAATCCGAGGGGTCAGGTCTACTGGTGGTCGTCGGAGATCGCGCAGCTCAGACGGGCCTGCGTGATCACGCACCGCCGGTGGGCCCGATTCCGTAGGAGGCGTCGCCGCCCCGAAGATGCGGAGGCCCGAGAGGCGGAGTTGTACGAGGGATACAGGGAGACCAGAAGAGCCCTCCGAGCGGAGATAAGGCGGGCCAAACAGACCGCCTTCCGCGACCTGCGGGAGACGCTGGAGCGGGACCCTTGGGGGCGGCCCTACCGGATGGTGAGGGGCAAACTGCGCCCCAAGGCCCCGCCGTTAACCCGGTGTCTCCAGCCGGATCTGCTCGGAGGAGTTGTTGGCTCCCTGTTCCCAGCGCGGGCGGTGGAACATGTTCCACCGCAGATGACTCCGCCTCGGTTGCCCATGGCGCCCGACGTGGAAGACGACGACGTGCCCGAGGTCACTTGGGTAGAACTAGAGCTGGCGGTGAGAAGGCTAAGAGCCAAACACACCGCCCCGGGACCCGACGGTATTCCAGGCCGAGCGTGGGTCCTAGCTCTATTCGACGACGCTCTCGAGCCCCGACTGAGAGGGCTTCTTAGCGCTTGTTTGGAGCGGCGCCAGTTTCCGAAATTGTGGAAGACGGGGAAACTGGTCCTCATCCGAAAGGAGGGGCGCCCGGCGGACTCGCCGTCCGCCTACCGGCCCATAGTGTTGCTCGACGAGGTGTGCAAGCTCTTTGAAAGAGTAATTGCGAAGCGCCTCGTCGAGCACCTCTCAAGAGTGGGGCCGGACCTGGCGGATGGCCAATATGGCTTCCGCCAGAGGCGCTCCACCGTGGATGCCATCATGCGCGTGAGGGCTCTGGCGGAGGATGCAGTAGCCCGGGGTGAGGTGATGTTGGCGGTGTCCCTGGACATCGCCAACGCGTTCAACACCTTGCCCTGGAGTTGCATTAGGGAGGCGCTCGTGTATCACGAAGTGCCTCTCTACCTCCGCCGCATAGTCGGGGCGTATTTGACGGAGAGAGCCGTTATCTACCCAACCGGACCGGTCTCGGTCGGCGTGAAATGTCGTGCGGTGTTCCACAGGGATCGGTCCTGGGGCCGCTCCTGTGGAACATCGGATACGACTGGGTGCTTCGCGGTGAGCTCGTAGGCGGTGCCGCCGTCACGTGCTACGCGGACGACACGCTCGTGACGGCGTGCGGGGCGACGTACCGCGAAGCGACCCGAAAGGCCACGACCGCGGTTGCCCAAGTCGTTAAGCGGATCCGGCGGCTGGGTCTCGAGGTGGCTTTGCATAAAACCGAGGCCCTGTTCTTCCATGGGCCTCGGAGCAAGCCACCCGAGGGATCCAGTCTCATCGTGGGAGGAAATCGCATCGGCATCAAGCCCCAAATGAAATATTTGGGGCTCGTGCTCGACGGCCGATGGGACTTCGGAGAGCACATCCGAAGTCTGGCCCCCAAATTGAAGGGCACAGCTCTTGCTCTGGCTCGGCTGTTGCCCAACATGAGGGGGCCCGATGACTCCTGCAGGAGACTCAACGCGGGGATCGTGCGGTCCATGGCCCTGTATGGGTGCCCAATATGGGCGGAGGCCCTGAGGACCAGAACTGTGCAGATGCTGCGCGCTCCGCAGCGAGTTATGGCCATCAAGGTCATCCGCGGGTACCGTACGATCTCCTTCGAGGCGGCGAGTCTCCTTGCCGGAACTCCGCCATGGGACCTGGAAGCGAGAGCCCTTTCGCAACTGTACCAGTGGCGAAAGGAGGCGCGGGAGCAGGGATGGAACCCCGAGCTTCGAGAAATCGAGGCCGTGCAGTCCCAGCTCCGCCAGGCCATCGTGGTGGAGTGGAAGGAACGACTTGGGCGACCAAGCACAGGGCACGCCGCAATAGCGGCGGTAAGGCCCATCTTGGAGGATTGGCTGGAGAGGCGTCACGGAAGCCTCTCGTACCGACTGACGCAGGTGATCTCCGGGAAGGGGTGTTTCGGGGACCACCTGCATCGGATCAGAAAGGAGCCAACGCCTGAGTGTCATCACTGCGACGCGAGCGAGGACTCAGGGCTGCACACGCTGGCGGACTGCCCGGCGTGGGAGGCGCCGAGGCGTGACCTCGTGGCAGCCATCGGGGTGGGAGTCCTCTCGCTCGGCAGCATGATTGCGGCAATGGTGCGGAGCGCGCCCGAGAGAGACTTAGAACTCTCCCGGTCCGCCGAGCCCGCAACTTGCTCGCCGCGCGTCGCAGGCGACTCAGGCACCGGAGGTCGCTTAACGACCTCCGTCCTCCATGAGCGCAGGCCTGGGGGTGGCGGGTGAGGCCACCTGTCACCCCAGCAGAAGCAGGCCGGGACTGTGGGGCGACTAGCGCCCCTCCCCCAAACCGGGGCAAGACGGGGACACCGTGGTTCCCAAACCCGAGGGGGCTATCTCGAAACCGGAGATGGCCCAGGGTCAGTCGGGGTGCGAGGGATATGCTCTATGGGCAACCTTACACCCCGGCGTCTGTAGACCCGAGACGGCGTGCGGTTTTAGTCGGTTCAAGCCCGACATAACCGCCCCCGCTGGCACGCGGGGGGGTATCCGAAGGGATTTCCGCACGATAAAAAAAAAAGGTGCTACCTAATCAAGTTCGAAAGTTTTCTAAATTTTGAAGTTTATCTTATTATAGTACAAATATTTTCAATCCATTTGCACTCTTTAATATGATCTTTACATTTACAATTTCTTCTATATTTGAGTGGAAACTTCCTGTTTATGAATGAGAGTATGAGAGGAAGTATGGGCCTCACTATCCCTAGTGGGCCAAACCAACCACATCCGCAATCTGGTTCCCAAACCCGAGGGGGCCATTTCGAAATTTCCCAGGGCCAAAAGGGTTCAAGCCCGACATAACCGCCCCCGCTGGCCGGCGGGGGGGTTCCGGGTATCCGATGGGATTTCCGCACGAAAAAAAAGAAAAATAAAGGTACACTTGCTAATTAACGACGAACGACGAAGCCGAACCAAAAGGGGAAGAATGACCAAGCGGACTACAGGCTCCGAGGTGGAAGCTTCAACTGCAAAAAGGAACAGGTGAGAGGAAGTCAACATTAATTTGAGATCAAAATGATTAACATTGTTGTATCTTTAGAATTTACTGCAACTAAAGTTGTTAGAATGTGATTGTATAGTGAATAATAAGTATACAGGACTCATTGTTCATTAGACAATCACATTCTAACATGAATAGTGTTATTTTTAATTGCACGACATTTGGCTTTCTGTTAAAATTCCTATACCGTATACTATATCGTATACTACCACCTATACTGTATGCTATATTTTCATTTTATTGTAAAGTGGAAATTGCATTTTAAATTGACACATATATAATATAAAATAGTGTTTTCATTTGAAATATCTGAAAATGGGTTTCTCGTAAGTAAGAAAACCATAGTGCTGCACCGTGGCCTGGCAGTATAAAATGCCATTAACCTACTTTTGCACATACGGTAGGATCAAATGTTTGCATGAGAAGGCTCTGCATTATTGAGTATAAATACAAATCCTGACTTCCTTTTACCGTTATAGTTAGTGGACTAGTATTTATTCATATGTTATTGTTTCAGAATATTAATGCTTACGATTTTTTGTTGAAATTAAACCCAGCTAAGCTGTACGTATATACCGGGTGAGGAAAAAGTATGGAAACACCGGAAAATTCCAAAAAGGTTATGTCGGCCTTGAACCGACTAAAACCGCACGCCGCGCCGTCTGTGGTCTTAAGACGCCGGGCTGTAAGGTTGCCCATAGAGCTTATAAAATAAATATAATATAAAATTGGGGAGCTATGGTTAAGGAGTCGACTTTACGATCGAGAGGTTCCCGGGTTCAAATACTGGCCATTGCACTACCAACGTGAACCCACTCCTGATACAAGCAAAGGGGTTAAGGGGGATATTAGTAATTTCGGTTTCTAATATTCTTTAAAAAATATTTCTACTACATTAGGGAATTGTATATAGAAAAAAACCCTTTCTTTTTTTTTTTCGTGCGGAAATCCCTTGGGGGTCTCCAGTGGGGGCGGTTATGTCGGGCTTGAACCGACTAAAACCGCACGCCGTCACGGGTCTTAAGACGCCGGTGTGTAAGGTTACCCATAGAGCATATCTCTCGCACCCCGACTGACCCTGGGCCATCTCCGGTTTCGAGATGGCCCCCTTACTTGCTCTCCACTGTGCCATCTGCTAATCAGAGGGACACGTGGAAAGCTTCCGAACAGCCCTCAACAGGGCCGTCCTCGCCTCGGTCGGAGTTGGCCGTAGGCGGCAGCGTCTCTCCCGCCCTAGGAGAGAGGCGCTGCCGCCTCCGTTGCCCAGGGTGCACCGCGTGGAGGTCCCCAACCAAGCACCCCTATGTTAGTTAGTACCCTTTTTTTTTTTTTTTTTTTATCGTGCGGAAATCCCTTCGGATACCCCCCCGCGTGCCAGCGGGGGCGGTTATGTCTGGCTTGAACCGACTAAAACCGCACGCCGTTTCGGGTCTACAGACGCCAGGGTGTAAGGTTGCCCATAGAACATATCCCCCGCACCCCGACTGACCCTGGGTCATCTCCGGTTTCGAGATGGCCCCCTCGGGTTTGGGAACCACGGTGTCCCCGTCTTGCCCCGGTTTGGGGGAGGGGCGCTAGTCACCCCACCGTCCCGGCCTGCTTCTGCTGGGGTGACAGGTGGCCTCACCCGCCACCCCCAGGCCTGCGCTCATGGAGGACGGAGGTCGTTAAGCGACTTCCGGCGCCTGAGTCGCCTGCGACGCGCGGCGAGCAAGTTGCGGGCCCGGCGGACCGGGAGAGTTTTAAGTCTCTCTCGGGCGCGCTCCGCCACCTCCTTCGCGAGCATTACATGCTCGCAGAAGGAGGTGGCGGCGGCCCACGCGCTCGCGCTCCGCACCATTGCCGCAATCATGCTGCCGAGCGAGAGGACTCCCACCCCGATGCCACGAGGTCACGCCTCGGCGCCTCCCACGCCGGGCAGTCCGCCAGCGTGTGCAGCCCTGAGTCCTCGCTCGCGTCGCAGTTATGACACTCAGGTGTTGGCTCCTTACTGATCCGATGCAGGTGGTCCCCGAAGCACCCCTTCCCGGAGATCACCTGCGTCAGTCGGTACGAGAGGCTTCCGTGTCGCCTCTCCAGCCAATCCTCCATGATGTTAGTTAGTACCTAATCGTATTTACTCAAATCAATAAGCTAATACAAAGGCATGATGTATATTTCATGTTTATAGCGGCTTCCTTTGAACCAGCAAGAGATTTCTGTGCTCTTGCACGTAATGCAGAAGAAATTGTTTCTGCTTTTTATTGGAGGTTATGAAACCTTGAAATTCTTTTATTAACTTTCTCTGCTAGCTCATTTAGCTTTATTAATTTTTTAATTAGAACATTCATTGGTAAATATAACAATACTATGCTATAATTACATATACGATAATTCGTTTTGGTTGTTTAACCTTTTAAGGCAGCCAGTGCATGCTCAATTTAGATCGAGTTCCAGGTTTAAATCGGCCCGTTTCAATAAGTATTAACCTGTTAAAACAAGCCGATTCAAACCTCGAACTCGATCACTCCACATAGATTTAAAAAAAAACATAAATATACATAAGTCACAAGAATAAATTTACACGAATAAACGCTTATTGCGGAAAACTGTTGTCGTGAAAATAAGTCCTTACTCTTCCGTGACAGAGGACGGTCTCAGATGACTTGGTGTAAAACACAATTCATCTGCGGATCTGAAGATTTTGCATCATATATAATAAAAATGGGTTAATAATACCATATAAAAAACGTTGAAAAGTGTTTAATATCTCTTCTTTAAATGGAATATATCACGCTTTATCACGTTTTAAACCGTCCTGATTTTCATTTGATCATCAATTTAGTAGTCAAAAAGAGTTAAAAGGGCATCTTCGGTACATGGATATAAAATTATATTATATTGGAAGAATTTGCTTTTAATTTATTGATATGATAATAATACGGTTATAATGGAAATATTAATCGGTTTGTACTTTTTGAAGCTTTCAAAAAGGATAAAATGTCGATTTGGTACTTTTGCTGTTTTCTCCACACAAATATACAGACAATTTAATAAGTTTTTGGTTATCATCATATCTAACCAAGTGAAACCTATTTCGTAAATTTCAGTGTCAACTTTAGTGTGTTTTTTTTTGTAAATACGCCTACCGTAGGTATAAAGCTCTAGGTACTAACTTTTTAAACAGTAGGGTACTACTTACTTCGATATTTGAGTCTATTCCAAATAGAATAACACAAGATTTGCATTTCCATTCATAGTTAATTTGGCTTCCTGTATATTATAAAACAAAACGCTAAGATTTGTTATTTTTGTAGGTAATTTAGCACTTGTTATCAGGTGTTTTAAGTTACCAAGTAAATATACTTTTTAGAACTTCGTAGTGCGACGGTTATCTTAAAAATACTATTTCATACTTGATATTTGTATGAAAACAGTCACTACAATGACTGATTACAAGGTACGCGCCATTTGTCTCGCACAATTTGTATGGAAATGATTAAAATACCTGTCAGCACAGTGGAGCCGCCTGTCACTCTAGCAGAAGTAGGCCGGGGCGGCGGCGATCTGCGCGCCCTTTTTCTATCCGGGGGCAAGACGGGGACACACACGGAGAATCGCATGAAAAAATGCGTTTCCAATGGTATAATATTTGAAATTTATCATGGGAGTATATAATCATGTATTTAATATAATAAGAGGGTACATGCGTTCCAAAAAAAGCAAAAGAATAAGGGACACCCTAAAGCCCAATAAACTTAATTCATTCCTTTTGTACGAGAATCTATATTTCGAAGACATAATTACTTTAAAGGAAAGTTTTCAACACGTTCCTCCCCGCGAAGGCGTGTTTCTGGTTCACATTATAGACTTTAAAGACAACGAGAAAATTTCATCAACGCGTACGCTAACTTAACTTTGCTTTTAATTGCATGCTAAACAAATTTTCTCGGTAATTTTATTATAACGTGTTTACTCAACTCTTCACAAATTTCTAAGTTCGATCGATACACCCTTTGTAATGTTCCTAGTGAAATACACTGGTAGATGAGAGTTACCTTTTTTGTATGTTTGGAAACCGCCAGCGGGTACAACCTCACCCCCAGGAAAGGTGAGAGTTACCTAAAATATAATCATCATTATCATCATCATCATCATCGCGTTGTTCACAGTTGCATCCGAGGCTTTCACCTCTGACCCGGGGTCCACTTACTCCTACTCCTCCCTTTAGTTTGGCTTTTAAGGAAGCGACTGTCGCATGACCTCCAAACCCCGAAAGAAGTCTTTGCCAGAGCCTCCTCCTTTTACATAGGTCAAAAGTTGCAAAATGCCATTTGAACCATAATTTTTATGACAATGATAATATTTGACAGAATAATATATAAATCGTTTTGTGTCACGCACAGTCCAAAAATCGAAGGCAAAATGTAATTAATTTATTTGAATGATTCGGGCTTCAGACAATGGAATATTACGTATCCATCTACAAGTATACACAACTTCAATGTTAACAGGTATCAGAAGAAAACAATCTCGAAAATGCTTATTTTTAGCAAAATTCTTTTATAGTCAACATGCGGTTAGCTAAACCATAAAATTCTGATCTGGAAAGTATCAGACTAATATTTATGTTCAATGATTAATAGCATCATTGTTATAAAATCGGGTACACTGTTTAATAAAAGGTGAACTGCGAATCGTCAGTATGATAAAATAGATAGAGGTTCCCTAGTTCCCTACTAAGAGCGGATTTCACCAATGATAGAAATCGAGATCAATCAAAACTAAATAACGTTATCCCGTTTTAATCGATGAATTTCATTAGTGGATTTTATCAATGACAGGGACTACGAGTATTGTGAAGTAAACTACGTTTTCACAGTTCATGCAATTAACTTATTAGGTAAATCGTGAGAAATCATTTTAGTAGAACGAATTTTCACTGGAGAAATCCAGCCGAAAACCCAGATTATGTAAACAATTTTTTACGATTGGTTGAATTTACTTGCTATTTAATAGTCCAAATAACAAAGCATGAGATGATTATGCAGCGGCGTTTATCTCGTGCCGACTGCAGTACATTCGCGCCTTCGTCTCGGGCTATACGCGCATACGCAATCGTATGTCGACTTCATCCTCTACCGCTTGGAAGTTGGAACTTTACGATTAAGTTACGATACTTTGAGTTCATGAGTGACAGGTGTGTAGGACGAATACCCCTGTCCTGAAAGTTTGCTGCGAATATTCCCAAAAGTTTTCTGAAAGCTTGTGAATTAGGTAGCTGTGTATGTTAATTAGTTACTGTTTTGGTATTTTAGAAACGACAATACAATGAATCTGAAGTTGAACAACGATGTGAAAACTTCAATCAGTGGGGACAAGTCTCCTGATTCAATTGTAAAGGTAATGTATTTTATGAAATTACTGCCTACACATTTTTTTGTACTCAAATATAATTTCATGGACTTTCAAATGTTTACGAAATTTTTTCATGAATATTACGAATCTAAATGAAACTATTATTTTGAAGAGTGTTAATAATAATTTACCAAAATAAATTTCGATAAAATCCAGTAAAAATAATTTTATATCAATGAAAATGTAAAATGTATTATTAGTGTAATTCAAAAAGGTTGGGGTAAATTGGTTTCTGTAAATTTCAAGGTTTAGCAGTGTGATTGTGCATAGCTAAAAAATTAAATTCCCGGGTCGGGTAAGAGTATTTTTCTTTAAGGAATTTCTCAATTGGTTGATAGCAATAGACCTATAACGTCGGTACAATCTAACCCATAGTATATTATCTGTGATCTTACCCAAAGATTAAAAATATGATGTTTAATTTTTGTATTTACAGTATGTACTTTATATTTATTTAATATCCAACGAGATGATATTCGGCATATTATGACATTCATGACGAGCTTAATAATATTACTTGACTTATTTGACTGTATTACGCCTTTATAGGTTTTGTGTACTAACTTATCCACGCTTTGACACTACTCTACGCTTTTATAGGTTTTGTGTACTAACTTATCCACGCTTTGACACTACTCTACGCTTTTATAGGTTTTGTGTACTAACTTATCCACGCTTTGACACTACTCTACGCCTTTATAGGTTTTGTGTACTAACTTATCCACGCTTTGACACTACTCTACGCCTTTATAGGTTTTGTGTACTAACTTATCCACGCTTTGACACTACTCTACGCCTTTATAGGTTTTGTGTACTAACTTATCCACGCTTTGACACTACTCTAACTTGATATTGAATACTGAATACTTATTATTATAGATAGGCTATTAGAAATGGGTATGTAGATTAGATATATAGATAGATTATATATAAATATTATATTAGAGTGAACAGAGCGTCTTTAAGAAGCTTAAGAACTCTGACCATTTTAATTGTGCCACATTGCGAGGTACATGATTGAATAATTTCATTTCGTTCAACTTCTCTATTTTATTTTCTTCTTCGTCGGTCGTTCATCGAGTTTTAATTTTTGACGAAAAAGTGTTCACTGTAAATCACCAACTATAAGAAATATAGCGTTTTTAAGCATCCATCATCATCATTATCTTGGCGTTGTTTTCCATTTTTCATTCGAGGCTTTCATTTTGGAGTCCGGGGTCCGCTTAGTCCCACTCCGGTTTATTTGGCTCATACAGCTGCGTGTGACCCAACAAACCCAGAGAGGAAAGTCTGCGCCAGAGCCTTATCCGTTAATCAGCTAGTGTACTGGCTTACAGGTGAGGTTGGCTTGACCCTAAAGGTCCTGGGGGTCTCCTACAGCCTTTTTAAGCTTAATAAACTTATTTATATTATGTGTACATTGAAAAGATTGAATAAATCTATACTATTATAAAATTGTATATTAGATGAGTCTGTACATAGGAGATATTTAATAAAAACACTTGGGTTCTGAACACATACTTTTGGAATTCTTGTCTATTTGTTTGTTTGTTCGCGATGGACGCAAACACTGTTACTATAAACGGATTTTTTTTATATAGTACACGTCAATTTGACTTCACCTCGCCTGATGGTAAGCTGAAGGTAAAGTCTCAGGAAAGAGGGTCACCATTACATACACGTACCATGTTAACAACGGTGGCACTCAGCTTGACGGCCTCATCAGAAGAGGATTGTCGTCGCAGCACCACGTGACACCCACCGGTCCCACTAGTGCTGCGACCACAATCCCCTGCCCGGCTATGCACTGATGCACCCTGAACGCAATCAAACCGAAATTGGATTACTATGGAGGGTTTATCGCAATTGTGCACGGTGCTATTAGAAAGCAATTGGATATGTAGAACCGGAGATATGAGTAAAAAACGATTACCGACCTCCGCACGGATCCGCGGGCATCAGCTATTAAATGATAAATTATCATTTTCATTATTTTAATTCATTCGCGAAAATTGGAAGTCAATAAACAAAAAAAATTAACGCCTTTATTTTTCACTCTCACTAAGGTAGAGTGTAAACCAAATTTCATAATTGGTAACCACGCTATCTACTGAGGCAAACAATAAACATCCGGGTTCGGATACCAAAAATACAGTAATATTCTTGATCTGTGTATACTCCTGCGCTCATAAAAGTGCTGGAATGGTTTAATGAATGGACTTTAACGTTGTCACGTGATCCACTGTAAGCACTATAGTACTAAACTATATGGCTTTCCACTGCGTTACTCTATACTATACAATGTATAGATATTGTCCATGCAAAATACAGAATATACAAACAGAATACATTGAAATTCATGTAATCAAGACAAGGCTCCGCATGCTATTCGTCCGATGAGCAGGGCCTGCTTTGATTCTTGCGGATTTCCTTCCTTTGTTACGTATTTTGGCAACTGACTCGTGGTGTTGGAATTTTAGTTAGTTTTTGTTAGCTTCAGTAGTTACTTTATTTTACTTGCATCATCATCATCATCTGAGCGCCAATCAAAGCTTGCATGAGCCCGGAGTACGCTCTACTATTCTCCCATTATTTGTTTATCTGGGTTTTTAAGGAGCAACTAAAGGGAAGCCTACGTTCATCAATCAATCATCAATCAGCAGGTATACCGGCTTGCAAGTGAGGTTAGCTTGGACCCTAAATATCTTGGTGGGTTCGTACACCCTATATTTTAAATGCATTTGAATAAGAATTACTTACTTTTTAATGAGATCTGGAGGCACTTTAAACATAACAAAATTCACATGCTCATAAGTTGACCACGTTGATAGCCATCGCTTGACGTCCTTTGAGGCATAGCGATAGTGCAGTTGACTGCTACGACTGGGTGCGGGTTCGATTCCCGCTCAGTGCAAATATTTGTATGCTTATATTTGGCTATTTTCATTGGTCCCAGACCATACCAACATGTTTCTATGTATAATATGAAAGTATTTACAAAAAAAGAAGTATATAAGTATGTTTATCCGTATTCTAAAACCCATAACACAAGGCAGTTAAACTAGGCTTACTTTGGGTCTAGAGATCCCTATGTCGAATGTCGTAGAATATTTATTATTTATTTACTTATTTACTTATCAGTAAATAGTCGCTAGCAACAGCATCCGATAGTCAATCATCTTGTTGGGAAGGTTTACGTGTAACATTGTAGTGATAGCGATTTGTTTGATTTCAACCATCAATCAATCAATTAGCCTATTGCAGTCCACTGCTGGACATAGGCCTCTCCCATTGTACGCCATAGCACCCGATCCTCCGCCTTGCACAATCAGTCTATACCAGCTATCTTTTTCAGGCCGTCCGCCCATCTTGCTGGGGGACGGCCTATTTCCATTTAACGATTCGTGGTCTCTCGTTTTTTATAACCTATTTTAGCACTACGAGAACGTAATCTTAAAATAGGTTCCTATTTTATGTACAGAATCTCGTAATCTCCCACTTTTTCCTTGAAATTGAATAAGTAGTTTGAGAATATTTTCAAGTATATATTTTTTTTTTAAAAGAATATTAGTAATCGAAATTACTAATATTCCCCTAACCCCTCCAGCTAAGCTAAATTGCGTGTGTTAGGAGTGGGTTCACATATAAACTTATATAAACAGGGTTTTGTCTGTTCAATTATTTTTCTTACATTTTAAAATTCGTAAGATTTATAATAAGTAAGTACTAGATGAATGATATTTTTATAACTTATTTTATATTTTCAATAATTATAGGTCTAAGGTTTAACCAATCTAATGTTAGAAGTCCTATTAACCCATATTATAAACTAGCTGTTGCCCGCGGCTCCACCCGCGTGGAAGTCTGACGAGCTTTTATTAAAACATCAGTTGTACTAAAACGAAAATAATAATTTTATGCAAGGGTTTGGCTGATTTCAAAAGCTTGTAGCGCAATTAGGCAACAGAGAAAAAAATTGCGTTGATTTTTTAATAAGAGCTTGTTTTTAATAGTTTTGTATGCAACTTTTTAAACGTATTAATATCATGTAGTACCATAGTGCTTGCGAAGACCAGCCAAAGGAGCTCAACACGACAAGTCTATCTTGTTTAGTTCCAGACTACCTATCGTGTCCTTCTTCAGACCTTGGATATCATTTAGTATCAGATTGTTTACTAAAACAAAACAAATGAGCACAAACTCGCTAGTTTCACCTTGTTTAGTTTAGGAGTTCCTATAGCTACCTTTGTACTCTATCATTATACTAGCTCCATGTTACCATATTAATGCATTGTCATCAAAACTAAATGGGTATGCAAAATTTCATCTCAATAGGTTGAGGATAACTGCTTCAAAATTCAGTTGCAAGATTTGAGCCGCACTAAAATACATACAGAGCAAGTTAGATAAAAGCTTGTAAATGGATTGTTACATACATATTTATGTATAGATATAGAACTCAAGAAAGTGCAACATCAGAACTTTAGGCAACTATTATCTATTCTGTGGTTTAGTACTTCATATCTCACATGACCGCATTCTCTCTGCAAACAGCTGTAAACTTAAAAAGTTAGCCTAAACAGTTTATAAGTTTAAGACTTTTGTCTTATTTATGAAATAGAGCTATTTATTGGTTGTTTTACTATGCTGTATTCTTGTTTTCTATGTTTTAAGTGTCAGAAACTACATATCTATCAACAATACTTTCATTTATAAGTAATAATTCATATGTCAGATATATTGTAACTTCTAAACGACTTGACCGCTTGAAGTCATATTCACAGTTCTAGGTAAGTATATATTTACTGCCTAGACGAATGAAAGATAGACAGTGTTTTATTTATAGGCTATAAACTGTCAATAAATTATCTTCAAATTCCGTATTTATAGTTCAGAATGATGTTCACTGTGAATGTTGTTTTTGTGTTAAAAAGATAACTAAGTCATCCGAGCGATTTCTCAGTTACATCCAAAATTTGCACTTTCCACTTCCTACTTCGCTTCTTGGTTTTTAATTGATATGTCGGCTTTTTCGCTAGCGACTACCGTCTCACCTCCCAATACGGCTCACCTTCAAAGAAAAACGGACGAGGCTACTTCGGTGAAGCCAGCACCATGCCCTTGTCTGTTGTTTAGCAGTCTAGCAGATAGGCTGCTATCCGACTATCAGATGAGGTTGGGTTGGGCCCCAGTGGTGCTGGTAGCGCCCTGTACACCACTACACACACCACAATATGTGATGTTGTGGTCTGTCGTGTTCTAGGTAAAGTAGAATAGGACTACTGCATCTTTTTCCGTGAGTGTCGTGTCGCTGTCGTACAAGCGTACAGCTAAACCTATTCTTCATCCAGCAGCAAACATAGCCCAGGAAAAAGTGCCTGACTTACGCCAATAAACTAGTTTCCTATTAAGTAGGGCGGTAAAAAAAATCATAAATATTGTACTTTCGATTAAAAACTGCACACTGATCA
This sequence comes from Cybosia mesomella, assembly GCA_946251805.1. Lineage (NCBI taxonomy): Eukaryota > Metazoa > Arthropoda > Insecta > Lepidoptera > Erebidae > Cybosia > Cybosia mesomella. The sequence goes on along the minus strand of OX276394.1, from coordinate 13,103,450 downwards.
CTTTGCACACACTTTGACATCGGTGGTTTAGTTTATTTTGATTGCTTTTTTATAGCAGGCAATCCCAGGATTCAGTATTAATAAGAAACATTATTATCTTTTCTTTTTTAGTTAATCTGATGACCCTCTTAGGTTATTAAAGGAGTAGGGATTGCATTAAAACACGTAATTTAAAACCTATGTAAAAGTTAATTTAGTTGAAAATTATTACACTCTTTTCTTTATAGTTACTGTATGTATTTATAAGGAGCACGCTCTGTGTCGGAGCCATTATTCTAATCTTATTACCCCGACGAATGAAGTTTTCAAGAAATGACTGCTTTGTTAGTCAGAATATGTACATAAACGATGTTTTGAATATGTATAAAAGATAAAAGGTTATTAAATCTTTTAAAGCTTACATAATTTAATACATTACTTTATAAAAACATATAATAATCCTTCTGGTCTTATTATTTGAATCCGCTTCTGTATAACCAATTTTGTATACCTTTTTTTTTATCGTGCGGAAATCCCTTCGGATACACCCCGCTGGCCAGCGGGGGCGGTTATGTCGGGCTTGAACCGACTAAAACCGCACGCCGTCTCGGGTCTACAGACGCCGGGGTGTAAGGTTGCCCATAGAGCATATCCCTCGCACCCCGACTGACCCTGGGCCATCTCCGGTTTCGAGATGGCCCCCTCGGGTTTGGGAACCACGGTGTCCCCGTCTTGCCCCGGTTTGGGGGAGGGGCGCTAGTCGCCCCACCGTCCCGGCCTGCTTCTGCTGGGGTGACAGGTGGCCTCACCTGTCACCCCCAGGCCTGCGCTCATGGAGGACGGAGGTCGTTAAGTGACCTCCGGCGCCTGAGTCGCCTGCGACGCGCGGCGAGCAAGTTGCGGGCTCGGCGGGCCGGGAGAGTTCTAAATCTCTCCCGGGCGCGCTCCGCCATCTCCTTCGCGAGCATTACCAATTTTGTATACCTATTATATTACATGTATGGAAATTAGGTCTACGGGCACAGATTACTAAATATTTCTATTATCACTACGCTCACTACTTACTGTTTATAGATATTTTGTTTCTTTTTAAATTAGCCTCTAAATATTTGCTAACTTATTTTTTATACTTACTTTAACACCCCCAAAGAGTATGATATCTCTGTAAATCGCAGGTACCTTTTTTTTTTTTCGTGCGGAAATCCCTTCGGATACCCCCCCGCCGGTCAGCGGGGGCGGTTATGTCGGGCTTGAACCGACCAAAACCGCACGCCGTCTCGGGTCTACAGACGCGGGGTTGTAAGGTTGCCCATAGAGCATATCCCTCGCACCCCGACAAATCGCAGGTACCTACTCTACGAGAAATCTGACCACCTAACTCATAAAAAGGTCGTACTTCGCGCTGTTGAATTACAAAATCGTGTGAATGTTAGCATTGCACCCACCAGTATACTGTACGACGTAACGCTTTAAACGAACTTATGACTGAAAGGTTTCACTTTCGAAAGAATTCAAAAATTGCAAAATAGGAATATGATTATATTTAGAGTTAATGCCACCTAACACAGATTAATAAAGGTGTTCCCGGTGTCGTCTAGGTGGCTCAGCTGGTCAGAGCACTCCCCCTGTGAGGGACTGGTCACGGTTTCAAGTCCCGTCCTAGATGTTCTCTTTTTCCGATCTAAATCTATAAGAAAAGGTGTTCCGGATCATCTATCTAGCTATTATTGCTATCTATACATATAGAATTACTGGTCCCGACCGAGTGACTGATTCGACAACGCAGATCCTAAACCATTGGACCTACAAACTTGACATTTTGGCAGTAGGTAGATGCATTTTATGTTGTAAGAATCCACTAAGAAAGAAATAAGGTGACACGACACATATGGGATGAACGTTTGTATGGATGTCCGTCATTTTTAAAGTTAGAAGCAAGAAATCTCATACACCTGCTTCTGGTTAGAAGTAAATGAACACGTGTATCAGTGCTTTTTTTTCATTGTACCTCTAAGAGGGTGAAATAGAGGTTGAAAGTTTATATGGGAAGTTCGTCATTTTTGATGATAGAAGCATAAAAATATATATATACCTGCTTCTGGTTAGAAATTAATATATACTTACGTATATCGGTATTTTCAAAATTTCACTCCTAAGGGGGCAAATAAGGGATAAGAGTCCGATATATATGGAAAGTGCTTAACTTTTGAAGTAAAACGCATGAAATTTGATATTAAACCTTATTATTGTTAACATTTACAATTGAACCCCGTAGATGGCGGTGCAATCGGGTTATAGGATCTTTTTACGATTTTTTACCTGGGCGAAGCCGGGTCCCAGGCAGCCAGTGTTGACTTATATTTGTTAAATATTAAAATTGAATTATTCAAGACGAGTTTTTATAATTGGTTTGCATGTTATCTTATTTATTTAAGCCGAACTCACTGTAGGTAACACGTCTTTCTGCTTGCTTACTTTCTGCTGAGTTAAGTCACGCATTGGCTTATTAAAGTGTACATAGTTGCTAAAGATATTTTCTTGCACTTTTTTACACTTTGGAAAATGTGTTCTTAAAATCTATTTATTTCTAGTTCTCTAATAGGTCAGCTGTATTATGTACTACCTACGGTAATGGAACATATAAATTTACACGTAGGGAAACATCACAAAAGGATTTTGTATTATACCTTCTAATTTTAAAATTGTGTAATGCATCTGTTTTTAACTGTTTCTCGTATTTGTTTTTGTGTGTACAATTTATAAAACCCGCTACCAATGTTCATATTTGTCTATAAGTCTATAGGCAGTATAATTGTGACCATGTTAAGTGTGTTTTAAATAGATTTGTATGTGGGTGTTGTAAAAGGTGACGAGTTTAATTATATACAAAGGACAGTCGCTGATTACTGTTAATAAAACTAATCTATGAAAATTTTGAAATAAAACGTTTTTTAGCGGATTCTATCGCGATTTATTTGATGTTATTTTTCTATTTTACATTGATCCCGACGTTTCGGTTGCTTTTCAGCACCCATGGTCACGGCGCCATGACAAATAGCATCAAATAAATCGCGATAGAATCCGTTAAAAATAGTTTTCTTTCAAGGTGTGACTCGCGTAAACTTCCGACAATATCAAAATCTTTGAAAAATTCCCATCCTCAAGTAAAGACCAGAGCTCATATGCTTCTCATGTGCTTTTCGGAAACCAGCAATTTTGCAAATGCATCGCATTTTTGCGACGGCATCGCATTTTTGCCACGCGATGCCGTGGCAAAAATGCGATGCCGTCATATTTTGCGGATTTATGCTTTCCGTCGTTGCATCTGAATCGATACCTGCATTGTTGCTGCGTCGCGTTTGGTGATTGCGACCGCATTGACAATACATCGGAGCGTTAAGAGGCACAGAAACACTAACCGCTTCTAATATATGAATGTGTTTTAATCACGAAACAGTCCCCACCAAATCCTGTAAAATAAATTTAATTCCTGGTACTTGTTAAATAATAATAATTGAAAGCATTAAATTAAACCATAAGTTATCAATATTTTACCAAATGATAACCATTGTTCTCAATGCATATATTATCTGGATTTGACATCTCAGGTATTGATTATACTTTAAGTATAGGATTCAGCATTTCAAGATTATTGATTTCAGTTATAGGTAATATTCACTAAAAATCATTTCAGGTCATACATTTTAAAATACCTATATCCATTTACAGGTAGGTCAAGTGTGCGAGGGATATGCTCTATGGGCAACCTTACACCCCGGCGTCTGCAGACCCAAGACGGCGTGCGGTTTTAGTCGGTTCGAGCCCGACATAACCGCCCCCGCTGGCCGGCGGGGGGGTATCCGAGGGGATTTCCGCACGAAAAAAAAAAAAAAAAAAAAAAAGGTAGGTCAAGTGTAAGACAAAAAGTGGAAGTAATGTATCGTTTTCCTTAGATATTCAATAATTTAAACATTTCAAAGCGCCCGCCCCACGTTTTTTAGTGTTGAAAAGGTGGTTTTTAAAAAGTTTTTTTTATTTTTATTTTTTTATATACCACTGAGAGTGGCAGACAAGCACACGGCCCAACTAATGGGAACAGGTTACCGCGGACAATAGGCGTGTGCAACATCAAGGGCGTCACACTCGCGCTGCGACCCTGTATCAACCTTCTAATGCCCATCTTGAAGAACCCCATATTGTATTCGTTTCTTGACTACTGTTGAATTTAAAAAAAAAATCTTCATAGGAGGTCTAGTTATGACCCCCTGAGTCCGAAATGACCACTGGTCAAAAAGTTTATATATATATATATATATATATGTATGTATGGTTCCACTTGACAAAATTTGCGGCACTCTCACGGTCGCATTTTTGCCCCGATCGCTTTCAAACTGCGGTCAAAAATTGCTTGGGTGTAAACTTAGTTTAAGTTCGTGAACGGGTGGGATCCGGCCTAAGGGGACGGTAGGGCCTCACTTTTTGTGAAATCAGTTTTTCCTCAAAATTTCACGTTCCATGAAAGATATTCGAACCGTTCTAATTTTATCCCATAGTATACATGAATACCAACAACTTTTAATTATAAACCTATAAGATTAAAACTTTAACTAAAAGTGGAGGGGGAAAAACCAAAATTTTTCAGAAAAAAAATCATAACTACTAACCGGTGAACATTCTTGCCGTCGGAAATATTTTTAATCGATAGGCCATTTTTAAGTCTAAAATAAAAGTTTTTCGCATGATTTTATGTATGTATGTAATAAAATAATATTAATTGCTTCACGAAATCTACCTGTGCGTTCCCGCTGCGGGAACGGATTTTTTGCATTAGATTCACATTCGGTTTACGTAAATATGATCACGTTTCTGAAAATCGTAACAGACTCAAGTGAGCCACTTGACTCTGTTACGAGTTCGTCTTCGCAGGAATTCTCATATTTTGGCATTATTATATAACATTCTTTACAATCCCTCTACTCCCACGTATCCCACAGAACGTTTAAGATTCCTCAGTGATACACATGTGAAATCTTCAAGATCATCTGAGAACTTGACGTCGGATGAGCCAGTGCACTCTACCGCCTATTATGGCAAATCCTTCACTGTGTAGGCAGTTGGACTGTGGAATGCATTGCCAGTCAACATTAGATAGGCACAAGAGTCATTGCCTTTATTTATTGTAGTCGTTGGAAACACTCTTTACATTCACATTCTATTTATTTATGTTTGTATAAATGTATTCATATACTATGTTATTATTATTAATGTTTATAAAATTACACCAACACTCACTTTTATTATGTACTCTTCATTGCTATACCATTCTAAGGTTGCCTGGAAGAGATCATTTTTTGTATTAAGGCAGCGGCCTTATTACTAATAAGGTGTGATTTATAGTTAAATGTGCATTTAACTGTAAATCTTCTATTTTTTTTGTGTACAAAAAAGAATTATATCTATTAATCAATAATCTATCTATTTATAACATTTTTTTAATTTAAGAAAATGTAATGAACTGTCAAATAAACGAAAATGAGAAGTAAGGTTCGCAAATCCACACCCCCGACAATCCTATTTCTTCCTGCGTCCAGTTGACCTACTTCAAACCCGACATGTCTGTAGTTCAGTAGCATGTCTAACATGGCACTGTAGTTGCAAAAAATGTAGTATAATTACTTATTTCATGACCCGATGAACTCAACAGATATGAGTACACAGTGCCGAGCTACTGCGCGAGCTTGTTAGTTGAAACTTGTTATATAGGTAGGCAGAATAGATTATAGTACCTACTAACGTAGTACGATGTAATTTCAAACGGTTTTTTCAGATGCTTTGAATGCTGGATAAAGAATTATTGGTATACAAGTCCTCTCATTTAAACGGTCAGCTAATTAAAGACGAATCACTGAACAAAGTCCTCCGCCGCGTTTGTTTGTCTGTTCGCGATAAACTCAAAAATGCTGTTTGTTGTTTTCACTAATGCATAGAGTGGTTTTCGAAGAATGTTTTAGTATATAATTTGTCAAGTGTTTGTTTACATTAGCTAAGATATGAAGATATTTGTTTGAGGTATCGGATAAAATAAGCATTTGAAATAGAACAAAATGATGTATGGTGGAATTGTGTATCTTTATAGGTTGTGGTGGTGGAATAGGGATCAGAATTCCACCCGGGTGAAGTCGCGGGCAACAGCTAGTTCTATATAATTTTTACAATAACATACAAATTATAATACAGTGGAGCCCTGATAATCCAGCCCCTGTCTAATCCAGCGCCCCCTGTAATCTGACATGCCTAAAGTTTGTGTGCTGTTTGTCATAAACATGCATACAGATAGAATCTTATCATTTCGATCTGTAATTGTCATTGCAGTCCGGGGGGAACGGAATCAGAGCGGCCGGTACACCTTGGGTGGCGGTCAATGGCTTCCCCTTCATAGCGTTGGCATTGATCGTCGGCCAATACCCAACGTGGCGGGAACACATCGCTCTCCGTACTTCTCTGCTTTCAGAGACAGGATGAGCGATGCTAACAGCATCGCTCATCCAGTCTCCTGGTGAGATGGCCCAGGGTCAGTAGTGCGAGGGATATGCTCTATGGGTAACCTTACACCCCGGCGTCTGAAGACCCGAGACGGCGTGCGGTTTTAGTCGGTTCAAGCCCGACATAACCAGCCCCGCTGGCCGGCGGGGGGGTATCCGAAGGGATTTCCGCACGAAAAAAAAAAGGTACTCATTTACGAAAAAAGTGTTTTAGGTTGTACTTTATAATCCTACAAATTCGATAGTCCGACACTACCTTGTAAAACGGTTTTCATAACTTTTTATCTGATTAATCTTGCTGAAGAATATTTCAAATAAATATCATTTTACTACTTCCCATAATTTATGCAACGTTATATTATCGAATGCTGCTGCTGAAATAGCGTAGCTAGCAGTGAAATTAATAAAAGAACACCAAATAAATCACGATAAAATCCGTTAATAATAGTTTTGTTTCCTTACTAGCTTTTGCCCGCGGCAAAATTCTACATGGGCATGTAGCATGTAGAATTTTGTTTCGTTTCTCGCTTCCCATGGTAACCTACACCAGGGATAAAAAGCAGCCTGTGATTCCAGGCTATAATCTATCCCTGTACCCAATTTCAGCCAGATTCGTTCTGCTGTTTTGTGAGAAACATCCATATATCCATACTCATAAACTTTCTCGTTTATAATACAAGTAGGAAGCAATGTTATAAAAAAAAATTATGGTCGTAGTGGCTTCTAGTTTATATTATGTTCAAAACTGTGTTGTGTTTGTGTATGATACTTATTCTTCTCTGAAAACCTGCGAGTATCAATAAAATAAATGAAGTTTTAGGATAAACTACTTGGTAGCTAAATGGAAAATCACGAACATTTTAATGCAATGAAAACAGTGGAGTTCAAATGGCCTATTAATGCATCCTCTGGAAATGCTAGGAGCTTCCTTCTTAACTCAATTTATTGAAGTCATTACAGTACATAATAGTGTTGTTCAAACAGTCAAGTTCCCTATTTCTCAGAATGCATGCCGTTCTAAATTCAACTCTGTAGTGAAGAAACATAAGACCCTCGTGAAGCCAATGAGTTATTGAAACTCAGCAGTTTATGGATACTGATGGGTGCAGTTTAAGAAGGATTATTTGGGTTAGGGGTCATTCGGCTCACTGTTGGATTGGGCTCGAGGACCACTTGTCCCGTTTGAAAATTGATAATGGACACCTGGGCCTACACGTTTCATATCTGTATAGCCTAGTGTGCCTTGAATGGATTAAATGATTATAAAATGTGTATGTGTATATGTATAAGAATGTTTATACTATAGATAATTAATATAAGCGTCAGTAGTTTAGTGGTTAAGATCGAGAAGTCCAGGGTTCGAATCCTGGCTATTACACTACTGACGTGAACCCACTCCTAACACAAGCAATTAAGCTTAGCTGGAGGGGTTAGGGGGAATATTAGTAATTTCGGTTACTACTCGTAATATTCTTAATTAAAAAAAAAATGATGTTTACAATTACATAAATATTATATATATATATGATTCTACTAAGTAGGCTTGATTTTCTTGGATCTGCATACCAATATATTTATACTCATGTAATTGTGATATTCGAATAGTAATCTATAATCCCAGTCCCAGTTCCATAGTGAGCCCAATGACCCCTAACCCGATTATTTGCGATGTCATTAATATCTTATGAATTATAAAATTGATTAAAAAAAGTCACTTTCTAAGAGAACTCTCTGAATAACTGAGCTACCTGGACACGCTCTGGATATTCGCGATTCTCCTTCTTGGGACAACGCGGAATTTACGTGGTTATAGGATAAGTTAGTACATTAATTGCTCAAAAATTTCATAGAATTATGATTTTTTTAGGGTTCCGTTGCCAAATGGCAAAAAAAGGAACCCTTATAGATTCGTCATGTCTGTCTGTCTGTCCGTCCGTATGTCACAGCCACTTTTCTCCAAAACTAAAAGTACTTTACTGTTGAACCTTGGTTAGTAGATGTATTCTGTGAACCGCATTAAGGTTTTCACACAAAAACAGAAAAAGACATTAAATTTTGGGGGTTACTATACTTAGAACTGAAACTCAAATTTTTTTTTTATCAAACCTATACGTGTGTGGTATCTATGGATACGTCTTCAAAATGATTGAAAAAAAAAATGATATTGAAACCTCAATATCATTTTTGAATGAAAGGTAAATTGCGTTTTACGATTTATGACGTATTATAAAAAAACTACTTACTAGATCTCGTTCAAACCAATATTCAGTGGAAGTTTACACATCATATATTTTTTTAGTTTTATCATTCTCTTATTTTAGAAGTTACAGGGGGGGGGGGGGACACACATTTTACCACTTTGGAAGTGTCTCTCTTCCAAACTATTCAGTTTAGAAAAAAAATGATATTAGAAACCTCTAATATCATTTTTTTTCTAAACTGAATAGTAAAAAAAAAATGATATTAGAGGTTTCTAATATCTTTTTTTTTTCTAAACTGAATAGTTTGGAAGAGAGACACTTCCAAAGTGGTAAAATGTGTGTCCCCCCCGCCTCTAACTTCTAAAATAAGAGAATGATAAAACTAAAAAAAATATATGATGTACATTACCATGTAAACTTCCACTGAATATTGGTTTGAACGAGATAAGTAGTTTTTTTATAATACGTCATAAATCGTAAAACGCAATTGACCTTTCATTCAATCAACTCAAATATAAAATTTAAAGACAGCATTCTTATGTTACTTGCTGCTACGGAACCCTTCATGGGCGAGTCCGACTCGCACTTGGTCGCTTGTTTTAAATTACCATCCTCATCCTTCGTCGCGAGAACTTTCAGACATGAAATTAACAGACACGGTAAAATCTAGGGACACAAACTGTAACCGTAATAAAGTATTTTAACACTGTTTTTTGAAACTGTTTTAGAAGAAACCCATTTATAAATGTAATAGATACGAAATATAGATACCATATTCAAAGTGGTACGTTTTATATGTGTTAATAAGAGTAACAGAAATAACGTCCTAAAGTACTTGGGAGTGTACAAAATACCATTATTTAAAAATTAGATTATAAATATAATAGGATAGTACAATTGGCTACGTAGCATTAATATCGGTTACATATATATAACTGTTACACTGTTGAAAGTGGTAACGATTAACAGATTCAATACCACATTTATAAGTGTAACACTTTCGTTCTGTAACCTTTTCAAAGTGAAACCCATATAATTATGTGACCTTTATGAATGTGTTTTTCAGTCCCGGTAAAATCACACTTGACTTTGTGGTACCTAGTTAGTGAGCCAACCTCAGCAACCACGAATATGCTGTCTATTATGTTAAAACACTACATGTGTACGTTATCCAAACGTGAGCAGCCGCCCACTTCTCCATATGATTCCTGTGAACTCCATAAACTTCGACGAATTAAGATTAATGTATGCAGCCCATAAGAATAATATGCCACTGGGGAATAATCATTCATCACAGATTACAACAAAAAAATTAAGATTAAGAATAAGAAGACAAAATTTATGGATTGCGAAAGAAAAAGATGAGCATATAACTTTTTTTTTTTTTATCGTGCGGAAATCCTTTCGGATACCCCCCCGCCTGCCAGCGGGGGCGGTTATGTCGGGCTTGCACCAACTAAAACCGCACGCCGTCTCGGGTCTTCAGACGCCGGGGTGTAAGGTTACCCATAGAGCATATCCCTCGCACCCCGGCTGACCCTGGGCCATCTCACCACTAACAGCATCGCTCATACTGTCTCCTCTGAAAGCAGAGGAGTACGGAGAGCGATGTGTTCCCGCCACGTTGGGTATTGGCCGACGATCAATGCCAACCCTATGAAGGGGTGAAGGGGAAGCCATTGACCGCCGCCCAGGGTGTACCGGCCGCTCCGATTCCGTTCCCCCCGGACTGCAGCGGGATCGGAATCGGAGCGACACTCGAGGAGGTTACCCAACACACACCCCAGATGAGCATATATCTAGGAAGTAATTTAGTATTAGTAGGTAGTGCATCTGAAGGCTTCACATAATATTTTTGGCCATCTTTAAGTCGTTTTATTGTCACAAAAAATGATAACTGTCTTTAGCGAGATTTACCTATCCCACGGTCTTGATATTTAAAAAGTTTATATCAATCTACATAACATAATAAAATATACACCTGTTATATATATAACAGGTGTATATTTTATTAAATACACTTTAGTTTTATTTATTGGTATAGATATCTATACCAATAAATAAAACTAAAGTGTCTGTTTGTATCGTTAAAATAACAGCTTTTTAATGAATGCACATATGTGTATTCACTATACAGTACTTACATTAAAAAAACATTATTTTAAACTTTTGTCTGTCTGTCTGTCTTTCTGTCAGTTTGAATAAGGTAATCTCTGTAACTGCTAGGTCGATTTTCACGGGACTTTTACTGGCAGATAGCTGATATTACAAAGCGTAACATAGGCTACTTCAATTCAATAAAAAAGAATTTGTATTCCGCGTAAAAAAAATTAAAACCCACATCTAAGTTACCAAATCTTTTACCTTTTTTTTTTATCGTGCGGAAATCCCTTCGGATACCCCCCCGCGTGCCAGCGGGGGCGGTTATGTCGGGCTTGAACCGACTAAAACCGCACTCCGTCTCGGGTCTACAGACGCCGGGGACCAAATCTTTTACCTAAAGAAAATAATATATAAGCTTGTATCTTTGTTCCCCAGGAATATTAGGAAATGAATATATTTAAAAATCGGTCATCAGTGGCGACGAACCTTGTGGAATACAACGGGAAAAGGTAATTTTTAGTTTTAGCTTCGTACTGCATAAATATAGATAGTTTCGATGTTTTACCGGATTTGTGACGCTAGTCACGCCGCCGGTCACGCGAAGTGCTGCTAATAATGCCGCAGCTGCTCCACCACCGTGCTACCTGCATTCCGTTTATTTATTTTAGCTTTTTAACTTTCTTTTTTTTGGTGTTTATATGTCGTACTACGTTAGTATGCTAATTTCCTTTACTGTTATTTTTCTTCATATTTTTGTATTGTATTAAACCAGCTGTGGCAAACTGCTCCGCCCGGAACCTATTCCCAGCATAAAAATACCTTTTCTTTTATATCCCTTCGGATACCCCCCCGCCGGCCAGCGGGGGCGGTTATGTCGGGCTTGAACCGACTAAAAATACCTATGCTTGTACCAAATGACTGTGTCAAATTTAAATCTATCCAAACTTTCATATTAATAATAGTAGTAAAATTTTGTGGTTAACCTAAATAATTATAAAAGAGCTCTCCCCAAAACATCAAATTACATAATCTGCGATACGATTTGTACTGATGTCAGATTTGTCAGCCCTGGTAAAATATCGTACTATTTTTTTAATATTATAAACACGAAGATACCTGAAGATTGGTTTATGGATAGCGTCGGGGGCGACGCCGTCGTCGGCCCGGTGCTACGCAACGCCTCGTGCTCGTTGTGTCAAACAGTTTTCTGACGGTTTTAGATTCAGTTTTGTGATTTTAATAAAAATGTATAAATATTTAGTGTAGTTTAGGTACCTAAGTGTAAGTATTTTTAACATCCCTTTTGTATATATATGTTGCAATTTAGTGATGCGGATGCGGAGGTAAGTCAACCTACTACATCGTTATTAAATTTAGTACGATGTCCCCACTGTTCCCAAGCCCGTTTTTTAAGAGCGAGCGAGGTTTGAAAATACATGTCGGGAAGGTACACAAACCCCGATATGTATTTCCAAACCCCTCTTTGCCTGGTACTAATTCAGTTCCTGAAAATAATATTGAAATTCCCTTTTGGCAAAGATTGACTCATTTGAAAAATTCTGTTTCGATTTTAAAGAGAATTCCTCGTGGCGCAAGACCTATAGTTGCAAAAAGTTTATCCAATTGTATAGGTCTTGTGGTACGAGAAAATACTAAAATGGCTTGGGAACAACTACTCACCTTTCCTTACAAAATTTTACATATTAGAACAGACAAACGGACAGCTTCGAATTCTCTAACATCCCAGATCAAAAATAATTGCAATGTCTCATTAGATAATTAAAACACCAAATTCTCAGTTTTTCGCAAAAGCAATATCTTTAATTTAGTGGAATCCAAATTAAGGGATGGTGATGTAAGTGGAGCATCGAGGTTACTTTTTAGTAACGATGTAGAGGCGCCTTGCTCTCCGGAAACCCTTGCTGGTCTGCGGAGTAAGCATCCAGCGCCGGCGGATAACCTTTCTTTTCCTGAGGCTCCTGACGCCAATCCTGATTGCCTGTGCGTAACAGCCAAGGACGTGTTGGCAGCCGTTATCTCCTTTCGAAATGGCTCTGCTGGTGGCCTCGACGCTTTGACACCACAACATCTAAAAGATCTTTTGGGTTCAATTCGCCGGGGTAGCTGGCGAGGCTCTTCTGAAGGAGTTAACGGCGCTTATAAATTTAATGCTCTCCGGTAATGTGGACAATGGCATCATAGATATTTTGTATGGGGCTAATTTGTGTGCCCTACGCAAAGGAGATGGTGGCATTCGTCCCATTGCCGTGGGATGTACCTATAAAGAGTATAAAGAGGAGTTGGCTATGAAATTCCAGCCAGTCCAAATCGGTTTTGGATCGAAGGCAGGTTGTGAGGCTGCCATACATGCTTTGTCAACCTACCTTGGCTCCGGGAAAAGCGAGGTGATCCTCAAGGTTGACGTGAAGAATGCTTTTAACTCCGTGAACAGGGACACCTTGTTGACACAAGCTAAATTACAAATCCCCAAAATTTATAACTTTCTTTGGCAATGTTACAGAAACCCATCCAAATTATTATATAAAGACAACCTTTTAGAATCTGCTGTTGGATGTCAACAAGGTGACCCCCTCGGGCCGGTAATCTTCAGTTTAGTTATTCAACCTATTATTCGGCAGTTAAATTCTAAATTCAAAGTATGGTATCTAGACGATGGGACCTTAGGAGGAGATATAGATACTGTTTTACAAGATTTGGCCTTTATTAAAAATGAATTTAAATTAATAGGTTTAGAACTCAATGCAAATAAATGTGAACTTTTTTGAAATGATGATTTGGACAAAATTTCAACAATTTCAAAATTTAATTCATTAGCACCGAATATTAAAATTATTGAAAAAGATGCACTACGCCTCCTTGGGTCCCCAATTTTAGAAGATGCCTATAACTCCTTTATAGAGGAGAAAATTCAAAATTTTTGTGATATTTCAGATCGCCTACTCAAAATTAATATCCATTCCGCTTTTACTATTCTTCGGTATTGCCTTTTTGTTCCAAAATTCACCCATGCCCTCAGATCTTCGCATTTTTTCAAACATTTACCACTTTTAGAAAAAATGGACAAAATTATACAAAGCACCCTGAGAACAATCTTGAATGTGGCCTTGAATGACCGAGCTTCACTACAAGCGTCTCTACCGATTCGCTTGGGTGGGCTCGGTGTTCGCAAAATTTCGGATATAAGCTTACCAGCGTTCCTGTCCTCGGTCCACAGTACGGAAGAATTAACCAGGAAAATCCTTGCACCTACACTGGTTAACTCTGAAGTATTGTATAAAACTGATGCAGTAAATGCTTGGAAAATTGCTTGCCCGAACACCGATTTCCCAAAGAACCTTTTCTCTCAGCGACAGTGGGACGCGCCGCTTTGCAGCTTAGTAAGACAACATTTAATAAATACATGTTCTAATGCTGCAGAGCGTGCCCGTTTGCTGGCGGTAGGAGTGTGGGAGTTGGGTCTTTGGTTACAAGCTCTTCCGTCATCTAACGTAGGAACTATGTTAGATGACACTACCTTCCGCATTGCAACATGCCTTCGTTTAGGTGCCCCGTGTGTTTCTCCGCATCGATGTCGCTGTGGTGAAGCCGTCGACAGGTTCGGACACCATGGCTTATCGTGCTGCAGGAGCGCTGGGCGAATACCACGGCACGCCAGCCTCAATGACATAATCCGACGTGCTCTTGTCACTGCCGGTGTGCCAGCTGTACTTGAACCAAATGGTTTGGCACGCGACGATGGCAAGAGACCGGACGGTATGTCATTAATGCCATGGAAAATGGGTAGGACTCTGGTTTGGGACGCAACATGCGTCGACACCATTGCTCCTACCCATATAGCCAGCACGGCTGGCTGTGCCGGTGCTGCTGCTGCTTCTGCGGAGACTCTCAAACGGCGCAAATACTCAAACTTAATTGGAGATTATGAATTTGTGCCGTTTGGAGTTGAAACGTTAGGGGCATGGGGTCCGAGTGCTCGCAGTCTCTTCAGGGAGATTGCATCACGCACGATCGACGCTTCTCGTGACCAGAAGGCTGCCTTTTTTTTAGCACAGAGAATAAGTATTGCCATACAACGTGGCAATGCTGCCAGTCTTCTGGGCACGTTACCACAAGAGGCATGCGATGCGGAGGAATTCCACGATGCATTTTAGGTTTAAGTTTCTTTTAATTATTTATTTTATTTTAGTTTTATTTAGTTTAGTTAGATATAAAATTTGTAACCACATTTGTACATTTACCTTCATATATAATTAAAAGTTAATTTTAATAATTTATTAAATTAAAAGTTTAAATATTTTATTTTATTAAAAATTTATTCAATTCATTAAACAAATTAGATCATTTCTTGAACGAAAGATCTCTACCATAGAACTAATAATAAGTGAACCTAATATTTTTAACTCTGTGGTCTCTACCATATAACAAGAATAATAAGGTACCTCCCCTATTTGAAAGCCTAGTAAGTCAAATGAATTACCTCATGATGATGTGTTGTGTTTGTTCTAGTATATGCTGTGTATAGAGCCATAACTACGTTGGGAGAGGATATGTTACAAGTATATTACATAGTTATTGGTTACTGCTTGTAATGCGGGTAGCGATCTTCATTGCTAGTTTCATGAAAAAAAGACTAGAAAATGAAAAAAATTGTAGATATGATGATGAGTCTTTCGAAAAGACGTGTGAATGGAGCTCGGCACGCCGGCTGATTGACTGAAGAGCATCGGGCGCAGTTCTTTCTCTCAGAGTTTTAAAGTCACACGACAGCTGCTACCGTAACAGTGAAGAAACCAAATTAATGCATCATTGAATGCATCCGGAAATGAGACTTTCCAAAAGATAAAAATTGTAGTTACAGTTCATTATTTACTATCTAAAAACATGAAACATAAAAAGGCAGGGTGTAAAAACGCAATGCCCCAATGAAGCCACTCTGATACTGCTGTAATGGCCGCTGTGAAAATTTTACAATCCGTCCGTACTATGTTGTGGTAGAAAGTTTTATAGGGGTAAAAAGTTTGTGTACATAAGTTGAATGATTGAGTTAGTAAACAATACGTTCGTCTCCCGGCAGAGCAGGTTAACAGAGCTACGAGTATCTACATCATTGTTAGTTGTGGACAGAAGGGCACGTAAGCTATTATACATTCAGTCGCACAATGCGAGCAAATGTTCCTAGTTTGTGTAATCAATCAAATCATTTGACGGCCTCTGTGGCGTAGCGGTAGTGCATTCGACTGCTACGTCAGGGGGCGCGGGTTCGATTCCCGCTCAGTGCAAATATTTGTATGCATGAATATGTCTATTTGCATTGGTCTGGGTGTTTCTATGTATAATATGTATGTATTTACAAAAAAAAAGTATTTAAGTATGTTTATCCGCAGTCTGGAACCCATAACACAAGCTGGTTAAATATGCTTACTTTGGGTCTAGAATGCGCTGTGTAAAATGTCGTAGAATATTTATTTATTTATGTCTGTTGCGTGCTGCCTGTCTACTTCAGCAGGCAATGTATACAATAGCCTGTACTTATAGGGTTGCTATTTATAAGAGAATGCATTTTTAGGGTTCCGTAGCCAAATCTAAAAAACGGAACCCTTATAGATTCGTCACGTTTGTCTGTCTGTCCGTCCGTATGTCACAGCCACTTTTTTCCGAAACTATAAGAACTATGCTGTTGAAACTTGGTAAGTAGATATATTCTGTGAACCGTATTAAGATTTTCACACAAAAATAGAAAAAAAACAATAAACTTTGGGTTTTTCCCATACTTAGAACTGAACTCAAATTTTACTTTTCTTCTATTGTTAGGTCTTCAAAACTGATATTGAGGTTTCAAATATCTTTTTTTTTCTAAACTGAATAGTTTGCGTGAGATACACTTCCAAAGTGATCAAATGTATCCCCCCCCGCTGTAACTTCTAAAATGAGAGAATGATAAAACTAAAAAAAATATATGATGTATATTACCATGTAAATTTCCACCGAAAATTGGTTTGAACTAGATCTAGTACGTAGTTTTTTTTAATACGTCATAAATCGTAAACCGCAATTTACCTTTCATTCAATAACTCAAATATCAAAATAAAAAAAAACATTTAATTTCATGCCGTTAACCATTTTTTTTAATAATACATCTGTAAAATCTTGCTGCTACGGAACCCTTCATGGGCGAGTCCGACTCGCACTTGGCCGGTATTTGTTATTGACAAATGCGCGAAAGCAACTGTGTTGCCGGTTGTTGTCTATCTATAACCTACTTAGCACCATTAGTCGTATTTTTACCTGGAAAGTATTCCGGGAGTTTTGAATTTTTTGAATTTTATAGATTTCGACATGCTCTTTCCGAATTCCAACGTTGTCACATCTTAGCCCCTCAGGCCACCATATTAGAGAAAATGATTGAATTTAAATATTTAACTTTTATTTAGATATTTTAGTTAAGTTTAGTTTAGGCATTATTGTTTATAATTTGATCTACATCCATATACGAAAGTATGAGTACGGAATACTGTTTATTGTGAAGGAAGTCTAGACCTATATCTACTCTTACGCTCATTGTCGGAAACTTGTCACTTAATTTACTTATGACAAAATCCCTTACGAGTTTCAAAACAAAACTTTTCCTAAGATTTTTCGAGCCACTACGTCGCAAGCTTCCATCGGTGACACCGGTCACTGTTATCAATCCTGACCTGTTAGGAGTCACAGTTTTATAAGTTTAAGAGTATCTATACATACATATTTACTTGTCCCGACTGACTGACAGACTGACTGACTGACTGATTCATTAACGCTGAGCCTAAACCGCTGGATCTCCAAACTTGACATTTTGGCAGTAGATGCCTTTTATGTTGTAGGCATCCACTAAGATGATGTTTGGAAATTTCACTTCTAAGGTGGCAAAATAAGGGATGAACGTTTGTATGAAAGTTCGTCATTTTCAAAGTTAGAAGCACAAAATGTCATACACCTGCTATTGGTTAGAAATCAATGAACACATGCATCAGCGTTTTTCAAAATTTTACCTCTAAGAGGCTGAAATAAGGGTTGAATATTTATATGAAAAAAAAAGGGTATAAATGAACACGTGTATCAGCGTTTTTTAACATTTTCATTGTACTAAGGGGGTGAAATAGATAATGAAAAAAATATTAATTAACCAATTTAGGTCACTATACAATTTACTGAGCAAAATTACAAACATAATTATTAGTAGTCCGTATTGTACCGCTGCAGAGCAAAGGCCTCATGTACTACATTTTTAACTACTTTTCTTATTTTTGACTACTTAAACTAAGAGCCTAAATTTAATATATCCATATACCCACGCCTCCGAAGCGATTGCGATAAATCTTTGCCAACTTATCATTTTCACTTGCGCGAAGCCGGAACGGGTAAGCTGTAAATAAATATGCCTTAGAGCGTTTTCGAAATATCGACCTACGTTTATATGAAATAGGGGTCGCAAATACCGACATCCACGCGGGCGAAGCCGCGGGCAACAGCTAAATGGAATATATATACATATAATCTGAATCTTGGAAACGGCACCCACGATTTTCATGAAATTTAGTATACAGTATATATATATAGTTTCGGGGGTGATAAATCGATCTAGCTAGTTTTAATTTTTAGAAAACGTTGAAAATAAAAAAGCAGAATAAGCATTTATTAAAGTGGAATATACCTACCTATGCTATTCTTCTTTTGCAGGATAACGAGTCGTCCAAGCGGCAGAAAGAGGTACGTCAGTACCGCATGAAATTAAAAAACAAGTCTATCAGCTTGTCTTACTATTCTGTGTTAATAACTTTCAAATTCAAATAACGGTGTCGTCGAAAATGTTACGATTTGCTAGATTAAAATTTATTTTAATAAATTGCTAAATATAGCTAGGTAGGTATGTGCTTTTATTTAAATTTGCTTTAATGTTACAAAAACGTAAAAAAATGTTATCGTATTATGAAAAAATATTGAAAATGTGCTTCAGGGCTTTCCCGATCAATTCCTAATTTTTTGCAGAAATTGTGACCAATCAATCAGAGAATATTTGTCGTCATCTTGACTATTTTCTGGATGAATCCGAAGCTTTCGCCTCAGAGCCCGAAGTCCGTTAAGCTCGCGCCAGAGTCCGTCAATCAGCTGGTGTATTAGCTTGCAGGCTTATATAAAAACTAATGTTTCTTCATCTGTTTGCCCATTCATTTTGATACATTCATCGGAATACGATGAATTTTAGTAAAAGTACCTATAATGGGCGGTCTTATCTCTAAGAACGATCTTTTCCAGGCAACCTTTGGATGGATAGGGTCAAAAAGGGCGTGTACAATTAGCAATTAAAAAATTGATTCCTGATTAAAAAAAGTGCGGCCATTAGCTAACTACTGATGAAAGTTAATTAAATCTTGATACTGTTCATAAAACTTCAAAGTACAGCAATAAAAGTGACTATAGGTACACTTTTATTTCACTTACAATATTCTGGATGAATGTTTAGATTTACGAGCTTTTTATTGTCTAATAAGCTATTAATTAAACTCACTCTAATCTCAACATTTTTATCACTGAGGTTAATAAAGAGAGTATGACATTTATTACATTAATATACAATCATAATGAAATAAATTTCATTTGGTCCATAATTTGGCTATTTAGTGCCAGCCCTCTTATTGTACAAAAAGTGGGTGCTCTAACTACACCAGCATGCAGCATAAACAAACAACGGTACTATTTTCATAAAACTTGAAGTACTTGATGTCATTCCATAGTGACTGATGAATCAGTTGTATCATCATCAGATTTCTTTGGATTTTAAAGAATCTGGTTATAAAAGCTTACGCCCATTCGACTTGCGTATCTTCTTTTTTTTTTTTATCGTGCGGAAATCCCTTCGGATACCCCCCCGCGTGCTAGCGGGGGCGGTTATGTCGGGCTTGAACCGACTAAAACCGCATGCCGTCTCGGGTCTACAGACGCCGGGGTGTAAGGTTGCCCATAGAGCATATCCCTCGCACCCCGACTGACCCTGGGCCATCTCCGGTTTCGAGATGGCCCCCTCGGGTTTGGGAACCACGGTGTCCCCTTCTTGCCCCGGTTTGGGGGAGGGGCGCTAGTCGCCCCACCGTCCCGGCCTGCTTCTGCTGGGGTGACAGGCGGCCTCACCTGTCACCCCCAGGCCTGCGCTCATGGAGGACGGAGGTCGTTAAGCGCGACTTGCCTATCTGACTGTAATTGTAAGTGTACTAGACCACTTCGTCACTAACGACCAGGTGAGATAGAGGTCAAAAGTTCATTAAAAAAAAGAAGAAGTGTTATTTTGCGACGTATTTTGAGTTGGTTTGATTAACCAATTTAATAACCATAAAGATTTTTAAAATAACGTTGTGTTGTGTCCGTACCGCGGAGTACTGTACAGTCAACGACAAAAGTAGCTTAACAAAATCTAATTTATTGATCACCTAGCTCTTAAACCTTTCATAAAATAATAAACAAAACATGAATCACATTAATTTTGTCTTCTGGGGAATACTAAACTAATTATACATCAGTTATTGGTACATGTATTCCAATGGAATATATGGTTTGTAAATTTTTTAGTGTATATCAACTTTTGTCGTTTATTGTACAACGACGGAGGGAATCTCAGGAATTACCTCTAGTGTATAACTTACAGTACTCTGCTTATAACTTTGTAATGTTGTTTGTTGGTTCTAAGTAATTAACACTTTCGAATGAAGTAACTATTATCTGTGCTCTTGATACTATAGGCACAGTAGGTGTCCCGTAGCACCTTATTACAAGAAGCGCTGAACGTGTTGTCTGCTTTTGTAATCAAAACAATACTCTTACGACTTACATTTTGAGGTTATTGGTCGAACATATTCAGTTTATTTCAGTCGTCTATCTAAATTAGAATCATGAAGGTCAGTCAATCAGGACAAGGCTCTTTGTGAATAAATACCAACCTATTATATTTCATATTACAGTGTCCACATTGAATGTTTGACGTTGCATTATACCTCGGGAAGTCTCAATATTGGTGAGTGAATCAACGGATTGATTAAATTGATGCATTTGGAGCCCGCAGGTGCTCGGGGACGTCCGCAATCTAATAATGTACAAAATGTAGTTAGCTACCCGCGTCGATATCGGACAAGTGTTTGGTGAAGGTGTACAAACATTTACCTACTGTTGAAGGTATGAGTATGAGATATAACCGAAATAAGATGCAATAAAATTTTAAAGCAATTATTATTCTATTTTTTCCTATAAATTTGAAAAAATGGAAAACAGTCAACATTTAGGACGGGACCAAAATCCGTGTCCAGTCCCATTGTAGGGGGAATACTTTGACCAACTGAGCTATTTGTATGTACAGTAGCCATCGGTATTAACTTAACACATTTCAAGGTAACGACCCTCCTTAGTTCTAGACCTTTATATTAAATAATAAACAAAAATTGAAAAATGTTTAATTTGTCCTCTGAAGATTAGAAAAAGTTATTTATTGTTCAATAAATCTATTTCAATGTAAAGATCGTTTACTGTAACTTTTTTAGTGTTCGTCAACTTCGTAAGTGAGGGCAACTGTATATGTTCAGTTAGACACTCAATAAGGGTCAATAAGGTCAGTTCTGCTTTATTTTTGTAGTTCCAATTTTTATTTTTATTAGTTTTATATAATTCGTATGAGAAGTTAGGTACTTTCATTATATATACCGTGAATTGATTTATTATGCATGAATTATACAATTTCTTTTCTGTTTTAAAAATATGGATAATTTGATTAGGTAAATCTAAAAGCGCGAACTGACCTGTGTTATGGAGCGTAATGTGATTATGTTACAAAGCGAACATTCATGCAGTTAGTATGAAGAATAAGTGAAGAAATAATAAGTGAGCTACTAGCCGCATGTGGTATGTGCAGATTTTAACTAAGAGGGTATATTAAACTCGATGCAGTTTTTATTTCCTCAATTGTAGCAAATCTTCGTCCTTTCATGGGTTTTTACAGTTTTTGGAACAGGATAAAGTCGCAGGGAGCTAAATCCAGTGAATTTGGTAGCTGTAGGCATGATGGCGGTTGTTGATTTTGGTTAAAAAATCACGCACAAGCGATACACATGCGACGGTTATGAATGAATCGAATGTACGTAACCCGCGAATTTTGAAAAGTCACCTTACTTTTTGAATACACCTCGTATATAATCTGAATCTCGGAAACGGCTCCAACGATTTTCATGAAATTTAGTAGGGGGTTTTGGGGGCGATAAATCGATCAAGTTGGGTTTCATTTGTAGAAAACGTCAAAAAACAAAACTGAGTGAAGATCGGTCACCCAGATATTAGGTTTTAAATCAGTAATTACTTCTTAAAGAATAAATTTAAAAATCACAAGCGTAACGTAACTAAAAACCAAAATACCGAAACGGAAACGTAGATAAACAAAATTGGAGCGATTTTTTTGTCATTTCATTTTAAAGTGATGCATTTTTTTATAAAATTATCGTTTTATTTAGTTGTAGGTACTAATACGATGGAGCGTAAATAATGATAATACAAAATTATTAAAAAAATGATTAAAAAAATAATTAAAACATCGAAAAAAACCTAACCTAACAATCGATACACCCTTACATTCCTGATAATTAGGTAATGATTTCGGCAAATATTTGTTTTTTCATTTCAAAAGTATATGTTGCTGTGCCCGCGACTTCGTCCGCGTTGATTTTGATTTTTAGGGTTTATTTTTTTGCGAGGTTACATAATTATTTTTCTAAATTAAAGTAGCTATGTTACGTTTATTCAATATCACTATGTCAATGTTTATTGTTGTCACTCATCGTGTCGAATTAAATCATGACGAAAGCGTATTACGATTTGCGATATTTCGGGAAAGACTATTTTTAACACTCAAACGATATTTACTGATATTTTCGAACCAATTCATGTACAAAATACAAAAGCGGAACTTATTTTTCTATTTTTTGGATTGGATTGGTTTCGGTTACCGCTACCCAGATTCGCAAGTAGGTCAGATGCAGAGTCACAAAACTTGGCATTATAGTGTTGTTTAGCCGTAGTTCTTAGTTGGCAGACATGATGTTTTTGTTCACGAGGAAACATATTATTATATCTAAACGGGAAAACCCTTTAACATATACGATGGTGTCGATATAATCTTAAATCATTTTATGTAGTTTTCACTTTTTGTGTAGTTGATGATCAATAAAGCAATAAATAAATTGTATACAATTGTAAACAGATAATAGAGATACATGAAAAGAAATGTGAAAAATATGAATCTTTCATTTGATAAATAATGAATAAATTTTCATGCACATACGTTTTTTTTTAGAAATAAATGAATACGGGTATCAACGTTTTGAAAATTTCACTACTAAGGGGACAAAGTAGGTGATGAATGGTTGTATGGAAACTTAGAAAATGTCCAAGTAAGAAGCATGAAATTTCATACAGATGCTTCTAATTAGAAATAAACGTACACGAATATCGGCATTTTTCAAAATGTCACCCCTGAGCGTCAGTCGGGGTGCGAGGGATATGCTCTATGGGCAACCTTACACCCCGGCGTCTTAAGACCCGAGACGGCGTGCGGTTTTAGTCGGTTCAAGCCCGACATAACCGCCCCCACTGGCCGGCGGGGAGGTACCCGAAGGGATATCCGCACGGAAAAAAAAAAGGTACTATTGGACCCGGTAGGTGGTGGTGCAATCGGGTTATAGGATTTTTACGAATTTCTACCCGGGCCCCTAATTTGAATTAAGTAGGTAACATGTGAAGGTGAGAAAGTTATTTATTACAGTTATAACTTCCGAAAAATTCAAAGATGAAGATAGCTTCATTGACCGACCTCATGCTGTATCCCTTGTGGTAACTGATATGTATAGAGTTTTTCATTACTCATACTATGAAAGTAGGTCTGAAGTTGCCTGAGGAGCGGGATTAAAGTAATACTTTTCATCCCTAGGGAGAATCGCTTTCAACTGACAGCTGTCAAATTATTAAAAAAAACTAATTCTATTTTCACATTTTTAATATACCAACCATGTACCAACTTTCTATACAGCCACTCAATTACAGCGCGATGTAAAATTGAAATAAAATAAAGTTAAGTATTGATTAAAGAATATATATTTTTTAAATAACTTTACTTTAGTTTAGTTTCAACAATTTCCTTAAACTAACATAGATTTGGGCAAAATATTTACCATTTTTTCAAAGATGAAAATGAAACATAATGGCTGAATAGCTGGCCGGCCACAGAAAAAAAAACAAACAAAATAGGCGGAAAAGCGGCAATTCGATCTTCATTTGTTTTTCGATTTGAAGGTTTTACTCATTTTTTCTTTAGCTAATTCATGTTTTTATTTTTACTTTCCTTGTATTCGCAATGAAAAGCAAATCGTTTGAAGGTTTTACTCATTTTTTCTTTAGCTAATTCATGTTTTTATTTTTACTTTCCTTGTATTCGCAATGAAAAGCAAAGTGTTTACCTCGGGTTAAAGACTTATTTAGTTCCTCGAACTATTGGCGCCCTCACTACGTTCGGGCGCCAAACCTCGTCTCGGGACTAAATAAGTTACTTTCACCCCTTTTTGTTTTTTTTTTTTTACGTGCGGAAATCCCTTCGGATACCCCCCCGCTGGCCAGCGGGGGTGGTTATGTCGTGTCTCGACTAAAACCGCACGGTGTCCTCCCCAAGTGTCCGTTGCCAGGAAACCCCGGGTAAGCCCTCGAAAGGATAACCCCAGGGTTGCCGGCGGACTTTGGCCGCCATCGCGGCCTCGCCTGGTGGGGTCGGGTTTTATCCCGCTTCGGTGAGTTGGCAGGCGTGTGTGCAGGGGCACACACGACACGCCTCCGCCACGGCCTGCTTCTGTAAGGACGGCGAGTCGGCATAACAATGTACTATTACATCTGCTGTCAGTGTGGTAACCGTTTCTATGCTTTAAGTTATAGCAAGACCATTTTTAGTTTTTTTATAGGGTAGACAAGTGTACTTTTGTCTTTTTACTGACCACCTTAATTACAAAAAAACCTAAAAGTAAAATTTTAATGAAAAATAAAACCTACTTCAAAAATCTAAACATAGTGAAAAATCACTGGAGTATAGATTGAATTCAAAAGAAATAAAATCTAAACAACTTGTCTGTGGAAGTCGGTGCTTGTAAGTTCAGATTTTTGAAGTCGGCTTAATTTTTTTTAATTTTACTTATTTTTGCCTTTTTAGTGAACACAAAAAAGGCAGAAATAAGTTTGATCATTATTTGGCCTGGCCGCGTCGAGTCCCTCGATGCAGACCAAGCGCGATACAAACGCCCTCCCTGGACGCCCGCTGAACCCAATTTATGTCCCGCCTGGGCTGTGAACAACCGATGAATGGCCTCGTTCCCGAAGCCTATATCACAGCAGCTCGCCGCCTGCTCCCGATGCCGACACCACGTCCTTGGCCCACCAGCACCTCCTAGGGCCACCAGATCTACCAACCTCCTGGCTGATTGATCAGTACTTATGGATGTTATGAAGTCCGTTCCGGCGATATGAATTGTGAAATAAAACTCCCTGTTTGCATAACTGATTACTGTATTACAACGTTAACTACAGTACAAATATAATGAATATGTTTACATTGATCTAACCCGAACAATTGAAATGAATTGACAAAATGCCCGTATGACTGAAAATATTGAATGAGCTATTGATTGACTTAGAAAACTGATATAGATGTCGCTAGTTTGAACCCTACATAGCGGTAAAAACAAAACCATGCTAATTTGCATTAATAACGTTCGTTACTAATTTATCGAAAGCGAGTTCGGGTCAACCGTAAGTAAGACTTAATGAGCAAAGAGACGAAAGGGAGAAAAGTATATCTCAAAGCAGGAAATTTGCATCCAATACTATTTTTAAATACAGAGTGAATATTGTAAAAACGTAATTCCAAAAATGAGAACCTGCAATAATAGAAATCTTTTGTGTACTTAAAACTAGAAGACGGTGATCTGATAGTGGAAAAAACTGCTTACTGTTTAGTTGTATAATAATCTAAATACATATTCTATAATAATGTTTTCTATACCTCACATGATACACGGTACAACATGTTTGCGGCTTTAATAAGGTACACTTCTACCTCTACCTTTAGTAAAGTAATGTAACTACCTATGTTGTCACAGGATGATCATAAACCTAACGATACTTCGATTATTTTTCTATTTGATTCTGCTGAGGTTCCCGGTACATTGGTCCAATAATACCTTGTACCTTGTACCTTGTCCTTGGACTCTGGAAATACATTTCCAGAGTCCCGCCTTGAAGCTAAACCAAATCCAATACAAAAATAGTTGTCAAGATCAGTTCATAGATGACGGCAATATCACCGATTACATATGCTGAACACATGTGCATACCCTTGTAGGGTACAACAGACGTGATGTAATATTATGTGATTAAGTAAACAATGCATACAATGATATAGCAGCAATCGCGGTTGATTTGCTAACGTTTATTGAAGAGTTCTTGTATCTGTCTTCGAAACTTATCATCAGATTATTAAGAAATTTAAATGGGTATAAATTTCTGTCTAACAAAATATATTTTTGTAAATCCGTCTACAAATGAAGGACCACGGTAACCACTTCCCATCAGGTGGGCAGTGAGCTTGTCGGCCAACTGAGCGGTATAAAAAAAAACTTCGGATGTACTTTTCATGTTAGACCTACTAGTTGAGACATGAGGTTTTATTTTTTTATTACCGCACCTACGCCCCCATGCCAATGCGTAGGATTTGACAATACTATGCGGATATATTCATAAAGATGTTTATAAAACCCGTGTTTCATGAGATAAATGGCAATCAAATGCAGAGGCGTAAATGTTCCTCGGGTAAGTTGCTAGTTAGGCAGTTACCGTGCGGAAATCCCCTCGGTTACCCCCCCGCCGGCCAGCGGGGGCGGTTATGTCGGCCTTCAACCGACTAAAAGGTAACTGCCTAACTAGCAACTTACCCGAGGAACATTTACAAATCTGCATTGTATCACCATTTATCTCATGAAACACGGGTTTTATAAACATCTTTATGAATATATCCGCATAGTATTGTTAGATTCTACGCATTAGGAGGGGGGCGTAGGGGCGTTAATAAACAAATAAAACCTCATGTCGCAACTAGTAGGTCTAATATGAAAAGTACATCCGAAGTTTGTTTTTTATACCGCTCAGTTGGCAGACAAGCTCACGGCCCACCTGATGGGAAGCGGTTACCGTGGCCTAAATTAAGTTTCAGGCAATCGGTACCAAAAAAGGCATTTATGCCGCAATCGGGCCCGAAGATGGCACGTGATAATTCATTCGGCCAAAACCCTACTATTCAAGTAACTTCATGGTATCTAAATGCTGCGTGTTTCATTCGTATTTCGTGCGGGTTCCATGTTAGCCCCCCAGTTTGATGCCCCATGTTATATTTTACTGCGTTAAACAGTAGTTTTGTCCGGAGTCATCATCAGTTTAGTGACGTTCCTGCTTGCATCTCGGATGCAAGCAGGAACGTCACTAAACTGAGATGAGGTTTCACCTTTGAGCCCGAGGTCCGCTTTCTATAGGATATGCTCGGCTTAATTTGGCTATTAGGGGAGCGACTGCCGCCTGATCTTCCAACACCAATACCGCAACATTGGGGAGGCAGAGACATCTTTCCACTTGCTACTATCCCGGTTTACGCCTTTCGCCTCTTCTACTTTTAAGTTTAAGTTTAATAAGTTTATTTGATTCCATGCAAAAAAAAATTACAATAAATTCATACAATCGTGCAATAATTAATATTTAGCAATCTATAAAGTTGCTACATCATAACCATTAATTTCGATTTATTTTATTGTTAATTTCAAATTTCAATTTTTTTTTTCAATTTATTATTATTACACACAGAAATTGAACAGTATAACAATTTTGGATTCCCTGTCTCCTTCTCACTGATTCCCAAGTCACGCCTGTGACTTGGAAATCAGTGTTCCTCCTGTTAAATATGACGTTATACGTATGTATATAATTTGTTATAATTGTTTTTATACATGCATGCCAGTTGCCGATAGTCTTGACCTGACCTTTCCTTATAACTTCTTCGACCTGATACGTCCATCCTGGTCGCGTATTCGCCTTCAACTCAAAGTACATAGGACCCTTTTATAGGATTCTTTTGAAAAAAAATAAAAATAAATTTAAAGTCGCAGTGAATTAAGTCAGGAGTAACAGGTAGTTAACATAAAGTATTATTCATTTACAGGAGGAACGCCGTCGGACTGGCCGCTACATCGCCATTCTGATCGGCATATCGCTATTCATCCTAGCGCTCTATCATGCCTGGGTCAGGAAGATACCAGTCGTCGCCAGCCTGGTTGTACCTGCATTGATAATGTTTGTCTACGTCGCCTGGGTACTATATACAGCAAAAAGGGATAAACACAAGGTAATTGATGGTTTCACTTCTTATTAAAAATGGAGCTAAGGACAGATAATCTACAGTTTAGAATACTTCTGAACTAGATTGGCAATTATAAAAAATAAAACTCCATAACCAATATAGCTGCATTTACTATTAAAGTTGACTTTAAAACGGTGATGAAATATAGTCGTCTCTGTCTCTAATAATGCCAGTTGAGACAAGCCAAACTAATATTTATTAAGTTTCACTTATTTACCGACAACTACTGTTCCAACCTCTGAATAGAAAACAAAATCTGTTCTGTGAGTCCAACCATAATCGAACTGTTTGTTCAATCAA
Organism: Cybosia mesomella; assembly: GCA_946251805.1. Taxonomy (NCBI): domain Eukaryota; kingdom Metazoa; phylum Arthropoda; class Insecta; order Lepidoptera; family Erebidae; genus Cybosia; species Cybosia mesomella. The sequence goes on along the minus strand of OX276394.1, from coordinate 13,074,798 downwards.
AGAAGAAAGTATGTATTACGAGCGAATGCTCGGTTGCGTCCAGAATTTAAAGAGGAAGGTGCACCGACATGCAGGTCAAAATTCAAGTCCTTCAGTTAAGGCAAGCATTGGTGATAAGAGGGTCGATGTTGATAGTGTGTCCTGGTAGTTCGAACCTGTTACTTCACGACAGATAGTCTGATACCTTAGTTATTCTCATAACGCTGTCGCCTATTAAACCGTCATCTATTTACTATTTTCATAAGGATTCGAAAAATATCATCATCATCATCATATCAGCCATAGGAAGCCCACCACCACTTATCGATTGAAACATACTAGCTTTAGCATAACATCCATGCGGCTCACAAAAGTGCCTTCCAATTAAACTTTTTCCTTCAAAATACTCAAAACGTAGGATAACTGGCATTAGGCTAAGGTGACCGCGTATTTTCTTTGTCTAAATCGATATTTTAACTGCACATTATAATCGTAGTTAAAGGCGTGATAGTTATTAGAGGCAGCAATTTTTATTTGATATGAATATATTGAATATATGAATATATTGTACATGCTGAGAGAGGAATAAATCAATTAATTTACCGCTTCTTTTTAGGGTTCCGTTGCCAAATGGCAAAAAACGGAACCCTTATAGATTCGTCATGTCTGTCTGTCTGTCCGTCCGTATGTCACAGCTACTTTTTGCCTAAACTATAAGATCTATGCTGTTGAAACTTGGTAAGTAGATGTATTCTGTGAACCGCATTAAGACTTTCATACAAAAATAGAAAAAAACAATATATTTTGGGGGTCCCCATACTTAGAACTGAAACTCAAAATTTTTTTTTTCATCAAACATACGTGTGTGGTATCTATGGATAGGTCTTCAAAAATGATATTGAGGTTTCTAATATCATATTTTTCTAAACTGAATAGTTTGCGCTAGAGACACTTCCAAAGTGTGTGCCCCCCCCCTGTAACTTCTAAAATAAGATAATGATAAAACTAAAAAAAATATAAGTATGATGTACATTACCATGTAAACTTCCAACGATAATTGGTTTGAACAAGATCTAGTAAGTAGTTTTTGTTTAATACGTCATAAATCGTAAACTGCAATTTACCTCTCATTCAATCAACTCAAATATAAAAAGTTAAAAAAAAAACATTATTATGTTACTTGTTGCTACGGAACCCTTAATGGGCGAGTCCGACTCGCACTTGGTCGCTTTTTTTACTGTTTGTATAACATTAAATTAACTTTAAATAGATTTTCTGTATATTACATACTACTTATGAAATTTTTCTTCTTAGCGTTATAATTACCAACCTTAACATTCTTTATGAACAAATCACATGATGTACCTAAGTATGTATGTATATGATACGGAGAGTTATTGCGTCACGGATGACGTAGGTAAAGAATGATCGTTGCATTTAAGGGAACTCTTAAGATTTATAAACCGTGCGACATGTTTACGAAAGGACGAAATATTGCAGACTACTGGGTCACTACTCTGCCACATTAATCAACTTGTTTGTGCAACACTCAAATACGACATCTCCGCTCTTATATGTTGCGGTTTTCCTCCTTTAACATCGAAATATTCTTTTCGTAAAATACATTTTAGCTAGAACGCTTCTTTTTAAAATATTATACATCTTTTTATAAGTTCTTGCTATGAGGAATATAACATGAATATAGTCATAAACCTACTCTATAGGTATTTTAACAAATCTGACTAGTGCAAAATACTTATCAGAAGTTTACTGGAAATTAAATTCTTTGACGTCTTTCATCATTATCATCTTAGCATGTTGCCCGGTTGTATGCGGGGCTTTCACCTTGGAGCACAGAGTCCGCCTACTCCTTTATATTTGACTTAAGTGGCTTTTGTGTGAATAAGCCCTAGATGAAAGTCTACGCCAGAACAATCACCGCTAATCACCAGGTGCACCACGGGCTTGCAAGTAAAGTTCACTTGGGTCCCGAAAATCTTAATGGGGACACAAAAACACTCTCCATCTAAATTCCATGATGTCTTTGTCTTGATTAAAAAAATAGAAAGACTAACATCAAAGTAGTACTACTGCGAGGTATGGTAGGCAGTAAATGTGAATCACTAGTGGTCTGCTCATTTACAGAAAGTAAACATTTGCTCGCGTACCGCCGATTGATGCTGCTTTGACAGTGTGTTTACAAAATGAGGTGCTAACGTAGATTAAAATGTGAATCAGCGATGGAGAAAGAAAAAAATTGATGCGCTTCATACACTGTAAACAAATAAAATTATTATCACTCGATTCGACGGAATGACTGCTATGTTAATTGTTTGATTCTATTTTAAAACTTTCAATTACGTTTGGCCGATTTCTGAATTGAGAAATTAAAGCGCTGTGTAGTGCGTAGTACGAAACAGTGCGTAAGTAAGTTTCTCAATTCAGAAATTGGCCAATTTGCGGCTAAGTTTTAAGTCAGCACTACCTAATCAACTGCTTAATGTGGGTTAATTAAGACTTATGTCAATCAAGTAACTCCTTGCGTTACTGAGGGTAGTTGTGAAATATATTTTTTTAAATGGACTTTTGATGGACTTTAAATGGATTCTTCGGGTTTCAGAAGTTTGGGAGTTACCGTTTACATAATTATTAATCATATATTTCATGGCACCTACTCCAAGTGATACTTAAAGAATTTGTATCAAGACTAAAGGTATGTTAAATTAGATGGTGCAAAAAAAAAACGTAAACAGTCAATGAAAAGTTTTGCTCAACAATAAATTATGTCTAAACCTTTTGTTACATATTGAATACATGTACCAATAATTTATGTATGAGTAGTTTTATAAAAGGTTTTAGAGATAAGGTGGTTTATAAATAAGAAGATGTTAAGCGTTGCGTGGACTAAGGTGGTGTCCGTGACGATTGGGTGTAATAATTGTGAATCGAAAAACGAATGTTATCTAGATTTAGTAGAAGTTGTAAAAAAATGTAGAACCGATTTAAAAATTTGTAAAATAATAATTTAAAAAAATATGGCAATTTAAATGAGGTCTCCCAATCCTTACTCAAGGGTAAATATTTCTTGGCGAATCGATGCAAGTAGAAGCTAAATTTTATACTCATATTTTAGTAAAAATACAGATAAACACTTCCCAAAATATTCATCAAGATTAACATTCAAAACTTTTATAAATGTTTTAAATATATCCCTCAATCCTTACTGTATAGATTGAGGGTCATGGTGTTTTGAAAAAGTGGCTATATGTTTTAAATTTATTTTTGCATGAAGATTAAGTAAAAGTTGTCTAATAATTTGTAAAAAACAAAAACGACTGAAATACATCACGGTTTAAAAATTATAACTCTAGAAACTATGTCCCTCAATACTTATGCCTCCAAAAAACACTTGAACGTAGCTCTATCTAGTACTGTAAGTATATAATTAACTACGAATATATATTTTAGGAGTAATTTTCTACTAAAAGTTTATGCTGTTATTTGATTAGAAGATTCGTTGTTCATCAAAATATTGACTTATCAATATTCCTAATATTAAATACGTATAGGGTGACCATAAATTAAACAATGATGTAGGATTGATTTCTTTATTTGGATGGCTTTTTAAATATTTACAAGACCGTAACAAAGTGAATGCAAGTACATTGGTAGCGCGGTGTTGCTTTGGCGTAATTTATTTTTATTGTCATCATAACAGTATATTTGTTCATTTATGAAAATATGACATTTGTAGTGACCGAGACCATTCGGTAACACAGATGGAATAAATTCAGTGGCTCCTATGACTTTATAAGTTTTATTTTGTAAACAAATACTTAACGGTATTTCTCTCAGTATATTTTTTTCAGTCCCATTCAAATCAAATGATATTATTTTTGACAACTCATAGATATATTCATTTTGATTATTACATGACAAACAATCTTTGTTTTCTTCGGTAATACATAAAGCATCTTCTAAAAAACTGATACCGAAAACGGAAATCATGTCGAAATTCAAAGGCAAAAAAGCAACTTCTCTTGTAATTTTGTTTGAACAGTATTTCAAAACTACTTATATGTTCGAGAATAAAAGAGACGTTACATGCACAGTCACAGATAATTTTTTCATCATCTTCTGTTTTGTTAACGATTTGAGTTCTCAATATGTTAGCCTTTTTTCTTCTCTATCAGATAAATATTTTACATATCGTGGAATAGTGTTGTAAAAGAACTGAGTCTTTATAGTCCTAATATTGAGACTCTAATCTTTTTGTGAAGACTCAAGTCATAAAAAAATAAGTAAAAGCTCAAGCCTCTCTGATTTTTTAGTCTTCTTAAAATAGACTCCAGTCTTGCCAAAGAGAACTCGAGACTGAGTCTTTTAAAACAGCTCACTCTTTGACAAAAAGAACTCAAGACTAAGTCCTTTAAATAAAAACTTAGCTTTCCTAAAAAGAACTAACAACTTGAGTCCTTTTAAAAAAGGGCTCAGTCTTACGGAAAGAACTCGCGACTGAGTCATTTCTTTCAAAGAGCTCTGAACTCGAACGTTTGCTACGGATTCGCAACGTAGATCTGGATAGCTACAACAATGTCAAGATTCAAGACGGTATGACGTGCAATTGCTGTGGAGAAGTCATATCCACCAACTTCAGTTATGAAATGTTCCTTCCTGATTTGTATTGCCAGGGATGTATGGAACCCTTATTTTATTATGTTTAATAAATCATTAACTTGAAGTACGATTTCAGATTTTTTATTTAAGTTCATAGTTTGAAAATGTGTGAGTGAATGATAGAAGACAAAACCGACTCACTTCTTCTATCTTACATTCATACTATGAAAATAGAAAGCACACACACCCGAGAAAAAAAATACAAAGAAGAACATTCAGACGATTTGCGAATCTCCTAATTTTTTTGAAGTCGGTTAATAACGTGACGATGATTTACATTTCTTTTTTTTAGCCATATTTATTGTTTATTCGAACTTAATAAGTGATTACTATGACTGCAATCCTCTACTTAAACAATTAAAATACTTTATAATATGCGAGTCTTTTTGATTGGGCTGGCTGCAGTCCTCTACTTTATAGTTCACGACTCAAAGAACTCACGAGTCTTTTTGATTGGACTGCAGTCCTGCTGTATAATTCACGACTCCTAAGACTTGAAAGAACTTAAAGGACTCAAAGAGCTCAAAGGACTGAAAAAAAATAAAGGACTTAAAATAAATCTAATGACTCAAGAAATTTTAGGACTGAAAGAACTGAAAAGACTCAAAAGAACTCAAGACTCAGGGCTCAGAAGACTAATTAGTCGTGAGTTCTGAAAAAAGGACTCATAGCCGCAAAATGAGGACTAAAAGACTCAGTTCTTTTACAACACTATCGTGGAACCAGTTCGTCAGCAAAGTTATCTAGGATGCCATGAATATTACAATTTTGATTATACCCCACAGTCAGAAGATACATGTTGAAATCTAAGCCGCAAGTATTCCTTATTTGTACTTCATGATTTTGAAAGAACACAGAAACGCATAAGTTGCCGTTTCTGACAAATGTCACTTTGGTTTCTGGCTGTGTTTCTTTTGTTTCAACTTGTCCTTTCCAATTTTCAATATAAGTCGGAGAGTCAGGAAAAATAGAGTCTCGAGAAAAGCTTCGACGAAAATCATTTGACGATTTAAACTTTTTATTTTGAAATTTTTTATTTCGTGTGTATTTTCTTTTTTTCGTACGCGCCTTATTTGGAGTTACTTTATTATGTAAGTCTTGGCGAAGATCTGTTAACGCTAATTTCATTTCTCCATCCAGAAACTTTGAATAGATATTTACAAATGCGTCAATGCGATACGTCTTGTTCAGTTTTATTTGAAAAACTAAATGTTTCAGCGTTTTGAAGGGGCTTCCTTCATCTTCCGCAATTGAAAATTGTGCGATTCAAAAAACAACACATTAAATTGGACCACATTGGGAGCTTAAACAATATTATTTTTAGCGTAGATAGAAATGGTGGATGAAAATACACATTTTTGTTGATATTTATCAGTATATTTGCTTGATATATTTCTACCAATGTACTTGCAATCACTTAGCTACGGTCTTGTAAATATTTAAAAAGCCATCCAAATAAAGAAATCAATCCTACATCATTGTTTAATTTACGTATTTAATATTAGGAATATCGATAAGTTAATATTTTGATGAATAACGAATCTTCCAATCAAATAACTGCATAAACTTTTAGTAGAAAATTACTACTAAAATATATATTCGTAGTTAATTATATACTTACAGTAATAGATAGAGCTAGGATCAAATGTTTTTTGGAGGCATAATTATTGAGGGACATAGTTCCTAGAGTTATAATTTTTAAACCTTGATGTATTTCAGTCGTTTTTAGGGTTCCGTTGCCAAATGGCAAAAAACGGAACCCTTATAGATTCGATATGTCTGTCTGTCTGTCCGTCCGTATGTCACAGCCACTTTTTTCCGAAACTATAAGAACTATGCTGTTAAAACTTGGTAAGTAGATGTATTCTGTGAACCGCATTAAGATTTTCACACAAAACTATTTAAAAAAAAACATTAAATTTTGGGGGTCCCTATACTTAGAACTGAAACTCAAAAATTTTTTTTTCATCAAACCCATACGTGTGATATCAACTGAATAGTTTACAAGAGAGACACTTCCAAAGTGGTAAAATGTGTCCCCCCCCCCTGTAACTTCTAAAATAAGAGAATGATAAAACTAAAAAATATATATGATGTATACATAACCATGTAAACTTCCACCGAAAATTGGTTTGATCGAGATCTAGTGCGTAGTTTATTTTAATACGTCATAAATCGTTAACCGCAATTTACCCTTTCATTTAATCAACTCAAATATAAAAATTATAAAAGAACATTATTATGTTACTTGCTGCTACGGAACCCTTCATGGGCGAGTCCGACTCGCACTTGGCCGCTTTTTTGTTTATTACAAATTATTAGACAACTTTTACTTAATCTTCATGCAAAAATAAATTTAAAACATATAGCCACTTTTTCAAAACACCATGACCCTCAATCTATACAGTAAGGATTGAGGGATATATTTAAAACATTTATAAAAGTTTTGAATGTTGTTAATCTTGATGAATATTTTGGGAAGTGTTTATCTGTATTTTTACTAAAATATGAGTATAAAATTTCTCATCTACGCCCGGGACTACCGACCTCCATGATCGGGGCCTCAGGACAGCAGTTGGCCGACTCGCCGTCCTTACAGAAGCAGGCCGTAGCGGACGCGTGTCGTGTGGCCCTACACACGCCTGCCAACTCACCGAAGCGGGATAAAACCCTACCTCACCAGGCGAGGCCGCGGTGGCGGCCAAAGTCCGCCGGCAACCCTGGGGTTATCCTTTCGAGGGCTTACCCGGGGTGCCCGGACAATTGGGGAGGACACCGAGCGGTTTTAGTCGATATCCACCTGGCCGGCGGGGGGGGGGGGGGGGTTATCCGAAGGGATTTCAGCACATAAAAAAAAGGCCTATCGGCACAGTTCTATATTATATTCTGTGCTATCGTTCCTGTGTACGCGTAACCGACTACGTGTACCTTAGTCCGTACAAGGTTTTAAGCTACTTTGTCTTTGAATATACCATACTTGAGTGCAGAAGTGCAGGCCCGTACGTTACATGAAGAACTGCCACTTAATCCTCGTTCTCACATTTCAAAAACTAAATGAAGACTTTGTAAGACATCAGCTCCTTTGTTTAGTCTACAGCTAAGAATAATATAGTGAGCGTCAGAAAGTGATGAGATTACTAGTTGGGAACTAACATCTTAGATGGTATATTTCTTTAACACCATTGCATTTTTAATAGTTGCAAATACCTTTAGCAGTATAGGTAATCTTCCCGAATTTCTTTAAATATTTTGAAGAAAGATCAGTCTGTAGAAATCTCTTTTATTTATAATAAATATTCCAATGTTTGCAAGTAACTTAAGTATGGCGGATGCATTGCTTACCTACGTCATTTATTAATTACTTCAGCACTGTACTATTTGTTGGTATCCATATATTTAAACCAGATGCACTCATCTGGTTCAAATATTTGAATACTTACAAAAAAATGATGATTTGTTAAAATTATCGCGCTTAAACGCTGTAAAAAAAACCGATGAACACATACACAACATACTACAAGTTTTATATTACTCTTCCGGCATATCACTCAATATCGGATATGTTAATACTTTCACAGCGATAGTTAAAATTTTGCAGACTTCGAGACGTTAATGGGCTGAAAGATTCAAAGTTTATTTACCTTCACAATATGTTGATCATGAAACTTAGCTTATAATAACTCAGAAAGGTTATATCAACAAAGTCAAGAACAACGCTCAAATTTGCTAGTTTAAGTGTTTGTAAATTCACAATAAATTTAAATAATTATATTTCTGGTTATGGGTTGTAAATTATTGCTGTACATAAATTCAATTCTTATAACAATAAACTTTTATTTGAAGCAGCCAAATTATGATTTATGTGTATCTTTTATTCTTTTTGATATGACTTAATTTTTAATATTTGCCATTCAAGAAAAAAGTTCATGGCTGGTGGTTCCGCGTGCTAGTTATGGCATCGTGTAAGCACTTCAGCAAGCCATAGACGATTGGGCAGTGCAGCACGAATCTCTGTCTTTCTATTTCAGTAGTTGTTCTTGGTCAATAGGAGGACATTCAATTTCATCTGCTATACCATATTTGCGTTGCTCATTGTAGTAGTCGAAGTTGTTCTCTCACTGCGACCACTTACCCTCTATCACTGCAATGACAGCAAGTTGTTTTATAGCGGTCGTAACTCTATATGCTGTTTTGACGGTTCACTCATCACAAGACTCATCTTTTTGTAAAGCGCCCACGTGTCGTTGTATGCCGATGAAGTAATCTTTTCTCTAGTAATTTTAGTTTTAACTAAGCCCACTTAAAATATCGAATTTCTAGCAGTGTATCATTTCCAATAAATACTACGAAAGTATCTTAGATAAAACGATGAACAACAGCATATTTTGTTGATTATAACTGAATAGATTTTTATAAGGTTGTTAACATTTTCCGTTCATGGAGAAAAGTTCAAAGTAATCGAATAACAATTTCCTCGAATAAATCAGAAGGCTACACGAACGGCTATTAGTATGAACGTGACTAGAACTTATAGTGTGGCACTTGGTAGTATGAATTTCGGTCGTAAGTTACGGATCAAATATTGGCTTTGGTCCAGGTGGTGACCGGTGCTAATCGTTTCCACGATCATTAGTCGAACAAACAATCTGGCTCTGATCTTAGTTATTTTCGAACTTTAAGATTTATATAAGAACATTGTTTAAGAGGTCAACTTAAATGTGTGATTGTGTCTATCTCCTTTGTAATATCTCTAAATATAATTTAATTAGCTTTATGACCTTAGCATGATCACGTTGTTTTCCGTAAAGCTGAAGTTTTGAATAAACTTGTTACTTCGTTTGTTTACACAACAGGGTATAGGGTATAAAAATTGTTTCAGGAAAATTTCATCAATAATTCGAGTTGGCATGTAAAATAATTTTATAGCAAAATGTTTTTATTCTGGCCTTCATTTTTTTATTTATTTCTACGAAGTACGACAATAGACTTGGTTCGTAAGTAATAATAAACAAGGTTAACAATGTTCCTTCTTGTTCGTTAAGGTTAAGTTATCAGTAATTGATACTGTAGTAGGCAAAATGCGTTTGATCTCAGAAAAATAGTATATTTATTCTTGTAGGAACTTTAAAAGTAGACAATAATTATAAACGGATTTTATTTAGGTTATAGACACCTTTTATACATATTTATTTTCACTGGTCTAAAAGTTACCAATACCTTTTTATTTTATTTTTTTCGTGCGGAAATCCCTTCGGATACCCCCCCGCCGGCCAGCGGGGGTGGTTATGTCGGGCTTGCACCGACTAAAACCGCACGCCGTCTCGGGTCTTCAGACGCCGGGGTGTAAGGTTACCCATAGAGCATATCCCTCGCACCCCGACTGACCCTGGGCCATCTCACCACTAACAGCATCGCTCATCCTGTCTCCTCTGAAAGCAGAGGAGTACGGAGAGCGATGTGTTCCCGCCACGTTGGGTATTGGCCGACGATCAATGCCAACCCTATGAAGGGAAAGGCATTGACCGCCGCCCAGGGTGTACCGGCCGCTCCGATTCCGTTCCCCCCGGACTGCAGCGGGATCGGAATCGGAGAGACACTCGAGGAGGTTACCCAACACACACCCCAAGTTACCAATACCTAATAACAAGAATTTCGTTCGACCTAGTAGTTGACTATGCATTTTATCCACAATGTCCTAGTTCTCGATATTCAAATTTATTAAAAAAATTGTAGATAAATGTAGGTGAAAATATAACAAACATAATATTATTAAAAAAACCACGCCAAAACATTGAAAACCTCTTAGAATTTGTTCCTATTCGTTTAGACCGGATGTTTTTTCAAGTGAAGTTGAAATTATAATACGGGGTTTGCTGCACTAGTAGACGTTTCTGAGTTTATGAGATTGCTAGAAGAGCTAAAATTGTATTGATGCAGGTTCAATACCAACAAAAACAAATTATCTGTACCAGTAATTGATATATGCTTTTAACAGTAATTGATATGATTTACCTCTATTAGACAGAGTTACGCTAGAATAGCGATAATTTTCAACACATGTATAAAACCTTTTCAAAATTAAAATAGTTAGTGACCCAATACTTGATTGTAGTATCAAGTACTAGAATTCAGGGAGTTATTGTCCTAGATATTGATATGCTCGTATTTCGATTATTAACTATTGAACTTCCAAGAATATAAAAGGTTTAGCTACTGTTTGCAATACGAAAGAGATTAAAATAACAATTTATTACTTTAAAAGCACTGATTTAGTGTGACAAGGTTTTGACCATAACGAGTTTTTTTTAACGTGTGGAAACCCCCACGGGCTTTACCCCATCGGTGCCAACGATGGGGTGGGCGTGTCGGAATCGGACCGACTAAAACCACACGGTGTCCTCCCCAAGAATCCATTGCCGGGCACCCCGGAAGGATAACCCCAGGGTTACCAGAGGATTTTGGCCGCCCTCGCAGCCTCGCCTATTGGGGTCGGGTTTTATCCCGCGATGGTGAGTTGGCAGGCGTGTGGAAGCGTGCAGGAAATTCTCTCGCACCCTGGCTGACCCTGGGCCATCTACGGCTTTGAGATGGACCTTTCGGAATACTGTACCTCTACTAGCAATTAGGATAATTAAAAATATGAAACACTAACTGTTGCCCGCGCCTCCCATGGGAACACATTCCCTCGATAAAAACTAGCCTTTGTGTAATTCCAGACTATAACCTATTCCTGTGCCAAATTTCATCCAGATCCGTACAGACGTTTTTGCGTGAAAGAGTAACAAACATACATACTCACAAACATACATAATCCATATATTCAAACTATCACATTTTTAATACTGGTAGGATTAATAGGGTTCACGAAATAAATTCAGCTGATAAGGTAACATAACTTGATTCTAAGGCGAAACGAAGTTTGCCGGGTAAGCTATTTGGTACATAAAATTCACTTAATTTTATTTAATGATCTACTTCACTATTGAAATGTCAGGCTTTTTTCTTTCAAGTTTCACTGATATTAAGAGCAAAGTCAAATAGCTAAAGAATATATAATTACTATTTCAGAAAAAAATAAATGAGTAAAGCTTTTATTATTGTGAATTTTAATTGGCAAAAGTCAAATTCCAGGACGTTGTGAGAGTCCTATGGCGGGCGATTATTCTGCCAACAGAGCTACCAGGACTCGTTCTGATTTTGTTGCAATTGTCGTCTGAATCCTCAACCGATTGAGATGAAATTTTGCATACACGTTTAGTTTGGTATTTATATATTTATATGGTACCATGGGGCTAGTCTGATGATGGAGTAGGAATGTGGCCATAGGAACTCCTAAGCTAAACAAGATAAACTTATCAAGATTGGGCTCATTTGTTTTCTTTTGACAAACTCTCTGATGTGACATGGTGTTCAGAGTCTGATGATGGAGTAGGAAGGTGGCCATAGGAACTACTAAGCTAAACAAGATAAACCTACCGAGGTTGGGCTCATTTGTTTTGTCTTCAAAAACCGCATGATGTGACATAGTATTTGGGCTTGAATGATGAAGTAGGAACGTGACCATGGGAACTCCTTAACTAAACAAGATAAACCTACCGAGGTTGGGCTCATTTGTTTTGTCTTCAAAAACCGAATGATGTGACATAGTATTTGGGCTTGAATGATGAAGTAGGAACGTGACCATGGGAACTCCTTAACTAAACAAGATAAACCTACCGAGGTTGGGCTCATTTGTTTTGTCTTCACAAACCGAATGATGTGACATAGTATTTAGGCTTGAATGATGAAGTAGGAACGTGGCCATGGGAACTCCTTAACTAAACAAGATAAACCTATCGAGTTTGGGCTCATTTGTTCTGTCTTGACAAACTCTCTGATGTGACATGATTCTTAGAATCTGATGATGAGGTAAGGAGTAAGGGTAGGGTAAGAAGATGGCCCTAAGAACTCTTAAGTTAAACAAGATAAACCTATCGAGTTAGGGCTCATTTGTTTTGTCTTGACAAACTCTCTGATGTGACATGATATTTAGAGTCTGATGATGAGGTAAAGAGTAAGGATAGGGTAAGAAGGTGGCCCTAAGAACTCCTAAGCTAAACAAGATAAACTTATCAAGTTTGGGCTTATTTGTTTTGTCTTGACAAATTTTTTGATGTTACATGGTATTCAGGGTCTAATGATGGAGTAGGAAGGTGGCCATAGGAACCCCAAGATAAACCAATCGAGCTTGGTCTCATTTGTTTTGTCTTGATAAACTCTCTGGTGTTACATGGTATTCACGGTCTGATGATGGGGTAGGATGGTGGCCATAGAAATTCCTAAGCTAAACAAAATAGACCCAGCGAATTTGGGTTTATTTGTTTTGGCTTGGTAAACATTCTGATACTACATGACATCCAAGGACTGAAGATGGAGATAGGTGGTCTGGGACTAAACCAAAAGAGAGACTTGTGTGTTGAGCTCCTTTGGCTGGTCTTGGCTAGCACTCTGGTGCTTCACGACATTACTAAAACTAAAAAGTTGAAATCAAAATAATTTATTTAAAAACTTTTCGAATACAACGTTGTATAAAAAAAAACTGTTGTACTAAAACGAAACTAATAATTTTATGCCAGGGTTGTGCTAATTAAGCGTAGCGAGCCGTAGGCGAGCGAAGCGTCTTTGGTTTCAAAGTTGCATTTCAACCAAATGATACTCCTCCAAGACCGTTTGACCGATCTCGACCAAATTTGCCACGGTGATCAAGTAGACATTACTGAGTGTCGTGAAGGAATGTCCAGATCGGTCTTACCATCGAGGAATAATCACCGAAAAACCAAATCAATGGAAAAAGTCGACCGGTCACGTTGACCTATTATTGGATAGGCAAATCTCGCTACGCTTAAGTTTGGGTTGACTGCCAAGCTGGCAACCGTCCTAGTTTTAAAAGCTTGTATCGCAATTATAACACGCCGAGAAAAAACTTGAGCGATATAAGCTTTTGAAATCAGTACAACCTTTGCATATAATTATTTTTTTTTATAATAAAAGCTTGTTTTAAAGAAAAAATAATTAATTATTGCCTATTTAATTATTATTATATGCAATGAAATGTGTCTGTACCCATTCTTTAAGAAAATTTAAGGTTGTCAATCAACCATCTATCACGACCAATTTAATAAGTCTGAATTTGGTAAATTTATAGGGTATCAATTTAGAACTTTAGTCCATTGTGATCCCTTAACCCTGAGAGGAAAACCTGCGCCATCAAAATCATCAAGCTTTTAGAAACCTTTACTTTCGATCGTATATCGGTCGATACTACCATCGACAGTACGTTAAATTTGTTTTTCCTTTCTTTATCGCATTTCACTGAGGTATAAAGAGGTCAATAACTTTGTATTGCACTATGATAGTAAGATCCAGATTAGCGCTATTATTTGAATAAGTCAGTAGAAGTTAACATACCGAACTGTTAAGAGTTTCAAATCAACTAGTTTCTTATTTTTATTCATACGAAATCTTTATTTATACGAATGTGTTTCTTATTTCAGTTTCGTCTTTTTGACGTAGAGATGGGGAGCAGTCCTACACCAGAGCCCGAAAGCGACGACGTGCACATATCGGAACTGACACATAACAACGATGAAATATCCGTAGTGCCAACCAAGGAAGGATCCAATTTAAGCTCTGTAGAGGAACACAATTGGACTGAAATATCTTCAGCATTACGCAAAGATAATATTGTTAGAACGGAAAACAAGTTTATAATGCCAATAATATTAGTCAATGATAAACCACCAGAGGACCTGGATCAGAATTGGTTAAAAGTTGTTGAACTATCAAATAGTGAAAAATTCAAATGTTTTTATAGAAGAAGGAAATTTAAGCGAAGATTTTGCAGAAGTCGGAGAAATGCAGCTTTTAAAAGATCATATACTATTGCATGAAAGGAATATTAAGAAACTGACTGAATTTTAGGAACTCCTTTTGTGAATCACTCTGTAGTTATTGCTATTACTATATACTGTTTAACCTGAAGTAATGGTCTAATGTAGGCGATTTTTATAATGCAGAGTGATATAGCGAGTGGCATATTAGCGTGAATCCTACAAGAAATTGGTAAATAGAGAACACTATCTATATAACGGCTAAAGCAAAATTTCGAATTTAGACTTTTGATTGTGCATGAAATAGAATTAAGTAAGTATAACAAAACTATGGTTTAAATTGTGTTATTTAGCTATTGTGTGTAAACATTCCCACTGTGTATTGTTTAGTAGCGTTGAGAGTGAATACTATGTACCTTTTTTTTTTTTTTTTTTTATCGTGCGGAAATCCCTTCGGATATCCCCCCGCCGGCCAGCGGGGGCGGTTATGTCGGGCTTGCACCGACTAAAACCGCACGCCGTCTCGGGTCTTCAGACGCCGGGGTGTAAGGTTACCCATAGAGCATATCCCTCGCACCCCGGCTGACCCTGGGCCATCTCACCACTAACAGCATCGCTCATCCTGTCTCCTCTGAAAGCAGAGGAGTACGGAGAGCGATTTGTTCCCGCCACGTTGGGTATTGGCCGACGATCAATGCCAACCCTATGAAGGGGTGAAGGGGAAGCCATTGACCGCCGCCGCCCAGGGTGTACCGGCCGCTCCGATTCCGTTCCCCCCGGACTGCAGCGGGATCGGAATCGGAGCGACACTCGAGGAGGTTACCCAACACACACCCCAATACTATGTACCTACCTATCGAATTTTACTGAATTGAATTCTTTCCATTCATAACCCAATATAATAAGTTTTACTAATATATTTATAAACAAGTTTGGCAATTTTAAATTGAAGTTAACACTAAAGTTAGATCAACAATATTTTGAAAATGACGCATCATGTAATCAGTGTTCATAATAAAATAATTTGAACTACTCTGGTTGCTTTTAGTTCCATCCCAAATATTGATTTGATTGATTAATTTTTTTTTCCAGCTCTCCTATGAATTCAATCTCAATCAAAGTAAAGTGCTTTAGAATTTACTCTTTTTTTAGACTTCAAAAAGGAGGAGATTCTCAATTCCTAAGTTTTTTTTTTTTTTTATGTATGTTCGGGCATAACTCTTTCATATGTACACGGATTTGCAAAATTCTTGTTTTGTTAAACAGAAAATTATTCCGAAATGGTCCTATTTACATTCTGTAAAATCTGACGACAAGTTTCGGAGGCAGACAATGCAACTCTTAAATAAATGCTAGCAAATCAACAGCGATTGCTGCTATCGCATATTTAGGCATTGTTCATGCAATTCTATAACATAACATCACGCTTGTTTGCGCTAAATGGGCTCGCAGGCGTATGCAATTCATTCAGTTCTACAGCCGTCGTTTACACAACAATATTAAAAATATTTTTGCAATAGGTTTGATTACCTTCGAGATAGTCTCATATCAATTTTATTGGTATTAGACATGAGACTCCAAAGATCCACGAGGGAACTCGTCAAAATCAAATAGAAAATGTGTAATGATCGAGGTATTTTTAAATTTATGACCATACTGTGACACGTACTATGGTGAAGGACGTGCTAGAATTCTCTAATCTTGGACTACGAAGGACGACAACATAACTTCTCAACGATACAGCATGAATGTGTCGTTCAAGTTGTTGAGGGTATTATGCCGATTCTAAGGAAGCACTACCTAACTATGGTGGCAGACATGCTGGATTAAACTAGACTTAGACTACGAAGGCAGACAATGGAACTCCTTAACGACAAGCATTACGAATGTCTCGTTTAAGTTATTGAAGGTTACTGAAGTCCTTGATCCTACAGGTACTATATTACGGAACCAAGCAGAAAGCAGCCTTTTCAACGATCTGTCGAACGTGGTATGGGCTTGCAAGTTTTTTTAATTTCTTATTATGTCTATTTTTGCGTTTGCGTGGACCACGGCCAAACAACCCCGAAGTAATATATTCTACATATTTTTGCGTTATTTAATACTCTTATCAAAAGGGTTTTAAACGCTTAAAAAAGGCACAAAAAGTGAAAAATAATTATTAGTGATTTAAGTCGGTATCAATCGAGGCGATATATTATCAGACGATAATGACTTCAATCCAGACGTGTCTGCCCGTTTGGATTGAGTCGCTTAGCTCGAAACCCAATATACGCTTACACTTTTCATTGCTTGCGCGTGAAAATCCTGCAATGAGGTGGGACTGCGGTGGGACCTTACATGCCCATCTTATACCTGTTTAGCTTGGCACCGACTTCAACAGAATAGTCGTACGTGCATTTTTGTCCTTCGATTTAAATCACTAATTCAATGATTAAAAACCAATTTATTTATAATAATTTTTTCTACATATTGAAACTATTGGTTTAACTGAACGTTAAGCAAATGGTGGACTGTAATTTGTCTATATATATATTATTATATTCTTTTGGTTGTTGGGTTGGTATAAAAGACACCCTCTTTTATAAAGAAATATACCTAAGGAAATTCTTAGTAGACCGATTTTGGCAACCAACCTTAGACACAAGCAATCTGCCGTCTCTGACCACCCTATCCTTTTAAACATCAAGTTTTCGTTACGGGTTTAGTCTAGCAGAGGTCTGTCAGAGTTTCGAAATAATTCAGTTAATCAATGAAACGCGTAGTGATTCAGAATAGCGCATGCTGTGGACCATTAGAAAATAAGTCATAGTCAGAAATGCTTCATCTAAGAAAAACATTTTTTGCTATTTACGATCAGTTATCCATCCTTGGTATTATGGAAAAGCATTCAATTCTACACATCGTTTCATGCTTCTTACTTAAGTGCAATTTTATTAGTAAACTAGCTGGTGCCCGGCTGCAGCCGCGCTATTGCGGCTGATGCCCAACGTTAAGGGACCCAACGCCCCCACTAGGAGACTGTACCTGGGGATCGTGCGAAGCATGGCCCTGTACGGGGCCCCCGTATGGGCGTAGACTCTGGCGGCCCGCTACTTGGTTGTTCTAAACAGCCCGTTAAAAGCGATGGCCGTCAGAGTCATCAGGTGGTGGGTGAGCCGTCGAGGTGGCATGTCTGCTAGCCGGGGCCCATCCATGGGACCTGGAAGCGAGAGCCCTTGCGTCGGTCTACCAATTTCGCAAGGAGGCGCCGGAGCGGGGCCATAGGCTGGAGCCCCGAGACATCAGGGCTCAGCGGTCCGCCAGGAACTCATGTAGACATGGAGGGTGCGACTTAGCAACCAAGATTTGTTGAATCCACCATTGCGGCGGTGAGACCGATCATGAAGGAGTGGTTAGAGAGGGACCACGGTGACCTCTCCTACCAGATGTGCCAGCTAGTTACCGGACACTGGTGCTTCGGTAAGTATCTGTGGCGCATCCACCGGAAGACAACGCCGCAGTGAAAGCAATGCGAGGATCCTGGCGAAGACACGGCGCTCCACACGTTGGTGGAGTGGTTGTTCTCTCCCTGGAGACCATGGTGAGAGCCGTGTTCTCCGACGGGAGCACGTGGCACGCCGCCGCCTCTTTCTGCGAGCAGGTAACACGCGCGAAAGAGGCGGCGGAGAGGAAGCAGGAGAGAACCCTACCCCCCGAGTTCCGCAGACTCGTCTACGCCCAGGACTACTGACATCCATGATCGGGGCCTGAGGACGGCAGTTGGCCGACTCGCCGTCCTTACAGAAGCAGGCAGTGGCGGAGGCGTGTCGTATGTGTCCTACAAACTGCCAACTCACCGACGCGGAATAAAACCCGACCCCACCAAGTGAGGCCGCGGTGGTGGCCAAAGTCCGCCGGTAATTCTGGGGCTATCCTTTCGAGGGCTTACCCGGGGTGCCCGGCAATGGACGCTTGGAGAGGACACCGTGATGTTTTAGTCGGTCCGATTCCGACACGCCCACCCCATCGTCGGCACCGATGGGGTGAAGCACGTGGGGGTTAACACACGTAAAAAAAAGATGCTTGTGCTCGGAGCTCCGCCGGCCGGTTATCGTTTTTTTCCATATCTGCAGTTCTACTTAACCAATTTCAATCAAACATACGGCAGATCTTAAGTCTGACTAAGACCTTTCTTATAGAAAAAAACCACATCAAAATCTGTTTAGTAGTTTTTGCGTCCATCGCAAATAAACAGACAGACGGACAAGAGTTCAAAAAAACATATTTTTGTATTCAGAATCGCTCATTTAACGTAATCCAAGTTTTTTTTTAAATATGTCCAATGTACAGACACCTTTTTTTTTTTTTTTTTTATCGTGCGGAAATCCCTTCGGATACCCCCCCGCCGGCCAGCGGGGGCGGTTATGTCGGGCTTGCACCGACTAAAACCGCACGCCGTCTCGGGTCTTCAGACGCCGGGGTGTAAGGTTACCCATAGAGCATGTCCCTCGCACCCCGGCTGACCCTGGGCCATCTCACCACTAACAGCATCGCTCATCCTGTCTCCTCTGAAAGCAGAGGAGTACGGAGAGCGATGTGTTCCCGCCACGTTGGGTATTGGCCGACGATCAATGCCAACTCTATGAAGGGGTGAAGGGAAAGCCATTGACCGCCGCCCAGGGTGTACCGGCCGCTCCGATTCCGCTCCCCCCGGACTGCAGCGGGATCGGAATCGGAGCGACACTCGAGGAGGTTACCCAACACACACCCCTAATGTACAGACACCTAATTTATAATTTTGTAATAGCATAGATACTTAGATTTATTTTAACCATTTCTTAAATTGTGTTAAGCTAATTTATTACATACTATTAATTTATTATTTATTCGTTGATTTCATAATGTTAATGAAAAGGCATATTTAAGATTTGATTTCTCATGAATATTTTAATATAATTTATTTTCGTGAACCTGTTTATGGAATATTTAAAAAAATGCTCTCTACTAATGTTTTAATTTCAAGATTTATTACGGCATACCTAATTATGTTTGGTTTTATTATAGGGAAGCTGGTAATGTAGTAAAGCTACTTTACTATAGTTTACTTACTACTTACTTTTCTGAATTTATGAAAGCTTCGTTTTTATCTATCAATGAAATTTCTTCAGATCCTGCTTAAAATATACGTTGACCATGTAATGTATAGTTATTGAGCAACTTGTAAAACTATGCTATAACTAATAGATCTACAAGTAATCTTCAGCCATTGATAGTCCTCGTATCATTTCCCATTGCCAATGTTCATTTTTTTCGACCTATATGTCGAATTGATGATAGCGGTTGCATTAGAGGCTTTCAACTCTAAGCCTGGCTCTGTAGTGTCATATTTATCGAGTAATTGTGACTAATGAAATCCTAGAAAACACTATCACGTGACCAAAATGACAAATTTCATTAGTTTAAGGGACTCGAGAGATGTAAGTTTATAGTGCCGTGCTACAGTGACATGTACTATAATGTGGCATGTCTAAATATCTCTATAATGTGGAATGTCTAAATATCTCTCTCAGTTCATCACCATTGAGGGTAATATCTCGCTTTAGATGCAAATAATGTTAGCATCGTCATGCATGATACATATCACTACTTAACCGATTTACCGGCGTTGCGTATTCTATAGAAATGTTTTTGAAAACACTACAAATTCCGATCGTCCTCAAATTAACGCCTTTGACATATCAGAGGGTGGGAACAGTTTCAGTGTCACTGATTTCGCCTTTAGATCAAATGCCAAAGGGCATGAAAGGCGAGAAGGCATTTCTTTTTGTTAAATGGGATGTTGTACGTTAAATGTAACATCAGTCTGGTTTACGCCGAATTTAATGAATCTTAAAAGAATGTAATTAGTGTTACATGACACAATTGACAACCGGTGGCAAGTTCATGGTGGTCAGATGGTTCGGAGGGGGTGCTTGGTTGGGGACCTCCACGCGGTGCATCCTGGGCAACGGAGACGGCAGCGCCTCTCTCCTAGGGCGGGAGAGACGCTGCCGCCTACGGCCAACTCCGACCGAGGCGAGGACGGCCCTGTTGAGGGCTGTTCGGAAGCTTTCCACGTATCCCTCTGATTAGTAGATGGCACAGTGGAGAGCAAGTAAGGGGGCCATCTCGAAACCGGAGATGGCCCAGGGTCAGTCGGGGTGCGAGGGATATGCTCTATGGGTAACCTTACACCCCGGTGTCTTAAGACCCGAGACGGCGTGCGGTTTTAGTCGGTTCAAGCCCGACATAACCGCCCCCGCTGAAGACTCCCCGCTCTTCAGCGGGGGCGGTATCCGAAGGGATTTCCGCACAAAAAAAAAAAAAAAAAAAGATGGTCCGGAGGGATTATTTTTGTTATTTGGGTGTTAAAATTTCAACGTGATAGTAACGTAGTAACGTGAAATATACATATTTGATTCAATTTACCATTAATATGTTAATACAATAAAGAACAGAAAGTTTTAATTGATTTCATTTTGAATTGTATATCTGTATCAAATATGTGAACAAATAGGCCTGTTTCTCAATGGGGAGGCAGAGACAACATTTACAACGCTCTTGCATACGCATTTCGCTTCTTAAAATTATTTTCATACATGCTGGTTGCAGGTGTAAATGACCGATAATTCAAATACTACAGATAAGTAAAAAAAAAAAACTTTTAGTTTACTATCTTAACTAGTATTGTGTAAATATATTTCAGATTTTCAATTATTATATAACCTTAGGATTTAACTGCTAATGATGAATCGCGTCTCTCTTTCTTTTACGTTGTTTTGTCGTTAGTTATCCTTAACCTTACTGATTTATAATACACTAAATTATAATCTACAGTTATGTTTATGATCAAATAATTGAATCGTTGATTCGAAATAAAGTTGATTCAAATAAAAAAGCATTTGTAAAGTGATTTATATAAAATTTAAAACTCAGCAAAATAAAATTAATTAATTGTTTCAAAGTTTCAAAATATTAGATATTTAAAAATTAGTTTTAGAATCGAATTCACACAGCTTACTCTGAAATAAAATACAATATAAATGACATTGTAATTTCATAAAAAAGTTTTTTTATGTATGTACCTATTATATATAAAAGAGTTGTAGTATCTGCATGTACTAAGTTACCTGCGTAAAAGTTAAATCCAAATACTGTGTGTGTGTTTGTGTGTATGTGTGTGTGTAAAGGCCAAAAACCATATATCCTACATATCTATATATATAATAAAGTCGTTTTAGTGATGACAGGGATAAACTCGAGATCGGGTGTAAAGTGCCATTTTGTGTTTTTTTTGGGCAAATCGCCATGATTACCCCCCCGCCCCCGCTAGCGGGGGTGGTTATGTCGGACTTGAACCGACCAAAACCTCACGCCGTCTCGGGTAAATGCCGGGGTGCATGGAGACATTTAGTAACCAACGTAACTTGATTCTAAACTAGGTGGTAGAAATTTGATGACACACATTTGTTACAAAATTCGGCCGGGTGGGTATCACCGTGCACGATTGCGAAAAACCCTCCATAGTAATCCAATTTCGGTTTGATTGAGTTCAGGGGTCAGCAAGTGCATAGCCGGGCAGGGGGGTTGTGGTCGCAGCATCGCGTGACACCTACCGGTCCCACTAGTGCTGCGACGACAATCCTCTTTTGATGAGGCCGTCAAGCTGAGTGCCACCATTGTTAACATGGTACGTTTATGTAATGGTGACCCTCTTTCCTGAGACTTTACCTTCAGCTTACCATCAGGCGAGCTGAAGTCAAATTGACATGTCCTAAATATAAAAAAAAATCGGTGCTCTAGTTATTTAGGTATGTGAGTTCTTGAAATTTATTATTCTGATTATTCTGAACGAAAAAGAAGGTAAAGTTTAAGCCGGTTCTACATTAAGTACTCTGCATACTGAATACATATTACAATAAATTAAAAAGGTTACTTGCTAAAAATTTTGGAAGTACGTCAAAACTTCTTAAAGTATTAGCTTAGTTGGTATAGCTTAAGGATATTGTGTATACTTAGGTTAATCTTATAACCCCTATTATGAGCAGTGACCCAAAAAATTCCGGGCATAACACTCCGAGAACCTTGGTGAAAGTTGAACTGTCTTAAAATCCACAACGAATTTAATCGTAAGTAAATTGACAAAGTTCGAAATATACCTAATAAATTCACTTCAGGTTAAGTTATAGGGGTCTATGCAACCCTTTATATATACAATGATATATATAATTGAATCTCTTTCTTGTCTGCCTTCGTTAGATTATAATCAATTTTAACGAATGAGTACAGTGCAGAGGATGGTAGGACTGGGGTCGTTGGAGCGTGCCAATTACAGCCTGTTGTCTACATAGCCGACAGTACTCTAGAGAGGCGCTTTGAACCCGTTAACGACAAGCATCGTATTGTACAGTATAATGGCAGGTAATAGCTCTTCCATTTAGTAGCCACTCCACGTATTTTTATAGCTGTCTGCGCAACCTATTTGTTCGAATCGTAAAGCGATGCATAATAAACCAAATGGGTTTTTGTTACCTTTGAACTTTACTGATTTTATGTCAGGTTTATTGATTACAGTTTATTCGCTATTCTGGCTTTTAACACCATTTGTCACGTACTGCTCCTGTCATTTTGCATAAATGTTTCTAAGTACCGCTTTTATTACATCATTACCAGTAAAGATATTCAATTAAACGCAAGAAAGTATTACCTAAATACTTTCTTGCGTTTAATTGAATATCTTAGGTATTTTCACTTCACGTCAGGGTAAGCTAAAGGTGAAGTCTCAGGACTGAATGAACACCAATAATGCTACAATGGTAGCCTTCAGCTTGACTGCCTCAACAAATGCTTTTCAACACAAGTTCAGAGGTTCCGGCATTGTAGAAAGAAGGCAACACGTATGTTGGTACAGCATTTCAAGTCTTTATGGTGCAGCAAAGAAAAGAGACGCCGAATCGCTTGGTCCTGGATGGAATTGTTTGCACCGCATGAGAGTGACACTTGGATTTCACTAACCCTGAAAAGTACAATACTTCTGTCACATGACATATAATGCTTTATCATAATTTAATAATATAAAGTCACTTATATGTAAAATAGATTTCCTTCACTAATTGGTTTAATCCCTAATGAACTTTTATTGTTTGAAAGGCATTATATTGAAATAACGACCTTATATGATTTTATTATAAAGAGAGTTTGAAACATGATTTTCTCGGAAGTTTACGCGAATGTCACACATTGGAATAAAACTATTTTTAACGGATTATATCGCGATTTATTTGATGTTATTTTATATTTTACATTGATCCCGACGTTTCGGTTACTTTTCAGCAGCCATGGTCACGGGGGTATCAATGTAAAATATAAAATAACATCAAATAAATGGCGATATCATCCGTTAAAACTTGTTTTATTTCAAGAGTTTGAAACAGTTAAAAGCTTCGAGGTAAGTGAAATTTCTGCAACATCATGATTAAGGCTATCAGTGTAAGGAATCTGTTTAAGCTTCAAATATCACGACGACGCGCCGCCCATCTTACTCTCTCACTTATTTGAATTCTGAACGTACGCCACCGAGATTTTCCGTCGCGGTCGTGATCGTTCAATAACAAACACGCCGCTGTACTATGAATAATAATGATTCCTTTTATTATCCTAATTGAGATTTAAACCTGCCTGCACTTAAATCGATAGAAAGCCGGTTATCCATATATAAAAAATGAGGTGTTTATACCGTTAGCGAAACAATATTGAAAGTAAAACTGCTGTTAAAAAGCGTGGCCGGTGCCAGAGTGACACAAGTGGAAAAAACGCTTGAATAACTCTCACATCCTCAGCAGTCTTCATGATTATGATAAAGCAGATAAGAGTGTCGCATGTCGTGTGTGAGAAAGAGTTTCCTTCGCTGGTATGCTAAATGTGGCCAAATGTCTGGACACCATGCCACCATGCCGCTTCCACCGGGTACTGGTAGATAATGTTTATCAGTGATCTCATGACCAGGGAAGCCGAAGTTCGTATGCAGCGAAGGAGAATGGGTAGGAAAATCACCCCGAGGTTCAAAGTGGAAGCTTTGCACGCAACTGAAATGAAGAAACGAAAATATTTTGTCATTTGATGTTATTCTGTACATACAAATCATTCTCACGTACACTGGTTTGGTGTTAAGTATCTCCCAAGGAATTTCATAAAGCGGTAATTAACTTTGTCTGTTAAAAGTTAATTGAATACTTCCCCTACGCTTAGATTTTTGTTAATGTACAAAGATAATTCATCTTGATGGTAAATTAAATACTGGAAATAACTACAACTATAAAATAAATAATGTATAAAGAAAGCTTCATACATTATTTATTTTATTTGTACTTCACTATGCTTCTAAAGATCAACTGTATTCTTTTAGGCATGTATCTTTTACCTATTGATTTACATCGTAATACTTATAAAAACATACTCTTTGAAATCAACTGATGAACTGCAATTTGAACAACCGATTGAATTGACAGCTTAAGCAATTAACGAGGAGATGATTATGGAAACTTCAAATTGTAACACGATAATCATTTTAAATTTTAAAATTGAAATCGAGTATTACGTTATCAGCGCCATAATTTGATATAATATTCATAGAAGCAATTGTACCAAACGTCCTCAATTATACATTCACCTCGTAAAACGTATAAACATCTTAGGGTCTACATTTGCATGAAATTGTTTTAAATTTAAACCATAACTTATACAGTTGGTTACTCGTTTGTTAAAGAGCTCGTTAATACGTCGACGTATCGATGCGCCAGAAATAGGTGCAGTGGTGCAACTCACTAATTAAAAAGCTTTACTGCCTGTTATGAGCTCATGAATAATTCCGGTGTTTTCGCATCTTTAATTCACAAAAGTGGTGAAATTTAGATTTAAAAACCGTCTTAACATCTGCAAGATCTTCACTAAATGATTTCGTTTTACCACTCTGCCTATTTGTTTAGTTTTAATCGTTAAGTATTCATGTTTTTATGTTGGTACCGCGTATTGATAGGACCAACATCAATCTTATTTTTTCTTTATGTACCCGCGCATTATTGTACGTGAACTATGACGCCGGTTCATCGCGAGTTGAGCGCAGAGTACAGCGTTGTTGTGATTTTATTTGTTGAATGTTGATTAATTGGTGAAAATTAATTATCGAGATAGTTATCTATTTGTTAAATAAAGTGAATACGCTCATCGCGTTCGTTGGACTTGGAACCTTGCTGCGGTTGAAAACACATTCTTTGGGAAGTATATCTCACATTTTATTTTACTGAATAATTAGTTTATTGTATATTCAATTACACGTACATACATTCATGTCACATATAGTTAGATACACTAAATAGGCATACTTTCCAATCTTTGCTACTTTCCCGGCTGAATCCCGGTCCATTGAAGGTCAGTGACCCATTTCTTAATATATTTTATGTATAGTTGATAATAAATAACGGATTGGTTTAATTTTGGTCTGTAATTTGAAACTTAACACGCGGTTAGAGTCCGCCATTTTGAGTGTTAATTTATAGGTATTATTTTGCCTTTTGGTGCAATTGAATTTGACTATTATCACCGTAAAACTTTGAATTGTTGTTTATTCATGTGTTTGATTGGACCCACCGGGAGGTCTGAATAGATATTCATCGGTGTTTACTTGCTATAAAAGTGAAAGTAATGTATAATTTGATTTGTTTGTATCCTAGCGTTTAAAATAGCTAATTTTATAGTTTTTCTCGGGATTTCCGGGTAATTTTGGTGGTCGATTCTGACCGAACTAACCGATTCACGGTAACGGGAATTCAACTTCCCGGGAATTTTTGATATTACTTTTGTTTGATTTGTTCTAAGTTCGGGACGGTTCCTCGAATGACTTTTGACCGTTTTGAGGGTTTGTCGGTTAACCGGTTTTAATAAAATTGCGGTATTTTTTGTTTTTTGAACCGTTTTATATTCGTACCGACTTTCTGTGTTTGATTAATGATTTTGTACCGTTTGTTGACTGCACAATGGTGTAGATCCGGATCATTAGACACTTTATTTTAGTTAGATAATAAGTTTTAGTTTTATTTGCGTTTCCACTCAGCTTTAGATCACGCTTCGGAACGAAGTAGTGATTGCGTGAAAGTGAGTGGTGGGGCTACGGCTTGAATACTACCTGCTCGTAGTCTCACTCCTCACCCTTGTCTCCGAGTTAAAGGAGACTGGTAGCAGAGCTGTTAATTGTTTTTTTTATTACTGCGCTTGCTCGGTTCACGCACTGAACACTATTAATGCAGTGACATGGGTTGGAACGTTTGCAGCACCACCTGTCATCATCCGAACGCTTATCTCGAGGCGCCTTACCGCCGCTATTGCGGCGAGCCCTGCAATTGCACCATACCTTTTTTTTTTTTTTCGTGCGGAAATCCCTTCGGATACCCCCTCGCCGGTCAGCGGGGGCGGTTATGTCGGGCTTGAACCGACTAAAATGAACGAAATATATCATTCATTCTTTTTAGAAAACTAATATAAAAAGATTCAAAACAGTAATGCCGATTCTGCTGCGCATCTCACTAAACTATCTCTAAAAAAACCGGCCAAGTGCGAGTCGGACTCGCACATGAAGGGTTCCATAGCAGCAAGTAAAATTTTTATATTTGTGTTGGTTGTAAATTACGGTTTACGATGTTATTAAAAAAAACCACTCTAGATCTCGTTCAAAATAATTTTCGGTGGAAGTTTTCATGATAATGTACTTACATAATATATATTTTTAGTTTATTTTAAAAGTTACAGGGGGGAGGGACACACATTTTGACACTTTGGAAGTTTCTCTCGCGCAAACTATGCAGTTTAGAAATAAATGACCTCAATATCATTTTTGAAGACCTATCCATAGATACCCTACACGTAAATCTATAAGAGTTCCGTTTTTAGGGTTCCGTTGCCAAATGGCAAAAAAAAGAACCCTTATAGATTCGTCATGTCTGTCTGTCTGTCCGTCCGTATGTCACAGCCACTTTTTTCCTAAACTATTAGATCTATGCTGTTGAAACTTGGTAAGTAGATGTATTCTGTGAACCGCATTAAGATTTTGATACAAAAATAGAAAAAAAACAATAAATTTTGGGGGTCCCCATACTTAGAACTGAAACTCAAAAATTTTTTTTTCATCAAACGTGTGTGGTATCTATGGATAGGTTTTCAAAAATGATATTGAGGTTTCTAATATCATTTTTTTCTAAACTGAATAGTTTGCGCGAGGGACACTTCCAAAGTGGTAAAATGTGGTAACCCTAAAACCTTGTAACCTTGTAACTATAAAACTAAAAAATATATATGATGTACATTACCATGTAAACTTCCAACGATAATTGGTTTGAACGAGATCTAGTAAGTAGTTTTTTTTAATACGTCATAAATCGTAAACTGCAATTTACCTTTCATTCAATCAACTCAAATATAATTTTTTTCAAAAAAACATTATTATGTTACTTGCTGCTACGGAACCCTTCATGGGCGAGTCCGACTCGCACTTGACCGCTTTTTTGCTATTTGGCTACGAAACCCTAAAAACTGCTTTTGTTTTAATTTGGAATCTTTAATCTATTTGACATCGAATGAAATTCGAACTTTAAATACATTCCACTTAGTCATTACGTTGGGAAGAACAGGTTACAAATGCAAATGAACCTAGAAAGCAAAATTTTGGATATTACGTTTGGAGCTAGAAAAGCTTAACTTCAAATTGTCGACCAAAATTTCCTTGTGCATTTTCCGCCATCTTGAAATATTTATATACGAAAAATTTTATGCAATACTTCATTGTTACTTTTTCACAATCTACAATTAGGTCCTTTACGTTTTTCACGTATCATCGTTATTAAGCAATTCCTCATCGCTTTAATTGGCAGGAGACATTGATTAATATTTTGCGATTCCTCCGCTTCGCAAAATCAATGACGGCAAATAACTTAATATTTCTTTTCTCCCATCATGCGAAAGCGTAGTCCGCCTAAATGTTTCTCAGACATATCTGGGTATATGGCTCGGAATTTACAATGGGGTTAGCGACATTTACAATATACCCGAACCCGCTCCACCTGAACTTTTAAAACTCATTTCATGCAAATTTAAAGGGAAGTGTGGGAAAGGGTGCTTGTGGGGAAAGCAGGAATTAGTTGCTCCGTTATTGGGTGCAGGAAAGCAGGAATTAGTTGCTCCGTTTACCTGCATTGTAGTGGATAAACATGTAACAACGTCCACAGAACCGATATTCTAATTAACGACGACCAAAATGATCTACATCATTACCTGCGTTTCAAGAGTTTTCACTACTCGAAGAGTATACGGCCGAGACATTTTTGCAGTCAGGACCATCAAAAAGACAAAAAATCTTAAATTTCACTTTCTCGGTTCATTTGCATTTTCAAATGTATATAATGACTGGACTAACTGCCTTGTATTTGTTTCTTCTAGCAAATCTTACAGCGATAGAGGAGAATAAAATGAAAATAGAGGGCAGAGCCAAGTGTACAACAAAGCGGTGGTGACCAAGTAAGAAAGAGAGTGAAATTTAATAAGAAACACATTAAAGATAGTAAATTAGGTGGTAATCCTCCTAACTTCATAAATAAATTTATATAAACAAGAGGGTATTTTAGTTCCCGTACAGCTGAAGCGATCATGCGAGTTACACTGAGGCTTGCGAGGTTTGCTTAGCTTATTACTGAATATTCATCAATCCACAAGTGTGTAAGCCTTAATTATCCTACGTAGATTACAAACGTATATCTTGTACTCAGTATAGTTCACCGCACCATGCTTTCATCGGAATAAGTGTGAATAACAATATTCTCGGGCATTCTACACAGCGCTATTTAGACCCAAAGTAAGCATAACTTAGCTAGATCGTATTGTGGGTTCTAGAAAGCGGTTAAACATTATTGTGTCACTCATACCTTCCAGGTGATTTAATAAGAACTATTGTGATACCAGTAATTAAGAACAAGACAGGTGATGCTACTGACAAGTTTAATTATCGACCCATCTCACTGGCTTCCACACACACTTAACACAGTCCTAAGTATATTGTTACTAACAAAATATGAATCATTGTGTTCGAAATAAAAGATATTTTATTTAGTTATTTATTAGATGCATTTTTTCAACATACATAGAATCACCCAGACCAATGCAAATATACAAATATTCATGCATGTTCACGATAAACTCAAACACTACTGCACTGATTTTCATGCTGTTTTCAGCAATGGATAAAATGGTTCTCGAGGTACATGGCCTAAAATATGATGAAATTTGTTGGCGGTGTCGGAAAAACATAAGCTGTTTGGGAGCTTTCAACGAAAACGCTGCCTAAACCCTTTGTGGTATATCAAAATTATGTAAGGTGGAATTGTGTATCTTACATAGGTTGTAGTGGCGGAATAGGGTCCCATGGGTGGTGGGAACGGGATCAGAATTCATCGTGGATGAAACCGCGGGCAACCAGCTAGTTCATGCATAATAATATTTGCACTGAGGGGTAATAAATAGTACCTGCAACCTCTGACTTAGCAGTCGAATGCTCTACCGCTACGCTACAGAGGTCGTCAAAACCAACCTTTGCAAAGATGGGTACAAGTATCACGCACTTACTTTGAGAGACACGCAAGAAGGGTAACGTTCAGGTGCATTTCACATATGGGCCAATTTACTCACCTGCAGACCTGATACGACGTGAGGTTTTAGTCAGTTTATTAATATGTTCAATGGGTAAATGAGTCCCCCATCAAGATTTTGTAGCGAGAAGCCTAGGGTCCCCTCTTCTATTTTCCTTTTTCATAGTTTGGCCCATATTAGCTTTTACGGAAGCGACTTTGTGAAGAAATATTACAATATTATAAGCTATATTCCTTTTATCTAAAGTGCTACTAGAAGATTTTCTATGTAAATACAGATGCGTCATTGTATGTGTTGATTCTGCAACACCATCTCAAGTTAACCTTCGTAGTTTTCTGTATGTTGACGCGAAATACTGAATATGCTATGCTATGCCAAAAATACCGAAGGTCTTCGAATACCCTCGCCTCAATAACATTTTTATACGATTTTATATTTCCATACGAGCACATCATTAGAGTACTTTGTAGGAAGGGTACTTTGTATAAACGTCTACAAAGCATCTGTCTCTTTCATCTTGGTACGAATTGCTACAGCGTAGCTTCAAGTTGTCAAAATATAATCCATATTCTGGGGTACAACTATGAAACAATAATAATACAAAAAGCTGAAGAGCTTATAGTTGACTTTGAGTTTCGGTAAGATTTTGAGATATTGCTTTGGTTTTATAAAACCTATTGGTATATATAAATTCCTGTTGGTATTTACATGTATGTAATTAATATCGTTTTCGGTCTTATGAGGCACAATGTACTAGAATCAAATTTCACACTGACAGAGCTTTCAAATTTTATTCAAAAACTTTATTTCGTTAAGTAGTATAAATATAGCCACCCTAACGTTTCATTATCCTGAAAGAAAAATATACATGTCAAGCATGTTTAGTTCCCATTTCTTACAATTTACAAAGATTGTGCTGCTTATGAATATAGATAATTTAGTAGCGTTGCAAAAACAGAGCAGGAAACTTCGGTAAGATATCATCGAGGTAATCTGTTTAGGTGCTGAAGCAGACCTAGTTAGTGTAGCGTCCTATAATTACTAGACCGATGTACGTAAAGAGCGCATCGTACTTTTGAGTGACATATTCATTAAGTCTATCCCGCCCGCCACCTTTCATCTCAACGGCACACATTACAAAGCACCCACTATTAAGGATAAAACAGGGAAAATCCCCATTACAATATTTGGGTCAGAACTTGTACAGAAGGGAAACAAGAATCGACCATTAAATTTATGTCAGCCTGTCTTTCATTTCTGACATAAAAATACAATGGCAATTTTGCTGCTCTGAAATCATTGTTCAAAGTTCTGTAGTTAACTTTTTTCAGTTTTAGAAGTAAGCTGTATACAAATATAGTTTTGTTCCTTATAGAGTACTTTTATACGCGAGTATACTGAAATGGAGGACAATCTCCGATTGTCAGCGAGAATTCATAACTTGTACCCACCTGTTATTTCCCGTAGTAGACACATGTTAAGTACTACGCTGCACACTACATATAGAAAATAATGTATGTACATATATGAATGCCTTTGAAGCTTTTCAAGATGTTTCATTTACTAATAATAGTGATATAAAAATTACAAAATGAATTCTTATGACTTTATTTTTAGACAACACGCACTAGAACATAATATAACAAGTTGAATTCCTGAGACGAGCTCAGCCGAATACAAGAGATTTTCGATTTTGCGTTTTTTTTTTTTTGCGATTTTTGCGATTTTTTCTTTATCTTGCAATGGTTCACCCCAGCACGAATCTATTACCAAAAACAGCAACTCGATAGCACTCATCTCCTTCATACCGTGACAGAAATTGGAACGACGACATCGACGACAACTCGATAGCAATAGGGCTTTTCTAAAGAAAATCCCTAAAAATAAAAGAGTACGTTGTTATTTTTGGTGTGCACTAACTATTTTCCGTCTCATACTTTTGACCTCTGTTTTATTCGCTTCCACGCTGACCTTTTTTAATCAATAAAAACAGGTATACCAATATAGTTCATTTTCATAAAAACACAGTCTAGGACTATCATTAGTAGAATAATAAAATAGGGGATGAGGAGGCAGACGGTGCAGCAGGAATGGGACCAGTGGAGTATTGGTGGAGTCGAGTTTGGTCATGGTGTGGGTCAACCTGCAGGACAGGGAGACTCGTAAAAACGGTGGTGCCTCTGGCCGCCCGTGCCATAGTACAGGGGCCCGACTAGGACTAACCACCCCGGAAGGCTGCCCCACCAGGTCGCGCATAATCTCGATGTGGCTCGTCGTGCCGGTTGGTGACCGGACGGTGGACCCGGCGTCCACATTCGGGAGGGTACGGGGGCCCTTCCGTTCGGCGGGTTGGCTACCACCATGCCGCATATTCACCGACGAAACCAAACCCTGCGCCTTGTCACACACTGCTGCGGCGTCTGTCGCCTTTTTTTCATGCCTTCCCTTCTTATCACACTATGGCAGCGCAAAGTATAAGTACAAGATCTACAGCGGCATAGCCCTCTCCCACCAACTCAACAACATTTGAGGTTGAGTTCACGAACATTCGTGGACTCCATTCAAACCTCACAGCTGTACACCATCACCTAGAAGCGGTATGGCCAGCTTTGCTTTTCCTGACGGAGACACAAATACGCCGCCCTGATGACACGTCTTACTTGCTCTACCCCGGCTATGTGATAGAGGAAAACTTCCTGGGAAAAGTCGGGGTGTGTGTGTTTGTCAGGTCGGATGTTTGCTGTCGCCGCTTGCGCTGCCTGGAGGACCCATCCTTTTCTATTCTCTCGCTATACGTGGACCATGGCTCGTCTAGCCAGGTCTACGTGTGCGTATACCGCTCTCTTAAAGGAGGAGATACGAAGACGACTCTACTCTTTGACCACCTGAGTCAGGCGGCAGACGTTGCGCAGGAGCGGTTTCCGTCCGCACAATTGGTATTTTTGGGAGATTTTAATGCCTACCACGAGGATTGGCTGGGATCTCTCAGAACTGACCATGCGGGTCGGACCGCCCACGCATTCGCTCTCACGCATGACTTGACACAACTGGTATTCCAGACCACTCGGATACCAGACATAGCAAGTCACGCGCCCTCTTTGCTAGACCTTCTGCTGACGACCCACCCAGCTCAGTACAGTGTTTCGGTGCGAGCCCCATTGGGTTCCTCCGACCACTGTCTGGTCTGTGCCAACGTGCCAGTCGCTGTTCCTCCGCAACCTGTGGAGGTAAAGCGGCGATTACGGTACTATTCGTTAGCAGGTTGGGACGGACTACGTGACTACTTCGCATCCGTTTCATGGACTCAGCGCTGCTTTGTAGGTAGGGATGACCCACCGGATTGCGCCTCTGCCGTCACTGGTGAAATCAGTTTGGGTATGGAGTATTATATACCATACACTGAAGTCACCAGTGCCCGCCGAGCTCGCCCCTGGTTTGGGCGTGAGTGCGGTAGCGCTGTTCAACAAAAACAGTCGGCGTTCTGCGCCTGGGTCAGGGCACGCGCAGTGCGCGATCCAAATGTGGATCGCCTCAAGGCGGCGTATAACAGAGCCACAAAGGACTGCAAGAGGGCCATTCATTAGAGCGAATGCTCAGCGCATAGCACGGCTTGGTCAACAACTCATGTCGCATCCCGCAGGCAGCCGCGGCTAATTAACGTGTCGATGACTGTGGATTCCAACCACCAACGCTACCCAGTGGCGACCACTCAATGCCTGATATACGTATCAGGCAAAGCGACGTTCGAACAACCCTACAGTCACTCGACGTCCGGAAAGCCAGTGGACCTGACGGTATTCCTGCGTTGGTCCTGAAAAAATGTGCAGCGGAGTTGTCTCCAACACTAACGTGGCTATACCGCCTGTCCTATTCCTCAGGAAAAGTCCCGCGGGTTTGGAAGGAGGCGAACATACAACTGGTCCCAAAAAAGGGGGACCGGTCGGACTCGGGCAACTATCGACCCATAGCTATTACCTCAGTCCTCTGTAAAGTGTTTGAGCATATCATAAACACACAGCTTATGCGTTACCTGGAAGATCACTCTTTAATTAATAACCGGCAATATGGCTTTAGACCGAAGCGGTCAACGGGTGATCTTCTGGCGTACGTCACACATCTCTGGGGTGTAGCTATGGACAGGCATGGCGAGTCATTGGCTATTAGTCTTGATATCGCCAAAGCCTTCGATAGAGTCTGGTACTTCTTTGGAAGAGAGGCTCACTTCTTTCCAAGCTTCCGGCCTACGGTCTGCCTTCTCGATTGTGCAATTGGGTAGTCAGCTTCCTGCATGAGCGCAGCATCCGAGGTCTCTCTGACGGCCGGGCTTCAGAGTTCATGCAGGTTAATGCTGGCGTGCCTCAGGGGTCCATCCTATCACCAACTCTCTTTCTTCTGCATATCAATGATATGCTGTCTACTGGCAGCATTCATTGCCATGCAGATGATAGCACTCTGCATGGGGGATACTACAGACACCCTGCGGCCAAGCGGACCGACATTGAAGAAAACAGACGACAACTTGTCACTGAGCTTGACCGGGTCCTGACCCGCATTTCCCAATGGGGATCTGAGAACTTGGTTGAGTTCAATGCCAAGAAAACACAAGCATTCGCGTTTACAGCTAAGGTTTCCTCCTTCCTTCCTCTCCCAACTCTTGAGAACACACCGTTACCACTACAGGACCACATTAACATGCTCGGAATGGACTTTCGCTGCAAACTAAATAATAAAAACTACACCGAGAGTGTCATCAAAACAGCTTCACAAAAACTCAAGTTCTGAACAGGGTGAGACGGTTTTTCACACCGGAGTAGCGGTGTCTTTTGTACAAGACACAAATTCGCCACTGCGTGGAATACTGCTCTCATCTCTGGGGTGGCTCCGCACAGTACTTATTAGATGCTCTCGACAGATTGCAGCGGCGTGCCATCCGTATCATTGGGAGTCCTGAGATTACTAATAGCTTAGAACCTCTGCAGCTGCGTAGAGACATTGCCTCTCTGGCTGTATTTTACCGCCTCTACCACGGCAAGTGTTCTGAGGAGCTCTTTCATGTAATCCCAAATACCTTCTCCATTTCGATCCAGAACAACACGTGCTGGACTGCAATGCTATCCGCACACGGTGGAATCCATACAGTCCCGAATTCAGCAGTTCGGTGCTTCCTTTCTTTATCGCACAAAAACGAGCTGGAATGTTCTACCTGCGCACGTGTTTCCTTCTTCTTACAATCCCGGGTTCTTCAAGCGGGGCGTGAAAAAGCATCTTTTGTGGCCGTCAAGGGAGGGGCTACCATTTTAGGATCGTCAGCATCAGGGATGGTGGCCCATATCTTCTGGACTTCACCCTAGCTTCTCACTATCCAGCGGGCAGTCAATTGACGGAACGAATATATAAAAAAAAGACTAGTATCTATTTGATACACTATTGCTTTTTCAAACATAGGTAAGTTATATCCCAGATACCAATTTCATAAAAAAATCGGCGATTGGCATAACATATCCCTAAGTGCATGTAAATGTAGCATTTTCATATAGTACAAATGGGTTAAAGAATGGATTTGACAGTTACATATGAGTTGTGGAGTGGAAGCAAAGCTGGCGGCGAACTAGTGAAACACGTATATTTATTATTCACGCCTCCAAATTGTACGGCTAAGCGAATTTATGAAAGGACCCTAAGGGTTTAGAGAGTCTTAAACTGTTTGACTACGCACAGAATCGCGGTCGAACGGTTAAATGATACTTATCCATATTTGAGACCCTCGGAACTCTTTCATTTGCGGTACTTTGATGAGCAAAGAAGCGTAACGTATTTTAGGCTTAATTCAAAGCTAGAATAAATTAGAGTTACGCCTCGGTCTTGACATACCAGTATGAATTAATTAAAGCGTTGCGTTATTCATTTGTGTCACATATTTGGCAAATTTCATCATTTTGATGAGATGAAATATCTCGAACATAAGTTACATGTGCTACAGTGTTAGAAAATATTAATACGTATAAAAGAATAAAACGTATTTTAACTAATGGTGAGCTTTATTGATACGTATGTATAAATTAGACAACAATAATTGTAATTTTGTAAACAGGTGTTTAAATAGTTAAAATTATTGTTCTCCAAATATAGTAAATATACTATCCGCGTAGATATCCAAGGTATATAAGTTTATTTTTACTAGTCCTGTGCTGTAGGTCCGTACATAATAATGGGAACAAAACGAATGGGAATCAATTCTCACTATTTCTGTGTACAGAAAGAATTGTGACACAGAACTACTGGGAATATATTTATTTATTTATTAAACTTTATGCTCAAGTACATAGGCGGACTTAATGCCACAGGGTCAACCAAAGGTGGTGCAGAGAGAAACTTAGTAGTTGCATCATTGAGAGCAACAATTATTAATTAAATACAACTATAAATATAATACTGTATAGTAGTTGAGTTCAACGCCAAGTAATCAGTCTTCGCCACATTAAACTTTAGACGGCATTCATAGATAGTTTCATGGTGTAGGAGATTACTTTTATACCGCGGTAGTTGCTACACTCCTGCACCGACCCCTTGCCTTTGAAGACTGCAGTAATGATACTCAGCCTCCATTGGCTTAGGATCTTTCCGGTGAAGGGTACACGGTTGAAGAGGTTTCCAAGAATGCCCACACCATGGGTACCCATCGCCTTCCAAGTCTCGATGGGGACTCCATCAGCTTCGACAGCTTACCGAAACGGAAATTGATCTCAGTAGTACGCCCTCGTGTCTGTAGGTGACAAGATGTTCGGGTTTATTTTTGAAAAACGTGTTCACGATAGCTATGGCGGCAGCCGCACACTTTCTGAGGATTTACTCACCCTCCGAGTTCACTCCACTAATCTGACTGTACAAATAAATGTAGAACTATGATATGAAATAGATAGAAATTTTCACTGGTGGTAGAAATTTGATGACACAAATTTGTCACAAAATTCGGCCGGGTAGGTACCACCGTGCACGATTGCGAAAAACCCTCCATAGTAATCCAATTTCGGTTTGATTGCGTTCAGGGGTCAGCAAGTGCATAGCCGGGCAGGGGGATTGTGGTCGCAGCACTAGTGGGACCGGTGGGTGTCACGCGGTGCTGCGACGACAATCCTCTTCTGATGAGGCCGTCAAGCTGAGTGCCACCATTGTTAACATAGTACGTGTTTGTAATGGTGACCCTCTTTCCTGAGACTTTACCTTCAGCTTACCATCAGGCGAGGTGAAGTCAAATTGACGTGTCCTAAATATAAAAAAAAAAAAAAAAAAAAGAAGCAATAATCTTGATGTTCATAAGTGTTACTAATATATCCTGTAACCTACCTAGAAAGGTATTTGATTTGTGTTATATATGTAAAACTATATATATATATATATGTACAGAAAGTTTTTTTCACCTGCAGTAAAAAGTCTCACGCATAGTGACTGATAATAATAAAGAAAGATAAATAATGAGTGAACATTAATTTCACACTGTGATAAAAGTTATAAATTGCCATTCGCCCGCGGTCATTCGTAAATGTCTAACAATTTAGCGTCATTTCACGAAAAGTTTCCATGAAATATTTACGACACATTTGTGAATTCCATATATTAATCTTTTTAGCTGTAACGCTTGACAACCGGTTACAAAGTGATGCATACCCGCGTACTCGTTTATACGTGGACGGTATATCTCTTTAGTAAAATGTACGTATACAGTAAAATCATCCTATTGGTGATAATATATGATGAATTTTCGAAGAAAATAAAATGATGAAACGCAACAATCGGCGTTGACGTATGTAAGCATTAGCAGCCACGGTATATAAGCTGTTCCAGCGCTAATGTATGGAATGTTCGCACATATTTTGTATAACCTTCGTCAAAATAACAATACATCATCTAATGAAGTGGGCTCGTTAAGACTCGTCACCTGTAAACATTCTACATTTACTTTGCTGTGTAATGTTATAAATATTTAACCATTTAACAAGTAGACTTGTATCTGTAAAAAACTTTAAATATAACAAAACATGAGCTGGGTAGCTGGTGTTTTGGTACATTTAATGGTTAATGGTATAATTTTAATATGCCTAGGTCTATGTTACAGTAACCTGTGCAAGCGTATTTATTCATTATAAATTGTTAAGGTATTAATAGACAGCCATCAATCATACTATATTTTAGTCGAAGCATCAATATTATCTAGCAAAGGCGAGTGTATTTTTCATACAATTCTAAGATTGTATAAATAGTTCAAACGTGCCTATTTCATTACGAACTATCACGATGGGATTATGATTAAATTAACTAGCAAAAGATTCACAGTCACCGTCGTTTCTAATTCTGCAGTTCTGATTAGATTAAACTAGACAGGGTAGATTAGAATAATATTTATGCAATTTTATTTAAACATCATTTAATGTCAGCTTTACTTAATCTTAGTTTACAAAACGTTCGTGCAGTCAAACATAACAAAAAGTTAAAGTAACCTTTAAAAGAAAGTTTCTAAGTTACTATAGAATATAATTTATAACCAAGTTGAAATCGTAAGGTCGCCAAGAGTTCAGTATCCGTCTATTTCTAAATGTAAAACAACAGGTCTCAATAATTTGGTACTAGAGATAACATTCAGTTTCCATAGACTTTCACAGATCCATGTCATAGATGACCTTAGATTTTGATGGTGGACTCCTAGTCGCTTTTAGTATCTGCATCTGAGCAATATATAGAATATGCAGATATATCTGCTACTAATTTGAAAATTCTTTTTGAAACTATTGTATACAAATAGGTATAACATTATACACAGCAAAACTATCTGTTATGTAGGATCCAATAATAAAAAGTATGTGTTCAGTGCAATATGGTATAACGATGTACGTACACCGTACACCCAATGATCACCGACGAGAAACGTTATAGGTAACCTTTTTTAAGAAATTAATTTTATTGTCATCACCGCCATACCTGAACTGACAAATTCAAAATCTGATTCCAGAAAGCATGACTGGAAAATGAATCCGTACACCAAATTTAACAGAAAATCATTATTGGATTATTTTTTTATACGTTTCTTCTCAATGTGTGATAGGTTTCAAGGCTTCCCCTTTTTCTTTTGAGAGCACTCTACTTATACACGTTATCTGCTGCCAAAGGAACTCGTATTGTTCCCACAAAGAGAATGCACGAAGGACACTTATAAGGTTAAGTTGCAGAGTTAGTTTGGTAATAGAGATACTATAACTGGATTAAGCGAAAACGCGCACAGATTTAACATTCTCTTGCATGTGACCGAATCTGTGGGTTAATTATTAATGTGAGCCGATCTAATACTACAACAACATTATGGCGAAACTTGTTAACTAACTATTCGGCTGCAGAATGAATTTTGTTGTTTAAAGTTTCTAATTGGTATCTTAATTACATAATCTGTCTTAAGATAAAGTTTGTGTACATTGAGCGGACCATCGTTGGAGTAGTGGCCTTTAGAAGCTTAAGCAAGACCTGAACGGATAGATCTAAGTTTTGAATAATTTATGACTTGTTTTGTACAGTTTAGTTGTCCACTATATACCTACTATTTTGGCACTATTTTCAATTGCTAGTTCTAATTCGGTAGTTTAAGGGAGATTGTAGTACAATATAAATACTTGGTTGGTAAATGCGTTCTAATAGCAAAATTTAAATTATAAGTAAATAGCAAAAAAGTTTGTTGCAAAATCTGTAGAGCTTTTTACACGTTCAAGGTATTTATGAGTAATATTCGTGTAAAGTTTCGATAGTATTATATTTAAATTCTGTTTAATATATGGAAACTAACTGAAGAAAATGTGCTATTAATTAGGTAGGTAGTCTTATTATATGTAAGGGTAAATGTAAAGTATAAGCACATAGAACAACGTGAGTAAGTTCAGCTTACATAAATGAATTGTAAGTCCATGCATTCAACTTCAACCCCTGCTGCGTAACAGTACTACACTCTTACTATAAAACCGCTATGGCTTGGAATAATTCTATTATTCACTTTGATATCAGCTGAGGTCGGTGCCTTATAAGTAGTGAATACAAATTTATTTATTTATTTATTGAACTTTATGCACAAGTACATAGGCGGACTTAATGCCACCATAATATACCCATCCAGATTTTAATTTATATGTCGTGTCTTTTAGCAAAACAATATTTACTTAAGAAAAAAAAAATACAAAGGCCAGTGGAGTTATGTATTTTTTACAAATGAGTCATAAGAATCATTTTCTTACTTAATATCGATGTGAAATTATAACCGTTCCCTGTATCTTTTACAGTATCCGAAAGTTACTCATAAACACTACTATTCAAAAAGTTAGTAACACGAACCTCGCAGTCGTTATTATTAACGTGCACAAAAATACCGCATCTGAAAAAGGTAATAAATGCATTATCTTGAATATTTTAACGCAATCCGCTATCTTCATTATATGACTTGACCATATTTCAAGTCCTATTAAAACTGCATCAAAGATAAGCAAAAAATATAAAATATCAGATTACAACAACTTCGAAATCAATGCAGGAATAACACGTGCTAAAGCCAAATATGTCAGGTTTATTACAAAACACATGTAAAATGCATTGTCCACTATATCGGGATCATAAAGTAATAGTAGGACTAGCACGGGCTTTGCACCATTAATATACCTTTTTTTTCGTGCTGAAACCCCCTCTGATACCGCTCCGCCGGCCGTGTATTACTTTTTAGAAGTCATAACTAGTAGTTAGCAATAATACTGCCGAGTTCCCTGAAACTTTGTAACTCATACCTACTACACTAGTGCAACTGCACCTCCTGAAAATGAGAATTGTTGCGAGTGTGGTGAATTGTATGTAATACCTAATTACTATTGTTATCTACCTACTATAACATGTATGCAGATGTGGGTATTTGAGTAATAAATCAGTCTTGGTCTAACTAGCCTTTCATTTACAACATGGTGACAGCGGTGTCGAATAATAATTAAATTCTCGCGATATTAGTTGACGTATGAGTGTTTAATAGAAGTATTATTTGGTTAAAAGTGATTACGGACGTTATACAAAATGGAACATGCACGGCCGCCATCGGAATTGTGTCTTGAAGGCGGGCCGGCAAACCGGGCTCAGGCATGGCGTCGGTGGTACAAACAATTTACAGTCTTTCTGAAAGCATCAGGTGTTTACAAGGAACCAGCGGAGGTTCAAGCCAGTTTATTGATAAATCTTATAGGTTCGGAGGGATACGATATTTATACCACATTTAAGTTTCAAAAAGAAAGTGATCGTGAGAATCTTGATACATTGGTGAGCAAATTTAATGAACATTTCGGTACCAAACAAAATATGACAATGGCTCGTTTTAAGTTCTTCACGAGAAATCAGGAAAACGGAGAATCTATAGATAAACTTTTGACTCAACAGTGTCAGTTCGAGCATTTGGAAGAAGGGCTCGTACGTGACCGTATAGTATGTGGCGTAGTCGAAGGGAAGCTACGCGACCGATTACTCAGAGCCGACGACCTTACAATCGAGCAAGCTGTTAAAATATGTCAGGCAAACGAAATGTCCACTGAGGAGAAGAGGCAAATAGAGCAGACCAAGGCGGAATGTAGCATGAGCACGTCGTCTGCAGCTGTAGACATAGTACACAGCAGTAGGGCAGGCAGAGTACCGCAGGCGGCGGTGCGAGCCGCGGTGGCTGGGGGCCGGCACGGGTCCGTCAGCAACAGCGATTTAGGAGCGCAGCACGGAGCGCTGGGGTCTGCGAGCCGGTGCAGGATGCAGCGGTGAAGGTCAAGCGTGCGTGTCGTGCTTGTATGCGAGTACAGTGTGATAATGACGATCGTTGTCCGGCTAGAAATGTACAGTGTTTTTGGTGCAAGGAGAGAGGTCATTTCAAAAATGCGTGTCCTAGATTAAAAAACAAAGTGTATCAAATAGATAGTGTCTATTGTGAACGGCCCCGATGGCAGTAAGGACTCTAAAAATGGTATGAGACTTTGTTTCTATCGCAAAATAGTTTGAAAGAAACTTTTAAATTAGATACAGGTTCTGATTTAAATGTTTTGTCTATGCAAAAATATTGTAAGTTAGGTCTAGATATATCTAAGTTAAATAATAATAACATCAGAGCTCAATCATTTTGTGGCAATTTTATTCCTATCGTTGGTTCATGTTTTATAGATTGGGTATATAAAAATGCTGCGTACACATTACGATTTGTTGTTGCTGAGAATGAATGTCAAAGTGTACTCGGCAAGTACGCATGTGAGGAATTAGGTTTGGTTAAACGCATATTTTCTATAAACATTGATGAGTACAGTGATCTTTTTCGCGGATTGGGTAAACTAGAAGGTAAATATAAGATAGTAACAATGCAGGGCGCGCAACTGTCAGTCTGCCCGGTACGTAAAATACCTATGGGTGTGCGAGATAAATTGCAGCATGAATTACGACGAATGGAAAATATGGGAGTCATTAGAAAGGTAACGCACCCTACACCGTGGGTAAATGCTATCGTACTAGCGGCTAAGAAAGATGGCAGTATCCGTGTGTGCCTAGATCCTCGCCCATTGAACAAGGTAGTGCGCCGCGCACACTACCCGTTACCAACGTTCACGGAGATTGCTACTAAGCTAGAAGAGGCACGATACTTTAGTAAATTAGATGCAAGGTCTGGATTTTGGATGGTCCAAATTGATGATGAGAGTGCAGATTTATGTACTTTTGGAACACCGTTCGGCAGATACCAGTTCTTGCGTCTCCCTTATGGAGTCAATTGCGCATCGGAGGTATTTCATGCCAAAGTACGGCAAATACTAGAAGGCCTGGATGGGGTTCACTCATTCATTGACGATATTATTGTGTGGGAATCTTCTATCACCCAACATAAGAGGTTAAAAGTTCTACTAGATAGGGCGCGACAGGCAGGTATTAAGTTCAATAAAGAGAAGTGTGAGTTTTGTGTTGAAAGTGTTAGTTACCTAGGCCACACCTTTAGCTCTCGGGGTATGCAAATAGATAAAAATAAATTAAAAGCTATTATTGACATGCCGAGTGCAAAGGATAGGGCGTCATTAGAACGCTTTTTAGGTATGGTAAATTACTTGTCAAAATTTATTCCACATTACTCAGAACAAACATCGCCGTTACGCACTCTTTTAAAAAAGAGTTCTATTTGGTGTTGGGATGAAATACACGAGGCGGCGATACAGCGGTTAAAACAGTCACTGTGCGTTGCGCCTGTGCTATCACTGTATTCGACACGTGAACCGGTTTTGTTATCAGTCGATGCGAGCGCTAGCGCACTCGGCGGTGTTTTACTGCAGGCTGGTCGGCCAGTTGAGTTTGCATCGTCAACACTAACAGAAACTCAATCTAGGTATGCGCAAATTGAGAAAGAGTTGCTCGCAATAGTGTTTGCATTAGAACGGTTTCATCAATACGTTTATGGTAGAAAGGA
The DNA here is from genome assembly GCA_946251805.1 of Cybosia mesomella. Taxonomy (NCBI): domain Eukaryota; kingdom Metazoa; phylum Arthropoda; class Insecta; order Lepidoptera; family Erebidae; genus Cybosia; species Cybosia mesomella. The sequence continues at coordinate 13,031,082 of OX276394.1, read as the reverse complement.
TGTTACTGTGGAGTCGGATCACAAGCCATTAGAGGCGCTGTTTAATAAGCCCTTAAATTCGGTTCCTGCGAGACTACAACGTATGATGTTGCGCATTCAGGGATACGATTTTAAAGTTGTTTATAAACCGGGTAAATATATGTATGTAGCGGATACATTATCAAGGGCCCCGTTACCGGATTTATTAGAAGAAAAAAATTGTGATGAAATAACGGAGCAATCATGTTTTCTATTAGAATGTGTTCGGTTTAGTGATAGCAAAATGGCTTTAATTAAAGAATATATCATGAAAGATGAAGAATGTCAATTAATGATTGAGTATATAAGGAATGGCTGGCCGAATAACAAATACTTTGTAGATGAAAGAGTGAGAGGACAGTGGTTGTACAGGGAGAAATTCGAATTAGTGAATGATGTCATTTTTAAAGATAATTTAGTGTACATTCCGATAGGTTTGAGATCTGAGATGATTAAACGAGTGCACGATGGGTATAAGGGAATAGATAGGTGCAAGCGGCATGCCCGCGAGGTGATGTTCTGGCCGGGTATGTCGAGGGATATTGAGCAAGCGGTACGCCGGTGCGCAACGTGTGTTGAGCGGATGGCACGGCCCACACGTGAACCACTCATCCCACATTCTATACCCAGTCTACCGTGGGTTAAGGTAGGCTCCGATATCTTTCAGTATAGTAACAAATATTTCTTGATTCTTGTTGATTACTTTTCGAATTACATTGAAGTATGTCCTTTAAAAACGATTACTAGTAAATCAGTTATTGTGGCAATGAAAGATCAATTTGCTAGACACGGAATTCCACAGGAATTGATAACGGACAATGGGCCAGCATTTGCGTCTAAAGAATTTAGAATATTTAGTAGTGAATGGAGTTTCCATCATATTACGACTTCTCCTAATTTTCCGCAGTCAAACGGGCGAAGTGAGAAAAGCGTTCATATTATAAAAAACATACTAATTAAATCGTTAGCGTCCGGATCAGACTTTTACTTAGGGTTGCTAAACTTTCGAGCGACGCCGAGAGACGGTATTAGTTCGCCATCTGAGTTGCTGATAGGACGCAGGCTAAATACTAGGCTCCCGTCTCATACTATTAAATTAGAACCTTGTCGTAATAACACCTCAGATTATGAGACAATGATTCGGAACCAGGCCCTCAATAAACATTATTATGATAAGCGAGCTCGAATGCTACCCGAGCTGGAAGCGGGCCAGCCGGTCGTCATGGTAGACCCGACTGGTAGGAAGCACGCGCAGGTACAGGGGAGAGCCCCACAACCGCGTTCATACTTCGTTTCAGATTCATCGGGAAAGTGGTATAGGTGAAATAGACGTCACTTAATAAAGGTTAAAACCGAGCAGGAAACGGTCATAGATGACCAGGTGCCAAGTGACGGTGACGAATGGTCTAACGCAGAGAATGATGATGATGAAATAGGGGCCAATGCAAGCGCGAGTGGGGATCATAAACACCCACCACGGGATCGCATACGCAGACTGGCGGGGGCAGAGGCTCGCGAAAAAATAGCCCAATTATTTAACAATAATAAATAAGTAGTTCAGGGTGTAAGTTCTGTTGTGAGTGCTATTGTATTTTATGATAATTGTTTAAAAGATAAGTATATAGGTATAGGCTTCATTAAAATCGCTATAAGTTGTATATGTATATTGTTAAATATATATCTAAATACTAGGCAGCAATATGTATTTCAAATTTATTCGTAAATAACGTGTATTTCAGTATTATAAGGTGATGGTACTTTTTGTTAATTAAGTCGACGTCAAAGCTACAAAAATATAAAGGGGAAGATGTGGTGAATTGTATGTAATACCTAATTACTATTGTTATCTACCTACTATAACATGTATGCAGATGTGGGTATTTGAGTAATAAATCAGTCTTGGTCTAACTAGCCTCAGCGAGGACCTAGTAAAACTCCGTATTTCAGTATTCGAAACTTACTATGTATCCACTATATTATCACTTTTGATTGCGATGTTGGAAAACTTTGCTGATTACGGACGATTTGTGATGAAGAAAAAGATGTTATCCTGGGCCGCGAAAGGATCTACCTCTTAGTTACCTTACCCAGGGGAAGAGATCGGATGGGCATTGTTCTTTCACCGGGAACCACGCAAAGTTACTTAAATTCATATCCCTCTGGTACCCCAGATGGCAGATGGCGGGTTGTTGTCTCTACCTACCGGTAGAGACAACAACCCGCCATCTGCTTCTGTCCTTAAACATTTCACGACCTTGCTCTATTGTCATTAAATTTTCTATGCAAGCCCGCTCATTCGAGTATTTTAACCTGTACTTTTTTATAGACTTACGTAATTTGATCCGTGTATGTTCTGTGAGGTCGCAGAAATCCACGCAGAAATTATATTTGAATAATGTTTATATGAATGACAAAAAATATTAATAAAAAAGTCAAAAAGCCCGACTGCCCTAAAAGGACCGAAACAAGTTTGATAGCAGGCGGGACCCATTCATTTTCTTTCGGTTTGTAATTTGCAAATGAGTCCCGCCTGCTATCAAACTTGTATCGGTCTTTTTAGGACCGTCGGGATTTTTGATTTTTATTAAAAATTTACGTACTGTAGCCTAGTGGTATGGGTAATGGACTGCTGAGACGAGGTCTCGGGTTCGATCCCAGGTCTTACCATGGCACACACCAATGACTTTTCGATGCTTTTCGAAGTTATGTGTGTATTTATTGCAGGCTTATAAGTGCCCGGTTAATGGCAATAGGCTCGCCACCTATTACATTGGGACCTAAACATAAACTGGCGAAATGTGGGTGCTAGCACCTCTGCCTACTCCTTCGGGGATATAGGCGTGAAAACATGTTATGTTATGTAAAAATTTTATTGCATACTTCTTAGTTATGATATAGGTATATATTTGTGAATTCACTCTTTAAAGTTCTTTATTTTGATACCCTACTCGCTAAGTTTGAGTGTTTTTTTTTAACAACATATATTTTAGCGGCAAACCCACCATTTAGTTTTTTAAAATTAGATATACCCAGTAGAACTCTCACAATAAATACCAATCTAATGACAACTCTCACGCTAAAAGCCATCGAGCCGTTCAGGCTACAGAGCGTATCAAACAATTATACATGCATACATACTTTCGAAAAACATAAACCTCCTTCTCGCGCAGTCGGGTAAAAAGTAATATGAAAATTTTAGTTTTACTTAACATATCCCATGCTAGAACTCCCACATATAGTAGACAGACTATTTATTTGGAACAAACACTACCTGTGTGCCAGTTAGACATGTTGCCATTCTTCTTGCATGGCGACAACGTGGCGACTGAGCCCATTATCATATACATTACAGCCTTACAGGTGGGCGCGGTTTTGTTCGATGACTTGCTCCGTTACTTATAAATAAGTTTAATTTAAAGGCTCATTATTATCTTTGTACTATTTGTTATCGAAATTAACCTTAGATTTAAAAAATCAAGACAGATAGAAATGTAATGTTTTTGACCTAAAAAGTGCAGGAATCGTTCTTATAACTTTAACGTAATGGTATAAGTATCTACCTACCTACATCACTTGGAACTAACCAGGCAATTCAAAGTATGTGAGTACAGCACATACTTAATACAGTGACCGTGTTTTTTCTCGTAAACATCATTATTTTATGCAAATCATGGAACGGTTAAAACCTTTATTGTGCGTTTTTCGAATACCTAGAAGTGGCGCTACAGTGTATACAGGAGACTTTCTTACCTCATTTTGTAATAATTGTAATAACTAAGATCCCTTTCGCTAGGTTCTGTATTTAAAATGTATTTAAGTAAGGTATAACAGTTTTTTTCCTAGACGGTTATAATTTTATTGTATAATATCGTGCTCTATTTTTTTTTATGGATGATACGTTAGACCTCTATCTCACCTGATCGTAAGTGACGATGTGGTCTACGATGGATGACGTTTGCCTAGAAGGAACCTATTCACTCGATACTTGAAGATTCCGAGGTTATAGCTTTCCGGAAACGCAGACTCAGGCAGGCAATTCCACTCCTTAGCAGTACGCATAATAAATGTGATGCCGAAACGTTTCGTGCTTATGAGCGGAATATCCACCGTGTAGCGGTGGCGCGTCGCTGTGCGTCTGGTCGTTCGTTGGTGGAAACGGCTTGGAGGTATCAAGTTGTGCAATTCCAGCGCACACTCTCCAAAATGCATCCGGTAAAAAACCGATAGGCCTGCAACTTTGCGTCGATGTTCAAGGCTCTGAAGCCTTTTCTCGACGAGTTCATCGTTATTGATGAGCCTCTTGGCCCGTCTCTCTATTGTCTCAAGCGCTTGCAGGTGGTATTTAGCTGAGCCATCACACAGGTACGAACAGTACTCCATACAGGATCGAACCTGCGCTTGGTACAAGTTGAGCAACTGTTCCGGTGTGAAGTACTGTCGCACCTTCGACAGAATACCCAGCTTTTTAGCAGCCACTTGATTTTTAGCCTCAATGTAAGACCCATAATTGAGGGTAGACGTCAGGGTAACGCCAAGAAGCTCGAGGCGGTCGGTTATCGGCACGGATGCATTTCGGAATGTGGGGTTTGGCTGAAATTGACTTCGCTTGGCAGAGAAGAGACACGCCTGGGTCTTGGTAGCGTTGAACTTGACCAAGTTAGCATCACACAATCGGAGACCGCCTTCAAGGACAAATTCAAACGCTCAACCATAGCCTCTCGGAGAGATCGGATCTGTCCCACGTTGGCTCGGGGATTGGACTCGTAACTCTCGACTACTGTGCTGTCGTCTGCGTACCCAAAAGTACCGGGCTTGAGCAGGTCGTTAATGTGCAGCAAGAATAATTTAGGCGAGAGTACCGACCCCTGAGGGACCCCAGCGTTGATCGCTAATCGGTCAGATGTGCAGCCGTCAACGACCACCCGAATAGACCGATTCCTCACGAAGTCAGTGATCCAGACACATATTGGCGACTAAGGTTACTGAAGTTCCATGGAGAGGAGAAATCGCATGAGTGACAGTTTTGATACCAGTGTTCATGCGTATATTTACAACCTTAGTTATTTAAAACTTGATCCATACGCATCTTACTTTTTTTCACTACAATAAACACACTCCTTACTAAGCGTTTACATGAAAAATCGAAGTAAATGTAAACTCTATTATTACTATTTATAACATAAATTAATGTGTGCTTTAACTATTGAATGTGTTGTATTTTCCTTTATTGACTGAAATCTGATTACAAAATTTCTGGCCATAGAATAGTACCAACTATATACTATTAGCCAACTGTATCTGATGTATACTTTTATTTTATTTATAAACTAGCTGATGCCCGCGGCTGCGCCTGCACGGAGGTCGGTTATCGATATTTTTGGTCATATCTTTGGTTCTACTTACCCAATTGCAATCAAACATATAGCATTTTAAGTCTGACCAAGACCTTTGCAATAGAAAAAAACCTCATCAAAATCCATTCAGTAGTTTTTGCGTCCTTCGTGATCAAACAGACAAGAATTCAAAAAAAAAATTGTATTCTTGTACTTTTTATAACGTCTCGGGACCTGCAATGTACAGACAGAATTAATTTACAACTTTATAATAGCAAATAGATAGATAGATAAGTTACTTAGCTTATCAAAGTGGAAGGTCGTGCCTTAAGAATCTTTTGATTGGTATCCGCACTTTTACAAGAAAATTGATTGAATTCAGGTTAGAACCTTAAAACATCCCGAAACCTGAGAAAAACATTTAACTTTCTGAAATCATATTTACCGGGTCACCGGGGAAGTCGTTGACATTGAAGATCTTCATTTACAGGATACGACTGAAAGCTCATATCGATTAGGTACCGTTTCGACAAGTAATGGAAAGGTTCAATAAATTCAAATTTATATTTTAGTACTTTCAAAGAGTTGGCACTCTCAAGCGGTTAAGTGAATTATTGATTAAGTGCCAGTCAACCAAGATATTGGACTTTCGGGATACCTTATACTAACGTTGGTTTATAAGTATAGTATTTTCTAATACGACGCGTGGTCACACAAAAACATTTTCGATGAATAATTTACATTTTAGGATTCAACACTGTGTAAACAATAAACAACACAAGTATAAAGAAGTATAACACAATTATGCATACCAGAAAATTCAATGCTTTTATCCACACGAATCAGTACTAATCAATACATTCGTTCGCAGCGTACACAGCTCATCTTTAAAGATTTATGCGACTGTAGTTTACTCGGAGCCCGGCATTTCTCATCATGCATAAAAAGAGAGAAGAATATTCTTCATTTCCTGTACTTATCGGCTTTTTTGTGATTCCCTCCTTAAAACGCGATGGCGTCTAATTTCGGTCGTTCATACGATTTGAGTTCATTTTGGAAGACTAGTTGGGAAGCTTAGGTATTATACCTACTTATGAGCTGATCCCACGTGCTTCTACAAATGTGAATCATTAAACCCTTTGAAGTCCCAAACTATAGTAAAACCCAATTAAATACTAATATACGATATATATACTTGTTTGCAATCGATAAACTCTGAAGCTACAGAACCAATTTAAATTTTTCATTATCACTATTAGAATGGTACATTATCCTTCAGTAACATAGGCTACTTTTTGTTTCGATATTCCCACGGGATCAGGAATAACACGGGTGAAACACTCGTGGCGATGCTAATACTATATAATACCGATATTCTTAGCAATCCATGGATTCTCCGTGCGGGTGCCGGGTCCATCGCGTTGCTGAGTTGGGAACTCGGGACAGTGCCTAGGACTTGACCCAAGTGTAGTTTTAGAAGGGGGCCCTTTTGTTGATGTACATCAACACTCACCTTCACTACCCAAGTTCCCCTCCCTGCCTAACCAAATTTGATACGAACCTACTAGTGCCGCTTTAGACATTCGTCCTAGTAATGAGCTTATTGTAGCTCTCGATAGGCCTAGATCTTTAAGTAGGTTATAGAGAGATTTTGCTGGTATACCTCTCGCTCCCACTTCCACTGCATACAAATTAACCGCGTAACCGTTTTTGATTAATTCGTTTGTGAGATCATAGTATTTATTTTTCTTTATTGTATGGTCCTTCGGTATATTTGTTTCCCACGGTACAGTAAGTTCCACAAGAACCACATGTTTTAACCTCTTAGAATAAAGGAATATGTCAGGTCTATGTGACGAAACCCCAACATCCTTCGGAATTTTATAGTGCTATTCATACGTGTCGATTAGGAGAGTCCAATCTGGGGCTGTATCTAAGATTGAATAAGGTTTGTTCCTGGATGTTATTGATGAAACTTCAGACACAAAGTTGATATGACGTCTGTTAGTAGTTAATCCTTTTTGGGCTCTAGCTACTGCCAGACTCATTGCTTCACGTATGATGATAAGCACCTTATCGTGGCATATAGTTATTAGTCTATCGGTAATGCAATCTACGTTCGCCAGTTTCTAACTAAAATTAACTTTGCCACTATTTCCGCCACAGTTTTGTTGCATGCTAAGCGCTTATAATAGAGCTGCATGTATACTTAAAGTTAAAGATCATGATATCATGTACATATTTACACAAAATTAGCTTATATTGGTTTTCTAAACTATCCAATTTATGTGTAGGAAGATATAATTAATAAGGGAATTCATAATTTAAATGTGGCCGAATAAAGATAGAATGAGCGCGAAAAAAAAACTATGTATTGATATTATTTTTACTTAGTTTAATGAACTAGCGGTAATTACATTTTCCGTAAAAACAAAGCTCTTGTTCACTTAGCGCTAAATCGCAATAAAACGAATAAAGACTTGGAAACCTTTAGAACCTGGTATTATCTACGGGTTACTTTCGAGTAAAGTCAAGCGATTAATATTTAAGTTAAATTACTTCTGGTTCTAATTATAGCACCGAAAGTGATATAACGGTCTGTTTCATTGATCATGTTTTAAACGTTTAACTACGATGCACGCATGGATGCCACTTTTCTGACTATAAGGTGTCCTCGAATTATTCTCAAGTTTAAGAAATGTAACCTCGATTTCGTTTAAATGTTAGGTTGTTTTTAGGCCCATCATCAGTAGGTGTCATAGTGATCAAACTTAGGCCAGTCAATGATGAAAACGTGATATTTAGCATGTCAATTAGGTACATAATTCAATTTATCAAATCAACTATAAAATAAAGTTACCTATCTCATTGAATAGAAAATCGTTATGATCTATTTAGAATAATGATTTGCCAAAGTTAAAATATAGAACCATGAGTACAAATGGCAATCACTGTCTATTGGAATAAATATAATGAGTGAGTTGATTGAAATAAATCAGCAAAATAGGCGTTGTAAAATAAAAACAGATAGAAAGTAAAAAAATCTGTCACAGTGATACAAGTGACTTACCTTTACCACTAATGAGACTTAAGAGTTCAAACTGAGAAAAAGTTATGGATAGCCTTGCTTGAATTAAATTTTGCCACAACGATGACACTGATATTACAAAATACTGGTCGAAAATATAGGTAGGTAGTTGTCTATTGATGTCTTTCTTGCCTCGAAGTTTATATAAAGTATATATATATTTTTTTTGCTTAGATATCCGTCGACAACTAATTGCATTTTAAAATAATGTACAAGAAATTTGTTAAGCTGGAGGTAAAATAATTGTACCTATTGACAGACTCATCGTTGTGTCGCAATATCGTGTATGTTGTATCTTTTTTTTGTGTAGGGCAAGTATATGACTTCAAAGTAAACTGCCTAATGATCAGCTAAAGGTGAAGTGTCGGGAATAAGGGTCACTATTATAGATACCAATAATGCTACAATAGTGCCTTTCAACCCGACGGCCTCAGTAGATGCTTTTTCATGTCTGGTTTTACCGAATTTCATCGACTTCGTTTGCACCAACAGCCGGAACCACTAAATATTGGCTTTTACTTCTGTAAAATTATTCCCACCCCACAGTCTTTCATCCCTCATCGCCCGCGGACGATGGGAGGTGTCATCAACGAATTTATTAGGCTAACTAAGATAGATAAATCCCATGATAATTTATTGAAGCCATCGATCAGTTACATTGGTTTCATTAATAGGAACAGATTGTAGACAAAGTATGATAAACCAGGAATTTACTATAAAGGTGAAGTAGTTTTTTACTACAGTGCTTAGTGTGTTAACTAGACTGTATTAGCACTAGCGTATTAAAATTACCCTAAACCCGACCCCACCAGGCAATGGACACTTGGGCAGGACACCGTGCGGTTTTAGTCGATGCACGGCATAACCGCCCCCGCTGGCCGGCGGGGGGTATCCGAAGGGATGTCGCACTTAAAAAAAAGCGTTCTTGCCGAGCGCATAAAAAAATAAACAGTTTTCACAGTTTCGTAGACAAAAACTATCATCTAACAACTAACTAACTAACTATGTGCATTGATTCGAAACTAAATAAGTTCCTTCGTACCCAAAACAAATTTTATCGTAATTTCCCCCGGCTGTTTCATATTCTAGCACAAAACCAGTCAGCAGATACCCGAAACTATAAATTACATTCGCTATTTATCAAACAGCCGGCAATAAGGAAAGCTCGAACGTTATTTCAACTAAAAGACCTTATGTGACGGATGACGGATGGTGTAGCTTTGTTCCTCGTTTATTTGTTTTATCTGCTTCGCAATCGCGAGTGGAAGCTCGATACAAAATGTATTGATCACGGTTACTTGCTCATACCCTTTTTCTGCTCATTACGCAGTTTATTATTGAAAAATTAATATATATTGTTCACATCTGCAGAATAGTTTTAAACCGTAGTATAAAACACAATACGTAGCAGGCGAACATCTTCAGGGTACCTTGCAAATGTTTCTTTAAAAGAACATAATGATTGAGTGAGATTTCAGCAGTATTCAGTAGTACTGGTGGTAGAAATTTGATGACACAAATTTGTCACAAAATTCGGCCGGGTAGGTACCACCGTGCACGATTGCGAAAAACCCTCCATAGTAATCCAATTTCGGTTTGATTGCGTTCAGGGGTCAGCAAGTGCATAGCCGGGCAGGAGGATTGTAGTCGCAGCACTAGTGGGACCGGTGGGTGTCACGCGGTGCTGCGACTACAATCCTCTTCTGATGAGGCCGTCAAGCTGAGTGCCACCATTGTTAACATGGTACTTGTATGTAATGGTGACCCTCTTTCCTGAGACTTTACCTTCAGCTTACCATCAGGCGAGGTGAAGTCAAATTGACGTGTCCAAAATATATAAAAAAAAAAAAAAGTATTTTGACTAAAATAACGCTAATCCTGTAATTTGTTATGTTTAAAAATATCAAACACGTATATATATACTATTATATAATTGTAAATTAAAAATCTCTAGGTTATGTTAAATGAGCGATTCTTAACACAAAAATATTTTTATTGGAATTCTTGTCTGTTTGTTTGATCGCGGTAAACGCAATAACTACTAAACGGATTTTGATACGGTTTAGAAAGGTCTTGGTCAGATTTTAGGTTATTAAGTTACTTAATAATTAGGTTACTAACCTAACCTAACCAAGACCTTTCTAAACCGTTCTAAACTAGATCTGAAGTATATTTGATTGAAATTGGTAAAGTAGAACCGGAGATATGGTCAACAAATGAAAGCTGGTGAAACCTTGTAATTGGCCTTATCCATGTAACATTCCCTTACTAGTCCATTGAAATGTTACATTTTTAGGGCCTAACCAAGAGAGGCAATGTGTCTACGCAGCTGCAGAGGTTCCAGGCTGTTGGTAATCGCTGGACTCCCAATGATACGGATGGCACGCCGCTGCAATCTGTCGAGAGCGTCTAATAAGTACTTTGCGGAGCCGTCCCAGAGATGAGAGCAGTATTCCACGCAGGGGCGAATTTGTGTCTTGTACAAAAGACACCGCTGCTCAGGCGTGAAAAACCGTCTCACCCTGTTCAGAACTCCGAGTTTTCGTGAAGCTGTTTTGATGACGCTCTCGATGTAGTTTTTATTGTTCAGTTTGCAGCGAACGTCCATTCCGAGCATGTTAAGGTGGTCTTGCAGTGGTAGCGGTGTGTTCTGAAGAGTTGGGAGAGGAAGGAAGGAGGATACTTTGGCTGTGAACGCGGACGCTTGTGTTTTCTTGGCATTGAACTCGACCAAGTTCTCAGACCCCCATTGGGAAATGCGGGTCAGGACCTGGTCGAGCTCAGTGACAAGTTGTCGTCTGTTTCCTCAATATCGGTCCGCTTGGCCGTAGGGTGTCCGTAGTATCCCCCATGCAGAGTGCTATCGTCTGCATAGCAATGAATGCTGCCAGTAGACAGCATGTCATTGATATGCAGAAGAAAGAGAGTGGGTGATAGGACGGACCCCTGAGGTACGCCAGCATTAACCTGCATGAACTCTGAAGCTCGGCCGTCACAGAGAACTCGGATGCTGCGCTCATGCAGGAAGCTGGTAACCCAATTGCACAATCGAGTAGGCAGACCGTAGGCCGGAAGCTTGGAAAGAAGCGAGCTGTGCCAGACTCTATCGAAGGCTTTGGCGATATCAAGGCTGATAGCCAATGACTCGCCATGCCTGTCCATAGCCTGACCCCAGAGATGTGTGACGTACGCCAGAAGATCACCCGTTGACCGCTTCGGTCTGAAGCCATATTGCCGGTCATTAATTAATGAGTGATCTTCTAGGTAACGCATGAGCTGTGTTTTTATAATATGCTCAAACACTTTACAGAGGACTGAGGTGACAGCTATGGGTCGATAGTTGCCCGGGTCCGAACGGTCTCCCTTTTTAGGGACCGGTTGTATGCTCGCCTCCTTCCAAGCCCGCGGGACTTTTCCTGAGGAATAGGACAGGCGGTACAGCCGTGTTAGCGTTGGAGCCAACTCCGCTGCACATTTTTTTAGGACCAACGCAGGAATACCGTCAGGTCCACTGGCTTTCCGGATGTCGAGTGACTGTAGGGTTATTCGAACGTCGCATTGCCTGATGCGAATATCAGGCATTGAGTGGTCGCAGCTGGGTAGCGTTGGTGGCTGTAGTCCACAGTCATCGACACTTGAATTAGCCGCGAAGAGGTTAACCAGCATGTCTGCTTGCTCTTGCGGCTCGTGAGCCAGTGAACCATCAGGGTACCGTAGTGGCGGTAGCGAGGGCTGGCAGAAGTTGGATTGCAAGACTTTGGCCAGTCGCCAGTAGCCGCGGCTGCCTGCGGGATGCGACATGAGTTCTTGACCAAGCCGTGCTATGCGCTGAGCATCCGCTCTAATGGACTGCAAGAGGGCATCTCTTGCAGTCCTTTGTGGCTCTGTTATACGCCGCCTTGAGGTGACCCACATTTGGATCGCGCACTGCGCGTGCCCTGACCCAGGCGCGGAATGCCGACTGCTTTTGTTGAACAGCGTCATTGCACTCACGCCCGAACCAGGGGCGAGCTCTGCGAGCACTGGTGACCTCGGTGTATGGGATATAGTACTCCATACCTAAACTGATTTCACCAGCGATGGCAGAGGCGCAATCTGATGAGTCCCTACCCTCAAAGCAGCGCTGAGTCCACGGAACGGAAGCGAATCTCCCAATCTGCTGACGAATAGTGCCATAGTCGCCGCTTTACCTCCACAGGTTGCGGAAGAACAGCGACCGACACGTTGGCACAGACCGGACTGTGGTCAGAGGACCCCAATGGGGCTCGCACCGAGACACTGTACTGGGCTGGGTGGGTCGTCAGCAGAAGGTCAAGCAAAGAGGGCGCGTGACTTGCTATGTCTGGTATCCTGGTGGTCTGGAGTACCAGTTGTGTCAAGTCATGCGTGAGAGCGAATGCGTGGGCGGTCCGACCCGCATGGTCCGTTCTGGGAGATCCCAGCCACTCCTCGTGGTGGGCATTAAAATCTCCCAAAAATACCAATTCCGCGGACGGAAACCGCTCCTGCGCAACGTCTGCCGCCTGACTCAGGTGGTCAAAGAGTCGAGTCGTCTCCGTGTCTCCTCCTTTATGGGAGCGGTAAACGCACACGTAGACCTGGCTGGACGGGCCATGGTCCACGTGTAGCGAGAGGATAGAAAAGGATGGGTCCTCCAGGCAGCGCAGACGACGACAACAAACATCCACCCTGATAAACGCACACACCCCAGCTTTTCCCAGGAAGTTTTCCTCTATCACATAGCCGGGGTAGAGTAAGTAAGACGTGTCAAGCTAAATCGTCGTCGTGTAAAGCTAAATCCAAGTTTGTGGGGTCGCCACCCTTGTCGAACGGCCGCCATCTTGAAAATAGGGGTTGAAATGGTTTTTACGATATATCTCTTAAACTATTTATCTGATAAAAAAATTTGTTAACATTTTTTGTTGCTAATTAAATTCTCTACAACTTTGGTCCAGTAACTTTTGTTTTTTTTATTGTTATTATAATTTTTTAAATTATTAATTTTGCAATATTATTAATAATTAATTATTGACTCTTTTCCCCACCACACACGAGGAAGAGTCTGGAGGCGCGTTTTTTTACGTGGTATCCCCAATAGGCATAATCCACGGTGATTGTCTAAATTTGAACTACTCCGTCCTCGGTCTTTTCGATGGACCAGGCTGCGGGTCAGCATCTGATCGGCTTTCTGAATTAAATATCAGTGGGAGAACTGGAGAAGGAAGGGGTGTTAATGTCGGCGGTTCATCATCAAAGTCATTTTCATTTATTAATTCTGAGAGCCCCATTACGTTGCTGAAAGTCTCTCCAGAACAATGGAAGCACACTGCAGAACATTTCAGCCCTGCTTTTCGACATCCACACATTGATCCACAGTTTCCTTTGCATTTGCAAAAGATCAATTTTGGAAGCTCAGGGGGTGCTGGAGGTTTAGAGCTCTGCACTGGCATCAATAATTTTCCACATGTTTTTCCAGCCCCAGTCTTCAAGATCATTATTATTACCAAGCCACGGCTGGACCTGATGGTAGACTCATAAAGTATGAAAGCGACCTGTGTATTGTATTGGAGGAAGATGAAGATAAGTTAAATGTGCTTTTTGTCACTGCCTTGGCAAATTGTTTGTATCTTAGGCTGTCAAGAGAATTATCATCTTTATTACCACCGTATAAAGAGATAAAAAAAGTTTTGAACATTTTCGCATATAACTTTTTTATTTATAGTTCTACGACAAAAAGTTACTGTACCAAAGTTGTAGAGAATTTAATTAGCAACAAAAAATGTTAACAATTTTTTTTATCAGATAAATAGTTTAAGAGATATATCGTAAAAACCATTTCAACCCCAATTTTCAAGATGGCGGCCGTTCGACAAGGGTGGCGACCCCGCAAACTTGGTTTTAGCTTTACACTGACCCCCCCTACACATCAAAAAAATAAAATTGCGTCCTCTAAAAAACGCAACCTCAAATGTAACTTTTCAATGGACTATACCTATTTTGGTATGTAGCTGTAAATTTGCGAAAATAATAAAATAAAATAAAACTGTAACCGACCTCCGCGCGGCTGAAGCTGCGGGCATCAGCTAGTTCTATATAAAACCTCGGTGTAAATATTTAAATATATACTGAATTGGATCGTAAATTCATGGATGTACAGTTCGCACCTGCCTACTCGTTGGGGATTAGTTTTTATGTATATAAGTTTAGAGGAGTATAGATTAGAGAGTAGAGTGCTACGTCTCTCTACTCTAGAGTAGAGCATTAGATTGCTAAGTCAGTCAATTGGTCAATTGGTCAGGGTCCAATTCCCGTTCAGTGCAAATATAAATATAAAAAATAAATATTCTACGACATTCTACACGGCACTTTCAAGACCCAAAGTAAGCATAGTTTAACTAGCTTGTGTTCTGGGTTCCAGAATGCGGTTAAACATACTTATATACTTTTTTTGTGAATACATACATATTATAGATAGAAACACCACCAATGCAAATAGGCATACAAATATTTGCTCTGAGCAGGAATCGAACAAGCGCCCCCAGTCGTTGCAGTCGAATGCACTACCACTACGCCGCAGAGGCTGTCACAATATGCATATACAAATAACAAAGTACTGACCTAAGTATGTTTATCCGCATTCTAGAACCCATTATTCAAGCTAGTTAAACTATACTTACTTTGGGTCTAGATAACGCTGTGTAGAATGTTCTTATTATTTAATGTATTAAACAAATTTTCAGTGTATCGATACAATTACTGTAATCAATCACCTTCTACAATTCAACTTTATTAAATCTACTTGCCTCAAATTGTATACTTAAGCGTTTTATTTCCAGTGCTGCAGTGGAGAGCGATGTGTAGAGAAAGTACTAAGTAACGTAATTATATTGAGTAAGACATGGAAAAGCTTTATGTTCAGATTGCGCACCGATTCGATCCCACTTAGGTTATAATAATATATAACTCTATCAATGATTGCAATAATAAATTAATAGTTGTATGACTGGATTTAATTAAATATGAACTTTCTCTTCAAAAATTACAAGATCAGTTTTAAATTTACTACAAATGTTAATTTACCTCAACTACAACTCTATTGAAACCAATTATTGTATTATTTGCACTTAATATCGAAGAACTTGCAAAAATGCCATTTTAGTGCATCGTCGGAAATCATGAGATGTGAAAGATTAAATAATAAAATCTCGTTACTAAAAACCATTAAGGTGATTGCATAATATGTCAAACCCTTTTTATCTTTATGCCATCAACCATTTTGAACATCACGGGAGCTGTGCTAGTCTCAGAACTAAATCCTAACTCCAAATTTACATAAATAAACGTTTAATTTGTATCGAGACGATTTGCTTATGATACTTGTATTTTGCATATAAGTATACAAATTTTTAATTTTATAAAAATTATAAATTTTATTTGAGGTAACTTTCGGCTGACTTCATTCATTTGGGGTCCCCAGGAAAGTGTGTTATCTATCGATATGCCTAGATTCTTCAAGTTGCTGCTTATTTGAAGTGCAACACCGTTAAAAATAATGTCAGGCAGTTGTGACCACTCTATACGTGAAAGCATCCTGGAGCTGCCAACAAAAGTAGCCTGAGTCTTGGAGGGGTTAACTTCAAGCCCATACTGCTTGCTCCAGTTACATATCTGCGCCAAATCCGTATTTATAATAGAGAAGGCTGCCGGCAAGTCTTTTAACGATCTTTGTGTGTAGATTTAAATATCATCAGCATAAAGGTGGTAGAAAGAACGTAATGACTAAGAGATGGAATTTATAATAATTGAGAAAAGTAAAGGAGAGAGCACGCCACCCTGTGGCACACCGACAGATGTGCTACACCATGAAGACTCGGAGTCTTCAACACGCACATGCTGTCGGCGCCCGAACACTTACACACACACCGAACACAGTTACTAGGAAACCAATCAATCACTGTTGGAGATATGTTAATAGAGCGCAGTATGCCGAGTAGGATCTGGAAATCTACAGTATTGACCGCGTTACTAAAATTGACTAGGGAGAGTACTGTAAGATTTCCGTTCTTCATACCAAGCCTGATGTCATCGGTGACTTTGATCAATGCGCTGACAGTGCTGTGCCCAGGTCGGAATCCTGACGAGAGGATTTAGAAGATCGTTTTGTGTAAGGTATTTACTTAATTGAATATATACGAGAAGAAAGATTTTAGATAAATAAAGATATAGGTAATATGGAAATGGATCACCCATTTCCATATTACCTATATCTTTATTTATCTAAAATCTCAATCAAATCCTCAGAAGGGGATGATGGAGTGGACTTTTTGAGTAAGGGGATAATTTGTGCCTGTTTCCAAGCTTCTGGATATACGCTACAAGTTAAGGAGTGATTTAGAACATGGCAAATTATAGGGAAAATCTCTTCTAGTATTGGTTGAACCATGTTTCGACTTATGCAGTCACTGCCAACAGCTTTGGAGTTTATTGACATTATATACTCTTTAACACCACAAGCAGATAGTTGATCAAAAATGAACGGTGAGTAGTCAGGTGTTGGAAGCGATGAAAGATATTGCAAGGTATTATTTTTGTTAGTCTGATCACGTTTAGACGAACCTGAGAATTGTTGATTTAGTAAGTCGATATCAATGTTTTTAGGAATGGAATCTTGCCGTGACTTTCTAACTCCCAGTGTTCTGAGACATTTCGAGACTTTTGCTGGGTCTCCGTTCTCGACCGACTTGTGGATATATTGGCGTTGTGCTTTTCTACACACCATACTGCAGTGATTTCGTATTGCAACATATTTGTCACGATTGCTAGGAGTGGGCCGAGTTTTGTACCTATTTTTGGCTGCCGCTTTCTTTGATAGCATTACTTTAATTTAGCTGTGAGCCACAGTGCAGTTAAGTGCTTGACTTTTACAGCACGGACTGGCGTATGTATGTCGTAAAGTTCAATCAGCTTGTTACTGAGTATGCTTACTTTGTCATCAACTGACTCTGTTGCCAAAAGTGAACTCCAATCCATACTGTCAGCATCCTCACGAAGCTTATGCCACTAAAATTGCGTTGCATGAGACTTTTAGGTTTTAGTTTAGGAGGGCGAAGTTTATAGGATAGATAGATTAAGTCGTGGTAAGAAAATGCATCGGATGAGTACTGCTTAGCGACTAAATTAGTTGAAGAAACGAGAATAAGATCAGGAAGAGATGGAATGCAATTAGGAAAGTGATGTGTAGAATTTGAAGGTAGAACAGACAAATTACATGACTGAATGGTACTGAGGAAATATGAAGAGATTGTGAGTGATTTCTACATTAGGTTTCTAATTTAATATAAATATTTTATACCTTGTTGTTTTTATTCTGTTTATTATACATTTGTATATAATTAGTGTAACTGTACAAATCTTTTCATTATTTTCCTCCCAATTAATCCCTTTCACTGTTTAGCAATGTGGTTTTAATAACGCCAATTTATTTCCAGTCCTTTGTCTTGACGGAATCCTGAAGCCGTGAGACATGACTGATCGATTGCTCCAATTATAATCACGGGCTTTAGTAAAAAAACACCTAGCCTCAAGCTTTATCCGTCAACGTCTTAAGCTATAAAACTTTCAATGGAAAAAAGTATGAAAAAAGTTATTAAGTTATGAATGTCTCAAATAAGGACAAAAACGTTACGTATAATATGAAAAAATTGTGCGTATAATATGAAAAGTGTTACGAATATGAACAGTTAATACACTTATACGTACATAAATGTATTAACTGTTTTTATAATATTTGATATTTTTAATTCTTGTTTGTAGTCAAATTTAGTTACTGCGATGTCAATGCCCCCGTCTAATATTTTTATGTAGGATTGATCATTGGATGTTATGTAGATTTTGAAAATTAATACTTACGTTAGCCACCACACAACAAGAATTTGATTTCTCCAGAGAATTCTAAATCTTTATTTTGAATTTTAGATATGGAAAAAATCTCATGTTTGGTCCACTCTATATGAATATTTGTAAAATCATATCTTTTTTTTAATGGCCATATGACAGTTTATATAGCCAATATGACTTTCAACATATAGCAATCATTATACCCTTAACGTAAATAACTACACCGTTTTTTATATTCAATTTTGTATATTTACTCCTCGGGTTAATTCTACTGCTTATTTGTAAATTATATCAAAATAAACATAACATGAATAAATACATTGTTATTTTTAAATTCAATTGGCTTATACCGTCAGCTTTAAGTCACTATTGAATGATTAATTGCGAATGATGTTACAAGCGATTGTCCTATTTCTGAAATCATGGATATTTTTAGGGAATAATCAATCGACTACAATGAAATGAAATGAAATATTTATTTTCAGAAATATGCTTGTAGGCATAAGTGCTAGAATCACATATTTCGCGAATTCAGAACGTTGACAGAATATGTGATTCTAGCACTTTACACTATGCAAAAACTTAAAGAACTTAAATTACCTACTGTGTGTAGCCCGGTAGGGGGGTTGTGGTCGCAGCACTAGTGCGACCGGTGGGTGCCACGCGGTGCTGCGACAACAATCCTCTTCTGATGAGGCCGTCAAGCTGAGTGCCACCATTGTTAACATGGTACGTGTATGTAATGGTGACCCTCTTTCCTGAGACTTTACCTTTAGCTTTTACTTTGTGTTGGAATCTATATATATATAGATCAGGGAGACCAGTAGAGTAGGTTGTTACATGTCTTTTTGTTGACTTGTGTAGGACTGCGGGTGTGACAGAGGAGACCAGAGTGGACTGAAGAGCGTTTGCCAGAGCTAAATTCAGTTTCGTCAACTAAATTAAATCTGGTTGGAGGTAATCTGGTGGAGGGCAAGTTCTATCAGTCATGCCTGCCAAGCATATGCATAAGCATATGCACTAGCACCACAACGTAAATTAAATTTGAATCAAATATTTTAATTATAAGTTGGTGGTATAAATGCCTTGCTGGTTATTTGCATTTAAATACACACATATTTAATTTTAATTACAGTTAAACGTATTTAGGTTGTTAATTATTTACTAAGCAAGTAGCGCTTGTAGTGCTTGATGGTTTCACACATTTCTCTCTCTTCATCTTCTTATTTATGATCTGACTGCCGCCTTTATTAATAATCATATAGAATCCTGTCTAAACTTTTGAATTAGCTGTATTATCTTTACAAGCTGATTTTCGATCTACGAGATGCGTAAATTGAGGTTTTATTGAGCAAAAAAAAAATTGATCATGCACCTGTGTCCAGAAATATAATCTTATCGGAACTGTGGACATAATGGCGACTACCTTTATTAAAGTTACTATAGAACTTAGCCTATCTTTTATTTTCTTTTGCTATTACGTTAAACCTGCAAGGGTTTGATATTTATCTTTGTAAAAGTAAAATTTATGTATTAACGACTGAAAAATTTACAGTTTTCAAGAAGAGAACATTTACATTGGTATTTTTTTTTTTTTTATCGTGTGGAAATCCCTTCGGATACCCCCCCGCCGTCCAGCGGGGGCGGTTATGTCGGGTTTGCACCGACTAAAACCGCACGCCGTCTCGGGTCTTCAGACGCCGGGGTGTAAGGTTACCCATAGAGCATATCCCTCGCACCCCGGCTGACCCTGGGCCATCTCACCACTAACAGCATCGCTCATCCTGTCTCCTCTGAATGCAGAGGAGTACGGAGAGCGATGTGTTCCCGCCACGTTGGGTATTGGCCGACGATCAATGCCAACCCTATGAAGGGGTGAAGGGGAAGCCATTGACCGCCGCCCAGGGTGTACCGGCCGCTCCGATTCCGTTCCCCCCGGACTGCAGCGGGATCGGAATCGGAGCGACACTCGAGGAGGTTACCCAACACACACCCCACGGTATTTAAATATACCTAAAATTTAAAATTGATAGGTCAATAAATATTGAAGATGAGAATTACGGCCACATCTTTATCTTCTTCTTCTTCTCTTATATATAAAAATGAACTGCTGTTCGTTAGTCTCGCTAAAACTCGAGAACGGCTGGACCGATTTGGCTAATTTTGGTCTTGAATTATTTGTGGAGGTCCAGAGAAGGTTTAAAAGGTGAATATATATGGAAGTTGTTATCGATTGAGGCAGTACGAAGTCTGCCGGGTCAGCTAGTAAAGGAAATATTTAATCAACATTAACATGAAGTATGTGTGTAAAACGTCTAGAACGTAGAACCACGCGACAAGATTATTTTTCAGCTTTACTTTCATAACTAGCTATGATCATTTAGTTATAAACAGTTAAATTCTCAATATATTATACTATCTGATATTTAATCATAAAAGTAGTTTACCGAAAGAGGGCGCAAATTAGTTAGAAACTAATAAAATATAGATTTGAAGTTACAACTATAGTTTACTTACGTGTCAGAATATACTAATGGCTATGAGCTTCATAATCGTGTCCTATGAAGGAAGCTTATCTCCAACTGTTGATGACAATCAAAATCTTTTTTTCCTGATTTCGAGTGCTTAAAACCTCGAACGACGATTGAATTTAATCAGTTTGTAAGAGCACAGATGCTGATTTATTAGTCTTGCCTTTGTAAATGCATTTAATTTCGATCAACTTAAGTAGATTAAGCGACTTACATCGCAATTCTGTATTTAGATTAACACTTTTAAGCGCAATTGAATGCAAATCCGTTTCCCTAAAACAACAATTTAAGTTGAATCTAGAGCAAGTTTAGTATTCAGAACAAGCCCAAAAAAACCATTGAAACAAATCTTCCGACTGTTGGTTCTGAAAACACAAGTTGCCTGAGATTTATTTAAATAACTTTTATAAGTGATTTCTTTCTTTCTCTGATTACGTTGTTTTGAAACAAACTCAAATATTAATAGGTACAATTTCGTTCGTTCATATTATAAAAAAAATCTCCGCGGGAATACTATATACATATACGAGTATAAGTACACTATACATGCCGTTCCCCCGCAAGTGTAGGCTGAGACAACAACCCGTTATTTATTCCATTCCTTGCACACTTCACGATCTTCCTATATTATCATTGAACCGTTCATTCAAGCTTGTCGTCGGTTTCATTTCTTTTTGAAATATTTTAAATAATAAATAACACAATTCATCATTTTTGAACCACTGGTATTAGTTTACCCATATTATAAAACAATTATGTGGTGCCCACTGCTGGTGTTGACCAACACGGTCATAAGAGGATACCGAAGCAGTCGGAGTTCGTTGGAGGAAATTTGATTTCTCTTATACAAGGATAAATCAAATTTACCAACACATCGTTCACTAAAATGGTTAATTTATTTCCAAGCTTGTTTTAGGGTTAGAAAATGTGCTTTGGGCTTTGCCTGACATGTTGAGACTTTTCTTTAGTGCGGCGGTCATTGATTTAAATAATTTCTTTTAAAAACAAAGCAAAATGTAGCATGAATTACGGCTTATTCTACACACTCTTTCCCCCTTATTATTTTTACCGTACATGTCGGTGATTTAACATTATGCTATGGTAATTGGTCTCCTTTTAACCATGTTGTAATAAAGCAACATAAGTACATACATTTTATCGCGTAGACTCAAATATTATAAACCGGATTAGCAGAATGTATGGTTAGAATTCACTCTCAAAAATTGTTACATTAAAATTAAAATAAGTATATTAGGCAATTATTCGCCTTTTTCTCCGTTTTAGTCTGGCACCAATTGAATATGACATATATTAATTATGTATATATTATAATTTCCTTATGTAGTCTAAAATTGCATTCGAGACAAATTACTAACTTAAGTTGTTTCTTACTCTGAAAATATAGGACAACTCAAATCAATGACGTCTACGGGTCCAGAACGATTGCCACAAAGCCTCTTAAATACTTCTTCTATAAATGACTTGCAATGAAAATATAGATTTCGAATAGTATGAAAATATATTAAGCATACGTAAGATATCTTGAAAATAGTAGATCTCTCAATATTCTCATGGGAACCAATCCGCATTCACATTCCCGATTCGCATATTTTGGATTCTTGAATTCCATAACTGGGGATAACTTTATTTAAATGTGAGAAACTTTTATCTATCTGTAAAATATAAACAAAATTATATAAAATAAAGAATTTACATCCTAAAAAAGAGTACATACAAAGTAAAAAGTTTAGGAGTCAAAGAATTCTTCCCCATCGATGTCGACTGGCAACGTATCCAAAAGGCTGGCGGCATTGCCGCGTTGGATGGCAATTCCAATTCTTTGCGCAATAAACAAGCCAGCTTTTTGGTCACGCGAAGCATCGACCAGTCGTTTAGCGATTTCTTTGTAAAGCGACCATGCACTCGGGCCCCACGAACCTAGTGTTTCGACCCCAAACGGGTCAAAAATATAATTGCTGACTAAAATATATTCTTATTTATAAAGTCGCATTCTTGATACTAATCACGTCACCATTCATGCAACAAGCTTTTTATTTTGAGAAATTTAACATGACGCCTCTTTCGGCATTTTGTGAATAATTCTACATCATTAAGCTGACTTACTTACGTGTATACTCCCACATAGTAAGCAAATATATTGTTTTCTCAAACCCCACTCACAAGACACCCTAATCAATAAAGGTTCCAGAGTTAATGAGAGGAACTTGTGCGACACGCGACCCGAAAACACGATCTAAATTAGTCCCTAAACCAATCACATATAAACCGATAATGTAGCGTCGTTAAAACAATTGAAGATAATCTGAGATTTGCGTAATTCTAATTATTTCACATACTATTAAATCTATTGACACCTGCTCCACGTGCACACATTAACATATTTAATTAATAAGTACCTAATTGTAATGCAAAATCTAAAATGTGGTCGTGTCCTTCGGTAGTTATTTCAGCCTCAAACAAATACTAGAGAATTGGTATGATCATTATATTCTCGTTTTATGGAATAACAAAATTCACTTTAATTTACTTATTACTTTTCAAGAGAATGATAAAACAGGATAAGAAACTTCATAACTGGAGTTCGCTGGAGGAAATTTTATTTCTCTTAAACAAGGATAAATCAAATTTAAATGTTGTGTACACCATTTCGAGGTGTAAACGTATTTTTTATAGATTAGCGCAATCGTGATTGACTGGAATAAGGGCCCTGATTGGAAATTTTACGTTGTAATAATAATAGTTGCAATAAGTTTTTATCGTAAATCTTATTTGATGACCATTCTACATATACGGTACATATGACAAAATCAAGTCATGTAAAAGCTGTATTTGGGCATGGATATACATTTATTATTCGTACAAAGAGGTACGAAAAATCTTAAAAAATAGTTTTTTAGGGTGCCTACTCCACACATAAGGAGAGGTGGTAGAAATTTGATGACACAAATTTGTCACAAAATTCGGCCGAGTAGGTACCACCGTGCAAAAAGAATAAAAAACCCAGTAAGGTACCCACGATTGCGAAATACCTCCATAGTAATCCAATTTCGGTTTGATTGCGTTCAGGGGTCAGCAAGTGCATAGCCGGGCAGGGGGATTGTTGTCGCGGCACTAGTGGGACCGGTGGGTGTCACGCGGTGCAGCGTCGACAATCCTCTTCTGATAAGGCCGTCAAGCTAAGTGCCACCATTGTTAACACGGTACGTGTATGTAATGGTGACCCTCTTTCCTGAGATTTTACCTTCAGCTTACCATCAGGCGAGGTGAAGTCAAATTGACGTGTCCTAAATATAAAAAAAAAGATAAAAAAAAGGATTATTTATTTTCTCTACGGCATGACGTACGGTGTCGTTGGATAGGTTTTAAAAAAATATTGTTTATAATTAATGGCGTATGCAATTTTTTGATCAAGGGTTCATGAAATATTAAGCTAATACGTTCTAATTTCTGTTCCAATAAAAAGAGGAATAGGAGGGCGGGCCCTTTAAAGCGCAAGCTTTGATTTCAACTCGGATGAAGAATACTACCGAGGAAGAAATATGTTTTTTTCAAAGGTTTTATACATGTAAGTATGATGATAATCACTGCCGGTACATTCTTGTAAGCTTTCGAATTAATCACCTCTGTTAATAAACAATTATGTTTACCATTTCATACTTGGTAATCTACGTACAAGATAGAATCGTAAAGCTAATAATTAACACGGGCTTAATTTCAAATATCTCAACTTTGACTTTACCTACCCATCAATATCACGTGTTGTAAAGTTAATAATTAAAATATATCTTATAATTTATTATGTAAATAAATAAATAAATAAATATTGTACGACAAAGTACACAACGCCGTCTAGAACCAAACTAAGCAGAGCTTGTCATATGGGTTCTAGAATGCGGATAAACATACTTAAATACTTTTTTTTTGTAAATTAATACATATTATACATAGAAACATCCAGACCAATGCAAATATACATATTTGCACTGAGCGGGAATCGAACCCGCGAACTTTGGCTTAGCAGTCGAATGCACTACCGCTACGCCACTGAGGTCGTAAAAGATAAAAGCTAAATAATGGTATTCCTGTGTCATAAAATTTCTCCGCATCATCAATGCCTGGTACCAGATTGCATTCATCATCCTCTTAGCGCGGTTTCCGGTTGCATCCGACGCTTTCACCTCGGAGCCCGGGGTCTGTTCTCTCCTTCTCTTCCTTTAGATTTGGCTTATGCGGCTTTTATGAGAGCAACTGTCGTGTGACCTCCTAACCCCAAGAGGAAAACCTGCACCAGAGTCAATCCATGAATCAACAGGTGTACCGGATTGCAGGTGAGGTTGGTTTAGCTTTCAGGGTCTTGGTGGGCCCCATACACCGATTGCTGGCAGCATTCACAGTTCGAATGGCAGTATTTTTTTTGGGCTAGACAATTAACACAATAAACGGGCATTTGTCTTGCGTAGCCCCCATATTTGAACTTCCAACAGTTCAAAAACATAATCAGCTACTACTTCCTACTACCTAGTAGGTGATTATATTTTTGAGATTATGTGCGTGGCTTTTCGCTGATGCAACAGCAGCGCCGGTACGGCCATACACAGCTATGCTATATTCATCATTTGATGTTTGCCCATCTCATACCAAGATCGCATACTTATACGTACGTATATATAAATACGTAGAAAAGTCACAATGAGTGCTTGTGTTGACAAAAGTCTCGGTGGATAGCTTTATTTACGACTTGAGAGAGACATTTTTGAATAATAAAAGAATTAAGATGAAGATTCAATATTGACATTTAGTATCGGAAACGTGGTGTAGGTGTATGTGAAAATACCGTAACAAAGGAATAAGTAAAGTAAGAAAGATATATGTTAAGGTAGTTAGCAATATGCGTAAAGGCCCACCTCGTAGTAACCGGTTACCGTGACTACATCGAAAAATAAAGTGAATATTAAGTTAAATGGAGTTAAGTTGAAATTAGATCTTCGGCAGTTTATAATCCGTACGGGATGCAGCATATTGCTTTTTGAAGGCGACATTAAGTCAGAAGGTGGTTTATTGAAAGAGTCGAGAAGGCTGTGCTGAGAAAAGCATGACTTTATCCAGACTGCAGAATAGTGTCAATATTGGGCTATATTTTTTTTTGCACTTATTATTGTTATTAAATATTAAAATATTATTAAATATTTCTAACTCAAACTCAACTGAATACCAGTAGTCAATACATAATGCTGGATATTATTCCAGCCCTTAATTTTTCACTAAAATAATCCATTGCGTCGTGAACTCAAATTGCTCACATTTCAATTTCGATGGGGAATGATTACTTACAAGGATATAATTACTATTGGTACGTTATTGTGACCTCAGGTACCCGGACTTATGGACTATGTTATAGGTGCCATTCGCGCAGGTGCTTTTTGGACGGGTGCTTTAAGTGGACCACCTTATTTATTTCATCTATGAATATAAAAATACAACATGTTTGTGGTCGTGGATATGGATTGACCTAATTTTTTTATAGTTTATTAGCTACACGGGTTCTGGCTTTACCCGGGAATGTATTCATAAAAAAATCTAATACCTACCAGATTGCAGCGCCACGCCAACTTTAAATTTTGTTTCATATTTATATATCATATTTAAAAATATGAAATGCTTAAGGTTCCTAACGTATTTAATTCGATAAAGAATAGTAAATAGCTTTCCAATTACTATATAAATTGTAACCATTTTTTCAGAAGGTGCCGTCGCGAACTTTCTTGTAGACCTTTAAAAGAGGAAAAATCTCATAAAACATTGTTTTGTTATATTTCAAAGAGATTAGGTAGCGTATTCGATTAAAGCTCTCAGTTGGCTTGATTTCCTTCGTCATTTTAAACAATCATCGTCATATTTTATCAAATGAACATAAACAGTATCAAACTATTTATATTAACCTTCCCCTTGAATCACTCTATCTATTGATGGAAACCGCATTAAAACCCTGCATTGGGTGGTTTTGAAGATCTCAGTGAACAGACACGGCCAGTAACTTTATTTTATACTATGTAAAGATATACCCAAGAATGTTTTTTGGCGCTTTAATTGAGTTTACATACATTGATAGTTCTCGGAGCAACTAATTCAGACAATGGATTACATAGTTTCAAATTTCCTTTACTAGAGGTTTTTTTTTTATATTTAGGACACGTCAATTTGACTTCACCTCGCCTGATGGTAAGCTGAAGGTAAAGTCTCAGGAAAGGGGGTCACCATTACATACACGTACCATGTTAACAATGGTGGCACTCATCCCCCTGCCCGATGGTCGTTAACAAAGACAGTTTAGAAGGCCTTGCTCCTATACGTTTAACAAAGTGAAACTACAAAGCATTGAACAAAGAGTGGATTGGTTCCCGTAATAAGATTTAGAACGAGAAGGAAAACGTTCAAATACTTAATTTGAATGATAATTACTGAAATCCCTATGGATATTTAATTTGACATAATTGCCATGAGTTACTATTTACCATTAACTCATGGCAATTATGTCAAATTAACTAAATTTATTTATTTAATCTACATGTATTTTCTATTGGAGGCGAGAGCAGGGACGGAACCCGTAACCTGGAAAAATCGAGGCCGTGTAGTCCCAGCTCCACCAGGCCACGGTGGTGGAATGGAAGGAACGACTTGGACGACCAAGCGCAAGGCATGCCGCAATAGTGGCGGTAAGGCGCATCATGGAGGATTGGCTAGAGAGGCGACACGGAAACCTCTCGTACTGACTGACGCAGGTGATCTCCGGTAAGTGGAGCTTCGGGGACCACCTGCATCGAATCAGGAGGAAGTCCTCAACGAGGACTCGGGGAATCGAGAAGAGAAGGCGATGACGGAGAGCGCCCGGGAGAGATTTAGAACTCTCCCGACCCGCCGAGCCCGCAACGTGCTCACCGCACGCCGCAGGCGACTCAGGCACCGGAGGTCGCTTAAAGACCTCCGTTCACCCTAGCAGAAGTAGGCTGGGACGGCGGGGCGACTAGCGCCTCTCCCCCAAACCGGGGCAAAACGGGGACGGTGGCCCCCATGGTTTTGGGAACCACGGTGGGTTCCCAAAACCATGGGGGCCATCTCGAGACCGGTGATGGCCCAGGGTCAGTCGGGGTGCGAGGGATATACTTTATGGGCAACCTTACACCCCGGCGTGTCTGAAGACCCGAGACGGCGGGCGGTTTTAGGCGGTTCAAACGGCCCCGCTGGCCGGTGGGGGGGGGGGGGCACATCCGAACGGATTTCCGCACGAAATATAAATAAAGCTGTAGTTGGTTTTTTGAATTGTATTCACATTTTGTTGAAAACATTTTTATGGCGCACAGGTTTTCCGTTGGTTAGTTTTACTTGATGCAAAATTCAAGAGTTTTTAACATTTGTATATCACTGTAAACTTCACAGTGTCGTGGTATAAATACGTTGCCATTTGAGCATACAATAATTATTTATTAATAATTTACTTATTGAAAAAAAGGCAGGTCAACGGTACTCGATACCGGCGGGCTTGCATAAAAGGTTTTAATGAAAGTAGAGGAAACTTGTGAAGTATGTAAGGACAGAAGCAGATGGCGGGCTAATGTCTCTGCACACAACCAGAGAGAGAAAAAGGCGTGAATGTATCAATGTTCTGACCATACGACAAACATTAAGAGCATTGATTCCACAACAATGGTAAACTGGATTATTTGAGAACATCAGTCTACGGTTAACACAAAAGCCTGAAAAATGTGACCCGTTAGAATCACGCGGCGCCATTTCACAAGTACAATACTTAAACCTTCCTACCTAATGGCTCACAGATTAACTGTGACACGTATAAACGTCCAAAATTAAGGCGTTAAGTTTTTAATAATAGAATAAAACAGTCTTCTTATCTTTACATCAAACAGTAAAGTAATATTAGGATGTACACGTATGCCTACTGAGAAATAGTGAGTTTCAAGTTAGCTGCTCTCGTAGGATATTGTGTAGATTATAATATTTAATATTGACTTACGAGGACCAAATACTACAAATCGCACTTGAGTAAAAAAGTGTTTGTAGGTACATTGCGACACTTCTTTTTGCCGAGGTGCGAAATGTTTGGTACACACAATAAGTACGCATAATACTGAGAGAGAGTTTGATTTCCATGGTAGATGCAGTCTTGAATCTATACCATTATAAGATTGTAAATTTGGAGATTTAAAAAAAATCACTTTGATTGTGTTGATTATGTTGAATGAATGATTCTGAAATCGAATTCTTTTTTTGAACTCTTGTCTGTTTGTTTGCGATGGCCGCAAAAACTACTGAACGGATTTTGATGCAGATTTTCTGTTAGAAAGGTCTTGGCCAGGCTTAAAATCTGCCGTAAGTTTGATTGCAATTGGTTGAGTAGAACCGGAGATATGACCACAAGTCGCGATAACCAACATCCACGCGGGTGGAGCCGTGGGCAACAGCTAGTAATTTTATATTTACAGTGATTAACAGATACCGGCATATAATGTCAATAGGCGAAGCTTATCTACACTTTATCCTTCAGATCGACATGCTTGAGTTTATATTATGGACATTATGATATGTTCACCGTGAGCTAATATGTGGTGAATGTCGCTAATATCACAATTGTTACGGTTGTAATTGTTATACCTCATAACAATAAATACTGTGTCACTGTTTATTTACCTCATTAAAGGAAAAAAAAGCTAACACGGGTCGTTGAAAAACGGAAAAATAACATGTTGTGAAGTTGTGATTTGATTTCTCTCATGACTTGTACGAATACCTTTGTGTAATTAAGCTCACGTACGATACATTCACGTATTTATTATGTTTTAGCAAAATCCTTGGATGGACGGAGGAGTGTAAGCCTATTGGATGGAGTATAAGATACTAATTAACAGCGCTCGAAACAACAATGTTATCAGAGAATTGCGTTATTATAAAAATTTCACATAGGTAATCCGTCTCAAAAATACTTTACAGTAAATTTTGAGAAGTACTGAGAGAATTGTTTATTGTCCTCTTTCAGGGCAGAGATAGAATAGAACCAGAAAAGACAGTTGTTTTGGTACTTCCCATTCAATGTGTATTACCTGTTGTACCCAGGGTAAAGCGATGATGGTTTACTCTGGGTACGAGCCATAGCAATCAGATGCTAAGCATTTCATTATGGTGAGGATGGATTACATTAAAATTGTAAATGCTACCCCACCCCAAACAAATACTTTTCTTAGTAGTATAAAGTTAGCACTTTATCACACTATAAAGTGAATTATGAGTATTTTTACCACGTTTTTCTTAGTTTCACTTCGTGTCTGTGTTTCTGTGTTTCTTTCCCTCAGAAGCCAAAAATTGACACTTAATTTTCGACCACTTCTGATCACCCTAAAGCTCTGAATTTTTTTATGTAGGCTAATGCCACCTTACATTTTCATATTTAATCATCAGAAATAAATAAAAATAAATAAATAAAAAAACTTTTAAAAACCACGTTTTCCTTCCGACCAACACTAAAAAACGTGGGGCGGACGCTTTAATACTTTAACGTGTCGTTTTCCTTAGATATTCAATAATTTAAAAATTTCAAATATAAAATAAATAAAAAAAACTTATATAAATATATATACATATATATTGAAAATGAAATTCTTTAAATAGATGCCAAATAGGTGAATTTTAGCAAGTCCCACTAAAAGTGAGTCTTGAAGTGTCTGTTTTGTGATCGTTATCTTGAAATCTATTTTTTTTTATAACACTTAGTGTGCCTATGTTATTAAAATATGTAGATATAACTATAACTGTTGCAAACTATTTCAGTACTTACTCCAGGCTTTTCTTGGCATCCAATCTGGACCCTTTGTTCCACCGTAATGAATGTTGGTTTTCCTATGTATTCAGAATAAGGAACATATTATCTTAGCAATTTGTCTCGTAAACGAGGCCATTTCGCTGATGTTTTTGATCAGATAATAACGGTCAGGTAAGTTGCTGAGTGAGAATATACTTGAAGAATTCCTGTGATATTAAGTTTGGTAAGATACCTATTATTTAAAGTAGTTGTTCCTTCATAACATTATGTAAGCTTTATTTCCTTATTATGCAATATTGCGGTCCTTAGAGACAACTCTAGAGCACTTACGTAAATAAATTTGCAAGTAGTCGTTATTTAACAATTGAGAATGAAAAATGTAAACAACGGAGGAATATTAAGAGAGAGTCAGTAAAAACAATTTATTCTCTTTGCAGCTATCTAGAGATGCTTGAATTTGTCACAGTTAGCGCTTCTACTTTTACCCATTAACTACTGCAGCGACTGCTTTATTCTTACTTGATACTATAAAATATAAAATTTATGTTATGATTTTTAGATGTAATATAATTTGGTTTATTAGAATAACGATTTAAAGAAATTACAGGTCTGTGTCCCGGCCAGTGTCTCGACGCTTAGGTTGGACCGTCGGGAAGAAGAGAGAGAGAGTCCGAATAAGGTCGACTTACTTCAGTTTGGTAGAGCGTTCTCTCTCTGACAGCTTGATTATAAAATAACTAGCCAACTAACTTTACCCGTGGTCTTTCCAAAACTTTTCTTTCATATAAACGACTAGCAGTGCCCGCGGACTCCGTTCCGCGTTAAAAATATTTTTGTCCCGGCCCGTTTGTTCCGCGTAATACTTCAGGTTAAAAGTTCGGGATAAATAAAAATTATGATGATGAAGATTTTTTTTGTTATTTCTGTTTTATGTTTTTTTTTTACGTTTTTTTTTGTTACTGTTTTTTGTTGTTATTTTTATTACTTGATGTTAATATTCACTATTAATTGACTCCCTATCACGCAAGACCGACATATTTTGTCTATGATGAGCCAGTCGCTGAGACCTTTCGGTGCTAGTCTCTCTGGCACGTCTAGTAGATGTAATTTTATTGCTCTTTGACTGGCAAGCCGCCGCGAGCGTTCGGTGCTAGACTCCCTATCACGTATGTTCGACATACTCTGTCTGTGGTTAGCCAGTCGCTGAGACCTTTCAGTGCTAGACTCTCTCACACGTCCTGCAGAGGTAATAGCTCTTTGGCTGGCAAGCCGCTGCGAACGTTCGGTGCTAGATTCCCTATCACGTATGTCCGACATATTCTGTCTGTGGTTAGCTGACGCTTGCGATCTATATTCTCTTTCTTTCTGTCAGCCGCGTGGCTACCTACTTCGTAGACATAATAGACCACGCTCCTTCCCCTCCACAGCGCTGGACGCGACGCAATCGGATAGATACTGCCTATATCGTCACGCAACGGCCGGGGCGGCGCGCACCGCACGTTTTTATTTGGCTAATATCTTTGAAGATATTTGTTTAAACTGTATAGAGTAAAGGGCACAAATATTCTACATTAAATTTCCGTTCTAACAAACATATTAATAAAGATACAGATTAATACCATATGGGCTAATTAAGCTTCACAAAAATTAATTATTTATAATCCACAATTTTAACAGTAAAAGCAGTTATTGTGAGTTATCCGAAGAAGATATGCATATGCTATCGCGGATTTTCTTACAGATTTTGATACGTTCTTTAATATTCTAGTACGTTGTTTTGTTCTATCCTCAATAGTTTTCGCAGCGTACGCGATGAAAGCAATTTTTTTTACAACTTGGATTACATTATTCAAGTTTAAGTAAAGATGCGTAATTGTTTTTGGAAATTATTATAGCCTATGACACTCCACAATAATAATAAAAATAAATTTGAAATAAATAATGAAATAATTTTGAAAATAGGTTCAGTAGATCCAGAGGTTACCCCTTACAACGTCACAAACTCACAACCTCACAAACTCACAAACGTTACCTCTTTATAATATTGGTATAGACAATAACGAACACGAAAAAAAAAATTTACAAATTTGTTGCAGCCATGTTCGGATGCAATGCCAATTTTATGTAGCGAGGTTTCATCTTTATTTATATAGATAGACATAATGTTTAGGTTAATCTAGGGAAACACTGCACTTATTGGACCATTTCTTTCACCATTTGAAAGGTAACTAATCCCCGATGGACATAGGCTTTTTTATTATGTGAATTTACGATGGTTTGAGTTAAAAAAACTCATAATAGAAGCGAAGCGAGGGCGGGTTGCTAGTTTTATTATATATTTGTCGTTCTATATAGAATTCGAGAGCTATTATATACTATCGATATAAAAACATCGCCATCCAACACTTTATTAAAAGGAAACTTAAGTTTGAAATCATTCTTTATGATCATTTGTGTTAGACCAAACTGTAAGGGTAAAATGTTTTGAAACATAACTCCTCTTGTTTATTCAAGGGGCTAAGGTTTTACGGTTACACTAGTAACTTACTTTGTATTCATGCAAATGAAGTAATTAAAGGACTTCTGGAGGACGACTTTAAGGTCTCTGTTGAAATATATTTCCTTGTCTAATTTAATAAAATAATTAAAAACAAACTTTTTTTAAAACTTTTTTGGCGCACTATAACGATTTTTTTTTTAAATAATTTTATTTTCAACTTTTTAGTTTTAGCAAATAAATGAGAACAAACTCGACAGGTTCATCTTGTCTTGGGGACCACCTGCATCGGATCAGAAAGGAGCCAACGCCTGAGTGCCATCACTGCGACGCGAGCGAGGAGTGCCATCACTGCGGGCGTAAGAGGCGCCGAGGCGTGACCTCGTGGCAGCCATCGGGATGGGAGTCCTCTCGCTCGGCGGCATGATTGCGGCAATGAAGCGGAGCGCATACGCGTGGACCGCCGCCACCTCCTTCTGCGAGCATTTAATGCTCGCGAAGGAGATGGCGGAGCGCGCCTGGGAGACATTTAGAACTCTCCCGGCCCGCCGAGCCCGCAACATGCTCATTGCGCGTCGCAGGCGACTCAGGCGCCGGAGGTCGCTTAACGACGGCAGAAGTAGGCCGGGACGGTGGGGCGACTAGCGCCCCTCTCCCAAACCGGGGTAAGACGGGGACACCGTGGTTCCCAAACCCGAGGGGGCCATCTCGAAAAAGGAGATGGCGAAGGGTCAGTCGGAGTGCGAGGGATATGCTCTATGGGCAACCTTACACCCCAGCGTCTGAAGACCCGAGTCGGCGTGCGGTTTTAGTCGGTTCAAGCCCGACATAACCGCCCCCGCTAGCCGGCGGAGGGGTATCCGAAGGGATTTCAGCACGAAAAAAGAAAAAAAGGTTTATCTTGTTTAGTTTAGAAGTTCCGGTGACCCACCTTCCTACTCAACCATCGAACCAGCTTCATGGTATCATACTATTGCATTGTCATCCAAACTAAACGTGTATGTAAAATTTTAGTGCAATCGCATGTCAATGAATGGTCGGAAAATGGTTTGCAACTTTTGATGGACAACATACATTATACGATCAGTCCAAGTTCATAAACAGCTTGTAAAAACTGTTTTGATGAAATTTCATACTATCAAATTCGAAATCATTAGCTTCATAAAGATAAAAATAAGCTTTATGTAATTTGTTTTCTGCGGAAACCTTAAACCGATGCGATGATACGATTACGGATGAATGTCGGTGTGACGTAGTAAAGGCAGCGGTAACGCGAAGTGCCTACCAGGTCCGGCAGATCTTGGTCACTGTTGCTTTTGGTAAGGGAAAGTCCCCACGCTCTCTATTCTTAGGCCCGTTATGCCCAGTCCACTTGCATTAGGGATCATATAAGTCGGCGACTATCTTTGAACAATTTCGCATCCTCTGTAGTGGTTTTTGAAGTGAAAATTTCTTTAGGCGCGTTGAGCACTTTCCATGTGAGCACTTTTTTGGGTGATAAAAAATCATGGAACTCGTGTTTTTTTTAAATTTAATCGTCACCGGGACGCCTTCGTCACTTGTCACCGGGATGCCTTCGTCACTTGTCACCGAGACGCCTACGTCACGCGAAACGCTATTATAATAACGCCATCTTTGTTGTAGCTGGATGTATGGGTGAAGGTAGGGAGGGAGAGAGGTAGAGAGTTAGTGAGGTAGGTAGATAGGGAGGGAGGGTTGTAGGGAGGAAATAAGGATGGATGATGACGATTAAAAAAATACACACGTAATTGTTCAAGTTTTTATTTTTGTCGGCACTCCCGGCTTCATTATTGGATTAGTTAATAGTGTCAAATTCATGTAAGTACTTTTTTTTTTTTTTTTTTTTTCGTGCGGAAATCCCTTCGGATACCCCCCCCGCGTGCCAGCGGGGGTGGTTATGTCGGGCTTGAACCGACTAAAACCTATATTTTAAATTTGTGAGTACGATAAACAGAATTTGCTTAAATTCCAATTCGAAACATTAAAAAAAGCGTGTTTAAAAACGAGGTGCACAGTTCGATAGTCTTTTATCATTTATTGCATGTTTGTAAGTTAAATATTCATAATTATAATAATTTATTTCTGAGCTTCACTGAACTTCAATGATGTAACCACTACTTCAATTAAATTTTTTAAGCATTTTGTATGCTTACTTTTTCTAAAGATTTAGATCGGAAAAAGAGAACATCTAGAACATCGCGACCAGTCCGTTACAGGTCAGCGTCGCCTTAAGACGTATATTATAATATTTCGGAGAATTTCGAATATCTGGGACGTGTCTAGATAGCTCAGCTGGTCAGAGCATACCCCTGTAAGGGACTGGTCGCGGGTTCAAGTCCCGTTCTAGATATTCTCTTTTTCCGATCTAAATCTTTAGAAAAAGATGTAGCCACTATTCTATAATTAATAGAGTTCTAATAGTGAATTAAAACTTAGGGTTTGTTTTAATACTAGATATTTACAAAAAAAAATTACAATATAATTCTGTGTCAATATTAAGGAAAAGTGGGCTTTAATGGCTATATGGCGTGAGTTTATAAAATAAAAAATGAAAGTGTAGTCATATCAGCCGTAGGAAGTCCACTGCTGAACATAGGCCTCCCCCATTGACTTTCGTCATTTTGGGGGGGTTTGGACCATAACCCGCCGCGCTGGTCCAGTGCGTGTTGGCGGGTCGCCATAGCCTTCTCCGTTAATCAGCAGAGTGCACCGCGGGCAGGCGAGGTTGACTTGGGTCCAGAAAAATGACTCCTTACACTCCAAAAGTGTAGTGATTTCTTTTAATTGACGACCTCTATGGCGTAGCGTTCGACTGCTAAACATTCTAGAAACCATTACACAAGCTAGTTATGCTGCGCTTTTTTTTTGTCTTGATAGCGCTGTTTAGAATGTCGTAGAGTATTTATATACTTATTATTTTTTTAAATTAATCTATTAAAATTTACGGTCTGACCTCAAATCAACAAAATGTTTAGTTTTTGTAACATATTTTGGACATTACACATTAACCTAGAATTCAATTATGTGTTGGAATACAAATTGTTAGCATAAACTTTTCCAGTGACGAGTAAGCTTGACGCAGGAAATAGTTGCACTATTTGTGCATAATATACATGTGTGTATGTATATTATGCGCAAAATAACATACCCTTACGGCAAATTAATACCGATAAATGGGATATAGAGAGACAATAGAACATTACTTTAGACTATTCTTACATACATCACTTGGGCTCCTTACATCCATAAATATTTTTATGCATTGCCTTTTAGTTCTTTCTACTGTGCACTTCGGCTTTTCTAAAAAGTCCTATTTGATTCATAAATATTCATCTACATTCGCATCATATATTTATTTGTTCAAAACGAAAACAATATTCATTTTTCAAATGCCAAGTCTTTATATTTAAGTAATAATATTGTACAGTCAGACAGCAAAGTAAAAAGGACTTGGAATATAATTATTAATGCTGAAACTGGGCGTTTCTAATCCCGTGATGCTTACATTGAATTAATTATTAATATATCACCAACAGTTTAGGTGTAACATTAACCTTTAATATTTTTAATAGACGCACTCCTGAATATAGCCAGTTTTTTATTGTGGCGTGGCTGGCTCCATTTTCGCTCAGTACAGATACTCTTATGTATGAATACCTTTAGTTGGGGGGATAGACTGAAGCAGCTCCCGTAAAAATCAAAATAAACCAAATGGTGGAAAGTAGATCGAACCCTATGCTCCAAAGTGCAAGCTTTGGATGCAACCGGGATTGGCGCCCAGATGAACAACGGTTTTCAAAACGGGTGGCGCAACCTAGTTAAAACGTTAGGCAATTTAAGGGTGTTTTATATATGAATACCTATACTATATGATAGTGTTAATTCCTGCATGTACTCAATGATTCCCGTAAACTTAATTGTATAACATGGAATGCGAATAAATCGAAGTGTAAATTCTTTGTTAAAATACGAGGATGGTACAAAGAGTGAATGTACATTTTATTTGCAACAAATAACCTATGTTTCTTATGGTTATTAAGCGATCTATTAAGTACAGTAATAGGTAACCGATGATGTGACAAACTTACTAGAAAAAAACAAAAATGAATGTTCAATACACACTCAAAAGGAAAAAAAGAATATTTGAAGTAATCAACACTGGGCGTGCATGTAACGGCTTTCATTTGTTGTTTAATATACGAACAGTATTTACATATATAGTAATACATATCATGCTTACTCATACAACAGTCATAAATCTTATGAGACTTTTCCCCCTTTCAAGTGTTCAACATCGCGATGGTATGTTGTTTTGGAACGTAACTGGCTCCGTTTTTCACAACGCACGTCAGTTGCTTGTTTTCAGCTTAGGAACTTATTCTGATGGGTACGTATTCTGTACTTTCCATTTATGTTTTATGACAGTATAGAATGTCTGGTACTATATAAACCGAAGATTTGGTCTAAGTATACCTACTATAGTTGCCAATTTCAATAGTGAAACGTGCGCGCGAGACGTGGTATCCTTTGTTTTTCATTTGTGCGGAAATCCCTTCGGATACCCTCCCGCCGGCCAGTGGGGGCGGTTATGTCGGGCTTGAACCTACTAAAACCGCACGCCGTTTCGGGTTTTCAGACACCGGGGTGTAAGGTTGCCCATAAGGCATTTCTCTGATGGCCGTACCGCGCGCACGTTTCTCCACCACTCTTGCCTACTCTTACCTCTTCATACCACACGAACCATGGGAGTGTAATTCTTGAATTTGCCAAGCTATATTTATGTCTGTAAATATATTTTACGATATCCTCTCACTCGCCTTCATACTATAACGAAAATACACTCAAACATATCCTTACATATTGGCAACGACCTAGTAATTATTACCTACTATATTATTAAACCACTGTATGCTTTGTTTATTTTAATAAAATAATGTATCATATTTGATTCCTATTATATTCACTGATGTGAACGCAAATTCTGTATGAAATGTAATGTGTTCGAATTCAGTACTACTTTTTATTATTTATTTTTTTGAATTGTATTTGGAGTGGGTTCACGTCGTCGGTAGGGTAATGGCCAGGATTCGAACCCGGGACCTCTCGATCGTAGGGTCGACTCCTTAACCACTAAGCTACACAACAATATAAAGATGCTGAAATAACGAGTATTGCTAAAACAAACTAAGAAATAGATTCCAGTGTCAAGTTGCTGCAACCAGGATCCAAATAAATATCCAGGATAAATATTTGAATAGGGAAATCACAAATGAAAAAAAAATGTATTCGAATTTCCCTAATAATAGATGAAAAAACGTTGGCAATGTCAATAACACCTAGATTACGTATTTATGGCGTAACTTCGAAGAATATGAAGTTTCTTATGATAACTGTAATGAGTTTCTTGCAATATAATAAAAATCATTAACGATACCTTTGCTCTCGAGAAAATAAATAAGGGAATCACAAAGACACAAATGGTTGTGACGGTCCAACCATCGAGATTGCATTGGCGGTCTGAGGATGGGGGCTTGCTGTTCAGAACGACTTCAGACGTTGCAGATTAACATTAAAATACCCTTCTCACTGCTCATACATTGTTGGCCTAAAAGTAAAATAAAAATTATAAGAACAATTCAAGACTTAATGATTCCTTTTATTAACTTTTAATATAATTTTGATATAATCTCATGTTAATTTGGTTACAAGACAATTTAAAGAGTAGGAATAGTTGAAGTGAATTTATTTGTTTAGGCTGATAGCTTCGATCATGCGCGTTAGGCGCCTGGCGGAGGAAGTAGTCTCGCGGGGTGGGGTGGTGGTGGCGGTGTCTCTTGACATCGCCAACGCCTTCAACACCCTACCCTGGAGCTGCGTTAGGGAGGCGCTCGCGTATCACGGAGTGCCTCCTTACCTCCGCCGCATTGTCGAGGCATACCTATCCGAGAGGGCCATAGTTTACCCGAGCTGGCTAGGGCCAGGGCGGCGAGAAGTGTCGTGCGGTGTTCCGCAGGGGTCGGTCCTAGGGCCACTCCTGTGGAACATCGGATACGACTGGGTGCTGCGCGGTACGTTGCTCGAGGGTGTCAGCATAGTGTGCTATGCTGACGACACCCTCGTTATGGCGCGGGGAGCAACGTATCGAAGCGCGGCACTGAAGGCCACGGCAGGGGTTGCTCAAGTCGTGGGTCGAATACGGCGGCTGGGACTTGAGGTGGCTCTCCATAAATCCGAGGCTATGTGTTTTCACGGGCCTCGGAGAGGACCACCTGCGGGAACCGGCATAACCGTAGGGGGCGTAAGCATCGGCATCGAGCCCACGATGAAGTACCTTGGGCTCGTACTCGATAGCCGATGGGACTTCGGACCTCATCTCCGAAGTCTGGTCCCGAAACTGAGGGGGGCTGCGGCCGCGCTATCGCGGCTGATGCCCAACGTTAAGGGACCCAACGCCCCCACTAGGAGACTGTACCTGGGGATCGTGCGAAGCATGGCCCTATACGGGGCCCCCGTATGGGCGGAGACTCTGGCGGCCCGCAACGTGGCTGTTCTTAACAGCCCGTTAAAGGCGATGGCCGTCAGAGTCATCAGGGGGTATCGCACGATCTCCGTCGAGGCGGCATGTCTCCTAGCTGGGACCCCTCCATGGGACCTGGAAGCGAGAGCCCTTGCGCTGCTGTACCAGTGGCGCAAGGAGGCGCTGGAGCGGGGCCATAGGCCGGAGCCCCGAGAAATCAGGGCTCAGCGGTCCCTGCTCCGCCAGGAACTCATGGAGACATGGAGGGTGCGACTTGAGCACCCAAGGTGGGGGGAATCCATCATTGCGGCGGTGAGACCGATCATGAAGGAGTGGTTGGAGAGGGACCATGGGGACTTCTCCTACCGGATGTGCCAGATGGTTACCGGACACGGGTGTTTCGGTAAGTATCTGTGGCGCATCCACCGGGAGACAACGCCGCAGTGCCAGCACTGCGAGGATCCTGGCGAAGACACGGCGCTCCACACGTTGGTGGAGTGCCCTGCGTGGGCGAGTCAACGCCGGGATCTCGTTGCGGTCCTGGGCGTGGACGTTCTCTCGTTGGAGACCATGGTGAGGGCCGCGGTCTCCGACGGGAGCAAGTGGCACGCCGCCGCCTCTTTCTGCGAGCAGGTAATGCGCGCGAAAGAGACGGCGGAGAGGGAGCGGGAAAGAACCCTGCCCCCCGAGTTTCGCAGTCTGCGGCGAGGACGCCGCAGACTCATCTACGCCCGGGACTACCGACCTCCATGATCGGGGCCTGAGGACGGCAGTTGGCCGACTCGCCGTCCTTACAGAAGCAGGCCGTGGCGGAGGCGTGTCGTGTGTGCCCTACACACGCCTGCCAACTCACCGAAGCGGGATAAAACCCGACCCCACCAGGCGAGGCCGCGGTGGCGGCCAAAGTCCGCCGGCAACCCTGGGGTTATCCTTTCGAGGGCTTACCCGGGGTGCCCGGCAACGGACACTTGGGGAGGACACCGTGCGGTTTTAGTCGAGACACGACATAACCACCCCCGCAGGCCGGCGGGGGGGGTATCCGAAGGGATTTCCGCACGTAAAAAAAAAAAAAAAAAAAGGCTGATAGCTTCCGTTATTAATTTCAAATAGTCGATAGTTAGTAGTGGCTTTGAAACATATTGTTTTATGGCAACTCAGAAGAGATGACGTGTAGTGGCGTGATTATAGGAACGGGGGGTAGTAAGAGGTAATAAAAGGAGCGTACCGGAGATATCAGGAGGAGTCTTCAAGAATTCGTCGCGAACTATAGGTTGCTGAAAAGTTCATCCGAATTTTAGAAAGCCTTGTAGCCTGCGTGGTGCGTAATCTTAGTTTCTGTTCTTCTTATTCTTAAAATGCTGACTGTATTTAGGTTTCATAAATTGTATTCATGATAATTTACTTTTGTGGGTTGGAGGTAGAAAAATAAAATAGAATATAAATTTTCCTTTGAAACCTAAGATTTATATATCTGGTGTGGTCGTGGTATGTGAACTGGGTTGACTTTGGCCAAGTCAAGTCAGGGATCAGACTGTGACTATGCTATGGTAGCGTTCTCTGTCGATTCATGCTGGGTTTAGAGTACTCGAGGCTCTCTATCTGGAATGAGGTGACTGGGAACACTTTTATTGCCGTTAACCTATATGTAAGCAATTTGCTACTAACATTTTCTTTTAATGCTACCTTATCTAAATCTAGATGGCTAGTTCCTATAAGCCTGGGATGTCTATTGTAGATTCTTAGCCTGTATCTGTAATGGCATTTAATATTCAAAGCGTGATTAACGGGTCATATGACTTGTTAAACTAACTTATAAAATATTACTTTATACACTCATCATTACACTCATCCTGCACACTACACAATACCCTTGTGTCCACGAAATATGTAGTTCTAGGCACTCTTAAGAGCCTCCCAAGTTCTTAAGTTTGCTTGGAATGAGGTAAAGGTTTGAGAAATTGAGCTATTTTATTTTTTACGATGGTTCTACTGAAATTCAACAGTCTGTCTGGGATGAGTCCAGAGGAGGGCTGTATTCGACCGTTGTTTTATTATAGGGAACCCCAATTGGGCAGAGCCCGTTCAGGGTTGGATATCGCATTCTATGTGCTAGACAAACTGAATGTTTATTCTAGTGGATGGAATGTAGCGTCCCTTTACTTGCCTAGTCTGCCGAGACAACAGTACTGTACGCAACAATAGCTAGTAATGGATTGTCGATGTGTGTTGTGAAACCTTGCTTAATCAAGTAAGGTAACATAATCATACCCTGACTCAGTTCATTGCTGATATTGGTTCGGTCTGAGGGGAGGTTTAGTGACGAACTGATGCCCCTTAGCTAGCTCAACCCTACTGAGCTTATCTTGTAGTATCATACGGTTTCTCAACTGGTGATAGGACAAGATCAGACAGCCCACTTTGTGTTGTATTGTGTATACATACAGCCATCTGCTGGACTATTATTCCTATCAAATACAGACCTCACTTTCATTGTAAAGATGAGAAGCTCAAAGGTACGGTAATTACTTGAGTAAATGATTGTTATGTCTTACAAAGCAGTTTCATTTAACTCTTGACAATTCCTTTGTCTTTATCCAGTCCTTGTGAGTGCCTGATTTAATTCAGACATTTAGAACAAATTATTTACAGGATCGATGTCCAATTCGATCTATGTATCCTGTTTGACGGATGTGAGCTCGTTTCATTGTAAGTGATATGTCATGCTGGGCTAAGCCCTCGCAATACATGCTATCATACTTACCTACCTACTTATTATTATGTCTTTATCGGTGTGGGGAAAATACTTGTGTCTTGAAAGCGTTTGGTCGCGGTATCACTTGACCCTGAAACGTGGACAGTTGCCACAAGCTCGCATTGTGTCTTGAAAGCGTTTGGTCGCGGTATCACTTGACCCTGAAACGTGGACAGTTGCCGCAAGCTCGCATTGTGTCTTGAAAGCGTTTGGTCGCGGTATCGCTTGACCCTGAAACGTGGACAATTGCCACAAGCTCGCATTGTGTCTTGAAAGCGTTTGGTCGCAGTATCGCTTGACCCTGAAACGTGGACAGTTGCCACAAGCTCGCATTGTGTCTTGAAAGCGTTTGGTCGCGGTATCGCTTGACCCTGAAACGTGGACAGTTGCCACAAGCTCGCATTGTGTCTTGAAAGTGTTTGGTCGCGGTATCACTTGATCCTGAAACGTGGACAGTTGCCACAAGCTCGCATTGTGTCTTGAAAGCGTTTGGTCGCGGTATCGCTTGACCCTGAAACGTGGACAGTTGCCACAAGCTCGCATTGTGTCTTGAAAGCGTTTGGTCGCGGTATCACTTGACCCTGAAACGTGGACAGTTGCCACAAGCTCGCGAAGACCTTATCATATATATTACCATGTCTGTTTACAGCTGGTACCCATAACAGCGCTAGTAACTCATTGGCCGTGTTCTAGATGAACTGCCCAAGGGATTACCCAATTACTGCCTGTGTATGAATACACTACAGCAATGATTCGAGCTATACATTCGTTAGACTGGATATATTTCCATCTAACCTACTTGGTGAAATTGGGCACTCATTCCCAATTCGGTACTATTTTTATTTTGTTAAGCACCAAGGTTGTGCATAACTTAAAAGTAGTATGCCTTCAGCACTGGAGAGGATTGGTTGCTCGTTGGGGGCCTGGGGTTTTGGAGGATGCGGCCTCCCCGGTTCCAGCAATGGAACCGGTCATAGGATTCCTTATTACCTATAAAAATACCCCATCCTAGCAGTCTACACATATCAACAGATGCTTCATTTCATTTTTCCGGCTACTCTGAGATAATCTACTATGTAGATTATCTCAAGGTAACTAATTATTAACCACATATGTATTTAATCACACATTTTATTTACTTGACCACCAATATTTACTATATCTTTGTCTAAATAACTCAAATTGTATATAAGAAAACTATATACATTTCCTTTGCAGGGTCCAGTTATGGTAAGACAACTCCATATTGTGTGTGTTATATCTTTACTTCTACCTAAACTAAATGCTTATATATCATACTGTGAAATTGAACTAGCGTGCATTTAAAGATACAGAAAACTTAATATGTCTATATCTAGGATCACTTAGGAATGAACTTAATATTCAGAAT
Organism: Cybosia mesomella; assembly: GCA_946251805.1. Lineage (NCBI taxonomy): Eukaryota > Metazoa > Arthropoda > Insecta > Lepidoptera > Erebidae > Cybosia > Cybosia mesomella. Next base: position 12,987,188 of record OX276394.1, on the reverse strand, counting down.
TTTATAAATATCACTAATTATCACTATAGAGACTAGGTAGCTTATAAAATCAAAATCTTAAATCATATTAGGTTCAGGGAATCAATGTAGTTGTATAGGAACATTATTTAATTTTATTGCTAGATAGAATAATAGTTATAGGAATTAGATTGAAATCAGTGTTCTCAATACCATGTACTCTTGTCTTGTCTCAATGTACCAAATAAAGGACTGTGAGTTACTACAATGCTTAAACACAACGTATAAAGGGTTCCATACTTATAAATATTTAGACGATCACAATAAAGCCAAACTTTTAATAGTATCTTCCTAAACTTGGAGGATATAATAGTAACGGATACTCTCAGTGCCTTCAGCACTGTAATCAGTTGCTGCATTCAGGTCCATCGTCTCATCAGTGGGCGGTTCAAATACTTTCGGAAAACATTAAAGGAACGGGAGCGTTACATGGTCTCGCACTTACCTGTATTTGCGGTGTGTACATATCGTTGTTCAGTTGTCCTCTTTGCCTCCAGCCATTCCTTTATTTTTTTCACAAGTTCTTGTCTTTGATATTGTTTCTTTTAAAAATATGAGTACATTATGAAAAAAATCTAGAATGCGTTATTATGTAACAAAATATTTTAATGAATTCCTTCATTGTTGAATTTTTGGCGAAGAACTTTGGCTGCACGACTTATAAGATATCAGTCTGTAAACTTTGTATTGTTTCGTTCTACAATGACAAGAATATACAATGGTAAAGTTAACTAAAGCTTTATAAACCAACAAAGAGAATAAGTACAAGCTGAAATATGTTTTAAAACTCGTTTGAGATTGACCTCAAAACATTTTTGACGGTGTGTTTTTGTCAAGGAGAAATATTTTTCTAAACTAACACAAACAAGTTACTAACAAACAATTTTGTGTTTTTGTAAATAATGAAGCCTCTTGGATATTTTATTGTGACGGAAATAAAATTATAAAAGGTAATGTAACAAAATATTTGTTATATACCTACACGCCACGGTAACGCAACGGTATAGGTATCAGATTCGTAATTAAAAAGTTACAAGTTAGAAGGACTAGGTGTAATTCTAGCTTGCAACTTTAGAACTAAATTAATTTATATTCAATGACACCGATTTTCATGGTTTCCTATTACTAATCTTACTTCACACATGTCATACTCTACAATGATTTGGATTGTGCTGATTTCATTTTCATGTTTTTTTTATGTATGATCAAATTATCACTTCTATACGTCAAGAAGGTGCCGACGATCTGCATTGTAAAGATCCACTGAGTGGCTGCTCATAAGACATGTAATGCACTGTTTCACTCAACTAAGCCGTAAGTTGCGTACTTAAGAAACTTAGTTAATGAACACCTACGTAAAGTAGTTTAATAGGTATGTGTCCTATTATCCAACTGTGGCACTATAGTTTGTGATGTGAGAAGTTACCATGAAGTTTCGGAAGGCATACTCAATCAGTGCATGGCGTGCATTTATTCAAGGAAAGTTTCATGTGTTTCTCTTTGTATGCAGCAAATTTAAGTCAACCAACCAGATGGTGTTCAATTTTATGTTTTTTATAATTATAATCAAACATGGAAAAATCTATTTATCAGTTAGAAGACACTTGATTCAAACACGCAAAGATCTTATAAAATTCCATACGTTGTCTATATATTGATACCTGAAGCGAAGAGTTGCTCGACTTGAAAACCTTCTTTTGGTGAACCTTGGGTAACGAAAGTGGCAAAGCCTAAATCCTTTCTATTGAGGCAAATTCAGCCTTTATATAAATGAAGTAGATTTGGCGTTCTCGGATCCTGCTCTGTAAAACACTCTTGAAGTTTATTCCGAGGTTCTTTATCGAAATTGTTTAGAACATAAACCGTAAATGAAACAACTGTAAGACATATGAAAAGAGAACATAAATGTATGCTAAGTTGCTGTTACATAGAAATTACTCTCAACGAATTGCTTATTAAGCACAGGTCTAGCCGAAGAATTTATTTTGAGGTACGTCCTACAGTGGGGTGTGTGTTGGGTAACCTCCTCGAGTATCGCTCCGATTCCGATCCCGCTGCAGTCCGGGGGGAACGGAATCGGAGCGGCCGGTACACCCTGGGCGGCGGTCAATGGCTTCCCCTTCACCCCTTCATAGGGTTGGCATTGATCGTCGGCCAATACCCAACGTGGCGGGAACACATCGCTCTCCGTACTCCTCTGCTTTCAGAGGAGACAGGATGAGCGATGCTGTTAGTGGTGAAATGGCCCAGGGTCAGCCGGGGTGCGAGGGATATGCTCTATGGGTAACCTTACACCCCGGCGTCTGAAGACCCGAGACGGCGTGCGGTTTTAGTCGGTGCAAGCCCGACATAACCGCCCCCGCTGGCCGGCGGGGGGGTATCCGAAGGGATTTCCGCACGATAAAAAAAAAAAAAAAGGTACGTCCTACAGTGTGAAATATAGAAATAATCATAGACATTGGACTATTTTACAGCGGTATATTTATTCATCGCCAATAATGCTTCAATTTATGATCGTGATGTAATAATTCATATAATATGATCTACATATCTGTATAGGAAATAATTATGTAAGACAAGAGAGACTCCTGGGGTTATCCTTTCGAGGGCTTACCCGGGGTGCCCGGCAACGGACACTTGGGGAGGATACCGTGCGGTTTTAGTCGAGACACGACATAACCACCCCCGCTGGCCAAAAAAAGACAAGAGAGACTTCATGGTCAACCATCCTTTTATTTCTTTTTTCTTTTAAGCCCCGACGCAAAAACGAAGGGGTGCTATAAGTTTTACGTGACTGTGTGTGTGTCTGTCTGTGACATCTTAGCTTCCAAGCGAATGAATCGATTTTGATTTTGTTTGATAGGTGAATTAGTCGGGAGTGGTCTTAGCTATGTTGGGGGTTATATTTTTAATTCAATTGTTCTTCTTTCTTCTTCGTTCCTCTCCTCCTCCATCCTCTGTGTGGGCAGCACGCGCCAGGTACACTTTTGGCAGCATCAATGCTCGCAATTATCGCTTATCACTGAACGATCCGTGTGATTTTTTGCTACTATAGTAGTATTAAAACCTAAAGAATTTAAATATTACTTTAGATCAATAATTATGACTACGTGTCACGCAATAGGTTAACAGTTCATACTCGTATTCGAAATTTTGTATCGTTCGTAACGGCAGATGTTATAATTTTACTGCGGAACCGAAATTGTTATACTTCATTGTTTTATTTGTACGCACGTTCAAGGGGTTTAGACCATTTACAAATTAAAGAATATCGCAACAAAAATACGAAGTTGGACTCAGCCTCGCGGTGCTCTTTCATACTAGGGTTACAGTTTTCGAGGGCTTACCCGGGGTGCCCGGCAACGGGCACTTGGGGAGGACACCGTGCGGTTTTAGTCGATACACGACATAACCACCCCCGCTGGCTGGCGGGGGGGTGGGGGTATCATTTCCGCACGTAAAATTAAGTAAAAATATTAACATTTTTACATACTTTTTACTAAAAAAGTTTCGCCTACTAAAAAAAAAAGCATTTAGTCAGTACATCGCTAAGAAAAAAATGTGGTTAACCCTTAGAAGAGTTAAGTTCACAGAGCATAGTAACGTAAAAGTGCTATGAGGGATCATCATCAACCTATTCTAGTCCACTGCTGTACATAGGTTTCCCCTAATGAGCGCCATAGCGCCCTGTCTTAAGCTTGCCGCATCCAGCATCTGCCCGCAGTCTTTCGCAGATCGTCATCCCAACTGGCCGGAGGGCGTCCTAAACTACGTTTGCCGAGTCGCGGTCTCCACTCAAGAACACGTTTACCCCAGTGGTTGTCGGTTCTTCGCGAGATATGGCCGGCCCACTGCCACTTCAGCTTGCTTATTCTTTGAGCTATGTTGATAACCTTGGTTCTCTGTCGGATGTATTCGTTACGGATCCTATCCTTAAGAGAAACTCCGAGCATAGGTCTTTCCATAGCTCGCTGAGCGACTTTGAACTGGTGGACCAGCCCTACCGTGAGTGTCCACGTCTCAGCTCCGTAGGTCATTACGGGTAGGACGCACTGATTGAAAACTTTCGTTTTCAAACACTGCGGTATGGATGACGAGAAGACCCGACGTAGTTTCCCAAACGCTGCCCAGCCTAGCTGGATCCTCCTCTTGGCCTCCTTCTCAAAATTGTTTTTACCCAACTGCACAATCTGGCCGAGGTAAGTGTACTCAGAAACAATTTCGAGAAGGTGGCCATCCACGACGACCGGTCCTGGATCAATGTAGCCATTGATCAAGACTTTGGTTTTATCCAAATTCATGCCAAGACCGATGCGTCGCGAGGTTGAAGCTAGGCCGTGCAGCATCTAAGTTAGCTCCTCTAGCGACTCCGCCATTAAGACTATGTCATCAGCGAATCGCAGGTGTGAGATGTAGTCGCCGTTTATATTTATGCCCTTGCCTTTCCAGTCCAGCGTCTTAAACATATCTTCCAATGCACTCGTGAACAGTTTCGGGGATATGACATCCCCCTGTCTCACTCCTCTGCGCAATTGGATGGGTTTAGACTGCTGACCCTATACTTGGACACTCACAGTGGCGGCTTCGTAAAGGCATCTCAGCACCTCGACATAACGATAGTCTACTTGGCATCGCTGTAAGGATTCCAGGCCCGCCATGATTTAAGTTGGGTTAGGTCGGAGCGTGGACATCATCAGACGGTTTCTGTCAAGCTTTAGGTTGATATTCAGAGAGCCTCGGAGCAGTCGGTGATCAGATTCGGTATTAAACCTGTTGATCACTGAGACATCTCTGAATATGTGCTTGCTATCCGTCATGATGAAGTCGATCTCATTTTTTGTCACAGCGTCGGGGCTTTGCCATGTCCACTTCCTTTGAGGCTTTTTCTTAAAGGAGGAATTCATTAAGAATAGTCCCTCTTTCTCAAGGAAGTTGACAAGCATTTACCCCCTGTGATTCCTAACTCCATAACCATGCCGGCCTATACGGGATTTGTACTCAGACTGGGTACCCACCTTGCCGTTAAATGATCGTTAAATGAAGTTAAATAATCTCTCTCGGGCGCGCTCCACCATCTCCTTCGCGAGCATTACATGCTCGCAGAAGGATACCTCCTTAAAAATAAATCTTAACTTCAATCAACTTAAATAAGTGAGCAATATGAATCTTTACTATAATATAATTAATAATCAAACATATAAATATTCATACTATCTAAACGTAAGCAGGTAAGTAAAAGTTTACAAAAAATTTAACCGAAGGAGAAGGAGGTGGCGGTGGCCCACGAGCTCGCGCTCCGCACCATTGCCGCAATCATGCTGCCGAGCGAAAGAACTCCCACCCTGATGGCTGTCACGAGGTCACGCCTTGGCGCCTCCCACGCCGGGCAGTCCGCCAGCGTCTGCAGCCCTGTGTCCTCGCTCGCATCGCAGTGATGGCACTCAGGCGTTGGCTCCTTCCTGATCCGATGCAGGTGGTCCCTGAAGCTCCCCTTATCGGAGATCACCCGCGTCAGTCGGTACGAGAGGCTTCCGTGTCGCCTCTCTAGCCAATCCTCCATGATGGGCCTTGCCGCCGCTATTGCGGCGTGCCCAGCGCTTGTTCGCCCAAGTCGTTCCTACCACTCTACCACGATAGCCTGGCGGAGCCGAGATTGCACGGCCTTGATTTCTCGAGGCTCGGGGTTCCGTTCCTACTCCCGCGCCTCCTTTCACTACTGGTACAGTTGCGAAAGGGCTCTCGCCTCCAGGTCCCATGGCGGAGTTCCGGCAAGAAGACTCGCCGCCTCGAAGGAGATCATGCTACCGCACCCCCGGGTACCCCCGCGGATGACCCTGATGGCCATCACCCGCTGCAAGAAATTGTACCTACGCTGTTGCTCGGAAATATGTAGAAACGGATAATGTTTTAGTATGAGTCAGAATTCATGTTTAACCTTTTTTAATTTTACTACCCCAGCAAAGGTGTGACATCATTGAACCTTTTCTTATCCAGAAATAAAGTTAGTGCAGTTAGCGGTGTTAAGCCCTCAATAGCTCGCATGAGTGTCGCACTAATTTTTATTGACAATACAAACTCGCATCAATCCTTTAATTCTATCCTAGGGTGCGAGGCTTTACTGCCTACTGAATAAAACATTAAGTTGACATTTTAACTTTATCTCTCAAGTTTGGTCACGAAGGGTTAGTTTCTCACTTGTTGAGCGTTATTTTTCGCGCCTAAGTTGGGCACAGTTTCCCTTCCCTCGTTTTCATCGCCCAAAGCTTATTTGCAATTCCAGCTTCCGACACCTCAGTCTGCTTATAACTAAGTAGGTTCGTACCTACTGGGGTGCGACTGGTTGGATCACCTCCAAGTTTGGTGCACCCTGGGCAACGTGGGCGATGACGCATCATTGATTGCTCCTCTGGAGTAGCTGGCGTCAACGTCAACGGCCAAGATCAATCTATGATCTGTCTGATCAATCGGCCCTTTTCAGGGCCAGCTGACTCCATTGCACGAGGGGGTCGGGGTATGGCGGGCCTGCAAGGCCCGCGGGGGGGGGTTGCTCCAGGTACCCCTCTGCTCTTATCAGAGGGGACACTGCGAATGGCCCAGGGTCAGTTGGAGTGCGAGGGATATGCTCTGTGAGTAACCTTACACCCCGGCGTCTGTAGACCCGAGACGGCGTGCGGTTTTAGTCGGTTCAAGCCCGACATAACCGCCCCCGCTGGACGGCGGGGGGATATCCAAAGGGATTTCCGCACAAAATAATAAATAAAAGGTACCTATTATATTATTCTCAAGGCAGACAGTTTTTTTGGAAATTTGCGAGTAGGGAATACAATAGTCAAAGAGTCTATTTATTTTGTGTACACCCCGACTCGGATAGATTACGTAAGAAGGTTATACCTTCGTGGTTATTTTTTTAACCACACAGAAATAGCAACTACGCTGAGCGTGGCACCATCAAGTTTTTTTAACGTCATAAACATTTGTGTGATACCTTCGCTTAGAATAATAAAATATGTAAAAAATAACATCTACCACCATGTAAAATGCCAATGTGTTTAGTTAGAACAAAATATAAGGTTATGTTATCAATGACTGTTGATACCAACACGAGTTCTAACACCCTGACTCAGAGCAGTCCGATTCGGATACATATGAACATTTGTGGTTATTTTTTTTAACCATACAGAAATAGGAGCCGTTATGCGGATATCTTTATGCGATTATAATGTTTTGCTTAGCATATTATAGTTTTAAATAGTTATACTTAAAGTAGTTATGCTAAAAATGTTACTAAAAAATAAAATACTCGTTAGGAGAAATGAAAGTATGCCATACTTCTTCTTCATTCATGCATCCATTGTTCTTCTTCGTGCAATCCAACTTCTGCCAGCCTTCGCTGCCCCCGCTGCGTTACCCTGATGGTTCACGAGAGGCAAGAGCAAGCAGATATGCTCGTTAACCTCTTTGCAGCTAACTCCCGAATCGACCAGCTAAGCTTAATTACTTGTATTAGGAGTGGGTTATTATATTTATTGGTATCACTTTACTGTTCACTGTTATTTAATTTCTCTATTTAAAACCAAGCAACTTATATTTTATGAAGTATTTTTTTTAATAAAAATAACTATACTACTATAAAATATTTAAAGAACTTCAAACACTGATGAATTTTAAAAATTAAGCTACCTACGCATAACTTCGATAACTTCACAGTGGGTACAACATTTTCAAGATGGATTTTTGTGTCTAACAAGAAAATTATAACGTAATCATAAAATCTGAGCTCATAAACTGATGTACTCGTAGGTACTGAGACTGACGAGACAATCATATCGCGGTTGATTTGCGGACATAATATTGAAGAGTTCTGTTATTTGTGTCGGAAACTTATCATTAGATCTTTGCAAAATTTAAATATGCTTCGCAAAATTTCGGAATAAACCTATATCCAACAAAAAAAGCATATCCGTTAATATATTGCGGAGTTATAACATACATAAAGAGATCATACGTAAAAAACGAAAAAGAGAGAACATACATAAAAAAGAATCAACACCTTGAGAACCTAATCATTCTTTGAATTCGTTTAAAAACTCATGACCACTTTTTTCTAATCGCCAGTATTTACAATGATTTTAAATATTATGTTACTCGTTAACCTCCTACCTCATAATTAAGCTGCGAGAGGAATTAGGTGCACGGTGGTAATACAATCAACCTTTAATTGTTAGGTTGAAAATAATATCTAGTCTATGGTAGGCAGAGTACATGCTTTTCTCGAAAAAGATTACATTAGAAATTATCGTACACATTAGAATGTTCTGAGTTCGGTCGGTCGTGAAAACGTGACCTTTTACGCTTCCACGCTTATGTTTCGAGGAAAATCCACCGCCTACAGTCTTTACTATGTTCAAATAGTCGTGGAAATTGAATTGTGCTACCTTGGTTATTTATATTGAAATTGTTGTAGGAATCAATATCTGCGAATCTATCATTGCATTTATAGATTTTATTACTGACTAGTAACCCGCCCTCGCTCCGGTTTAATAAATTTTCTTAAACAAAATTCTATTTCAATATTCAGTTTCTGCCAATAGCCATGCATTTTGTAGATTAAAATGTAGTTTTTTTTTTATGTTGCGGAAATCCCTTCGTGTACCCCCCGCCAGCCAGCGGGGGTGGTTATGTTGGGCTTGAACCAACTAAAACCGCACGCCGTCTCGGGTCTACAGACGCCGGGGTGTAAGGTTACCCATAGAGCATATCCCACGCACTCCGACTGACCCTGGGCCATTCGCAGTGTCCCCTTTGATAACAACAGAGGGGTACCTGGAGCGGCCCCCACCCCCGCGGGCCTTGCAGGCCCGCCATGCCCCGACCCCCTCGTGCAATGGGGTCAGCTGGCCCTGAAAAGGGCCGATTGATCAGACAGATCATAGATTGATCTTGGCCGTTGACGTTGACGCCAGCTACTCCAGAGGAGCAATCAATGATGCGTCATCGCCCACGTTGCCCAGGGTGCACCAAACTTGGAGTTGATCCAACCAGTCGCACCCCGGATTAAAATGTGCCTATTGATAAATAAAGCATTGCTTAAATTATCTGACATGATTTGTTACACAATAAAAAAAAATTGTATGCATTGGGTTCTACCATGAACCTTTTTCCTTGCACGATTCGGTAAGCTCGATCGACGAAGTACCACACTCAAACTTAATATAAAGTATTCTTCGTATTTATTATAGTTTGTAGGATTACTGGAAGCCTTTTTTCCCACTCTTTTATAATAAAACTAAACCTAAACCTAAAACTAATTAATAAAAAGAATTAATTAAAATAATTCCTAAAATGTTGTTAGGTGCAATTTAAAAGAAATTAAATGATGTTTAATTTATGCTATTATAAAATTAAAAATTAGTTATGTCTGCACATTGGAGATCTAAAAAAAAACTTGGCTTATGTTTAAATGAAAGATTCTGAACACAAAAATATATTTTTTTGGAATTCTTGTTTGTCTATCTGTTTGTTCGCGATGAACGCAAAAACTACCGAACGGATGCGGTTTTTTCTATTAGAAAGAACTTGGTCAAGCTTAAAATCTGCCGTATTTTAAATTGGTTAAGTAGAACCACAGATATAACCAAAAAATGCTATCTGACCTCCGGGAGGGGAGAGGCGCGGGCATCAGCTTCTTTAAAAATATCATCTTCATTTTTACTTTACTCTAATCTGGCAACGTGAAGCTCGTTTATAAACTTGGAATGCTTGAAATCTGATTATAAGCAGCCTACAATCAAAAATAATACAATTATGCATTGTTAACGTCATTTTGCCTCATAAACAAAGATCTCCAAATAATCATAGAACACCCAGTGAGTATTGGTAATGTTTTATTATTTCTTCAAAGTAATAGCACATGAATAGATAATACGTAGTAGTATCTAGGATGGCCTGGCGGGTGTAGGTTTAAATACATGTCAGGCATAATTAACAGATAAGAGTATAAAATAAGAAAAAAGTGGCCACAGTGTACTGTTCTGTCTTATTTTACACTCTGTAGTTAATATTGATGAAAGGGAGGACGTTCCCCCTAGCCAGATAGTTTGCCGACCTGAAAAAGGTACTACTGTGAAGATAGAGCCTGGATGCCGAAAATTGATTGCCCTAATTATTTACAACGTTATTCTTATTTCGTAATGATAACATACTAGTACATTCAGGAAAAAAGTATCGGGAATGGATGATTTGTTTATGGTCCAAATTCAAATTTTTGTTTTTTTAAATTCTTATCCGACAGCAAACAATTAAAACGGGTCCAGTTGATGGTAATTGGCTTGTCTCCTATACGTACGTGGGACTGAAAAATAAAGCTAGTGAATTATGAGTGTTAATACAACTCTGCTTACCTCTTTGGGGTTTAGGTCACGTATGTTTGTATATAATATTAGGATTAAAGCATATAATACCTGAGCCATATCCTTAACTAACTTCGGCTTTTATCTTATTCTCAGAGCGTAGTACAGAGTTATTACTAGAGTACCTCAATAAAACAGGACAAATATTGGTTATGAGTCGTATTCATAAAAAAATTATAAGTGAATGTAACCAACGAAAATTTGGTCAGGTGTATCTTACGTCATTGATCGTCGGCCAATACCCAACGTGGCGGGAACACATCGCTCTCCGTACTCCTCTGCTTTCAGAGGAGACAGGATGAGCGATGCTGTTAGTGGTGAGATGGCCCAGGGTCAGCCGGGGTGCGAGGGATATGCTCTATGGGTAACCTTACACCCCGGCGTCTGAAGACCCGAGACGGCGTGCGGTTTTAGTCGGTGCAAGCCCGACATAACCGCCCCCGCTGGCCGGCGGGGGGGTATCCGAAGGGATTTCCGCACGATTTTTTTAAAAAAGGTGTATCTTACGTGTTTTACTGCATATTACTTGATTCAATACAAGGTCTCTTTTTAATTTTCTGTCTTATGTTTCAAAATGGTCATGATACTTCTTCTTCTATTCATTTTCACGATATGCAGTGACCGCCTATTCCACCTAATCTACCTAGGGTAGCAAACATTTTGCCCGTGCCGCCTCCGCCAGGAAATAGGAAATTTAGACCCAAGAAGCACTCACTATTATGGATGACCTTGTGAAGGAGAGTTGTAAAAGCCGGAAGGTGGATCCCGGACCCTGAGGTGAGAGTCTCGATTGCGACCGGGACTTACGGGAAGATGATGATGATGATGATTCTTATTCTTTTTATGAATAGCTTCTGCAGCAGAATCAGCTCAATTGTGCCAATGTCAAGTAAAATATTCATGAAAACATCAATGACGAAATAAGCTTCCTGGTCATGTTACAAAAGTTAAATGGCAATTTATGTCAGTTGAAGGACATATCTTTATGATTTGAATTCAGCAAATAAATATTTTTGTAGCTTAAAGGTCCCTAAAAGAAAATTTGAAATCGTTTATGAACGGGCAAACGGTAAGCTTTCAGAAAAAATATAACGTTTTTTTTCTATTCTTACACAGGGATTCTAATAAATTACGAACTCAGCGACACATAAAATTACTCGTAATTGATATAAAATATAAACCTAAGGACAAAATGGAAATGGTTATTAATTTGATGCTCATCAATTTGAATTTTAACAATAAAAATTTGTATACTCATGCCTGTATATCTCCAGGAGTAGGCTGAGCCGGTGTATCATAAATCCTTATTTCGTCAGTTTTTTTTTCATCTAAAGCGGTGTCGTCAATTAGAGACTTTTAACTAATTATGAGCCTATTGCTGTCACCCATCAACCCACTCACACTTTTTACCCTACACGGGCATCGAAGCAAGTTCTATTTCCTAGGTAAAAACATGACAGTTAGGCACACTCGGTGCGCTACTGCTATTTCATCAAGGATTTTATTTTTTATATTTTTTTTACGTGCGGAAATCCCTTCGGATACCCCCCCGCTGGCCAGCGGGGGCGGTTACGTCGTGTCTCGACTAAAACCGCACGGTGTCCTCCCCAAGTGTCCATTGCCGGGCACCCCGCTACGCTATTTTCTAATGTAAGGTAAAATATATAATCAAAAATCACCAAAGAGTATAAACAGAGTCAACATATAGCAACTACATTGAGATACATTCGGTAGTTATGTAAAACTTTTGTGGACTATATTTCCAGAAAATTATTCCCATTGTGTAAATTTATCACGTAGCCTCACTCATAGAAAATTTATTTCATTTCTATTATGATCCACGTACGTTAGGATCTTTGCAATAAAAATCCCATCTGCTGATGACAATAAAGGGAGGGGTCGTATATACATTATTCGAGAACACGTCTCATCGAGATTTCAAACCTATACCTAAGCAGAGTTATCCTAAAAATGTATCAGAAAAAGTTCGCAAAACCTGCAGAACGTTTCATCTACTTAGTGTAGGGCACGAGGCCGCCGGGGCGCAGCAACAGGCACCGACTACAAATGTATAAGTAGGCAGTAGGCACTGGTCTCCGACTCCACAGGTATCTAATCATAAGGAATTTCTTTTGTATGGCCGTGAAAATTTTAAATACTCAAACGCTTTTATTACAAATGAATAGAACATTGGAATAGATAACATCTTTTCGAGTTAATTTTAAACGATCGGGTTCGCGGAGTGGCGGGTGGCGGCTGGGCACCGCCACTCGTTCTCCGACCGCCATCATTCGCGCACGTCACTCTCGCGATCCCTCTTACTTCACGCGGCTTCATGCGAATTCCGATATTCGCATCATACGTTGTGAACTTAAACTAAATACATATGTGCTAAGTGAATTGAAAATTGCCAAAATGAAGGGTCGACACCAATTTCGTCGCAGATTCAGTCTGCAACCATCGTTTATGAAAGAAGATCACGAGGAAGAAAGAAGACCTCACAGGTAAAGTCCATTTTTTATTTTAAAAATATTAAAATAAATAACAATAACAGTGTGAATTTTAAGATATTTCTATTAATTACTTTGCTACGAGCAATGAAAAGCGTAGCAATGTCTACGAAACTATCCCATCAACACGTAGCGCTCGAATATGTTTTGTTTGGTTTGTGGCGTAAACTACAACTACGAGTATACACCCATCAATTACGAGCAATTTTTAGGTATTTGATTATTGAAGATTACTTTAGAAACTTAATTTTATGTTGATATCTACTACGTCGTGTTTCAGCTTGTAAAAACGGTATTGTATTGAAGATATCGAATGAGGTTGAGCGCGCCCTATTTGTTTAACCGGTGAAATATTAAAATAAATGAGTATAAGTGTTTAGACGGCATATTGGTAACTTTCTTGGAAATAATAATAATCGTTTATCTTTCGTAAAATGCGTTATATTCATACGATAAGGGTGAAGATGAGAGAAACTCGTTATATAAGAAAAGGGAAGGCAATTTTCTGCAATTTACCTTCGTCCCAACTTCATCTCTACAATGTATATTTCGATAAAATCACGACGTAGCATGTAGAGATTTTTTCCTACCGTAATTTGTAAAAAACGATTGCGGTGAAGACAATTGCAACATTCCCTATATAATTGTACATGCAATTGAAATATTTTTTGCTGTTATGTTTGTTTTATAGATATAAGTGAACATAATCTTCCTTATAAAGATAATAATAATAAATTTCAAATGCTAAAGAAATGGAAGGGACATAAAAAGTTTGGGTTGCCAATTGTCACTTGGCCTCGCCCTATTGTCAACGTAAAGTGAAGTTAAAAAGGTTAAATTTGTAAGCTCAACTTCGTTAAATTTGTAAGCTCAAAATCGTATGAGTTTTATCTTCGAATTAAGTCACTGGTACATACTTATAAGTTAAAAAAAACCATATTAACTTGAACAAGGCCAAATGCTGAAAGACAACTCGATAGAAGATCGCAGAAAGAATCGCAAATACATACGGAAACAAATCAAGAAGCGGTCTTTAGGGTTATTGGTTTCCGCCTTAGATGCCCTCATGCTTTTATAGGTAACTAGCTGGCCCTCCCCGGCTTCGCCCTAGGTACATATCATGCTCGTAATTTATTAGTTTTCATATAATCTATAGGAATCTGTCAGATTTGTTGATATTCATGATTACTGCTCCGCTCCCTTGGGTAGCAGCGTGATGATATGTAACCTATGACATTCATAAAGAATGTAACTTTCTATTGGTAAAAGAATTTTAAAAATCGCTTCAGTAGATCCAAAGATTACCCCGACAACGTCACCACATAACATTCTTTACCTCTTTATAATATATAAAGATAAGTCGGTGAGTGTATGCTAAAGTTGGGTATAGTACAAAATTAGGGAAGTAAAATCTACGCAGTTGAGGTTAAAATTACTACGAAGTATGTAGGGAGTAAGATACCAAGAGCCCGAGCCAACCTCACCTGCAAGTCGGTACACATGCTGATTGACGAACGAAGCTTTGACGCAGGTTTTCCTCTCGGGGTGGGTGGTCAGGCGGTAGCTGCTACATTAAAAGTCACAATAACCAAATTATGAACAGAAGGAGTACCGCGCGAGCGTACCGGGTGAACATGTGGCTTCAAATCCAATTATCCTACTAATATTATAATTGTGAAAGTTCGTGAAGATGATTGTAAGTTTGGATGTTTACATGTTTCCTACTCAATGACGCTCTAACGGCTGAACGGATTTGACTGAAATTTGGTACAAAGATAAATTATAGTCTGGACTAGCACATAGGCTATTATTATCCCTGGAAAAGATTCCCATGGAAAGCGGGAACGGGAACAGAACTCCACGTGGGCGAAGCCGTGAGTAAAAACTAGTAGGATATATTTACAAATGGTGATGTAGTTCGATCACGTAGAATGAATTAGTATTGCACGAATAATAAATTGAGTAGGTACATTAGGCAAATGTGTGGGCAGGTAATTTGGGGTCAACCGCGAGTAGTATATACCGATCAATTGTGATGTTTTGAACAAACGGGGTAATTCTGTAAAAATAGGGTGCATTTTTTTGTGCGGAAATACCCACTGCTTTAGCCGGGGTGACAGGCTGTCTCATCTGTCACCCCCAGCTCTGCGCTCATGTAGGACGGAGGTCGCCGAGCAACTTCCGGCGTCTGAGTCACCTGCGCCGCGCGGCGAGCATGTTGCGGGATAGGCGGGCCATTACTTGCTCGCAGAAGGAGCGCAATCATGGCCGCAATCACGGGGACTCCCACCCTGATTACCGCCACGAGGTTACGCCTAGGTACCTCCCACGTTGGACACTATACCAGCGTGTGCCCAAGTCGTTCCTTCCACTCCACAAGGATGGTCAGGCGAAGCTGGGATTTTTGAGCCTCGTATTCTCGAGGCTATGGATACCACCCCAGCTCCAGCACCTCCTTGCGCCACTTGTAAAGCACTGCAAGGTCTCTCGCCTTCAGATCCCATGGTAGAGTTCCGACAAGGAAGTGGGTACGAAAAATTTAATAACAGTTTAGGTAAAGTGTAATGTTTACTTTTCACGCTAGTTATAGGCGTTATTTATGTAGCTACAAAATACACCGAAAAGCCGTACACCTTCCATATTCTATTACGAATAAATTTATTTTTTAGTTTGTTAAATAATGCTTCTGGTTTTAACCTTTTTTTTATTTGCTCGTATAAAGTTTTATTCGTCCTAGCGCCAGTTCTGGTTGCATCTGAAGCTTGCACTTTGGAATCCAGAGTTCGCTTTCTTACGTTTTCTATCTTTTATTGACATCTACAGAAGAAAACATGAGAGGTAAGTCTACGCCACAGGGCCACACCCATCAATCAGTAGGGGTATCCAACAACCAGTTTGTAGTTGAGGTTGACTTGGCAAAAAAACGACATCAGTTACAAGTAAACCTAAAATAGACATTTGTAAATATTTGTATAAAGTCTTTGGTCATAACAATTAGTCTTTGATAAATGCTGAATTCAGAGAAACAACAATAAGCGGACGACTACCACAGTAAGAGAAATAAATGATTACGTTGGTAATATTAAAATACCCAGAGGCATGCTCATGTTTGATATCTTGCCTGTCACTTAAATATTATTTACTGAGGAAACGTGCTGTAGAAGCACAAATATATTTAGGCTTTAATATTACAACCTTATTTTTGATATGCCACAAACGAGAACGTAGATTAATAATATATTTGTTTATACGACTATGTTAGAAATCAGGTAAACGGTTTATCTGAATGTAAGCGACCATTGTAACCTGTGGAGATGTGTCTCAATTATGCGGTGCTGACACTGTTTTTTTTAATAAGTACCTCTTATGGATGGAATTAAACGTCATATTGTCGCTAAACTCCATAAAAAGATTCAGAGAAGGCACGCCGCTTAAAATCTACTACTTTAAAGCTAAAGATAAGCTAAAGGTATTTCTGAAGTCTTTCATGTTACAGAAAGTTGCGCTTATTTAATTCCGAATTCGATTCGTAAATGCTGTATGACAAAAAAAGAACATTACTTATATTTATTCTTCTACTGAAGGCCAAACCAACTAAGGGAGAAGGCAGAAGCAGTAGCAACACTAAGATGATGATTAATTTGTTTTCTATAAATGTTGACCATAAATGATACTAATATGAGCAATTTTGCTTAAGGTAAATAATAAATAAAGAAATAAATATTCTAGGACATATTACACAGCACCATCTAGAACCAAACTAAGCAGAGCTTGTCATATGGGTTCTAGAAAGCGGATAAACGTACTTAGGTACTTTTTATTTATTTATTTATCAAAAAAGAGTTTATAGTATATTATCAATAGTCTTATAATTATGGCCACATATAAGTCCTTATGAATCATATGTGAGTCATATTTGATACAAAATGAACGCTTGCATAGCATATATATGCAGCATAGTGCATAGCACAGCGAATATGACAAAATTATATATTAAAGCGATTAATTGGGCTCATTTTTTATCACTCATTACGCAAATGGAATCGTGTTGTACTTTTATGTATATCCATTTGAAGATAATAGAATAAATAAGTAGTGGTGAAAGCTTCCAACGCAGCTGGTGGATGCAAAAATATTCGTAGGTAAAGTGCGGAGATGGGTCTACCTAAAGTAGCACTTCTATTGAAGGCGCCTGACACGAGAAGTACCCTTAACCATATCTAAAGTTATATGATTATTATGGCGGGTCGTCTACTTATTTGCCAGTTCAATTGTATAAAAAAGATATTAAGATAATTACTGATAGAATGTAATGAGAGGTTGAGCCTTTAGAAATTCTCGACACATTCTGTTTTTGTTGCTTACCTATTGAACTAAGTTAAGCCTTTTGTGCTAAGAATCCTACTCACTCACATTTCACTACAGCTACTTGACGAGGATGAGATGAGAAACGGGATCTCTTCCTGCGAACATAAAGGATGATGGGTTGCTACTCCAAGTCACTACACATTGATTATTATGCATGTCACAATTATCGTTAATATAGACCCTATTGTTGTGAGGATATAAGAACAAACTTTATTCGACAAGCTACGCACAATTTGAACTTAATACAGGTACAGTCTTGAAGTCAATGAGTATTATGAATTTGGAAAGTTACTTAATTTTTAAAATTTTACTATATGTAAATATACCCGTTTGCCTTAAAATCAGTATTGTAAAAAAACAATATTATTTTCAGCGATTGCATAATTTAAATATGGTTTAATTCCTTTGGTTTAGGTAAGAATAATATTGTGTTAATTCTAATGGGTCAGTTGATGCTTTAATATATGTACTCGTACCACGGTAAAAATATTAAACAATTAACTAGTGTGTTCTTATTCGTTAATATAATCTATCTATATTATTGGAAATATTCAAAAAAATATGTAAGTATTATAAAACATAGGCTGCCCTAGCGGAGGCCCGAGAGGCGGAATTATACGAGGGATACAGGGAGGCCAGAGGAGCCCTCCGAGCGGAGATAAGGCGGGCCAAACAGGCCGCCTTCCGCGAGCTGCTGGAGACGCTGGAGCTGGACCCGTGGGGACGGCCCTACCGGATGGTGAGGGGCAAGCTGCGCCCCAAGGCGCCGCCGTTAATCCGATGTCTACAGCCAGAGCTGCTCGGAGGAGTTGTTGGCTCCCTGTTCCCAGCGCAGGCGGTGTAACATGTTCCACCGCAGATGACTCCGCCTCGGTCATGGCATGGCATGGCTCCCGACGTGGATGACGACGACGTGCCCGTGGTCACTTGGGTAGAACTAGAGCTGGCGGTTAGAAGGCTAAGAGCAAAAACGCACCGCCCCGGCACCCGACGGCATTCCAGGCCGAGCGTGGGTCCTAGCTCTAGACGACGACGCTCTCGAGCCCCGACTGAGAGGGCTTCTCAGCGCATGTTTGGAGCGGGGCCAGTTTCCGAAATTGTGGAAGACGGGGAAACAGGTCCTCATCCGAAAGGCGGGGCGCCCGGCGGACTCGCCGTCTGCCTACCAGCCCGTAGTGTTGCTCGACGAGGTGTGCAAACTCTTTGAAAGCGTAATTGCGAAGCGCCTCTTCGAGCACCTCTCAATCGTGGGGCCGGACCTGGTGGATGGCCAATATGGCTTTCTCCAGAGGCGCTCCACCGTGGATGCCATCATGCGCGTGAGGGCTCTAGCGGAGGATGCAGTAGCCCGGGGTGAGGTGATGTTGGTGGTGTCCCTGGACATCGCCAACGCGTTCAACACCTTGCCATGGAAGTTGCATTAGGGAGGCGCTCGTGTATAATGAAGTGCCTCTCTACCTCCGCCGCATAGTCGGGGCGTATTCGACGGAGAGAGTCATCTACCCAACCGTGACCGGTCTCGGTCGGCGTGAAATGTCGTGCGGTGTTCCACAGGGATCGGTCCTGGGGCCGCTCCTGTGGAACATCGGATACGACTGGGTGTTCCTCGGTGAGCTCGTAGGCGGCGACACGCTCGTGACGACGTGCGGGGCGACGTACCGCGAAGCGACTCTAAAGGCCACGACCGCGGTTGCCCAAGTCGTTGAGCGGATCCGGCGGCTGGGTCTCGAGGTGGCTCTGCATAAAACCGAGGCCCTATTCTTTCATGGGCCTCTGAGCAAGCCACCCGAGGGATCCAGTCTCAACGTGGGAGGAAATCGCATCGGCATCAAGCCCCAAATGAAATATTTGGGGCTCGTGCTCGGCGCTCGATGGAACTTCGGAGAGCACATCCGAAGTCTGCCCCCAAACTGAAGGGCACAGCTCTCGCTCTGGCGCGGCTGCTGCCCAACATGAGGGGGCACGATAACTCCTACAGGAGACTCTACGCGGGGATCGTGCGGTCCATGGCCCTGTATGGGTGCCCAATATGGGCGGAGGCCCTGAAGGCCGAAAGTGTGCGGATGCTGTGCGCTCCGCAGCGGGTGATGGCCATCAGGGTCATCCGCAGGTATCGCACGATCTCCTTCGAGGCAGCGAGTCTTCTTGCCGGAACTCCGCCATGGGACCTGAAGGCGAGAGCCCTTTCGCAACTGTACCTGGCGAAAGGAGGCGCGGGAGCAGGGACGGAACCCCGAGCCTCGAGAAATCGAGGCCCTGCAGTCCCAGCTCCGCCAGACCATCGTGGTGGAATGGAACGAACGACTTGGGCGACCAAGCGCAGGGCACGCCGCAATAGCGGCGGTAAGGCCCATCATGGAGGATTGGCTAGAGGTGACACGGAAGCCTCTCGTACCGACTGACGCGAGTGATCTCCGGTAAGGGGAGCTTCGGGGACCACCTGCATCGGATCAGGAAGGAGCCAATGCCTGAGTGTCATCACTGCGACGCGAACTCAGAGCTGCACACGCTGGCGGACTGCCCGGCGTGGGAGGCGCCGAGGCGTGAACTCGTGGCAGCCATCGGGGTGGGAGTCCTCTCGCTCGGCAGCATGATTGCGGCAATGGTGCGGAGCGCGAGCGCGTGGGCCGCCGCCACCTCCTTCTTCTGAAGGAGATGGCGGAGCGCACCCAGGAGAGATTTAGAACTCTCCCGGCCCGCCGAGCCCGCAACATGCTCGCCGCGCGTCGCAGGTGAATCAGGCGCCGGAGGTCGCTTAACGACCTCCGTCCTCCATGAGCGCAGGCCTGGGGGTGGCAGGTGAGGCCGCCTGTCACCCTAGCAGAAGCAGGCCGGGACGGTGGGGCGTCTAGCGCCCCTCCCCCAAACCGGGGCAAGACGGGGACACCGTGGTTCCCAAACCCGAGGGGGCCATCTCGAAACCGGAGATGGCCCAGGGTCAGTCGGGGTGCGAGGGATATGCTCTATGGGCAACCTTATACCCCGGCGTCTGAAGACCCGAGATGGTGTGCGGTTTTAGTCGGTTCAAGCGAGACATAACCGCCCCCGCTGGCCGGCGGGGGGTATCCGAAGGGATTTCCGCACGGTAAAAAAAAAATCTTGGTTTAACAACTGAAAAATATCGTGAAAATTTTGAAAACCAAGTCGAAGTTTTACATACAGAAAAATTTGTAAAACTATTTTTTACTACCGCGTTGTAATGTTTTATATATAAAAATGAATTGCTGTTCGTTAGTCTCGCTAGAACTCGAGAACGGCTTGACCGATTTAGGTAATTTTGGTCTTGAATTATTTGTGGAGGGCCAGAGAAGGTTTAAAAGGTTTGTCATCGATTGAGGCAGTACGAAGTCTGCCGGGTCAGCTAGTAAAGCATATAACTTCTGAATCCATATTAACTAACTTTTGAAACTGTTATACACCTTATACTCAAACGTACATCACCTAGAGGATAAGAAAATCCACTCGCTCACGTAGTCTTTACAGTTGGCAGTTTTAAGTATATATTGCATTTATAATAAACTAGAATTGGCGCTTTACTCACAACAATTAAACAAACATTACGATTTTATTTTATTATATTACGACAAACGATTAAACAAACAGACCGTCATCTGTATCACACTGAATTTGTCTGTTCGAGATTGTATTTTTCACAGCCTCGAAAAGTTATGGCTTGGTCGCACACCCTTACTGCTTTGCCAGTGTGCCCTCTTCTAATCAAAGATACACGGCGAGATACTAAGTAATCGAACACATGGGCCATTCCTACCATGGGCAGAAGATAAGCTGGGAGCAGCAAAGAAGAAAAAAGGAAGACAAGTTAGACTGGAATTGTATTTCAGTCGCCCAGGGTCCACCACGAGAAGGTTTTTTTAGCCTATAATCTTATATCTCCAGCCCAGGCTATGAACCGCCTACATCATTTGGTTTTAGAATAAACGGAAGTTTACTCTATAAACGCAAGTCAAATTACTGGAGTGTCAATCAGGCACATCCATATTGGATTAACATCTACAGGTTTGAGTAGTAAATGATGCTGGTATATGAAGCAAACAATAAATCCACTCCTTTTTTACGAGGGTAATTCACTCCTAAGAGATGTTTTCAAGCAAGGCACTTTACCTGATTGGAGGTTATTTTCTGTAAATAATTATTTCTCTGGAGTCTACACGCTTTACAGAAATCTCGCACCGACACAACGTCAGACAACATTTTGGCCAAAAATCTAAAATAGTATGTTATGAAAGGATTTTTACGAGCAACGCTTCGGCAATATAATGAAATGATAATAAACCTGCGATGTTTCACCAATTTCAGGGCGAGGAAACCGTTCAAATCCATTAGGTGGTAAACGCTTTTAATGGAAACCGAAAAGCCTTCTTTGCCATGAATTATTGGTAATATTACTAACCAATTTTTTTAGCTCCACTGGTAACTAACTAACCTTTATTAACCAATTTATTTTTGTTGTATTAATTTGAAATTGTGCCATTATGGGACAAGCAACCGAATAACAGTACCTTTTTTTTTACGTGCGGAAATCCCTTCGGATACCCCCTCGCTGGCCAGCGGGGGTGGTTATGTCGTGTCTCGACTAAAACCGCAAGGTGTCCTCCCCAAGTGTCCGTTGCCGGGCACCCCGGGTAAGCCCTCGAAAGGATAACCCCAGGGTTGCCGGCGGACTTTGGCCGCCAACGCGGCCTCGCCTGGTGGGGTCGGGTTTTATCCCGCTTCGGTGAGTTGGCAGGCGTACATTAATTTGACAGATTTTCTAATTTTAGTTTAGAGATCCCAATTATGCTATTCTGTTGTTCCGTTGAATTAAATTTAGACATAATTATGACAGTACTAAATTCGACCTAGACATTACTAAAATTATTCGCCATTTACATTACATAAAAAATAGGAATGAATGATAAAGAAGAGAAAATAAAGAAAATATTATATTTGAATTTTTTCAGCTTTTTAAATGCCTATATATGTTTGTTTACTCATTATGTACGACAATTAGCAAATTATAAAACCAATAAATACAGTTTAACAAGATTTTTACACATGGCAACCAATTTCTAAGCTCTTTATTATAAATTGTTATAATCTGTGCTATGGTCCATCTGTGCAGCTGAGTTTGTTTACTTTCATTGACTTTCATACTTTTCGTAGTTATGTGTGCATTAATAAATGTTAATTATCGCTCGCATAATAATATGCCCGGTAGATGGCAATAGGCTGCCCCCTATTACATTGGGAACTAAACTTAACTGGCGAATCGTGGGTGTGTAATACACCTCTGCCTACCCCTTCGGGGATACAGGCGTGAAGTTATGTTATGTTATGTTAAAACGCACTCTACTTCAAAGCACTAACATACACTTTTAGTAATCATGTATTTAGATGACCTCTAATATTAGTTTGCCGTTTCTAATTTTAGGCCGTTTTTGAGTCTAAAATCGAACAACAGAATAACAAATGAGCGAATTCGGACTAAGTTGAGTAACTAAACTAATTTTGATTCTGTTAAACTAAAATAAGTTTAGTCCTACGTTTTCAGAATGCGAAACGTCGTTTGATAGGACTAAACTAAATTTTTGTGATTTTTAGTCTAGTTTAGAGAGTTTTGCAACAACAGACTTAGCACCACTATCGAACTGACATGAAGATGGACATTCTTGACGGCTACTATTAGGCTGAGCACTGATTAGAGACAAACAGTCTTAAGGCAGACAAGGAATTGGTCAGGCGTTGATCAATGACCTGCTTATAATTTAATTGATTTTGTACTATGAACGAGTTAATCGTTATTTCTTTACTGAAAAACTAGTTTATTTCAACAACTGTTTACGACGCAACTGTTTTAAGACTATCTTGTTAGAAACAAGACAGTCAAAACTCAGCCTTAAACTCCTTGAATTGCTTACATATTTTGTTTATTTGAACGAGTCTCATAAAACATTATGTTTTGTATTAAGCATATTTTTAGTTATTTAAGCCATTATAATTTAATTATTTATGCTGTAGCATTTAGAAGCATTGAAAATTCGTTCGAACGGACGTTTAAAATTCATCAGTTGGATCCACTCAAAAATATATATTGTATATTTGTTTATTAGACACTGGCTGTAGTTTTTTATATTCCTACCTCATTAGTAGTAAATACAACTTTTTTACCCTAAAAACCATCTCACTGATAACTAAATGACGCCGCTATGTTGGAGTTGAACCGATTAAAATGTATAGTTTGAGTGGCCTGGCAACTTAGTTCGTTCAGAGGGTAACCCCTAATTCTCAACTTGGTCATGTGAAGATCGGTGGCAAACCATGTCCACCACTCCGAAAAATATTAGATATGGCAGATCAAGGGCACGCCGCAATAGCGGCGGTAAGGCCCATCATGGAGGATTGGCTGGAGAGGCGACACGGAAGCCTCTCCTACCGACTGACGCAGGTGATCTCCGGGAAGGGGTGCTTCGGGGACCACCTGCATCGGATCAGGAAGGAGCCAACGCCTGAGTGTCATCACTGCGACGCGAGCGAGGACTCAGGGCTGCACACGCTGGCGGACTGCCCGGCGTGGGAGGCGCCGAGGCGTGACCTCGTGGCAGCCATCGGGGTGGGAGTCCTCTCGCTCGGCAGCATGATTGCGGCAATGGTGCGGAGCGCGAGCGCGTGGGCCGCCGCCGCCTCCTTCTGCGAGCATGTAATGCTCGCGAAGGAGGTGGTGGAGCGCGCCCGGGAGAGACTTAGAACTCTCCCGGTCCGCCGAGCTCGCAACTTGCTCGCCGCGCGTCGCAGGCAACTCAGGCGCCGGAGGTCGCTTAACGACCTCCGTCCTCCATGAGCGCAGGCCTGGGGGTGGCGGGTGAGGCCACCTGTCACCCCAGCAGAAGCAGGCCGGGACGGTGGGGCGACTAGCGCCCCTCCCCCAAACCGGGGCAAGACGGGGACACCGTGGTTCCCAAACCCGAGGGGGCCATCTCGAAACCGGAGATGGCCCAGGGTCAGTCGTGGTGCGAGGGATATGCTCTATGGGCAACCTTACACCCCGGCGTCTGTAGACCCGAGACGGCGTGCGGTTTTAGTCGGTTCAAGCCCGACATAACCGCCCCCGCTGGCACGCGGGGGGGTATCCGAAGGGATTTCCGCACGATAAAAAAAAAAAAAAAAAAAAGATATGGCAGATCTAACCGTAAGCACGGTGAGTTTGCTCAGAGAGCTATTAATCAGAGTTACAAATGGAAAAACCGATTAACCATAATTGAGGGCTATTTCAATAGGACAAAGTAACGCCTTCACCTAAATTTGTTTTTTACCTAACTAGCAGTAATAGTCTGTCATTCAAAATTAATATTACACGAGTTCTACATGATTGTCGAGAAAACTGGTAATGCGTGAGCCACGTTACGCAAAATATTTGTTAATAACGCAAAATAAAGCGTTGGTAGCTTAGAGGTTAAGGAGTCAACCCTACGATCGAGAGGTCCCGGGTTCGAATCCTGGCCATTACACTACCGACGTGATCCCACTCCTAACACAAGCAATTAAGCTTAGCTGGAGGGGTTAGGGGGAATACTAGTCATTTCTGTTACTAATATTAAAAAAAAAACAAAAACAGACTATTAATTAGCAAAGCATTTTAGTCACGAGCTCTTCTTATATAATTATCATGTACAATATATGTCATATACATTGTACAACGATTTATTCATCAGGACCAGTGCTTTAATTAGTAAAGCATTTTAGTCACGAGCTCTTCTTATATAATTATCATGTACCATATATATCATAAACATTGTATAACTATTTATTCATCAGGACCAGTGCAATGATCCGCAAAATATACTAGATTAGAACAAGTCGGATAAGTTCATATAATATGTATGTAATGAAACTTAAAAATTTAACAATGTTTATAACACAGCGCTATTTAGATTCAAACTAAAAATAACTTGCAATAGGGGTTTTAGAATGCAAATTAATATAGACATTTAAAAAAAAAAAATTATACGCACTCAGTGAAAATCAAATCTGCGACTTTGACGTAACAGTCGAATGCTTTACCCTACCGGTTCGTTTGTAATATTTTTAGGTAAGGCGACTTGATACAGTCACCGCCTTTATTAGGTATGTCCAACGCGATATAATTCGCACGAATTTTGCATTTTTAGTTAGCACTTAGTGTTTCAGATTGATTGAAACGTACTTTAACATTTCCAATGTACTGTAATACATTAAAGAAGATTTTATTGTAGATTTAATGAAAAAGGTGACTTGGATTGCATTTGAATTAACTTAGGAGGCAATTTTATCGCTCCGAGATGCCTTTCAATTTGCTCAGCCGCCACCTCAATATAATCTACTTGGCCCCAAGATAATTTATTCATTTTGTAATCTTTTGAAAACGCCAGCAAAAAGTTATTTATTTTTATGATTTGTTTCTTTTAACTCAACCCCAATGTGACCTGATCGCAACCTTTTGCTGCACAATACATGAAGCGTCAGCATTTTCCCAGAAACTATTCGATGTATGTGAGGCGTCGAAGTCGCACCCTATTTTAGGCGCTGGTTGGTTCGATAAGGGGCATTGACGTGAAATTAACACATTTTCATACCTTAATAACGTTTTCTATTTATAAAAGTGTGATGAAATATTCGTAGTGGTAATGTATTGTGTAGCTATTTTCATGTTGCTAATCTTGAACAAGTTAACGGAATTACTAGTGCGTTTGGGACTTATTGACGAAGTTTTTACATTTTAAGTTCAACACATAAACTTCTAGTGTTGATTATATATTCTAACAGTATCAAAATAACTTGCTTGATCAGAAAATTGTAATAAAAATCTTTCTGAAAACTTTTTAATAAAGATATTCTTAAGATGGTTTAGACGTATAAGTTTATTTTTTGTTTGAAAAAAATTGAAAAATTGAAAAAAATATAAAAATGGAAAAATTTGTACAGAAGCTCTGCTTATTCCTTAAAGAAATCTCTTCCAGCAGACCTAGTTACTTAAATTGGCAGCAACGATTAGAATAAAATATTTGAGTTAATTGGTTCTCAATTAACCTAAAATATAATATAAATTAAATAAAAACAGGTTTCATAATTTTGATAGAAGCACATTGAGTTATATAATTATTACTTTCGTAGATGTAGTTCCTCATCAGGTTCATGTATGTTGGGTTTGCGGGAACTAACATCTGAGAAGTTATATGGAAGTTGGCTGACCAATATAAGTAAGTGAAATAACATACCGGATCTTTATTCCTCGAATGTCTTCTGTGCTAGGTTGGTGGAAAACTTGTGGTATGTATGGCTAGCCGGCGGTGGATGGCGTTTCCAATGGACAAATCACTAGCACTGTTGTATCGAAAACTTGAGTTCTTATGCGTCGCGCTATGCGGGAGTATAGTACTTAGCACAATTATAAAAATTTTAGTATACAAGGTTTGCTAGCGGGTCGCGACGGATGAACATCAGTAAAGATGATATGAAAGAAAGAAAAAAGAAAGACAATATGGTTATTAAGGACACGCACAAAAATAAAACACATGTAAATAGTAAGGATATATAGCAGTGAATCAAGTCCTATCTGTATCGGTATCTCGAAGATGCGTCGCTTCGTTCAATCAAAACAATGTGAGCGCTTGACTGTGATAAGCCCCTTTATGTCTTCACTAGACCAGCAAATTGAAGTGTTATCCATTAAATTCTTCAATCCTAAAGTCTAACTTTGCAGTACAAGAAATAATAAACTAGCACTGATTACCTAACTCATTTAACTTACGAGGTTAGTAGAACAAAACATACCGTACAAAATAAAAGGATATTTAGAAATATTCGTAAAAGATCGATATATCTCTGTATTTTGTATCGGGGTACAGAACTTTTGTATCAGGCCATAATAAGTCGCTTTTCCTTATAGATAAATTTTCTCTTGTATTTTTCTTGTGAAGAAGAATATATAATGTAACATTATATCTAAAGATAATTGTGCATTTTGGATGTAATGATATCCTTAAAAGGAAGAAAACTCCATTAATATAGCTAACTTTGCCATTCGAATGGTTTTATATTACGAATTCTTCACCGTTACGTAAGGTTTTGCTATTTTTACTTTATTAAAGTTACAAATTATTCTAAGTTGCATTTAAAGATTTAAAAAGTTTTATAAGTAGAATCCCAATAGCGCTGTTGTGCTGTGTGTATCCTGAATCCTTAAAAAAAGGTCTCCTTTTTGGGTCAAAGCTAAGATCAACGTGTTGTAAGAAGAGGTTGACGGCATCTGTAGGATTTATTTAGCGATAATCGGCCAATATAAAGTTACCCTCCGTAAAAATTAAGTATTTGAGCACATTTATGTGTTATGGCCTATTATATCGTTACCAGAGCAATGGGCCTCGTTAGGAATTATTATTTTGCCAATAATAATAATCTGTGAAACATACTCCAACATTTTGCGTATAAACGTTAGCTCGTTAGTCCAAATAAATTATATTACAATATTATAACATCTAATAAATGGTTTCATATTACAGTTGTAAAATGAATGCTGTTTACAGTATGTACACATGTTAAAATATCTGTAAATTACATAGTATTTTCCTTATGATTGCAGTTGTTGTAACTGATTGGAGTAGCAGATATTAAAACCTCGAAAACATATTTTTACTCAATTTGCATGCTCATGCTAAAACTAAGTTTATAGACAGCAACTCTAGAAAAAATGTTCGAAAACATTTCACCGGGGCTGAATGATATGCTCTATTTTCGCTAAGGGTCAGCCATTATCTATATTGTTCACAAATATTTATCTTACTCTTCTTAGATATAAACACTCATAGAACTATAGTTTCCGAATTGTCTTCTGCTCATATTTATTACAGAGTTCAAAATTTATTACATGGACAGTTTAGTTTTCGGAGGCTCACAATTAATGTACAAACGGTCATTTTGTGTTTTCATGGGCTACTACTATTTTATTTCGACTCACACACTTATTAGTGTTGCTTCACTGATAAGTCTAACCTGTTGTAACAATTTCTAAGTATTTTAGTTTAAACGTGGAACTATATTTAAGGAAATTCCATACGGATTATGTTACTAATTTATAATACACTCAACTTTAACATTATTTAACATTCCAATTGTTAGTTAAACAGTTGAAAGGCGTCATACATTGTAGGTAATCCGTGTTAAAAACAAGAGAAGGATTATAATGGTATCATTCAGATAAATTGTTGGTTGTCATTATTTATTTTTAATTATGCGCAATATTAATTACCAGTTAATCCTTTCGTACGCACACTTATATTTACTAATGAAATTGAGGTTTCCTTGATTAGTGCTATAAGACCTTGCATCTTGCCAAATTTCATATATCTAGATCAACGGGAGGTACTATTAGGGGTTTGATACCCTAGTGAGTGACTGAATATTCTGCATAAACCTCTTTATCTTTGATTGCGTTGACTTAGAAGTTTAATTTTTCACAGCGCAAGAGGTTGCAGTCTTGAAAATTTGAGACTAATTTCAACTACTCGGACTAGGTAAATATCTCTATCCTACTGCAACTCATGCCTTTGTCGTGATGATTAGATCGGCAAGGTTCTGTGAGTAATTATAATAATGCTCCTGTATGGCAACGGAAGCAGATACCCTACGACAATGGACGCAGAAGCGGACTTTTAAGTTGGCAAACAAACTTACGGCAAGCCGAATGGTAAGTGGTTACCGCCGTTTCTAAACGCTTGCAACATCAGAGGTCTCATTCACATGTGATCTACCTCCTAGTCATTAGAATCATGTTTTGACCCTATACCGCATGTTTAGCAAGCATAAAATCACGATCTAGTTAAGTATGAGTGTTTATCGAAGTTTTGTTAGTTTTCTGTATGTACTTAGAAGATTATCCTCCAAACCTTTCAGGCATTATCGACGCATGCTATCTTGTACAGTAAAAGATAAAAGTTGATTAACAGTAAAATATTTACAAACACATACGAATACATGTATATGTAGTAATAGCTGTATAAGTAATTTTATAATCCCCAGAGGTCAAAGTTAATATAGTTCATGTTTTGTTTAATATTTTATGAAAGGTTTAATAGCTAAGCCGATTAATAAATTAGATTTGGTGAAACTACCTGTACAAGCTTCTACTAAGAGAGCTTGTTTATTGTAATAAATAAAACTAGTACTTGCAGATTAGATCATTTTATTCAAATGCCTTGAACCTTATATGGTCGCACCGGAGACTCTTAACAGCGACATATACATTATGACGTCACACGCACAACGCCATCTATCGGTCGACCAGTGAACCACTAAGGTTTCGTAACGTGTACATACCGCCACCCATGGACAAGCGTAACCTTGTCCTTAGCAAGTTTTACAAAATAATGAACATATTAACAACTTAGGCAACATGCCAATA
Source organism: Cybosia mesomella (assembly GCA_946251805.1). Lineage (NCBI taxonomy): Eukaryota > Metazoa > Arthropoda > Insecta > Lepidoptera > Erebidae > Cybosia > Cybosia mesomella. Next base: position 12,957,450 of record OX276394.1, on the reverse strand, counting down.
AATGCACAAGTTGCAAAGTTAATTCTTATCAATTACAATTGTTAACTATAAACAATCGGTTAACTAGTAATAACTATCTTAGTCAATCAACACATTCCATCACAGCAGAAACTAATACTGGGAACAAATTATTATTAACTAAGATAGAACAAAGATAAATTAAAAAAGTAGTACATCTCATTCTCATCCTTAGCTGAATAATTTAAAAATACGATACATTAGGAAACACTTTACCCCTTGCAATTAATCGCATTTGAGTGTCAATCGGCGATTGGCAGAACACATAATTTATTCACAGGGCGTTTAATTGTGCCATTTTTTACCTTTAACGTAACAACTCGTACTATATTATCGTGGCCCGGATGAGTGGCAATCACCCTACCATACGACCATCTACTAACGGGTAAGTTGTCCTCTCGCACTGTGACTACATCGCCAACCTGAACCTGCGGAATTTGATCTGTACCGCGATACCTTTTATAAAACCTATTCAAATATTGGCATGACCATAGACGCCAGATATCTTGAGTAATTTTTTGGGTGTACTGCCACCTTCTTAGTGAACTAATTGTTGACATCTCATAATTGTAATCAGGTGGAGTTATTAAGGCCTCGCCAATCAAGAAATGGCCTGGTGTCAGAACCGTAAAATCCTCCTCATTGTTCCCAGTTATTACCGATAGAGGTCTGGAATTCAAGCAGGCCTCGATTTGTGTGAGCACGGTAGTCATTTCTTCGAACGTAAGCGTAGAAGTACCAATCGTTCGTTTAAGGTGGTATTTTACCGACTTTACGCCAGCTTCCCAAAGTCCACCAAAGTTGGGAGACTGGGCTGGGATAAAGTGCCATGTACATCCGTTGGTTGCTAATGATTCAGCAACTTCCCGAATCATAGAACGCCGTTCATTTTTAAAAAGCCTATCTAGTTCACTAGCTGCACCTGTAAAATTTGTTGCATTGTCGCTCCAAATGTCAGAACAATGCCCTCGCCTCGACACAAATCTTTTAAAGGCCTGGAGAAATCCTTCCGAGGTGAGCTCCGTTACCACTTCCAAATGTATGGCCCGAGTAACCAAGCAAACGAATAAACAAATGTATCCCTTGTATGCTCGGTGACCACGACCTTTAGCAGTCCTTATTTGAATTGGACCTGCATAATCAACACCACATGATCTGAAAGGCCGGGAGGGAGTTGTTCGCACTGCTGGTAACTGACCCATCAATGGGGTCTGGGTTTTACCTATATTTTTAACGCACGTGACGCATCGACGAAAATATGCCTTTACGAGGTGTCTTGCACCAAATATCCAATACTTTGTCTGTAAATATCCGAGCATCAGTTGAGGCCCACCGTGAAGGGTCTGTGTATGCGCGTCACGGATTAAAAGGTTAGCCAAGTATGATTCCTTGGCTATCAAAATAGGATGTTTCCTTCCTTCTGTTAACGGTGACAGGTCCAGTCTGCCACCCACGCGTAATATTCCTTCTTCATCAAAAAATGGATTGAGGGATCGCAAGTTACTCCGTTTTGGTAAGTTCTGTACCTTTTTTATAACTTCTATATCCTCTGTAAAACTCTCCTTTTGGCACTGTATTATACAAGCTTTTAGGGTATCATTCAATTCCTCAGTTGTTAGGAAATTCAATCTACGTTCTTGCCGTTTTACTTTTAGGTTGTAAATAAAGCGCTTGCAATAAGCAACGACTCTGACCATCCTGGTGAGTGACGAGAACCTTTCAAATATAGGACAATCAGTAGCAGTAAAGTAAGTTTTTGTTTTTCCTTTAACTTCTTCCACATCAGTATTTGTCACTTTCGGTTTTTTATATTCAATTTCTTTATTATGTAGAAAGTCTGGCCCTCTAAACCACATTGTGTTCTTTACTAATTCGCTTGGCGATTGACCACGTGACGCCACATCTGCCGGATTACATTTCGAAGACACATAGGCCCAATGATGAGAATCCAAGCTTTGAATTACTTCCGATACACGATTTGCTACAAATACCTTCCAGCGGCTCGGATGGCTATTTAACCAAGCTAAGACAACGTTCGAATCTGTCCACGCATGTAAATAAGGTTTATCTATTTCCATCACTGATGCTACTTCCACCATTAATCGCGTAAGCAAAACTGCGCCGCATAATTCGAGCCGAGGGATGGAAATTTGTTTAACTGGAGCCACCTTTGTTTTTGCAGATATTAAGGATACATGAGCATGCCCCTCTGAATTAACGACGCGAGCATATACTACGGCACCATAAGCATCTTTAGACGCATCACTAAACCCATGCAATTCCACAATATCTCCGGCTCCAGTACCCAACCAACGAGGTACGTAAACGTTACTTAAAGTTTTTAATTCATCTTTATAATGTTTCCATTCATTCAAAATATTAAGTGGTACACATTCATCCCAATCGATTCCTGCCAGCCATAATTTTTGAATCAGGATTTTTGAAATAATAATACTGGGAGCTACCCATCCGAGGGGATCATAAAAACGACAAATTTCTGATATCATGCTTCTCTTTGTTGCAGGACCTTGAGTGTCGGGCACATCTACCTTATAGTTAAAGGAGTCATCACTGCGGTTCCAGGTAAGTCCAACGATTTTTATTACATCATCTGTCTTTATTTTCAATCCTTCTTCTATTTCTTCTTCTCTTGTAATGTTCGCCTTTGCCTTCCTCTCGCTATCCTTCATTTTCTGTACTAATTCATCGCTATTACTTGTCCACTTTTGTAGTTTAAATCCTCCTTTAGCTAGCAATTCATTTAATTCCTGGTATAATGTTATTCCTTCATTTACATCTTCGCAACAAGCCAATAGATCATCCATGTAGAACTGACTTAATATGGCTTTACTGGCTAAAGGAAACCGTCCTCCTTCATCCTTGCTAAGTTGCTGTAAGGCCTTAACCGCTAAGTATGGAGCAGATGCTACCCCAAATGTGACGCGTAGCATACGATAGTGCTTTATATCTTCATCAGTATTACCTCTCCATAATATTCTTTGCAGGTCAGTGTCCTCTTCAGCAACCTTGACTTGTCTATACATTTTTACAATATCGGCAGTCATACAGACACGGGATACTCTCCAGCGCATAACTAAATGCCTTAATTCTGATTGCAGAGTTGGACCTACAAGCAAATTATCATTTAAGGACCTGTTGTTCGTTCCCTTGCAGGAAGCATCGAAGACTGCTCTTATCTTCGTAGTTTGTTTATCATCCCGAACCACGGCGTGATGTGGTAAGTAAATAGCCTTTGGATTATCGGTTTCCTCCTCTGGAACAAGCTCCATGTGCTTCAGGGAAACATATTCGTCTATAACCTCCGTATATTTATTTTTCAGGTTACCACTCTTCAGTCTTTTCTCTAATGCTAATAATCTCGTTTCTGCTATTCTCAACGAATTCTTAACTACTGGCGTTGAATTCTTCATTGGCAATCTCACAATGTACCTACCTGTCTCGTCTCGTTTCGTCGTCGTATCAAAATACCTTTCACAGAGCTCTTCGTCTTCAGTCAGCAGCTTCTCTTTAGACAAAGGTATATCCTCCTCGAGTTCCCAGAATTTCCTCAGTAAACTATCGTTCGTCATTGCATGCATCACTTGGTATTTACAGTTCACATCATTCGTCGTGTTGAGCGCTCCTGATAACACCCATCCGAACGACGTGTCTTGAGCAATTAACAAATTGTTTGGACCCCTTTTAAACCCAACCTTTAGTATTTGGGCATACACTTCAGCACCTAACAGCATATCGACACGATTTGGTGTGTGATAGCTAGGATCAGCTAATGTTATTTCTTGCAGCTCTTTCCAGTCTACGTGCCTTAGCCGCTTACAAGGCAAAAGTGAAGTTATAGATTTAATCACGCATGCTTTCACTTTAATTATTACATTTGGATCAGTACGAGATTTGACTTCGATATAGACGATTGCATTAGCGGTTAGTGTTTTATCTCCACCGACTCCAGTGACTACGATATTCGACGGGGTTTTTCGTGTGCCTAAGTGTTGAACCGTTCCTTCTGTAATAAACGACGTTTGAGATCCCTGGTCTAATAATGCCCGAATTGTGTGAATGCTACCATCCTTCGCCATAGTGTCAACTAACGCGGTCGCTAGCAAAATTTGATTAGAATTTTTATTGAAACAAGAAACCAAAGGACTGTCTCTATCTGAGCTGTTCTCCGTGTCTACGCTTGTATCTGGACCAGGAGTCACAGTACGAGCGACCAAGCCCCGTGATGTATCATCACCCGTCGGGTGTAAAAGACCATGATGTTTGCCTTTACAAATATGGCATCTAAAATTCGATTTGCAATTTTTGGCTAAATGGTTGCTTTTTAAACAACAAAAACAAATATGATTCGTTTGCACAAACTCACGTCGGGCTTCGACTGATTTCTTGCGAAACTCATTACAAGAATAAATATTGTGTTCTTCGTTACAAAGTGGACACTGACTCCTGGTAATGTGCATTGATTTAACCTTATGAAAATTATATTTTATATTTGAATTCTGAGTTTTATTACTATACACTGACTTTGGGTCCAGAAACTCGATAGCACGGAACCTTTGAGTTAAAAACTCTTTAAATTGGCTATAAGTAGGTAGATCCTCTGCAGCTATATTCGAATTGACATAGAACTCCCATTGACGACGAGTTTCTGAATCCAACTTTGCACTCAACAAAAATATTACGAGTATATCCCAGCTAGATACATCTATCTTTAAGTTAGCTAATGTGGCTAAACAATCATCGGTTGAATCAACCAGCTCCTTCAAACCACTGGCAGATTCAATGGTCAATTTACGCACATTCAATAATTTATACAATGATTGATGACATATATATTTTCTATTGTTGTATCTTTCTTCAAGTAATTGCCATGATCGAAAGTAATTTTCTTCAGTTATACAGATTTGGCTTATCAATTGCTCGGCTTCACCCGTTACATAGCTCTTAAGGTACATCAGTTTTTGAACACTGGTTAAGCTCTTATTGTTATGTACTAACGATCTAAATAAGTCTCGAAATGTATTCCATTCGGAATATTTACCCGAAAAAGGTAGAATGGTTATTTTAGGGAGCCTAACTTGAGCACTTATATTACTGGTAGGTACATCGGCATCTCTTTGCACATTACTAAATTTAGCTAATTTTAATTTTAATTCGCCTTTGTATTCTACATACATTTCTTCACATTTTTCATAAATATCATCTTTAATATAATCCTTCAATACATCAGGCTCATGATTTCGCAATAATTCTTTGTGCCCCGCCAGGAATTCCACTCGCAACTGGTCGAGAGATTCTAATCTACCTTCCACATATTCCCTACATAACCGTTCTTTAGGTGATTTTTTAAAATTTACTCTCTGCTTTGAAATTCTGTTATATAAATCGTTTTGGTAATTTATCAACTTATCCATTTTGCTTTACAATGAGATGTTTAATAAATAATGTAAAAAGTTACTAAAATTTTTCTAAGTGTTTAAAACAAATTAAATTCTGGGTGAAATCCGGCGTGGATTCCCCGTTCCTTCGTTTTTTGTAAATTTATTCTAAGTTTACGAAAACATGCAATAAATTCTTTAAAATTTTCAAAGTTATAATATATAGAACTGTTCACTAACTGTTAACACATTTTTATAATAAAATTAAATGGACTGTATGATCAAAACAAGACTTCCTTTTTTGAAGTCGGTTAATAACAAAACACTAGTAAAAATAGGACACAACTTCTGAAATCTGATTATTTAATATAAATAAACGACAGAGTACTCACAGTTTCTTCACGCACTTGTACCTTTATCCACTAGTATCATCCACCTCGAAACCTGGGTGAATGTCTTGATGCCAGATTTCAATCAGCACCATCTGCTTCCAACCTTGTTCTAACCAGAACTCAACAGCGTCACTCCTGCGCTGTTAACCGGAACTTGACAGCGACACTCCTGCGCTGCTAACCGGAACTCGACAGCGACACTCCTGCGCTGCTGACCGGAACTCGACAGCGTCACTCCTGCGCTGTCACTGCCTTCAGTAGCCTGACCAACTACACCAAGAGCGGTCTGCGGTCGGCCCTCTCCTCACTAAGAACGCCACACTCCGCAACTACTTCGCGTGTTGCGTCGGCGCCAGTAAGGTCTGGCCGACCACAATCACTTGCGGGTTACGGCAGCGATCCACTGCCCCACAAGTTCCGAAGACAAAAAAAACCGATCCCGTCAACTTGACAGATCCGCTCGAATGACCATGTACAAGCTTCTACTAAGAGAGCTTGTTTATTGTAATAAATAAAACTAGTACTTGCAGATTAGATCATTTTATTCAAATGCCTTGAACCTTATATGGTCGCACCGGAGACTCTTAACAGCGACATATACATTATGACGTCACACGCACAACGCCATCTATCGGTCGACCAGTGAACCACTAAGGTTTCGTAACGTGTACACTACCTATGTCGTTGACTGTACAAATGATAAACCCGATAAAACATGTAGACAATCATAGCTACCAAGTGGATGATCTCACAATACATATTTAATATTAATATTATATTGCGCATCCAGAAAGCCATTCTAACGCGTGTGTAAACCACATTTTTTACAAGTTGGATATACCTTTTTTACGAAGCCTTGAATAGAAAATTCAATTGATACTCTGGGGACAGCACTCCTTTTAGTCGAAACTTTATTTTCTCTCATCTCAAGGGCAATACCCTTGAGAACTTCTAACTGTTGGGTAATTAAGTTTTCCAAAACTTTTTAATTTTATTTTATGTTTAAACCAGTAGGTATATCTACGAAGGGCAGGTGAAGGTATATTAACATCCTCATGTCATCTACTGTTTATCGGAGGTGAAATAGAATAATGGGTAAATGAGAGGAAGAAAAGCACCTACAGCTTTTGGCAATACTATTTTCTCGGTGAATGTTCTTTTCTCTACCCCTGATAACGAGTATGCATTACTTTACTATAGTTAAAAATATATTACTTTGGTTAACACATGAAAGCGTAACAAATAAACTCACTTCAAAATATATCAGTTACGATTCACACTAATGTAGGTTGTTCGTAACTCAGTCGAACTAAAACGACGGACAGAGTATGCTGAAATGTACATACATAGACCATGATCTGGAGGTGTCTGTGGAATAAAAGTATTTATTTTTAAGAGTGAAATCTACATAAATGATATGCAAGACAAGTGCTGGTTTATTAATGTTACTTGGATTCAAATATTACCTAGGTACAGTACTATTCGTACTTTCGCGAACGTGTGAACTGCGCAGCTAACAGATAAAGTAAATAAAAACATGTAGCATCACAATTTTAACCAATTGCTATTAAAACACAATTAAAACTTTAAAGTTTTATATATTTCATAGATATAAAATGAAGTACCTACTTAAAACGCATATCTGATGCGTTTACAATTTCATTTTTTGTGAAAATATATTTCACAAAATTTGAGTATGAAAAGAGGCAAAGATAGCGCATGGAGGTGTCTGACATTGTTGTGGTAATGTTCCCTAAGGCCATATAGACCATGATAACAGCACAATAGCAGGGAATAAACGAACAATATTGTACTTTGTGAATTTTATGCAGCTTTCTGTTTTACTATGAACAATGGTTGAGAATGCCTGTGGCGTGTATTAGCGGCCCACCTCGGGCTTTTATGTTCATGTTTCATACAATATTTGAGCTAATCTCGGTACTAAAAAAATTTAGAAGATTTATGATGAACAAAAAGCGGCTTTAGAAGTTTAACGTTGAATAAAAAAAATGCGTGTGCTTCGGCGAACTGGAATACCTACAAGGGCCTCCACATCTCTCACCTTAGATGTCGTACAAGGCGATTAAGTGATAATGTCAAAGTTTAAGCTTACAGCCCATGATGGGGGCCGCTTACGTGGGACTTACAAAATGAGGGTATAAAGATACCTGTTCGAGCATATACAGGTGTGAGGGTACGTATGTGAAAAGGTGACTGATTTGGCATGGCAGATTTTGTTTCTTTTTTTGGTTGTGATTGCAACATACCTAAGTCGCTACATACACAAGAAGTATATACTTAACTGGAAGTGCTTTAACAGTCAAACTATCTAAAATACCTAATTAAACCGAACCTAGTGTAGCCTAGCAATATAGATCACTTTCTGCGGCTAAAGTATATACTTTTGTCTCTGGAAAAGGTTTCAATATGATGCAGGAACGGGATCAGAATTCCACGAGGGCGGAGTCGCGGGCAACAGCCAATGAGTCGTTCAAAAGATATATAATAAATGAACTATTTCTACATATTTAAATTGTAAATAAGCGGCGATAGTCCAGTGGCATACGTAACGGACTGCTGAGACGAGGTCTCGAGTTCGATCCCAAGTCGCCCTGGACACACACCTCTGACTTTTCGTAGTTATGTGTGCATTAATAAATGTTAATTATCGCACGCTTAATAATGTGCCCGGTGTGTTGCCATCTGCAATAGGCTCGCCCCCTATTACATTGGGACCTTAACATAACTGGCGAATAGTGGGTGTGTAATACACCTCTGCCTACCCCTTCGGGGATACAGGCGTGAAGTTATGTTATGTTAATTTTTAAATGATAAGTTATCCTTTACTTTGTCTTGAAAATATCTTCAGAAGTGATAACAGTGTATGAACCGTCATTACAGGTGGATGGGGTTGTAAAAGGGTACGAAGAAGAAATCATGATGTAAAGTGTTATATGTTATTATAACGTGTTCGTAAAGAAGAGGGATAATTTGCGAATAACATTATAGAGAAAATAAAGAACAAGTGTTTCTAAGCTGCTAAACAAGGTCTATCTAAATTTTGCGTGAACTTCGGTAACATGATCGTAGTGATCGTACATTACGAACATGTTGTTTAAAGTTGGACATCTGACCTTCGCACCTGATGGAATTGTTACGATAGTTTATTTTAGTAGGGTTAGTACTTGGATACGTGAGATACTAAATACATTTAATACCAGGCCACTCAGAAAGTATTGCGAAAAAAAGTTTTTATATATGAGAGACTGGTCAGTTATAATCTATTTCTAAAATATGATTATTTATGAGTAAAAATAAGTACGTTCCAATTTCAAAATTTCTCTCTGCATTTTTTGCAAGATAATTTCAATTATTGTGTCTCATTGAAAAATGGATCTGCGTCGGGAACATTTTCGCGCTATGATTTTCTACGATTTCAAGTGTCGCCTGAAACCAGACGAATCGTACGATAGACTTCAAATGGCATTCATGGATGAAGGCCCTTCCAAGGCGACCGTGTATCGTTGGTATAACGAATTCAAGCGCGGTCGACTGACTTTGGAGGATGAAGAAAGAAGTGGTCGCCCTTTGACGGCTGTTACGGAAGAAAACGTGCTAGCAGTGAAAAATTTAATCCAAGATAATAGACGAGTCACATATCAAGAGATTCAGCACATTCTTCAGATTGGATCGGGAAGCCTTCACGAGATTCTACACGTGCATCTTCGTGTGAGAAGGATAGTTTCACGCTGGATGCCGCACAATCTCACAGATGCTCAGAAGTAGGCCCGGGTGGAATGGTCTCGTGATATGATAAACAAGTTTGAAGCAGGCGCGTCTCAGCGTGTTTATGACATCATTACAGGTGATGAGTCGTGGATTTATCAGTATGATCCAGAAACAAAACGCCAGTCGACGGTTTGGGTGTTTCAAAACGAATCAACACCTACCAAAGTGAAGCGATCTAGAAGCGGAGGGAAGATTTTGATCGCGAGTTTTTTTAATTTGTCTGGCTACTTGTTATCAATCCCTTTACGAAATCAAAGAAGCATCAACGCTGAATGGTACACTACCAAATGCTTGGCAGAAGTTTTCTCTGTAGTGAGCTACAAGCGACCAAACACAGGGCTCCGCGGGATACTACTCCACCATGACAACGCGCCCGCACACACCGCGCTTAAAACGAGGGACTTCCTGGACAGCACTCCGGTTAAACTCCTAGGTCGCCCTCCTTACAGCCCTGACCTTGCACCGTGCGACTTCTTTTTATTCCCGAAAATAAAAAATCAGCTCAAAGGGATACAATTTTCGTCGCCGGAAGATGCGCTGTCAACGTTTGAGCAGGCTGTAAACGAGGTATCTGCGGCGGATTGAAAAAGTGTTTTGAAAACTAGTTCAAACGCATGAAACTTTGTATAGAGGCTGGTGGAGAGTACTTTGAAAAGATTTAATAAAAAAATATTTACCTATAGAACACTTTTTTTTATTTTCGCAAAACTTTCTGAGTGTCCCACGTAATATATGGATTGAGACATTCATTGCCACGGGTAGTTGTGACAACTGAAGCTGACCTTTTACGGGCTTCCTTGCCCATATTGCCCACTACTAGAGTTTATCATCACGTTAACCTCACATTTTAAAAGCGGCGATAGCCTAGTGGTGTACGTAATGGACTGCCGAGACGAGGTCTCGAGTTCGATCCCCAGTCGCCCCGGGCACACACCTCTGACTTTTCGTAGTTATGTGTGTATTAAAAATGTTGATTATCGCTCGCTTAGTAATGTGCCCGGTAGATGGCAATAGGCTCGCCCCCTATTACATTGGGACCTAAACATAACTGGCGAATCGTGGGTGTGTAATACACCTCTGCCTACCCCTTCGGGGATACAGGCGTGAAGTTATGTTATGTTATGTTATGTTTAAAATTATAGTAAATGATCGCGTATAAACTGTATTTGTCGATGGAGAATAGTTAGCTATCTTAAACTCAAACTTCTAGCCCATAGTGTAAAACAAAGTCGCTTTCTCTGTCCCTATGTCCCTATATCCCTATGTATGCTTAAATCTTTAAAACTACTAAGGATTTTGATGAGGTTTTTTTTAATAGATAGAGTGATTGAAGAGGAAGGTTTATATTATGTATAATAACATCCATTGCACCCGTGCGAAGCCGGGGCGGGTCGCTAGTACACATATAAAATCAAAAAGCAGCAACAAAAAAAGTTGAATTATACGGTTAGAATTCCAAATAGCTTCAGAGAGTCACATTAAGTGGTAGTCACGTAATATAGGCCGAGCTAGACAATTGTTCGACAATACCTCAACCTTGCTGAATACATGATCCATGCTTAAATCAAATCCCCTACATGCTTTACCGACTACAGCACATTGATGATCTTGAGTGTCTTTGTTTAGTAATAGGTTCAGTTATATCGATACTAGATAAATTGATAAATAGAATACTGCGAATAAATAAAAATTTTGTGTTGTAAAAGTTTTGTAGAATATGATTTTGATTTGATGATAAGTAACACTAACTTATGGTCGAAATAAGAAAATCTGTATACCTAAAGGTTACAAACATCGAATATCTAAAGACAACATATTGTAAGGCATTGCGATGGAGCGTTCGAGTGCTACCTCAGAGGTCGTAGGTTAGATTCCGGCTCAGTGCAAAAATTTGAATGCGTGAATTATGTCTATTTGCATTGGTTTGAGTATAATAGTAGTAGTATTTAAAATCAGTATTCGTACCTATAACATGTAGGTAAGGTTTGGCAACTTTTCCGTGATAAATCAGCCATACTATCTGTGATCAAACTAATAAATACGCACCTTAGATTAATGATAATGTTTGTCATTATCAGCCTCTCACCCTTCTTCAGTAAGCACGTACAAACGTCGGTACCGTTTGACTCGAACACCTTTAACACCGAATCGAGTCATGTTGTGTGGTGGTGGGTTTATCACTAATTATACATTCAAATAATTACTTCTTGTCATGCACATTGTTACAATTCGACATTTGAAAGGTAAAAGTGACAGGAAATTGATTTTGTGTAAGGTGCTTTGATACTATTTGCGATCTTTTCGACGTCACTTGTACCTTTTTGCATTGCAACTGACAGTTTTGAACTTTCAGAGTTCAGAATCACATTCTATCTATACTACTATTATAAAATAGTCAATTAGTTGTGTCTGTACTAAAAAAAAATATTTGGGTTATCTTAAATGAACGATTCTGAACACAATATTTTTCATTTTTGGAATTCTTGTATTCGCGATGGACGCCAAACTACTGAAAGTATTTTGATGCAGTTTTTTCTATTAGAAAGGTGTTGGGCAGACTTAAGATATGCCATATGTTTGATTGTAATTAATTAAGTAGAATATGTAGGTACGTATAATAATATGTATATAAGAATATCCAAAAATACTGTAACCACCGCCGCGCGGCCGGAGCTGTGGTCATCAGATAGTGAATTAATAATTCGTATATTATAGAATTAATTTGATTGAGAAAAAATATATTTTGTATCAATATAGTTTTAGGTTGTTTACACTAACACTAACAAAACTATACAGTAAATCTATATGAAGTAAACAATAAATATAAATATTGCTTGTAACTTACAAGTTAATCACCTTTCTGTTTAAAAAGTTACCGAAATTACGGGCATCAGCTATAATAATAGTACTCCGGATGAGCGGAGCGCTTTAGTACCCCAAATTTTTCTCAACAAGCGAGCATTTAATATGCTAACTAAGTAATTAAATGGTAAAGCCCACCTTTAACCGTGAATCCATCCTTCCACTAAAGTTTGCGTTTCAACACTTGAACTAGCCCTAAAATATTTTCGATTATATAGAAATTCATATAAGAAATCATAGAAGGTTCATATAATAATAATGTATATTCAATTACTGAGACATTCTATATGATGCATTTTTTATTACTACGTTACACTAAACTTATGATTAATTTATATAAACATGCTATAATTAGTGTAACTTTATCATTGTAGCTTTATTTCTGGACACACCATCTCCAAAAATATCAGGATCCTCGGTGTCGATATCTCCAACGACATCTAGTACCGCAGTCACCTGAAAGGCAAAGTCAAGTTGGCAAAGCAGTTCTTCACTGCGGAGTGAAGATTTCTTCTTTATAAGTCGCAAGTCCAGCCCCATATGGAGTATAGCTGTCACCTTTTTGCAAGGGCACCTGCATACCAGCTTGACCCGTTCGACTCGGTGCAAAGACGGGCTCGTCGACAATTCCATACTTTTAGGCAGTGTGGTGATATCAGTGATATGAAAGATTTTGCCTCTCTGTGCATGTTCTACCACCTATATATAGTATTGTTTGACATTGATGCCCACGGCAACATTCTATCATCACACCGCTCGCCACAAACCGGGAATTCCTCCTCACACGTTGCAACCTGCCAACGGTATGCACAGTAAGGTATGGAAAAAACTTCTTTCCGCGCACGCTCGAACTGTGGAATAATCTCCCGACTGTGGTTTTTCCAAGCGACAACAATATGGGTTTTCCATGAGGTGCTTGTCTGTCACCTAAATGGTATAATAGAAAATATTTTGTCCTAACGGGGTATCTTTCCAGACTCTGTGATATTACAGAGAAATTCTCAACAGATAAACCAAGTAATATATAAGTATTGTATAATCCAGGAATTGTATTCAAGATCTCATGTACAGCAGAAGCACTCGCTCTCGCATATTTCACTTACTATTTCACTCGTGACTAAGAAATTCGCCCCTGCGTGATACGCAAAATTGATAATACGCTGTTATGTGCAGTTGATGGATCGATAACGAAATTTCCAGTCAGTGAGCGCAGTTTCATTACGCACTTATGGCTTAGGTACATTTTGATCATTATTATTCCATATCACACTACAAGTACTTTGACTCCAGTATATAGTGTTATGACATTTTGCAATATTTTCATTTTGAAGTGGTTGGGATAGACTGGATGCGCAAGGCGGAGGATCGGGTGCTATGGCGTAAAATGGGAGAGGCCTATGTCCAGCAGTGGGCTGCAATAGGCTAATTGATTGATTGATTGATTGACTCCATATAATAAAAGTCCTGATCCCGTGGGAATATCGGTATAAAATGTACTTAGCTTATGTTACTTAGGCTTTATGTATGCATGTTCAGTAGTTTCAGAATTTATCTATTAAAAACAAACAAATCTTTGCTGTTAATAATATTAGTATAAAGTATAATATAATATTATATAGAAAAAACAAAATTGAAAAATTCTACGACCAATATAAGATAAAGTTGTAAAAGTAAAAGGATGAAATAAAATAAAAATAAGTCGGAGGCAGCCTATCCCTAGCTTGAATTAAAGAATAAGATAATATCATTAGGAAATGTCAAGACCCGTCGGTATTTTCTTTGGTTAGGTAGGTACTTAGTTACTTCCTTTTAATCAGTGGGTTTTCCTAACTACTAACAGGAAATTTAATCACTAAACCCTTTACAAAAAACCGCCTTAGAATCGGTTGAACCGCTTTTGAAATATACGGCAACATTCGAGTGCACACACAAACAATTTCTCACTCTAAAAGCTTCCTAAAGCCGTTCTCCATTTCGCCGTGGGAATAACTTGATAATACACAATATTTATTATATTCTGCACACTGCAAGATGGAAATACGTCCTTTGGAAGAATGTTGGTCCAAATAAAGCGTCCTAATCTCAAGTAGCATAGTAGACGTCTATTTTCTATGCAGGTCCTAGACCTTGCGATTTCTATCGCCCTAGATACTAAAATAAAATGTCATAATCGTCTCGATGAGAGCTATCACTCGTACCATTTGGTGATACTATTGATGATGTTCGGGTTTTATCTAAGAATAGATAACTATGACAGACGAAGTCAAAGTCTGTATTGCATTCATGTGGAGTGTTTGTACAGATGTTACATAGTTACAGGTCTCAACATGTATAATTCTCATATCTAAGTATACAATGTTGCAAATGAACAATGGTAGTTGTGGTGCGCAGTCTTTATTGCAAAATGAATGAATAACTCCAATATAGCGGCAATTTTCACAAGGGGCCGCTTTGGCTTCAAAGTTGACAAAAAATAAATTGTAAAAATAATTAAAGGCAAAAATGTTTTAGAAAGTTTTTTAAAAGGTTCTTGTAGTTATCAGAATGTCAAAGGCGAAAGCATTTATATAAGAGTAAATCGTTTATTTTGTCTACTTCAAACTAAGTATATAAATCAACGCACTTTGTACTAACTTGTTAATGAGAATTGTTTTGGCACGGTTTGCGTAATCCTCTTGAGTTTTACCATTATTTTAGAACTTAAATTACTTAAAAAACTGGTTTTGTTTAAATTTACGCTCACCAACACAAAGCTTTGTCTCTACAAATTTGAGATGATGTATAATAATATCTCGCGAAGAACCGACAACCGCTGGGGTAAACGTGTTCTTGAGTGGAGACCGCGACTCGGCAAACGTAGTGTAGGACGTCCTAAGGCCAGGTGGGATGACGATTTGTGAAAGACTGCGGGCAGATGCTGGATGCGGCAAGCTGAAGACAGGGCGCTATGGCGTTCATTAGGGGTAACCTATGTCCAGCAGTGGACTAGAATAGGTTGATGATGATGATGATAATAATATATAATATTATTATTTCGGAAAGTTCAGCTTTTTTCAAGTTCAACTAAAGTATGGTAGTAGTGTAATAGTTTCAAATAATGGGTCGGTCTTAAGAATGTCTATTTTCATCTGGAATTTTAATAAGACCAAGAAGCGCTTGTAAAACAAGAATAATCTCTATTGAAACCCAAGTATCCTTTTTTTTCATGCGGAAATCCCCATGCTTACCCCCCTCTGACCAGCGGGGGTGGTTATATTGAACTCAAACCGACCAAAACCGCACGCCATCTCGGTTCTCTAATGCGGGGATTGTTCCGTCTCACCCGGGCTGACCCTGGGCCATCCGCGATTTTGAGATGGCCCTCTCGGGTGGAAACCAAGTATATACCATAGTCAATTTTTAAATATTTAGTCAGTATACATATACACAAGGCAAGGCAAAAAGTATTGATAAAGTATAAGCTATTGAGTACAATCGATTGGGTCCTTACCACGACGCGTTTTCGCGATAATTCAGTTTAGGGCCGCTCAGCTGACGGCGAGAGATGGAGATACACACGGTCCTATACCATTCATCTAAGCTAAATTGCTCGAATTAGAAGTGTGTCATAAGGTGATTAATTTTACTACATTTTGGCATTGTGTTTTTATAAATGTATTGCATGCAAATAATATTGGTTAAAAAAGTAAATTATTGTTGTGTATAAAGCTTGCGATTGCAAGTTACTGTAGAACGGGTATCTTACAGCCCGTGTACTTCATGCGGCCAGCGATTATATTGTTGCGATTCACGAAGCTAAAGTTTCAGTTTAAAGTCTACAAGCTAAGGAGCTTGCAGATTTGCTTCTAGCCGAGAAGCAATCAAAACTTAAACAGAAAGCGAGAATTATATAAAATATTAGTGCATTTCATGTATTTTCCTGCTTCTTATCTTAACTGTAATTTGCCCCTGGGTACTTTTGCCTTGGATAGTCTTGTTATAAGAATATTGCCGCTAATATAAATGTATTTACATTGCATGTACGACTATATATCAATATATGTAAAAAATTGTAGGTACATCTATATCTAAACTTTGCTGTAGAACGGCTAAATGCCTCATTGTAAGTGAAGCGGGTCAGATACGGGACAAATTCATTTTACTAAAAATACAATATATGTTGGTGTCACTATTGATACAAGTCAAATTTAACACTCAGTCATTAAAATATATATTGTAGTTATCACACTGCATAGTTCGCAGCATGACAATAACCAAATTGCAAGTATTGATGAGTTGCAATACTCGAAACAATTTTGCTGTAAATCAACAAAATATTCTTGATTATAGATTGTGAAATTCCATTTAATATTTATTATATAAATACATGATTCTATTATTCTTATTATAAAATAAACGTTCTTACTGGTTCCTGCAACGCATAAAAATAATTATTCTTCTAGCTTTGATTGATTATCAGTCATTTGCAGTGAACCCTCGTCTAAACAATTTTTCAACCGTAGGGACATGAATTAATGATATAGTTCACTGCATCGTGAGTAACTTTTAATTAAAAAATAATTACATTATCATTGTTGTCAATAAAATACTGTATAAACATTTATTACATACATACATAAGAGACCGATATTCTTAGCAATCCATGGATTCGCCGTGCGGGTGCCGGGTCCATCGCGTTGCTGAGTTGGGAACTCGGGACAGTGCTTGGGACTTGCGACCCAAGTGTAGGTTTTATTAATTGTAAATGTTTTACGTAAAAACTTTTAACGTATAAACTTTTACCTTTGTAACGTAATTTTTTTTTATTACATACATACACGAATTAATATATTTTAAAATTATTGTTGTGCAACCCAAATAATGTAATACTTTAAGTATTTAGGTTCCATAATAATGAAATAGACAAACAATTTACATACTTAATTTTTGTGACCATTCATACGACTACTGAAGAGGCAAATGGACGGTTATAATCTTATGGTTTTATTAAATCTGTTTTTGCGATTTTCATACTGGCTCTTTGATTCAAAGATCACATTTGGGGACTAATAAGAGATCCTATATTAAGACCCATCTCGCTTCGATAATGAAGTGTTGGTAAAAAAACACAAAAAATATAATAACGGATGAATAAAACCATTATAGTGACCGTGTTAATCAATTGTATTCTTCGGATCATTTTTATATATACGAGTTTTACCCCTCATGGATACGAGAAGTAAAACAAGTACAAAATGCTAGATTTAATTAAACGTACATACCTCTCGACTACAGCATCTTTGGATCTACCAAATTGCGCATTTAAGCAAATTTACCTCAAATTACACCCATTTGCATTGTCTAAATTCAAATCGCGTAGGAATCTGGAGATAAAACGTATGCATTCATTGTTTTATTTCAACATTCCAAAGAAAATCTCCCAGATAATACTGAAACGAAGACGTGCAGAATGAACGGTGTGTGAACCAAATGAACGTCGGGGCTACAGAAGGACGTGACAGGAACGCTCATTACTATCAGCGGCTGAAGGTATTCTAACCTAAATATATAAGGAGGCAATGTTTCAGCATCATTTTTGGACCTTGTTTTTGTTGGGTCAGTAAAAATAGGATAGTAGTCTTATCAGTCATGATTATGAATCTACGATGTATGAATGTTTTTTTTTGTTTTGTACCAGGCGAGTTACACGTGTTACAGGTGAGAAGTGAGAATAAAAAGAAGAGAACGTGGAAAGTATAGAAAGTGGGATAAAATAGTATAAAAACTAAAAAAGGCGTGTTTTTTAGTGTTTTGAACTATTATTTATCTTGATTCATTAGTTGTTTTTATGTTATTTATTGTATTGTGATCAGTCCTTGATAAGTGTGCAAAATTTCAACACGTTTGGAAGTGCTCCAAAATCAAGTTCAAACATTTAATTATAAACAAACATGCATACCAAGTTAATAAAAGCGTGTTCAAAACTATATGAAATGTTGCCTCATGTACCTCAAAGTCAATTTCAAGTGAGAGTGTGGTACGTGCCTATCTATTGCTGTTGGATTAAGCTTAACTTTACCAACTATAACTTGTGGGATCGACCACAAATGGGTTGTGTTTAAGTGTTTATCAAATATGACATTATTTATATGGTTAAAGGTAATCTAGGACTGGATGTATTATATATAAGCTAAATGTATTATATTAGTGGGCGTTACAAAGTCCAACAGGACAGATATGTGCAATTACCTATTCTGCGAGTTCTTCTTTGCAAATAAATCAAATTTAAGTTAATTACCAAATCTGATCCGAGGGTAGTAGTAATTAACAGTGTATGCAATTTCTTCGCCACTATTGGTGCTGATTTGGCCTCCAATATCCCAGCGATTGCACAACATCCTACTAAACAAAGCAAATCCAATAGCTCATTCGTTATGCTTGAAGTGAACGAATCAGAAGTAGAGTCCACCATCTTGAGCCTAAGACATGATTGTGCAACAGGTTGGGACGGTATACCGTGTGCTCTTCTGAAGATGTGTAGGAATACTCTTGTTCCATTAATAACTCATATTATTAACATTTCTATTTTAAAGGGAGTGTTTCCAGAATCTTTTAAGAAAGCCCTAGTTCATCCAATTTACAAGGGTGGGAGCAGAGATTGTGTCAACAATAATAGACCTATATCGGTACTCTCCGCTCTCTCTAAAGTCATGGAAAAGTTAGTTAATGAAAGACTAGTAAACTATCTCAACAAATTCAACATTATAGCACCCAATAAGTATGGTTTCAAAAAAGGTGTCTCAACCGAAGATGCAGTCGTTGATCTAACCCAGCATGTAGCAAAAACATTAGATGGAGGACAAAAATGCCTCAGTATCTTTCTAGATCTAAAAAAAGCGTTTGACGCAGTCTCTGTTCCAACCCTTTTATCGAAGCTAGAGTGTATTGGTATACGTGGCAAACCCTTAGAACTCTTCAAGGATTACCTTCAAAAGCGAAAACTAGCAGTGAAGATAAATTCTTGCATAAGCGATGAATAAACCGTCTCATACGGAGTCCCGCAAGGTAGCGTGTTGGGGCCTACACTTTTTCAAGTTTACATTAACGACCTTTGCACGCTGCCTCTGCACAAATCAAAAATCTTCACGTATGCTGATGATACTGCGAAAGTAATTTGTGGTAACACATGGAAAGAAGTCAAGAGCACTGCAGAGCTGTCCTTAAGCACAATTTCCCACTGGCTCCACCTCAATCTGCTTACCCTAAATGTGACCAAAACAAACTTTATACCCTTCTGTATGAACTATAGGAGTAAAGCCTCAGCAAATTTTGAGATTAGGGTACATACGTGTGGGGTGTGTGTTGGGTAACCTCCTCGAGTGTCGCTCCGATTCCGATCCCGCTGCACTCCGGGGGGAACGGAATCGGAGCGGCCGGTACACCCTGGGCGGCGGTCAATGGCTTCCCCTTCACCCCTTCATAGGGTTGGCATTGATCGTCGGCCAATACCCAACGTGGCGGGAACACATCGCTCTCCGTACTCCTCTGCTTTCAGAGGAGACAGGATGAGCGATGCTGTTAGTGGTGAGATGGCCCAGGGTCAGCCGGGGTGCGAGGGATATGCTCTATGGGTAACCTTACACCCCGGCGTCTGAAGACCCGAGACGGCGTGCGGTTTTAGTCGGTGCAAGCCCGACATAACCGCCCCCGCTGGCCGGCGGGGGGGGTATCCGAAAGGATTTCCGCACGATAAAAAAAAAAAAAAAAGGGTACATACGTGTTCTGATCCCAATGCCTGCTCTTGTAGTACACTTACACACGTCAATTACACGAAGTATCTGGGTGTGGTGATTGATGATGGACTGAAATGGCACAATCAAATTGACAACATCGCGTCAAAAACCAGAAGACTTATATATATTTTTAAATCTCTAAGGTATTGCGCAGAAGTAAGCACCCTAAAAATGGTTTACCTCGCACTCTGTCAGTCCGTTATCACTTACTGCATCCCGGTATGGGGTGGAGCAGCCAAAACCAAGCTCATTGAACTGGAGCGAGCACAGAGAGCTGTGCTTAAGGTGATGCTGTGTAGACCTTACAAATTCCCCACTACTCAACTGTATGCGGAGTGTAACGTCCTTACTGTGAGACAGCTGTTTGTCCTCCTAGCCACTCTTAGGCAGCATAAGTTGGTTCCCCCTCCAGATCATACAAAACGCAAAGCAAGAATTATGTGCCCTATAAAAATCCACAAAACTGCATTCGCCAAACGCCAGTTTTATGTTTTAAGCACACTTACTTATAAGAACATAAGTAAAATCACTCGCATAGCTGGGCTAAATATTCATCAAGTAAAATGTATAATACAGAAGTTGCTACAGAACCAGGACTACGCTCGTACGGAGGAGCTGCTACACCTTCCTCAGTAAATTATCTAATATACCACACACACATACACAATCACACGCATCCCCCTCCCCACACACATACACATACACACGCACGCACAAACACCCACACACATACACACAAACACACAGGCACAGAAACGCGCGCGTGCACACACGCACACACAATATTCTAATTGATCTAATTTATTCCTCTTATTCGTTGGAACCAAGACTGCATTCGAACCCATAATCTTTAAAAGATTAAATTGTTTTCATGAAAATGGAATTCCTGGTATCATAGTGACAGCAGAACACTAACTCCCAAGTCACAGGAACACCTAGTTTGGGGGTTAGAGTTTATCCTATCTGTGTAACCTTAACCAATATAGATGTAACCTAGTCTTAAGTCTTAAGCAATGTCATAAGGTTCTTGTATCAATAAAGATTATTATTATTATTATTATAAGTGTCTGTTTGTAACGTTGAAATAACAGCAAAAATCAAATTCAAATTCCAAAATCAATTTTTAAAACTTTGCCTGTTTGAATTAGGTAATCTCTGCAACGGATAGGCCAATTTTTACAGGACTTTTACTGGCAGATTGCTAATATTAGAAGGCGTAACATAAGCTACTTTTTTTAAGAAACAGTATAAGGATGCATACAAATTAAATCCTTAAAATCTAAACTTACACAGATGAAGTCGCGGGCACAGCTAGTTATAAAGTAAAACCAAAGAAAATTCATCAATTACGTGACTTATTCTTTATATTTATGATAGGCAAACTGGGGTTGACCTCACACAATATACTCGTACACTGTTCCAATCGGTTACTAAAATATTGTGGCTAGAAGCACCGGAAACCGGTGGTCTTGAATATAGTAATATATATAGGTATCTATGCATACTTAATTCCAACTCACCCCAGTTTTTTTTACTCCATGTTTCTAACATATCTTCATATCTATTCGTCCGAGTTCAATTTAATTGATGTTTCACCTCCAACTATCAATGGTTCTTAAAAAAAAAAAAGACTTAATTATGTACTAGGAATTATTCGATTACCTATTTTAAAACTAAACATCTGTTATGAATGAGTCGTCCTCTCCGTCCTTGTAAGTCTATTCGCATGGTTATTATTTGTGTGCTAGTCGTTTCAAATTAAGCAAAGGCTGAGAATTGTACGTCGCAAAAACTTTACTATATGATGTGGTGTAGTGCGATAATACACACTACATTAAAGAGCCGAACTATTAATCTTTCCGCTATGCCAAGCCATCATCATTAGTTGATATAAAGTTATTCAAGCGGTACTAATAGTTGCCTGCCAACACTATAGTACGGATATAAAGAGAGATAGAAATAAAAAGGCAAAGGAAATTTATTGAAAATTATTTAGGTTGGTATATTCGTATGTAAGTACTGTAAGTAGGTATAACTACAAAATTGTTTATTACCAGCATGTATATACAAGATTATAGTTTTACGTATAATTAAGAAATTATTGTTTTCATAGTGATTTCATTGTGGACATATCCACAATGCAATTATTATTATCGGATAAGTTATGTTTTATAAAATGTCAATGAATAAAACTTAACAAATTGTGAATATGGACGCGCAGGCCTTTCATACTACGAGTTATTTGTATCACGGTTTAAATAGTACAAATACACTTTTTGAGTTGGGTGTCTCGAACCATTTCAATAATTTTATTGTACTTCATTGGTCATACCGTAGTATGAAACACCGAAGGACTCTTTTTAGGGTTCCGTTGTCAAAGGATGAAACATGACTCTATTACTACTACCGACAACTAGACTCTGCTATCCGTCCATCTATCGCCAAGCTGTATCTCATCCGTAATAGTTAGACAGTTGACATTTTCTCAGATGATATATTTCTGTTGCCGTTGTAACAAAAAATACTAAAAAACAGAATAGAATACCCATTCAAGGGGGCTCCCATACAATAACCGTGTTTTTTTTTTTGCTCTTTTATGCTCGATATTGATAACGGCAACAGGTAGACGCTTGAAATATTCACAGAATATTTAATTATATATTCACTTTAAAAATAAATAATTAAATAAAAATAAAACAATTATTTAAGGGCTCTTATATACAATAAACGTGTTTTTTTTGCCTTTCTTATAGTTAATGGTACGGAACACATCGTGCGCGACTCCGACTTGCTCTTGGCTGGTTTTTTAAGGTAGTTGATTTGGACCAGCAACATTTTATTGTGAATACACAATTATGCACAAAGTTGTCGGATTTGCAAAAGTTAGTATTAAAAATTAGATAGCAAATTGTGATAAGATTTAGTGATTACCTTGCATATGCGTTTTATACTAACAATATCTAAATCTCGCCTTCGAACGAGGACTATGTAGTCAATTTATGATTTATGTACAAATAGAGCACACGAAGTGAACCTTAATAATCCTTCTACAGCTACGATCCATAACGTAACAAGGCCCAAATTTGAATTGTTTACCTAACCCACCCCCTCGTATCTACATCCATCTAAATTGCTGTTGATTTAATGTGTTGTTTATCGTGACCATTAAACTAGCCTCTATCTGGTACTAACATATATTATAGTATTATTGTTTATCATTCACATATCCACAGGTTTTTGGGTATGTACGTAAACACTTAACTCGTTGTTAAGTGTTTAAGTATTGGCAAGAATTTTTGGACACGAAGTCTTGAAACGTATCATTGATATATTTTTAAGATATTCTTGATAAACAGGTTTTATTAAACGTTTTCTCTTGTCCTTCTTATAAATGGCGATCACTGCCAATCTTGAAGCATTCTATTATTATATTTTCTATTATGCTAACAATACTTGCCTTCCGAAACAGAGGTAATTAAATTTTTAATCATTTTGTTAGTTTTAAATTGAATTGTAACATTCGCGTTACTAAATTAATTACTAGTCCTAAAATAACGAGCAGTGTCAAGTCAACGTCTGCTTCAATAGTGAAATGTTTGATGACCACCTGAAATAAAATTCCTTTCAGAATACTTTTTTTTTTGCTTCCGCATTTCTTGATTTCGTTTCGAAATAAATATCTCGGAAGAATTCACCATTTTAGATACGATTAGGTAGATACCATCCAAGAGACGATGAAATGTTGGACTATTTCATGTTAATGGTTTCATGCGTTATTGTTTAAGCTTACTTGTTTTATATTAAAGATGAAATGGGGCACTGACCTAATAAAATTTTAAAACAACCCTCTGAGATAAAGTTCAGAATTTGGCACAAGTTCAATCGTACAGAAAACACAATCTGTTCTGCGTTGGCATGAGTTGTTGTATACTTTAAAGTCAAAACTTTAAGAACTTACAACAATTTGGTAATACCAAAATTTTAAAATATTAACATTTTGATACAAGTTGTGTTCAAACATAAATTTTGAACAAATTGTTTATTTGAAATTTCATTAGTAGTTCAATTACATTGTTAACAAACTGACGCTGCCGATGACATTGAAGTTGAAGTTGATTTTAATGAATGACATTTCAGAGCTACGCACAATTCTCAATTATGTTACGAAAATAATCATCATATGCGGCAGTTAAGCCCTCAATAATCGACGTGATTTAAACATTTTACATAGGCCATTTCCTTACCCAACAATTCAAAAGGAATTTCCTAACGGTGACACGTAAATTGCGACTAGATCATCCCTGTCATGGTACTCCCAAGACATAACATAATGGAGTAATAAGACCGTCACCGTGATTAGGTGGGCGGTACCCCTCGCGTTGCAGGCGTATGAACGTTTGACGATATGTAAGTGAGCATACGCCTCAATTGATGTACGGCAGGGACTGTTGCAACCTATATAAATAAGTATATAGTTATATTATTCTAAAATTTGAAGCTGAAGTGGCAGGATCCCGTTGAATAGAGAGAGAAGTCTGCTTACTGTGGTATTGCAGACAAAGAGTCAGCGGTTGGTCTCGTATGACTGAGTTAATGATGGTGATATAAACAGACAAATTTATAGAATTCGATGACATGAAGGTAAAAGTAAACACATCATTGATTTTTTTTTTATGTTTAAGACACGTCAATTTGACTTCACCTCGCCTGATGGTAAGCTGAAGGTAAAGTCTCAGGAAAGAGGGTCACCATTACATACACGTACCATGTTAACAATGGTGGCACTCAGCTTGACGGCCTCATCAAAAGAGGATTGTCGTCGCAGCACCGCGTGACACCCACCGGTCCCTCTAGTGCTGCGACAATACCCCCCTGCCCGGCTATGCTGTCCCCTATTGCTGACCCCGGAACGCAATCAAACCGAAATTGGATTACTATGGAGGGTTTTTCGCAATCGTGCACGGTGGTACCCATCCGGCCGAATTTGGGACAAATTTGTGTCATCAAATTTCTACCACCTGGTAGAAATAAAGGTAATAGGTAGGAAATAAAGTAAATAAGAAAAAAAAATTAATTCCTCTAAATGTTACGATGTTACTTAATGGAATTATGCGCTGAGCGATTAAATCAATGGGTCAAAAATCATGATCACTAAATCTATTCCTACCAGGATTTTTTTTGAGTTCGTTTTCCAATCAAATTATAATTTGCATAAGCATTTTGGGAATAATATGATGAAATGTTCATTTCCAGCAATCATGAAGGGTTGATATTCTTGAAATATTTATTTCATTTACTCCGTAAGATGATTTTCTGCTAAAATATATGTGTTATTACAGTATTTTCAACGTTGAATTATATCGGCACATATATATATATATAGAATAATATAATGATGAATGATATCACGTTTGTTGTCTGTATGTTTGTCTGCCAAGACCTTTTTCTCAGAAACGTATTGAGGCATCAAGTTTAAATTTATACCAACTACTCCGATCTGTAACGCCTTGATGCTGTGAAAATCTATCATTCAAAAATCAATCTTCTGGGTCAATGCAATCAAACGGTACAGCCAATTATGTACCTTTTTTTTTTTTTTTCGTGCGGAAATCCCCTCGGATACCCCCCCGCCGGCCAGCGGGGGCGGTTATGTCAGGCTCGAACCGACTAAAACCGCACGCCGTCTCGGGTCTGCAGACGCCGGGGTGTAAGGTTGCCCATAGAGCATATCCCTCGCACCCCGACTGACCCTGGGCCATCTCCTTCGCGAGCATCACATGCTCGCAGAAGGAGGTGGCGGCGGCCCACGCGCTCGCGCTCCGCACCATTGCCGCAATCATGCTGCCGAGCGAGAGGACTCCCACCCCGATGGCTGCCACGAGGTCACGCCTCGGCACCTCCCACGCCGGGCAGTCCGCCAGCGTGTGCAGCCCTGAGTCCTCGCTCGCGTCACAGTGATGACACTCAGGCGTTGGCTCCTTCCTGATCCGATGCAGGTGGTCCCCGAAGCACCCCTTCCCGGAGATCACCTGCGTCAGTCGGTACGAGAGGCTTCCGTGTCGCCTCTCTAGCCAATCCTCCATGATGGGCCTTACTGCCGCTATTGCGGCGTGCCCTGCGCTTGGTCGCCCAAGTCGTTCCTTCCACTCCACCACGATGGCCTGGCGGAGCTGGGACTGTACGGCCTCGATTTCTCGATGCTCGGGGTTCAGTCCCTGCTCCCGCGCCTCCTTTCGCCACTGGTACAGTTGCGAAAGGGCTCTCGCCTCCAGGTCCCATGGCGGAGTTCCGGCAAGGAGACTCGCCGCCTCGAAGGAGATCGTGCGGTACCCGCGGATGACCCTGATGGCCATCCGCACACTTCCGGCCTTCAGGGCCTCCGCCCATATTGGGCACCCATACAGGGCCATGGACCGCACGATCCCCGCGTAGAGTCTCCTGCAGGAGTCATCGGGCCCCTTCATGTTGGGCAGCAGCCGCGCCAGAGCGAGAGCTGTGCCCTTCAGTTTGGGGGCCAGACTTCGGATGTGCTCTCCGAAGTCCCATCGGCCGTCGAGCACGAGCCCCAAATATTTCATTTGGGGTTTGATGCCGATGCGATTACCTCCCACGATGAGACTGGATCCCTCAGGTGGCTTGCTCCTAGGTCCATGAAAGAACAGGGCCTCGGTTTTATGCAAAGCCACCTTGAGACCCAGCCGCCGGATCCGCTCCACGACTTGGGCAACCGCGGTCGTGGCCTTCAGGGTCGCTTCGCGGTACGTCGCTCCGCACGCCGTCACGAGCGTGTCGTCCGCGTAACACGTGACGGCGGCACCATCTGCGAGCTCACCGGAAAGCAAGCTCTCAGGAAAGAGGGTCACCATTACACACACGCACCATGTTAACAATGGTGGCACTCAGCTTGACGGCCTCATCAGAAGAGGATTGTCGTCGCTGCACCGCGTGACACCCACCGGTCCCACTAGTGCTGCGACCACAATCCCCCTGCCCGGCTATGCACTTGCTGACCCCTGAACGCAATCAAACCGAAATTAGATTACTATGGAGGGTTTTTCGCAATCGTGCACGGTGGTACCTACCCGGCCGAATTTTGTGTCAAATTTGTGTCATCAAAATTTCTACCACCAGTCCCCACCCCGTCTTCCACAATTTCGGAAACTGGCCCCGCTCCAAACATGCGCTGAGAAGCCCTCTCAGTCGGGGCTCGAGAGCGTCGTCGACTAGAGCTAGGACCCACGCTCGGCCGGGAATGCCGTCGGGTCCCGGGGCGGTGCGTTTGGCTCTCAGCCTTCTCACCGCCAGCTCTAGTTCTACCCAAGTGACCTCGGGCACGTCGTCGTCAACCACGTCGGGCACCATTGGCAACCGAGGCGGAGTCATCTGCGGTGGAACATGTTCCACCGCCAGCGCTGGGAACAGGGAGCTAACAACTCCTCCGAGCAGCTCCGGCTGGAGACACTGGGTCAACGGTGGGGCCTTGGGGCGCAGTTTTCCCCTTACCATTAGGTAGGGCCAAGGGTCCCGCTCCAGCGTCTCCAGCAGTTCGCAGCGGGCCTCTTTTCTGACCCGCCTTATCTCTGCTCGGAGGGCACCTCTGGCCTCCCTGTATCCCTCGTACAACTCCGCCTCTCGGGCCTCCGCATCTGCGGGGCGGCGACGCCTCCTACGGAATCGGGCCCACCGGCGGTGCGTGATCACGCAGGCCCGTCTGAGCTTCGCGATCTCCGACGACCCCCAGTAAACCTGGAACCACAAGGACCGGGCGGGGGTGGCAGGCATTGACGACGACTGCCAGCTGACGGAGCCATTGCTCATACGAGTCATCAGCTATGTCTCGGCTCGGCGTGAAGTAAGCAGCCACGACCGCTATGTCGCCAACCGCCGCCGTCACGCAGCCGGGTCCCCTTGCAACGACGGCAAGAGGGGGGCTGCCGGCGGCAGGGTTGTGCACCAGTGCCGCCGACCCATCCAGCGCGGTTTCCCAGGCAGGCCCGAGGAACCGTTAGGTGTATGGGTCGGCGACAGCGGCGACATTTATGGCCCACTGTGCCATGCTCTGGAGCAGAAGGTCCTGAGCATGGGCACCGTGGCCAACATTCACCTGCAGGATGCGGAGTTGAGGATCCATTATGGAACCCCCATCTCCGAATCCCGCTGTGAACTGGAGGTGGAAGGCCGGCCTCCCGGCTTCGGCTCCCCTCCGGCGCAGGCCTTGCTTCCAACCCTGTGGTCGGCCGGCTTGCCTCCCGCTGCACACCTAAAACAGTGCAGCGGGGCGTCGCACTTGCCGGCCTTGTGACCGGGTTGGCCACAGCGGAAGCAACGGTCACCCGCCGTCACTTCCGCCGTGCAGTGCACCCCCACATGGCCCACCGACAGGCACCTGAAGCACCTGGCCGGTCGGGCCTGCAGGAGCCTTGCCTGCGCCCTCAGGAAGCCTCCTACTAGGAGGCTCCGCCCGTCTGCAACCTTTTGGGCCGCCGCGATAGGGCAGCCGACAACTGCTGCCCCCTGACCACCACGGCCGAAGCGTATCGCTCCGGCCTTAACTGTGTCCGGGGAGCAGCCCCCGGCCTCAGCAACGGCGAGCCTGAGCTCTTCTGCCGTGACGGAGTCGTCCAGGCCCGTAATGCGGATTTCTGCGCATTTAATGGGCATGGACACCCGGACGTCGGCTGCATCCAGCGACTCCCTTAGCCGAGCCGCTAGGGCGTCGGCCTTGGGGCCACTGGCGGCGCCGGGGACCTCGAGAAGCCGGGCTCCCGTCCGTGTGCTCTTGCACACACTTGGGATCTTGAGGGCCTTCAGGTCGACGTTGGCCTTTACTTTGGCCAACACCTCGGCATACCCCATGCCCCTCGACGCTGCCTCCGCCGTCAGAGTGACGACAACGGCAGTAGTGCGAGGGGCGCGGAGTTTCCCCGGCGCTGCCTTCGCGGCGGCCGCGGCCCTCCTGGCCTTTTTGGCGGCCTTCGGCCTCTTCTCTCTCTGCGCTTTCGGGTCCTCTTAACACCCAGACCCAACGGGCTACTAGCCCGGCTTCGCTCGTTGGCGGTGTCGAAACTCTCCGACACCGCCGAGGTATTTAGCGTCACCTCCACGCATGACTGCTGCGCGATCTCCGCGCAGATTCCGTTATTCTCATGCCGATTTCGTTGTTTTGGTTTGTTCCGTGCCGTTTTTTGTATATATGTTTTTCAATATTCATAACATATCCCACGAGTATGGGGGAAAGGTGGTCCATCCAGGCGGAGCCCCCTGCACCTGGATAAGCCTATATACTATGGAGGTCGGCTGGTATCCATAGGTTTTTACGACTTTGCTGTCGGGTGTTATAGACTTTTCCTTGTCGTGGGCCGGCCAATAAAGGCAAGCCCTCCGGTCAGCAAGTTCACAGCGTACCCTTCTGGAGCCACCAGTCAGGTCGTTGCTGATCACCTGCCGATTACGGAACGCGAGAGGATGGCTAGTCCTCTCTCACCGGCGGTGGCACAAGTGCCCGTCGGCCCCTGCGTTAGCAGTGGGCCAACCCGCCTCTGGATCCCCCAGGACCCTATGGTGGCCTCAGCCACAAACACCATCGCTCATCCTGTCTCCTCTGAAAGCAGAGGAGTACGGAGAGCGATGTGTTCCCGCCACGTTGGGTATTAGCCGACGATCAATGCCAACCCCATGAAGGGGAAGCCATTGACCGCCGCCCAGGGTGTACCGGCCGCTCCGGTTCCGTTCCCCCCGGACTGCAGCGGGATCGGAATCGGAACGACACTCGAGGAGGTTACCCAACACACACCCCAGCCAATTATGTACCTAATTTCACCAAATTACCGTTCATCAAAACCTACTAGTATAAGGTACTTCCCGTTGAGCTAGAATTATGAAATTTGGCACAATAATGGAAAAAATATCTGTATGTCTGTCTGTCAAGACCTTTTTCTCAACGCGTATCAAGTTGAAATTATTATGAAATACTCAAGCCTGTCAAGTCTTGAAACTGCGAAAAATCATACTTCTACCTCAACGCAATTAAAAGATTATAATTACGCAGCGAGAAATATTATGACGTGATTGCAGCACCACGGGGCGCCAGCGCGAACCTTATATTTTTATTGCACGAAAGTTTTAATATCACGATGTTATAATTGTGTGGTGTTATAGGCAATCGGTTTGTATATGAAATGCTTAAAGTAACTTACGTATTTAATTTGAAAAGATTGATAGTGTTTTCGTTAAATAGCTTTCCAATTACTACATAAAATGTATCTATTTTTTTAGAAGTTAAAATGACTATAGCAAGTAGATATACGCCGTCGCGGTATATTTTTAAGACCTATAAAAGAGGAACAATCCTATGATAGTTGCATGGTTTTATTATGTCTCAAAGGAATTAAGCAGCGTATTCGATTGAAGCTCTTAGTCGGCTAGATTTCTTTCGTCATTTTGAGTAATTATATAAATAATAATAATAACATTTCAACAAATTATCACAAAATAGTATCAAACCATTAACCTTACCTACCATATTAAGCTTCCGCTTGAATCACTAAATCAATCAATCTGCTGAAAATCGCATCAAAATCCGCTGGGAAGCTTTCGTTAAGCACTTTATTTTATACTATGTAAAATATTCAGACAATCGCAAGGGAATCCAAACCTACAGGGTTACTTC
This sequence comes from Cybosia mesomella, assembly GCA_946251805.1. NCBI lineage: Eukaryota > Metazoa > Arthropoda > Insecta > Lepidoptera > Erebidae > Cybosia > Cybosia mesomella. The sequence goes on along the minus strand of OX276394.1, from coordinate 12,926,552 downwards.
CCGTTGAGCTAGAAGCATGATATTTTGCAGAAAGTTAAGTTTTATAGCACAAATAGAGGAAAAAATCCGAAAACCGTAAATATGAAGTTACCCACATCACAAAAAAAAAGATCTGTATGTCTGTTTTTTTTTTATTACATGCTACATAGCAATATTTTATTAAGAGACGATTATTTCAGCCTTTATACACAGCGAAGACGTTACTCTTTTTAACATTTTATTAGTGTGATGAATTATGCGGCCTTGGCTTTTGTCAGGACTTGAAGAGATAACGAGAAAGAGAAAATGATGTCTCTATTAGTTGACATGAATATTTGAATATCTCAAGATATTATACACTGGCTTCTTAACTTTGGATTACCTACAGTTACAAATTATCAATTACCAAATGTTACAGCTCTGCCAGCGACTTTATTAAGATAACAAATTTAAAGAGAGACCGGGATAGAAGCTTTCGTATTTTTTCATAGTTATGTTAGTTTATATTTATAACTAATTTAGTAGCTTTTGCGAAATTTTGGGACCGACCCGATAGAGCCTCTGAGACAATAACTGGGTAGTAAAATTTACGCGCATGTTTTCCATAACTATTAAATTTAATACTTTTGTTTACAAATAAGCAACTAAACTATGTACACGTCAAAAGTAAACGATTATTATAAGATTTTAAAAAATAATTTTTGAACGTAATGATATATAGGTATTCATTTATGAAAATGGTGTTTAAGGTCCTGAATTTCAACCTATATATTAGGTCGTTACATATGAAATTGCCGTTTTTCTTGAAGAAATTGGAGGAAACCCAATTTTCAGTACTAACATTTTTGCATTTTTTTTAGGAATGACAACTCCAAATTTTATGATTTTTGTGTGTATGAATGAGACAACATTAGGCTAACAAACAGCAACTTTTATTACATTTTTGAAAAGTGACAGCTGTTAAGTAATACGAGATTTATCATCAAAATGCATTTAGGAAGTACTGTTTTTGAAGATCGAATTTATTTATCAAGCGGCCAATAAAAAAAAAATTAATACAGAGTTGTAAAATCTTGAAATCAACTTTCAAACATAATATAAATAATAGAAATAGCTATTAAATTACAGGAATAACGAACTCGAGTTCGGCAATTTCATAGGTAAAGACATATTAATAAATAAACTATTTTAATAAAAGTAATAAACCGACTTCAATAACCAACAAATACTGAAAAGTGTAAAATAAGTGAATTCCGTATTTAATTCTAAGGATAAATAACACGTAAGACTTTTCTGTTGAAGTCGGTGCCAAATAGGTATTAGTTAGGTAAATAAGGTAGGTCCACCTTCACTATTCATTCTCCACTGACCACTTAGTCACTATCTGATGTTCTAATCTGTAACGATACATTACAGGCGAATGCTCACGGTGAGGAAGCATCTTATAACAATTTTTTTTCACAGAATGGCGTTACTTCTGTTGCTCATTTTACTAAACTATCTTTAAAACTATTACATTTGAATTTCGAAATTTTGTTTTACGTACCACTATGCACCAATATATACGGCCTTTCAAAATATGTATTCTAAACCAAAGACATTAGAAGACTACATAAGGCGCTTAGGTTGGCACATCGGGAAGAAGAGAGAGATCCGGCTAAGATCGACTCACTTCGGTTTTGTAGAACGTTCTCTCTGTCGTACATCGGACTGACAGTAAACGTAGACCGATCACGAACTATAGATTGGATATCAGCGTATACGAGAGAGGAATAGCGATAGTTTTTTTTTATTGCCGAACTATGAATTTTAACCGTAATATAGGTAAATAATTCAGAATTTTTCGTAATGTTTTCTGTGATCCTCTTAGTCGATAGCTTCTTGTAATTTTAATTTGAGAGATTTGATTGTAGGTAATAAGAAACGTAAAAAAAAAAAGAAAAAAAAAAAAAAAAAAAAGGTAATAAGAAACGTGTCAAAATAAAACAAAGCGAATGACAAGTGTGCTGTGTTGTTATATGGCCCCATCTGAAAACCAGCGCTGCGCATATTTAACAGTATGCGTAGCAAATATGCTGAGATGGGGCCTTATTCTGGATCGCACAGTGATATTATAGATTTTAAGATATTTATTTATATTATGCTATTGTATGTTTATTGTGCGTGTCCGGAATAAAATGTTTTTCTTTCTTTCTTTTCTTTCAAAAATAATTTACAGTAGTCGGTATTGGCAAAGGTACCTCATCATCTCAGATTATTGTACCTATTGTGAATTATTGTACCTATCTAATTTTAATGGAAACCATTATAAGGTTGAAGATGTGTTGTGTATGGATTAAAGTTGCCATTATGTCATGTAAAACAATTTAAATAGGTATTTTCTTATAATGAATCGTCGTTAATTATTGTTTTATTTAATTAAAGGCCGGCATACAAAAAAGTAGTTCATAAAAAAATATAAAGTTCAACCTTTCAGAAATAAAGTCGATTGTTGTTTGAAATCGAATAAGTTACGCATTAGGGCTTAACTATTAGATGAAAAATTTCACTGTCAAACGTTAAATAAATGGTTGGACAGAGTATAGTCACCTTTGTGAATCTTACGCGGCCTAACCCACGAATCAGCTGATGTGAAATAGCAGATAACTAAATATTAAATGGATTTGCCGCAACCATTCACATTGAAAACGTTTTTTAATATGTACCTACGTCAAAATATAATAATATATGAAAAATATCTTCAGATTTTCTGAAAAATATAATGACAGAAATGACGGATAGCGGTGTCTGTCAACCTCCACGTTAATTTCAGATTTTATTAGTTCTAGTATATTCTTTTAACGTACTGGAAGTTACCATCAAGATTTTATAAAGAGCAGTTTTTAAGATAATTTTGAGGTTTCCATATGTGGTTATATGTATTTACTTAGATAATTCCGCTTGGGAATAAGTACACGTATAAATTCCTATATATGTATATTTGTTTGCGTCGAAAGTGAGCTTATTGACACAATTTTTTTATCCAAACGCTCATTTGGAACAAAAACCATGTTCGTAGGTAATCATGTAAATATTGTTGTACTATTATCGAGCTTGAAATTTGTTTTCAAAGTTTCTTTTCTTTTTCGGATAAAACGTTAAATATAAATACGGTTAAACGTATGGGGTGTTAAATCTGTGTATATAGGGTTCAAAAATAGTCATCAATAAATGTCATACAAAGTTAAGATTTTTTTTTTTTTTTGTTTGTTCTATGGCGATCCCAATAATTCCGCCAACAACTCAGTTTTTATACTGATCAAAATAACGTGTGAAAGCATAAGTGCAAAATAAAGTTAAGATAAGATGTCTCATATTTTGATGTGGAGTGCTATCTCAAGGATTGCACCTACTTATAATAAATTCCGGAATTAGGTACATTTTTAAAAACCTTTTTTTATTTATTTATGGAAGTAACTAAGCGTTTGTTTTCCAATAAAGTAGGAATACTCTCTTAATTCATTCATAATTTTTTTGAGTTCAATAACCTACAATAAAGTTTTTATACTTGCGCTTTAAATTAATAACAAAGTTCCACCAACCTGCTTTACAGCGCCCGCCCACTTGATGTTCGACACCTGCTATAAGTTTTCAAAGTCAAAGAAGCTATAGGTATTCATAGGTGTGCTGCCCAAGAAGTAGGGGTTCTATGTCAATGTTTCGTGACACTACGCCTACACCAATACTGCCCTGGGTTTACAAAAAATCTTGGCATAAATTATCCGAACTCCTTATAAGTATTCTTTCTCTTTTAATAGTTACACTAAAAGTTCGTCTTATTCGCAAATACATACAACCGGCAACCGTTAAATTAAACATAGGAACTCAACATAGAAATAGGGCTATTTACTTGTTATAAACAAGACAAGTAATCAATATATCAATATGTATATTGATCACTCCAGATCAATATACATATTGAGGGACTTTTAATAATAAAAGGGGCCAAGTAGAGGTTTTGGTTTGGCAAATAATGTTTGCTTTATGGTGTGCTACTATGATTTTTCGATTACATATCAAGTATTGTTACCTACGTATTATGATGTCATGGGATATATCTACACTACTGCCACAGATTACCTAAAGTAAAATAAGATATTTTTGGTTTTTATAAAATTATTTTAACATACTTGTACATAATTGTACTCTAAAATGTTATTATCTTTATTTTGTAATCTGTCGTCTGTCTCTGTACCTAATAAATAAATAAAAAAAAAAAAAATACCAAATGCCAAATTCAGTAAAATTACGTTTTAAATTACTTACATTACAAAAATATATAAAAATATTTTACAAAAAAAACATTCTAAATTCAGATTGTCTTTCTAGAATTACTTTCTATTAAGGTCTCATTAGCAATAATTACCCATTCACTGTGAAATTATAACAAGTGAGCAGACCGGCGAGCATCGTTTGTTGAAAACTGTTGTTTTTTGTTTGTTGTTGTTTGGTGGGCTCAAAGGGACTCTAGTCCCTTTCTTCAAAACCACTGATGGGCTCAAAGGGGCCGTGGTCCCTTTTTATGATTCGGTAGGGCGTGCACGCAAATTCCGACCAATTTCTTTTTTACACTTGTAATTATATCGGTTTTCGTCTTTTAAATCGACTAAATACTAAACGGATTTTCCCTAAAAAATTAAACGCGGTCCGACACTAGTGGTTTCGATTTAAAAAATATGTTCGAAGTTGATGATCTATGGGTAGCGTAAACAAGACATTACGCGTGTGGAGTGCTCTACGAATTTAAATGGTTTTTGTGATTTATTATTGTTATTTTGCAATAAAAACTTGTTTTTAGTGTATAATAAAACATAATTGAAGTGTGTGATAAAAGGATTTAACCTAAACGTAAGTATAATTCTGTTTTTGTGTGACTTTATTGTTCATGTCTGTTACGGTTACTGGAAATAGTCAAAATGTCACGTCAATTTATTTAATTGTAGCATTAATTCTGTGTAAAAATTAATCATTGTGGTATCGAATATATAATCCAAAATAGTTTTCAATAAAGATTTTGCAAAATACTACTAAATTGTAGTCAGGATTACAATTTACATTCATGATCGTGTGAAAAAACAGCAAAAAAAAATGGCCCCCATGTATGCAATACGCAGTACCCCCCCCCCCAGATTTATTCGTTTGTTTATTTTACAATCGCAATTGTAAAAATATACAGAATAATGTACAACAAGTGTGATATATCATTTTAAAGAGCGTTTATTGTAGAAAATAGATACGTATGATTTATTTCCTTTACTCAAACTTTACTGAACAAATAAAAACAAGTAAGGTACCATGTGTTGTTACGAAAGTGGTATTACCTACATTGAATCCCTTATTTTTTTGGAAAAGAAATACCTATCGTAATAATGTTTACGTTTTCTGTTACAATATGAATTAAGCTTTCAGGTGTTAACATATTTTTAGATTACGTAGGTCGATAAAAATAAAATAAATCATTTAATTTTGCCGAAAAATTGTTCGCCGCCAGCAAATGTTTCGTCCTAGTCATAGGCCTGTAAATAAATATTTTTGTACTATTACATATGCTTTTTTTTATATACTCCTATGTAGTAGGAACCTGTAGACAATTTAAAATTATAAAATACATAGGTTATCGATTTACTTTTTGAAATAAACACACTTAAAGTTGACATAGTAACAGTTTCAACTATCGTCAATGTTTACAGTCACATATAATAAATTCTTATAAGAATTCTTATAAGATTCTTATTAGAATTGCAAGAATGACTCATAATCTTAACAAAAAATAACACTTCAGCGTCTCTTATCACTTGTAAAGCCATAAATTATTTTTTGTTTCGTAACTCGACCCGCGCGGGCGCGGAATGACGTCATCTGATTAAGCACCCGAGCCCAGGAGCGGCAGCGGTGAAGTTACTATTAAAAATTGATAAGACATAAGTCAAAATAAATTATATCTATTGATGTAATAAAGAGTAACAGTAAATAGAATAGTTTTTCCCAAATTTACCTTTGCATTATCAATCTTAGCGCGGACCGGGAGTCGTTTACTCCTTTCTTTTTTTTTCATGTGGAAATCCCCCCGCATATCCCCTTTCCCTCCTATTCCCTTTATCCCCTTTCCCTCCTGGTCCCTTTACATCCATACAGCCATACTCGCAAACTTTCGCGTTTATAATATAAGTAGCATAGGATAACGTAATATGTTTCTTATGAATTTGTTTATAAATTTTGAAACAAAACATATTTAAAAACATCCACCTTTTATCCGAAAAAGAAAAGAAACTTTGAAAACAAATTTCAAGCTCGATAATAGTACAACAATATTTACATGATTACCTGATGAAGAAGCGTCGGTAGCTTAGTGGTTAAGGAGTCGACCTTACGATCGAGAGGTCCCGGGTTCGAATCCTGGCCATTACACTACCGACGTGAACCCACTCCTAACACAAGCAATTTAGCTTAGCTGGAGGGGTTAGGGGGAATATTAGTAATTTCGGTTACTAATATTCTTTTTAAAAAAAAAAAAAAAAAAAAAAAAAAAAAAAAAACCTACGAACATGGTTTTTGTTCCAAATGAGCGTTTGGATAAAAAAATTGTGTCAATAAGCTCACTTTCGACGCAAACAAATATACATATATAGGAATTTATACGTGTACTTATTCCCAAGCGGAATTATCTAAGTAAATACATATAACCACATATGGAAACCTCAAAAATTATCTTAAAAACTGCTCTTTATAAAATCTTGATGGTAACTTCCAGTACGTTAAAAGAATATACTAGAATTAATAAAATCTGAAATAAACGTGGAGGCTGACAGACACCGCTATCCGTCATCTCTGTCATTATATTTTTCAGAAAATCTGATGATATTTTTCATATATTATTATATTTTGACGTAGGTACATATTAAAAAACGTTTTCAATGTGAATGGTTATTATGATTTAACACCCCATACGTTTAACCGTATGGAATGGCTCCTAATAGGCCTTTTCTTTAAGACATCACCAATTTGAACCGTATATTCAGAATGGAACTTCATGGCACCGTGTTACTAAAATAGAAAAATGAATTAATTTTACATTTGATTTGTTTCACTAACAGATTACGCCAATGGAAGTTGTCAAGGAGTGCCATGGGAAAAATTGTGGGTATAACTATGTCGGCTTCCTACTAAATAAAGCCGTCCTTAGGGGCTATCTTCTACTCGTTTTGGGGCATTACTTTTGACATAACTTGCTTCCATAGACGCACACACGTGCGCCTAACGAACGCCCAAGGGAACTTTAACTAGCGTTGTAATATCGTATAGCCGTAGATATTATAGATAGATAGAGGCAAATCTGTGTTTACGTACCTTTTTTTTTTTTTTTTTTTTTATTGTGCGGAAATCCCTTCGGATACCCCCCCGCCGGCCAAATACAAATACATACATATTATGTACAAATACATACTAGTTAGGTACGTAAATACAGATTTTAAATTTATTACAGATTTATATTTAAAAAAATATGTTAGTTATATTACACTAATACATTTTTTCGTTCAAATCATATACATATATATGCCGACATCTACAAGACCAAGGTTATTGTTTGTAATCATTCGTGTCACTATATAAAGTACTACTACGAAATAAATAAATAAATAAAATAGAAGTTATATTTTGATTTATCATTGTCATCAAATTATTAACTGGGACCCATACAAGACCTGTGGGGCCAAGCCTACTTCACCTGCAGGTGGTAGATCTACTGATTGATTGATGAGTCTTTCTTCTCGGGGTTGGGAGGCCAGACGGCAGTCACTCTCATAAAAGCCGTATAAGCCAAACCCAAAGGAAGAGAAGGAGTAAGTGAACCGCGGGCTCCGATGTGGAGGTCTCGGTTGCAACGATAAGATGATGATAATAGCATCCGAGATGCTATGTCATCCTCCATATGTTAGTCTAAAGAAATAAAAGAAATATTTCTCATTGAAATGCCGCCTGACCTCCGGGAAAAAAAAAGCTCCGGGAATAAACCAGCACCTCGGTCGTTAATCAGTAGGTGAACTAGCTAGCAGGTAAGGAGGACTTGGGGCCCGCAAATTGTGGTACTACAGTAGGATCTGTGGGGGCCCTAGTACAGTTCCCAGTAAAAATTGCTGTGTGCTTTCAGCCAATACCAAACTGCAGTTTTGCGTTATTGAGTAACATAGAAACTCAATTGTCCATTCACATATATTACTAGCTACTGCTGTTGCATTTGTCCCGCGACCGCTATGTGCTATTTCAGATTATAACATATCCAAACGTTTCGTCGATCACTGTGGTCGACATCTCCAGTGGGATAGATCCGGGCGCCGACGAGTGCGTAGAACTCTCCTTGGCGGCAACTTCTCAGCGACTGGAACGTTTGGAACACAAGTTTTCTATGGACGACGGTCAAACAGCCCGGAAGCAGTATATTCTACATAATCCAGATTTGTAAGATCTTATTAATTAAAGTTGAGATTAACCAGCTTAAGTTTCAAGAAGCAATTTGTTTTCATTATCTTCTGCTATTGTAAACTTACTTAGTAGATATACTAGAAGATTTACGTGCAAATTAACCCAATAGCTTGTAGGTTTATTTTCCTAAAGCTGCCAACCAACTGTGGTTACGGGGCGTAATGTAATATTCGCACTGAGCATATCCTTACACAGTATATCGAAAATCTATGTACACACAGCCAAGCAAATAAGTAGGTAAATAAGTATACACCTTCGAATGTGAAGTTAAATAACTATTTAACTTCACATTCGATTATTTCCTTAGTGATATGTACGGCTGACTTTTGTTCTCCCGTACCTTTTTTTTTTTTATCGTGCGGAAATCCCTTCGGATACCCCCCCGCGTGCCAGCGGGGCGGTTATGTCGGGCTTGAACCGACTAAAACCGCACGCCGTCTCGGGTCTACAGACGCCGGGGTGTAAGGTTGCCCATAGAGCATATCCCTCGCACCCCGACTGACCCTGGGCCATCTCCGGTTTCGAGATGGCCCCCTCGGGTTTGGGAACCACGGTGTCCCCGTCTTGCCCCGGTTTGGGGGAGGGGCGCTAGTCGCCCCACCGTCCCGGCCTGCTTCTGCTGGGGTGACAGGTGGCCTCACCCGCCACCCCCAGGCCTGCGCTCATGGAGGACGGATGTCGTTAAGCGACCTCCGGCGCCTGAGTTGCCTGCGACGCGCGGCGAGCAAGTTGCGGGCTCGGCGGACCGGGAGAGTTCTAAGTCTCTCCCGGGCGCGCTCCGCCACCTCCTTCGCGAGCATTACATGCTCGCAGAAGGAGGCGGCGGCGGCCCACGCGCTCGCGCTCCGCACCATTGCCGCAATCATGCTGCCGAGCGAGAGGACTCCCACCCCGATGGCTGCCACGAGGTCACGCCTCGGCGCCTCCCACGCCGGGCAGTCCGCCAGCGTGTGCAGCCCTGAGTCCTCGCTCGCGTCGCAGTGATGACACTCAGGCGTTGGCTCCTTCCTGATCCGATGCAGGTGGTCCCCGAAGCACCCCTTCCTTGAGATCACCTGCGTCAGTCGGTAGGAGAGGCTTCCGTGTCGCCTCTCCAGCCAATCCTCCATGATGGGCCTTACCGCCGCTATTGCGGCGTGCCCTCTATTGCGGCGTGCCCTTCTATTGCGGCGTGCCCGTTCTATTGCGGCGTGCCCTTCTATTGCGGCGTGCCCTTTCTATTGCGGCGTGCCCTGTTCTCCCGTACCTACTAACTGCACGAATGCTCGCTTTGTATAATGTTACATAATGCCGAGTTGCGACGACCAGGTACGCTCTTCAAAATATATGTCTAAAATAATACTGACAATACAATTACAAACACATATAAACACATTACTAAGAGTCACTTATCACTTGTCTGGCTAACGGTAGTAAGGGTTCCTATATTCGTAGATTCTGTTTTATTTTTATGTAAAGTCGTCAAAATTTCTGAAGTTATTGCCAAAAGCATAGTAACATTATGTTACAACTTAAATTTAAAACGGACTACTTGAAGTATTCAGATGATATGATATAGTGGTCTAAACTAAACAATTCTTGCATTATTGCCTTTCTAATGAAACCGTCATATTGGTTGGATAGTTTTAAACTCTATAACGGACATAGGTAGAAAATGGGTAGAAACATTGTTTACGTTCATGTGCGCTGTTTTTGTGTATAGATGTAAGTAAGTACGAGTACATACTTTATATATTTAGGAGTGTTCGTAATCTGAGAATACGAGGGGTTGTAAAGATGGGTAATATTAAAGAAAATACCAACTAGAATAGCAGGTATAACCTTAGTCGGTTCAAGCCCGACATAACCGCCCCCGCTGGCACGCGGGGGGGTATCCGAAGGGATTTCCGCACGATAAAAAAAAAAAAAAAAATAAAGGTATAAACCTAAGATCGGGTATTGTCGAATAATCAATATCAATTGTGTTGTGGTTTAGACAGGCTAAGGTATTGTGTATATAGACTGCTATATTGTGAAAAAGCTATTTTAGAATCGAGAACTACGGAGCATAGCTTAAAATAGTCAAATTATTGGCAAAGTTAGTTGCTTTATGGTAATTTAAATAGTAAGTATGCAAACGTGTGCAAGAATAGAGAATTTATATTTGTAAAGTTAGGGTAGTAGTAAAGTGGGGCCATAACTTAGCAGGTGAAATGTGAATGTCTAATACCACTTTGGGTATATACGTACACGCGTGATATATTATGTATAAATAAAAAGTGACGTCAACCATATATAACGCTCGTTATCACAGTATTTTGAAGAGTATTAAACCATAAATTATAAATACGAGCATTCTTGCAACTTCAGTTTGTCGTCTGTCCATCTTCTGCTCCATCCACTCGCCTCACGCAGCGCTTTACTTTCACACCTTGAGTACCTTTTATTTCTTAACATTTACAAGTTCATATGTTTCGTGTTCATTGGCATTAGATCTCATTAAAAATAATCCTGTTCTCCAACCTAACCTTATTATTTAAGTAAACTTTCTTCGTGGTGCATATTTGGCAGTGGACTCTCAATACTGTAGGCGCTGGCAGCTCCTAAACAGAAAAGTATCAGCTTTTTTTGTAGTTGGTGTGAGTATCTTTGTCGTTAAAGTTATGATCCTTACTCCTTTCATCCACAAATCGAAAAAGTTTGGTAGTTGAGATAGTATCTCACAACTTGTTCGTAATAGTTGACCAAAAATAAATAAAAGTAATAAACAACCTAAAACCGTAGAGTGATCGGTAAAGTTTTCCTGAACGACGATGTTCCAATTCCAATAAAATATATTGATATCTACCACCCGCTGGTAAATAAAGCGCTAGGCTCGTAAAGTGCCAATGAGTACTTCGGCCCCACTAATGCGTGGAATAACGGACCGTCTTCAAGGACTTTATGGCATTATTTATATCTCCTTAGTTTTCATTCTTAACATTTGAACTGATATAAATCAAGGGTATTTGAGTAGACTATAAACTCACATTTATAGAGAAAGTCTAACTTAAAACGGTTTTAGACTGTCGATGTTATAATAGTAGTCACATATTATAGTATAGGTACATTTGATGAGGGGTGCTTGGTTGGGGACCTCCACGCGGTGCACCCTGGGCAACGAAGACGGCAGCGCCTCTCTCCTAGGGTGGGAGAGACGCTGCCGCCTACGGCCAACTCCGACCGAGGCGAGGACGACCCTATTAAGGGCTGTTCGGAAGCTTTCCACGTGTCCCTCTGACACTCTGTCCACTGTACACAGAGATCTCTCTTAATAGATAGCACTTCTTGCCGTAAACTTTCCGGACTAGGGGTTCCGGTGCTTCGCCAGCGGCTGCCGCGGCATGCTCGCTTCGTTCGCTCGGCTCGAGCTCTGTTGGGGTCACAGTTCTAACCTAACCTAACCCACTTTACTTATTTTTGGAATATAATTTGGCAAGAAGCTATATATAAAGAGATCACTGTGTACAGTGCTTCCTATGTACCGAGATGTCTACAAACAATGTTTTCTATCAACAAAATTTTTGGCGAAAAGTGCTGTCGACTCAATTGCCGCCGAATAATAAATTAGACTACTTGGGTTTAGATTTCTAGTGAGCCTAATTAGTATTTACAACCTGAATGGGCTAATATTTTTTTCCAATAGTCCACTGGAAAAGATTAAACTTCTACACATGTGTAGGTTCTACTCTACAAGTCAAGAATAATCGACAGCAAAGTGTTATTTAGAGTTTACGAAAACCTAATAAATATTTTAAATTCATACTTTAGGTATAAACCTTAAGGCTTTCACGGCCGGCTTTGCATTTAGAATATACTGCTTCCGGGCCACCGAGGAATGTTCTCCGTACTCGACGGCGTCCCGACCTTACCACTGAAGATGTCGACCGCAGTGATCGACGAAACGTCTGGAATACAAGTTTCCGATGGACCACGGCCAAACAGCCCGGAAGCAGTATATTCTACATACTTTAGGTAGTTTAAACATCTGAAGGCATGGCCCTTCAAATTTTCCATTCATATTGCACGAGTAAATACCAATCACGTAATAATTGGTGAGACTACTGCTTTCAACCGGGATGGTAGATGTTGAGAGGAAAAGGGTATAGTGGAATAAAGAAACGCTATATAAAAATATAAAAAGAAAATCGAATTTATAAAATGATTTTATAGTATAAAAGGCCATAGCGCGAGAAGTTAGAGAAGCGCGATCTTAGAACTCAAACCTTAATACGGGGTAAATAGAATTCAAGAATCGCTTCTCTTGAAACCACACGACGAAATTACGAGCAATTGTTAAATATTTTCAGTATTATAAGCACATTTTGCTTGTGTTAGGTCTAAGTAAAATAAAAATCATAATTCATCATTATTTGCATATAGTACTTACCTATACGAGTATAATATGAATCAATTTCATTCATTTTGTAAGTCATCTTCATTAATTAAGTCGTATGGAATTTCACTTTTGAAATTGACTAAAATCGTTTTCAAGGGCGGATATAATTTGAAATGTAAAGAATTAGTTACACTCAAAATTAGTTGGTTACCGGCCAAAATATGCAACGGCAGCATAAAACAGGCTTATAATACTGCATTGTCAGCTTTCGGGAGCTGATCCAACTTTGTATGAAGAGTTAAGCGGCCCACTCTATGTAGGTATGTATATTTCGTTTCGTTGCCAAATAAACATGGAAATCCAGTGATGATTATAAAAATGGACGACCGTTATAATTGTATTTCATGAACGTTTTCGTAAAAAAGAATATAAAAGGCGACAGAATTTACATAAATTTGTATATTTTGGTGTTCTGTACATATCACAAGGAATAGTAAGTAGTATGAAAATGTAATAACTGAATATATTTCGAGAAATAACTATGAAAATATGTCTTAGTTATATTTGAACATACACAAGAGGGTGAGTATAATGGGATGTCTCCCAGCAGTACAGTTCAGACTTGTAGGGTTACACAAGTCTGCGTAACCCTACAGTTTCCTCTTACCAAATTGGATAGGGCTGTCCTGTCTACTGCAACCGTAAAATTGAATGTTTTCATAAAAACTATATTCATGTTTTACTTGGCACCTACCTCAAGATTACCTATATTATAAAAGACTAATATTATTGCAGAAAACATTTATTTTAAGCTTTTTAGTTAAATTACTTTTGCAATGTTGGATTCAGTTTCTTCAAGGTTTCGTTAGAGGCGAAAACCAAGTAATAACGTTCATCCTAGTCAAATACTAATATTAAAACCCTTAAACCATTCTAGGACCACCGAGGCAGATCACCGTGTATTTTTAGCAGGTTCGTACCATGCCCTCAAACCCGCGGGAATAATGACACGAAGAAAATCATTTGATTTCTTCGTGTAAGATACCCTTCGAATCAAATGATACTCTCACATTTCTTTATATCTGCATAAAAAACGGAGAAAATCTTATATTCAAATTTTTCTTTACAAAGAGTTTATGATCACTTAAAACATTTTAAACCAAGCCAACCAAGGAAAATAAAATATAAACAAAAATTTATATTTTAACTCTGCTGGTTGTATTAGATTTGCTGGATTCCAGCAGAGAAAAACCGTTTGACTAAACTAACTTTTCAGTTCACTTTTAATTACTGATCTCGCTTTCTATCATTAGTGAAATTCATTCGGTCCTTCGGTAATCCAGCACTTGCACAAAAACGACTCCGAACCAAGTATTTAATCAGTTTGACATTTTTGTCACGTGATCCCTTAACGAACTGCACGCGGTATGCTGTGTCGCGATTACCGGATTATCTCGCGTGGATAGACAGTTTTGTAAAAGGTTATCCACTTGTGAAGAGGAAGCTTATCCGGTAAAATATGTACTTGTTTGGTGATCGTTATATACGACATAAATCGGTGTCTCTCTGGGGTCGAAAAGCCCAGTATAGGAAGAAATAAAAAAAAATGTAGAACACCTATGCAAACAATGGATTGAAGAAACGTGATTTAGGATAAGAATTATGGATACTGAAGAGTTTGTGTTATGATGGTATAGGATATACCTGCTAGCATCGCCTGGGCGTGTCATGCGGTATGTGGATTGAGATACAATTATCCTGTCAAAATAAAAAGAAAGGCTAAGGTGACGGCCAATTTTTGAATACATTGGAATAATAAGACACCAGATTGGTGACTCTCAGACTTTTTAAGCTTTATTATACACACATGCATATGCTGTCCTGAGTATATAGGGGTTTATTAACACCCACATACCGCCAACAACCCGAGTAAATTGTTAATAAAAATGTATTCGGTATTTTCAAATTGCTGTAATAATAATTGCTGTAAATTGAAGGTAATCAGATCAACAAATTGCCTTCAATTACAGCAAGTATGTACTCAGTATTATTTTTCAATTAAGTAATTAAGCAGTAACCTCTTTAAACGCATTTATAAAAGCGATTCATAACAGCAAAATTAATGATATTTTTATTAATGCGGTAATCACGGGGCATCCGAGGCTTTAACTCAGTTCTCAGGGTTCGATTTTTATTTGGCTATTAGCGACTGCCATCTGACTTCCCAACCCTGAGAGGAAAGCCTACGCCAGAGCCTCGTCCGTTGCTCAGCAGATGTACCAGCTAAGCAGGTGGGGTTAGCTTGGGCCCCGAGGCCCATACAACCATGGATAGAGCCATGGATTATTTACCAAGGTGGCAGCAAATAAATACTGCTACCATCAGGCAATCATTTGACTTGTTACCAATTACCATGATCTGTATACCTACAATCAAAGCTATAGCTGTGGCAGCACCATTCACCACACGTATACAACACAATAAGGCAATCAACACAGTCCTTTTCTCAAGGGGTTCACCACAAGCAACATAAAGACAAGAAATACTAGAAATTGTGTTAAAGTTCGTAAGCAAGTACACAGATGTGACAGTAAAATTATTTCCAATAAAATTGATTACTCGCTTCGCACAAATTACGGATAAATTCCGTAAAATTGTCGAAATGTTAATGGTGTTCCAAATATATTAATAATATAAATTACAGCTAAACAAAAATGTAGTAAGGGAGCATCAATCATAACTGTATGACCAAAATAAGCTTGTCTAGTAGACACATAAAAGTCTTTGGTAATATATTGTATTTAAATACTAACGCCTTTCTCGTTTCGGGGTAGAAACAATAGTCCGTCATTTACTTCTGTCCTTCCACACTTCACTAAATAAATACTAACCGAAAAAATGTATCGGACCGTAAGTAATAACAGTAATCCCCAAAGTACAATGCGTTCATCCTTCTATTATCCTGCTTTCCTTACCGCCCTTCCACTCATCCGTTCTTTCATGTTGGCAGTAGGTAGGTACATAATGAAGCCATTATTAATATTAAATGCACTCGTGAATCATGATAAAAATATTTTATGTTTCTGCAATGGGTAGGTACATGAAATTATTAATTTTGCATACATATAATAAAAATTTGTGCCAGCACTACCAAAGCAATCTAACCTATACCAATGCAAATACGAATTTACCCATTTATACTAATCATAAGAGGTAAAGTTTGAGTTTGTGAGGTTGTAAGGGGTAATCTCTGGATCTACTAAACCGATTTTGAAAATTCTACTATTAGAAAGCCACATTATTTGTAAATGCCATAGGCTATATTACACCACGCTACTACCAACAAATCTGGCAGACTCCCATACAATTTATAATAAAAAAAAATTACGTGCCGAAATCCCTTCGTATACCACCCCCCCGCCGGCCAATGGGGGCGGTTATGTCGTGCATCGACTAAAACCGCACGGTGTCCTGACCAAGTGTCCATTGCCGGCCACCCCGGGTAAGCCCTCGACAGGATAACCCCAGGGTAATAATAATAATAATAATCTTTATTGATACAAGAACCTTATGACATTGCCTAAGACTTAAGACTAGGTTACATCTATATTGGTTAAGGTTACACAGATAGGATAAACTCTAACCCCCAAACTAGGTGTTCCTGTGACTTTGGAGTTAGTGTTCTGCTGTCACTATGATACCAGGAATTCCATTTTAATGAAAACAATTTAATCTTTTAAAGATTATGGGTTCGAATACAGTCTTGGTTCCAACGAATAAGAGGAATAAATTAGATCAAATAAAATATTGTGTGTGCGTGTGTGCACGCGCGCGTTACTGTGCCTGTGTGTTTGTGTGGGTGTGGGTGTTTGCGCGTGCGTGAAAGGGTTTATCATAACTAATAAATTACGGGTATGATATATTATATGGGTTAAAGGGATGCGACGGGCGTTCGAGATACACCACGGGTGAAGCTGGGGAGGGACAGCTAGTAATATTATACACGATTTCAATCTGATCGGTAATATGTTTCAGTTTCCTACGAAAGTATCATCTGCCACACGTAATCTTGCGCGTTGTGTATATACTTAGCTCACCAACTATCATAATAAGATTTCAGCTAACTCCAAAATTACTAGGGAGCTTCGAATCGCTTCTAGTCACAAATGGTTCCCAGTGCAGTAAAATACCCACCTCTTACCAAGGGCTACCCATCTGTTCCCGTGAGTGTTATACAACGATAAAACTGAGCATATAGTGATAAAGCTAATCCTCATCTATGCCTGATCGACAGCAAACCTACTGACAACCCATGAAAAGTCCTCGAATGACATCAGCATGATCACTCGCGTGGCTGTATTACATGGGACTGTAAAACATGGTTGGCTAAATGTGGCTGTAAATCCTGTGCTTACTTACCCCTTCGCAAATATGAAGACGTGAATGTCTAAGTAACTCTAAATTTGTCAACACCGAAGTGGCGTTCTGAAGGGGATACTTTTATATAACTTCCAAGTAACTTTGGCTTTGTTCCAACTACTCCCACAGACAATGCGAAAAATATCGACGATTCGTTTTTAAAATGAATGGAACTCAAAAGTGTTAAATAAAAACTGACTGCACGGTGCTATAGTATTTCAAGTGGTCGACTCATCAGCTGCCAGTGGGTCAAGTTTTGTGGTTTCAATCGCCACAGGAGACGACGATTTGTACATAAATATTCCGACTCTAGCTAGATGTATTTGTATCAACGTGTATCGGGATATATATATATATGATAACTAAACTAATGAATTCTTTACTTAGAGTTCCTGTGACAAGTAAACACTATAGATAGCTATAGATTTATCCATGATGTGACAAGTAAACACTATAGATAGCTATAGATTTATCCAACGATTTTATAAATCAACATTTTTAGGGTTCCGTTGCCAAATGGCAAAAAACGGAACCCTTATAGATTCGTCATGTCTGTCTGTCTGTCCGTCCGTATGTCACAGCCACTTTTCTCCGAAACTATAAGAACTATGCTGTTGAAACTTGGTAAATAGATGTATTCTGTGAAACGCATTAAGATTTTCACACAAAAATAGAAAAAAAAACAATACATTTTGGGGGTCCATTATAGGTCCTCAAAAATGATATTGATGTTTCTAATATAATTTTTTTCTAATCTGGTTATTTTGTGCGAGAGACACTTCCAAAGTAGTAAAATGTCCCCCCCCCCCTGTAACTTCTAAAATAAGAGAATGATAAAACTAAAAAAAATATATGATGTACATTACCATGTAAACTTCCACCGAAAATTGGTTTGAACGAGATCTAGTTTATTTTTTACGTCATAAATCGTAAACCGCAATTTACCTTTCATTCAATCAACTCAAATATAAAAAAAAAAACAAAAAATGAAACATTATTATGCTAGTTGCTGCTACGGAACCCTTCATGGGCGAGTCCCACTCGTACTTCGCCGCTTTTTATTGTTAAGTAAAATGAACAGAAGGTTTTTACAGAGAAATTCAGTTGATGTGGAATAAAGCTAGACGAACACGACGGCTATAGAATGACCATGAATATACCAAAGTGTGGACGTCATTGCGAAAGCAATTGGTGTGTACACAGAGTTACCTACACAATCGGTATTGATCTATTTTTTGAGAACAAAGTAAAAGAGATTTCCGAAGAATTTATCCGCTGTAAGAAATGCTTGAATCCTTTGATGTTCCGAAAACTTTCTTATTAATTGCAAATTTACAGGAAATCCATGACTGTTTTTAGGATTCTTTATTGTTTTGAAGTAATTTTATTCATTTAGGTTAAACGACCCAAAAAGTCTTCAGCACCCAATTGTCATAATCATTCTTCCGTTTTGATATGGCCGAAATACATTTTAAAGGTTTTTTATACATCTAAACCATTTAGGCATCCAACTACTGATCTTTATAACGAGTGCCAAGTTCTCACAGTGAGACAACGCTACGTCCTTCGTACAGTCTTAAAAAAACCTAGGACTCTAATATTTAAGCCTGAATTTCTGGTTGATAATTGCAGAAAACATGCAGTGTGTGATGTAGTTAAACATAGAACAACATCTGCGACACCAATACTACGTTTTAAACGCATAACTTTACAATTAAGCAAAAAAAGTATCTATTCACTGGATATGGAAGCAACACTGATATATGCACATACCATAGTCACCATTATATGTAACATACATATACTCTCTATCTCACACATCACAAATACACACAAACACTCTCACACTCATATACACATATTCTTTCGAAATTGCGAAAAGAATTAAAATCACCCCAAGCACACTTATCAACAATTATTTATACTAACTTAGCTTAGGTGATTATACACCCATGGAATGTTCTTGCACACCTTATATACTAATGGAAAGACCTGTATCTTAATGTATTTAACTTCAATTAATGTGTGTACCTCCGAGAGAAAACTGACACCCAAATACAGGTAACCTAGTTTGGGTGGCAGCGAATTAAAAATACAACACAATGTCATTAATTTACTTGTCACTGATGTTATTTTGTTATTTATAAACTACTAGCTGACCCGGCAGACTTCGTACTGCCTCAATCGATGACAAACCTTTTAAACCTTCTCTGGACCTCCACAAATAATTCAAGACCAAAATTAGCCAAATCGGTCCAGCCGTTCTCGAGTTTTAGCGAGACTAACGAACAGCAATTCATTTTTATATATAAGAAGAAGAAGAAGAAGAAGAAGAAGAAGAAGATGTATACGTGCCACTGTTATTACTATGTACCTATGTGTGTTAATACTATTTATGTGTCAATAAAGAATATTATTATTATTATTATAGGTAAACTCGTCCCTCGGTTGGCAAAAAATGAATAAATTAAAACAATGAAAAAAAAAAATGACAACCTCTCTTTTCGGAAAATGAAAAAGCAAATCACAGATAAGCCGATGGATTTTGGGCCATTAACAACACGCTACGTAAATATTAAAATCACATTAATCCGGCACACCAATACTGATTTGCGAAATCATCTTTGACGTGGAGGCCGATGTGGACGGCAATTCAAATAAATTCTCCATTATTGCTATTCCTGCATGGAATCGTAATTGGTTCAGGGTGATGATTTAACGGTTAAAAGAGGGTTAAAGTATCAATACTAAGAAAAAATATATGACTGGAAGGGGGTGAATTTTGAAGATTGTTGCAAGCCTAAATGTCTACTATATCTAATTTAGTTTAGTTCAGATAGTACTAAATATCGGATAAGGACAGGAAATTAAAAGTGATGATGATAATGTTTGTACGAAGCTAAAAATAATTTGTAAGCGTTTATGAAAACCTATGTACGATTTTTGTACGATATGGTTGGCTCTTAGTGTGTTAAGTGTATTAACACACTAAGAGCCAACCATATCGTAAAAAAAAAATGTGTTCGGGCTATTTCGAACATTGGACCGCTAGATTCATGTGGACGAGCATTTAAAATTCTAAAGCTGTTGAAGCTGACGTCACTATACATTTTAGACATCGGGATATTTGTATAGAAGCACCCAGAGCTGTATAATAAGGTCAGTTAAAATAAATTGTACGTATCTAGAGATGACACAAAGCTTTTGCTGCCTAGCTGTAAAACTAGTCTTTATCAAAAAAACTCATACTATATGAAAGCAAAAATTTGTAGACAGATACTCAGACCCATAAGACGTTAACTTTTATCAAATTTAGGAATGGCTACCTGGTTTATTGATAAGTGTTTAGCGTCAAAGAGTTTCTTGAAGATAAATAAGGAACATCTATAGCCAAATATGTAGTGAATATTAATGATTATATAGGGGTACTACCAAGTTATGTGTTATAATTATTTATATTCGTTTGATTTGTATTCGTTTATTACAATTTTATCTTTGCGTGCATTCATGGAACTATGTAATTCGACATAAAAGGACATTTTATTTAAATTTTAACTTCATTTTAAGATCAATGTAATAATATATTTTTTTTTTTTTTCTGAAATGTTGGGATTATATTATGTCTACTCTAAATTGAATACTTTGCATGCAGAAAATCTATCTGCGAAACATGTTGAACTGTAATTGATTTTATTGACACATTGATTTATTGTTATTTATTATTATACATATTATTATTTGTCCCCCAAAACTGAGTTGATGGTTTGACTGGGGGATCTAGACGCCGTACAATTTGTCTCATTTGTATAACTAACTCTATTAACGACATAATTATAATGACCACATTCTGCTATCGTTATTATAACGTAATGTATCTAATCATTCTAGCAAATATTCATAATAATCTTTAAGTTTCTTCTTATATACTACTTTGTCTGGTTCTTCTCTAATGTACAACGGCAAACTATTCAAAAATTAAGGTATTTATTTTCTCAATGTTCTGTCACCGTAATAATTGTCATCCAGCGGGTGTTATATTCATTAGTTTCTTTCGTCAAGTTAGTCTCTCAATTGCCATGATAACTTATTTTTAAAAATAATTACAAACAGTTTTGTTATATAAAGCTTATTCGATAGATTTTACTAATAAAAGCATTTAATGTATAGACTTTATTCCAGATTTTATTTAATTTCCTATGAAATAATTTTTATTTTTATTGTTTGTTTAACTGACATTGGTTTTTGTTATAATTCCATCATATTTACTAGTGTGAGAAATACAATATATTTGTACATCACTCAAAATGGTATAGGACGTAGAGACGGGGAACCTGTTGAACATAGGAAACTTCCTTACAGTTGTATAAAAAAAGTGGCCAAGTGCGAGTTGAACTCGCCCATGAAGGGTTCCGTAGCAGCAAGTAACATAATAATGTTTTTTTTTTTATTTTTAAATATAAAAATATTGTTTGGTTGATGGAATAAAAGGTAAATTGTGGTTTACGATTTATGACGTATTAAAAAAAACTACCTACTAGATCTCGTTCAAACCAATTTTTGGTGGAAGTTTACATGGTAATGTACATCATATATTTTTTTTAGTTTTATCATTCTCTTATTTTAGAAGTTACAGGGGGGGGGGAGGCACATTTTACCACTTTGAAAGTGTCTCTCTTGAAAACTATTCAGTTTAGAAAAGAAATATATTAATCATTTCTGAAGACCTATCCATAGATACCACACACGTATGGGTTTGATGAAAAAATAATTTATAAGTTTCAGTTCTAAGTATGGGGAACCCCAAAATTTAATGTTTTATTTATATTTTTGCGTGAAAATCTTAATGCGGTTCACAGAATACATCTACTTATAAAGTTTCAACAACATAGTTCTTATAGTTTCGGAAAAGTGGCTGTGACATACGGACGGACAGACAGACAGACATGACGAATCTATAAGGGTTCCGTTTTTTGGTATTTGGCAACGGAACCCTACAAATGGTGAGAATAAGACCTGTCAAATAGACATAGATAGAAAGATCAGTCATTCAACTACATAATTCACGAATAAAATCTGTAGACTTTTTTCGTTAAGTGGGTACAAGAGCCGCTAGAAAAAAAGGGAAATGTCTCCAGGGTACAACAGACCTCATGGTCCTTGGACCGTACCAGTTTTGTTGGACATACTTGGGTTAAATGAAGATAGACACCAATTGCCTGTAGAAAGTTTAGTTTTTAATTGCGCTAATGTCAACGAAAATGTTTTCAATTAAATTAGCACATTGTTATGTACCTTGGCCAATGTTCAATGTGCGTAGATAATTGGGGGAGCCAAAGTACAACAAAGAAACCATTTCTTTGAACCGCTTTCTAAACAATTCAAAGTTGAATTAAGTTTAGTATATGAATGCTATCTGTTACTTATATATACTGAGATTAAACTGAGACTAAAAGATTTATAAATGTATGTTACGTTAAATAAATACGCAATAAGTACAGTCAAAAACGTACTTTCGTAGCGATCATTCATAAATTCCTTTTTTTATCTGAATGCACGCCGCGACGGTGAATTTCAACTAACTTCACGTTAGAGTTGACAAAAGATTCTTCGTCTGCCATAGATATTATTACTTTCAAGCACTACTTTTAATTCTGTTGCTCACCTCGAGCAACAGAATTAACACCATTTTTTGAATTCAATAGGAAATCAAAGATTTGTTTTAAGGTGTTATCTTCAAATTAGGTTCATAAAATTACTCGTTAGCAAAAAGGTTAAGGAAAAATATAAAAATTATTACACTAAATCATAATCATTTATTTTGCGGCGGGGGGGTATCCGAAGGGATTTCCGCACGAAAAAAAAAAAAAAGGTACAACACTGTCCGACGTAACACAGGTTCCCCTATATTATAACACAATGATAAGACCTGTAACTAAACTGCTCCCCAAAATAAATGATTATGATTTAGTGTAATAATTTTTATATTTTTCCTTAACCTTTTTGCTAACGAGTAATTTTATGAACCTAATTTGAAGATAACACCTTAAAACAAATCTTTGATTTCCTATTGAATTCATAAAATGGTGTTAATTCTGTTGCTCGAGGTGAGCAACAGAATTAACACTGTATTTCAAGTACTGTATAACAAAGTATTTCATTAGAATTTCGAAATTTTGTTCTATATGCCGTCGGATTAAATCTAGCCTCTTTTAAAGAGGTAGTCTAGTTTAAAGAGTATTGTAACAGCAGAATCGGCACCAATATATACGGTCTATTTATAATAAGAGAATAAGAGAACAAATAGTCAAAAGCGGATTTCCAATCCACCAAAACCAACACGCATATTGGGATGGCTAGTCGACTGAGACAACACTCCATAACTTCGTCAACAGAGTACAGAGATCGATAAGCATTACAGAATACGCACTAGACTATTTCTTTGACGCTAAGGGTGCTTTTGACAAAGCTACCTCGGCTTCTATAGAGGAAACCCTAAACCACTAAGGTATAGACAAAGACATACCAGAATGGGTTAAAAACATGCTAAAATGGAGAAAGGCGGAGATTGTAGAAACAAAGTATACGGTGTTAGCAAGAAGAGGCTACCCTCAAGAATAGTTATCAAGATAAACAGGATGCTTATATACACACATGTATACTTCGATGATGGTGTGCTCCTAATCACAGAAAAAGTCCTTAGCGTCATGTGCAACATCATGAACAGGAGTCTAAAAGAAGCAATAGTATGGTGCAGGAGCAAGGGCTCAACCTAAACCCGGACAAAACAAAACTAGTTCTTTTCACCAATAAACCGAAGATAGAATGGATTGAACCAGTACGACCTAGTAACCATGACTTGGAAATAGTAAAGGAAGTCAAATATCTGAGAGCGCGATGACGATTACAACAATATTGGTAATTGGATAATCATATTAGGTCTGAACCCCTTTATAATCTAAAAATACAGCAACTTAATAATCCTATTCTGTTATTTTCACTAAAGGCTGAGGGTCTCCAGAATACTTCAGAGGTATACACTACACAGTTCACTTTTATTTCAGTCCTCGTTGAAACTCCCAATGGAAAAACTAGTTAGAAAACTAGAAAGAACTTAAATTATTTTTAGTTTCCTAACGTGTTTTGCATCGCATTAACAACTACAAGCTAGTTTCCAACTCATAGCAATGTTCTTTAAGTAATATCTGGGTATGTATTCTGAATTTGTCCAACGAGAATAAAAAATAAATAAATAAGTAGAAAATTACTTTGTTAAATGTGAATGGAGTATTGGTACTGTAAAAACAATGATAATGAAAATACCTTTGCTGTTTGTTTTTGTTCTAATATGTCCATGCTACCATGTCTTTTTTGTATGTAATCCGTTAATCTATCTTTCCTTCAATCTGATGTGATATTATGCCCGTAATAATCCATATAACTAGTCTGGCCATAAATACTGTTACATCAAAACTTTTCTTTCTTTTTCAACTTTTTAATTATTTTGAATTTGGAACACGTATATTATTTTAAAAACTTCTTTCGAGTTCGCGCAATTTCCCATATTTGTTCGTGTTCATTATCGAATTACAATATGTAATGGGGTGTTAAAGAAAATAGAATCGCAGTGATCGCCTTGCACAAAATGGGTATGGAGCCGTCGGTCATATTCCAGATACTTCAAAAACTTGGTATCAGCCGTATGTTAGTATATTGTACTATCAATAGATACAATAACACTTCGTCTGTCGAAGACCAGAAAAGATCGGTGCGGTCGCGTGCTGTTAGAACTACAAAGGCTATTAATGCTGTTAAAGCCAGAGTTCGTGGAAACCCTATAAGGAAGCAAAAAATCTTATCGCGAGAAATGAAGATTCCCGCTAGGACTCTGTCATGTATTATAAAACAAGACCTGAAGCTCGGTGCTTATCGTCGATATACAGGACATGCCCTAAATCAATCTTTACGATTAAAGAGATTGGATCGATCAAAGCGACTTCTGTGGCGATACACAGGTGAAAGACACAGAAATATCCTTTTTACCGATGAAAAAATTGTCACGATTGAATAACACTACAATAAGCAAAATGATAAAGTGTACGCTCACTGTTCTAAGGAAGCTGCTCAAGTGGTCGGAAAGGTACAACGTGGGCATCATCCTGCGTCAGTGATGGTTTGGTGGGGCGTGCCTTATCAGGGAGTGACAAAGCTACAGTTTTGTGAAAAAGGAGTGAAAACTTCAGCCAAAGTGTATCAAGCTACTGTCTTGGATCATGTTGTGAAACCTTTCAGCAATACACTTTTTAAAAATATGCCATGGACTTTCCACCTGCCAGGACTCTGCTCCTGGTCACAAGGCACGAACTACCCAAGCCTGGCTAGAAACCAACATTCCGGGCTTTATAAGAGCTGAAGACTGGCCCTCATCTAGCCCAGACCTCAACCCTTTAGACTACAAATTATGGTCCGTTTCAGAGGACATGACCTGCTCTATACGACACGGTGACATGGAGTCTCTTAAAAAATCTTTGGAGCAAGCAGTGGCAAAATTTCCCTTGGAAACAGTGCGTAAATCCATAGATTCGTGGCCAAACAGATTAAAGGTCTGTAAATATAAAAGCCAAAGGTGGTCATTTCGAATAAAATATATTTTTATTTTTAACATTTTCAACATAATATGTAGGTATAAATTTTAATAATATTACATTACTTCATTTAAAAAACAATGCATTTTCATTCGTAACAAAACTTATGGCTGGACTAGGTATACTACATGTCAACTTGTGAATACAGGCCTACGACTTCCTCTTACTTTGACCAGATTTTCGGTCTATCTAGTGGGGGACATCCGATACGGAGTTTCCCAGCACATGGTTGCCACTCGATAACTTTTCTTCCCAGCGCCAAGTAGTGATGTAATCAAAGTTTGCTTTTCAAAGTCATGTTTACTATCACTAAGCTTCAAAGATTTTCCCTAAAATACACTGCCAAAGTTGGAATACGGTGCCGCAGTGTTCAAAGTTTGAATTCGATTAGTTTATTGCAGAAACATAATTTTAATCTTAAACAGAGCTTTCAACTTCCAGTACTATGAAGAATATAGTACAGGATGTAAAATGTTATGGCAATTACAAATTAATGTTTTTAATAAATTTTCATTATCAAATTTCAGGATGTAATTCCTGACGGTATACCGCCTTAACGCCTTTAGTACACCAACGGGTTCGTGTGCGTAGGCGAAATAACCAAAAAAGAGTTTCGCATAATATGCAATGTCGCACTCTAGAACTAAGCTAAATAAATGATTGCGTCCTCATCGGCATAGTTGCGCAAGGAACTACGAAATGGTCATTACCTTAGAGTATACATTTAAAAAGGTATACTCTAAGGCCATTACACAGACGCAGACGTTCCGCTGGCGGTGTTTCGCATCGCAAGGCGTTGCGCGTACAGGATATCCCCGATCCCGCAGATACATTATATGTTAATTAGGTAACTTATATAAAACAGTAAAATACTTGAAAGGAAAACATCATTTTTAACCGACGAAAATACGGAGGAGGTTCTCAAGTCGACGGGTATATTTTTTTTATGTATAACCACGCATAACTTTTTACAGAGTAGTCTGATTTTGATAATTCTTTTTTTATTTGAAAGGGTATACCCACAAAACAATATGATTAATTAGATTTGATTATTTCGTTAAATTTAAGGTAATTTAGTGATATTTGTACCTTGCGCGACTTGGTGCCGACTCAAAATTACTTAGCTATACTTACATTAGTTTAAGAACTTAATTATGAATGTTAATTAAAAACTCAACAATTTACAAAAATATATACTTAGATATTATAGTTTAATTACGTTAAGAAGTTAGTTATTAAGGTTAAATAAAAAGGTAAACTATTTTTTGCTTTTTAGTTTTTTCGGCGGTTTAATTTTCTTGTTAAAAAGTTTTTACAGGTATTACCGTTCTGCCGGGGTGCGAGGGATATGCTCTATGGGCAACCTTACATCCCGGCGTCTGTAGACCCGAGACGGCGTGCGGTTTTAGTCGGTTCAAGCCCGACATAACTGCCCCCGCTGGCCGGCGGCCGAAGGGATTTCCGAAGGAAAAAAATAAATAAAAAAGGTATTACCGTTCTTTTTAGTTACTAATTTTAGTTAATCATTGATTGTGTCGGTTTTTCATGTTTGGTATAGAATGAAAATAGCCTACGCCACAAAATTTTAATTCGTAACTTTCGACTAATAACTTAAACTCCTTTGGAGTCTACGTGACAAGAAACTCTCGATATAGGTACAAGTTCCTTGAAGTATTTCCTACAAGAAACTAATAGAAAGAAAATAAACCACTAGAAAGACTAGGTGATTACCAGTTTTGATTTTGGTAACTCAAAACTATTTATCACCCAGTCTACAGCAATGTTTTTACTCTCATTTGCTTAGGTTGACAACCTCGAAACAACTATGTTCAGGGAATAAATCAGAGGTGTGGGAATTAAGGTTCTCCACAATAAATCAGTCAGAGAGGAACGGAAACGCTCTAACCTGATCGCTCCGGAACATTTGTACAAGAAGACTAAACATAATTCTGTTCAACTGTAAAAGCTCTAATTTGATGAGATTATGCTTATTCTGTGACCTATTTTCTTTTAAGTAATTTAATTATACGAATAAAGAACTGGTTTGTAATAAAACAACTTTAAAATGGTCGTAAACTTTACCTGAAGTTTTATTAATGTATGTATTATAATTGTGGCACAAACTTAAGTGTTCCAAAAGATAGTTAAAATGTAAGCAGTATTGTTTTAAACTAGGGAAAAGAACTACGAGTAATATAATATAATATTAGTACTATACTATAACTATTATACTATACGTAGTATTTACTATTTCATCTCTCCTGTTCGGAAAGTTTAAATTTCATGGGTAGATAGCCGGGTGGAAAGTAGCTTATTTCATCCCTAAGGTGGAAAGTAATTTTTTTAAATTTTAAGTTTTGCCGTGAAGTCCATGATAATTTAATAACTTCATAATGCTTTGATATCATGACGCTTTTTTTTACATGGCCGCCTAAAGGTACATCTCGTGACCAACTCGTTTACAATGTAACCAATGGATTCGATTTTCGTGAATTATAACTTTTTTACAGGATTAAAAAAATCAATTTAAGTTTGCTAAAGAATAAGCGGGAAAACGAGATTCAATATAAATTAATTATTTATATAAGTTAATTGTGGTTAAAAATGGTTTCAGAAAGTGATTCCAGTGACATGGATATTAATACAACTCCCGATGAGATTGTTGTTAATAATCTATATTCAAATCGTTCTAATTTTACTTGAAATTTAACTGATAGGTAATCAATATACCTGGGGTGTGTGTTGGGTAACCTCCTCGAGTGTCGCTCCGATTCCGATCCCGCTGCAGTCCGGGGGGAACGGAATCGGAGCGGCCGGTACACCCTGGGCGGCGGTCAAAGGCTTCCCCTTCACCCCTTCATAGGGTTGGCATTGATCGTCGGCCAATACCCAACGTGGCGGGAACACATCGCTCTCCGTACTCCTCTACTTTCAGAGGAGACAGGATGAGCGATGCTGTTAGTGGTGAGATGGCCCAGGGTCAGCCGGGGTGCGAGGGATATGCTCTATGGGTAACCTTACACCCCGGCGTCTGAAGACCCGAGACGGCGTGCGGTTTTGGTCGGTGCGAGCCCGACATAACCGCCCCCGCTGGCCGGCGGGGGGGTATCCGAAGGGATTTCCGCACGATAAAAAAAAAAAAAAAAAAAGGTAATCAATATACCTGTTTACCACACGACACGCCTCCGCCACGGCCTGCTTCTGTAAGGATGGCGAGTCGGCCAACTGCCGTCCTCAGGCTCCGATCATGGTGGTCGGTAGTCCCGGGCGTAAACGAGTCTGCGGCGTCCTCGCCTCAGACTGCGGAACTCGAGAGGCAGGGTTCTCTCCCGCTCCCTCTCCGCCGTCTCTTTCGCGCGCATTACCTGCTCGCAGAAAGAAGCGGCGGCGTGCCACTTGCTGCCGTCGGAGACCACGGCCCTCACCATGGTCTCCAGCGAGAGAACGTCCACGCCCAGGACCGCAACGAGATCCCAGAGTTGACTCGCCCACGCAGGGCCCTCCACCAACGTGTGGAGCGCCGTGTCTTCGCCAGGACCCTCGCTGTGCTGGCACTGCGGCGTTGTCTACCGGTGGATGTGCCATAGATACTTACTGAAGCACCCGTGTCTGGTAAATATCTGGCACATCCGGTAGGAGAGGTCACCGTGGTGCCTCTCCAACCACTCCTTCATGATCGGCCTATGGTAATGTACATCATTTTTATTTTTAGTTTTAACATCCTCTTATTTTAGAAGTTACATTTTACCACTTTGGAAGTGTCTGTCGCGCAAATTATTCAGTTTTGAAAAAAATGATATGAAGAATGAATAATGAATGAGAAACTACAATATCATTTTTGAAGACCTATACATAGATCCCAAACAGGGTTTGATGAAAAAAAAATTTTTAGTTCTAAGTATCCCAAAATTTATTGTTTATTATTGGCGTAGGAGGCGCCGAGGCGTGAACTCGTGGCAGCCATCGGGGTGGGATTCCTCTCGCTCGGCAGCATGATTGCGGCAATGGTGCGAAGCGCAAACGCGTGGGCCACCGCCTCCTCCTTCTGCGAGCATGTAATGCTGGCGAAGAAGATGGCGGATGTGCCCGGGAGAGGTTTAAAACTTTCTCGGCCCGCTCGCAGGTGACTCAGGCGCCGGAGGTCACTTAACGACCTCCGTCCTCCATGAGCGCAGGCCTGAGGGTGACAGGTGAGGCCGCCTGTCACCCCAGCAGTGGGGCGACTAGCCCCCCCCCCCCCCCCAAACCGGGGCAAGACGGGATTTCGAGATGGCCCCCTCGTCGGGGTGCGAGGGATATGCTCTATGGGTAACCTTACACCCTGTCTGTAGACCCGAGACGGCATGCGGTTTAGTTGGTTCAAGCCCGACATAACCGTCCCCGCTGGCCGGCGGGGGGTATCCGAAGGGACTTTCGCACGAAAAAAAAAGGGTACTGCACAGTTAAGATAAACCACTTAAACGACTTGCGATGGTTATAAACAAACTTTTTGACTCCCACATCAAGTTTTTATTTTCATTTAAATTGATACTACCAGACCCGACAAACTTCCATCTGCCTTAGAATCAAGTTATTTTGGTTACCTTCTCAGCTGCATTTATTTCGTGAATGCATCATATTACTGGTATAGGCCCAGAAACCCGAGGGGGCCATGTCGAGATCAGCCGGGCCTCATGGAGATTGGTGGGTTTATCGTAAAAAAAAACCATGCGAGACTATAGGCGGAGACAAATTAAAAAAAAAACATGAACTTTGTTCCACCTTAGAATCAAATTATGTTGGTTACTATAAGGTAAACACGTAAAGTCCTAATGATGTGGCTATTATAAGGTTAATAATATTGACATTCTAAGCCATATTAAAAAAATGTTTTGCGATGTGGGCTTTGTCACTGTAAAAAAATGATAGCGTTTCACAAATGCGTATCGTATTTTATGAGAAAATAATAAAACCGTAATAAATTATTTACCGTACCAAACAACAGCGGTCTCACAAATAAATGTGAACCCCAAAAACTGTACTGCGGAAATATATACACCTAATTCTGAAACCAAAGCTTTTCGTGATACCCGTAAATCCTTGTCGCCGTAACGATATGGGTGTACCTACAGAATGCCGATAAATAATCATGTGGCACACGCATATTATTGATCGAGGCAGTTCCGATAAGCTACATGAGTTTAATATTACCGATAAAGGTGTT
The DNA here is from genome assembly GCA_946251805.1 of Cybosia mesomella. Taxonomy (NCBI): domain Eukaryota; kingdom Metazoa; phylum Arthropoda; class Insecta; order Lepidoptera; family Erebidae; genus Cybosia; species Cybosia mesomella. The sequence continues at coordinate 12,895,432 of OX276394.1, read as the reverse complement.
TTAGAGGAAAAATGATACGAGGAGCAAACAATCAGCTCTGTTAAGTGATAAGACAGCGGTCACGCCCGTGATGGATACTCCCAGCTACATAAATCCTACTCTATTCAGGACCCTTATATCAGGACCACTGTAAAAGTCAACATGAATAGATCCTGGATATAAAGACAACCACAAATACTAAGTATAGAATACCTTGATATGTTTAAATTAAATGGAAAAAATAAAATACACAAACTATTTCAGATCATTTATATCCTACTAAAATAAGTAGGTGAGGTGCATGATAACGAGTTTCCAAATACATAAGAAACTAATTTATGGTGTGTCCGACATAATTTGCTGACGTGCCGATGTACGTGAACGATAAAGAAACATATAGAGTTTATAACTGGCATATTTGATAACTCGCCACCTTTGTGTAAAGTAAATACGTGGGACACTCAGAAAGTTTTGCGAAAATAAAAAAAAGTGTTCTATAGGTAAATATTTTTTTATTAAATCTTTCCAAAGTACTCTCCACCAGCCTCTATACAAAGTTTCATGCGTTTGAACCAGTTTTCAAAACACTTTTTCCAATCCGCCGCAGATACCTCGTTTACAGCCTGCTCAAACGTTGACAGCGCATCTTCCGGCGACGAAAATTGTATCCCTTTGAGCTGATTTTTAATTTTCGGGAATAAAAAGAAGTCGCACGGTGCAAGGTCAGGGCTGTAAGGAGGGTGACCTAGGAGTTTAACCGGAGTGCTGTCCAGGAAGTCCCTCGTTTTAAGCGCGGTGTGTGCGGGCGCGTTGTCATGGTGGAGTAGTATCCCGCGGAGCCCTGTGTTTGGTAGCTTGTAGCTCACTACAGAGAAAACTTCTGCCAAGCATTTGGTAGTGTACCATTCAGCGTTGATGCTTCTTTGATTTCGTAAAGGGATAGATAACAAGTAGCCAGACAAATTGAAAAAACTCGCGATCAAAATCTTCACTCCGCTTCTAGATCGCTTCACTTTGGTAGGTGTTGATTCGTTTTGAAACACCCAAACCGTCGACTGGCGTTTTGTTTCTGGATCATACTGATAAATCCACGACTCATCACCTGTCATGATGTCATAAACACGCCGAGACGCGCCTGCTTCAAACTTGTTTATCATATCACAACACCATTCCACCCGGGCCTGCTTCTGAGCATCGGTGAGATTGTGCGGCACCCAGCGTGAAACTATCCTTCTCACACGAAGATGCACGTGTAGAATCTCGTGAAGGCTTCCCGATCCAATCTGAAGAATGTGCTGAATCTCTTGATATGTGACTCGTCTATTATCTTGGATTAAATTTTTCACTGCTAGCACGTTTTCTTCCGTAACAGCCGTCAAAGGGCGACCACTTCTTTCTTCATCCTCCAAAGTCAGTCGACCGCGCTTGAATTCGTTATACCAACGATACACGGTCGCCTTGGAAGGGCCTTCATCCATGAATGCCATTTGAAGTCTATCGTACGATTTGTCTGGTTTCAGGCGACACTTGAAATCGTAGAAAATCATAACGCGAAAATGTTCCCGACGCAGATCCATTTTTCAATGAGACACAATAATTGAAATTATCTTGCAAAAAATGCAGACTGAAATTTTGAAATTGGAACGTACTTATTTTTACTCATAAATTATCATATTTTAGAAATAGATTATAACTGACCAGTCTCTCATATATAAAAGCTTTTTTTCGCAATACTTTCTGAGTGGCCTGGTAGTTAAAATTTATTCAAATGATGTTTCAAACTTTTAACATAACTAAACGTATTTCTAAGTTTAAAATAGTAGTCATGGTTTAAAATCTGTTAAATTGTTAGCATGTCTGTTGTGGTTGAAATTTCTTTAAATAAATAATGGTGAATTTATATTATAAAACGTATACAAATGTAATAATAGCAAATACCATGGATAGGTATATCGAAACTACACTAAGCAAAATAGCTAAGTGAGTATCTGAGCATTACATTTTATTTTAATAAACCGCTAATGTATGTTCATAAACTTCATATGTTGAGTGATATAACTGACCCCTATCAAAACTCTAATTTTACGGGCGACATAAAAGAAGCTAATTTGTCATCGAATATTAATAACTATTGTTATTTATTTACAGTTCGCGGTACAGTGTCAAAAACAAAAGTTCAATATGTAAAATGAAAGTTAATATTTTTCGTCAATTTAATCTTTTAAACATAATTGTAATGGTATAAATATATGATAATGAAATAATTGAAAAATGTATAATAAAGGACACCGTTTCAATTGTAACATTATTAAGACTTTATAAATACAATAAACACTGAGATTCAGGAATGTAAGTATATAATACGACGTAATTTCCACTTGGAATGTTGAGCATACCAGCCGATTCTTTAGGGAAATTTGAATAATTGTACAGAATAAAGTTCCTCGTGATTACAGCGTATTATGTGTTTACAGTTTATTTATTTGTGATAAAATTATTTAGAAAACGCGGCAAAATGTATTACTGTTCTTGTTTGTTTAGACCGGTTTTTAGTGTTCTGTTTCTTGGAGTATTGTAAGTTATTGTCATTTATTTTACTGGAATATTAACAAAAAAGACTGAAAAAATAGGAGTGATAGTAAGTAGGAGTAATATATAAAAATAGATTGATAATAGAAGTAAACATTTAAATAATATTAAAAACGGCGTAACCGGCGCTTACCGCTTTATTGCCCGGGGCCAGCGATACATGTATTGTGTGCGTGCGCGCGTAAGTACGCGTGTGTAAGTGTATGTGTATGCGTTTAAGACTATAAGCTTGGCAAATTCATGCATTACACAGCTATAGTAAAAGGGTGTGCCTGTAGTTAATTGAACCGATTCGTAATATTGGATACACCTATTTTATAGGTTATAATGAATGACCTGCAGGTGAAAAATACAATTTTGTTAGAACTTTCGAATTTCATGAGTCCTACTTTTGTCATCGGGATTTACGAGCTCTGATGTCAGAAGGATTGACAAGTTTTGAAATGTACTTACGGGATTTTACTTTTTTTAAATATTTTGATACATTTGTCCCATATTTTATAGGGGTATGCTCTATCGAATATATTGGTTTTAAGAGCGAGCTTATTATGTTTTCGTAATTGGCATCGATTCAATTAGTACTTTTCAAATGTTATTTTACACTGCTAAGATTGCAAACAAGCACATTGTTGTAGCTAGTAATGAAAAATTAGTAGTACTAGTAATATAAATATAATATAATATAATATAATATTTATATAATCTTTTCAAAATATGGTAAATTGACAAACGAAATCACACTGTCAATTAGCTACGTAATGCACACTCAAGTTTTATTGATAAGGAGCCTAGTGCCCTTGCTATTTATCTACCAATGTACATTAGCTAGAGCATTTGTTTTCACAAGGCTATCACGAATAACGCCCTATTCCGTCTGTGTCATACTAAATGTGCATTATTATCGCCCTCATTGCGAAATTCGTCCCACACGTTGTCGATATACTCATTCTGCAATTTGTTTGCAGGCCAATTTTAGGTCTTTTTTACTGATCCATTTTTGTGGATGATGTTACCTATTGTCTTTAATTATTTACCACGGTAGAAGCAACTCTATGAAATGGTAACAAATTAAGAGTGACGATAAACAGAAAACACATGAAATCAATCGAATTTATTAAACATTATCAATCTATAAAAAAAGCTAAATCATACTGAATCCCGCTAGTGCTTTGTCAGAATCATGCTGATGTTTGTGATGGCATTAGCACCCATCACGATATCACTCTGGTAAATCTTCTTCTCCTATTCGCGTACAATACCAACTTTAAACTTTGTACAATAGTTTTTCTTTTTCAGGACCGAGCGAACAGAAGATACGGTGTCGAGCAGCGGTAACCTCACTAATAATGCAGTGCGTCACAAAATTGTAGTCTTAGGAGCCGCAAAAGTCGGCAAATCCTCCCTCATAACGCAATTTCTATACGGAGCCTTTTCACCTAAGTACAAAAGGACCATAGAAGAGATGCATCACGGAGATTTCAATGTGTCAGGCGTAAGACTAATATTGGATATATTAGATACATCGGGAGCATACGAGTTCCCTGCTATGAGGGCATTGTCCATGCAATCTGCGGACGCTTTCATTCTTGTTTACGATATAACAGATGGAAACAGCTTCTCTGAAGTAAGAGCTTTAAGAGATCAAATACACGAAACTAAAGACAGCACGGCTGTCCCAATTGTCGTTGTTGGCAACAAAGTGGACTTGGCAGAAACAGGTGCGAGACAGGTAAACAGATTTTCTTTATAATTTTTTTTATTCAATTTAATTTCTTTATTACCATATTTACAATTTTGCATAACAGTACACGTGGGATTGGACACAGTAAAGATTGCAGACAAAATATAAAATTGTTACAAATGTCACTTAAGTTGTATCTCACCCTCTCACCCTTTTCTATTCTCTCGCTATACGTGGACCTTGGCTCGTCTAGCCAGTACTAGCGCTCTCTTTGCTAGACCTTCTGCTGACGACCCACCCAGCCCAGTACAGTCTTTCGGTGCGAGCCCCATTAGGTTCCTCCGACCACAGTCTGGTCTATGCCAACGTGCCAGTCGCTGTTCCTCCGCAACCTTTGGAGGTAAAGCGGTGATTATGGCACTATTCATCAGCAGATTTGGACGGACTACGTGACTAATTCGCATTCGTTCCGTGGACACAGCGCTGTTTTGATGGTAGGGACCCATCGGATTCCGCTTCTGCCGTCGCTGGTGAAATCTGTTTGGGTATGGAGTATTATATCCCATACACCGAAGTCGCCAGTGCCCGCAGAGCTCGCCCCGCGTTCAAGCGTGAGTGCGGTTACGCTGTTCAACAAAAACAGTCGGCGTTCCGCGCCTGGGTCAGGGCACGCTCAGTGCGCTATCCAAATGTGGATCACCTCAAGGCGGCGTATAACAGAGCCACAAAGGACTGCAAGAGGACATACACTAGAGCGGATGCTCAGCGCATAGCCCGGCTTGGTCAACAACTCATGTCGCATCCCGCAGGCAGCCGCGGCTACTGGCGATTGGCCAAAGCCGTGCAATCCAACTTCTTCCAGCCCTCGCTTCCTCCGCTACGGTACCCTGATGGTTCACTGGCTCACGAGCCGCAAGAGCAAGCAGATAGGCTGGTTAACCTCTTCGCGGTTAATTCCCGTGTCGATGACTGTGGATTACAGCCACCAACACTACCCAGCTGCGACCAGTCAATGCCTGATATTCGTATCAGGCAATGCGACGTTCGAACAACCTTACAGTCAACTCAACGTCCGGAAAGCCAGTGGACCTGATGGTATTCTTGCGTTGATCCTGAAAAAATGTGCAGCGGAGTTGTCTCCAACACTAACGCGGCTGTACTGCCTGTCCTATTCCTCAGGAAAATTCCCGCGGGCTTGGAAGGAGGCGAACATTCAACCGGTCCCTAAAAAGGGGAATCGTTCGACCCATAGCTGTTACCTCAGTCCCCTGTAAAGTGTTTGAGCATATCATAAACACACCGCTCATGCGTTAACTAGAAGATCACTCTTTAATTAATGACCGGCAATATGGCTTTATACCGTAGCGGTCAACGGGTGATCTTCTGGCATAGGTACGTCACACATCTCTGGGGTGAGGCTATGGACAGGCATGGCGAGTCATTGGCTATGAGTCTTGATATCGCCAAAGCCTATATATAGAGTCTGATAGATAATAGAGTCTGGCACAGCTCGCTTCCTTCCAAGCTTCCAGCATGAGCGCAGCATACGAGTTCTCTGTGACAGCCGGGCTTCAGAGTTCATGCAGGTTAATGCTGGCGTGCCTCAGGGGTCTGTCCTATTACCCACTCTCTTTCTTCTGCATATCAGTGGCATGCTTTCTACTGGCAGCATTCATTGCTATCCAGATGATAGCACTCTGCATGGGGGATAACTACGGACACCCTGCGGCCAAGCGGACCGACATTGAGGAAAACATACGAAAACTTGTCACTGAGCTCGACCCGGGTCCTGACCCGCATTTCCCAATGGGGATCTGTGAACTTGGTCGAGTTCATTTCCAAGAAAACACAAGCGTGCGAGTTTACAGCTAAGGTATCCTACTTCCTTCCTCTCCCAGCTCTTCAGAATATACCGCTACTACTACAGGACCACGTTAGCATGCTCGGAATGGACGTTCGCTGCAAACTGAACAATAAAAATTACATCGAGAGCGTCATCAAAACAGCTTCACGAAAACTCGGAGTTCTGAACAGGGTGAGACGGTTTTTCACGCCGGAGCAGCGGTGTCTTTTATACAAGACACAAATTCGCCCCTGCGTGGAATACTGCTCTCATCTCTGGGATGGCTCCGCACAGTACATATTAGACGCTCTCGACAGATTGCAGTGGCGTGCCATCCGTATCATTGGGAGTCCTGAGTCTAACAATAGCTTAGAACCTCTGCAGCTGCGTAGACACATTGCCTCTCTGGCTGTATTTTACCGCCTCTACCACGGCGAGTGTTCTGAGGAGCTCTTTCAACTAATCCCACCTTCTCCATTTCGATCCAAAACAACACGTGCTGGACTGCGATGCCATTCGCACACGTGGAAGCCATACAGTCCCGAACTCAGCAGGGCGTGAAAAGCATCTATTGAGGCCGTCAAGGTAGGGGCTACCATTTTAGGAACGTCAGCATCTGGGATGGTGGCCCATATCTTCTGGACTTCACCCTAGCTTTTCACCATGAAGCGGGGTGCAGTCAATTGACGGAACGAATATGAAAAAAAAACTTAGATAATTTTATGTTTAGACAACTGTTGGTATTATGAAACAATAGACCGATTTCTGACATCAATATGTTTGTGTTTATATGTTTAGTAATATTTGTGATATTATCCGCACTGTTGTTGATAACAAAGTGATTGGTGAAACGTGGATCAACGCGTGTCACGTATACGTTTAGCCTCTGGGGATTTGCTCAAATATTCAAAGAAATATATTGATTGAAAACAATAGATGTTAGTGTTTCTTTATCTACAAATGTTACTCGCCTATAAACTTCTGATATTAGATTTGAGGTATGGTTTACCACTGAATTCGTGAATACCATTATTTTCATGATTGCGAATCAAATGTCAAAACTTGGTAGAAATTCTTATAGATAATGAAATGAAACTAGATGAATCATCAATCTTGGTAACATTTCATTCACCACCATTCTGTATCATTTATTAAACCTTTGTGTTGTGAGCAGAAATGAATTTCCGAAGTATCAGTATTCGCAATATGTTGAACACGGGGTCTGGAAGTCCACCGGATCTGTCGAGATCGTCTGAACCGTTCGACTTTTGTCATACAATAGACCCTATTATGTCAGTGCCTACGTTCAGGGTTCGTTTATTTTTAACGTTCTATATACAAGTGAACTCAGCTATAAAATAAACGACCGTACCGTGTAATTCATCTATTGAATACTTAACAATGTTAATCTAGTTTATCTATGTAATATATCATATACGTCTTAAGGCGACGTTGGAGCCATCTACCGTAATTCTTGCGAACTACGGAAACAATTAAGTAATAACTTTACAGTCGCGGGTTCAAGTCCCGTCCTTGATGTTCTCTTTTTCCGATCTAAATCTTTAGAAAAAAGTAAGCATACAAAATGCTTAAAAATTTAGTTGAATTAATTAGGCGGAGTCATCAAAAAAACAATGTTTAAAAATGACTGTAAAGTTATTCATTGTTTCCGTAGTTCGCAAGAATTACGGTAGATGGCTCCAACGTCGCCTTAAGACGTATATGATATATCGGAGAATTTCGAATATCTGGGACGTGTCTAGGTGGCTCTGTTGGTCAGAGCATTCCCCCTGTAAGGGACTGGTCGCGAGTTCAAGTCCCGTCCTAGATGTTCTCTTTTTCCGATCTAAATCTTTAGAAAAAAGTAAGCATACAAAATGCTTAAAGATTTAGTTGAATATGTAATATATTTTAAAAATAATGACTAATCTGCTTCGGGTCCATACATGTTTATAGAATTAGCTAGTGACATCATCACGATTATAAAGGAAACAAAGTAAAGGCAGTTTTATACCTATCAATATTAATTATGTTTTCGGCAAGTGACTCAATTTGAGACCTAATATAAAGTGACTTGATAGAAAAAAATCGTAGATTGAAATGATTCTTTGATGACGGTGAGCGTGTTAAGTACAGACAATAATATACCTTTTTAGACATTTCTTTTATCTGCCTTTTATCTATTTTTATTATTGCTTAATTAAAAGGCATCCTTAACTACATTGCAGACGTATCCGTAGTAAAGGTTGAAATAAAACTATTTTTTAACGGATTCTATCGCGATTTTTTTGATATTATTTTATATTTTACATTGAACCGTAACCGTAAACTTCCGACAATATTGGTTAAACGTTATGTTAACTAGATACGTGGCAGCGTGTCCAGCTAAGTTCAAAGAAAAAGGAACTGGCGACGTAGCAGCCTTTTTTTTTAGCGTGTGGAAACCCCCACTGGCTTCACCCCATCGCTGCCGACTACGGTGGAGTGAGTGCCTTGTGTATATTTACAAGAACCATTTCGAGCTCTTCACAACTCAAAAAGTATTCAATAGAGTATATAAATAATAATAGAATATATAGAATTTATATTCAAATTTCATCAATGTTGCTCAAATAGTTATTGATGTAATCAATTTTTTTATCGGTGTAGTTGACAACTACGTATATTCTTAATATTAAACTTGGCTCTCATTTCACATTAAATGTTTTGTTGGGATAACACCTCCTTATTGAACTATCTTGATGTTATCATCATCTTGCAGGTATATTTATTAGATATATTTTATTACATATCAATTTATTAACACAATATCAGTTTACAGTGTAGTTACCCTAAAATCTCTGGCCTTAATGAGACTCTGGCAAATCCTCACATTATAATAAGTTTTCATACTATAGAAACATTAATTTATAATAGATATCAAATACATAATTGTTACTAAGTAGGTAATATATAAACTCCTCGCAACGCCAGATTAGAAATTTGATATGATTATGATAATAACATTTAACTTAAAATAGTCATATTTTATTTAAGTCTTGTACATATTCGGAAAGCTACTTTAAAATATCAAATAAAGTAACCTTTTATTCATATTTAGTATTATTCATTCAGCAACTGTTAAGACTTAGTTGGCCTATTTTTAGTAAGAAAACCTTGGGTTACCATCTGACCTACCTTTGACGCTTGCAACAACTACGCTTCATATCTGGAAAGCGGACAACGCGTATTGGCAAACCAAAATTTTATTGTAAAGGCTCATACATGGCCACAGGATTGAATAAATTGCACTAAACCACGCTTAATACGACATGCCAGCCAACACGGAGGTTGAAGATCCTGAAAGGCAACCGTCGATAATCACTAATCAGCACTTGCGATACTCTGGGAACACGAAATTATATAATAATATAATGAATACTTAATCAATATATTTATATATCAATATATAATTAACGGATTCTATCGCGATTTATTTGATGTTACTTTATATCTATACTGAACCCGGGGTATCGGTTGCTTTCAGCAACATCAAATAAATCGCGATAGAATTCGTTAAAAATAATTTTATTTCAATGAGTGACATTGGTGTAAACTTCCGACAATATCTAATATATAATTAATCGGGATTTCGCTGTAATTTTGCACATGGGTATACCGGGAATTGGACAAATGTTTCTTTTTGTTCCAGTAATAGGTTCCCGGGTTAACGGGATACATTCCCATGAACAACGGAAACAATATAAGCTAGTTTGTGATATATAAATGTTTTTGAAAAGAAATGGATTATTAGTCCTACTACGAATAATTACTAGTGAATATAGTACGGTTGTTGACTTCGTTTGTAGTTAGTGAAAAAACTGATGATTAATTGAAAAATTGGTTACGTCTACACTAAGGTGAAAAGTTTTAGTTTTCGCTGTATTTGGATTAATCATGGAAATCACATAAAATAATAATAATGATATATGAGCAACTATGTCTCTTCCTGTGGATGTCGTAAACCTAAAAAACGCTGGTGAATACTCCATCAAGTAATTGCACTAAAATATGATATGGTCTCCGTTTTAGTAGGGAAGTAAAAATGGAGCTGAAATAAATACTGGAACTACTGGATAAACTTTACTGTATAAATAAACGAGTACATTGTGAGTCAAATAATAAATTAAATATCCAAACACTGAAAAACTATGGATGTAAAAAAAGCATTTCACCATCAATGTCATAATGAGCAGACGGGTCTGTTCTTTTCTTAAACATTTTGAATTATTAAAGGAAAATATAAGAAAAGGCTATACAATTAAAAAGGTTCTACTATGTCACCACATCACCCCCCAAGGCAGAAAAAAAAAGAAAAATAAAATAACAACGTCGCCTTAAGACGTATATGATATATCGGAGAATTTCGAATATCTGGGACGTGTCTAGGTGGCTCTGTTGGTCAGAGCATTCCCCCTGTAAGGGACTGGTCGCGAGTTCAAGTCCCGTCCTAGATGTTCTCTTTTTCCGATCTAAATCTTTAGAAAAAAGTAAGCATACAAAATGCTTAAAGATTTAGTTGAATATGTAATATATTTTAAAAATAATGACTAATCTGCTTCGGGTCCATACATGTTTATAGAATTAGCTAGTGACATCATCACGATTATAAAGGAAACAAAGTAAAGGCAGTTTTATACCTATCAATATTAATTATGTTTTCGGCAAGTGACTCAATTTGAGACCTAATATAAAGTGACTTGATAGAAAAAAATCGTAGATTGAAATGATCCTTTGATGACGGTGAGCGTGTTAAGTACAGACAATAATATACCTTTTTAGACATTTCTTTTATCTGCCTTTTATCTATTTTTATTATTGCTTAATTAAAAGGCATCCTTAACTACATTGCAGCCGTATCCGTAGTAAAGGTTGAAATAAAACTATTTTTAACGGATTCTATCGCGATTTTTTTGATATTATTTTATATTTTACATTGAACCGTAACCGTAAACTTCCGACAATATTGGTTAAACGTTATGTTAACTAGATACGTGGCAGCGTGTCCAGCTAAGTTCAAAGAAAAAGGAACTGGCGACGTAGCAGCCTTTTTTTTTAGCGTGTGGAAACCCCCACTGGCTTCACCCCATCGCTGCCGACTACGGTGGAGTGAGTGCCTTGTGTATATTTACAAGAACCATTTCGAGCTCTTCACAACTCAAAAAGTATTCAATAGAGTATATAAATAATAATAGAATATATAGAATTTATATTCAAATTTCATCAATGTTGCTCAAATAGTTATTGATGTAATCAATTTTTTTATCGGTGTAGTTGACAACTACGTATATTCTTAATATTAAACTTGGCTCTCATTTCACATTAAATGTTTTGTTGGGATAACACCTCCTTATTGAACTATCTTGATGTTATCATCATCTTGCAGGTATATTTATTAGATATATTTTATTACATATCAATTTATTAACACAATATCAGTTTACAGTGTAGTTACCCTAAAATCTCTGGCCTTAATGAGACTCTGGCAAATCCTCACATTATAATAAGTTTTCATACTATAGAAACATTAATTTATAATAGATATCAAATACATAATTGTTACTAAGTAGGTAATATATAAACTCCTCGCAACGCCAGATTAGAAATTTGATATGATTATGATAATAACATTTAACTTAAAATAGTCATATTTTATTTAAGTCTTGTACATATTCGGAAAGCTACTTTAAAATATCAAATAAAGTAACCTTTTATTCATATTTAGTATTATTCATTCAGCAACTGTTAAGACTTAGTTGGCCTATTTTTAGTAAGAAAACCTTGGGTTACCATCTGACCTACCTTTGACGCTTGCAACAACTACGCTTCATATCTGGAAAGCGGACAACGCGTATTGGCAAACCAAAATTTTATTGTAAAGGCTCATACATGGCCACAGGATTGAATAAATTGCACTAAACCACGCTTAATACGACATGCCAGCCAACACGGAGGTTGAAGATCCTGAAAGGCAACCGTCGATAATCACTAATCAGCACTTGCGATACTCTGGGAACACGAAATTATATAATAATATAATGAATACTTAATCAATATATTTATATATCAATATATAATTAACGGATTCTATCGCGATTTATTTGATGTTACTTTATATCTATACTGAACCCGGGGTATCGGTTGCTTTCAGCAACATCAAATAAATCGCGATAGAATTCGTTAAAAATAATTTTATTTCAATGAGTGACATTGGTGTAAACTTCCGACAATATCTAATATATAATTAATCGGGATTTCGCTGTAATTTTGCACATGGGTATACCGGGAATTGGACAAATGTTTCTTTTTGTTCCAGTAATAGGTTCCCGGGTTAACGGGATACATTCCCATGAACAACGGAAACAATATAAGCTAGTTTGTGATATATAAATGTTTTTGAAAAGAAATGGATTATTAGTCCTACTACGAATAATTACTAGTGAATATAGTACGGTTGTTGACTTCGTTTGTAGTTAGTGAAAAAACTGATGATTAATTGAAAAATTGGTTACGTCTACACTAAGGTGAAAAGTTTTAGTTTTCGCTGTATTTGGATTAATCATGGAAATCACATAAAATAATAATAATGATATATGAGCCACTATGTCTCTTCCTGTGGATGTCGTAAACCTAAAAAACGCTGGTGAATACTCCATCAAGTAATTGCACTAAAATATGATATGGTCTCCGTTTTAGTAGGGAAGTAAAAATGGAGCTGAAATAAATACTGGAACTACTGGATAAACTTTACTGTATAAATAAACGAGTACATTGTGAGTCAAATAATAAATTAAATATCCAAACACTGAAAAACTATGGATGTAAAAAAAGCATTTCACCATCAATGTCATAATGAGCAGACGGGTCTGTTCTTTTCTTAAACATTTTGAATTATTAAAGGAAAATATAAGAAAAGGCTATACAATTAAAAAGGTTCTACTATGTCACCACATCACCCCCCAAGGCAGAAAAAAAAAGAAAAATAAAATAACAACAACAAAATAATAAATAGCATTAATTCACAAACCCAAGACATCACTAAATCTAACTGTCCTGCCAGACCTAGTGGTGATTTGAGCGGGCTGTGGTGCAAAACGAGGTGAAATAATTTTATTCTCAGGCCGACTTCAATCAATGCAGACTGGTAAAGCATTGGAATGACCGACAGGCTCCGACGCTCGCGAACCTGTAGCTGCAATATCAGCTTCTAAATGGGCGGGTTTACAGCGATCGATACTAACAGTAGATTCGCGTCGCTTAATTTCGATGGTAACGGTTTTATCACGACGCCTAATAAATAATTATAAAATAATATTGTACGACAAAGTACACAACGCCATCTAGACCCAAACTAAGCAGAGCTTGTCATATGGGTTCTAGAATGCGGATAAACATACTTAAATACTTTTTTATTAAATAAATACATATTATACATAGAAACACCCAGCCCAATGCAAATATACATATTTGCACTGAGCGGGAATCGAACCCGCGACCTTTGGCTTAGCAGTCGAATGCACTACCGCTACGCCACAGAGGTCGTCGTTTTAAACGGTTCTAAGTAGGCTGGTTGAAGAGGACTTCCAACTGTGTCATCCCGCAACCATACGTGCGAAGCTGTTGCCAAGTCTTTAAAAACAAAAATTGACTGCCGCGAATGAACTGAAGCCGGAACAGGGCGCAAAGCTTCAAAATGGCTTCTCAGGTCAGTTAAATTATCTGAAATAACTTCAGAATTTTTGTGAATGTCGGGAGTAACAATAAATTCGCCAGGTAGGCGCAAGGACTCCCCATAAACAAGTTCAGTGGAAGAAGATTTAATGTCCTCTTTATACGCTGTTCTTAAACCTAAAATTACAAGTGGAAGTGCATTCGTCCATGACGAAGAATGGCTCATAAGTGACGCCTTCAATTATCGATGCAGCCGCTCAACCATACCGTTCGCACACGGATGGTAACTGGTTGTGCAAATTCTTTTGGTTGCGCAAATGCACATGAGTCGACGAAAAAGTGACGACTCAAATTGTCGACCTTGATCGGTCATAACAATGCTTGGGACTCCAAACCGAGACACCCAACCACTAACAAAAGTATCAGCGACCTCTTCGGCCGTGATTGAAACCATAGGCCAAACCTCAGGCCACCGCGTGAACCTGTCAATTGCGGTGAGGCAATATCTAAAACCATTAGAGTGTTGAAGAGGTCCTACGATATCGAGATGCACATGACAAAATCTGCCAGACGGAGTACAAAACTTACCCAACGGTGAAATGATATGCCTGGTCACCTTGGATCGTTGACATTCCAAGCAAAAACGTGCCCATTTCCTGCAGTCAGCATTAATATTGGGCCACACGTAACGATTAGTCACCATGCGAAGGGTTGCCCGCACGCCAGGGTGGCTGAGATTGTGACATCTATCAAAGGCTATTCTCCGAAAAGCAGGGGTTAAATAAGGACGTGGTTTCCCTGTAGAAGTGTCACAAAATATAAACAACTCAGTACCAGGATTTAAAATTTCGTCTAACTTCAAAGAAGAATTATCGCGAACTCGAGACATTTCCTCGTCATTAAGTTGCGAAGTAGCTAACGCCGCAAAATCTTCCTCCAGGGAAATAGATTCTACGCGGGAAAGCGCATCAGCTACAACGTTGTCAACGCCTTTAATATAGACAATATCCGTAGTAAATTGGCAGATAAACGACAACTGATTCAATTGAGAAGGAGGTAGCTTTCCACGACATTGTCGCTAGCGCGCTGCTGTAAACAAGAGCCTACGTGAGTGCTAGATGCGTCTGTAAAAAGACCTTTCACTGCATTACAGGCAGGGTGAGCTAAAATTTTAGTAGAAGTCAAACTTCTTTTACAGGCCTTGAAGCACTCCTCTAAAGCGGGAGTCCAATCGAAAGGCTTAGCACCCTTGCCTTGATTGTCGGAAATAGTGTCAATCAACGGTGGCGTCTGGAATAAAACGACGGTAAAAGTTTACCATTCCAAGAAAACGACGCATGCCTTGTACAGATTTAGGGGGAGGAAAATCAACAAGGACTCTAATTCTATCCTCAGGGGTCTCCCTCTGCACTAATTTGATATCCAAGGAAAATGACGACACCGAATTCCTGCAATCTACTGAAAAGAGTCCTTAAATGGACAGCATGACTGGCAGGGTCCTTCGAAAACACGAGAATGTCATCAATATAAGCATAGCAAAAATCTAGGCCACGCACGACTTCGTCGATAAATCTTTGAAATTTCTGGCCTGCATTTCTAAGTCCAAAACTCATGAAAGGAAAATCAAAAAAAAACCAAACGGCGTAATGATAGCAGTTTTACAAATGTCACTAGCATTGACAGGGATCTGTTGGTAAGCTTTAACAAGATCAATGGTGCTAAAAACTGTGCAACCAGACAAATTATGGTTAAAATCCTATATACCGTACTGGATAGTGGTCCGGTATAGTGCGAGAATCAAGAGCGCGGTAATCACCGCACGGTCTCCATGACGAATCCTTCTTCTGAACTAAATGCAAGGCAGAAGACCAAGGACTACTTGAGCGTCGGGCAGTACCGGCCTTTAACATATCCTCAAATTCTTTTTAAGCAGCGCCAAGTTTCAGTGGAGCTAGCCGACGAGGACGCGCTGTAACGGGCGGTCCGTCAGTGGTATTCATAAAATGCTTTGTAGAATGCTTCGGCTCTTGAGGTGCACCGGGTGGGTGAGTTATACTAACAAACTCTTTAAGAATGTTGGAAAATAAATTGAAAAAAATTTAACGCTAGGTTGAAGTTCCGCGATGGATGACAAACCTGTCGTCCCATGACGATACTTACTATGCGCGCAATCAGGCAATAAAATAAAATGCGATAAAAAATCTGAACCCAAAATTCCACATTCGACATCTGCCACGACAAAATTCCAAGTAAAATTGCGCCTAAGACCCAGGTTAAGATTCAAAGTCATTAGACAATAAGTTTTAATTTTTGAACCATTTACTGCAACTAAATGGTATGATTGTGACTGCTTGGTTCCTATATTATTACTAGAAATAGGAATACAACATAAGTCCGAACCAGTATCCACAAGGAATCTCCTTCCAGAAAACCGGTCGGTTACAAAAAGACGGCGACTGGGAGCAGAGCATTCGGCTGTCGCCATTAACGGACGCTCAATTAATTTTCCGAAGACTGCGGCTTAACATCGGGAGTTCGACTCGTCCAATTACAAGGGTAGACGCACCAAAAAGTGATAAAAACCCAATTTTTTATTACGTGAACGGGATCTGTTACGATTGGGATTGTTTCTCCTATGTATAGACCTACTGCGTTCCTGTCTGACCAGGTTGGTCAGTGAAACCATAGCACGGGTTAAATCTGCAATATTTTCTTTCATTTCCGCAATCTCATTGTTATTAACCGTATTACTGCTATTGGAAGATAACGCAACTGCGCATGCTGAATGAGATGGCGGAGCGTTGATTTCTACCAACTGATCAGCCAGCGCACTCAATTCCGGCAGAGATTGCAGACGCTGAGCAACAAGTATTGTTTGCAGATATAATGGTAAACGATTCAACCAAATTGTTTTTAGAATTTCTTCAGGGAAAGAATTACTGGCGAGGGAACTAAGATACCTATAAAAAGAAGAAGGTTTTCTGTCCCCTAATTGCTCTTTTTCTAATAAGCACCTTATTTTTTCTTCATGAGAGACCGAAAACCTTTGAATAATGGAATTACGCAAAACAGTATAAGGTTCACCTTCGGGAGGGGATAGAATGATGTCCTCGACTTCACGTATGCAATTGGTATCTAAATGGGTCACGGCGTAATAAAACTTTGTTACCTGATTACTGATTTGGTTAATATGGAATTGCGACTCCAGGCTAGCAAACATAGCGCCGGACGGTCTTTACAGAACGGTGGAGTTCGAATGGTGACTCGATTCACCACAGCCGCGCTTGTTCCGAACGCTTCGGAAAACTGCTCTGTTTCGGGGTCGCTCATAATTGTTTACAAAATTTAATGATTACAATAAAAAAAAGAAAGTAACAATTAATAAAAAAGTTATAATATTAGTCGTCTTTATTAATGTTGGCCGTTGCAGGTCGCGAAGGAGCCGTCCGTGCAGTCGCAGACGGAGGTATGAAATGTTATGCAGCTAATGCCCAAGAAGCTCACCTCACCTCCTCAGTTTTCACTTGAATATTAATTATCACTCGTACCTGATTCCAGTGGTGTATTATAACGCTCATAACATAATAAATACTTCCTCCGTTTGCCGCTCCTAACGGCGATAACACGTCGGGGTCACCAATTTGGAGATATGGTCTCCGTTTTAGTAGGGAAGTAAAAATGGAGCTGAAATAAATACTGGAACTACTGTATAAACTTTACTGTATAATTAAACGAGTACATTGTGAGATTTGTTCAAATCCAAATTGTTCTCAATCTCGCTTTTTTAAAGGTGAGTGCAGTTTGAATGTACATTTTAAATAAAATATACTTCCAAGCACAACAACGCCACTACAACAACTCTCCACCCCTCAAATTCCCTTTTGGCAGAACTAAGCAAAATTAAAAAATTCTGTACTGATTTTAAAGACGATTCCACGTGGCACAAGGCCTTTGGTAGCTCAGAACCTAGCACTCTGCATTGCCTTGTAGTATGGGAAAATTGTACACACGCTGGGGAGCAATTATTGACCTCCCCATATAGGATTCTACGTATCGCAAAAATCAGACAACTCCCAAAAGCTTAACATCCCAAATTAAGGAAACTGTTTTTCGACCTGCACTTTCGATCCTAAATTCACAACTTTTCATATAAATACTTTATATCATTACGTAGAGTCCAAATTGACGGAAGGGGATATCAGAGGAGCCTCTAGGTTATTGTTCAGTAGTGACGTACTGGCACTTTGCTCTCCAGATACTCTTGCAGATCTGAAGAGCAAGCATCCAGCGCCAGTTGATAACCTTTCCTTCCCCGATCTTTCACATTCTGACGCTGACTTTTTCACTGTATCAGCCAAGGACGTGCTAACTACTGTGGGCTCCTTCCGGTGTGGTTCTGCTAGAGGTTTCGATGGCCTGACTCCTCAACACCTTCTGAGTCCAGGCGTCAGAGATATTGGCGGAGCACTCTTGAAGCAGCTCACAGTAATGAACCTTATGCTTTCCGTCAATGTGGACGAAGAACGAGGATATCATTGATATCCTCTATGGCACCAATTTATGCGCCTTGCGAAAGGAAGATAGTGGCGTTTGTCCCATTGCCGTAGGATGTACTTACAGTCGTATGGCAGCCAAAATGTGTTGTAAATTTTACAGTGCAGATATACACCAAATTCCAACCCCTACAGCTCGGTTTTGAATCTAAAGGGAACAGTGAGGCTTCTGTACATGCCCTGTCAACGTACCTTGGCTGCAGCGAAGGAGAGGTCATTCTTAAGGTTGACTTGAAGAATTCCTTTAATTCAGTTAATAGGGACACTTTGTTGACACAGGCCAAGCTGGAAACACGCAAAATTTTCAAGTTTCTTTGGCAGTGCTACAGACACCTTCTAAGTTACTCTTTAAGGAAAATGTTTTAGATTCAGCAGTCGGGTGTCAACAAGGTGACCCTCTTGGGCCACTCATTTTAAGATTATCAATACATTCTATCAGGCAGCTAAATTCAAAATTTTCATCTGTTATCCAGATGACGGTACTCAAGGAGGTGATATAGACACAGCACTTTAAGATCTGGCTTTCCTGAAAGACGAATTTAAAACTATTGTTTTAGAACTAAATTCCTCAACATGTGAATTTTTCTTAACGATAACGTTGACAGTTCTTTGACAATTTCAAAATTCAATGTTTTGGCTCCAAATTTACAAGCTTTGCATAAAAATTCTTGAATTTAACACTGCATTTTTGATATTTTGGAATGGTTAGGGAATAATTTTGCACGAATTGCTTTAATTATCAGTATAAAAGTACTATCATTTATGTGGTAACATACAATATTCATTTATTGCGCTATCGTACACAAACATGAAAATTTATATTACATTAAAAATTTAACACTTCAGAACTATTACAATTATTTTACATTAAAAAGTTTACCTCGCAGAAAAATCTACTTCCATCCATAATTTCAACGACTTTTTCACCATCATTGTTACCATAACCATCATCGCCAATATATTTATAAAGTACTCACTCATTTTCTTTCGCTATTTCTTCGTCACTTTTTTCATTAATAGATGCACTTTGTTTAATTTCCATTTTATATCAATAGATTTATGGCACAAAATAGAATAATTATTACAAAAAGTTAAATGATGACAAAAAGTGTTTCTTGGGCCTCGGTCGGAATCGATCTCAGTGTTGACGAAGTCAACGGCCACTCATTAGACGAACACGCTACCATGGTTATTAAGTACAGTGTGAAATTAGCGCTTCTTTATTTGTCTGCCAACGTCTTACGAATTTTCGAATCAGGACACGTAACCTGCACGTGTCCTTACGCGAGTTTATTACCCATTACAAAAAAAGTGCACAACGCCGCCAAAGAAGTTTTCACTTGAAAAATACACAGTTTTAATGAAGTTTCGGACCGATTCCTCCGCATTTACTATTGTTCGATACTGCCTTCTCGTCCCAAAATTCACACATGCTTTACGATCATCACAATTTTTAAACATTCGGCACTTTTAGGCAAGATGGACAAAATTATTCCAAATACTCTGTGTAAAATTTTAAATGCAGATTTTATAAATCTGCATTTAAAATTTTCCTAGCCTGAACTTGACCTAGCCTGGCTGCAAGCGTCTCTACCGGTTCGCTGTGGTGGGCTCGGCGTTCGTAAAATTACCGATATCAGTTTACCAACGCTTCTATCTTCGATTCATGACACAGAAGAACTAACCAGGAAAATTTTAATACCCACACTGGTTAATTCTGAAGTGCCAGGCAATATCGAAGCTATAAGTGCTTAGAAAATAGCCTGCCCAAACACTGATTTGCCCACCAACCTATTCTCCCAGAGACAATAGGATGGGCCGCTTTGCAAATTGGCAAGGCGACATTTGATTAATACATCATATAATATTGCAGAGCGCGCTCGCCTTTTGGCTGTGGGGGAATGGGAGCCTGGCGTCTGGCTGCAGGCTCTTCCATCGTCCAACATAGCTATGTTGGACGACACCACATTCAGAATAGCAGCTTGTCTTCGTTTAGGTGCTTTTATGTCCTTCTCATCACTGTCACTGTGGAGAAGCAGTCGAGAGCCTTGGGCATCACGGCCTATCATGCAGCAGGAGCGCAGGACGCATGTCACGTCATGCACACCTAAATGACCGCTGGTGTTCCAGCCGTGCTTGAACCTGCAGATGGTATGTCTTTGGTGCCTTGAAAGTTGGGTAGGCCTTTGGTGTGGGACGCAATTTGTGTCGACACACTAGCGCCTTCTCATCGTTCAAGTATGAGAGGCTGCGCTTGTGCTGCTGCGTCATCTGCGGAGACCCTCAAACGGCGCAAATATAATAATTTAGTCAGCAATTATATTTTTCGCCGTTTGGGGTCGAAACACTAGGTTCGTGGGGCCCGAGCACACGGTCGCTTATTGAAGAAATCACTAAGCGACTGGTCGACGCTTCGCGTACATTGCCATCCAGCCTGGCAATGCCGTTAGCCTTTTTGTACGTTAACTGTCGACATCGATGGGGAGGAATTATTTGAGACCTAAACTTTTTACTTTGTACATATTTTTTTTAGGATGTAAATATTTTAGTTAATATAATTTTGTTTTCATTGTACAGATAGTTAATATTTGTAGTTGAATATATGATTATTTAAAAATAATTAACAAAAAAGTATAACATGGAAATAAACCAGCGGTGTTTACTTCTAAGAAATTACTACGCTGCTCTGGACTAGATTACTTTGAAATTGTATTTTGTGTATTGGTATCGATTTACTTTACGAGGTTTACTTACAAACCTAAAAAAATAAAAAATCATAAGAGTAACACGGTTATACTTCAAGGAGATAGGAAGAATATTGTAAGTAATAAAGTAAACTACTAAATATTTTAAAAAGTTTTGTAAGATACATTTTTGTGACTCCCTAATGTATTTGATTACTTATCGTATGTATTATCATACATTCTTTGCAAAATTGTCATGCTCTTGTTTCTTTTACATAATTTTACGTGTTCAGGGTGCACTGAACACGTAAAATTATGGTATTTTGTAATTATTACAAAGGTAAACTGTATTACTGTTCACTTTTCCCCATTTCCTGTTCGATACCTTCATCATTCACCTTGCCTTGCATTAACTGCCTTGGAATAGAAGTCTTCGTCCTATTGTCTTTACGCCTCTATTTCCATTTTTCTATTTTTCTCCCATTTCCAACAATATTCTAGTACATTCGAGCTTGTATGAATAAATTCGTAGAATCTCGTTATTTCGGTTGTTCTAATTTGTAGTTGCCATATGTTGTCAAGTAGCGCAACTGCTGTTTTCATCAGATAAGACGTTACACAATAGATAACGCTCCTTAATTTTTCTTCGTGTATTACTGTCTCTTTTTCATAGAACGCCATAAAAACAATATTATGGATAGGCAAAGGCTTGGGGTGCTTGGTTGGGGACCTCCACGCGGTGCACCTCTCTCCTAGGGTGGGAGAGACGCTGCGGCCAACTCCGACCGAGGCGAGGACGGCCCTGTTGAGGGCTGTTCGGTAGCTTTCCACGTGTCCCTCTGATTAGCAGATGGCACAGTGGAGAGCAAGTAAGGGGGCCATCTCGAAACCGGAGATGGCCCAGGGTCAGTCGGGGTGCGAGGGATATGCTCTATGGGTAACCTTAAACCCCGGCGTCTTAAGACCCGAGACGGCGTGCGGTTTTAGTCGGTGCAAGCCCGACATAACCGCCCCCGCTGGCCGGCGGGGGGGTATCCGAAGTGATTTCCGCACGAAAAAAAAAAGGTACCAAAGGCTTTAAGGTTTTTCTAAATATTAGTATCTTACCTCTACTATTACTGGTATGAGCGGAAAGGCAAAAAAAACAAATGATACGCTATCATAACCCGTTAGTTATGTTTAATGTTTAAAATCACGACTATACATTAAAAGCAGTTCAGGATTGTAATTGCAATATTTAATTGAACAAAGTTTCAAACACATAATTTCAAATGAAAAACAATAACGTGTGGCTTTCTAGACAATGGTTAGTTGACTCCGGAGTATACGTATTCACAGAATGCGTAGGTAAGTTGTTCCATGTTGCAACACAAACCCCGGAACAGAACACAATGGACTGAGGCATCCGCTTACTCGCCAGTATCGCTACACTACGCTTTACACAAACAATTATTTACGTGTCTTTATTTAAATAAATAAATATGAGCATTTAATAAAACTACGTAGTACTTGCAGTTACTTTAAATTTTATTGCAAGAAACTATACATTTTGTTAAGGTTTAGAAAACACGAACACAGGTATACAGGGAATGTCAATGATGAATATTGATTATTTTAACATAATATATTGTATCAAAATGGGAAGAATGACGATGGTGCATATTTGGAGATGACTATATCCAGCAGTAGACAACAATGAGCTAATTGATTGATATTATCGAAAATATTGAAAATATGCAAGATACTAAGCTTGTAAACGTGCTCATGTTTTAGGTCGTTATTATTTAAATGAAATAGTGTTTAATATATTATATTTACAGTGGTTATAGCAGGTATACAGATATAAAGTTTCGTTTTTAAACCCTTGTATCTATAATTAGCCTGGATTCTGTTTAGGTTGCGGTAAAAACTTACTTTTTAAAAGAAAACTCAGCTTAATATGTTCGAAACTCATTAAAGTTAAACCAAACCCGAAAATTAATTCTACTAGAGTTTAGTAATCAGACTCTGTACCTACGCAAAGTAGTTATATACATAATTTCGCAGCCACATATAAACAATACAGGGTTCAACATAATTAATCCATCGACAATTCATTCAGATTTAACAATCTCCATATTATGGTATTCAGCTACCAGAACCTCAAGAATCTCAAGAACATCAGAATTCAACACGGCTGTGTTTTAATGACTTTGCAAATTCAGGACAACTAAATATCTCGGCAAAAGTCAAATCACAAGATGTTTTTTCGCCACTCCGCATTTTTTCTCTTCTGTTCGACGTCGTGGTGAAATCGTAGGTAAAAGAGCCTCGAGAATTGTTGACGTAACTCTAAGGTGTCTTTAATATTTGCTGTCTTCAATCTTTTTTACGTATTTTTGCTAAAGTACTTAAAAAGATTGTAAGTTTTATATCAACCTAAATTTCCATTTATTGAGTTTTTCACTAAGAAATAAATAAAATAAACAACACCAACTCCACGTTTTTTTGATCTAAATATTATAAGTACAATAAGAAAATGAAGTTAGAATAATTTTATCTAAAGATTTAGATCAGAAAAAGAGTTACATCTAGAACGGGACTTGAACCCACGACCAGTCCCCGTCTAGAAAAGTAAGCATACAAAATGCTTAAAAATTTAATTGAATGAATTTGGCGGAGTTATCAAAAACAATGTTTAAAAATGACTAAAGTTATTCATTGTTTCCGTAGTTCGCAAGAATTACGGTAGATGGCTCCAGCGTCGCCTTAAGACGTGTATAATATATCGGAGATCTGGGACGTCTCTAGATAACTCAGCTGGTCAAAGCATTCCCCATGTAAGGGACTGGTCGCGGGTTCAAGTCCCGTTCTAGATGTTCTCTTTTTCCGATCTAAATCTTTAGAAAAAGTAAGCATACAAAATGCTCAAAAATTTAATAGAATTAATTATATCTATTTTGCTTGTAACGATACCAAATTATAGCAACATGTGTGCTTAAGCTACATACTGAAAATATTAACTATAACTAAAAATAAAATCGTTTATCTCGAAAAGCAAGTTGAAAATTAGTAAACAACTGTTTTTTTTTGCAGGTAGAATTCCATACGACAGAATCAGTAGTCACAGTTGATTGGGAAAATGGGTTCGTGGAAGCATCAGCTAAAGAGAATATGAACGTGTCACAGATTTTTAAGGAGCTCCTGGTACAGGCAAAGGTTAAGTATAACCTATCACCAGCACTAAGACGGCGAAGACGACAGTCGCTGCCCACAGGCCCCCAGGGACCCCCTGGCTCAAGTCCTACCCCACCAGCAAATGCGCCACATGTTCCCTCAGCAGCACAATTGGCCCATCTCCAACAGATTCGCGAGCGGCACGGTAATAAACGTAATTCATGTGTGATCTCTTAAATTCCCATGATTTTGTGGTAATATAGAATTTATCACACCGTTTATAAAGTTAGTTAAGATCACGGGTAACTTTCGAATTTTCTATACGTACAGATATGATGTAACTTGCATTTAAGTGGACTTCGCATTAGATATTCTATCGTCGTGATTGTCTTCTGATGTTTAGCTTTTTCACTAATACAGCGGCAGTCAGTGGACTAATCGCATTTTTTCCCCACGGATTATAAACTATAACGCATTTAGATTATTACATGTCACTATGAGTCTTTCCTATATGTCCTAGTGTTACTTAAAAAGAACATTCCTTTTTCAATGTGTTATATCATGTAGTTGACGGTGTAGCCTTATGGTTCACGTCCTCGGCTCATATTCCGCCCAGTTTATATTTCCATTAATTACGTTTATGTTCAGCAATCAAATATTAGTTATCCAATAAGATTTGTCATTTCCTTAACAAGGCATCTCCACTTTATTACGTGTATAACTAGTTAAGTAGTGTTAAATAACGCCAATCAAGTCGATATATCTATAGATTTAAGGTATAAGTATATCAGAGTGACAATGTAGGACAAGTGATAGGGTTGGAGTGGCGGCTTTATGTGACTGGTTTATACTGTAGAATTATAATAATTACAACTTAAAATAGTTAAGTTTCAGGTGTGATCTAGTATCTATTGAGAAAGGCCGGAATGAGTATTCCGCATGATGACGTATTGGTATTGGATTTTTCTATCCTAATATTTATTGCGAGAAAATATTTAAGGGTAAAGTGATCTCATTACTTCAAAAATAATAATATATTAATGTGGGAAACAGACGCAAATACTATTACATATGTTATTGGATCACTTTATATTATATGATAATAAGATGTTCTACGTATTTACTACATTCCATATGCCAAACCAGTATTAATTAATATTTGATGTATGTATTTGATATCTTATTGTATTATTTCAGTGGAACAATTTCATGACACATAATAACTTTTTACTTATATCTGAAATAATTATATCAATGTAATGAATGTTAACATATTTACTGTAGCAGATTCTTCAGAATTTAACAATGGGTTTTAGAAATAACTATTGTAAGAGTATCAATAAGAATAATATTTTCAAACATTTACATTGTGTTATAGTTGCTGTAGGTGCATGACATGATGTTTTAGTATTTTACTTGAAGGACAGTTCCTAATCACAGAACTTAAAAATAACCTCAAATCGGAGATATAACCAATCTTTGCTGATTATGTGTACAACACCAATAGAAACAATCAGTCATACTTTATGCTTAAATTAACATATGTTACTTGCATGGCTTTCCATTTAATAACAAACAAAATAATTAATAGCAATAGCAATGAAAGCTAAGTAATAGCAATGACTTAAGGGAATGAAAAAAAACTAAATAAAATTAAAAAAAAAAACAAAAATAATTTTACACGTGAAATCTATGCCACTTAAGTATCTCTAAACCATTTACCAATTTACTCATTTGTTTACTTTGTAAATGAGTCAGTCAACAAATGTTAGCTTGTGTTTAACATTTCATTATTTACATCTTGCATTCATTAGGTACACATTCTTCTTGAAGAATGTGTACCAAGTTTCAAGCAAATTAGACGATGGAATTAATTTCGTACCAGTTGTTTATCCTTTTTGTTGTATCACATTACATTTTATGGGAACTAGATAAAAAGCCTTGAAATAAGTTGTATTTAATCTTTAAATAAAGGCGATCCACAACCACTAATTTACATATTTTTAGCCCAAAAATTTACATTCAACTGTGTATCGTACTTTCACCCCTTTAAGGGATAAATTACCAAAAATATATTATTGCTTGTCGTGAAAGAAACCTACCAACTTTCAAATACCATGTATTTGGTCAGGGTGTTGATGTAAGATAAAAATTGAGACGTTTATTCATTGTTGCTTTAGAATCCATTCTTCTAGAATTTTATCTCAAGGTTTGTTGTAAATTACTGCTACGATCAAAATATTATTCCTTTTTATAAAAATGCACATATAGACTTAGTTGTGGACAAATCAAAACAATTTCAACGAGAAGTAAATTATGTCCTTACTAATATTATGACTAATTGAACCTACAGGAGGTAAATGAAGTTCGCAAAAGTACACCTACCCAGCATTAAGCACCCTTAATCTCACCATTAATTATTTAGGTACCACTTAATTTGTTTACTGTACCCGATTAAGGCTTTTAGCATGAAGTTTATTGTTTAACTCCTTATACTGTATGTAGATTATTTTTAATAATCACTTTTTAAATATGAGTTGTGTAGAGAAAATTGAAATACAGTCATTTATTAAATAATGTTTCAAATTATATGGATGTGCCTTTTTTTAAAAAAAACATATAGTCTTCTTAGTTGGTAGATGTAGATTGTGTTGTATTCAAACATTATGTATTTTTTTTTTAGGTAAAAATTCACTACCTTTGATTTTTTTCTAATAATGTGGTAGTTTAATGTTAGTTTACCAAAAATAAACAATACTTATATATATAGATATATAGGTATTTATAATTATTAGATTGATTAGATTTATAGTTTGAATGATTATTGTGACTATTCATAAAGATCTTTGCCAGACATGAACTTATTGTGAACAATCTTCGCACATTTAATACAAACCTTAAGAAATAGCGATGTACTGCTAAGATTTTTTAAGATCCTTTATATAAATAATTATATTGATGCTTTTTTTGAAATTTAGCACGGAGGGATTTGAGATGTGTAGATTGTGTATAGATGTTAATTTTCCACTCAATTCAATATGTAATATAAATAACTAAATATTATTAATTTAAATGTTTACAACATATGTTTCAAATACAGGTATTTACATTTGTACCGATATAATAAGATTATTATCTCTGAATAAAATAACTCACTTCTATATTATGATTATTATTCTACTAAATTTATTTTGTAGTTAGAGGTGATCTGAATATTATTTTCATAAATGGTAGTAGAGAAGGAAAAACTCAGTTCATTGAGAAAGAAATAAATTTTAAATTATAGTTTACTGAAACAATAAAAAAACAATTCCACTAAGAAAAGATATAATTACATTCACCCCTAAGAAAACGCCATTTTTTATGAATGATAGGCTCACGTTTGACCTCTATCTCACCTGATCGTTAGTGACGATGTGGTCTACGATGGATCACGTTTGCCTAAAAGGGACCTATTCACTCGAGACTTGAAGATTCCGAGGTTATATCTTTCCGGAAACACAGACTCAGGCAGGCAATTCCACTCCTTGGCTGTATAGTCGCCTCCTTAGCCGCATAATAAATGTGTCGCCGAAACGTTTCGTGCGTACGAGTGGAATATCCACCATGTAGCGGTGGTGTGTCGCTGTGCGTCTGGTCGTTCGCTGGTGGAAAGGGCTTTGAGGCCTGGGGTTGGCAGGTGAGGCCGCCTGTCACCCCAGCAGAAGCAGGCCGGGACGGTGGGGCGACTAGCGCCCCTCCCCCAAACCGGGGCAAGACGGGGACACCGTGGTTTCCAAACCCGAGGGGGCCATCTCGAAACCGGAGATGGCCCAGGGTCAGTCAGGGTGCGAGGGATATGTTCTATGGGTAACCTTACACCCCGGCGTCTGAAGACCCGAGACGGTGTGTGGTTTTAGTCGGATCAAGCCCGACATAAGCGCCCCCGCTGGCCGGCGGGGGGGTATCCGAAGGGATTTCCGCACGAAAAAAAAAGGTATCGAGTTGTGCAATTCCAGCGCACACTCCGAAATGCATCCGATAAAAGACCGATAGGCCTTCAACTTTATTGTAGCTCTACAATTCCTGGACATAAAACTCACTATCTCCAAAAGTATTGGGGTCCTGTGTGTCGGAGCTCCAGCGACGTCCAAGCAAAACTCGGGGCGCTCAACAGGGCGAAGCAGTACTTCACTGTGGAGCAAAGACTCTTTGTAAGTCGCAACTCCGGCCCCACATGAAGTACTGCTGTCACCTCTTTGCCGGAGAAACTGGGTAAAACGAATTCATACTCTCAGGTAGTGGCGTAGCGGTAGGGCATTCGACTGCTACAACAGGGGGCGCGTGTTCGATTCCCGCTCAGTGCAATAATTTGTATGCATGAATATGTCTATTTGCATTGGTCTGGGAAGTACCGTTCTCGGTTGCAGAGCAGAATTGCGAAATGTGAAAGGTGCTCAGTGAGGTATGAAAGGAACGTCATCCCGTGCACCTTCAGGCTGTGAAATGATCTTCCTTTTGTGATTTTCTTAAGCGATTACAATATGGAGTTCTTCAAGAAGGGCATTAGAAGGTTGAAGGTTGAAGAAAGGTACGTGACGTAAGGTTGGTTGCGGTTACCGCTTTCTCATCAGGCGAACTATGTTCCTGTCTGCCATCTTAGCAATTTAAAAAATACTATTACTAATGGTAGGTACCTACTACTTATGAAGAAAAGCAAGTAAAACTCAAAAATAAAAAGAAATGCCATTTAAAATCTTTGTAAAATCAGATAAGTATTCAGTGCCTTCACGATCGTTTTGTATTCGACAACGTTATTTTTGCTTGAAAAAGTAAAACAAACTTACGCGCCATCTAGCTTGTTGGCAGATCATCCAGACAGTGTGTCCGGTCAACATGAAGCGGCCGGCTCGCGGCACTTGTTGCGCAGCACCTTCGATCGATAACCACCACCCCCGTACTCCATTCTCCACTCCGCTCACACCTAGCATCCCAGCTCTACTACACACAGACACTTTTCATTCAACGCTACTCAACACCTCGACCGAATCTCACACCCTTTTTCATCAATACAGCGCGTGGGAAGTAAAATTACGCCAGATGTGTTCCAATACTTTTGTTTTGCTGATTCATTTTGATTGCAAAGTATAACAGACAATCTTGTACCTACAAATCCCTTGTTGTTATTGTTGAAAGTTTTAGATGTTATAATGTCATTGTCGTAGTATATAAAACAGTCACTGAGCGAAGACACCTCAAGTCAAGTGACTTCACACAAATATTAATAGAAGGAAATAAGTTTTGGATTTGATTGAAAGTTTAGTAACTAATATTGAGCATCACTTTTAGTGTCAACACGTTTTTGTGAGCAGTTGAATATTGGGACCTTAACATAACTGGTCTACCCCTTCGGGGATACAGGCGTGAAGTTATGTTATGTTATGCTGTTTGAAAATTGTTCATATGGAAATTGTACACAACCCAAAGCCAATTCCGTCGATGAGACTTTATCTGCTCAGAAACACGACTTCGACGCAATGGGTGTGTACTTTGGGGGTTTGCTGGGATTGTGGATGTCGCTGCGGTGCTGGTCTTAAGCGGAACACTTATTATGGGCAGCCTCGAAGAGTACTTGAATTTTCCAGAATTAAAGAGAGATTTTTTCATGTATCTTCATTTATTCCTTGTGAAGAGGAGAGAGCACTTCTCGCTTGACTTTCTATTTGCTGACTGAGGTGTCGAGTCAAATTACAGCGGTTTTTTATACTCTTAATCCAATTAATTCGATTTTTCTAATTGGCCGATCGAACTTTCGCGGCTCGTTAGTGACACCGCGGCTTAACGACTTTTCGCGGATATACTCTAATGGTCGATCGGTCAATCTTACAATTATGTGTTTATTTTCTATTTACAATGATTAATATACCGTATTATGTATTCTAATAGGTAGTAGAAATAAGGTGACACGAAATAAGATACAATTTACACTTATAGATCGGTAAACAATGACGATTTCTTCGTCGCAAACTTATAACTATTATACACGATTATTCGTATAGTTTTTGTTAAATCAGTTTAATTATATACACTATCACTTATGTACTAACAAAATAAGCTTATATACTAGTTGTTCTGCACATTCTCCCCCCGTGAGACGCAGTCACACTTCTTCGCGTGCAGAACTCGTGTCTTCGGTCAGCAGGACGATCAGCTTCCTCACCGGCCAGCGCAGCACTCCTCCCTTGATACTCTCACTCTTCTCTGATCACTCTTCCTCGTTGCAGATCTTCAATCTCGCTGCTGAAGGAGTCTTCTTGTGATGCTCGCATGAGGAGGTCTTCGGCTGACCGTAGGAGCTCGGCGGTGATAGGTATGTACTTCCTATCGGCGCTTGAAGTCCTTTTCAGTACGGAAGGTGATGCTGTATTCTTCTGTGGTGCCTTCTTCCAGTCTGGATCTGTCTTAGGGTTTTTCTTAGTCCGTTTGTAGTTGACTCGTTCCGATTTTCTTCTGCACAGTTGAATGAACTGTAAGACTCGAGCTGTAGTGTAACGTAGTCGGTCCCAGTTAGAGAATCGGGTGACTACCGGCAGGGCTTCAGATAATTTTTCTTTCTTCTTGGTACTTATAGTGTGTACCCTTTCTTCTATATCTTCGGACTTGTCTTGTCGCGATGTATCTCGTTCTGTTTTGCTATCTGTCCAGAAGGTCTTCGAATCATGTTTTCTCTCATATTGTTCTATGACGGTCTCGGCGAGTCTGGTGCCCATCACGGCGGTGAGTGATTTGCTGACTGCCCCTTTCATGTCCTTTTCTTTGAAGCTCGGGTCAGGATCTAATTTCTTCTCTATGATGAGAACTCTCTTCAACGAGTTCTCGCAGTTATTCGGAAGCGAAGTCTCTTCATGTTTCCACAGCTTGCCAGTCTCGTATCTTCTGTCTTCGTTGTGGACTGTATGTTCTTTCACGATGCGAGATGCTAGCTTATCTGGATCTGTCTTCGGCTTCCGAGCGTTGAGGAGCAGGTCGTCTGTCTCGAAGTGTTTTTCCTCCATCTGTTCGAGTCGGCTGTCTTCCGAGTCTTCCACTGCGTGGGAGACGTACTCGATGCGGTGTCCTAGGGTCCTCGTGTCACTGCCGTGGAGCACCCAGCCTAAGGGTGTTCGGGATGCTACCGGTTGGTCTGGTTCGCCCGTTCTGGTCTCGGACGTCACCAGCAGGTGCCAGTTATCTTGACCGATGAGGATCTTAGGTCTTGCTTCTTCATAGGTGAGGTCGTTGTTGATATCTTCGAGATGACTGCACCCTCGTAACTGTCTATAGGTGACCCGTTGAGATGATACTTTGAAGTTCTTCACT
Organism: Cybosia mesomella; assembly: GCA_946251805.1. Lineage (NCBI taxonomy): Eukaryota > Metazoa > Arthropoda > Insecta > Lepidoptera > Erebidae > Cybosia > Cybosia mesomella. Next base: position 12,863,899 of record OX276394.1, on the reverse strand, counting down.
GTTCTGGCTTGAACTTCTTCTTCAGCTGGATCCCTAATGCCTCGTATTTTCAATGAGACTCTTCTTGATTGTTGATCAGCTGTCTTCGTACTGTTGATGGTCTCGACCCGCAGTGGGTCGATAGGTCCCGTCGCGCCGATCTTTTCTGCTACGGTGTCGTCGAGTAGTGTGACTGTTGACCCGTCGTCTATGAGCGCGAAGGTGTTGACCATCCCTGCTGGCCCCGTCAGTTGGACCGGCAGTATCTTCAGGAAAGTGGTCTTCTTTCCCGTCCACGCCGAGTTGATCGTTTCGGCCGTGTTCGTGCTTTCTTCTTCTGTGGAGTCCCTTTTTCTTCTGTAGTGCAGCAGGGTGTTGTGCAGTAGCTTGCAGCCGTCGATGCCGCAGCGTCGTTCTCTGCAGGTGTGTTTCTTCTCCATCTTCTGTAGACATCGGAAACACAGCCTGTGTTCCTTGGCTAAGTCCCATCTTGCGTTGACGTCAGCTGTCTTGAACTGCTCACACTTGTAGATGGGGTGTTGCTCGTTGCAGATGGTGCACGTCTTGACCTGCTGCTGGGCTTCCATCACCGTGTTGATCCTCTGGGGGCGCTTCTGTTGATGAGTGGTGTGCTGGACTGCTAGGTTTTCAGGTTGAGCGTAGGGTCCGCATAGATCTGCTTCTCTTCTCATGAACTTCTCGAACTTCAAGAGGTCCGCTATTTCCCTCGGCTGAGCTGCTGCGAAGTCGTAGTACCTATACTTGAGAACAGGTGTAAGTTTCTCAACCATTGATCTTGAGACTTCTGGGTTGTATAGGTAGTGGATGCAGTTCAGCGCCTTGAGTGTTGCCACGGCGTTGGTGACCCTCGTTGAGAAGATGCATATGTCCCTTGGTGATTCGCTCAGTCTTGGTAGTCCTCGAAGCACTTCCATTTCTGTAGTTGCTATTGCTTCAGGCCTCCCGAATCTTGATTCTAATGTTCTGATGATATCAGCAGGCTGCGAGTTGGTGATGAGGAGACTCTCGACTGCCTCCCTCGCCTTCCCCTTGAGGTTTCTTCGTAGCCTGTTGAGGTTTTCCACGGCGGTGTAGCCATCTTCTGTTTCGGAGTAAGCTGCCTTGAACGGCAGCCATTCCTGGTGACTTCCACTGAAGATTGGTAGATCGATTAACTTCGGTCGCTGGGCTGCCTTGATCGCTTGAGTGATGGCGGTAGCCAGTTCGCTGAAGTTCTGCTGCTGGGCTGGTGGCGCTGCTGTCGGCGTTGGTTCACCTGGCCCCTGATGTGGTGTATCGGCGATGGCCAACATGGAAGGAGGTGGTGATTCGTGACGGCTGAACCACTCGCCGACCTTCTCCTCAGCTGCCGCCGACACTTCATCTTGATTCAATTCTTCTATTTCTTGATCTTCGTCTTCATCTTTTTCCAGGGCGGCGATCTTCGCTGCTGCCAGTTCTATTTTAAGACGAAGTAATTCTTCTTTTGCTTTTGCGATCTTCGCGGCTTTGCTCTTCGAATGCACAGATGAACCCCCCTTTACCCCTTTCTTGGATGGTTGTGGATGAGGCGACTGTGACTTGCTATTCTTCCCTATCTTCTCTGTTCCAGGTGCCGTTGCTTTCGGACCTGGTGCTGTAGCTGACGGTGGCTCGATGGTAGTCACCGTCTCGGTGCTCGTAGTTCCCTCCGTTGTGGTGTTCTCCGAGGTGGACGTTTCCGTGGTTGTCCCGGATTCGGCAGTCCCCTCGGTGTCTGATGGACCCTGAACGGAGGCGGCTTTACGGCTTCTTTCTTCTGACCTCGTAGTCGGCATCTTCAATTTTTCAATTCTTCACTGTGGAAAATTCAGGCACGCACTCTTCGAGACCACCCTCGTGTTCCACTTAAGGTTTTCTTCAATTTTGACTCCAAATCCGGCTCCGATAGGACCAAAAATGTACACAACCCAAAGCCAATTCCGTCGATGAGACTTTATCTGCTCAGAAACACGACTTCGACGCAATGGGTGTGTACTTTGGGGGTTTGCTGGGATTGTGGATGTCGCTGCGGTGCTGGTCTTAAGCGGAACACTTATTATGGGCAGCCTCGAAGAGTACTTGAATTTTCCAGAATTAAAGAGAGATTTTTTCATGTATCTTCATTTATTCCTTGTGAAGAGGAGAGAGCACTTCTCGCTTGACTTTCTATTTGCCGACTGAGGTGTCGAGTCAAATTACAGCGGTTTTTTATACTCTTAATCCAATTAATTCGATTTTTCTAATTGGCCGATCGAACTTTCGCGGCTCGTTAGTGACACCGCGGCTTAACGACTTTTCGCGGATATACTCTAATGGTCGATCGGTCAATCTTACAATTATGTGTTTATTTTCTATTTACAATGATTTATATACCGTATTATGTATTCTAATAGGTAGTAGAAATAAGGTGACACGAAATAAGATACAATTTACACTTATAGATCGGTAAACAATGACGATTTCTTCGTCGCAAACTTATAACTATTATACACGATTATTCCTATAGTTTTTGTTAAATCAGTTTAATTATATACACTATCACTTATGTACTAACAAAATAAGCTTATATACTAGTTGTTCTGCACAGAAATTAATGACTGGATAACATGAATTTTTATCTCGTATATCTCGTATAGATTCGAAAGAAATATATCGAGTATATTTACGTATGACATAGGTAGAAAAACATTTATATCTAGTTTTAGATTATATTACTTCTTAATAGATATTTCCAGCAAGAGAAAAATCACTGCAGACATAGGGATTATTCCCCGCATCTCTACAATTACACTTACAAACCGCTTGCATATTTCATGAAAAGATTGCATTAAACAGTTCATTATTAACAGCTCGTGAAATGGTAAGCGCTGCCGCTGCTGCTGCGTATGGCTCTGCCCGTGGTACAATACCTTTTCTTTTTTTTTTTCGTGCAGAAATCCCTTCGGATATCCCCCCGCCGGCCAGCGGAGGCGGTTATGTCGGGCTTGAACCGACTAAAACCGCACGCCGTCTCGGGTCTACAGACGCCGGGGTGTAAGGTTGCCCATAGAACATATCCCTCGCACCCCGACTGACCCTGGACCATCTCCGGTTTCCAGGTGGCCCCCTCGGGTTTGGGAACCACGGTGTCCCCGTCTTGGCCCGGTTTGGGGTAGGGGCGCTAGTCGCCCCACCGTCCCGGCCTGCTTCGGCTGGGGTGACAGGTGGCCTCACCTGCCATCCCCAGGTCTGCACTCATGGAGGACGGAGGTCATTAAGCGACCTCCGGCGCTTGAGTCGCCTGCGACGCGCGGCGAGCATGTTGCGGGTTCGGCGGACCGGGAGAGTTCTGAACCTCTCCCGGGCGCGCTCCGCCATCTCCTTCGCGAGCATTACATGCTCGCAGAAGGTGGCGGTGGCCCACGCGCTCGCGCTCCGCTCCATTGCCGCAATCATGCTGCCGAGCGAGAGGACTCCCACCCCGATGGCTGCCACGAGGCCACGCCTCGGCGCCTCCCACGCCGGGCAGTCCGCCAGCGTGTGCAGCCCTGAGTCCTCGCTAGCGTTGCAGTGATGACACTCAGGCGTTGGCTCCTTCCTGATCCGATGGAGATTACCTGAGTCAGTCGGTACGAGAGGCTTCCGTGTCGCCTCTCTAGCCAATCCTCCATGATGGGCCTTACCGCCGCTATTGCGGCGTGCCCTGCGCTTGGTCGCCCAAGTCGTTCCTTCCACTCCACCATGATGGCCTGGCAGAGCTGGGACTGCACGGCCTCGGTTTCTCGAGGCTCGGGGTTCCGTCCCTGCTCCCGCGCCTCCTTTCGCCACTGGTACACCCTCCTCCTGCCCATGGTCTTCCCAGCCTCTTGGCTATTAAGACCGAATCACGGGAGGTGCGCGCCTTACTTGCGAAGGCTCTTTCGGGCGCGCACGATCTTGACTCCCACAAATTTTTGTCCCGGCCCTCTCCCCATTCAGGGGCGGCTACAAGCGAGATGCCGCAGTTGCGGCCCACAACACAGTACGGCTTCGCCGCCCGCTCGGGTCCTATGTTGGTGATTACGCCACCAGGTTGTCGTCAATTTGGCTACGACGCGCGTGCCACTTGTACGCAAAGGATCGAAACTGCCGGAAGTTTGCCTCCGAGGAGACGAGGTCGCGATAGTACACCGGTCCCTCCTCTTCCCTCGTGATCGCATCGAGCAGGCGTTCCCGGTCATCACTGTTGAGGGGGCAGTTCCACAGGACGTGGTCCAAGGTCTCCTCGACTTCCGCGTCGCAGGTGCACGCCGGCGACCGCACCAGCGCCATGTCATGCAGCCTTTTCCTAAATGCTCCGTGTCCTGTCAGAAGCTGTGAGACTTTATAGTCAGGCTCGACCCATGTAGCTTTTAGGCGAACCAACACGTCCGGGAAGAACCGATGGAGGTCCCTACCCTTATCCTCCTCTTCCCATCTCAGCTGCCATGAGGCAACCGTCTCCTCCGAAATTTGTTTCCTTCCCGTTGTGAACTCGTCCCGGTTGAGGTGACGGATATCATCTATCCTTCCAGCACGTATCACCGCTAAGTCAGCGGGTAGGACCCCCGCCAGCACCGGCAGAGCTGCGGAGCTAACCGACCGGTAACATTTGGTTAGCAATATTAATGCTGGGCGTTGCGTCCTAAGTAGAGCGCCGCGAACCACATAGGCTGACACGCGCCTCCACCAGCAACCTGCCGCGTACGTGACAATCGCGGAGTAGGTGCCCTGGTACAGGAGCTTAAGGGCTCGGTAACGAAGGCCCCAGGAGGCGGTGGAGACGCGAGCCATCCTACCAAGGGCCGCGGCGGCTCTCTCCCCAATGGATACCGCATGCTCCCTGAAGCTGAGGCCTGAGTCGAGTACCACACCCAGAACCCTGGTCGACTGTACGCTTTTGACTGAGACCCCATCGAGCCTGATCGTCGGGGGGCCTGGCATCTTTCCCTTCATGGTCATAGAGAATGACTTGGAGGGAGAGAAGCCAAGGCGATTGCGCTCACCCCATTCCGATATCAGGACCATGGCACGTGAGGCCGATGCCTCGACGCCGGCGCGTGAATTGGACTCGATGAGGATCGTAACATCATCAGCGTAGGCGACCAGTTTGACTCCGTCCGGGTATGGGAGCCGAAACAGGTCGTCCATTAAGACGTTCCAGAGGGTTGGGCCCAACACCGAGCCCTGCGGGCAGCCCATTGTGGATGTCTTCCACACGGCCCTGTCCCCTACGAAAAGGCCAACCCTCCGATGCGAGAAATACGAAATGAGCATGCGGTATACATTAGGTGGGCATCCCCCATTCTTTGCCTTTAGGAGGATCATTGGCCACCATGCGTTGTCGAACGCCCCCGAAATGTCCAGGAAGACAGCCTGAACGTATTTGCTTGTGCTATTTTTGGCTGTGTCCTGAATGGACTGGAGAGCCGTAAGAGTCGAACGACCTGTTGTGAATCCGTGCTGGCAGGGAAATTGATTGCGCTGGATGCTCGGCGCACACTTGAGCATTACCCGCTCCAGGATTTTGCCCAGAACGGGAAGTAGCGTGATGGGGCGGTACGCTTTGGGATCGGACAGCGGCTTACCATTTCCTTTCGGAAGTACCGCAAGCCGGCCGTCCTTCCACGCACCCGGAAAGGTGCCCTCCTCAACGCAAAGGCCGAAAATTCGCGTTAGCTCGGAGCTAGCTGCGTGCCACACATGTTTGACCATGCGGGCAGAAATTCCATCGATTCCCGGAGCAGTGTTAGGAAGATTCTTGACTAGCTCCCACACCTCCTGACGTGACAGAGGAAGCGCGTCCCGGCCCGAGGGGGTGCAGGCCGCCAGGACCCTAACCTGTCGATGGTAAGTTTTATCTATTGAGACACTGTCGTCCGGGCACAAGGAGTAGACAAGGTTGGTCATGGCGGCCCCCACGTCCCCCGGGAGTTCCTCTAAGTACCTAACCGCAATGATGATGTTTGGTGCAGGACGGTGTCTGCCGGTCGCCGCCCGATAAGCGAGCCCCCATGGGTCCGAGTTGCCAGAGTCGGCCAGATCCCTAAAAAAGTCGGTTTGCGCTTTCTCCATTAGTTGCCTATAGCGGCGCCGGTGCTCGCTTACACTCGATTTGGCCGCGGCCAGAAGGGCCTCGGGTAGGTCGCGCTTCCTGGCTGTTTGCCAGGCCCGGCGCGCTTTGTTGTGCGCCTTGCGAGCCACGTCGAGAGCCGGGGTCCACCATTCGTGGCCCTTGGCTCGTTTCCTGCTATTGACTGAGCCCAGTGCGGCCTCCGCCGCACACCCCACTAGGCTAGTGAAGTCGGAGCAGACCCTATCTGCCCCCCGTGTCCAGTCAAGCCGACCCACCAGCTCGTGGACCCGAGTTTGGAAGAGTTCCCAGTTTGCACAGCGCTCCCGATACCTCTTTGGTTCTCCCGACAGTGCCTCATGTGTGTGTGTGTGTGTGGCCGGCGGTGATGGTGGCCACTATCAGCCTGTGGTCCGAGGAACTGGCATTCGGGCAGACTCTCCAGTCAGATATCTCAGCACCACGAGTAGACAGGGTAACGTCAATGTAAGATTCCCCGTTGACGGTGGAGAAGGTGGGGGGTTGTCCCTCTTGGTTGTGGATGGTGAGGTTGCGGCTGGCAATGAAGGCCTCCACCTCCTCCCGTCGGCGGTTGACCTCATGCCCTCTCCCTGAGTAGTGCCGTGGCTGGGAGTGCCACAGCGGTGAGTGAGTGTTGAGGTCGGCACAAATTATTACGTTGTTCCCGCGCGTTCGGTCCAGGATCCGTCCTAGTTGTTCCAGGTGAGGGCCTGCCTGCTGCGAGTGCTGAAAATAGGCGCTCACGACCGTGATCCCGTGTCCGTGGCCAAACCCGATGTTCGCCGCGATGCAGTGGCTATTCGACAGGTGCGAGAGGATGCAGATCGTATTATCTAGGCGCGGTGAGAAAATGGCGGCCATGCTGTCCTTGCCGTCCGGCAGCAGAAGAGTCTGGGCGACACACCGGGCAGGATCCCCGGACACGTACGGCTCCTGCACCAGGATCAGGTCCAGGTCCCATTCCCTGGCTATTAGCGGGAGCTCCGCGGTGGCGTCAGCTGCGCCCTGCAGGTTCAGCTGTCCAATCCTGAGTGTTCCTACGGGTTTTCTAGCCATAATTAATTCTTGTTAGTTCCCGCTCTTCGGCGTATCTCCTGGCTGGGCAGTCTCGGGAGTTGGTGGAGTGGTCCGATGCACCCTTCCGCCCGAACTTCTTACAGGTGGCACAGCACCTCCTCTCCGTCTGGCATTCCTCGTTCTTGTGGCCGTCGTCGCCGCAGAGTCCGCAGGTGGTCACCTTGGCGCGGCAGTACTTCTCTGGGTGCCCGAACTGCTGACACTTGCGGCAGCACGTGACGCCCACGAAGTCATTAATTTCAACCACCTCCCATCCTATGTAGGCTCGTCCCATGTCGACCAGGGCTTTGCGAAGGGCGGAGCTTGCCTGGCATACCCACATGCACCTGCCATTACGTCGGCTACGGCGGTACAGTCCTCGTAACTGCTTCCCAAGTGCTTCTTCGGTCCATGCGCTGTCGTGCAGGTTCTGCTCCCACAGTTCCTTTCGTAGCGTCTCAAAATCCTGCTCGCCGTCTGCCCCAGTCAGGGAGATCAGGGGCTGCCGATCCTTCGGCTCCTCGACGCGTAGAGTGGGAGGGATAGCTTTTTTTAGTGCTTCTGCCGCAGAGGTCGACCCCGTCTGGATTATAACCCCACTGTTACCGCACGGCCGCATTCCGTGTATACGGACACCAATCTCCGCTGGCTTTACGGCCAGCTTAAGCGCGACCTTGGTCTCGGCTGCAGTTTTGAAGACATCCCGTTGGTCTTCAGCAGGGTAGACCGCAATGACCGGACCCGGGCGCGTCGGGATTTCCTTCGGCTCTTCATGCCGGCCGAGTTTCAGCATGCTGGCATACGAGTGCATGGCGGGTGCCGCAGACTTGGTGCCATAACGGGGTCCTGGTTGGTCTTGAGAATTCATGCGCTCCTCAGCCACCACGGCGCGCTGCTCCGCAGCTGCCAGCCGTGCGATGAGGACACCACTGGTACAGTTGCGAAAGGGCTCTCGCCTCCAGGTCCCATGGTGGAGTTCCGGCAAGGACACTCGCCGCCTCGAAGGAGATCGTCCGGTAACCGCGGATGACCCTGATGGCCATCACCCGCTGCGAAGCGCGCAGCATCCGCACACTTCCGGCCTTCAGGGCCTCCGCCCATATTGGGCACCCATACAGGGCCATGGACCGCACGATCCCCGCGTAGAGTCTTCTGCAGGAGTCATCGGGCCCCCTCATGTTGGGCAGCAGAGCCGCCAGAGCGAGAGCTGTGCCCTTCAGTTTGGGGGCCAGACTTCGGATGTGCTCTCCGAAGTCCCATCGGCCGTCGAGCACGAGCCCCAAATATTTCATTTGGGGCTTGATGCCGATGCGATTACCTACCACGATGAGACTGGATCCCTCAGGTGGCTTGCTCCGAGGCCCATGAAAGAACAGGGCCTCGGTTTTATGCAGAGCCACCTCTAGACCCAGCCGCCGGATCCGCTCAACGACTTGGGCAACCGCGGTCGTGGCCGTCAGGGTCGCTTCGCGGTACGTCGCCCCGCACGCCGTCAGGAGCGTGTCGTCCGCGTAGCACGTGACGGCGACACCGTCTGCGAGCTCACGCGAAGCACCCATTCGTATCCGATGTTCCACAGGAGCGGCCCCAGGACAGATCCCTGCGGAACACCGCACGATATCTCACGCCGGCCGAGACCGGTCACGGTTGGGTAGAAGACGGCTCTCTCCGTCAAATACGCCCCGACTATGCGGCGGAGGTAGAGAGGCACTTCGTGATACTCGAGCGCCTCCCTAATGCAACTCCAGGGCAAGATGTTGCACGCGTTGGCGATGTCCAGGGACATCGCCAACATCACCTCACCCCGGGCTACTGCATCCTCCGCCAGAGCCCTCACGCGCAGATGGCATCCACCGTGGAGCGCAGAAGCCATATTGGTCATCCGCCATGTCCGGCCTCACTCTTGAGAGGTGCTTGACGAGGCGCTTCACAATTACTCTTTTAAAGAGCTTGCACACCTAGTCGAGCAACACTATGGGCCGGTAGGTGGACGGCGAGTCCGCCGGGCGCCACCTTTCGGATGAGGACCAGTTCCCCGTCTTCCACAATTTCGGAAACTGGCCCCGCTCCAAACATGCGCTGAGAAGCCCTCTCAGTCGGGGCTCGAGAGCGTCGTCGACTAGAGCTAGGACCCACGTTCGGGGCGGTGCGTTTGGCTCTCAGCCAAGTTACCTCGGGCACGTCGTCGTCATCCACGTCGGGCACCATTGGCGACCGAGGCGGAGTCATCTGCGGTGGAACATGTTCCACCGCCCGCGCTGGGAACAGGGAGCTAACAACTCCTCCGAGTAGCTCCAGCTGGAGACACTGGGTCAACGGCTGCGCCTTGGGGCGCAGTTTTCCCCTTACCATTAGGTAGAGCCGCCCCCAAGGGTCCCGCTCCAGCGTCTCCAGCAGTTCGCAGCTGACCGCTTTTTTGGCCCGCTTTATCTCTGCTCGGAGGGCACCTCTGGCCTCCCTGTATCCCTCGTACAACTCCACCTCTCGGGCCTCCGCATCTGTGGGGCGGCGACGCGTGTGAAAGGTTTAAAATTGTTTATTCAAAACAGAAGTTAGCGAAAACAGAATGCCTATTAATAAACAACAAAGAGTTCTTTTAAAGTACAATTTTAAGTTTTCTATCAACACACAATGTTTATTATTGAAAACCACAGTCACAGTGGTATTTATTTACTCTTCTACTTTTTAAATGAAATACCCTTGTCAGTGGGTTCCGTGAGAACTTTGTCTAGGGCCCACCTAAGCCACACTTAAGCGATGAAAATACTAAACTCCGGGAACATTATAATCAACGATTCACCATCAATCTTTACTAGTAAGCAACGTAATAAGATTTCCTGATTTCTAAATGCAAAGGGAAGTTAGTACTAAGTCATAAGTTAGTCTTAGTTAAGTTTTTAACCTACATGGAATGTGTTTGTGACACATATAGCATTTAGGGATCGAATCATTTTTCAAGCAAATACTTCATTTACATTTTGCTAATGGCTATGTAAGTTACTTTTCTGAGGTCTATATTGTAGTCCAGTAATTAGGTACTTTTACCTGGGGTGTGTGTTGGGTAACCTCCTCGCGTGTCGTTCCGATTCCGATCCCGCTGCAGTCCGGGGGGAACGGAATCGGAGCGGCCGGTACACCCTGGGCGGCGGTCAATGGCTTCCCCTTCATGGGGTTGGCATTGATCGTCGGCGAATACCCAACGTGGCGGGAACACATCGCTCTCCGTACTCCTCTGCTTTCAGAGGAGACAGGATGAGCGATGGTGTTTGTGGCTGAGGCCACCATAGGGTCCTGCGGGATCCAGGGGCGGGTTGGCCCACTGCTAACGCAGGGGCCGACGGGCACTTGTGCCGCCGCCGGTGAGAGAGGACTAGCCATCCTCTCGCGTTCCGTAATCGGCAGATGATCAGCAACGACCTGACTGGTGGCTCCAGAAGGGTACGCTGTGAACTTGCCGACCGGAGGGCTTGCCTTTATTGGTCGGCCCACGACAAGGAAAAGTCTATAACACCCGACAGCAAAGTCGTAAAAACCTATGGATACCAGCCGACCTCCATAGTATATAGGCTTATCCAGGTGCAGGGGGCTCCGCCTGGATGGACCACCTTTCCCCCATACTCGTGGGATATGATATGCAGAAATCAAACCTAAAAAATAATAAACTGGACGGATTAAATAACGACGACAAATGCAAGGACAATGGCACTACCGAAAATGATGGAGTGGAGTTAGTGGGGGGCGAAGAGAAGGTGAGGCTGCGGTCTCACTCGCGGTCAATTAGGGCCACCTTCCCCAGACCCGCTACTCCGCTGCCACTAGGCGGGGAAACCGACGCGGACACTGTGTCTGCGGCGTCAACGGCTGGCACCGCCAACGAGAGAAGTAGGGCGAGCAGCCCGGCGGGTCTCGGTCTGAAGCAGACCCGTAAGCGGAGACGGCGCACAAAGGCCCGGCTGGGGGAGAGCGTGTCGGATGAGGACTATACCCTCACCGGGACGACCTCCTCCTCCTCCTCTGTGTCGGATGGAGGCCCTAATGGACTCCATCCGCCATCCGCCTCTGGCGCCACCAGCGGCCGGCTACGCGGCTGTAGCCCGGAGGGGCCCCACCCGCCCCGCTGCGGGTGCGGGTGCGACCCTGCCGGGGCCGGCTCCTCAGCTCCCTCCCGCTCAGGGTAAGGGGAAGGGCAAAGGCAAGGGGAAGGGCAAGGGGAAGATGTCCCCAGCCCTGGCCCCAGCCCCAGCCCCAGCCCCAGCCCCAGCCGTGGTTCCAGCTACCTCCACCCCATTGGAAGGGAGCTGGGAGGTGGCTGGAGCCAATAAAAGCAGGCGGAAGCCCGCCAAGAAGGCCGCCAAAAAGGCCAGGAGGGCCGCGGCCGCCGCGAAGGCAGCGCCGGGGAAGCTCCGTGCCCCTAGAACTACGGCCGTCGTCGTCACTCTGACGGCGGAGGCAGCGTCGAGGGGCATGGGGTATGCCGAGGTGTTGGCCAAAGTAAAGGCCAACGTCGACTTGAAGGCCCTCGAGATCCCGGGTGTCCGGTGCAAGAGCACACGGACGGGAGCCCGGCTACTCGAGGTCCCCGGCACCGCCAGTGGCCCCAAGGCCGATGCCCTAGCGGCTCGGCTAAGGGAGTCGCTGGATGCAGCCGACGTCCGGGTGTCCAGACCCATTAAATGCGCAGAAATGCGCATTACGGGCCTGGACGACTCCGTCACGGCAGAAGAGCTCAGGCTCGCCGTGGCGGAGGCCGGGGACTGCTCCCCGGACACAGTCAAGGCCGGAGCGATACGCTTCGGCCGCGGTGGACAGGGGGCAGCAGTTGTCGGCTGCCCTATCGCGGCGGCCCAAAAGGTCGCTGACGGGCGGAGCCTCCTGGTAGGAGGCTTCCTGAGGGCGCAGGTACGGCTCCTGCAGGCCCGACCGGCCAGGTGCTTCAGGTGCCTGTCGGTGGGCCATGTGGGGGTGCACTGCACGGCGGAAGTGACGGCGGGTGACCGTTGCTTCCGCTGTGGCCAGCCCGGTCACAAAGCCGGCACGTGTGGCGCCCCGCTGCACTGTTTTAGATGCGCATCGGGAGGCAAGCCGGCGGACCATAGGGTTGGCAGCAAGGCCTGCGCCGGAGGGGAGCCGAAGCCGGGAGGCCGGCCTTCCGCCTCCATTTCACAGCGGGATGCGGAGATGGGGGTTCCATAATGGATCCTCAACTCCGCATCCTGCAGGTGAATGTTGGCCACGGTGCCCATGCTCAGGACCTTCTGCTCCAGAGCATGGCACAGTGGGCCATAAATGTCGCCGCTGTCGCCGACCCATACACCTACCGGTTCCTCGGGCCTGCCTGGGAAATCGCGCTGGATGGGTCGGCGGCACTGGTGCACAACCCTGCCGCCGGCAGCCCCCCTCTTGCCGTCGTTGCAAGGGGACCCGGCTGCGTGGCGGCGGCGGTTGGCGACATAGCAGTCGTGGCTGCTTACTTCACGCCGAGCCGAGACATAGCTGACGACTCGTATGAGCAATGGCTCCGTCAGCTGGCAGTCGTCGTCAATGCCTGCCACCCCCGCCCGGTCCTTGTGCTCGGGGACTTCAACGCCTGGTCGTTGGCGTGGGGTTCCCGTCACGATAGGGGCCCGGCGGGGGATAGAGGCAGGGCACTGGAGGACTGGGCCGAAGGACTCGGCCTAGACCTCCTAAATCGGGGAGCCGTGGACACGTTCGTGACCTCGAGGGCCAGTTCAATCGTGGACATCTCGTTCGCGAGTCCCTCGTTGATGCGACGTGTTCAGGGCTGGCGTGTCGTTTTGGGGGAGGAGACAAGTTCGGATCACCGATATATTCGGTTTGACGTCTCCGCCCCCGCGAGCGATGCGCCGGCCACACCGGCTCCACCCGAGCCACGTTGGGCACTTAAGCGACTAGATCGGGAGCTCCTCCTGGAAGCCGCCATCGTACAGGCCTGGGCCTCTGCGCCGGACAGGCCTGTCAACGTAGACGATGAGGCGGAGTGGTTCCGGGAGGCCATGACCCGTGTCTGCGACGCGGCGATGCCTAGGGCTCCGCCCTATAATCCGAGGGGTCGGGTCTACTGGTGGTCGTCGGAGATCGCGAGGCTCAGACGGGCCTGCGTGATCACGCACCGCCGGTGGGCCCGATTCCGTAGGAGGCGTCGCCGCCCCGCAGATGCGGAGGCCCGAGAGGCGGAGTTGTACCAGGGATACAGGGAGGCCAGAGGTGCCCTCCGAGCAGAGATAAGGCAGGCCAAAAAGGAGGCCCGCTGCGAACTGCTGGAGACGCTGGAGCGGGACCCTTGGGGGCGGCCCTACCTAATGGTAAGGGGAAAACTGCGCCCCAAGGCCCCGCCGTTGACCCAGTGTCTCCAGCCGGAGCTGCTCGGAGGAGTTGTTAGCTCCCTGTTCCCAGCGCGGGCGGTGGAACATGTTCCACCGCAGATGACTCCGCCTCGGTTGCCAATGGTGCCCGACGTGGATGACGACGACGTGCCCGAGGTCACTTGGGTAGAACTAGAGCTGGCGGTGAGAAGGCTGAGAGCCAAACGCACCGCCCCGGGACCCGACGGCATTCCAGGCCGAGCGTGGGTCCTAGCTCTAGTCGACGACGCTCTCGAGCCCCGACTGAGAGGGCTTCTCAGCGCATGTTTGGAGCGGGGCCAGTTTCCGAAATTGTGGAAGACGGGGAAACTGGTCCTCATCCGAAAGGAGGGGCGCCCGGCGGACTCACCGTCCGCCTACCGGCCCATAGTGTTGCTCGACGAGGTGTGCAAGCTCTTTGAAAGAGTAATTGCGAAGCGCCTCGTCGAGCACCTCTCAAGAGTGGGGCCGGACCTGGCGGATGGCCAATATGGCTTCCGCCAGAGGCGCTCCACCGTGGATGCCATCATGCGCGTGAGGGCTCTGGCGGAGGATGCAGTAGCCCGGGGTGAGGTGATGTTGGCGGTGTCCCTGGACATCGCCAACGCGTTCAACATCTTGCCCTGGAGTTGCATTAGGGAGGCGCTCGTGTATCACGAAGTGCCTCTCTACCTCCGCCGCATAGTCGGGGCGTATTTGACGGAGAGAGCCGTCTTCTACCCAACCGTGACCGGTCTCGGCCGGCGTGAGATGTCGTGCGGTGTTCCGCAGGGATCGGTCCTGGGGCCGCTCCTGTGGAACATCGGATACGACTGGGTGCTTCGCGGTGAGCTCGCAGACGGTGCCGCCGTCACGTGTTACGCGGACGACACGCTCGTGACGGCGTGCGGAGCGACATACCGCGAAGCGACCCTGAAGGCCACGACCGCGGTTGCCCAAGTCGTGGAGCGGATCCGGCGGCTGGGTCTCGAGGTGGCTCTGCATAAAACCGAGGCCCTGTTCTTTCATGGGCCTCGGAGCAAGCCACCTGAGGGATCCAGTCTCATCGTGGGAGGTAATCGCATCGGCATCAAGCCCCAAATGAAATATTTGGGGCTCGTGCTCGACGGCCGATGGGACTTCGGAGAGCACATCCGAAGTCTGGCCCCCAAACTGAAGGGCACAGCTCTCGCTCTGGCGCGGCTGCTGCCCAACATGAAGGGGCCCGATGACTCCTGCAGGAGACTCTACGCGGGGATCGTGCGGTCCATGGCCTTGTATGGGTGCCCAATATGGGCGGAGGCCCTGAAGGCCGGAAGTGTGCGGATGCTGCGCGCTCCGCAGCGAGTGATGGCCATCAGGGTCATCCGCGGGTACCGCACGATCTCCTTCGAGGCGGCGAGTCTCCTTGCCGGAACTCCGCCATGGGACCTGGAGGCGAGAGCCCTTTCGCAACTGTACCAGTGGCGAAAGGAGGCGCGGGAGCAGGGACTGAACCCCGAGCATCGAGAAATCGAGGCCATGCAGTCCCAGCTCCGCCAGGCCATCGTGGTGGAGTGGAAGGAACGACTTGGGCGACCAAGCGCAGGGCACGCCGCAATAGCGGCGGTAAGGCCCATCATGGAGGATTGGCTAGAGAGGCGACACGGAAGCCTCTCGTACCGACTGACGCAGGTGATCTCCGGTAAGGGGTGCTTCGGGGACCACCTGCATCGGATCAGGAAGGAGCCAACGCCTGAGTGTCATCACTGTGACGCGAGCGAGGACTCAGGGCTGCACACGCTGGCGGACTGCCCGGCGTGGGAGGTGCCGAGGCGTGACCTCGTGGCAGCCATCGGGGTGGGAGTCCTCTCGCTCGGCAGCATGATTGCGGCAATGGTGCGGAGCGCGCCCGGGAGAGGTTCAGAACCCTCCCGGCCCGCCGAGCCCGCAACACGCTCGCCTCGCGTCGCAGGCGACTCAGGCGCCGGAGGGCGCTTAACGACCTCCGTCCTCCATGAGCGCAGGCCTGGGGGTGGCAGGTGAGGCCGCCTGGCACCCCAGCAGAAGCAGGCCGGGACGGTGGGGCGACTAGCGCCCCTCCCCCAAACCGGGGCAAGACGGGGACACCGTGGTTCCCAAACCCGAGGGGGCCATCTCGAAACCGGAGATGGCCCAGGGTCAGTCGGGGTGCGAGGGATATGCTCTATGGGCAACCTTACACCCCGGCGTCTGCAGACCCAAGACGGCGTGCGGTTTTAGTCGGTTCGAGCCCGACATAACCGCCCCCGCTGGCCGGCGGGGGGGTATCCGAGGGGATTTCCGCACGAAAAAAAAAAAAAAAAAAAGTACTTTTACCTGGAAAGTTTTCGAGGAGTTTTGAAAATTGGTAGTTTTATAGATTTCCACATGTTCTTTCCAAATTTCAACTTTGCCGCTCACGCCGCCATATTAGAAAAAAGGTGCCTAAAGACAGTTTATTGATAATACCTCTTTTCCGGATTATTTTACGATGAAATCTTATAAAATAAATTAGAGAAAATATCCTATATTTATGTTTTAAGCTATTTTTTGTAAGATTATTGGTTTTAACGTACGAGCGGAGTCCGATACCAATTTTGGCCTAACTAGTCATTTTCACACAAGCATGAGTTGGAGTAAGTAGCACGTTTTTATATCGTGGAATCTCAGTAGGCCTAATCCACACACATAGCACCATTACTAAATTTACCAGGTTACAAAAAATAGCTTAAAACATAAGTATAGGAAATGTTCTTTAGTTTAATTCATTACAACATTAATCCACCTACTACCTTTTTTCCAATATGACACCGCGAGCGACGAAGATACGAGTTGGCAAAGTTGAAATTAGGAAAGAGCATTTCGAAATCTAGAATATTACCAATTTTCAAATCTCACGGACAACTTTGTGGGTACTACTACTACTGTAGACCTCTCCCAGCCCGCCGAGCCCGCAATATGCTCGTCGCGCGTCGCAGGCGACTCAGGCGCCGGAGGTCGCTTAACCACCTCCGTCCTCCATGAGCGCAGGCCTGGGGGTGGCAGGTGAGGCCGCCTGTTACCCCAGCAGAAGCAGGAAGGGATGGCGGGGCGACTAGTGCCTCTCCCTCAAACCGGGGCCGACTTGCCCCAGTTTGGGGGAGGGGCGCGGGGGACACCGTGGTTCCCAAACCCTAGGGGGCCATCTCGAAACCGGAGATGGCCCAGGGTCAATCGGAGTGCGAGGGATATGCTCTATGGACAACCTTACACCCCGCGTCTTAAGACCCGAGACGGCGTGCGGTTTTAGTCAGTTCAAGCCCGACATAACCGCCCCCGCTAGCTGGTAGCTAGACGAAAAAAAAAGGTACTACTACTGGCCTCGTCGAGCACCTCTCAAGAGTGGGACCGGACCTGGCGGATGGCCAATATGGCTTCCACCAGAGGCGCTCCACCGTGGATGCCATCATGTGCGTGAGGGCTCTGGCGGAGGATGCAATAGCCCGGGGTGAGGTGATGTTGGCGGTGTCCCTGGACATCGCCAACGCGTTCAACACCTTGCCCTGGAGTTGCATTAGGGAGGCGCTCGTGTATCACGAAGTGCCTCTCTAACTCCGCCACATAGTGGGGGCGTATTTGACGGAGAGAGCCGTCTTCTACCCAACCGTGACCGGTCTCAGCCGGCGTGAGATGTCGTGCGGTGTTCCGCAGGGATCGGTCCTGGGGCCGCTTCTGTGGAACATCGGATACGACTGGGTGCTTCGCGGTGAGCTCGTAGGCGGTGCCGCCGTCACGTGCTACGCAAACGACACGCTCGTGACGGCGTGCGGGGCGATGTACCGCGAAGCGACCCTAAAGGCCACGACCGTGATTGCCCAAGTCGTTGAGCGGATCCGGCGGCTGGGTCTCGGGGTGGCTCTGCATAAAACCGAGGCCCTGTTCTTTCATGGGCCTCGGAGCAAGCCACCCGAGGGATCCAGTCTCATCGTGGGAGGAAATCGCATCGGCATCAAGCCCCAAATGAAATATTTGGGGCTCGTGCTCGACGGCCGATCGGACTTCGGAGAGCACATCCGAAGTCTGGCCCCCAAACTGAAGGGCACAGCTCTCGCTCTGGCGCGGCTGCTGCCCAACATGAGGGGGCCCGACTCCTGCAGGAGACTCTACGCGAGGATCGTGCGGTCCATGGCCCTGTATGGGTGCCCAATATGGGCGGAGGCCCATCATGGAGGCTTGGCTAGAGAGGCGACACGGAAGCCTCTCGTACCGTCTGACGCAGGTGGTCTCCGGGAAGGCGTGCTTCGGGTACCATCTGCCTAATGATCAGGAAGGAGCCAACGCCTGAGTGTCATCACTGCGACGCTAACGAGGACTCAGGGCTGCACACACTGGCGGACTGCAAGTCGAGGTGGGCGCCGAGGCGTGACCTCGTGGCAGCCATCGGGGTGGGAGTCCTCTCGCTCGGCAGCATGATTGCGGCAATGGTGCGGAGCGCGCCCAAGAGAGGTTCAGAACTCTTCCTCCCCGCCGAGCCCGCAACATGCTCGCCGCGCGTCGCAGGCGACTCAGGCGCCGGAGGTCGCTTAACGACATCCGTCTTCCATGAGTGCAGGCCTGGGGGTGGCAGGTGAGGCCACCTGTCACCCCAGCAGAAGCAGGCCAGGACGGTGGGGTGACTAGCGCCCCTCCCCCAAACCGGGGCCAGACGGGGACACCGTGGTTTCCAAACCCGAGGGGGCCATCTCGAAACCGGAGATGGCTCAGGGTCAGTCGGGGTGCGAGGGATATGCTCTATGGGCAACACCCCGGCGTCTGAAGACCCGAGACGACTTGGGGTTTTAGTCGGTTCAAGCCCGACATAACCACCCCCGCTGGCCGGCGGATCCGAAGGGATTTCCGCACGAAAAAAAAAAGGTACTACTACTGTGTGATTAGGCTAGATGTTTTTGAACATCATTAATTCTATCACTTGTGCCGATACAACTCAGACGTCCTTCGAGTAAAACTTCATAAAAGAGCAAAGAGCAGAAGATTCGGAAGAAATCAGTCCATTAAGTTTTCAAGTATGAATCTAAGCGTAATCACTTAAACAATCATTTTTTTAATAAACGCTGAAAATAGATTGTACGATAATCTAGGCGGTAATATGAAATTAGTTGATTGGGCAAATGTAATGCATAACAATATTAAATGGAAAAAGATATATTGAACTGCCTACAGAGTGAAGATAGGACATTTTTCTTTGACATAAATCTCATACAAATTAAATCAAAGTGTTATAAACCGATCGTTAACCTCTTGAATATCCTGATATAATGTAAGTAATTAAATAAAACAAACTCATTTAACAGGTTAAATGAGTTTGTTTTATTTAATTACTATCGCCATCGTTCGTTTGCAAATTCAGTGATCGTAAATAAGTTTTCCACTTCGAAAATTTATTGTTTTATATTTTGTTACATTATTATTCATCATATCAAACTTGTTTTTGAAAACGTTCACATTGGGTGCCCTTCGTATATTTGAATATATATATTTATATAATGTTCCTGAGTAGCACACGGAAAAAGTTTTTATTGTTTTTGAGAGAACAGAATACTATTTCCCTAAAATATAATAAATACTTTTAAAACTTACCAAAAAAGTTTTATTTTAATAAGTAGATAATATTGACGTAAACTTACAAAAATATCGTGAACTGAATATTTCAGTAATTGCTGTCTTTATTGTTCCTATCACCAAGCTTCGATTTCGAAGCTTGGTGCGATGCTGCCGGTAATTGTTGACTCTTGCTCTTGCTGATTGGATTGCTCTTAAGAGCTTTCGTTTTATCAAATTTCACATTAAGTAGCTTGAATGTATTTTTTGAAAATAAATTCTTATATTTAATTTTTCAAAAGCCGGTCAATAGATTCATTTTCAAAGGATTTTTGTATGATTACGACTTATAGTCCTTATTAGCCCTATTGACCTGCAGACATCTGTCAATGACGAAAATAACACAGAAATCTCTTGAAACACTCTGGAACACGCCACCATCAGAGCCATTGCACCTCTTTATCTTACCCATCTTCTATTTGGGCACATAACAGCACATAAAAGCACATAAAAGCAAATAAACACAACGATACTGATAAATGCGTCGCTCCAATGTCGCACGACGTCTTTCTTCATACGGTACGGGATCGATCCATCCACTGCCAACTGCAGAATGTTGGCGTTTCCGACTCCTGCGGAAACTAGCGCTCCACCAGCTGTAGCAACCACCAGCTCCTGTGGAAATCAGCGCCTCCACCAGTTGTAGCGTCCGGGGCTTGGACGCCACAATACCTCGTGTTGATAAAAAGATAAACACAAGGGTTAAATAGTAATATGAGTATTTATTTATACAACAAAGCTTCCTATATCGAGTTTAGGGAGGTTTTTACGCGAATATATTTATATTTAAACGAACTGTAGGGGAATCGCGGACTCCGCTCAGGGACTGAGCCTAAATTCAATACACTTATATCTTCTCTTCGGCCGGCGGACCAGGGCGGCGCCCCAAGTCGCCTGCTGTCAGCCGAATCGCCGATAGCACCGCCAAGCAATTGTTTTTTCTTCCCTAAGCTAAATTCAAAAGAATAATATTTATTTTTAAACTCTGACACATGATGGCCAGGTCAATGAACTGTAGTGATCGAACGAGGTCGGAGCACTACATTATCGACTTGAGCTAGGACTCACGCTCGGCCTGGAATGCCGTCAGATCCCGGGGCGGTGCGTTTGGCTCTGAGGCTTCGCACCGCCCGCTCTAGTTGTGCCCGAGTGACCTCGGGCACGTCGTCGTCATCCACGTCGAGTGCTATAGGCGATCAAGGTGGAGTCATCTGCACTGGAACATGTTACACCACCCGTGCTGGGAATAGGGAGCCAACAACTCCTCCGTGGAGTCTTCTGGCCTCTCTGTAGCCCTCGTATAATAAAATCGAAACAACAGCAACTAACCTTCTTAATTTGATGAAAGTATTCCAGGCCCGTGGTCTCGTCTTGAAGGTAATTAGGTTTTTGATTATCTTTTAAATTCGCTGTATTTTACGTCAACCTTGTTGTATTCGCTTAATTAATTCATAATTGGCTGGCATACTTGGTTTGTTGTTTGTGTGTTGGAATTCTTAATAATAACATTAAAAATATCTTTAGAGTTTATTTACGAGATAGCAAGATTAAGGGGATTGATAGGTAGATAATTATTTATAGAAGAATATATTATATAATCTTTAGTTAAACTAAAATAAGGTATAAGTAACAATGTAAAAATAAGGTATAAAGTATGTAGGGTCTATCCGTAAGCTGCGTGTAGCACAAATTCCAAGAAAAGTAGCTTAACCTATGTTCGCTTCATTTATACTTGAAGTTTATAAACGATATTAATCTGAAGTATCTCATTTACCCAATTATTGTGCTTTAATTAACAAACTAAAAAACCACTTTGATAGAATGAGAATAAGTAATTGGAGCTGAATCTATGTTAGCAAAACTTAAAGCACTGTAAATATAATCACAAATCTGACAGCACATTTCCACTCAAGGTTTATTGAACCCAAGATAAACTTAATGGAGTTTATACCACTTTGAATAATGTATCTGCACAAGTTAATAAACCACCAATGTAGCTTTACATATTGAAGAAATAAATGCTAATTAATGGTAAAGAATATTTTATTAAATTATTTAATTCACTTCAACTTCGAAGTGATGATGACGGTGATAATGGCGTGATGTGATGGCAATGGTATTGTAAGGTGGCTGGTGATATTTGTGAACCAAAATACCGGTTACGTTGATGGAACAGGTCTTTAAAACCATCTTATAGGCCTGTTCTTTTACACGGCTGTGAATCGTCGCCGTTCCTAGAGCGACTGAAACAGGAGCTGTGCGTCACGGAGATGAAAATGCTATGGTGGATGTGCGGAGTCACACGTACAGTTCGCGTTAGGAATTCCCACACCCGCGGCAGCCTGCATCTCGCATAAAATGTAGGAGAGTCCCTTCGCTGTTCGGGCAACGTTTTGCGGCGATCACCTGACTACATAGGTAACAAATGTCTTGCCATGCCAAGGACCCCGAGCTCCGAGGTGACTGGAACTCAAAACTGCGATGGTGATGATGGTAATGATAATGAGGATGACGATGAACACGGGTGAAATATAATTGCAATTTTCTTTTAAATGGATAACTAAAGAGTAAAAGGCATACAAATTTATAATCTGACACATGCTTCCTATCGCTTAGAACCTTGGACATTAAATATTTTTGCATTTTATGGATTTTACAATTCTGAGGGAAGAATCATTTCAAGTAAGAATTATTCTTATTATCGTTTTCCTCATATTTCACCACCACTCCATCACTTCAATCCCACATTTTGATAATGAAGTTCAATTATCTTCTTAAACAGTAAATTAATTTACCTAATGCGATTAGATTCTCTCAACCACATAGTTTATATAACAAACATTTCACCGTTGAATTTGGTTAAAGGAATTTGTGACGTTCAGGGTTTATGTTTACTAGCCGCTTAGTGGAATGTTCTAAGAAGTGTGTAATTTGTCACACTGTCAAAGGAGCTGGCAGATGTGTTTTCGGAAATTAAATGTTAAAAACCGGTAAGTATTAAAAGTGACAACTTTTAATTGTCTCTCAGTTAATTCATCTGCTTCTTTTTAATGATGTTTTTAGTTGTAAGTTTCAATGCACTAAATAAATAAATTATTTCTTCATGTTTATTGGTCTGAAAACTGTAACTGCGTTGTATAGAGACTATACTCTTCATGAATACCTTTAAACTACCAGCGAAGGCGGTAATGTGGGGCTTGAACTGACTAAAACCGCACGCCATCTCGGGTCTTCTGACGCCGGGGTTTAAGGTTGCCCATAAAGCATATCCCTCGCACCCCGACTGTCTTCATGAATACCTGTTGAACCGTAGGAAAGTGGTTCCCATTTTTTTAAAAGGTTAGTGTCCTGCGCAAGAGTAGAATAGAGGAGATAACTGGTTCATTGGGACCATTGACCACCGTTCAACCCCAATCAGAAGCAAGCGTTTAAACTTAAATGATCGATTTTTATCTTACGGCATTATCTATTGAGTTTACTTCTAAGCTTATTTTGTTTTTCTTACTTATTGTGATTTTATAATCTAACCCCATGTAGTATTTTATTTATTTTATTTTTTATGGTCAATGATCTAGTGCAGAGGTTCCCAAACTTATTTTGTCTACTGCCCACTTTGAGACTAAATTAATTTTTAGCGCCCCCATTTTTTCACCTACTTAAAAACCACTATAACTTCAAATTAAATTAATTAATTGTTGTGAGCTATATTAGCGCTATATTAGAGCTAGATTAAACATTCATTCTAAAATAGACTTTTACTATAATCCGCAAGAGTTAACTTGAGACCTGAGCACAGTAGGTAGTACATAACGACGCTCAGGTCTCAAGTTAACTCTTACGGGCTACACCTGCCAATGAGAATGATTATTGAAACGCAACTTTATAGTATTCAGACAGAGTATCTTTTATTCAAAATAAAACAAACATAATCGATTCTTATATAAAAACTAATGTGAAGGATGAATCTTTTTTTTATTCAATTTACTCAAGAACAGGCGCAAGTCGCCACGTTCGGTAACATGCAAACGATTTCTCTTTTTAGTAAGCAGCGTTGCCACAGCACTAAATCCACGTTCACACAAATATGACGATGGGAATGCTATCAAGAATCGTTGAACGATTGACCACAATCCAGGGTACAATTGCGGGATCGATTTTTGTAGCCAAAATTCTTGATAGCCATTTTTGAACTAGATTTTTATTTCCTCATTTGTTGTCAATTCTATAAGTTCTTCTTCCAGCTGAGGTGAGATTGCTGTGACATTTGAAAACGAATCTAACACCCAGCCTGGTATTTTCAAGTTCAAAATGTCCTGGTATCGTTCGGTGAAGTCAATGTGGAGGTTTTCCAAATGTTGGCAGTAGGCAAACAAGTCGTCGTTACTGCAGGATACTGATAAATTCGGAAAATTGTGAAACACACGGCTGCCCATATTCTTTTTGTGTAGAAGCAGTTTGGCTGCGAAAGCAGCAACGACATTATTTGTTTTAATTAAATTTAGTTCATCGCCTTGCAGTTGGAGATTCATGTCGTTGAACAATTCATACAGGTCTGTCATGTAAGCTATATCATTTTTTGATGTAATGAGCTTGTTGCGCAATTCTGTATCTTTAGTTTCCAAGAACTCTATCACAGAGTCCAACAGGTTGTAAAATCGAGTCAGACAATTGCCTCTTGATAACCAACGAACCTCAGTATGAAGCAACAAACGGTTGGAATCTTCGTCATTAGTAACACAAAGCTGATGAAATAATCTATCATTTAAAGAGCTGGTACGGATTTTATTGACTGCTTTGATGACATATTGCAGTGATTGAAATAGTCGTTCACTTAAGTTTCTAGCCACCAAATGTTGTCTATGAATAACGCAATGTACAGCAAGTACATCTAAAATTTTATTTTTTAAGTACGCTATGAAGCCTTTATCCATACACCCTGTCATAGCCGGAGCACCATTTGTAGCAACTGATATAATATTTTTCAAGGGAATCTCTTTCTCATCAGAAAACTTTTCCAATGTATTGAATATGGTTTCGCCTTTTGTATCGGTCTCTAAATTTCTAGCAAAAAATAGTTCTTCACATATTTTCTCATGTTTAATAAACCTCACGTAAGACAGCAACAATGCTTCATTAGTAGGTAAAGTGGACTCATCGAGCTGAATTGAGAATTGACTAGTCTTCAGATGATTGCACAATGATCCTTCAATGTTTTCAGCCATTTCATCAATTCGTCTTTGCACAGAATTATTACTCAAAGGAATTGTTCGGATAAAATCTGCGACCAGTTTATGAAGCACAGTAGTTATTACTTCCTTTAGTGCTGGCAAAATTAACTCTTCTCCGATGTTGTGTGGTTTGCCTTTTTGAGCAATTAACAAAGAGATATTGTACGAAGCTCGAAGTCCGTCGTCATCTTGCTTAGCAGCTGCCGAAAATAGTTTTGCTACACTTGGCTGAGTATTATGCTTTATCTCTAGGTCTTGAAAATATGCCTCATTCTTGTCTTTCTTATCTGGATGCATTTTATTCAAATGATCTTGCAGACTTGAAGGCTTCATTGCTTCATTCGAAAATGTTTTTAGACATAGAAGGCACTGAGGTGACAATGGGTTTGTGGAATTTTCAATGAATCCGAATTTAATATATTCCACAGAGTATTGCCGTCTCTTCTTTTTTACTTCCGACATTGTTTTGTTTTAAGAAATACGTAAGTAAGTGTTGAACTTATGTACTGCTTATCTATTTCGCGCGAAACCGCAAATGAAAATAAAATAAATATTCCGTTGTTTATATAGGATTGCATAAGCAGCACGCACCGACAGGAATAAGACAAACATGCATTAACTCGTTTATCTCATTCGACGCTCAATTGTACTCAACAAGTAAGAACGAGTATTCTATGAATCAGCCGATTGATACAGGAATGCACAAATCGGGTTATTTAACAAAAACTTATTAAAACATGATTGCCCGCGGTCATCGACGCTCATTCGACGCTCAATTGTACTCAACAAGTAAGAACAAGTTTTTTTTTTATACCACTTGTAACATTGTGGATTTTTTATAAATCAATTAAAATTATATCAATAAAATTAATCGATATTTTAGTATGTTTCTATAATATATTACTAATTATCTATGGTTGTGCAAGCGAGATTGGACAGCACTAGCCGAGTTATCAACTGACGATTCTTATATCGTTCCTTTCCTTGGCAACCTTCGCCGAGGAAGGTCACTTTGACCCCGTGGCCAACTGCTGTTTTGAGATCAACATTTCCTACTTCTTTCTACAGGTGAAGACTTTCCAGCGGTGCAGCTTATTGCCTGCTAAAATGCATGGCTTAATATATTTTGTTTTATTCTGTGTGCTATTTCAGCCTACCTATTAGTGCCACGAGGCCGATGACCCCTACGGTCAGAGGTCGCGGCACCAGCTTGTGCTGCCTATTATATTCTTTATTATAGCTTCTAGCTACGCTGCATTGCCGCTGGGAGATTCTCTTCACCTGCTATTTTAGCGGGTCACTTGGACGTAATTACCTAGTGACAAACTGACCCGCACTTTTTCTATTTCCAGGGTCTTCGCACCGGGCTTCGCACCATAATGGCGGTAGCGAGGCACACCAGCGGAGACCCTGGCACGCCGGCATCACCATTAGCCACGTGTCCACTAGCTAAGTGCATACTACCATCTTTGCACAACGGACCGAACAACGCCACGGCAGAATATTTATTACGAATCCATTCCCTGAGATTCATTATTTCCAATACCTAATATAAATGTATGTAACGTTCTCTATCACCAATTATAATCTAATATATTGTAATCGACCCTTTTATTCATCTCTGCTCGCCCTAGCCAGTAGTTAGTCTTAGTTACATCAATTACATTCATTATTTAATTAAATTTTTCAGTGCATATGTCACCCCTTAACTTTATTGCAACTCCATTTAAAAACCTTATATAAAAACATTAACCGTTACACACTAAGTTGGCAGACAAGCACACGGCCCACCTGATGGGAAGCGGTTACCGCGGCCTATGGACGTGTGCAACACCAGTGGCGTCACACTCGCACTGCCGACCTTGTAGAGGAAAGGGGATGGGAAAGGAGTTTGGGAGGGGATGGGAAAGGAGTTTTGGAGAGGATGGGAAAGGAGTTTGGGCTCCGGCACTCTCACTCACCAAACGGAACGCAACAGTTCAAATACTGTTACTTGGGGTTGATATTCTGTGAGAGGGTGGTTCTTCCCCGGTCGAGTCGGCCCATTCATGCAACGGCCAAAATAACTATTGCTTGACTCTACCACTCTATAAACAAGTATTCTATGAATCAGCCGATTGATACAGGAATGCACAAATCGGGTTATTTAACAAAAACTTGTTAAAACATGATTGGCCGCGGTCTATTATCTACGAAAATTACCTATCTAGGAATACTAATAACTATTAAAATGCGAAAGTGTGTCTATTGCCTTTTTATTTGTTTGTTTGTGTCTACTTTCATTTCGAAACGGAGTGACCGATTGACATGATTTTTCTTCTATTTATGGAATAAAAAAGGACAGATATATGAACTACGCGGAGAGAAATAACGAACCGAGTTTGAGCAATCTCTAAATTAATATTAGTTGATGTTCTCAAGTTGTAGCCGAGAGTCGAGAGCTCTGTCGGTGTCTAAGAGTCCTCCTAGCTAGATGAAATTACAAATCGCCCCCCGAAGCCTACACAACGCCCCATTTTTTTCTGGGTCTCTTACCCTTTAGGCCTGCAGCGCCCACAAGGGGGCGTTATCACCCACTTTGGGAAACGTTGATCTAGTGTCTTTCCAGCCTGTCTATCATGTATATATCTCTTATCATGACCTTACTGTAGTTCTTATGAAGAATACCACGGCAGTTCCAGAGTTCCACGGCAACAGAATGGAACAGAAACGTATCTACCTTACCCATTGCAAGTACATATTGCTTTACTTTCATTTTATCATAGGTTTATTTGTTCTAGCTGTCAATCTCGAGATGATAATATTTTGTGCTGAGTACCATTTGAAAAGGTAAACATTGCAAATGTACAAGAACAAGGTTACCCTTTTCATACTCGTCAACATTATCAGCATCAGAAGCTGTACTCTAAAAAGTAATTCTATAATTAATACATGTCATACCGTTATTGTACCGTTACTTAGCGCAGCTTTTTAAACCTTTTTATGTCAGATACTTTTATTAAAAGGTTCGATCAACTTCTCTCTATTTTTTAATTAAATAAAGTTTTATTCGAACTCTCAGAAGCAGAATTCAATGTGTCTTTGTAGTGATAGTGCTGACACTATGCACATGCACTCATTGCACACACCAAACACTACTGCTGCAGTTTTAGCTATCATATAACTAACGATGTGAACTCACTCTTAACATAAGCAATTTAGCTTAGCTGCAGAAGTTAACAGGTAACAGTTTACGAATATAAAAATTTAAAAGTAAAAGACGTAGTGTTCATATTCCCTACTTAAGTGATAAGTCTCGCTTACATTAGTCTAATTATCATACCAGTGATGCAGACATAATACCGATCTGTATTGCAGCGTCATAAATTAAATTCTCCAATTTATGAGTAGGAAATAGGAGGGTTTTATTACAGGTGGCTTTCATCATAATATTACGTCATGGTTGGGTAAATATCAGAATTTTCGTCGCTATTATTGCACAATTATGTGGCATATATCTGGCTATTCCTAAAATAGATCGCCCAAAATTTCCATTTCGATAATTTTATTTGTCTAGCTAAATTTATAATACCTGGATGAGTAATTTAACTAATAATTTGTAAATAATTCGTCAGAATACAGCTATCAGTACATTCCATTGATTTACAACTAAATCCATAAAATATTTCTACCAAATATAGGATCCGTTAACGATCATGGTGATGTTTGGATGTTTGTTACTCAATCATGCTCGAACGTCTGAACGGATCTGGCTGAAATTTGGTACAAGGGTAGATTATACTGTGTAAAAACACAGATATTTTATCCCTGGAATATATTCTCATGGTTTGTGGAAAAAGGATCAGAATTACAGGCGGGCGGAGCCGCGGGCAACAGCTAGTTTGAAATATTCTTAGGGTAGAACTCTTGCTTCTGCCAGGCCGTTCTTCCGCACGTGTCATGCTATCTTTATAGTTACCTCTATGCTGGCAAAAATTGTAATTATACAATAAAACTTCCCTAGTGTTGTATATAATCCGTTTGTATGTTGGGTCACTAAAGATCCTCACGACGGACTGTAGAGCTGGATGAGTGATACGTCTGGTGCTGCAAGCGGTCTTAGGCACTAGTAATCGCTTATTATCAGGCGGATCATGTACTTATTATTAAATTGATTAGTATAATTTTTTACCAAAGTATCATTTTCCCAAATAATTTAATAATTCACTTTAGAAATCTAATATTTACATTTGGGCTTCACTCAATTCCTAATAGATCGAATTCTAAGTCAGCAAAAGAAATGTCACCTTGTAATACCGAGAATTCAATAATTCTTAATTTGACTTATGGCAGTCCTTAACCTAAACCTCAATATAACAAGGTATGGGTGCTTATCTAACATTTCACAGAAATATAAAAACAAGTACCTACTACAATTTACAGTAATAGTAAAGATAAAAAAAATGCTGCGGGCTATAAATCGTCCCACGCTTGTCTGTGTATACTTATCTAAATACCGCCATACCCATAAATTTGAAAAGGGACTATGATACTATTCAGATGTTGTTTAATTAAGGTAAACATGGTTATACACTAAGTGGCGTGGGTTTTCGCTACCCGGGGCCGACTAGAAATTCGCCCCCCTACCCGCCCTCCCCATATAGTTACCCTATTTTAATTAGTTTCAAGTTCATCTTCGTTGAGTCAATGGCAATATTTAATGGTGTTAGATCAGTCCAGCCTAAAATCCAGCAACATTGAAAACTCCCCCAGACGCTGGTGTTGGGGCACATTGGGCACGACAGGGAGTGGTCCATCGTTTGCAGAGGTGTATCATAGTCACAGCTCCCAACTCCTGCATCCAAGTAACCCCATTTTATCCGGTTGTCTGATAGCAGCCGACCTGGGCCTACTACTAAAGGTCTACTTCTACTCTTACTGGAGTAGACAGCTTAGTCAAGGCATGTTCACCTCACTAGTGAAGTACCTCCCAAGCCATTCTTTCATGACGGCTCTTACCGCCACAACTGTGGCGAACCCTGCGCTTGGTTGACCAAGTTTCCTTCCACTCCTCCATGTGCACCTGGTGGAGCTGGGATTGCTGTTCCTTGTTTGCTCGAGAGACAGGTTTCAGATCTTGCTCCAGCACCTTCCAAGGATCCTCGCGTCCAAGTCCCAAGGAAGTGTCCCAGCTAGAAGGCTCGCCGCTACGAAGAAAACCCCTTTAAGACCTGTTGCGGTCCCCGCATCGCGACGTTGTTGGCCGTTAGGTTCCCCGTCCAAACTGGGACTCTATAGAGAGCTATAGACCGCACAATATCAACGTATAAACGGTGTCGGGCCACTTCAAATTAGGCCAAAGGTGCCTTGGGAGCCAAACTTCGGAAATGATATCCGAAGTCCCACCGCCAATTGAATACGATCCCAGATACTTCACCGAGCACTCGATTGTGATGCTTACGCCTCCTAAAATAAGACAAGCTCTCAGGTGGCCAATTGTGATCCCAGGCGATAGGCTTCGGAATTGTGCAGGGCCACATCGAGACCCAGCCACCGAATACGTCCAATGACTTGGGCAACCCCTAGCCTTCGTGGTTACCTCACGTCACGACAACACTCTTCAAGAGAACACTACGAAACACGTAGTCGTTAGAACACCGCACGACATGTCGCGCCGACCGAGCTCTACTCTCAGTGGCGGTACACATTTGGCATTCAAATTCGGCCGCCCCTACCGATGTACTTACCCTACATGTCAGTTCTAGGCTTATTTTTACAACCCATCGATTTCTTTAAGATTACACAAAAATCGTTCTTTATCCTTGCCTCAATCAAAGAAAATTTTCACTTTGGAGCGAGCAAATGGTAGATGTTGTCTCTGCCTGCCTTCCAATGAGCAAGAGCCGTGACTCATGTAGTTAAAAAAAGAACTGAAAATCGAACAAGACACGGAGGGATAATCACAGAACAAAATATTCTAAAGCTGATTTCTCAAAAACTAGAATATTCTATGCTCCTTTTCAAATCATTCAGACATACTCTTCTCAAAATTGCAAGAGCTACTGCCTTGCGGACCTAGATAATTTCCACCATAGATTATACCCTAGTTTGTACGCTATACACTGTGACGTTGTCTTAAATAACTCCAAATAAAAATAAAGTTCTAAACAAAGGTGAAACTACCAACAATCCAGAATGGCTGCGAATAAATAAATTGTTAGTAAATAAATATACTAGTAGCTAAAGTAATATGCGCCTCGTTACCTGTTTTACTGGTCCTACAAGAAGCAATCGATATAACAGTCTGACCAGTGAAAGTGTCTGACATTACCAAGTTTTATGATATGTTTTAATGTTAACATAGAGCACAATAAATACCGTAACGGAACACCATATTACCAATGATTTCTACGTATGACAATTATTACTGATCATAAGAGCAAGGTAATATACAGTAGGCCTACCATGAAACGTACATCCGCAATTGAGAGCCCGCACGAAACACGAGTGAGAGAAGTGTCATTTGGGTACCATGAAGTTAGGTACTTCGGATTTCTTTCTTTCGGTCGGGACCATGAATTTTGCGGTTTCAGGTCGTTCTATGGTAGGGTTTAGGCCGAATGAAATATCATGTGCCATTTTCGGGCCCGATTACAGGATAAGTGCGTTTTATGGTACCGATTGCCCGAAATTTCAGTCCGCAATTGTGGATTTACGTTTCATGGTAGGCCTGCAGATTTGAAGAAAGTGAAATTAATGCAATATCTACAAGGCTATTTAAAACATAAACGAATAATAACGCAATTATGACATTGAAACGAGACACTTAATGAAAGGGTTGGACCATACTGGATGAGAAGGACTATAGAAAGAGACCTATGCCGAAGAGGCAACTGCTACATAAATTGTTTCCTTTTTATTTGTTGTTTATAAGCTTAAGATGTACCTAAGCATGTAATGAAAATAAGGGCTTTTTTATTTTATCTGCCAGTGATGAGGTGGGTATGTCGGAATCGAACCGACTGAAACTACACGGTGTCCCTTCCAAGCGTCCATTGCCGGGCACCCCGGGTACGCCCTCGAAAGGTTCCCGACGGACTTCAGCCGAAATCGCGGTCTCGCATTTGGGGTCGGGTTTGATCCCGCGTCAGTGAGTTGGCAGGCGTGTGACTTACACGACACGCCTCTGTCTTGGCCTGCTTCTGTAAGGACGGACAAAGTTCATCAATGATAGGAACCGAGATCAATTGAAACTAAACTTTACTTAATTGTTTTTTTGTTAAAACCTGAGAACCCGGTTTAGTTGAACCTGAATAACAGATGACTTAATAGTTAGTCTTACCTAGTTTAACTTAGTCTTCAATAATGACTATGTTAATCCATCAGGCCGAGCAAATTCACTTTATTTGACCACTTTGGTTACTGGTCTTATATAAAGCAAAAAATAAAATAAAAACAAAATGCGATAGTTCGGTTTCCAATATTTTTTTTTTATAAATGGGCAAAAAACTCTATATTGGATTAAAAGTGAAAACTACGATTGTTGATGGTGTTGTGTTGTGTGTTGATGTTGGTTGATGATGGTTCTCTCCGATCCGTAAGACCGTCTTTTGTGGTACCTACGCGTAGGAATCCATTTTTTTATTTAGGTACCAATTGAAAAATTGCCATATGCCGCCCGGGGCTATCCTATCCTACTATGATTTTATAAATGTTAAAGTTTGTGAAGATGTTTGTCAGTTTGAATGTTTGTAACTGTGGGCTGAACGAATTTGGCTGAAATTTGGTAAAGGGACAGATTATAGTCTTGAATAACATATAGAGGCCGCGGTGGCGGCCAAAGTCCGCCGGCAACCCTGGGGTTATCCTTTCGAGGGCTTACCCGGGGTGCCCGGCAACGGACACTTGGGGAGGACACCGTGCGGTTTTAGTCGGGACACGACATAACCACCCCCGCTGGCCAGCGGGGGGGTATCCGAAGGGATTTCCGCACGTAAAAAAAAAAAAAAAAAAAAAAGGTCCCCATGGGTAGCGGGATCTTTATCAGAATCCCACGCAGGCAAAGCCGTGGACAACAGCAAGTACTGTTATAAAATTGAGAATTAGTTGTGTCTGTACGCTGGAGATTTTCAAAAAAAAATTGAGTTATGTTAAAAGCGTGATTCTGAACACATAATTTATTTTTTAATTCTTGTATATTTGTCTGTTTGTCTGTTTGTCGGTTTGTCTATTTGTTCGCGATACACGCAAAAAGTACTAACGGATTTTGATTCGTTTTTTTCTATTTGAAAGATCTTTATCAGACCAAAAGTTTGCCGTATGTTTAATTGCAATTGGTTGGGAGAACCAGAGATGTGACCGAAAAACGAGAACTGGCCTCCACGCGGGCGGAAATATACGATGCTCACGTGAACATTACCATAAATATATTTTTAAACTTACAATAATATATTTTTAAGTGTGAGTTCATTGCATAATTATATACTTAATTTATTCACGTATAAATATTAATAATACTATATTTAAGCTAAGCTAAACTTGGAAAATTTCTAATAATATTCACAACATTTCATTTCCTTTTTAAATTGTTGCACGGTGAAATTAGAGAGAATTTGTTACCCACTACGTGAGATTCAAAAAAGATTTTTTCTTTTTAATTAATCAAACTTATTACTAAATATTACGCTATGAGACTTTTATGCATATACCTAAGCCTTCTTATGATTCACGTCGATTTCAGACAAGTTAACCAAGATATCAAGATTTTAATTAGTGCTGCATAATTTCCATCTCCTTAAAATTCTTACAATATTTTAATCATAAAAAATGAACTTTTTATATTAAAGTATGTTATTGTTTAATAACAGTGTTTAATCATATTTCAAGCTATTAGCAAGTATCAAGCCTTGAAGTTTATTCGGACTTTGTACGTCTGTAGGTTAAACGTAGTAAAATGGATACTTTGCCTAACCGATGCCATAACAATTATTTCTATAAGTATGCTTAAGGCGCAGTCAATAAAGCAAATACTCGACTCTAGACATACTAAATTTAAGTGCTGTATAAAAGGTCAAGGGCAGCATGGGTTTAAGAAACACATTGACTGAGAGCTTTAGTCTATTTATTAAATAAGAAAAATGTTAAAGAAGATCATAAAGTATATCATATTATATGAACTACTTACTTGTCACTTTGACAGTGAAGTTGCTAGAAAATCGAAAAATGATAAATGTAGAAGCCATCAATACTTATATTATGCTTTCTCGAGTATCAGTTTCCAATCTTACTACTATTATAAATTAATATGAAATACGTAACGTACGTGTGCTGCAAGCTTTAAACAGCCACACTATAAACTCGGGACTAATACTGAAGTGCCATCTTAAATTGAACCAAATAGGCCACTTCAACAACATAACCCTGCAATGGATCAAGGGCCACAGTGGCTCGCGCGGCAACAATGCGGCAGATGAGCTTGCCAGGAGAGGATCTGACATGGTGATAATGGGACCTGAGCCCATAATACCGATCCCCTTTGCATACCTACGAACCATAGTAAACAAACGAACGAGAAATCAACACAACAGCTATTGGATAAATCTGGAAGGTTGCAGACAGGCGAGGGAAGCACTCCCTGTGCTTGAATATCGAATCGCCTGGTCAGTCTCCAGGCGTCTTCGACAACTGAATAAACGGCAACAGCGCACGGCCACAGCTGCAATCACGGGGCATGGCTCCTTCAATAAACACCTTTTTATTTTAGGAATCACCGACAGCCCTCTCTGCAGAGTCTGCATGAGAGAGGAAGAAACAGCGGCACACGTGCTCCTACACTGCCCTGCAACCACCACATACAGGCTTAAGTACCTACTTCGGAAACACAGGTACGCTCCGGGAGATCGCCGGCAGTGTGAATAGCTTGCTAGCGTTCTTCAATGAGCTGGGGTGGATCGAATAAAATGCCCACCCTCACGCAAAAACCGCGCCTTGTCGAGGAGTTGCGGATACCGGCCTGATACCATACCATAGGTACTACTAGCACCATGTCGGTGGAGCGCCAGGACTGAATTTCCGGATTCTTAAAAAAAACTTTCATGTCTATATTTTCAACCTTACCGTAGTCTGATTACAGTTTTTAAACTTTATGCATATTTTTTATGAATTCATCTTCCACAGCCTGGGCGGGGCGGATTCGACCTGCGAAAAGTGCGTCTGGTCGTAGAAACAATATTCTCAGCACCTTGTCCGGTGCAGAGTCTGGTGTAGGCCTTTGGGGAGAGCGCGAGGATCCTCAGGGCAAGGCTAGAGAGTTATCCTTCTCGAGGTTGCCGCCTGTTATTGGTCTGATTCCCTAAGAAACAGACGCAACAAAAACCTCTAGCCGGGCTCTCACTCGTCTCACTCAGCTAAACATTGCAAGCAGCGATTCGCCTTGCAGACCTAGTATGAGTATTGGGGAAACAAGTTCCAAGCAGGCTGAAGGTGCGTGGATCACCACATCCAAAAAGAGGAGGGAGAGAACGCGCCGGCAAAAGGAGCAGGAAAGGACCAGCCAAACCAAACCCGGTGCGTCAACCAGTAGGGAGAAGACCACACCGGGTGGAGAGGTAAACAGGTCAAGAGCCATAAAAATGAAAAGGCAGCGAGCAGACCCTGAAAAGCGAACGCAGCAGCGTCCATCGAAGCGCCCAAGTCACAACCCAACCCACGTAACAAGGGACCACGGCGACCCAATGCGGGCCAAAGTGACCTCTCGATTATCATTCACCGGGGAGATGGCGTGGCGATGCATGATGCTACGGCCGGCGAAATAGGAACACGATTAGTCGACAAGATCGAAAAAGCTGCTCTAGACGGAGCTTACCCCGTCTAGAGCAGCTTCCTCGATCCACCTCGATTGATACCACTTATGGTAGAAGCCTGTCATTCGCGGCATCGGGGCTGGTAGCCGAGGGATAGTTCCTTGTGAACCCGAAAACACCGAGGAGGCCATGACTTGGCTTCTCAGCTGCGACTTCGGTGAGTGGAACGGCGTCCCGTTAAAGCCCAAAAAGCTGGATATCCACAAGATATCCACCTGGCTCCCTGGCAGCACCGGAGGTCGACGCATCTACCCACTGGAACTCATTAAATCCAGAATAATTACAGGAACTAAAGCTATCGGAGTGGACCCTCATCCGCAAGGAAATACTGCCTCTGGGAGTACGGCTTGTGGTAGGAGTCCCAGAAGAAGTAGCGAAAGCCCACGTGTGGCTTAATTATCAAGCCACACAAGTGTATGCCCGGGTCCTGGGAAAAGGACCAACTCAAGTCCCAGATAAATGCATATGCGCAGTCCATCCCACCAACCTTCATACCAAGACACCGGGAGAAGAACCTGTTGAACGCGGCAGTAACGTTTAATCCTTTGCCCCGCAGAGGGGAGCCGCTGACGTAGGCAGACCGTACCAACAGCGCTCGATCCCAAACAGGCGCCAGACACACACAGCTCTGGGCCTGAAGGAGGGGAAGATGGGGCGCGGACTAGAGCCCCAAAGGGGGTGACGACTGCAAACCAAACGCCCCACCCTCTCTACGACACGGAGTGACACTGTTGCAACCGTTTTGGCTGGGTAAGAGTCCACCGATATGACGAAGAATAGGGAGGGACACTATCTTGCAATCTTTCTATTCTTCCTCTAAATGCTACCCATCACTTTACTAACTGTATTCCTACCCTTATAGATCTCATTCTAGTTTCATCTGTTGAACATGTCGCTAGCCATGGTCAATGCAATGCCGATATGTTTTCCTATCACGACCTTATATTTCTTTCATATAAACTGCATCCTCCTAAGGCAAGGGCAAAAATTCTTAGGCAGCGCAATTTTGGTAGCATGAACTATGATGAACTTCGTGATGACGCTGTCAACATTGACTGGGGCCCATTACTTGCTTCGGAATCTGTTGATGACAAAGTTAATATGTTTTCTTCGAATTTAATTAGACTTTTTGACACGCATGCACCGGTGCGTGCAATCAGAATGAAACATCTACCAGCTCCTTGGCTTACCGATGCCATTAAGATCATAATGGCGAAAAAAGCTGCAGCCAAATACAAATATAAGTGCCGACCAACCTCCAATAATCTGGAAAACTATGTCGCAATACGGAATCACTGCAATAAGGTGTGTAGGGATGCACAACGCCAATATATCCATGTCTCCGTCGAAAACGGTGATACATCTAAAGTATGGAAGTTTTTGAGAACCATAGGAGTTGGAAAGTCAAAAGAAGATACTCCTCAAAACGTTGACCTCGAAGCACTTAATCAGCATTTCTCATCTTCGTCCGATTTTGGAGGGACTGCTAAAGTAAATACTCTTAACCATCTTTCGTCACTTCCAGCTCCTAACTATTCTCCCTTCGTCTTTGATCAATTCACTGATTGTGATGTTAAGAAGAGCGTAATGTCAATTACATCAAATGCTGTTGGCAATGACTGTCTTAGCCGTAAAATGATTCTACCCATTCTAGACCAGCAGTGCTATTCTCTAAGGACCACAGCCTTGCGCGCAGCGCTGCGCTCGTCGACGAGCTCGCAAAATGCTGCTTTGGATTTATATTTTAGATTTAGATTTAGATTTAGATTTAGATTTAGATTTAGATTTAGATTTGGATTTGGATTTGGATTTGGATTTGGATTTGGATTTGGATTTGGATTTGGATTTGGATTTGGATTTGGATTTGGATTTGGATTTGGATTTGGATTTGGATTTGGATTTGGATTTGGATTTGGATTTGGATTTGGATTTGGATTTGGATTTGGATTTGGATTTGGATTTGGATTTGGATTTGGATTTGGATTTGGATTTGGATTTGGATTTGGATTTGGATTTGGATTTGGATTTGGATTTGGATTTGGATTTGGATTTGGATTTGGATTTGGATTTGGATTTGGATTTGGATTTGGATTTGGATTTGGATTTGGATTTGGATTTGGATTTGGATTTGGATTTGGATTTGGATTTGGATTTGGATTTGGATTTGGATTTGGATTTGGATTTGGATTTGGATTTGGATTTGGATTTGGATTTGGATTTGGATTTGGATTTGGATTTGGATTTGGATTTGGATTTGGATTTGGATTTGGATTTGGATTTGGATTTGGATTTGGATTTGGATTTGGATTTGGATTTGGATTTATCAAAATTAAAATAAAATAAAATATAAATCCAAAGCAGCATTTTCCGAGCTCGTCGACGAGCGCAGCGCTGCGCGCAAGGCTGTGGTCCTTAGAGAATAGCACTGCAGATCCTTCCTATTATAACTCACATTTTATACTTTTCCATTTCTAGTGGCTTCTTCCCGTCTGCGTGGAAAGAAGCACAAATTGTCCCCTTGCCCAAGAAACGTAATCCGTCTTCCTTTTCCCAGTACCGTCCGATATATATATTACCTTTCCTCTCCAAAGTTCTTGAGCGTCTTGTACACACTCAGCTTAATGCTTTCCTCTTTAAAAATTCACTTCTAAATCTCTTTCAATCTGGTTTCCGCCCTGGTCATAGTACCATTACAGCCTTGGTGAATGTTACGGATGACATAAGATTGGGCATGGAGAAAGGAAAGCTAACAGTACTTACTCTATTGGATTTCAGTAATGCTTTTAACACTGTTGATTTTCAAATCCTGCGCTCCATTATATTAAAATTACGCTTGCACAAACTCTTTTACTCCCACTTCTTGATTATGCCGACGTCAGCTATCTAGATCTCACCGAGGAGCAACTTGACAAGCTTGAGCGTCTTCAGAATTTCTGTATTAGATTTATATTTGGTTTACGCAAATATGATCACGTATCCGAATTCCGTAACAAACTCAAGTGGCTCCCAATTCGCTTTCGAAGGAATACTCATATACTTTCTTTACTATACAGCATATTGTTTAATCCTTGTACACCCCTTTATCTCAAAGAACGCTTCAAGTTCCTTCGTGACACACATTCAAGATTTCTGAGGTCATCAGAAAATTTGAGACTGGAAATGCCAGTGCATTCTACAAGATTCTTCGATAAATCTTTCACTATTCAGGCAGTTCGCCTGTGGAATGCACTGCCACTATATATAAAGAGAGCACAGTCATTGGTGTCTTTTAAAAAACTGTTAAAAGATCACTATCTGTCCATCTCCCGTTAGGTGACTATCTTATATATATACCGGACTATATGGATAGTATAGGCATAATTATGTAAATATTTTGTATTATATATATTGAATAGACTTATACTGTAATATATTGTGTATATATCTATATGTAATTTTGTTTATTTATCTAACATATTTATCATTTGATATTGTCGGAAGTTTACGCGAATGTTACACATTGAAATAAAACTATTTTTAACGGATTCTATCGCGGTTTATTTGATGTTATTTTATATTTTACATTGAACCCGACGTTTCGGTTGCTTTTCAGCAGCCATGGTCACGGGGAGACTAAAGATGGTTGTTGTCTTAAAGTTTGAAGTGAAAGTTATCTCAAAGTACCCGAACTATGTTGAATTGTTGGTGTTACTATTTACGCAGAATGAGCTCACAGTGTCATGAAGTCTTGTTGTATTTTGTTTTTTCTTGGAATTAATTAAGTGAATGACTGGGTCCCAAGCTGGTGGTACATTCCAACCATCTTCTCTATTAAAATTAGGATGTTTTTTAATTTCAATAGCTTCGCGGAGCATCCTAGGTAGGAATCGACTTTCTTTGGCGAGTATCTGTGGTTTATCAAATAAAATAACATCAAATAAACCGCGATAGAATCCGTTAAAAATAGTTTTATTTCAATATTTATCATTTTTTCTTCTTTTTATTGTTCATTGTACACTACCCTTATCATCTCTTTTGGTTTCTATCCATCCAAAGGTTGCCTGGAAGAGATCGCTGTGAGCGATAAGGCCGCCCATTGTACATTAAACTTAAGTCGAATATTATTTATATAGAAATACTTTTATGGTGTACAATAAAGAATATTTTATCTTTATCTTTTAACACTCACAGACACACATGCACCATAACACTATACATGCACAAATACAATAACACACCACAAACACACACACACAAAATAAGAAAAATTCAAGTAAAT
Source organism: Cybosia mesomella (assembly GCA_946251805.1). Taxonomy (NCBI): domain Eukaryota; kingdom Metazoa; phylum Arthropoda; class Insecta; order Lepidoptera; family Erebidae; genus Cybosia; species Cybosia mesomella. Next base: position 12,824,447 of record OX276394.1, on the reverse strand, counting down.
CTACACCACTGCCGCGACACTATGATCGAGTTCTGCAGATACGTGGTGGATGAGAAAAAAAGACATTGCTCTACTGCAAGAGCCATACGTCGTTAAAGGACGTGTGTCAGGGCTCAGCTCCCTGGGAGGAGAAATTATCTACCACGAAATGGGTGAGTCAACTCCTAGGGCATGCATATATGCCAGCAGTAGGGTAAGATCGTTAGGAATAATAAAGGCAGATTGTTATAGTGACCTTGCTAGTGCCACAGCAACAATACAAACGAATACAGACAACAAAGAGAGGGTGCTTATAGTCTCCGCATACCTACCCAGCGGGGCAGACTTCAAACCACCGTCCAAAGAAATGGAAGACATAACTAGGAAATACCAAGGTAAGAACATTCCGATTATTCAAGGTTGTGGTTGTGATGTCAATGCCCACCATGTGGTATGGGGCAGCACAGACTGCAATACAAAAGGTGACTTGCTATTAGATTTTATAAGTTCAACAGGTTTTGATATAATAAATGAAGACAACACGTCAACATTCGTTACCAAAACTAGAAGAGAAGTGCTGGATATCACAATCGCTACAGACAGGATAAACCGGTACATAACAGATTGGAAAGTAGACGAAAGCAACTCAAAATCGGACCACAGACGAATAACTTTCAGTCTGGGAACCAAAATTGAGAAAACTTTAGTTAGGAATGCGAGGAAAACAGACTGGACTACATACGAGTTTCACATAAAGAAATGGAGCCCAGGTAACCACACCTCGCTAAAAGACAGCAGAGATATAGAAATAGAGGCCAACAAACTGGATGAAGCTCTAAGGGAAGCATACCATAAGGCATGCCCACTCAAAGAGATCAAACCAGGCAAACCATAACCCTGGTGGACAAAGGCACTAGAGAAGAAAAGAAAAGTAACCAGACAAGCTCTCAGGGAGGCCCTTAAAAGGGCGGTGTTGACAGCTGGCTCACATATAAGAGAGAAAGAAACATATTTAAGAAAGAATGCAGAAGGGAGAACAGAAACAGCTGGAAAGCATTCTGCGAAGGAGTTGAGACATACCCTGACGCAGCACGTCTAGTGAAAATGTTCTCCAAAACCAACACCTGCAAACTAGGAAGCATCAAGAACGGAGACGAACTAATAACCGACCCGAAAAAGATACTAGAAGTTATGCTGGAAACACACTTCCCAGAATGTGAAGAACACACAGTTGATGATATAACAAATAACACGAATCCTACAATGGAAACGGTGGAAAAAGCACTAATCACAAAAGAGCATATACAGTGGAGTGTCTGGTCATTCCAGCCCTACAAGGCCGCAGGACCGGACGAGATATTCCCCAAAATGCTACAAATAGCCAATAACTACATAAGTAACGACCTTCTGGCTCTATACAATAGCAGCATCAGAATGAAATATATCCCAAAGAAATGGAGAGAAGTAAGAGCGGTTTTTATACCTAAACCTGGTAAGGCAACTTATCAAGAGACTTTTAGATGCATTAGTCTCTCTTCATTCTTACTCAAGACTTTAGAGAAACTACTAGAAAGAATAATAAGAGAACAAATAGCTAAAAGCGGATCCCCACTCCACCACAACCAACACGCATACATGGAGGGCAACTCTATTGAGACAGCATTCCACAACTTGGTCAACAGAGTGCAGAGATCGATAAGCAACAAAGAATACGCACTGTGCTGTTTCTTTGATGTTGAGGGTGCTTTTGACAAAGCTACCCCAGCCTCAATAGAGGAAACCCTAAACCGCGAAGGCATAGATAAAGACATATCAGAATGGGAGAAAAACATATCAAAATACCGACTGATACAGGCAGAGATAGCAGGAACAAAGCACACGGTGGTAGCAAGGAGAGGCTTCCCTGAAGGTGGATGTCTATCGCCACTACTCTGATGAAGGTGTGCTCCTGATCACAGGCAAAGTCCTAAGCGTTATGTGTAACATCATGAACAGGGGCTTGAAAGAAGCACTAGGATGGTGTAGGAGCAAAAGCCTCAACCTCAACCCTGACAAAACCTTCACCAACAAATACATATCTGGGAGTCACACTGGACAGCAAACTGACCTTCAGGACTCACATAAGTAACACATGCTCAAAGGCGAAAATGGCCATGATGCAATATAAAAGTGCAATATGAAGAAGCTGGGGAATAAAGCCAGCCACAGTACTCTGGATCCACAAGGCAATCATCATGCCGAGAATCCTACAGGGCGCCCTGGTATGGTGGCACAGAGCCTGCGTAGGGAGGAGTAAACTAGAATTAGACAAAGCTCAAAGACTGGCAGTCCTTCTGACCACCGGCGTGATGAGTACAACGCCCACAGCCGCGCTTGAGATCATATTAGGCCTGAACCCCTGGAAATAAGAAAGAGAGCAATTGAACATTGGTTCAAACTGAAAAGCACTGGTCTATGGACAGGCAACACATTGGATGAGGCCATGATCAGTCAAGGCTACGAAGAAAGACTCTCAATGATCCTTTCAAACAATGATCTGATAAGAAAGGAAAGGACCTTTCACAAGAAATATAGGATACACATAGGACCTAGAGACAATTGGCAGACGGACACCAATGGCACCATCTGCTATACGGATGGCTCCAGAAAGGAAACAACAAAGCTCTCTGGCTCCGGAGTGCACATCAAGTGCGTCAGAGACAAACAGATCAATTCTTCCCTTCCCCTTCATCCCTTCATCCCTAGGGAAAGTGTCTTCCAAGCAGAAATATTCGCTATTATGGAATGCGCGGAAATGGCAGGCCACCTGACCAACAAAGGAAAGGTCACCATCTACAGCGACAGCCAGGCAGCGCTGAAGGCACTTGGCAAAGTAGAGACAACATCTGCAGTTGTCAAAGAATGTAAAAAGTCATTGGAAAGGCTGTCCAGAACAGCTGAAGTGACAATGGCCTGGGTACCCGGACACGAGAGTAACACAGGTAATGAACTAGCTGATGAACTGGCCAGAAAAGGAGCTGATGAAAACCAGGTTGGCCCAGAGCCCAGGCTACCAATTGCCCACATAATAACCAAGGGAGTAATCAGCCGAAGTATAGTGGCAGAGACCAACCGAAGATGGAAATCATCGACAAGCATGAGACAGTCGAAGATTTTCATAAAGGGCATGGACAAGAAAAGAACGAGCCAGCTGATAAAGCTCCCAAGGGGAAGCATGAGGCTCGTCATAGAAGTGTTAACGGGACACAGCCGACTGAACAGGTACCTGACACTGATAGGCGTTAAAACCGACCCTAGATGCCCAGAGTGCATGGAGGGTGACGAGACTAGTTTCCACCTTCTGGCCGAATGCCCCATGTACGCACTGACAAGATGGGAGACAATAGGGTCGCACACAATTGATAAAGAAGACCTGGAGGATCTGAAGGTGGACGATTTTGCAAGAATACAGGTAGGTTCGACGAAACGCCGTGATTGCTGAATACAACATCCTTCCCAAAAGGAAGGATCAGGGGAAATCGGTAAAATGGTCCTCCAAGGTTAGGGCTGCTAACCCGCCAGATCACCGGCATCCCCGTTGGAAATAATAATAATAATAATCTTACACAGCCTTCTCGAACTTAGTCACTACGTCGTGAGTGTCCAAAAGTGAGATCATATTAATTTGTCTTTTGTTTCTGAAAACAAAACGTAAGTGACGAATTTCAAAACCTCAATATTACCCTTCTCTTGCTGTTCGGCACCTTGGCTGTCGAATTCGCACAGGTCCCCCTAAAATTAGTTTAGGTAATTATTTTTAGCTCATATTTAATAGCCGTTTCGTTGCTCTTCTGCTAACTCTTTTATGCTAAAAAAAGGAAACCACCGTTTTACCACCTTTTTTACTTCGCGTACTTCTAGTAAAGAAATAATTATATTGCCAATGGAAAATTGAAAATACCTTTACCAACATATTTTAAAAAAAAGTTTCTATGATTTCGTGCATGTGTATTTTTTTACGCCCTTATGAGCAATTCAATCTTTGAAGTACAAGTATCAAATGTCAAGGTATTGTTAAAAGCCAATAGCGTGTACAATTCACGATAGTGACACACTAATAAAGATAATAAAAGGTTACGTGGAATAGAAAACATGTTATAAACCTCCCGCTCTCGTCCATTGCATCGGCAAGAATACGTATGTTGCTACATTCGCGTTGTCGCCGCTCGTTGCCTTAGGTACCATCTTGATTTGTCAAATACGATCGCGCACAGTATACCCAAAATAATCAGATAAAAATTGTCTTACTGCGAGTCAGATTTTATCTATCAGCATCTATTTTCGCAGGTGATAAATAAAGCGAAAAACAGGTACCTAATATAATGATATATTTATTTATAGTATAATGTTACTTTAAATGTTTAATTGTAACTGTATAAGTCTCGCTTGACTTGTATTCATTACTATAGTGCTATAAATGTTAGTTTTCATACAAACTAAGCGCAAGTTGGTCTATACTTCAAACAGTAACAGTACTTTTTGTTTATGCAGATGATACGAAGAGGCAAGTAATAAAATAAATTTATTTTTTATATACCTTTACTTTAAAGTTGTTGTGGCTTTTTGCAAAATTTGGGCATACAGCACAAAAAAGTAGAAATAATAAGTCCATGTGGGCTGATGTAGTGAGATTCTAATCTTTTTCTAATTGAAATCTAATAAAATGTTACTTTCGTTTTCGCTTTGTTGACATTCATTATTATTTTGGTTCTTTTTCAGAATACGGTTACTGACTGAAAAAGGTCGAATATCGAAAAGATAATTAATTTTATGAAAACGGCACGTATAAGAGAAAGGGACGAAAGGTGATAAGGGAAAGAAATAATAAGACGTATAGTTTAGGGTTAGAGTGCCGGATTTCTGTAAAACGACAATAACGTGTCGAAAATGCGGTAACGAAATTAACAAGAAAGAAAATACTGATGTTTTATTTAGTATCGAACATAATTATATGTATACATATAAAGAACGTAAGCTTAAATTGCATTAATAATTTTAATTAATTGAATGAAGGTGGTGATGCTGAAGGCCTGAAAGCCATGTGAAGCACCATGGGCAACGGAAGCGGTAACTACTCCCCTGTCTTTTGGGGGAGGAGTTGCCACTTCTGGCTGATATTCTGCCAAGGTCGATATGGCCTAAGAAAAGAAAAACTCGAACAAAACCCTTTACCAACCCGTCTGGGCAGCATGGCAACAGTAGGTCAAAATCATCACAATAGAGATAAACCACAAAAAAGGCCCCCAGTTCCCGGCGGTCCTGCTATTTCTGGCCATAGTAGCGGTCGTGGTAACGGTGAGGCAAGGGGTGCGAAGAATCTCCGGGCTACGGTAGGCTACCATCAACGACTATAGCCTGCAACTTTTAATAGAAACACCCTACGGCTGAACCAACACCTCACCGAACTCGAGGTAGAGCTAAGTTGTATCAACTGGCATATATTGAGGTTGACATCCGAAGACAGGGAGAGGATATGATAACCCTCATATCAGGCGACCTGCTCTACTTCAAAGGAGGTGATCAGCTCTCCCAGGGAGGCATCAGTTTTCTGGTCACGAAGGACCTCATAAGCAGGATTGTGGAAGTCAACAGTGTATCGAACGGGGTAGCGTATCTCATACTAAAAATCAAACAGGCATTCCCTGAAGGTGATAAAAGTATATGCGCTGACCTCGAAACGCCCTCACAAATCCGTTGAGGCCGTGTATGAGGACATTGCTAAAGTAATGCATCATACCGTTGGCGGTACTAGCCGTGGGACTGCGTACTGCGTTGTTCAAAGTTCGAGATTCTCCAGAAATTCTATGGACAGCTGTAGGCATCACGAATGACAAATTAGACGAGACACGGCGATGAAGACCACAGAGCTCCACCCATGCACCAAGCCGGCTTTCAAGCAGCTGAAAAACAACAGGTGCCCTGGCTATGACGGAATTACTACCGAGTTCTAAAATTTTACGTCCAGCACCAAGATCAGAAAACGAACCCCATAATTATCCATAAATGATTCACCAACGCACTGGAGGACGTCTTTAAGAAACCGGATTGGACTGGAGGGGTACTGAACATAACCGAACCGAGACCGATTGACGTTGAAGGGTCGACACTCGAAGTTGTTCAGGAATATGTCTACCTAGGGCTGGTTATCCAGCCTGGTCAATAAATAAGGCTTTTTTTAACCACCATAAATTGAATCTCTTTTTTTGTTGTTTGAATTATCAGAAGACGGTTCTTACAGAAAAAAGATGAAAATGGACGATGGATGATGAATGATGTAACTTTATAAAATGTGTAATAAATAATTATTCATTTAATTAGATCAATTAACAATCGGTTACAACGCCATGAAATTATTTTATAATAAAATTCCAATGGCGGGGCGAAATAAAGTTTAAAATAGTATAATACCTTGAGGATGAGGGTCTCTTTTTGCTGCCGATTTTGGAATAGATAACTTTGTAAGTAGAATCCATGTTGTTTTTATTAAAAATGATTCTACTGTTCTTGCTTTTTATTGTTGAACTAACTGAACCCCTTTCATTTAAATGTTTTGTCAGCTTACAACTGTGTGATAATAGGTCTTTACCTATGAAATTGCCGAAACTTTCTTACAAATTCATGAGTTCGTTATTCCTGTAATTTAATAGCTATTTCCATTATTTATATTTTGTTTGAAAGTTGATTTCAAGATTTTACAACTCTGTATTAAATTTTGTTTTTAATGGCCGCTTGATAAATTAATTGTATCTTCAAAAACAGTACTTCCTAAATGCTATCCATTTTGATGATAAATTTCGTATTACTTAACAGCTGTCACTTTTCAAAAATGTAATAAAAGTTGCTGTTTGTTAGGTTAATGTTGTCTCATTCATACACAAAAAAATCATAAAATTTGGATTTATCATTTCTAAAAAAAATGCAAAAATGTTAGTACCTACTGAAAATTGGGTTTCCTCCAATTTCTTCAAGAAAAACGGCAATTTCATATGTAATGACCTAATATAATGTGCAACGCTAGTTATTTTCCTATATACTTATAGTCTGAGTAGAACCGATGACCTACAAAGGTCAGACGGCCTGTACCATTGTTTTAAAAAAATACCCACACTTAGAACTTCAACATATATTTTGTTGGAATTCTTGTCTGTTTGTCTGTTTATCTGTTTGTTCGCGATGGGCGCAAAAACTACTGAACGGATTTTGATGCGGTTTTTTTCTATTTTAGAAAGGTATTGATCAGACTTAAAATCTTCCGGAGATATGATCAAAAAACGATAACTGACATCCGCGAATACTATAATAGTCATCTGTATACATTTGTCAGTGCAATCTAGTAATTCCTGAAAGAATTCCATTGAAATTTTGTCGTTTATTTACGGTATTATTGTGTGTTTTTATAAATTTCTAAGCATAAACATTTACACACGTTGCTCCCCGCGCCATAACGAGGGTGTCGTCAGCATAGCAGACTATGCTGACACCCTCGAGCAACGTACCGTGCAGCACCCAGTCGTATCCGATGTTCCACAGGAGTGGCCCTAGGACCGACCCCTGCGGAACACCGCACGGGACTTCTCGCCGCCCTGGCCCTAGCCAGCTCGGGTAAACTATGGCCCTCTCGGATAGGTATGCCTCGACAATGCGGCGGAGGTAAGGAGACACTCCGTGATACGCGAGCGCCTCCCTAACGCAGCTCCAGGGTAGGGTCTTGAAGGCGTTGGCGATGTCCAGAGACACCGCCGCCACCACCCCTCCCCGCGAGACTACTGCCTCCGCCAGGCGCCTAACGCGCATGATCGCTTCCACGGTGGAGCGCCCTCGTTATGGCGCAGGGAGCAACATACAGAAGCGCGGCACTAAAGGCCACGGCAAGGGTTGCTCAAGTCATGGGTCGAATACGGTGGCTGGGACTGAGGTGGCTCTCCACAAATCCGAGGCTATGTGTTTTCATGGGCCTCGGAGGGGGCCTGCGGGAACCAGCATAACCGTAGGGGGCGTAAGCATCGGCATCGAGCCCACGATGAAGTACCTTGGGCTCGTACTCGATAGCCGATGGGACTTCGGACCTCATCTCCGAAGTCTGGTCCCGAAACTTCGGGGGGCTGCGGCCACGGTATCGCGCCTGATGCCCAACGTTAAGGGACCCAACGCCCCCACTAGGAGACTGTATCTGGGGATCGTGCGAAGAATGGCCCTATTCGGGGCCCCTGTATGGGCGGAGAGTCTGGCGGCTCGCAACGTGGCTGTTCTAAACAGCCCGTTGAAGGCGATGGCCGTTAGAGTCATCAGGGGGTATCACACGATCTCCGTCGAGGCGGCATATCTCCTAGCCAGGACCCCTCCATGGGACCTCGAAGCGAGAGCCCTTGCGCTGCTGTACCAGTGGCGCAAGGAGGCGCTGGAGCGGAGCCATAGGCCGGAGCCCCGAGAAATCAGGGTTCAGCGGTCCCTGCTCCGCCAGGAACTCATGGAGACATGGAGGGTGCGACTTGAGCACCCAAGGTGGGGGGAATCCACCATAGCGGCGGTGAGACCGATCATGAAGGAGTGGTAGGTCCCCATGGTCCCTCGACCATGGGGACCTCTCCTACCGGATGTGCCAGATGGTTACCGGACACGAATGTTTCGGTAAGTATCTATGGCGCATCCACCGGAAGACAACGCCGCAGTGCCAGTACTGCGAGGATCCTGGTGAAGACACAGCGCTTCACACGTTGGTGGAGTGCCCTGCGTGGGCGAGTCAACGCCGGGATCTCTATGCGGTCCTGGGCGTGGACGTTCTCTCGTTGGAGACCATGGTGAGGGCCGTGGTCTCCGACGGGCGAGGACGCCGCAGACTCATCTACGCCCGGGACTACCGACCTCCATGATCGGGGCCTGAGGACGGCAGTTGGCCGACTCGCCGTCCTTACAGAAGCAGGCGAGGGAGGCGTGTCGTGTGCCCTACACACGCCTCCCAACTCACCGAAGCGGGATAAAACCCGACCCCACCAGGCGAGGCCGCGGTGGCGGCCAAAGGACACTTGGGGAGGACACCGTGCGGTTTTAGTCGATACACGACATAACCACCCCCGCTGGCCGGCGGAGGGCATCCGAAGGGATTTCCGCAGGTAAAAAAAAAAGCATAAACATTTAACAATAGTACATTGAAATTTATTGTGTAGATTCACATTTTTACTGCGGATACAAAATTTCAACTGGACAGATTAGGTATCTAAGATGAAGTAAGTCAAAAACTGATTGCTTTAATCTTCAATTCCGAAGGAGTTAAGGGTTTTGAATAAAAAATGCTCGCCTGGACGTAATTTACATACGACCTTTGGTAAAGTATGCCGCAACGATTAAAAAAGACGCAAATCGACGTTGAGATGTCGACATAATCAGTGTACACACAGAAATAAAAACCGTGTGAAATCGAAATTAATGAAAAATATTGCTTTGAGTGGTGTTATTTTTAATATTTTTCAGTATCAAAATAAAAGGCTTAGGTTGGGATGTGTGGAAGCATTCTACTGACATACCTGTATTTCCTGGAAAGGGTTGGCAGAGGTGTATTTACTAGACCGAAAAATCCCATTATAAGTTGATATATTAATCAACTTATAATGGGATTTTACCTATAGTATATATTACTGCCGATTTGGTTATTTCAAATTATTGAAACTAGGTAAAAGTAGGTATCGTAACTCACACTACCCATGCGTATTACAAGTGTAAAATATTGAACTTAATAAAAATAAACCGATGACAAATGTTTTCCCTGTTCCTCCAGGTGCGTCCAGGAAGAATAGACCACCAGTATTATTGTCCCCCGCTTGCATTAATGTTTCGTATACTTGTTTTTGCTGTTCATTCAGAAACGGCACATTATTTCGAACGAATTCCTGCAATGTATCAACATTGTATTGCAGCTCTCGATTTAATTCTTGGTTGAATGCATCGTGCATCGATCGATTTGGCGCAATCATTCCTACTTCAATCAGTAGCTTGTTTGCAATAGTCAAGCATTGATCCCCAATCAGAATCAATCCTTCATTGTAGATTTCATCGGTTATTTTGATGTCAGGATTATTCGTTTGAATGCGCAAGCGATGCAAGATATCTTCACATATGTCGTCTTTGTATTTGTACCATAACTGAATTGGTTGTGAAGGAAAACATGTGGTGATGATAATTGCGAACAGCGTTCGTATTTGGTACGCATTTGATGAAACAACTGAATCCGCAAGTGTTAAATCCCAATGAGAATCGTTCTCCAGCAAACCCAATAGTTGATATGCTTCTCGATATGTTTGGCATTGGTGGCCATTCACAGTTTTCAAATGCGCAAATGATTTTGGTCCACGTACATTTACCAACAGCAGTCGCAAATAAAAACATTCATCATTTCTAGGATGAACAGTATACATGCGACCTAGTTCATCAGTGGAAAACACCTGTGGCCAATCTGGAACTGGGGTTCCCTGTTTGCGACGTTGGAATTTCTTTGTTGATTGATTTCAAGTGTAATACTTGGGCATTTCAACGTACATCAGCGTCGCTGCGAATGGATCTGCTTCACACATTGCAAAGAAGCTAGTCAATGTTGTCGATGGTGGTCTCTCAGCTCGTTGTGCCGCATTAGCCTCAGTGAAGTAAACTCTTTGGCCATTTTCCAAATGCACTGCTAAATGTACAACTGTAGGATATCTTTCATGAATTTGAAATGACAATAATCGCCACAGTGCTTCATTAGTACTGACGTATCTGCCCATTTGGAAGTTGCTGATTTCGTCATTCGCATTTTTCGACGCAATACCAAACACAGCCATGTCGCTGCCTTTTGTGACGTACTTGCACAAATATTTGATTGATTTGGCCGAATGACAACTCTCAACGTTTGCATGTGTTTCGAAAATTCGTGATAGCAGCGGGCAATATGGTACAATGAATTCATTTCCGATCTCAATCTCTTGATTTCCAACTTTAACTTTGATAGTTCGACCATTATCTTCTTTTGAACGTCGACGATAAACTGGATATCCATCGTTCCCTGTGACTGTTTCAGCAACTAACGGTCACGGATATCGTTTTGTGCACTTTCCATCAGCCATGCAAGGCGATAATGGATTTAATGCACCGCACGGTCCATGCACCATCTGTGTCGTCACAATGTCGTGTAGATGGGGATCAGTGACTGGATCAGGAATTTCAGCTGATATGATGTCATCCACTTCATTTGAATGTAATTTGTTCAGCAACCAAATTAGGATATGAGCATGCGGTAGTCCACGCTTCTGCCATTCCACCGAGTACATATAACAACGTGTGTTACGAAAAACTCGATACTTAGTAAGCACATCCATCACAAACTTGAGTTTTTGCTGAAATACTCTGGCGATTATGTCCTGGCGATCTTGCGGTTTTTGGCCCGGTTCCAACTCACGTTCAATTTCCGTCCACTTCGGATTGCATTTGAATGTAATAAATAAATCCGGAGTTCTATAATTTCGCACGTACGTCATAGCGTCTTGAGCGTATTCGTGCATGTGGCGTGGGCTTCCGATATAAGATGATGGGAGAATCGTCAGACGTCCAATATTCTGAACATCACCATCTGAATGAATAGCATCACGCAAGTATATAGTCGTAGATCGTAGCTTTGCCTGATTGAATCGGATGAACGCTAAACGTTCGGTCTCGACTTTGACATACATGTCGACAGCGAATTGCTGGAATAGCCGACGGCACTTCAGAATGACATTCTCCTCATGTGTACGAATCATCATACGATACGCATAGTAATTCAATGCGCTTAGATTTTTATTCGTTGATACGCCTGAAAATGCAAAATTAAATGAATTGTTAATGGAAACCAATAATAGCAATAATAGCAATAATTAGTGTGTGAATATTGTTCCTGTAATTGGATCGACCATCTTCAACGTGATGTCGTATCCGTCTTGCCCTTGCCAATAAATGATTGGATATTGTAACGCATCGTACAAACGATGTGTCTCGTTTACACGATGCATGATATTGCTTCTTCGCTGAACGACAATGTCTCGCGATTTAATTTGATCGCCAACAATAATTGCAGCAACATCATTAACGGTGGGTGCATTGAATCTTCGCACATGTTCACCTGTTGGGGTACAATCCGCTCTTATGACAAATTTGTGCGTATCCGATGGCATTCGTTCCAATGCTGTTTTGAACATATTAACCACAGCATTATTAGCGTGAAAAAATGCTTGCAACTGTTCAATAATTCGTCTCTTTAACTGTTGTGTTCTCTGTATATTGCACCGCACATTCAGCTGATCCACCATCGACGAAATGAAATATATTTGCCGAAAATGATGCGGTTCATCTGGTGTTGGCACCATTGAACCATGCAAATGATATATTTGTCCTTGTATCTGTAATTGCAAACAATCATTTGTTGAAGAATACGGTGTAACTTCTGATCGTTTGATGGTGTAGTGTGTGGTGTATATGTAGTTGTTATGTGTTGCAATTCATTGTGTTGGTGTGATTGATTGGTTATGTGTGTTGTATCTTTTGCCTTGCAAGTCGGCATAAAGCCGCCTTCTCGAATGATATTAGCTCCAAAGGAAGTCATGCGAAAGCAGTTATTGTATTCAAGGATGTGTTGAAGAAAATGGCTGGAATCGGGATCACTTCCATCGAACAATGGTTTCAGTGGCTGTGCTGGTATAAGTAATGGATCCAGTTTGACTTTTCCACTTGCGCAGCACAATCCAGCCGGTTCTCTTTTGAACTTTGACGCATTGCAATATCGGCATATAGTCGTCATTGGTCCAATATCTAAATTTTCATCATCACTGTAGTTCGCAGTGGGATCATATTGGAATGCCAAGCGATTGTATGATGCCAATGATCGTGTGCTCACACGTTGTCTCAATCGGGCATTTTCTCTTATTATATTTTGTCTTTCTTCGCTTAAGTTCTGTGAATACACTTGTTGCTAGCTTGCATGTCTTGTGCGGCGGCCGATGTTCGCACGTCGTCCTCTAGGCATTATGGACTATGGACAGAGTGGTGAATTTAACATCAAATGCACGATCCACATAATTTACACAGTTCAACTTAATACCTTAAAGACAAATGCCTGCTGTTGAAATTGAATAAAAATTTGCACAATACACGTGATTGATTTGATGGTTTCCAATTGAAATGTTAGGAAACGAATAACTTATTTTTTTTACTTTTTTTTCACAATTTCACAGTGAACACAATACCGGTTTGTCACATGAAATTAACTGAGCAGAGAACAATGAGTAGCTGTCAAACAATGTATCACGCACCGGCGCCATCTACTTAAAATATTGGTTATATGCTATGTATCACAGATGGCACTGTATGTGAAAAAAGATTTTGCTGTTGAAATTTTTCCTGAATTTTCTTTGCTATAAACCTCACGGAGCCCGAGACCTTTCCAACGAATGCAAAACCGTGGAAATCGGTTCGTGCGTTCTGGAGTTATAGCGTCAGGAAGGAAAACCCGACTTATTTTTATATAGTAAAAAAAAGAAGATATATTTTACACAACTTCTTGTTGCCATCGATTTTACATATCGAAATTCTATTTTTCTAGATGTTTTATAAACTTTTATTTGCATACCAGCTGGCCTACCACGACGTGCCTTATGCGATTTAGTTTTGGGCAGCGGTTCAGAGAGAGCGAGACGGGGCAACCTATGTATCACACTAGCCCTCGGGTGTGGGGCAGAATGATGCAAAACCGTTTTCTGTTTAAATCAGATTATTTCTATACTTAATCACTTTTAGCGATTATTTCATATCAAAAAATAATAACTAAAGTCAATGCATGCGTCAAAAGACATTTTTAAATATGATGCTTCTCGTCCACTAAAAATGAGGTTGAATTTTTGTGCATCAATGGGCCCCGTCTCCCCTATGTTTATCCGCATTCTAGAACCCATATTTCAAGCTAGTTATTTTGGGTCTTGACAGCGTTGTGTAACTAAAGAAGATTTTTGACTAAGGTCAGTTAGTCAATTGAAACCGCTTAAATATTCTCGATATATAGAAATATACATACACTCGATATTCCTCTGTAAACACTCGATATATATCATGTCATCGGGTATCAGCGAATGCGTGTAAAAATATTACATCATAACGCTTTGACTAATGAACTGTGCTAACCGACAGCCACCAACCGGTGGCGTCGTCCGTTGGCATTTGCAAGCCCCGATGGTAATAAATCATTCTGTAAAAATTGTTTGCGCTTATATGTAGGTAACTAAAGGATGATCGAATCGACATGAGTATTATTTCACTTGAAGCCGACATTTTTTGATGTAAAGGTTTTAGGCGCTTCACTTAATATTATATTTATCAGTGGCAGCCCCTACGGGTACCAGCTCATTGCTGTCATGACCTTGTATATTAATTTTTTATGTACTCTGGTAAGCGCTAACCGTAGATTATGAACGATCGCCGTGCTGGGGAAAAAATCGCTCTCGGCTGTAAAATTCTCCATTCAGAAATGAAAGTATTTTTTTGATTTCTGTTTTCGCAAAGTTTTCTTTTATAGGTATATACTCTGGTTCGCCGGCCCGCCAAGCCCGCAACATGCTCACATGGGGTGGCAGGTGAGGGCGCCTGTCACCCCAGCAGAAGCAGGCTAGGACGGCGGTGTGACTAGCGCCTTAAACCGAGGCAAGACGGGCACACAATAGGAGGGGGCCATCTCGAAACCGGAGATGGCCCAGGGTCAGTCGGGGGGGAAATACCCTATGGACAACCTTACACCCCGGTGTCTGAAGACCCGAGACGGCGTGCGGTTTTAGTGGGTTCAAGCCCGATATAACCGCCCCCACTGGCCGGAGACGAAATTCCGCACGAAAAAAAATTATTCTACTTACTATCAACGGAATCATACATTATTTTCTTTTTAGGGTTCCGTAGCCAAATGGCAAAAACGGAACCCTTATAGATTCGTCATGTCTGTCTGTCCGTCCGTATGTCACAGCCACTTTTTTCCGAAACTATAACAACTATGCTGTTGAAACTTGGTAATTAGATGTATTCTGTGAACCGCATTAAGATTTTCACACAAAAATTGAAAAAGAAACAACGCACTTTGGGGCTCCCTATACTTAGAACGGAAACTCAAATTTTATCTTTTTATCAAACCCATACGTGTGGGGTAGATTAGATTACTATCTATGGATAGGTCTCCAAAAATGATATTGAGGTTTCTAATATCATTTTTTTCTGAACTGAATAGTTTGCCGGAGAGACACTTCCAAAGTGGTAAAATGTGTCCCCCCCCCCCCCGTAACTTCTAAAATAAGAGAATGATAAAGCTAAAAAAAATGTATGATGTGGTGGTGTGGTGATGGTGGAAGTTTAGAGAGCGAGATCTAGTAAGTAGTTTATTTTTATTACTTCATAAACCGTTAACCGCAATTTACATTTCTTTCAATCAACTCAAATATAAAAAAATTACACAGAGCCACTACTAACTGCTATGAATTTACAAATCCTTGAACAGATATCTTTTCTTTTTACCTTCTTACATTAACACCCTAACATAACACAATAACGAACTAGACATAGCGTACTGTAGTGTAGTGTGTAAAATTGATAACACAAAACTCCACCTCGCAACCAGCTTTAGAACCTACAGCTGGTTAATAGGGCCTTTCAATAGTGACATGGGTTACAATAAATAATGAGAGATCAGGGGGAATAATTACTGCCCTTATCCTATGCGACACTGAATTGGTATTATATTTGGCGAGTAATTACGAAATTGTTGGAGTGATTAATCGTTGAAGCTAGCTGCAATTTACAATAGCATGTTCAAATAATTTACAATAGCACTCTAATCTCACCATAATTATCTTTTATACTGATTTCCATATAACACATTATATTGAATTTACTATTATTGTTTATTGTGGGTTTATTGGGTATATAGCCAGCAACGTCACCTGCTGATTGACGGACGAGACTTTAGCGCAGGCTTCCTTTTCAAGGTTGGGGGTCAGACGGCAGTCTACAAATGCAGCATACAAATATTTGCACTGAGCGGAAATTGAATCCGCGGTATCAGTGACGTAGCAGTGGAACAAATGGCTACACCACAAAGGTCTTCGTAGATGGAGGAACGTGCCTTCTGATTGAATCGTGTTCAGATCGAGGTATGTTATGTGCTTGTGGCTTAATAATCGATCTATACTAAAAGTAATAGAATTAATATAATAAACTAAGCTCTGAAGCAGCAGTAACTTAGTAGGTAGGTAGCTAAGCCATCGGCTTGCGATCGCTAGGTTGCGGTTTTGAAGCCCTGCCAATACACTTCCGATAAGATCGCACTCCTAATAACTCCTAATAATTTAGCTTAGCTGGGCTTGATGAGACACGACATAGATAGGGATTTAATAAGAATATATAATCGTATTAATAAGAATATTGATTACTACTTTCTTTTAAAAAAACAACTCAGGGTCCTTTTTTTTTTTTTTTTTTTACGTGCGGAAATCCCTTCGGATACCCCCCCGCTGGCCAGCGGGGGTGGTTATGTCGTGTCTCGACTAAAACCGCACGGTGTCCTCCCCAAGTGTCCGTTGCCGGGCACCCCGGGTAAGCCCTCGAAAGGATAACCCCAGGGTTGCCGGCGGACTTTGGCCGCCACCGCAGCCTCGCCTGGTGGGGTCGGGTTTTATCCCGCTTCGGTGAGTTGGCAGGCGTGTGTAGGGGCACACACGACACGCCTCCGCCACGGCCTGCTTCTGTAAGGACGGCGAGTCGGCCAACTGCCGTCCTCAGGCCCCGATCATGGAGGTCGGTAGTCCCGGGCGTAGATGAGTCTGCGGCGTCCTCGCCGCAGACTGCGAAACTCGGGGGGCAGGGTTCTCTCCCGCTCCCTCTCCGCCGTCTCTTTCGCGCGCATTACCTGCTCGCAGAAAGAGGCGGCGGCGTGCCACTTGCTCCCGTCGGAGACCACGGCCCTCACCATGGTATCCAACGAGAGAACGTCCACACCCAGGACCGCAACGAGATCCCGGCGTTGACTCGCCCACGCAGGGCACTCCACCAACGTGTGGAGCGCCGTGTCTTCGCCAGGATCCTCGCAGTGCTGGCACTGCGACGTTGTCTCCCGGTGGATGCGCCACAGATACTTACCGAAACACCCGTGTCCGGTAACCATCTGGCACATCCGGTAGGAGAGGTCCCCATGGTCCCTCTCCAACCACTCCTTCATGATCGGTCTCACCGCCGCAATGGTGGATTGCCCCCATCTTGGGTGCTCAAGTCGCACCCTCCATGTCTCCATGAGTTCCCGGTGGAGCTGGGACCGCTGAGCCCTGATTTCTCGGGGCTCCGGCCTATGGCCCCGCTCCAGCGCCTCCTTGCGCCACTGGTACAGCAGCGCAAGGGCTCTCGCTTCCAGGTCCCATGGAGGGGTCCCGGCTAGGAGACATGCCGCCTCGACGGAGATCGTGCGATATCCCCTGATGACTCTGACGGCCATCGCTTTTAACGGGCTGTTTAATACAGCCACGTTGCGGGCCGCCAGAGTCTCCGCCCATACGGGGGCCCCGTATAGGGCCATGCTTCGCACGATCCCCAGGTACAGTCTCCTAGTGGGGGCGTTGGGTCCCTTAACGTTGGGCATCAGCCGCGATAGTGCGGCCGCAGCCCCCCTCAGTTTCGGGACCAGACTTCGGAGATGAGGTCCGAAGTCCCATCGGCTATCGAGTACGAGCCCAAGGTACTTCATCGTGGGCTCGTGATGCTGACACCCTCGAGCAACGTACCGCGCAGCACCCAGTCGTATCCGATGTTCCACAGGAGTGGCCCTAGGACCGACCCCTGCGGAACACCGCACGACACTTCTCGCCGCCCTGGCCCTAGCCAGCTCGGGTAAACTATGGCCCTCTCGGATAAGTATGCCTCGACAATGCGGCGGAGGTAAGGTCCTTATAATGGAATTGCTGCATATTTGTGACCGATTTCGATCTTAAAGTATGCTATTTATATCGAGACTATGGCCCATTTGTTTCTATTCTTAGACCCTTTAATATTAATATTTAAATTTAAGAACTTAACAGCATTATAGCCTTTATGGCCATTAGCGTTTAAATAGATAATTTCTAACGTATATATTAAACAACAAATTAAAAAACAATCAGTACAACTTGATGCGACCATTTTCGAGAACAGACTTCCTAATCTGATTTGTGCAGATTCTCACCGTGAGCAAGACGATAATATAGACAACAATATGAAGCGTACTTAAAGGATTCTACATGACGACAGCTAATGCGACAAATATCATCGGTACCGTAGCTTAGAACGTAGTCCCAACGTAGGCTTTTTCTGTGTTGAAAATTTTATCCAATCATGTTACTATATTGTGTGACGTGACTAGACATAATAACACACTGGGCATTGTTCGACTGGACGCAACAGAACAGGACTCTTTAGCATATTGGACTTTGTAGGAGACTAGACATTGTCAGCCTGAACGACTCTTACCATAATTAGTACCAAGATATAGTAGATGTCCAATAATTTATAGCGGTTTTCCACAACACTACTCCCCCCACTGAATGCACCGCCACATCTACATGTATTTGATTTTGTTATTTTTAGAGAGGGCTTGTTGAACAAGTGACCCTCCTGTGGTGACATGTAAGTTTCCGCATCGACCTAAATTTTATTGCAGTTTTTGTGGGCAATTTTTTAGCTTATTTTTCAAAAAATGTAACGAAATTTCCAAATAGGATACAGGACCTAATATTGATGCCTTCACGGATCAGACCCTAGTTTTGTTACACTATACTAGCTATCGTCTATGCGTCATCCAAGTGCAGACTATTCTCGTAGATTTTCCAAAATGTTCTCTCATATATCTAACTTTTCCTGATAATTATGAACACAATAAAAAAATATCATCCATATCGGTCAAATATGTCCTACGATCTGATTTTGTTATGTTTTTACCTCTGACTAGTAACCAGCTCTCGCTTTACTTCGATTTATATGAGTTTTTTTAACTGAAGCCTTCGTAATTAACACATAATATAGCCTATCCATCGGGGATAATGTACCTTTCAAATAGTGAAAGAATTTTTTGAATAAGTAGGTAAAGGTTTTCCGAAATGTACCCCAAACATAATAAATAAACTCATAAAATTCAGCCTAGCTCTTTATAATATTAATATAGATTTGGCATTAGGTCTGGTAGGCTACAAAACTACATTTTACGATTTTGTAAAATTCATGTTATGCACTTATAGCTTTTTTTGCAAATTAGACAGATACTAAAGACAGAAGCCGGCTGACATGTTCTGATCATTACTTCTATGTTCATGATAAGCATCTTTACATGCACACACATACACATACACATACAACAAGGAATGACATTCAGAATGTGTGTAATAAACCTAGCGTATAATAATATGTTCTCCGTAACTTAAAACTTGTTGCTGGAAGGGCTGTACTTTTTATGGCTACGTGAAATCTATATCATGATTTCGGCTCCTACTAATTATAAGGAAATTTCACAATCAGCAATAAGGCTTTTGCTGTATAAAACTTTTTTTTTTCAATAAAATTGACACTAGCAGGCTCGTATATAGGCCTTTTGCAAATCTGCATTCATGGAATCTCAAATAAATTCGTCAGTGCTCGCGACAAATCAATAACAAGTAAACGTACACAAGGTTGTTAAACCTGCGTGCAAGGCATCATTTTTCCAGACCAATTGCTAAGTAATGTGTATCTGCCTATTTGTGTAAAATTACCTAGGTAAGTAAGGTGGTGGGACAGTCTAAATTTCATATTAATAATATGATGATATTTAGACCATTGGGCCATAAACTTTATGCGATTCAAAATTAGACCAAAAAAATGAAACCCCCAAAAGGTAGTTGCATGCATTTATTATTATTATTATTTCCAACGGGGACGCCGATGACCTGGCGGGTGATCAACCCTTCCTCAGTGGGTCATTTCACCCATTTCCCCTGATCCTTCCTTTTGGGAAGGATGTGGTTACCCAGCAATCACGGCGTTCCGTCGAACCTACCTGTATCCTTGCAAAATTTTACGATCTGTTCCACCTTCAGATCCTCCAGGTCTTCTGTGTCCAGTGTATCCAACCCCATTGTCTACCATCTTATCAGTGGGTATATGGGGCATTCGGCCAGCCAGGTGGAAGCTGGTCTCGTCACCATCCATGCACTCCGGGCATCTGGGGTCGGTTTTCAAGCCTATCAGTATCAGGTGCCTGTTCAGTCGGCTGTGTCCTGTTAATACTTCTATGACGAGCCTCATGCTTACCCTAGAGAGTTTTATCAGGTGGCTCGTCCTTTTTTTGTCTAGGCCTTTTATGAATATCTTCGACTGTCTCATGCCTGTCGATGATTTCCATCTCCGGTTGGTCTCTGCTTCAATGCTTCGGCTGGTTATTTTGTGGGCGATTGGTAGCCGGGGTTCCGGGTCAACCTGGTTTTCATCAGCTCCTTTCCTAGCCAGTTTATCTGCTATTTCGTTGCCTGTGTTACCCTCGTATCCGGGTACCCAGGCGATCGTCACGTCAGCTGTTCTGGACAGCTTTTCCAATGACTTTTTGTACTCTTTGACAACAGCTGATGTTGTCTCTACTTTGCCAAGTGCCTTCAGCGTTGCCTGGCTATCGCTGTAGATGGTGACCTTTCCCATGTTATTCAGGTGGCTGGTCACTGAGGAAGATCACAACCAAAACCCTCCAGAGAAAATATCAACAATTTGCACAAAAAACAGTTACCAGAATATTTTATACATTACAACATACAATGTCAAAACTTTGTCAACATAGTCACGAACGGAATTAACGGAATGCTTGAAAAATATAAATTTTGATATTATTGGTCTCTCTGAAATAAGAAAACTTGGAAATACAATTGAAGAACACGACGAGTTTATTTTCTATTACATTGGAGAAACGCCTGGATTATATGGAGTGGGATTTGTAGTCAAAAAACATTTAAAAAAGACACATTATAAGCTTCACAGGTCTGTCAGAAAGGGTGGCGCTGTTGAGGCTGAATATCAATAACCTAGAACTAAGCATTATTCAAGTCTATGCACCAACAGAGGCGTCGAACGATGAGGAATTAGAAGTTTTCTACAGTACAGTCGACAAACTATCAGACAGACTTGTGAGGACGTTTTCAGATTCTCAGTTGTTGATAGCAAGGACATCACAAAAGCGTTTAAATCCATTGAAATTAAAAAGACCGCGGACCCATGGGGATTATCAGTCAAAACTGTTTCAAGCATCATTGATGTCATTGCTCCCCATCTAGCAACTGTGTTTAATGACTGCGTCAGTAGCGGTATATTTCCTGATTTAATGAAACATAGTAAAGTCATACCTTTGTTCAAGGCAGGCAGCGCCTCAGATACCTCGAATTTCAGACCCATCTCTGTGTTGCCTACCTTAAGTAAAGTATTTGAGAAATTAATTCTAGAACAAATGCTAACCCATTTTAATAAATATAAATTATTTCATGATAATCAGTTTGGGTTTACTAAAGGACGATCAACGACGGATGCTGGTATAGAGTTATTGAAATGTATTTACGAGGCCTGGGAAGATAAGCAGGATGCATTAGGTGTTTTCTGCGATCTATCCAGAGCCTTCGATTGCGTCCACCATGATACATTGGTCAGGAAATTAGATTATTACGGAATAAGGAACAAGGCTCTCGACCTTTTGACTTCTTATTTAAACAATAGAATTCAGAGGGTCAATGTGAACGGTACACGTTCGGTGGGATCTTTGGTTTCGATGGGCGTTCCACAGGGTTCGATACTTGGACCATTTTTATTTTTAATTTATATAAATGACATCCCTTACTACGTAAGGGATAAAAATAGTATGGTTTTGTTTGCTGATGATATTTCCTTAATATTTAAAATTAAAAGACAATTAGATAATTATGACGAAGTGAACAACGCAATCTCACGAGTGGTTTATTGGTTTAATATAAATAATCTTTGCCTTAATGAAAAAAAAACCAAATGGATTAAATTCACCTTACCTAACGTTACACAGGTGGAAAATAATGTTCAACTTAATGGACAGTTGTTGAGCCTTGTGGAATCAACCGTGTTATTAGGTTTAAGTATCGATGCTAAATTACAGTGGGGATCACATATTGAAAAAATAGCTAGTAGGTTAAGTTCTGCTTCCTACGCTGTGAAAAAGATTAGGACTTTAACAGACATAGATACCGCTAGAATAGTTTATTTCAGTTATTTCCATAGTATTATGAGCTACGGCATTCTCCATTGGGGTAATGCCGCAGATTTAAATACAATCTTTGTACTGCAAAAGCGGGCGGTGCGGGCAATTTATAAGTTGGGCCCAAGAGTCTCCCTCCGAGAAAAGTTCAAAGAAATAAACATTCTAACTGTAGTTTCCCAATATATTTTTGAAAATCTTTTGTATGTTAGAAGAAATATTTCCAATTTTTTAAGGCTTTGTGATATACATAACGTAAATACTAGACATAAAAACAATCTTGTGGTTTGTAATAGTCGACTCCACAAGATTAGTAATTCCTTTCAGGGTAACTGTATACGGTTCTAAAACAAGCTTCCTAGTGAAATGAAGAATCTACCTGTTCATAAATTTAAAAGCCAAATTAAAAGTAAACTCTGCCAAAAAAGCTACTATAAAATTTAAGACTATTTAGACGACAAACAAGCTTGGATATGAAGTGTTTGCTCTCTCTCTATGCTACTCAAATGAAATATTGTACTTAGGTTAAGTAAATATGTTTGTAAATAGACCAAAGAACAGCCCGCTGAGTTTCTTGCCGGAGTCTTCTCAGGACAGGGCCGCGTTTCGAACCGGTGGTCCATTTGCCAAACATTAGATTTTTTTATGACGTTTTGTAAGTGTCGTACTAATGGTCTATACAGAATAAATGGTTTTTGACTTTTGACAAAAATATTATAGTCATGGGCGACTTTAACGCCAAAATAGGACAAACCAATCCCAATGAAATCGCTACTGGTAACCACGGGTACGGAGATAGAAACTGTAGAGTAAAAAGACTTATCGACTTCGCGCACGAGAACAATTTCGCTATCATAAACAACTTTTTCAAAAAAAAAAATAAACAAAGATGGACTTGGAGATCTCCTAACGGCAAAATAAAGAATGAAATAGACTACATCTTAACAAATTTACACAAAAACAAACAATATTCAAGTTTTAAACGTCACTTACCCTTCGGATCATAGACCAGTGAGAGCAACATTAAACATTCTTTCCAAAACAAAAAGTAGGTGCAAGTTCAACCAATGCCCCAGATCCCAATTAAAAAATGAAGAGGAAGTACAAACCTATAAACAAACGCTGAATAATAACATAGTAAACCTACAAGAGAAATGGAGAGACGAGGGCACCGTTCAGAATATCTACGACGATATTACAAATGCAATAGACACCAGTTTGAAAAAAGCTTATGAGGTTCCACACGACACAAATCAAGGGAAAAACCAAGTACTATCAGCCCGCAATCGCGCATTAATCTACAAAAGACATGAATTACAAAAGACAAAACCAAAATCAAGAGCCTTGAAAAATGAGCTAAAAGCACTCTACAAACTCATAAGTAAACTTATCAATCTGGACTACAAGGCACACCGCACAAGAATCATCGAAAAGCATCTTAATACTGCAAATAGTGTTTAGAAAGCATACAAAGAATTGAGAACACATAAGGTATGGATCGAAGAGCTGAAGGACAACACAAACAATACCCAAAATAGAGCAGATATATTGAAAATTGCAACAAAATTCTATAAGAACCTATACAACGCACCGGATCATTGTGAAAATGAATTACCGAACCCATATAGAGTGGAGGATTGAGCTATCATAGATGAATCCGAAGTAACTAAAGTGATTAAATTACTAAAAACGGGTTCCGACGGGTTCACCAACGAAGTCATAAAGATTAGATGTGAGTACCTGACAAAGCCACTAACTCAACTGTTCAATCTAATACTGTGCACCTCGTACACCCCTCGTCAATAGTCAGAGTCCGATATTATCTTGCTTTACAAAAAAGGAGATCCTAATAACATAAATAATTACAGACCGATAAGCCTTCTACCATCACCATACAAAGTGTTCTCTTCAATAATAGAGAAAAATATAAAAGAAAAAACAGAGAAATATCAACTTAAACAAGCTGGTTTCAGAAGAGGTTTTTCAACTATAGATAACATACACTCACTAGAAATGTTAATAGAAAAATTCAAGAGTTTAAGCGACCACTATACGTTTTCTTTATCGACTACCAAAAAGCATTTGACTCTCTGTTCCACTCAGCAATATGGGAAACTCTACTCTCACAAGAAGTGCCACTAGATTATATAAAAGCCCTAAAAATATCTACGACAATAGTACTAGGAGGGTGAAACTAGAGACCACAGGACCACCCATACAGATAGGAAGAGGCGTACGGCAGGGAGACCCGCTCGCGCCGACTATCTTCATTGCGGTGCTGGAGGCCATCATTGGAAAACTAAATTGGGAAGAATTTGGCATATATATAAATGGTCGTCGCTTGAGCCACTTGAGATTTGCCGACGACATAGTCCTGAATCCTGAGTTTCAGAAAGTACAAATCAACTGCAAGTAATGATAAACACTCTACACGAAGAGAGTCGGAAGGTGGGCTTAGAAATCAACCTAACCAAAACTAACATAATTTCACTCTTAACATATGTTAATGCTTATATTTATCTGGGAAAACAAGTTTCGTTCCACCAACAAAATAATGATCTAGAAATAGAGAGAAGGGTCAACATGACATGGAAAAAATTCTGGAGTCTCAAACAAATACTTAAAGGCGATATGGCCATACGAATGAAAACGAAAGTCATGAACACCTACTTACTCCCCACGTTAACATACGCCTGTCAAACTTGGAAATTCACCACAAAAGTAAAAAACAAAATTACATCCTGCCAAAGAAGTATGGAGAGAAGTATTCTGAAAATCAAGAAAATCCAAAAGATTCGCCTTACCCGTATAAGACAGAAAACCAAAGCCACAGACGCTCTCAGCCACTCACAAAAGCTTAAATGGCGATGGGCTGGACACATAGCGACGCTGAATGATAAGCGATGGACTAGAGAAACAATACAATGGACAGGCCCACTAGGACAGAGAAGAAGAGGAAGACCAAATGTACGCTGGGTGGACGATATCATAAAAGTAGCAGGTACTGAAATTTTGGTAGCGTGCGGAAACGCGCTGCCTTGTCAGACGAGATGCCTCGAGTTCAAACCCACCCATATTCGGGAACACTTTTTGTGATCTTGTAATATTTGTGTACCAGTACCTGTATTTCTGCGGTCAGTTTCGACAAAAACAAAAGTCAAAAAGCGAAAGACTAGCTAAAAACCAATATAAAGTGCTATAATATACAAAGACAATAAATTGTTTATCAAAACCAGTGATATAACATAACCATACTTTTACATGTGACTTGCATAAGCGAGCTATCATAGATGAATCCGAAGTAAATAAAGTGATTAAATTACTAAAAACGGGTTCCGACGGGTTCACCAACGAAGTCATAAAGATTAGATGTGAGTACCTGACAAAGCCACTAACTCAACTGTTCAATCTAATACTGTGCACCTCATACACCCCTCGTCAATGGTCAGAGTCCGATATTATCTTGCTGTACAAAAAAGGAGATCCGAATAACATAAATAATTACAGACCGATAAGCCTACTACCATCACTATACAAACAGTTCTCTTCAATAATAGAGAAAAAAATAAAAGAATTAACAGAGAAATATCAACCTATTAAACAGGCGGGTTTCAGAAGAGGTTTTTCAACTATAGATCACATACACTCACTAGAAATGTTAATAGAAAAATTCCAAGAGTTTAAGCAACCACTATACATTTTCTTTATCGACTACCAAAAAGCATTTGACTCTCTGTTCCACTCAGCATCAAAGTCATGAACACCTGCTTACTCCCCTCGTTAACATACGCCTGTCAAACTTGGAAATTCACCACAAAAGTAAAAAACATAAATTACATCCTGCCAAATAAGTATGGAGAGAAGTATTCTTAAAATCAAGAAAATCCAAAGGATTCGTCATACCCGTATAAGACAGAAAACTAAAGCCACAGACGCTCTCAGCCACTCACAAAAGCTTAAATGGCGATGGGCTGAACACATAGTGAGGCTGAATGATAAGCGATGGACTAGAGAAACAACACAATGGACAGGCCCACTAGGACAGAGAAGAAGAGGAAGACCAAATGCACGCTGGGTGGACGATATCATAAAAGTAGCAGGTACTCAATGGTCACGAGTGGCAGAGAATAGAGAGCACTAGTCATCTCTGGAGGAGGCCTTTACCTGTCATGGAGAGGGTTCTTGCTAACAAAACCTTAGAATAAATCTATATCTAATTAATAGAATCAACAACTATTACAATTCAATTACAATTATGATTATGGATTTGTCTAATCATATTCTTAATAATTTTATTATTTATTAAATTGTTGATTTTTTAATTTATTAATATTTATATTGATTTATTAAAATGAATTAGAATCAATCTGCATTATGTATAAAAACTAAGAATTTGTATTAGTATCATTTGTTTCTAAATTAAATTATATTAAATTGGATAGGTAACATAAATGTTTAAGATTAAAAATTGTCATTGTACTGCATGCAACTGATTATGGAAAGCGAGAAATAAAAGGCTTTTTATTATTTTATTTTTCTTTTTATTATTATTATTATATGAAATTGGACAGGAATATTGGGGTGAAAATACTATTAGGAATATTTTAAGGGATGAAGACAATATCTTAGTAAGTTAGATTGTCATAGAGACTAGTAATAGTTATAATTGGAAGGTTACTTGATTAAGGCGGGTTTAAAATAAGGACGAATTATGTGGGGTCATTGTATGAGAGAGAAATTCGCGTTAAAAGTGGATTTTGGTTAGTACGGTTGACACAATGTAGCTATCTTCTGATTGGCTGAGGACAGAGGAAGGAACGCGGGAAGTGGGGAGGTTATAAGCTGCCATCGCGGGAAAAATGAGGATTCTTCTTTTGGGACTCGTCAGGGGAAGTGGAGACTAGAGTTTTTGCTGGTGAGATTGTATTTTAAAGCATTTAGTGAATTTTGGGATTTAGTTATTATATATTGGGGTTCACGCGTTTCTTCTTTGTGGGGTTATTCCTTTGTTAAGTATTAATAACTCGCGGAAATAGTGTTTAACATAGAATTACTTGAATTAAGGGGATCGCATTCTTGTGGAATTGGTTTTTGGTTCAATTTTGTAGTATAAAAATGTTTATTGGGTGAAATAGTTTTGAATAGTGATTGGTAAAAGGTAAATTACATTTTCGGGGATTTGTTAGTGGGTTAAAATAGGAAATCGTTGGTAGGGATTGTTTATGTGGGATTAGGTACTTGTAGGCTAGGACGCTGAGGCGTTAGGATAAGCTAGGATTTCCTTAGGTAAACCCAACAAATGTCGTTGGTCTTGAGTTGATACCTAGCGGTGGTAACGACCCTCTTGCCCTCTTTAAGCTAGGAGCCGGTATCTTGGGGCGGATCGGCAGTTTGATTATACCTGTGAAAACGAGATCGAACTAAGCTCCCGGAGTGTCTGTGACCAGTAGGTACGACTCTGTCGATCTATTGGAGCTGGCAGTTCCATCTTTATTTATTTACTTATATATACACATAATTATATGTATTGTTAGGGCTATGATTCACATCCCTGATTTGGGTCGTGATCAAGGCGCCAACACCGTGGTAGGAAGGTACGACAAAGTCAACTTCACGAACTTGCACCCCATCTCAGCTAGATAGGAACATCACACACCACGCGTTTAAAGTAAAATACAATGGGTTTTTGATGAATAAATACAGGGATTAGTTGTATAGGTACATAGGAAGGTACACACACTGATTTGCGGAAATCTTAGGCGTCACAACGTAGGGAATCTAGATTATTTCAAAATCTGCGTAATAATATTATTAATATCATACCTTATATTAATTTATAGGCCATATAAACTATCCGATGGCATGTAGGTAGGCAACTACTGCTGTAGGTCACGTAAGAATGACAATACTGAGTGTAAAATTGTGATAGTGAATCCTTAAAGTGAAATTCTGGTGATTCTTTTAAAAGTGTTGATTGTGTACAAAGCCTGGTTATAAACAATTAAAAATAACAACACCTAAGACTAAAATAATAATTAAACAAAAGTCCTAGGTAATCACACCTACGAGATCTGCTAATAACCGGTTGATCAAGAGTGATAATATTCATAATTAAATTCAGTGTTATCTCTCATTGCATGTATTCGAATCGGGTTTCAAAGAGCCTTCTCACGGTAGTTGAGAACTTTTTTCCAAGTGGATACTGCTCGAATCTAAAACCCTAGGAATGTAATTCCTGTATACAAACGTCCTTTACCATGAGACAGGTGTACTAGTTCGATTATGTGATCAGTGAGTGTATTATATCTTACAATAAACCTTTTTAAACCATATCATTCTGAAGTGAATTGATTACTGGCATCTGTTATAATATTAAACAATTCATGTTAAAGACTGAGCTGTGTACAGACTCAATTTATCGTTTAACATTTTAAAACAAGTGAGGTATCACAGCAATCGTCATGTTATTCGTGAACAATGTTTAAAGAGGTTTAGACAAAAGACGCTGTAGTTTTTACAAATATATATAATAATATTCAAAGTATTATGGCAGTAGGATATAAACGCTCCTCTGTCAGGTTTATATTTACTCTGAATAGAGTATGGGGAATTTTATTTACCGGATGTCTCGGTGTAGTAGGGGGAAGATATTATAAGAATCTTCCAATACCTACTCAGACATAGGAAGGACGATACGATACTAGTGGAAGAGTCCTACTGTGACTGGCGTGTAACGGGCCAGCACCTCGGGGGGGAAAATTCAAAATAACTAGGTACTTTTGTATAGGAAAGTGGGAGTGTTAATAAAGTTATTATAACAACCTAAATATAACCAATATATTCCTACTATTCATAGGGACTAGGTTAAAACGAGTAGGCACTATAGGAAACAGAAAGTTAGTAATCTACGGCCAGTCTCAATAATAATCGACATCATTATAAATGCAAACAAAATGTAGGATTTGAGTGTTCTGATAGGATTAAATGGTAATAGTTAGGTATTTTAATAAAGTAATAGCAGTATGAGTTCTATCGTAGTATGATACTATGCGTACAAACAAACCTTATCTATACTAATATTATAAAGGGGAGGGACTTGTTTGTTGTATATTGGTTTGAGGCGAATGAGCTCAGTAACTATTGATCCGATTTTAAAAATTCTTACACTGATATGTAATTATATATTTATACGGGTATACATATTTATAATTGGTAGCAAACTTTACGCAAGGTATTTTGTAATTTAGTTACGTTAGGTTAATACGAAGGGTAATTTAAGTAGGTATAATTGGATTTGAAAGTTTGCTAGTAAATATGGAGATAGAAAGGTTCTAATTTGGATTATTTGAATGGGGCTTTTATTGATTATTTAAGGGAATATTTATGTTCGTTCGCGTAATACAAGATTATGAACCACCAGTGACTATAGGGTTTAAGAAAACTTATTTGGTTATTTCATGGATTAACATGGTATCATTAGAAGTTTGTGTAGGTTGGATAGAAATGAAATAGGTACGTGGTGGTTGGGGTGTGTGTTGGGTAACCTCCTCGAGTGTCGCTCCGATTCCGATCCCGCTGCAGTCCGGGGGGAACGGAATCGGAGCGGCCGGTACACCCTGGGCGGCGGTCAATGGCTTCCCCTTCACCCCTTCATAGGGTTGGCATGGATCGTCGGCCAATACCCAACGTGGCGGGAACACATCGCTCTCCGTACTCCTCTGCTTTCAGAGGAGACAGGATGAGCGATGCTGTTAGTGGTGAGATGGCCCAGGGTCAGCCGGGGTGCGAGGGATATGCTCTATGGGTAACCTTACACCCCGGCGTCTGAAGACCCGAGACGGCGTGCGGTTTTAGTCGGTGCAAGCCCGACATAACCACCCCCGCTGGCCGGCGGGGGGGTATCCGAAGGGATTTCCGCACGATAAAAAAAAAAAAAAAAAAAAAGGTACGTGGTGGTTAGGTTGAAAGGAGAGTTGTAAGGAAAAGTTATAGATGAATCTAACTTTTAGTGTTTCAAACAAAACAGGTATAATGTTTTAAAGTGGAAATGTAACTTAATTGGGGTTTACGATTATATACTTGGAATTAGAAGTAAGGTTATCGAAAATTTAAAGTAGGACTCAACATTCTTCACCTTTATAGTTCTAGGGATACTAGGTATCACGATAAGGGTTCTTCTTAGCCATTAGATTGATCACAGGCCAAATTTATTAGAAATAAGTACAATTATTCAGCGAGTTTAAGTAGGTTAGTGAGTTATTTGAATGAATGGTACATGGCAACAAGTAGGTGGAATAGGAATATGGGATAGCTGTAAGAGAGGAGTGGATGAGTAGTAGGTATAAGTAGTTATCTAGGGTAGGTAGTATAGAGATGGGCTGAGTAAATGAGTTGTTTCCGGAGACCAATAGTAGCGTTATAATTTGTAACGATTACAATCGTAAATATAGACAATTAATTGTTATTTAGAGTTAATTGTGGTTAGCGCCATCTATCTGACCTGGCTGCGCATCAATCGATGTGGCGATGGTTGCATTCGAGGTGGCGGTCGGTAGTGGGTTCCCCGTCAGAGGGCGTATGTTATGCGGTCGAATTTCATTCACGGTTATTGATTGGGTTTAGAATATTCGAGTTCGAAGTTCATCACCGGTATTATTCTCAAAAGGTCTAGAAATATTTGGGTATATAAGAGTGACCGCAGTGACAAGATTTTTTTATTTGTTGTTTAAGAGGTAATTAGTCCTCTACTCTGAGATTTTGTTTTTCGAAGTACTTGCAGTGATTCGAAAGTCATATTGAATTTGAAGGTTATAATTTGTGTGTGTGAGGTCCCAGATTTGATCTGGTAAGTTGTCCTTTTTGATTGCTGTTAATCTGTTAGCATAATTGAGATGTGTTGTTGATAAATGCTGTGTATATTTAAACAGGGTCGTTAGTTTTGGGAGAAACCCCATATACACTCTGAAAGCTCTAACTGATACTCTGAGGTGTCGATTGTGCTGTCGTGGAGGCCGAGACCTTGGGCGAGCTGATCAATAGAGAGGCTCCGGAATCAGCTTTGCCGGAACCCTACCACTGACGGTCAACCGATGTCAAAATATATGTATGTACAACTGAGTATTGTTTCATTGGAGATCAGCTGACCTATGCACCACCTAGAACTCTGAGAAAAGGCGCCCTGGGTTTAAGATACTCTGTTGCTCATCTGGACTAGCCGGTGAGTAACACTAGCAGGAAATAGTGTTATAAATTAGGGCTCGCGTATGATTAAAGGGGTCGGTACACTAGGGGTACGTAGCCAGAGAGCTTAGTTGTCTCCTTTCTGGAGCCGTCTGTGTAGCAGATGGTGACATTGGTGTTCATCTGCCAGTCGTCTCTCGGTCCTATGTGTATTCTATACTTCTTATCAAAGGATCTTTCTTTCCTTATCCGATCATTGTTTGAAAGGATCATTTATAGTTTTTCTTCGTAGTCTTGACTGATCATGGCATGGCCCTCATCAAATGTGTTGCCAATCCATAGGCCAGTGCTTTTCAGTTTGAACCATTGTTCAATCGCTCTCTTTTTCGTTTCCAAATCTAGAGGGTTCAGGCCCAGTATGATCTCAAGCGCGGCCGTGGGTGTAGTCCTCATCGCGCTGGTGGTCATCAGGGCCGCCAGTCTTTGGACTTTGTCTAATTCTTGTTTATGCCACCATACTAGGGCGCCGTGTAGGATTCTCGGCATGATGATTGCCTTGTAGATCCAGAGTACTGTGGCTGGCTTTATTCCCCAGCTTCTTCCTATTGCACATTTACATTGTATCATGGCCATTTTCGCCTTTGGGCATGTGTTGCTTATTTGAGTCTTGAAGGTCAGCTTGCTGTCCAGTGTGACTCCCAGATACTTGACTTCTTTCACTACTTCCAAGTCATGGTTATCTAGTCGTACTGGTTCAGCACTTCAAATTTTCCTTTTGTTGGTGAAAAGAACTAGTTTGGTTTTGTCAGGGTTGAGGTTGAGGCCTTTGCTCCTGCACCATCCTAGTGCTTCTTTCAGACCCCTGTTCATGATATTTCACATGACACTGAGGACTTTGCCTGTGATTAGGAGCACACCATCATCAGAGTATACCTGTGTGTATATGTGCATTCTGTTTATATTGCTGACTAGCTCGTCTATTAGCAGGCACCACAGTAGTGGCGATAGACATCCACCTTGAGGGAAGCCTCTCCTAGCTATCACCGTGCACCTTGTTCCTGCTATCTCTGCTTGTATCAATCGGTGTTTTAGCATGTTTTTCACGCATTCTGATATGTCTTTATCTATGCCTTCGCGGTTCAGGGTATCCTCTATTGAAGCCGGGGTTGCCTTGTCAAAGGCACCTTCGACATCGAAGAAGCAGCCCAGTGCATATTCTTTGTTGCTTATGAATCTTTGCACTTTGTTTACCAAGTTATGGAGTGCGGTCATATTGGTTATGGAGGAGTGGAGATCCGCTTTTGACTATTTGTTCTCTTATTATTCTGTCTAGTATTTTCTCTAATGTCTTAAATGTCGTAGTTGAAAGACTAATACATCGAAACGCTTTTGCCTCTTGGTACGTAGCATTTCCAGGTTTAGGTATGAAGACCGCTCTTACTTCTGTTCATTTCTTTGGGATGTATTTCATTCTGATGCTACTATTGTATAGAGTCAGAATATCGTGACTTATGTACTTGATGGCTGTTTGCAGCCTTTTTGGGAAGATCTCGTCCGGTCCAGCGGCTTTATAGGACTGGAATGACTGGACACTCCACATAATGTGCTCTTTTGTGATTAGTGCCTTTTCCACCGTCTCCACTGTGGGATTCGTATCAACTAGCGTTTCATCACCTGTGTGTTCCTCACATTCTGGAAAGTGTGTTACCAGCATCACTGGCTGGCAAGATGTTTTCCGGGTCGGTTATTAGTTCGTCTCCGTTCTTAATGCTTCCTAGTTTGCAGGTGTTGGTTTTTGAGAACATTTTTACTAGACGCGCTGCGTCGGGGTATTTCTCTACTCCTTCGCAGAAAGCTTTCCAGCTATTTCTGTTCTCCCTTCTGCATTCTTTTTGAATATGTTTCTTTCTCTCTCATATATGAGCCAGCTTTCCTCATTGCCCTTTTTTTGCGCCTTTCTGAGAGCTCGTCTGTTTATTTTGCTTTTCTTCTCTAGTGCCCTTGTCCACCAGGGTTGTCCTTTGCCTGGTTTGATCTCTTTGAGTGGGCATGCCTTGTGGTATGCTTCTCTTAGAGGTTCATCCAGTCTGTTGGCCTCTTTTTTATCTCTCTGCTGTCTTTTAGCGAGATGTGGCTGCCTGGGCTCCATTTCTTTATGTGAAGTTCGTATGTAGTCCAGTCTGTTTTCCTCGCACTCCTAACTAAGGCTTTCTCAATTTTAGTTCGTTTGGTCCGATCGCGCCGTGTCGTAGGAAGGGGATGTGTAGTGTTTTGCTCTGGGCGTATCTGTTGGTGGGCGTTTGGTTTTCGGTCGTCACCCCCTTTGGGGCTTTCGTCCGCGCTCCATTTTCCCCTCCTTCAGGCCCAGACCTGTGTATGTCTGGAGCCTGTTGTGTGCTGTTTGGGATCGAGCGCTGTAGGTACGGTCTGCCTTCGTCCGTAGTTCCCCTCTACGGGGCTGCGGACTGATCGTTACTGCCGCGTTCTACAGATTCTTCTCCCTGTGTCTAGGTGTGGAGGTTGGTGGGATGGACTGGGCATGGGCATGTGCACTTGTCAGGGACTTGAGTTGGTCCTTTTCTCAGGACCCGGGCATACACTTGTGTGGCTTGATAGTTAAGCCACACGTGGGCTTTCGCTGCTTCTTCAGTGACTCCCACCACAAGTCGTACTCCCAGCGGCAGTATTTCCTTGCGGATGAGAGTCCACTCCGTAGTTGTTCACCCTGTAGTTGTTCTGGATCCTGATGAGTTCCAGCGGGTCAATGCGTCGACCTCCGGTGCTGCCAGGGAGCCAGATGGATAGTCTATGGATATCCAGTTTTCGAGGCTTTAACGGGACGCCGTTCCACTCGCCGAAGTCGCAGCTCAGCAGCCAACTCATCGCCTCCTCGGTGTTCGGGCTTACGATGAAGTATCCCTCGGCTACCAGTCCCGATGCCGCGAATGAAAGGCTTTTGCCACTTACCCCATCTAAAGCAGCTTCCTCGATCTTGTCGACTAGTCTTATTCTAATTTCAGCGGCCGTAGCATCGTCCATCGCCGCGCCATCTCCCCGGTTGTTGATAATCGAGAGATCACTTTGGCCCGCGTTGGGTCGTCGTGGTCCCTCGTTACGTGGGGTGGGTTGTGGCTTCGGACGCTTCGGTGGACGCTACTGCGTTCCCTCCTCAGGGTCTGTGCCTTGCCTTTTCATCTTTGTGGCTCTTGACCTCCCCACTTGGTGTGGCCGTCTCCCTGCTGGTTGACGCACCGGATTTGGTTTGGCTGGTCCTCTTCTGCTGCCGGCGCGTTCTCTCCCTCCACTTTTTGGATTTGATGATCCACGCGCCTTCAGTCTGCATGGAGCTTATTTCCCAATGCTCATGCTAGTGAGGCCATCTCCCAGAGATTCCGAAATGGATCTTTCGTGTCGGCTGGGGATCTTGGCAGTGCTTTCTTGGGATGATTAAGTATGCGCTAATGTGCCCCCCCCCCCAGAATAAGAGGGGCTGCCTGCATCACTAAGTGATGCAGGGAGGGATTCTCCGGTACCCTCCTGGGGTAGTTTATTTTTTTCACTTGCGCTCATTTTTCCTTCGACGTTTCCGGGATTGCCGGATTTGGGTTTGGGTTCGGGATGGGATGAGTGGGGAGGAATTCCGCGGACCTGTGCCCCGGACGCCCCACGAGCTGTCTTGCGTTGCGTCCGATGCACAGGTGCGGGCATGAGGATGGGATGTGGGAGGGATGGGAGGTTGCCCGGTTAGAGGTTATTGTTACGTCTGTTTCTTAGGGCACAGACCAATAACAGGCTGCAACTTCGGGGAGGATAACTCTCTAACCTTGCCCTGAGGATCCTCACGATCCTCTCCCCCAAGGCGTACGCCAGACTCTGCACCGGACTAGGTGCTGAGAATAGGGTTTTTCCGACCAGACGCACTCTTCGCAGGTCGAATCCGCCCCGCCCTAGTTCCATGCATGCATGTTAAAGTAAATTAAATGAGGATTGATCGCTTGGTGTCCAAGCGATCGATCCAAGAGCCGAAGTGTTACTTACCTTGACGCTGTAAAAATACATGAAGTAAAAAGAGTTGATATTTTTGAAGGTTAAATTTTCTCTCATGTTCGGGCACTTTCGTCGGAGGACTTTTTGATTTGTTTAGATATTTTGAACGTATTTGGTCGTTTAATTCTTGCAATGAATATTTGGACGCCTCGGAACATGGTCTTTCACGGTTACTTCAGTGTTTTTAGGATTTACTTCCTTCTGGTTTTGTTACCTAATAATATAATCCTAAACGAGTGCTGACCAATAGAACCTATTATGGGCAACAAACCGGATTGTAAACAGAAGCAGGTAATTTGCTAGCTTTCTACTAGTTCAAAGCCTGTTTTCTGCCATTTTCTAGAAATAAATTTATCAACAACTGGAAAAAATAATATAATCGTACCGTCTTAGTTTCTAATAGGCACTTAGAAACTAAGTACGATTATATAATTTTTTACTTTATTCCAGTTTTTTGGAAAAATAATTTTCTAACATGTGGCGGCAATCAGGCGTTTTTGACGTGACAAAGTCTTATAAATCGATGGAGCCGGCTGCACGCACGAAAATACATGACGTATGCGGCGTTACCACATGACGTATGCGGCGTTACCACGTGATGTATGCGGCGTTACCTCGCGTTCTTATGACGTTGTCACGTTCAACTATCGGCAGTAAACCGACTTTACAGACAACCGATTTTTTCATTTAGTTAGGTACTTAGGTAAACCTCCATGATCGGGGCCTGAGGACAGCAGTTGGCCGACTTGCCGTTCTAACAGAAGCAGGCCAAGACGGAGGCGTGTCCTACACATGTCTGCCAACTCACCGATGCGGGATAAAACCCGACCCCTCCAGGCGAGACCGCGGTGGCGGCCAAAGTCAGCCGGTAACCCTGGGGTTATCCTTTCGAGAGCTTACCCGAGGTACCCGGCAATGGACACTTGGGAAGGACACCGTGCGGTTTTAGTCGGTCCGATTCGGACACGCCCACCCCATCGTTGGCACCGTTTGGGTGAATCCTGTGGGGGTTTCCACACGTTAAAAAAAACGTACTTAGGTAAAATAGTAGTAGAAATGAATATTTGTCAATATGCAAAAATTCAATGGGATATTAGTTAGTATCTCCAAATAACGTAGATTGTTGAACATTCTCGCGACAGAGGCCTATGTTTAGCAAGGAATAATTCATTGGTGACTTAGAAGAAAAGGCAATTTCAGTGTGATTAAGTACTAATATTAGTCACCTTTAGTACCGCACTTATGGAGGCCGTAGATGTTTATCGCTTACCTACACTCGGTGCGCTTTCTGTGGAACAACGATAGAATGAAAGCTCTTTCTTAAATACTTAAAAAAAATTTGAATTCTCTAGCTTCAGATACAAACTATAATCTGCATTGAGAGCGTTTATACATCATAGAGTATGAGAGGTCATATTATAGCTGCACTCCCGCTTGAAGCTACAGTAATCGAGTAAAAAACGAATATATACGAATATTTGGTTTGTCATCCGAGAACAATAGGAATGCAGAACAATACCTACTAATTGTTCGTGGTTTTAAAACTTTTTTAAAACTTGTGGTCAAATGAGATTAAAGTTCAGCAAATTCGATTAGGACAGAGAATAATGAAATAATTGGATTCCATAGGAATTTCAAATAATGTAGTTTTGAAGAGCGGTCTGCCTGTGTGTTATAGTTAGCTGTATTGTGTGAGGCGTAATACTCAAGAAGCAATAGTACATGTTGTATAAATATGAAAGAAAAAAGAATACAATATTTAAGTAAAACAGAACACTTAATATTCTACATTGTGTTAGTGTGTGTGTATGTTTGTTTGAGGTGTGTAAGTGATGAAGTGTGTGAGATATATGTGATGTGTGTGATATGTCAATGTGGATGTGACCGTCTTAAAGATTGTGTTACTTGTTTGTCGTAGTGAAAAAAATTGTTCGAGTAGCGAAATACCTATTCATATAAATATGGTTGAGCCACAATTTTTCCAGCTCTTCGTGAAGTACTGCATAATCTATTTATCAGTGACTAGTTTGCAAGCCCTCAATATAAGCGGATAAACAACGTGTAACTATAAAGTCTTGCGATCGACTGTCGCTGGTTCGAATCCCGGCAATACACTACCGACGTCAACCCATCAACCTAAAAAGAGTATCAAAAGCCCTCTTCATAAAATAATAGCGTGCTGTAGTTAGTAACAGTACCGGAAGCCTTAAACCTTAAAGACTTACATTCTTTAACAAATCACGTGTTTTTTTCTTCCTAATATTCTGGGTCTTTTAAGCAGGGCAGGAATAGGCAGATGCCTATTCCTGCCCTGCTTAAAAGCCTGGTCCTCAGGTTGATCGCGACATCAGATGATGTCGCGATCAACCTGAGGACCACCATTGTAGCTTTATTGGTGTCTATATTGGTGCTCTTCACTCCTGAGACTTTTCCTTTAGCATACCACCAGGCCAGGTGACCTCGTATTAGCGTGCTCTACATTAAAATAAAGAACAAATAATATGGTTATGAGCGGTCAACTACATTTAACACAATTATGGATTTTAAGGTATGTTATATGAATAACTTTAATGTAAATGATAAATGTAAGTAAAATGCGGGTTATCCGTAATTGGCAAATGTATCAGCCACATTACTCGCTAAACATGTCTTATATACAAATTTGTAATGCATTTGCTGTGGATAAACCTATTAAATAAATAAATAAATAAACTTTGTTTAAAATGTTGCAATGTAATTGAAATAGAAAATAAGAACTAAAATTATGAGCTACAATAACTTCATAGAATGCGTGTGGGTTTCAGACAGGTGGAACACATTATTTCTCTCTACTAAATTAATCTCAGTATAATTTTAATACTATGGTTAATCCCTACAAAGAAAATATTTAAATCGAAAATTTAATAGTTTCCACTTGCTGTAAGTATAATATAAAATAAGAACTAAAAATATGAGCTACAATAACTTCATAGAATGCGTGTGGGTTTCAGAAAGGTGGAACATATTCTTTCTCTCTGTTAAATAATTTCTCGGTATTTTCAGAATGATATTATTCTCATGTTTAATACTTACAAAGAAAATAATAATAAACATTTATTTTCTGAATTGCTTCCATGAATTTATTAGTATTAAAATAACTTACCACTAGTGTTCAATACCAGGTCAACCGGAAATACCCGGGGATAATAGGATAATAGTAATTGGGTCGAAAACCAACATGGTAGGTCCGGTTGACCTAGAATTGTCAATTTTGGTTAAAAACAAGGTATTACAGCACAAATGAAGGATAGATTCCAAAATATAAAAAGTTGAAAATTAAGGTAAATTTTGAAACTTACAAGTTTTTATAGATAATAGTACGGAACCCTTAAGGCGCTAGTCCGACTCGCACTTGACCAGTTTAATGTATTCTATCTAGTTTATTATATATGTACAGTTTGTATATTTCGACTAGCGGGCCTGACGGACGTTGTCCTGTTCAATTATCAAATTTCGACCAAAATAGTAATAAAAAAACCTAGAACCCATTTACAGCTCCATCACCGAGTCAACTGGTATACCTAAACCATCTAGACTTATGTAAATATACACGAAATTTGGTCACAATCTTGGAGTTCAGTGACAGACACACGTATAGAAGTGGGTTTCTAAATCCATAAACTAAATTCTATCTTAAATGATATTGGCGAAAGTTTAAGCGAATATCACACATTGAAATAAAGCTATTTTTAACGGATTCACTAAATAATTCCAAGAAAAATCACAATACAATAACACTTCATGACACTGTGAGCTCATTCTGCGTAAATAGTAACAACAACAATTCAATAATGTTCGAGTACTTTGAGATAACTTACACTTCAAACCATAAGACAACCACCACCACCTTCAGTCTCCCCTTGACCATGGCTGCTGAAAAGCAACCAAACCGTCGGGTTCGGTATAAATAATAAACTAATTACGTTTAATTACTTGCCTAGCTATTTAAACAAACAGCTTATACTATATACTATACAGGTTTTCGTGTTGTACGTAACACTTGGTTAATTGTATAATAAAATTTATTATTTATATAATTAATACAACCTGCCAAGTTCAAATTTAGTAAATTTTCAAGTATTATAGTTTTAGATATTTTTAACCAAGTACCTACGTATTTTCACAAGTATACCATATTTTAAGTTGGGTGTATGGTAAATTTCGGCCAGATGGACCGTTGACGTGAATACGGTGGCGGGTAGTGTCTGGATGCGGAAGACGGAGGACTGGGTGTGGTGGCGAGTCGTGGGAATGGCAAATGTTTACCAGTGGATTAGGCTGTTGATGAAGATGATTATGATCGATTTTATAGTGCATCTAAACTTGGCATTGGATTGGATTTCAACCCTTTTTAGGCGAACAATTAACCGAAAGGAACTTGGCCCCCTTTTTAACAGGTAATTTTTTTGTGGGATTTCAATACTTTTTCTCAAGAAATCGTACCTATTTTTTTCTTTTTGTGCCATATTTTATACCCCCTCTCCCTCTCCCCCCCCCCCCCTCCTCGTCGTATTCTCATTGTATCACTGGTTCATAAATATTTTTATATAAAATTCGATATTAGATTGAGCCAACTCTCGCTTGACCGGTTTCTTAAATTTCTTAATTTTTTGTTAATCTACATTTATATAACACACGACCTGTGTGCCAAATTTCATAACGCTAGGACTATTGGAAGTGGCCTAAAGGTTTTGATTACCGGTCAGTGAGTGAGTCAATCAGTGCCAAAATTAGCTATATTCACAGGGTTCTATTTCAGGATCTACTGAAGCTATATGTATGAAATTTGGCATACTGCTTTAATACTAGTATATGATTACGTAGGTACAATTTAATCTCTGTAATTGCAATAGGCACTGAGCTACAGGGGGTCAAAAGTGGGTCGAAACGGTCCATGTAAATAGTGCACGGCATGCCCGCGTTCAGTGTCAAAATGTCCAATTCTCAAAATGTCCAACGGTGTCAAAATGTCCAAATCCTAAAATGTCCAATTCTCAAAATGTCCAATTCCCAGAATGTCCAATTCTCAAAATGTCCCATTCCCAGAATGTCCAATCTTTGAGAATGTGGTAAATTTGTTCAATAACACATCACAGCGCTTTATTAATACTTATGAAAAACAATAAATTCAAATTACTGATAGAATCAAAATAACTACTATAATAATTATATTGTTATTATACAAATCAATTCTGGTGCTTCGCCGGCCGCTACCGCGGCACGCTCGCGCTCTGTTGGGGTCACAGTTCTAACCTAACCTAACCCACAAGAAATTTAATGCCTGTTTGAGGAAGGGGACATTTTGCTAAAGGGACATTTAGCGAAAGGGACATTCTGAGAAAGTGACATTTTGCTACCTGTAGTCCATTCTCAAAGATTGGTCATTCTGGGAATTAGATATTTTGAGAATTGGACATTCTGGGAATTGGACATTTTGAGAATTGGACATTTTGACCCTGAAGCCATGCGCGCGGCCTGTTGCTGGAACTTGGCTGCGCACTACCGTGCGCATAGATATATTTATTCTTATGGGTCACAATGTAATACTTATGATCGTCAAGACTATTGCGTTCTACATTAACTGTCAGATTCGCATGGCAATTAGTTAAAGCCTATGAGAAAAGAACCTGCCAATAAAAACTCACGGTCACTCTTTTCTAATTGACAGTAATTATACTGGTTTTGTTTAAAAATTACATTAAATAAGATACTGCAACTAATACACCATACGTGTATTAATTATAATGTATTTCAGTATGTTTAAATAATGAAAACGTTAGTTAAATAAACTTTTAAAAGGATGCTCCTACTACTACACTATTAAGGAATAAAAGGAGGACACGCCACTCCATCATCTAAGTGTATACTAAAAGATATCCCACTCGTACTTAAAGAGATTAGAGACTCTTACGCTTTGTTATGAGTATAGATACAAGTTAAGAAGGACTTTTTTGAAAAAAATATGGCTCATTAGCTATACGCTACTCACTACCTTCTCAAGAGAATATAACGCTGTAAGTCAGGACTGTGAGTACTAAGTTATTTTTGCATACCTGCGATTCTGATACTGAGAATAAAATATTTCTACTTGCAGGCAATTGTTTTAGTTGTGGATAAAATAGAAAAAGGTTGGGGTTATATATGTAGGTTGATGTATGTATAGTTTCTTATTGCAGTTCTTGAAATGTTAAAATAGTTTGCTGAGCAAGCTGATAATTCAAAATGAACTTGTGAAGTATTGTGTTATCACGTACACAAAACCTCAAGTTTGGGATGGTTCCTTGAGAGTTTTTTTTAATTATTTAATTGCTTAAGTTTTTAACAATCGATGTGCTGTGATATTGCCGCACCGTTTTAAAAAGCTTTAGAAACTTGTACCCCAAACCGAGGCAAGACGGGGACAGGGTCAGTCGGGGTGCGACGGATATGCTCTATAGACAACCTTACACCCCGGCGTCTGTAGATACGAGATGGCGTGCGGTTTTAGTCGGTTCAAGTCCGACATAACCTCCCTGCTGACCGGTGGGGGGCTATCCGAAGGGATATCCGCACGAAAAAAAAATATAGGCACCATGAGGTGACGACCAAGAGTTATTAATCAAGTATTTGACCTGGGTTCTAAATACTTTTTCTATGATGGTTGTTTTGAAGAATCTACTTTTATTCCAATATCACAATTTTGTCCAAAATCCCTTTATATACAGAAAATAACAGATTTTGATTTTGCATTGGGATTTGGAATACATTTTTGTTATACAATTAAACATAATTGGCACCAAGATGTGATGATCATTGCCCGTTGTATATTATTGAACAATAATTGTACCTAAATGTAACTTGTTAGTTACAATTCAGCTATTAATCAATTCAATCAATTAGCCTGTTGCAGTCCACT
Organism: Cybosia mesomella; assembly: GCA_946251805.1. NCBI lineage: Eukaryota > Metazoa > Arthropoda > Insecta > Lepidoptera > Erebidae > Cybosia > Cybosia mesomella. Next base: position 12,781,986 of record OX276394.1, on the reverse strand, counting down.
GCTGGACATAGAGGCCTATGTCCAGCAGTGGACTGCAACAGGCAGGGTGGCATTTTTTTATTTTTTTACGTGCGGAAATCCCTTCGGAGGCCGGGCGGCTGGGATAGACTGAATAGGCATTCAGTCTATCCCAAGCACCTTTTTCAGGTTTTCCTTCTATCTTGCTGAGGGGCCACTAAACTCCCCTTTGCCGATTCGCGCGCTCCACTCCACTCTGAATTGTTTGCTCCGTCAGCCATCAGTCCTTCGAAAGATGTGGCCACACACATTGCCACTTGAGTTTGCTTAGTTTGCGAGCTATGTCGTTTTAATCAATTGCCTGATTATAATTGTTAATTACTTCCCCTAATTTGCTCAAATCTTTTCAATGGCATAATACAAGCTATTGAAGCTATGCTTACTTTGAGTATAAATAGCACTGTGTAGAATGTCTTAGAATATTTATTTATTTACTCTACGAAGAAAAAAAAAACATTTAAGCACGCACTTCCTCCCACGCACTTTCCATACAATTTATCGTGTTGCTCTAAGGTAGATACCATCTCTTACTGCGATTCTCAAAGGTGTTCAAAATAAACGACACGGACAGATCCAAGCACTCTCCAAAACTGAGAGGATCGTGACTAAAGTACCCAATTAGAACAAATTAGAGATCGCACTAATGATCAAATTATAGAGTATTTTATTCAGCAGTTATATACGAGTACAATCAAATATTTTATTATCTCGCTTATTAATAAATACAGAGTCGTAATGGCACTATAATTGCAATGAGTTAATTGTCCAGATAATCACCCAACAGTAGGTTTTTTTTTTCGTGCGGAAATCCTACGTATACCCCCCCGCCGGCCGGCGGCGGTGGTTATGTCTGGCTTGCACCTACTAAAACCGCACGCCGTTTCGGGTCTACAGACGCCGGGGTGTAAGGTTGCCCATAGAGCATATCCCTCGCACCCCGCACCCCGACAACCCAACAGTACCTTTTTTTTCGAACGGAAATCCCTTCGGATACCCCCCCGCCGGCCAGCGGGGGTGGTTATGTTGGGCTTGAACCGACTAAAACCGCGCTTAGAATTATAGACTGTATCATTTCCTCGCCTGCGGATATCGAATTTCGTTCAGTAATATTATTGTCATTTAAACAAGTTATAATTGAATTAACTTAGTAATAAAGTATAACGTTATCATTATTATCGCAGCGGTTACCAGACTCGATTATAATTCGATTGAAGCTCACTGCTGTATGTGGTTACTTGAGATTTTGTTAGCCGAGCACTTCTTTGAAAAATATCTGGTAGGAGACGCCATTGATCATTTTAATTAATGTAAAATAACAAATTTCGAATTTAACCACTAGAAATAATATTGATACACGCACTGCTTACGTTTACTACGTATACTGCGTATGTTTGAATTAATATTATCAAATAATAAATGAAAACAATAATTTTAATAGAGCAAAACATGAAGTAGAGTTCGATAAGGACCCGTTTAAGTACTCGAGGAATATTTTTAGCGACAGAAAGCAAGATAGGCTAGTGCTAAGTAACGATCAGATCCATAGCTACTATAAAAGTAATTATGAGGTGCCTAAATACGAAATATAATACAGTAAACCAAACGCGCAAAAACCATTAAGCCCTCATTTCACATTTGACTGTAATCCACCTAGCTTAGACGAAATAGAACACCAAATCAAAAAGAAACCAACAAAAACCGCCCCAGGGCCTGATGGCATACCTTACATTATCTATAAAAAATGCCCATCGGTACGTAAACATCTTCTAAGCATATTCAATAGGATCTGGTCGAGTAAAGAAGTCCCAGCGGCCTTCGGCAAGGCTAATTTTGTGCTCATTCCAAAGAAAGAAATAGTAACTAGTCCAAAAGACGCTAGACCAATAGCATTAACCAATACAATTTCTAAAATTTTCTTCTCATGGCTTCAATTTAAAATGACAAATTTCATGATCAATAATAACTATTTCAGACCAAACCACCAAAAAGGGTTCCTACCCGGAATTTCAGGATGTCTGGAACACAATTCTTTACTGGCGGAAAGTTTAAAAGATGCCAGATCAAATGAAAAGCAAATAACAGTTTGTTGGATAGACTTAGAAAACGCTTTTGGCTCAGTACAACACGAGCTTATGTTGTTTGCATTAAAATGGTATCACTTTCCGTCCATCATATGGGAAATAATATCCTCTTATTATGGTAAATTAAAGTTTGTGATTAATACCAAAGATGGATACACGCAACCTTTAAATTATAATGTGGGTTTGTTCCAAGGTTGCTGTTTATCACCTATAGTTTTCAATATAGTAATAAATATTTTAATAGACAACATTTCCACACACGACAAGAAGTGGGGCTATCGGTTTAAGCTAAACGGTAAATATACGGAGTCTATCCTCGCATTCGCGGACGATTTGGCAATACTGACTCGTAACCAAAAGCAGTGCCAGGACCTACTGCGTAGAGTAGACGATTTCTGTACATGGACAGATGGAATGAGAACAAAACCTAGCAAATGCTACTGTCTATGTCTGGGTAGGCGGGGTACCAGGTATACTTCATATGACCCAGGGCTTAGTATAGGCGGGGAAAACGTTTCAACTATATCTGAAACCGTGCCTTTTAAATTCTTCGGAAGAAAGATTAACAACAGAGGTTGCATTCCAGCTTTGGACGAATTGATTGATAGTTTCATTATCGATATAAAAAAGGTAGACCAACAACCAATAAGTAAAGCTTTTTTAAGCTTGGATCTATGACAATTATTTAACCTTGCGTCTTAACTGGCCGTTTCTTATATATGATATAAACCAGAGTCTCCTCAAAAAACTAGATGCGAGTGTCACGAAGACACTGAAATCGTGGCTAGGGCTAGCTCAGTCGGCCGACCCGTCGGCACTATATAGATCCGCGAATAATTTTGGAATGACGCTTAAGAAGCCATCAGAACTCTGTAAACACCTAAGAGTAACTAAAATGCACGTCTTATCGAAATCTAAAGACAAAATAGTAAAAGTCCTTCCAAAAGATAAAAATGCATCGGAGCTCGAATCACGCCTCCAGTTCCATAAAAAATTCATGATAGGCTCGCAGACTGGTAGAGTAGGTCTAGGTAATATTCAGAGACAAACAGATAAAGAAATACCAAAATCTTTTCTTCAAGCAGACGAAAACAACACCTATAAGGTGCACGCAATGAACCTAGAAATGCAAAACGAATGGTTGACCCTAGGTGAATTTTGTATTCCCATAGCCTTAAAATGGCGTACCATAATATACGACTTGTCACCGGCCTTTATTTATTTATTTTTTACCTAAATTTTACCTAAATGCATTCCAGTTGACCCTCCCCGACCAAAGCAATCTGGTCAGATGGGGAAAAGCTACAGATAAAACATGTAACTCATGTGGTGAAGCAAATGGTACGGCTAGGCACCTACTAGTGGGTTGTAAGACGCTATTAGACCGGGGTCATTACTCGCACCGTCATGATAAGGTATTAGAAATCATACGTGAGGCTGTAAGTTTGGCGGTAGCTAGAGCGAAAAAAGGATTAACCACAAACCAAAGAAATGACATTGCGTTTGTAAAGGAAGGCTGCTCAAAGAAATCACCTCAAAAGCCATATTCAATTTTGATAGCTGCCGTTGACTGGACAATACTCGTAGACACGTATGAGAAGCACTATAGGATACCGGAGGATGTCAGTGCCTCATCATCCAGACCCGACATATTCCTTTTTTCACGATCGCATAAGCGTGCAGTGCTTGTAGAACTCACAGTACCGTGGGAAACTAATATACCTAAAGACCACGCTATAAAGACAAACAAATACTTTGATTTGACTAACGAGTTAACCAAAAACGGCTACGTGGTTAAACTCTACGCCGTAGAAGTAGGAGCAAGGGGAATTCCAGCTAAATCCCTGTACAACTTACTTAAAGACGGATTGCCAAGAGCTTCAGTAAGCTCTTTACTAAAACGTATATCAAAAGCGGCATTGTTAGGATCTTACCAAATTTGGATAGGTAGGGGGGGGAACACTACTGACGGTGGAGGTGAGCGCTGATGCATCACAAGGTGGCCACCCTAAACCTACATCTGGGTCGCAAGTCCCAGTCGCCGTCATGGTGTTCCTCTCTGTACCACGCTATGGACCCGGTGACCGCACGGTGAATCCATGGAGTGCTGAGAATCGGATCTCCTAGTTTCTTTCTTTCTATCACTTTACAATTATAAGGGATCTGAAACTTTCACTGTATCTATTTGAGCAGACGTTCTTATAACCGGTATTACTGCCAATGTATCCATGCACTAATTTTTAGTCCTTCAACTTCAAAAGTCCTTTTTATCTATATTATAATATCAAAGTAAATCGCAAGTAAAGTAAATGAACTGAAGTGTAGGTTACGCCATTAGGTAAAAGTTTTCAACTCAGAAGTTCCTAATGACTCCAGGTAGTACAAAATGAACTTCAAAGTGTCAACATAATACAGTTGACTTCCTAATTACAGCATGTAATACATGGAAAACCTTTTCTATGTATGGTACAGTTTTAAGTTTTTCTTCGGAATATAGTGTAAGCTCTCTGATATAGTCAGACAAGAGTAGCTTAATATATTCCAATATAATAAATAAAATAGGGGTAACTTTTATCAGCGACTATGAGCAACAGTACCTTTTTTTTTCGTGCGGAAATCCCTTCGGATACCCCCCGCCGGCCAGCGGGGGCGGTTATGTCGGGCTTGAACCGACTAAAACCGCACGCCGTCTCGGGTCTTCAGACGCCGGGGTGTAGGGTTGCCCATAGAGCATATCCCTCGCACCCCGACTGACCCTGGGCCATCTCCGGTTTCGAGATGGCCCCCTCGGGTTTGGAAACCACGGTGGTCTGTTGATACCACTCAGGTATTGTATGATACTGCATTTGTCGATGATGATGAAGATACTAAAATATATGCAAATCCAGCCTTTATGTCTGTTTGCAAGAAATCGTTTCCTTACTATCGATTCGAATATGATGAAGCTTGACACGTTGTAATACGCATACTCTCGAGACCAAATAGTATCGGCATACGTTGCGTTAACTAGTTACTTATAAATTCTAAGAAGTAGTTTATTCATTCATTATACTTTATAAATCAAAATGCAGGCGTTGAATTCTCTAATAAAAGGAAAATAAACAGATGGCTTGAATAAGAAATGCTGAATCACCGAACTAACAATCGTACCCAATACTTCAGTGGTGAATTCTAGATGTAGGTAGGTACCTCTATATCTATCTGATGACAGGCGACCCTTCTTTTGTTCGCAAGAAAATAATTCATTATTCGCAATAACTTCTTTTGTTTCACTATGAATGCTGTTATCCTTATCTCCTTGATTTGACCTTTTCAACTTTTTTTGCTGTATTCAAAGTGTATTGACCAATCTGATTGAAAAATATATTTTGTTAGAATGGAAGCTTCTAGAATGGGTGCTACTGGTTTTTGAGTTTGCAAAATCAGAGGACCGGCAGCTATAACCGGATTCCTCTTCCTGAGATTCCAAATATCCACTAAACACATCTTGCTGTTAGGTGTGGTGGTCCCTTTCCGCCTATTTTTTAACTTATTCTGAAGTTGCGATTGGTCTACGACAACGGCAATATACAAAGTTGTAGAGAATCTCGTCATATTCATTATTTTTGACTGCATTATGCGGAAACTAATGAATCGATTTTATGAAAACTTATAGGAAACTTTAAGGTCTACAAAAGCAACAACATGTCTAAGTTTCAAATCTTCATAAAAAGTAGTTATAGACTTTCAAAATTTCGCGTCAACAGAACGGTTTTTCACAATATGCCGGATATCTACTCAAGCGATTCTATAAATTTTTAGAAAGCAGTTTTAAAACAATAATATTCCTACAGTAAAGAGTTAGCTATCTAAGTCATTTCGTTTTGCGACTATAAACTCATAACAGTGAAATAGCAGCTAAAATAAAATAAAACTTCGATGAATCAAATAAATGTGAAAGGACATGACCCTACTTCTTTTGAGTATACTGAGAAATATAAAGAAAGGATTGTGGGGTCTTCAGCACTTTCGCAAACGGTACGAAATGTAGTAGATTTCTACCGTCGAGGCGGCCTATTCGTACATGTTTGGCGTAGGTATGGATGTTTATTACTCTTACACGCGAAAACGGCTGAACGAATCCAGCTGAAATTTGGTACAGGGATAAATCATAGTCTAGAATAGCATATACTCTACTTTTTATCCCTGCAATTGGTTCCCGTGGGAAGCGGAAACGGGAACAAAATTCAGCGCGGGCGAAGCCGTGGCCAAAGCTAATATAATATAAAACTGGATAGTCTTAGAATCACACAGCTACAAGTCTCAGACGAGGATTAAATTCACAGCAGTCGATGCTGTGACAGTTGGCGAGGTACTACATTACTCGTGCAGTCTAATCCATGTTTCTCTATTTGTATATTGCATTGTTTCGAAACTATATGACTACCCTTGTTACTCCTATACTAAAGACGCACTGATATCAAGACCGAATATGAAAACAATAAGCAACATACAAGACTGATGTGTTATATTTTAACCTTCCGCGATACATAATATGAAATTAATATGGAAATTAAAGACCATGGTATACGTAGGAATATGCATATGCATACCTTTGAACTGCCTGAAATTTCTATCAGGTTGTACAGGGCGTGGTCATAGACTGACTGGCTCAATAGTGTGCGCTCACCATTGCGTATCGTACAACCTATTTATAATACTAACAGTTTCCCTATTCTGTGTTTCACTTCTGGTGCTTTTTTCGACTACACATAAAAGCGATGTTGCATGTAATCACTGAATTGAATTTCCAAGACATGTGTGTGCAATAATTACAATGAAAAAAAAAAATGTTTAAATGTGAAAATTAGTTCAAACTGAAAATAACTGCAGGCCGTGGCGGAGGCGTGTAGTGTGTGCCCTCTACACACGCCTGCCAACTCACCGACGCGGGATAAAACCCGACCCCACCAGGCGAGGCCGCGGTGGCGGCCAAAGTCCGCCGGTAACCCTGGGGCTATCCTTTCGAGGTCTTACCCGGGATGCCTGGCAACGGACACTTGGGGAGGACACCGTGCGGTTTTAGTCGATTCACGACATAACCACCCCCGCTGGCCGGCGGGGGGGGGGGTATCCGAAGGGATTTCCGCACGTAAAAAAAAAACTGAAAATAACTTCGTGGAATCAAGGGACAAAAGGCGATTATATGTTCCAAAGCAATAGGCTTTACTTTTTTTGTTAGTTTACTTCTAATCTGGCAACAATTACAGGCAATGTGTATTGAATTTTTACACAACAAAACTATGTCACTCCAGTTTCATTTTATCATTATTATCAGTACTAACTGATAATAATGATATCCCCTCGGATACCCCCCCGCCGGCCAGTGGGGGCGGTTATGTCGGGCTTGAACCGACTAAAACCGCACGCCGTCTCGGGTCTGCAGACGCCGGAGTGTAAGGTTGCCCATAGAGCATATCCCTCGCACCCCGACTGACCCTGGGCCATCTCCGGTTTCGAGATGGCCCCCTCGGGTTTGGGAACCACGGTGTCCCCGTCTTGCCCCGGTTTGGGGGAGGGGCGCTAGTCGCCCCACCGTCCCGGCCTGCTTCTCCTGGGGTGACAGGCGGCCTCACCTGCCACCGCCCAGGCCTGCGCTCATGGAGGACGGAGGTCGTTAAGCGACCTCCGGCGCCTGAGTCGCCTGCGACGCGAGGCGAGCATGTTGCGGGCTCGGCGGGCCGGGAGGGTTCTGAACCTCTCCCGGGCGCGCTCCGCCATCTCCTTCGCGAGCATCACATGCTCGCAGAAGGAGGTGGCGGCGGCCCACGCGCTCGCGCTTCGCACCATTGCCGCAATCATGCTGCCGAGCGAGAGGACTCCCACCCCGATGGCTGCCACGAGGTCACGCCTCGGCGCCTCCCACGCCGGGCAGTCCGCCAGCGTGTGCAGCCCTGAGTCCTCGCTCGCGTCGCAGTGATGACACTCAGGCGTTGGCTCCTTCCTGATCCGATGCAGGTGGTCCCCGAAGCACCCCTTCCCGGAGACCACCTGCGTCAGTCGGTACGAGAGGCTTCCGTGTCGCCTCTCTAGCCAATCCTCCATGATGGGCCTTACCGCCGCTATTGCGGCGTGCCCTGCGCTTGGTCGCCCAAGTCGTTCCTTCCACTCCACCACGATGGCCTGGTGGAGCTAGGACTGCAATGCCTCGATTTCTCGAGGCTCGGGGTTCCATCCCTGCTCCCGCGCCTCCTTTCGCCACTGGTACAGTTGCGAAAAGGGCTCTCACCTCCAGGTCCCATGGCGGAGTTCCGGCAAGGAGACTCGCCGCCTCGAAGGTGATCGTGCGGTACCCGCGGATGACCTTGATGGCCATAACTCGCTGCGGAGCGCGCAGAATCCGCACAGTTCTGGTCCTCAGGGCCTCCGCCCATATTGGGCACCCATACAGGGCCATGGACCACACGATCCCCTTGTAGAGTCTCCTGCAGGAGTCATCGGGCCCCCTCATGTTGGGCAACAGCCGAGCCAGAGCGAGAGCTGTGCCCTTAAATTTGGGGGCCAGACTTCGGATGTGCTCTCCGAAGTCCCATCGGCCGTCGAGCACGAGCCCCAAATATTTCATTTGGGGCTTGATGTCGATGCGATTTCCTCCCACGATGAGACTGGATCCCTCGGGTGGCTTGCTCCGAGGCCCATGAAAGAACAGGGCCTCGGTTTTATGCAGAGCCACCTCGAGACCCAGCCGCCGGATCCGCTCAACGACTTGGGCAACGGCGGTCGTGGCCTTTAGGGTCGCTTCGCGGTACGTCGCCCCGCACGCCGTCACGAGCGTGTCGTCCGCGTAGCACGTGATGGCAGCACCGCCTACGAGCTCACCGCGAAGCACCCAGTCGTATCCGATGTTCCACAGGAGCGGCCCCAGGACCGATCCCTGTGGAACACCGCACGACATTTCACGCCGACCGAGACCGGTCACGGTTGGGTAGATGACGGCTCTCTCCGTCAAATACGCCCCGACTATGCGGCGGAGGTAGAGAGGCACTTCGTGATTCACGAGCGCCTCCCTAATGCAACTCCAGGGCAAGGTGTTGAACGCGTTGGCGATGTCCAGGGACACCGCCAACATCACCTCACCCCGGGCTACTGCATCCTCCGCCAGAGCCCTCACGCGCATGATGGCATCCACGGTGGAGCGCCTCTGGCGGAAGCCATATTGGCCATCCGCCAGGTCCGGCCCCACTCTAAAATGCATTCACCTTGTTTTTTTTTCCAATAAAAATAAAGTTAATTTAATACGTTTAATAAGTGGTAGAAATTTGATGACACAAATTTGTCACAAAATTCGATGGGTACCATCGTGCACGATTGCGAAAAACCCTTCATAGTAATCCAATTGCGGTTTGATTGCGTTCAAGGGTCAGCAAATGCATAGTCGGGCAGGGGGATTGTGGTCGCATCACTAGTGGGACCGGTGAGTGTCACGCGGTGCTGCGACGACAATCCTCTTCTGACGAGGCCGTCAAGCTGACTGCCACCATTGTTAACATGGCACGTGTATGTAATGGTGACCCTCTTTCCTGAGACTTTACCTTCAGCTTACCATCAGGCGAGGTGAAGTCAAATTGACGGGTCCTAAATATGTATTAAAAAAAACCAGTAACTAAAGTTAAGGCATAAAACGGTGATACTGAATAACCCCTAAGTACCTTTTTTTTTTATCGTGCGGAAATCCTTTCGGATACCCCCCCGCCGGCCAGCGGGGGCGGTTATGTCGGACTTGAACCGACTAAAACCGCACGCCGTCTCGGGTCTACAGACGCCGGGGTGTAAGGTTGCCCATAGAGCATATCCCTCGCACCCCGACTGAACCTGGGCCATCTCCGGTTTCGAGATGGCCCCCTCGGGTTTGGGAACCACGGTGTCCCCGTCTTGCCCCGGTTTGGGGGAGGGGCGCTAGTCGCCCCACCGTCCCGGCCTGCTTCTGCTGGGGTGACAGGCGGCCTCACCTGCCACCCCCAGGCCTGCGCTCATGGAGGACGGAGGTCGTTGAGCGACCTCCGGCGCCTGAGTCGCTTGCGACGCGCGGCGAACATGTTGCGGGCTCGGCGGGCCGGGAGAGTTCTGAACCTCTCCCGGGCGTGCTCCACCATCTCCTTCGCGAGCATCACATGCTCGCAGAAGCATCACATGCTCGTATAAGTACCTATACGTAGAGTCGAATGCAATACCAACTTGTAATCTGCCACTATACGTAAATTTTAATAAAGTTCTGGCGAAAATAGATGCAACTGTCATAAAATCGCTAAAATCGTGGCTTGGACTAGCGCACTCTGCTGATTCCTCTGCTCTATTTAGGGATCAAAATAATTTTGGGATGAAACTTAAGAAACCATCGGAGCTCTATAAACATCTTAGAGTTACCAAAGCCCACATCTTAGGAAAATCCCAAGATGTCACAATCAGGGCACTCCCGAAAGATAATAACGCGTCCGAGCTTGAATCTAGACTTCTATTCCATAAACGATTTATGATAGGGGCCCAGTCAAACAGAGTGGGGTTGGGAGTACGAGAGCCAGAAAGGGACCAGGATATACTTAAGTCCTTTCTAAAACAAGACGAAAATGATAAATATCGAGTGCACGCGATGAATTTGGAAATCCAAAATGAATGGTTGACAATGGGAGAGTTCTGCATACCGATGGCCTTAAAGTGGCGCACCTTGATCTATGACTGGTCGCCGGCCCTGTTAAAATTTTATCTTAACGCCTTTCAGATGACCCTCCCAGACCAGAGTAATCTGGTAAGGTGGGGGAAGGCCACAGAAAAACAATGTTATACTTGTGGTGAGGCAATAGGGACGGCTAGACACATATTAGTAGGATGTAGGGTGCTTCTCGATAGAGGCCATTACTCACGCCGCCACGATAAGGTGCTTATCATCATACGTGAAGCAATGAGTCTGGCAGTAGCTAGAGCCCAAAAAGGATTGACTACTAACAGACGTCATATCAACTTTGTGTCTGAAGGTTCATCCATAACACCCAGGAACAAACCTTATTCAATCTTAGATACTGCCCCAGATTGGACTCTCCTAATCGACACGTATGAAAAGCACTACAAAATTCCGGAGGATGTTGGGGTTTCGTCATCTAGACCTGACATATTCCTATATTCTAAGAGATTAAAACATGTGGTTCTTGTGGAACTTACTGTACCGTGGGAAACAAATATACCGAAGGACCACACAATAAAGAAAAATAAATACTATGATCTCACAAACGAATTAATCAAAAACGGTTACGTGGTTAATTTGTATGCAGTGGAAGTGGGAGCGAGAGGTATACCAGCAAAATCTCTCTATAACCTACTTAAAGATCTAGGCCTATCGAGAGCTACAATAAGCTCATTACTAGGACGAATGTCTAAAGCGGCACTAGTAGGTTCGTATCAAATTTGGTTAGGCAGGGAGGGGAACTTGGGTAGTGAAGGTGAGTGTTGATGTACATCAACAAAAGGGGCCCCTTCTAAACCTACACTTGGGTCGCAAGTCCCAGGCACTGTCCCGAGTTCCCAACTCAGCAACGCGATGGACCCGGCACCCGCACGGAGAATCCATGGATTGCTAAGATTACGGTCTCATAGTTCTAACTGATGCCCGCGACTTCGTCCACGTTAAACTTGGAATAGATCAAGGTGTTTACTTCTGCAGTTTTGAACCCAATATGTATTAGGTTACATATTTCATCTTTATATTTTCAATTATTTATCATGATGAAATAGATGTTTATATGTAACATACAAAATAAATCTACCCGGTTCCCTAATATAATAGAGTGAATATTTATTATCAAATGTTGAGTCTCCAATCAACAATTTTTTACACGTAGATAACTCTGTAGTTTCGAGATTTCATATTTAGCATGATGTTTATCGATTATAGTCCGAACGTTTACCATGTCTCTATCGAACTGCAGAATTACATGATGATCTGCTTTGTAATTACAAAGAAATGATCAATAATTGATTTATTCGATTTTACCCTGCTGCTCCTATCATACTTATAATAGCGAGCGTGATAATAGCGTTTTTTTTTTCCTGCTACCTTACACTGAAGAGCCTTGACTGCGTGCGGTATTAGTCGGTTCAAGTCCGATACAACCACCCCCTTCTGGCCGGCGGGGATGGTTATATCGTGTCTCGACTAAAACCGCACGGTGTCCTCCCCAAGTGTCCGTTGCCGGGCACCCCGGGTAAGCCCTCGAAAGGATAACCCCAGGGTTGACGACGGACTTAATATTCATGCAAAATTTCACCTAAATTTGTTCAGCGGTTTTCAAGTGATGCTCGGGCATCGATATTAAAAATCAGACAAACAAACAAAAATTCTAAAAAAACACATTTTTGACATCGGTAGATCGAACACAAACTAATTATTTTTTTGAAGAAATATTCTATGTACAGTTTTCATTCCGTTACGATTTTATTATATGTATAGATGACTATTGCAAACAAAGTTCCTGGTAATACCCAAACCCAATTTTACAGCTTGTTTCAAATATGATATTGAGGGTGTGTCTTTATAATGGATCCATGAACACACGGATAGAAATAAATTTATGTCTATACGTGTGGTATAGGTAAAAATTCTAGAAAATATTACACTGCGATATCTAGACCTAAACTAAGCACAGCTTGTCATATATGGATTCTAGAATGCGGCTAACAAACTTAGATACTTTTTTCATGACATCACACATCTCTGATAAAATGCAGGAGTGAGAGGAGAGCCTTCGGTGGTGCGGCCACGATTTGCGGCAGCCGCCTGACTACGTGGGTAAAAAATGGCCATGGCACTTCCGCCGGACCCCGGTAGGAGGGGGAGTAAAAGAGGTGCTGGCTTGACGTCGTAAGGGATGACATGCATGCCTATAGTCTCAGTACCATGGGTGCCCAAGATCGTACGAAGTGGAAAAGGAAAAGCAGGAAAGCAGACCCCAGGCGAACACCGCTGAAATGATGATGATGATATTATACATAAAAACTCCCAGACCAATGCAAATATACATACTTGCAGTGAGCGAGAATCGAACCCGCGACCTCTGACTTAGCAATCGAACGCTGCACCGTGACGCCAAGGAGTTCATCATTTCAGCAATTCGTGGAAATATTTACGTCTAAAATTTAAAAGTAAACAACTAAAAGGGTTTGCCAAAACTCAAAAACTTTAATTTAACCGTGGATTACCAGGATTCTTTTGAAATGCGTAAGAAAAAGAGGTTAACCACATAACAAAGTTAATAAAAAACCGGAATCGGAGTCATACAACAAGAATATAAATAGTAGTTTAAAAAACTACAAAAACACGGTTTTATAAAAAACGTAACTAAAAAGTACAAAATATAAGATGCACCGTAAGTCTATACTAATCTACAGTAATATCATAAAGAGCAAGACCGAATTTAGTGAGTTTGTTTAAATATTTAAGGTAATCTTCGGAACCACCGCACTTATTGGAAAAAAATATTACACCATTTGAAATGTACATTATCACCGATAGACATTATGTATACATTACGATGGCTACCTATAGTTAAAAAAAAACATATGAACCAAAGCGAAGCGAGGGCAGGTTGCTATCATTAATATTATTTAAATTTACTGCGAAATAAAATAACGATACACATTGTAAGCTGTGCGGTTCAAAGACATTTCCAACTGCACCTGGTATTTACGAGCCTCATAGTATTACACATTATTCATTCAGAAGTTCCCCTTGACAGTCAGACAAACGATTTAAAAGAGCTTCATTTTTCATTTCTCCTTTGCCGAAGTAAAATTCCACGTTACAATAGGAGTAAATGAATGAACAGTTTTATAAAAAATATGAACAATTTTCGCTAGCGACACATTGGAACGAGGTTTCAGAACATGATTAGCTTTTTTGTTTCATTTTGAGGATTCTGTATCTCAAACCTTCGTTGTTCGTCTATCTGCACCTTTTACTCAAGAACGCGTAGAGGTATCAAATTGCAATTGCAATGCAACGCCTTGAATCTGTGAATAAATCAAACTTCAATGTATCAAAAGATGTTGCCGTTTATGCAGCATATATTCAGACAATCGCAAGGGGGATCAAAACCTATAGGGCATTTTGCTTTAAGCTAGAATCATGATATTTTGCAGAAAGTAAACTCTTATAACACAAGTAAAGGAAACAGTTCGAAAACCGAATATGTTACCCACATCACGTAAAAATATCTGTATGTCTGTCTGTCAAGACTAGAAGCTCTACAGGAACGTTAAGTTCGCACCCTCAATCCAGTTTTGTATACGGTATGTATACATGTTTTGTCCTACTGGCACTTATTAAAACTAATTTCGAATTGTAGGGAATTCTTATAAAAGCTTTATAACAGTTACTTTATAACGGTTATGTCGGGCTTGAACCGACTAAAACCGCACGCTGTCTCGGGTCTTAAGAAGGTGTAAGATTGCCCATAGAGAATATCCCTCGCACCCCGACCGGGAATAGGTACCTAGGAAGTACCCTAAAGGTTTTAGTTCGAAAACCTATATGGTAGTTCCTGTTAGTGCCCGAATCCGACTCGCACTAGGCAGGTTTTTTTTAATAATCTATAAACTAAAACCTAAAGGAATTACTTTTACTACTAAATAACTCGTTAAGAAATATTAAGCATACCAGGCCACTCAGAAAGTATTGCGAAAAAAAGTTTTTATATATGAGACTGGTCAGTTATAATCTATTTCTAAAATATGACTATTTATGAGTAAAAATAAGTACGTTCCAATTTCAAAATTTCTCTCTGCATTTTTTGCAAGATAATTTCAATTATTGTGTCTCATTGAAAAATGGATCTGCGTCGGGAACATTTTCGCGCTATGATTTTCTACGATTTCAAGTGTCGCCTGAAACCAGACGAATCGTACGATAGACTTCAAATGGCATTCATGGATGAAGGCCCTTCCAAGGCGACCGTGTATCGCTGGTGTAACGAATTCAAGCGCGGTCGACTGACTTTGGAGGATGAAGAAAGAAGTGGTCGCCCTTTGACGGCTGTTACGGAAGAAAACGTGCTAGCAGTGAAAAATTTAATCCAAGATAATAGACGAGACACATATCAAGAGATTCAGCACATTCTTCAGATTGGATCGGGAAGTCTTCACGAGATTCTACACGTGCATCTTCGTCTGAGAAGGATAGTTTCACGCTGGGTGCCGCACAATCTCACCGATGCTCAGAAGCAGGCCCGGGTGGAATGGTTTCGTGATATGATAAACAAGTTTGAAGCAGGCGCGTCTCGGCGTGTTTATGACATCATTACATGTGATGAGTCGTGGATTTATCAGTATGATCCAGAAACAAAACGCCAGTCGACGGTTTGGGTGTTTCAAAACGAATCAACACCTACCAAAGTGAAGCGATCTAGAAGCGGAGGGAAGATTTTGATCGCGAGTTTTTTGAATTTGTCTGGCTACTTGTTATCAATCCCTTTACGAAATCAAAGAAGCATCAACGCTGAATGGTACACTACCAAATGCTTGGCAGAAGTTTTCTCTGTAGTGAGCTACAAGCGACCAAACACAGGGCTCCGCGGGATACTACTCCACCATGACAACGCGCCCGCACACACCGCGCTTAAAACGAGGGACTTCCTGGACAGCACTCCGGTTAAACTCCTAGGTCACCCTCCTTACAGCCCTGACCTTGCACCGTGCGAATTCTTTTTATTCCCGAAAATAAAAATCAGCTCAAAGGGATACAATTTTCGTCGCCGGAAGATGCGCTATGAGTAATTGCTAAAAATTTCAACCGATCTGTTTTGTTGGTAATGTGGTACTTTCCAGTTAAATTATTTAAATTAAAAAAACGAAGATATTGGGTTAAATGTAATTTGACGAATTTTCAACCGGGAATAATAATTGAAATATTTATTTTTTATGAAAGCATCTTTAGGCCCGTTGTCCACTTTTGGGTGAACAAAAATTATGGAACTCGCATCATCGTCACTGTGACACTTTCCATATTTTTATTATAACAAAGCTTTCTTTTTTGTAGCTGATGAACTATTTTGTTCTGATCTTGACGAAGTTTCGAACGGATGGGTTTAAAGAATTTATTTCTCATAAGAACCTAATACAGTTCGCTTAAAATGAGATACATGGTAATAGTTAATAGTATAAATATATTACACCTCGGTGCACCAGAGGTCACTGTGTACAAACATATATTTTAAGTTTTTTTTGAATATATTCATATCGTTACATTGCTTGACATCATTTGGTAATCGATTGAACAGCCGAACCTCAAACAATATAGTTTTTTTCCCGTAGTTAGTACGTACCCGCGTTAGTTCAAGTTTATTACTGTTCCTTAAATTATGCGACATTGTTTTTTTTTGTATTTGTAAGTTAGTTTGAATAGATTTATATGTTATATTTTTTATAAGTGTACATGTGTTGTAAATATAAAATTGTCTTAAGTTAAGTAGTTCTGTTTGTGTGTGTGTTGTGTGAACGGATTCATAATGAACAACATAGATGGCTCTGTAATTTTTTAATCGTGTTTTCACTTCTATCGGCACTATCGGCACTCCCGTGCCACTGTTTCTTTACGTCCGTGGGAGGTTACCGCTGCTTAACCCACCAAAGGAAATGCAGCTGACGATCACGAAACTTCTTAATGCAACTCTCTGAATCATATTACGAGTTATCATCTCAGGGGACCTAGATAGATCGATTTATCACCCCCGAAACCCCCTGTATAATAATCTGATAGGCATTATTGTTCCACTGTTAAACTTCATTCGATCACAGTTTGCTGTATTTAACCTCTCTCTCTCTCTCTCTCCTCTATCTCTTTCTCTGTCTTGGGGTCACCACTGTGATGAAATGAAGTGATCCAACAATTACCTGTGCTCAAGTTTGAAAATGAATTTAATAAAAATAAATGCGAGTCACGAAAAAGTCTACGTTTATTTTTCATTTCCTTACTTCCGCTTCCGAATCCGATTCCTTTTCTGCTTTAACAAATTCTTTCTCGACCGGTTTTTGTTTCCGTAGTGTCATCTCAGTCCATAATTTTCTCATAATGGTACAGAATGTTGATTAAAAACCTTTTAATATATCATAATGTATGCCAGACTTTACATTAAATAATTTATATAAAACAAACTGTTGCCCGCCGTTCCGCCCGCGCTGAGGTTGGTTATCATTTTTAGGGTTCCGTAGCCAAATGGCAAAAACAGAACTCTTATAGATTCGTCATGTCTGTCTGTCTGTCCGTCCGTATGTCACAGCCACATTTTTCCGAAACTATAAGAACTATGCTGTTGAAACTTGATAAGTAGATGTATTCTGTGAATCGCATTAAGATTTTCACATAAAAAAAAATTAAAAAAAAAAATTGGGGTTTCCTCGTACTTAGAACTGAAACTCAAACATTTTTTTTCATCAAACCCATACGTTCAAAAATCGTTCAAAAATTATATTGAGGTTTCTAATATCATTTTTTTCTAAACTGAATAGTTTGCGCGAGAGACACTTCCAAAGTGTACAAAGTGTGTGTTTACAAAAAAACGTGTGTGTGTGTGTGTGTATGTATGTGAGTGTGTGTATGTATGGGTGTGTGTGTGTAGCTTCTAACATAAGAGAATGATAAAACTTAAAAAATATATGATGTACATTACCATGTAAACTTTCACCGAAAATTGGTTTGAACGAGATCTAGTAAGTAGTTTTTTTAAATACGTCATAAATTGTAAACCGCAATTTACCTTTCATTCAATCAAATCAAATATAAAAATTAAAAATAACTATATTATGTTACTTGCTGCTACGGAACCCTTCATGGACGAGTCCGACTCGCACTTGGCCGCTTTTTTGATCATATCTTCGACTAATACGACAGATTTTAAATCTGACCAAGACCTTTCTAATTGAAAAAAAAACGTATCAAAACGTTTAGTTTTTACGTCTATCACGACCAAACAGAATCGCTCATTTAACATAACCCAAAAAAAATTAAGTATCAATGTACAGACACAACTAATTTACAGTTTTATAATAGTGTAGATGTGTACTTTCATCGTGCTGGACTAATACAAATCATTAATGATATTGACATATTATAATATGTAGGTATATATCCGATGTCGATGATTGATTATTGTGCGAATACATAAATCACACGCCTAGCCAGGTCCACTTACGTTGAATGATGTTAGAGAATACCTATATGGGATAGGAACTACGTATTAATTAACTAGGGATGCGATGCAGTTAGCCGATCGCAAGAAAATTGAGCTGAGCGAGCATTTATTCTTTTATTTCAAAATCTGAAAAATTCAATTTTTGCGCGCGCGAACTTTTTCCATTAGTTTCAATGGTAAATTTGATTTTCGGTGATAATTCCTCAATGGTACATGCCCCTAGATTGTCGTTATGACCATGCCAAATTTGGTTGAAATCAGATTTGTGGTTTGCAACCACAATAGGCAGGAGTATCCGAGTTTGTAAGCGGCTATCCCGCGTATAAGAGCGTTAATAATAATGTTCATCCGAAATACCATTAAGTATATGTTTTTTTTTATTATACACATACATTTCAATCATTTTTGTTATTGTATGGTTCACAAAACTGTTTTAAACAGTTTGCCTGTGAACTCAGTTGAGTCTGAGTCTTAACGTATTGTTAAGTTTTTTATGATTCTATTTCATTGATTGTGATGATTTTTTATATGTTGGTATATATTTATTCATAGAAGTTTCTGCTGAAAAATATGCGAACATATAATTCACATATTCTCCAATAGAAACCGCAACGCACACTGGGGCGCAACAGCAAATTTCGGGCCCAAGCTAACCTCACCTGTTAGTTTGTGCACGTGCTAAACAACGGATGACGCTGTGTGACTGCTCTGACTTAGGCTTTACAATCAGGGTTGGGAGGTCACCCGGCAGTCGGTCCCGGGTAAGCCGGTACCAACTGAAATAGTAGCTTTTTTATACCCGACGTTTTATTTGAACTAGTAACCCCGTGGGATGGTAGCAATTTGCCTGACCTTTTTTTGAGGTTATCAGAAAGTTACAATTCCTAGCATTTCTTTTTAATTTTGTTATATACGTCCGTTGTGAACATTGTACAAAAATGTCGTAACACGTTTGACATTGGCGGTATAAATTCATGTTAGTAACATAGGCGTGTGTGTTCCAAATGCACGGTAGTGTGTTGTGTGTGTAATGTTTTATTTATTGATTTAATTAGATTATTCCCGAGATAAAAGGATCGTACTCCACCTATCTACAAAATTTTATATTTTGGGGGGTATCAAAAAACTTACAAAAAATCAATCATTAAACTTACTTTCACATTCATAACACTAGTTAGAATAAATTTACGTCTTAAAAAAACCTTCTTCATGTGGTTTAATATTCAGCTCACTACGAAAGTAGGTAACACTGGTAGCTTCCAATAAACTCGATTTCCGATTCGATTAGGGTTTTCTAGATTAAATTAATCGGTTCACGGTTTAATCTACTCAGTTCCGAAGATACAATTATAAAAGTTTATCCTTTATCTATACATATAATAAAATCGTAACGACGTGAAAACTGTACACTGAATATTTTTCCAAAAAAATTAATTGATGTGTGTTCTAGGAGCGATACAAATACCGAAAATGTGAGTTTTAGAATTTTTGTGTTTATCCGTTTGTCTGTTCGTCTGCTTTTAATTATCGATGTCCGAGCATCACTTGAATACCACTGATCAAATTTGGCTGAAAGTTTGCATGAACATTCTTCTAGGGCATGGTCATAAACTGCGCTATATATCATCACGCTATCATAGGTATGATAGAGGCAGTAGAGCAAAATCGGTCTTAAATGATGATGAACTGAACTTGATGACAACTTTATTATTACCTACTAGGTAGCTCTTTAGAAAATTTTGTAGGTCAGCAGAACTCAACATTGTCAAACTCCAGACTACAACTCATTCGATCTGAGCGGTTATTCTCACTAGCTCTATTCTTCTTAATTCTCACTATAGGTACCGGGGTGCTTGGTTTGGGACCTCCACGCGGTGCACCCTGGGCAGGGGAGACAGCAGCGCCTCTCTCCTAGGGCGGGAGAGACGCTGCCGCCTACGGCCAACTCCAACCGAGGCGAGGACGGCCCTGTTGAGGGCTGTTCGGAAGCTTTCCACGTGTCCCTCTGATTAGCAGATGGCACAGTGGAGAGCAAGTAAGGGGGCCATCTCAAAACCGGAGATGGCCCGGGGTCAGTCGGGGTGCGAGGGATATGCTCTATGGGTAACCTTACACCCCGGCGTCTTAAGACCCGAGACGGCGTGCGGTTTTAGTCGGTTCAAGCCCGACATAACCGCCCCCGCCGGCCGGCGGGGGGGTATCCGAAGGGATTTCCGCACGAAAAAAAAAAAAAAAGGTATATATAAATACCCAACACTAAACGACTGCAGTCAAAAGAGACTTTTTAAATTATTTAGACTGTAGGAAATAAAGTAGACATACCAAAATTATACGGGGGGTTTTATCCACATGCTTATGACATGTATATTTCTTTCAATCTCCGACTCATGTCATCATCTCCGATTTTCTTATGATTGATTTCGTTGCGGGTTCCAAGGGAGCTTAACTTTTCCTGAGATTTCCCGAGTGTTATTGTTTAGTGTGCTCATGGATCACTGCTGTTGTTCCTGATGTAGAGGAGTTACAGTAGTGGGTATGTGGGAGGTATTAGCATCATAATAATATCTTTTTTAGGATTAATCTCATGTTTTCTAATGATATTTCGATATACCGATGTTTTCTAGAACATCGGTAGTTTGCATCTTTATTTATTTATTCTTGTGTGCGTGTGTATGTCACTGAACTCCTCCTAGACGGCTGGACCGATATTGATGAAATTTTTTGTGTGAGTTCAAGGGGATTCGAGGATGGTTTAGATTCACAATTTGGTCCACAAAAAATTAGGGTTCCGCGCAAAAGACCTAAAACCATAAAAATCGAAATCCACGCGGACGAAGTCGCGGGCACAGCTAGTATTTTATATAAATATACCTTATCAATTATGATTTCATTGGAATAATAGCAGGTAATTGAAAAAATAATCACTCTAAACTGCAGATGATATTCACGGATACCTTACTCATATTCACACTAATACCACAGCTAATAATACAGGCTTGGAATCTTTTTACAGTCCAGCGCTCACGAGTTCTAAGCCCCCGAGCTCATCAAATTATGAGTCTCCTACGACGAGAACGATCTATGTGTACTTTCAAGTGTGAATAACTCCGATTATTGTGACGGAAAGCAAATAATAACTAAATATAATGTAAACTTTATAATCATATCTGTACTAACATCCCCTGGACTTTCGCTATCATTATAAAAAGTGAAACTTCTCTATGAATGAAATAAGGTGTTCAACTTTCAATGTAAACCTTTTCGCATAACCTACGAGAAAAGCTAGATTTCGTTTATTTTAAGAAGTTTTATGCTCGGCCAAATGGATTTCGTTGAGCACATAAGGAAAAGGAAAATAAATATTACACAACTTATAAAACATAGGTAGGTAGGTACTGGGGTGTGTGTTGGGTAACCTCCTCGAGTGTCGCTCCGATTCCGATCCCGCTGCAGTCCGGGGGGAACGGAATCGGAGCGGCCGGTACACCCTGGGCGGCGGTCAATGGCTTCCCCTTCACCCCTTCATAGGGTTGGCATTGATCGTCGGCCAATACCCAACGTGGCGGGAACACATCGCTCTCCGTACTCCTCTGCTTTCAGAGGAGACAGGATGAGCGATGCTGTTAGTGGTGAGATGGCCCAGGGTCAGCCGGGGTGCGAGGGATATGCTCTATGGGTAACCTTACACCCCGGCGTCTGAAGACCCGAGACGGCGTGCGGTTTTAGTCGGTGCAAGCCCGACATAACCGCCCCCGCTGTCCGGCGGAGGGATATCCGAAGGGATTTCCGCACGAAAAAAAAAAAAGGTGTTCCAGCTTGCAGCTGAAATTGGCTTGGGCTCCGAAGATCTTGGTGGGGTCCCATATATATATATACCATAGATATCGGAATAAAAGTATCATTAACTTGATGACGCGAGAATGACAGATGGACTTTGTGCGCATTTGCCAACTTATTTTATTACCATTAAAAAAGACAAGACCTTTTTTTAACTGTTACAATCAGAATTAAATTAGAGAGTGAATCATAACTAACATTTACATAGTGTCCCCGTTACACAGAACGCGATGATTTGTCAAATTCTCACTTTACCTGACACGGCAATTCTGGTCCCGAAAATGAATGACTTTTAGGGCCTTCACCATTAATATTACTTACCTTGATGAAATGGATACAATCTAAAATATTAAAATACGTGCAAGTGATTGTCTTGTTTCTCCGATGTTATGTTAGGTATAGATATATATTCGTTATCATCATTCTTGCGTTAGTCCCGGTCGCATCCGAGGTTCTCACTTTGGAGTTCGGGGTCCGCTTTCCGATTTTTACTTCTCCAGTTCGCATGGTCTTAGGCATCCATGGCAGTAAAACCATTGTCCATTTCATCACCAGGGACCACTGTCATCTTTTACTAGAAGCTATTGATACGGGTAAAAAGCAAAATAACTCAAAAAAACATTAGATACTCAGACTTTTTTCTCATGGAAAATGCTGACTATTGCCCAGCCGAGGCCATATTACAGTCGGACCGACTAAATTTACACAGTGACAGGTATGTGTAAGTATACACCAGGCCCTAATAGATCATGCCAACGATAGCCGGTATATAACAACCGTCATTTTAGAGAAAAATTTGCGCGCATCACCCTCTCGCATATCTAATGCGACTTTCCTCATGGCGATAAGAAAGTACATGCGTGGACTTTTTTGTTCAATGATTTTGACTGATTATTCCGAACCTGACCCGTTCGCGGGTAAGGTTAGAAACTTGAAAAAAATATGTAATATTTGTTCCGAACGTAACCCTCTTCCTAACCTGACCCGACGACGTCTCGTTCCTATCATAACCCGAATTGCGCAGATTGGTCATTCTCTCTAATAAATATAAATGTAGTGGTAGAAATTTGATGACACAAATTTTGCAATCGTGCACGGTGGTCCGTGCACGATTGCGAAAAACCCTCCATAGTAATCCAATTTCGATTTGATTGCGTTCAGAGGTCAGCAAGTGCATAGCCGGGCAGGGGGATTGTGGTCGGTAGTGGGACCGGTGGGTGTCACGCGGTGCTGCGACGACAATCCTCCTTTGATGAGGCCGTCAAGCTGAGTGCCACCATTGTTAACATGGTAAGTGTATGTAATGGTGACCCTCTTTCCAGAGACTTTACCTTCAGCTTACCATCAGGCCAGGTGAAGTCAAATTGACGTGTACTAAATATTTAAAAAAAAACTTTCTCAAAACAAAAAGTACATTATGTGTCAAATCAGTATTTAATATTTAGTATCCGACTTGGATAGGTTAAGCTACGCTCCGCTCCGCTCCCGCATTAAGCCTTCGTGGTTATTTTTTTATAACCATGCAGAAATACGTCATTTTCTAAGCTTTTTGATTAAATAGTTAGGCAAGTAATTAAACGTATCTGCGCAATTCGGGTTATGATAGGAACGAGACGTCGGGTCAGGTTAGGAAGAGGCTTACGTTCGGAACAAATATTACTTTTTTTTTTCAAAGTTTCTAACCTAACCCGCCACCGGGTCAGGTTCGGAATAATCGATTTTGACAACATGGTTTTATGAAAATTTTATAATATAAACTAAACAAATAACAGGCATATTGATACAATGTAAGTTGTTATTAAAACTATAACATTTATTAAACGATAGTTAAATCTCGTTGCGGTCCTGGGCGTGGACGTTCTCTCGTTGGAGACCATGGTGAGGGCCGTGGTCTCCGACGGGAGCAAGTGGCACGCCGCCGTCTCTTTCTGCGAACAGGTAATGCGCGCGAAAGAGATGGCGGAGAGGGAGCGGGAGAGAACCCTGCCCCCTTACACACGCCTGCCAACTCACCGAAGCGGGATAAAACCCGACCCCACCAGGCGAGTCCGCGGTGGCCGCCAAAGTCCGCCGGCAACCCTGGGGTTATCCTTTCGAGGGCTTACGCGGGGTGCCCGGCAACGGACACTTGGGAAGGACACCGTGCAGTTTTAGTCGAGACACGACATAACCACCCCCGCTAGCCGGCGGGGGGGTATCCGAAGGGATTTCAGAACGTAAAAAAAAAAAAAAAAATTACAAACAGTATTCATCGTAACATCACGCACGATTAGAACATTGATGAGTGTTATTTTTTTTTATGTTAAAGTTTCTTTCAAATAATTTAAACAAAATGTTTATGCTCTTAATACCTTTATTGTTGAAGTGTTTTCAAACAACCTCAAAACCGAATCAAACGTGAACTCGTTTTAGTTCAAGCATGTCATAATGCGGATCATAGCAATTTAGTTTACAAACTTGTATTGAATTGCTCCGAAACTGAACTGTTTATAAGTCATAATAATAAGGCCCCTGCGAAGTTCAAGATTGCGGTAAAATGGAAATAGATTCGATCACCATTATGTTGGGAAATAAATATCACATCATTGTGCACGAGGAGAGAAATTCTTCAAAGAAAATTTAAAGTGACGATATGTGACAAAGGTTCAGCCACCTAAATCACTTTGGTATTATTGGAAATTTTCAATAAAACCCAATTTAAAAAATAAAAAATGTAATAATGGAAAGACTTCAGATACGTTTTATATATTGAATTGACAACACATTTTTTAGTTTTCTGTAAGAGTTCGTTCGGTTTGATTTTGATTTATTTCTTAAAATTTCTTTATTACACAAAATTATCGTCTGAAATTTGAAATTATCCTAATAAAAAGAGCTAGCTATTGCCTACAGTTCCACCCGCGTGAAATTCAGTTACCCGCAACCCACAGGAATCTATTACCGGGACATAAAGTAGCTTATGTATTATTCCCAACTACTGATTTGGCACAGAACGCCATATTCTATTCCAATCCGTTCAGTAATTTTTGCGTGAAAGCGTAACAAACATCCGCACATACGTCCATTCTCACAAACTTTCACATTTATAATATTCACTAGGATAGTGCAATACATAGATCTCACAGAAATATTAACATTAGTATCCCTAGTATTGGCCTCAAACTGCGAAACTTCTTTGAGAGCTCAACTCTAAAAACAACATCATAGCGGGTAAACGGCTAAAGGATTTTCGCATATATCCGGCCCCCTATTTCTTTCTTTTTTTGTTACAGATATTTCAGATGCTTACGCTCTCTCGTAAAATGTGGCAATTTACAAGGGTTAAGAACAATTTTTGGAGTGAAACAATAAAGATTAGTTCTACGATTACATCAGTACAAAATTTCATAACCGACTACAACCTATTTTCTGACTGGCCTTTAGTAATTCGAAGCAACGTCTTAAAGCGATCCCCCCGACTTTCTACTGGTTTTAATTTTAAATAATAAATTGTGGTGATTTAACAATCTCAGATGATCAAACATTTATTTTATAAATTGGGAATTTAAAAACATTTTTTTAAATCAAACTTTCTAGTAAGTGCATAACAAGACAAATCAAATGAGCCCAAACATTACGCGTGTCGTTTCGAATCCGAAATAACCACCCCTGCTGGCCGGCGGGGGGGTATCCAGGGGGATCCCCACTTCTGCTCTGAGATTATCTGGTTTAGTTCAGAAGTTCCTATGACCACCTACCGTCTCCATCTTCAGAGCCCAGGGTATCATGTAGCATCAGAGTATTAGCCAAGACAAAACAAATGAGCCCAAACTCAAATGGTATCTTGTTTAATTCAGGAATTCCTATGGACACCTTTCAACTCCATCATCAAACTAGCTTATGCTTAAGATACGCAAGTATACCAAATTTGAGTCCAATCTAACGTCAGGAAGTAGTACCAAGATTTGACCTATACTAACAAAGCTTTAAAAATATAGCCGATAAGCGACTGCCCTCAAATCTTTTGACCCCGGAAGGAAGGCCTGCGATAGAGCTTCTTCCATCACCCGCACACACACCTCGTAAATACCAACACCCCATTTAAAAAACACTTCCCACTGAGAATTTAATATATTTCTTTAATTTAATTTTTTTTTTAATACTAGGTCATGTAAGCCGGACTAAGAACTTTTATAACCGTAGCAGCAAAATTAATTTTCACTACTTCCCACAGTAAACCTATCCGCTTCCCAAACGGATCCTTTGACCTAGCCTTATTAAGTTATCTATAATACAATATTTCATCTCCTTTAGTAGAAACACGAAAGATTTCCGTTATTAAACGTGGAAATTTTCATAAACTTCAAAGGGTCATTAGTAACGCTTTTGCAAGAGACAGTTCGGGGTTTTAAAAGTTGCGAGGACCGCCTGTGACAAGCGCTACCGAGAGATAAGCCCTACCTTACAAGTAATTCTTTTAAGAACTTGCCGAAGTCTCCACTAAGGGCGTGGGTTGGTTTTATTGAAAATTCGAGCGCTCCACAAAATCTAATTTGCATGAAGAGCGACTATTGAAGCTTTGATGGCAGTGGTGCGATATTTATTTGAGTTATCGCTATTGTCTTTATGTCTCAATGATTTTTCAAGAGGCGGGTATAGAATTTGGATTTACTTAATACGCACATTTGAAGATTTTCGCTAAATTGTATAATATAAATACTAAAAAGAAGTTGGCTTAAACTTCACACACGGTATTAATTAATCGGTGAGATCGAAGATTAGTAGAAGTATAATTAACTCAGTTTTACCCTTCATAAGTAAAAGTCTATTTATTTCAAATTATTTTTCTCTACATTATAACTCATTGTAACAATACATGCGAGTTAGAGCGGTGTTAGGCGCTCATTGGCGCATTTTCAGTGCCTGGTTCGATGACGATGAGTTGAATTAGCTAGGACTTGCTTTTATCTAACCAACTTTACCTTTGAAACGACATCCTAGTAGAAGGTAACAGCCCCACGTAAATGATCGCCTCTGTCGGTTATTAGAACTCAATGAACTGCACACCCAAATCCCAAAAAGTGGATGATCATGAAAAACTTAAGAAAGTATTTCTTCAGTTTTCCGTAATTCAGTGCCTTTGTAAAGTTCATCGAATAAAGTCCATGCCCCCATTTTGTTTTCATTTATGTATAATGCTTCGCTTAACTCCTTGCCAAATCAAATGACAAAAACCATTAACTGCCTTCAACAACAGACCTATTACTGTAAGAGATAATATTCCTGCAGTAAAAAGTGCTCTCAAGGTGTTTTAAACAGATTTTCTTCCTTATTTAGTTAAAGGGTAAGCCGTTTAAGTAGAATTTTACTTAACAATAAATTATAGCCACTTTTGTATGTACCTTCCTTCCAGCAATATGAGTAGAATTTCTACGCACTTACTTTAAAGATCAACACGGATACCAGTTTATATACAATCAGTCGATATTATATAGCCTTTACAAAGGCTTGAGTTGATGACGGTAGCTTTCACCCTTCCTCTAAGCAAATATTTGTTCAATAGTGTAAATTTACGCTACGCTATATCGTAAATAGAACTGACACGGACGTCGGATTATATGAATAAGCAAATATTTCACAGTAATTAAATCGAAACTGGCTTTTCGTATCGTAAAGGGTTCGTTTGGTTTGAAATAATTTAGCTACACGTGTCATATATTTGCAAATGTGGGTTAGCGTATCATCAGTATGTGCAATTCAATTATAGAAACAACAACCCGTGAAAACTGACCATCACGTGATTATATCCCTTTTCAATTATATGAAGCATGCATGGAAACTAACAATATATTGTCAGGCCTCCAAATATAAAATAAAAACATAGTAGACTACGTAAATATTTTCTTGTTTTACATTTAGAAACTGGGTAGTTAGGCACCTCAACAGAAGTAAGTAGGTACAGCGACATAATTATTTCGAAGCTTACCCAAATAAAATTTAAGGGAAAGTTCGTTCGACTGTGATAATACATTGTCCCATTACTTAGACCAACTGATGAGAGCTCGAAGACCTACATTTTCGATCGAAACATTATGGTCGTATTACACTTTACATGTTTCGTTCCCGAAAACAATAAAATACTAATTAGTACTCATTACGTAGCAAATGCGCTCTTTTGTCAGATTGAGGACCTAATCATGATATCAGGTCAGTCAATGGAAAAGCACCGAAACAAAAAAGTGAAGTAACAAGTATCCGTTACTACCCCTAGTATAGTAACGTAACC
Organism: Cybosia mesomella; assembly: GCA_946251805.1. NCBI lineage: Eukaryota > Metazoa > Arthropoda > Insecta > Lepidoptera > Erebidae > Cybosia > Cybosia mesomella. Next base: position 12,753,574 of record OX276394.1, on the reverse strand, counting down.
GTTAACTATTATTGACCTACACATAGCTCCACATTCGACTATATTTTCCGAGTAACCTACTAGTAACGACCTCTCGAGGAAAATGATGGAAGCTCTGAACTAATCACGGTCCGAAGTAACTCGAGGAATATGGTAGGCGTCGAGTTCATCGGTTTCGTCGCGTGGATAGTATATTTAGCAGTCGGCTTTACGTTTACCTATCAACGTTACAGATGGCGCTTATTGAATATCTTGAACTAAAATTCTAGAAAGATATTTACACGTTACGTTTTAAGTAAGTAAATATTTCAATTCATGGTTATTATCATCGCAATACTACTGATTAAAATAAGTTAACTATGGTTTTAAATTACAAAAAAAATAAGAAGCATCAGTGTGTAAGTACCAACCATGGATCAAAAAAGTTTGGGTAAAAGTTTGTAAGTAGGTAGTTCTGTAATCTTCCACAAACCTCTTCCATAGTACATACACAACTGCGTACCCTTACGTTTGTTTGTGTAATCGTAATTGTAATAGAGATATATACATGCAAACGGTGATAGGAGCAAGCAACAAATAGCTGGTGAATCGAACGAGCCTTGACTCAGTCACGCAGTCTAACTCATTAACCCATGTCCTTGAGCTCATTTTTTGGTGCAAATCACACGCAGCTTTCCACTGCGGAAGTTTCAGAATTTTGCCAACAACGGAAACAAAACAAACACATCAATTCAATTGGAAGTGGTGACAATTGGTTTTTTATTTCAGATATCTAATTTGGACAAAAATAATAACGAAGTCAGAGTATATCACCCCGACTGCCGTCCTTAAGCTAAAAGGCGGCTATGTGAATTAATGTTCTATTTATATATTTTAATTTGAATCACATTCCAATATTAAGCAATAGCAACTTTATTCACGTAAAAGCTCAAAAGAATGTTCATCTAACATCGGTTTACAAATATTTTCTTGGTTTTACAGCTCATACTTGTAACTTGCTTTTAGCTTGAGGACAGCAGCCGAGTAAATCGAGCATCTTTCCTTGTTATTTGCAACTATAACATAAAAAGAACAATCTCGTTGTGATGTTATACCTTTTCCTTCCAAAACATGTACATAGCTGACGTGTCACCCATACAGTACGAATATTTCCATCTAAGGCCAAAACGGTTCGGCACCTCTTTCCTTGACCAAAGATTAAGACATGGATTTTTTAACCAACACCCATGTTTCCGTAACTCTACAATCCCGAGGCCTATAAACGGGGCGTAAAAAATGGCCGTCAAGCTGAAGTCCGTCGTCCGTAGCTCGTAAGGTGTGTAAGAGCAAAGGAAGGAAGCAAATCCAATCTCAGGTGGCTCAAATCACAAAACAATGTTATTGCCATAGTGTTACTGAATAAAGAGAATTGATTTTAAATCTTAAACTGGAGTGTCTACCTTCCCCTATGGAATAAATGGAAATATTTGAAACAATATAATATCCTACTGCATTCTACACAGCGCTATCTAGACCCAAAGTAAGCATAGCTTAACTAGCTTGTGTTATGGTACAAAGGGTGGAACAGTTGCCGATACACACGCTAAGTCACGTCATCCTAAACCACGCGAGCAACCTTTAAAAGTAGGTACTCATATTTCTGTGGCTAAATTATTTGATAAAGGATACTAAATTGACTTTTACGGCATTCCCTCCCATAAAAGCCAATTAAACCAAAAAAGGAGGAGTCTCCTACTCCCCTTTTTTTGGTTTAATTAGTGGTCCACGGCTCCAAAGTACAAAATTTTAATGTAACTGAGATTGGCACTCTGATGAAAATATTTAAAGAGTGACAATTGCAGTCACCCTACTGCAGCAATACCAGAGACTCATTTTTTTTTGTCCATCTCTGCTCCATGGCGATCTGTTGCACACAACAATAAGCCTCTGTTTTGGCTGATATTTTAATCTGGTGATGGCTTTTAGCTTGGAGAGACACTTCTCAGCTGAGTGTCTCATTCCATCCAGACGAATCTATCCTGAAGAGTTGGTACACTATGTCTCTTTAGTCTTCGATATTGGAGACCTTGGACTCCACTCTGTCTGACGGCAAGCTCATTTTTATGCTTTGATAGTCTTTCCTGGTAGGCGGCACTATATTTTGCTATCTCCTGTTTCACAGTTGGTAGTTTTATATCGAGGTATATGATCTTGTTACTGATGTATTGGGGGATGTTAAAGATAGCCCTCAGTGTTTTTGTTTGAAATCTTTCCAATATCTTTATGTTACTATTACTGGCTGTACCCCAGAGTTGTATGCCATAAGTCCATATTGGTTTCAAGATGGCTTTGTATATTAACAACTTGCTATGTCTGCTCATTTGTGAGTGGCGTCCGATTAGCCAGTACATATTACGCAGTTTTATATCTAGTTGCTTCCTCTTTGTCTAAATGTATTTTTTCCATTTCAGCCTTCTGTCCAAGTGCATGCCCAAGTATTTTGCATTATCGTTTATCGGGATTTCCTTAATATTAAGTGTAACTGGTGGACATGTGTCTCTCCTGAGAGTGAAAGTTACGTGTGTAGACTTACTTTGATTTGCATGAATTCTCCAAGTTTTAAGCCAGTCTTCAATTTTGTTAATGTGATGTTGTAAGTGTTCTGATGCAATTATTGGATTTGTGTGTGTGGATAGCAAAGCTGTATCATCTGCATATGTTGCGACCGTTGTCCTGTCTGTTGTTGGTAGGTCAGCAGTAAATATTATGTAGAGAATTGGGCCCAGTAAACTTCCCTGAGGTACTCTTGATTTTATCTCACACAAGTCTGAAACTTCATCGTGCTGCTTTACTTCAAAACATCGTTTGCTGAGATAGGACTTTATTATGCGAAAAAATGAGTGAGGGAGCATTTTTTTCACTTTGTATAACAGGTCCTCATGCCATACTTTATCAAAAGCCTGGCTAATATCCAAAAATACTGCTGAACAGTATTTCTTTTCCTCCAGTGCTCTACTTATAACGTCGACGATTCGGTGTACTTGCTCAATTGTTCCATGATTCGCCTGGAACCCAAATTGGTGATTTGGAATAATATCATTCAGGTGTACCTTCATCCTATTCATTATGATCTTCTCGAGAAGTTTACCTAGTTAAGGTAGAAGACTTATAGGTCGATATGAAGTTACGTCATTAGGTGGTTTATTCGGTTTAGGTATCATTATGACCTGCGCTATCTTCCATTGTCCTGGAAAGTGGTTAAGTCTTAGTCAGGCATTGAAAATGTTGACAATTGCTACTATACCCTTTTTAGGCAGATGTTTCAACAGAACGCTATCCATGTTGTCGTATCCAGGCGATTTTCCATCCTTGAGGTATTTTATTTCATGTGCTACTTCAGTAGGACTCATGTGTTTCAATGGGAGACACATTTGCTCTGCACTTTCCAGATAGTTTTTTATTTCAGCGTTGTGCTCAGGCCTTAATTCGGGAAATGGTTGAAATACCCGAGTTAGGTGTTTAGCAAATATAGTAGCCTTCTCCATGTTTGATCTTGCCCAGTTCCCATTTGTTTTTTTGATGGGGGGTATTTGGTTACTGGGACGTTTTAACTTTTGCGTTGTCTTCCACAGCGAATAGTTAGTATCTGAACTTGGCGTTAAGTTAGACAGGAAAGCTTGGAGGTTTTTGTTGGTAAAACTTTTGATGAGGTCTTTTAGTTCATTAGAAGATTTGTTGAACGCTGTTTTGTCTACCGGATATTTAGTTCTGTGCCATATTTTTCTCAAATAACGGCGTTCCAGTATTTTATCTCTGATGGTTTTTGGGTATTCATTAAGTGTTTGAGGTATCTTTTTTCGCACTTTTGTGGAGACAGTAGCTGCTTCATAAATGACTTTATTTAGGTTTTCATTAGTCTCTTCTATGTCTTCAACTGTTTTTAATGTGCTTAAGAACTTGATCCTCATTGTGATTTCTTCCTGATACATCTGCCAGTTAGTGTTTTTGTTGTATAGTCTTTCTACCGGTTGCACCAAGACCACTGTTGTGCTTACGTTCAATATAACTGGGGTGTGGTCAGATGACAGATCCGTGCAGGTTTCAATTGTCATGTAGTTTCGACTTATTTTGTTAGTAATATACAAGTCGAGCAGATCAGAAATATTATTTCGATCTGTTGGCCAGTATGTTGGTTCACGTGAGGTCATGCACTCGAGTTTTAAATTCTGTATTGTGCCATGTAGTTGCCTTCCACGGTATGTGATTAGACGAGAACCCCAAAAAGTGTGTTTTGCGTTCCAATCCCCACCGCAAATAAATCTGGACCCAAGGGAAGAGAAGTACTTATTGTAATCATCTCTAGTCAACCTGTGTCTGGGCGGGCAGTACACAGCAGAAAAGGTTGTCTCAACTTTCTCGTAGACAACTACTTTTATTGACGTAGCTTGTATTTTATCCGATTGGTATTTTTCCATTTCGTAATGTTTGATGTTATTTTTTATAATTACTGCAGTTCCACCATGACTATTTCCAGATGGGTGGTTTGTTGTGTATACTGAGTAATTTTGTAAATTGAAGTGAGATTTTTCAGTGAATCTTGTTTCGGAAATTAATGCTATGTAAATTTTTTCTATTTGGAGAAATGTTTGAAACTCTTGACGACGTTCCGTCAAGCCGTTGGCGTTCCAAGTGACAATTCGGAGGGTATTAATCATTTGGTTACTAGGCTTGTCACAAGCTGGATCATACGGTCCATCATTTTGTCCATCATACTCATCATGATTTGTTGAAATTTGGCGAACATTAGTTCAAGTCTGTCTGGAAGGTCGGGTAAATTTAGAATTGGTGATTGATCTTTTGTTATATCTGCATAGCAACTTTTTTCTTTGAGGTTAATCTGCCTTGAATTTGATTTAATTGTTTGTTCTACTGTTTGGATGTCTTTTACGTACTGAGTTTGTTTTCGTGTAACGTTCGATTTGGTTTTTAATATTCTTTCCTTGTACTCTTTTTATGTTGCACAACCCTTATAGCTTGCAGGATGTCTTTCTTGACAGTTTGCACATATTGCATCTGTTTCTAGTGTTTTGGTGCACGAAGAGGTAGGATGATCGTTGCCAGATTTTACACACCTAAATGGCCTAAAACACTGATTTTTGGTATGTCCAAACCTCTGACATCTTTTGCATTGCATTATTTCTTTTTTTATAAGGAGCTTCAAATGTCACTTTCATTTGGCTTAAATATCTTATATTGAATATTTCTTTATTGTTCATGTTTGGTTCTAAGTCCACAAAGAAGACTGGTAATGGGTCTTTGGTCGACTTGTGTAAAACGTTTACTATTTGTCTAACTTCATGTCCTTGTTCTTTTAGTTCTTGCTTTATTAGAGTTTTATCTTCGGTAGAGTGTAGCCCCCGTAATACAACTCTGTATGCTCTATCACATTTTAATTGATAGGTATAATGTGATATATTGTTTGCCATAAACTGCTCTCTGATAGTTTTGTAAGTTTGGATATCATTTGGCATTAGCTTGATTATATGGCCAGATCTTAAAGTTGTAATTTTATAAAATTTGTTTTCAACAATTTTATTCAGTGTAGCTTTTAATGCTATAACATCCATGACTCCTGTCACAAAAATTGGTTCAGGCTTTGGTATGTACTCATTAATTTTAACAGCTTCTTCTGTTTCTTCGCAATTTAGAATATCATATTTATTGTGTGTTGGTACAGTGTAGTTTGGTGCATTCTTTGATTTTTTTGTATAGTCACATTGTATCGGACTTCTTTCCTTTCTCTTCTGTCGTTTAGGGGGTACTTTGTCGTTTTGCCACGGGGTTAAATAGTCCGCATCGTTTTCAGTGTCTGTTTCCTTGCTTTCAGTTTGTTCGTTGCTGGCTTTACTTGCGGCGATTGATGGTAGAGTGTTACGACGGTGTCTGATGAACAGTTAAGAAACAGAAAAGTTTTGTTCAATTGCTGTTGAATCATATTTCTAGTATTATTTGGAGTTTTATTGATTTCATTCATTCTTTTCCCACGAGTAAGGACGATATCAATTGTCCCTTGAGGGGTGACGCCAATTCCCTCAAGAAGGCTCAGTACAACAACGTTAGCCGGGTCCGTTGAGGTTGGCGCTAGTAACTTGCTACCTGCAAGCCATTCATCCTCTGGCGCGTTTCCCACTTTAGGATTAGGGTGAGTTTTTAGAGAGGCTTTCTACCTCATGACACGGGCGGTGAAGTCAGTGCCCCCGATTCAAAAATTTGACCATGGAGTTGCGGGTTATAGAGGTCATTTCCTACCCCTAACAAGACTTGCTTGTTAGGCAAGCTGAGTCGGGTTAGTATCCGCCGCCCGAGACCCGGCGTTGTTGCTCGTTTAGCACCACCCGAGACTCATGGCAACTAATTCATAACAAAGCTACAATAAATTTGTATTAGGTATTGTCATTACCTCGCAGGCGACTCAGGCGCCGGAGGTCGCTTAACGACCTCCGCCCTCCATGAGCACAGGCCTGGGGGTGGCAGGTGAGGACGCCTGTCACCCCAGCAGAAGCAGGCCGGGACGGTGGGGCGACTAGCGCCCCTCCCCAAAACCGGGGCAAGACGGGGACACCGTGGTTCCCAAACCCGAGGGGGCCATCTCGAAACCGGAGATGGCCCAGGGTCAGTCGGGGTGCGAGGGATATGCTCTAAGGGCAACCTTACACCCCGACGTCTGTAGACCCGAGACGGCGTGCGGTTTTAGTCGGTTCGAGCCCGACATAACCGCCCCCGCTGGCCGGCGGGGGGGTATCCGAAGGGATTTCTTCACGAAAAAAAAAAATATATTGTCATTACCAGGAGAGCTCAATACTATACACAATACTGGCTCGACTCATCATTATCATCATCGTAGCGATTTGCGTCTAAAGTTTGTAGTTTGGAGCCCCAGTTCCGCTTATTGTTTTTGATTGGTATGTCGACTTTTCCCTCTGACTTTGACTTTGACCTCAGGCTTATCCCAACCCTGAGATAAGCCTGCACCAAAGCCTCATCCGTTGTTTAGCAGGTACACTGACTAGCAGATGAGGTTGGCTTGGGCCTCAAATATATTTTATATTGATAAGACCCTCTACACCCAAGCTCAACTGTTAACCGAGAAAACATATTCACTTGCGCTGTCAGCACAGAGGCTCCCATAGTTTATAATTTTTTGAACAGTTTCTTGGAATAAACTTCTTGTATTAGAAGTATCCGTGGAATACAGTCGTAAAACTAATATAAGCTACACATGAAAGATTCCTTTCATTTTGTATTCAGAAAACCATATTATGTTAGTTTATGTTCTGTCAGTTAAAAATACTTCGACAGTCTCAATTGCGCGTCTTGAAGCTAAGTGGTGATTTCGCTGGAAGAGTCGTTCTATGCTAGATGTGAAAATATATTCGTTATAATTCATGTTTCGTATTTTTCAAGTATTTATCACCAATGAAAATAAGGTTATAAGCTAAAGTCAAACAAATGTTAAAGTCTGTTTAGGTGCACCGTAACTATTGAGACTAAAATTAAACAAAATCAATAAACGATAAGGCACAACATGTCAGCGAGATGTCAGTGAAGCGCCTCGATAAAATTTTAAATTTCAATTTGTTGAATCAATTGGACTTGGATCGATAGTGCACACGAAATGTCTACTCAGTCGACTAGATTCATTGAAGTTATGTAATTTCACCTAAATAAGTTAAATTTAGTGGAAAAGGCGTTATAGGTGCAGTCAACGACAAAAGTTAATAAACCCTAAAATATATACAAACCTTTTTTGTAATTAGAATACATGTACCAATAATTGACGTATAATAATTAGTTTTATAATCCCCAGTAGACAAAGTTAATATATTTGATGTTTGTTTATTATTTTATGAAAGGTTTAAAAGCTAAGGTGATCAATGAATTAGAATTTGTTAAGCTACTTTTCTCGTTGACTATACCTATTATACGACCATTAGTATTAAGAATTATTTATACATAATTATTGAATTTTGACTATTTCGGATATTTACTCCACAGGGGCGCTAGAGCTGTTACTATGTACTATCCTTAAAAAATTATAAAACCCTTATTTTCATACTATCCGTTCTGTTAGATTGTTAGTTTGATAAATCGAACAAAACGGAAACAAATATCCTTTCTTTTAGATATTATTTTATCAGATCACTGTCTAACAATACGGAAGTTTAGGTACTTAAACTCTTAGTTCGATTAAAATGGAATAGACGGTTCTTTTGCAATGTAGTATTATTTCCACATTGATTATATTTAACAAGACGGGTACCACATGAATGGATAAGTATTATGATAAGTAAAACTACATTAGTTGTCTTATACTCAACACTTCGGTTACATCTCACATTACAATTTGAAAACTAAGAGATTATAAGGTTAAAAAAATTCACGAAATTATTTTCATCAGGACTTGTAATAAAATTTACAAAAGAACTAATTATAATTTATAGGCTAAAGGTCTGTTCACAAAAGCGATCCCTACGCGTCACCGAATCAGCCTAGTAACCATTACTAATCTGTGGTAGCAGAAGTGGTATTAATATATAACGCACATAAAATACAGGTGCTCTACCATCTCTGAATCATACTCTTCCGCCACCTTTATCAAAGCGTCGGTAGCTTGGTGGTTAGAGAGTGGACCCTACGATCGACAGGTCCCGGGTTCGAATCCTGGCCGTTTCACAAGCGACGAGAACTAACTCCTAACACAAGATATTAAGCTTAGCCGGAGGGGTTAGGGGGAATATTAGTCATTTCGGTTACTAATATTCCTTAAAAAAAAGTAGACCGCAGGCTCGGTCTTCTCCCCGTGTTCTTGTATACATTCAGTCAAAAAAGTATCGGGAATGGATGATTTGTTTATGGTTCCAATTCAAATTTTTGTATTTTTTTGTTGTTGTTAGATTGGCACAACTGTTTCCCATTTTGGCGCGAAGTTTGAGTTGCATCTGTTATTTATATTAAATGCAGTGCTGTGTTTAGTTATATCATGAAGATGATGATGATGAGCTCCTCATTAAGTACGGCGCTCGTGTGCCCGAAGATGGCTAATATAGCCAATCTTGGCGGTGAACCTACGTGAACATTGCGCGCAGTTATAAAGAATGGAAGCAGGCTGCCGAGCTTTTAGAAATGCTATATTAAATGCAGTGCTGTTTTTAGTTATATCATATCTGATGTGTATAGCAAATTTTATTATGGACAAAAACATCGAATAAAGAGTTTGTCTTAAATTTTGCATCGCCAATGGAATTTCGTGTTCGGAGTCACTGAAAATGTTACAGAAGGCTTACGGTGAATCGACTTTATTAAAAACACGTGCTTATGAGTGGTACAAACAACGTTCAAGAGCGGTCGACATGTAATGGAAGATTTGCCTCGCTCTGGTGGGCCATCAACGTCTGCAACTGATGTTAACATCGCAAAAGTGAAGGAAATAGTGACTGAAAATCCTCATTCAACTTTGAGAGGGATAGCCGCTAAACTTTCTATATCTCACGAGTCGAATTGTACCATTTTAACTAATCATTTGGGTATGAGACATGTTACCGCTCGGCTAGTCCCAAAAGACCTGAATTTTCTCCAAAAACTAAATCGCATGAGAGTCGCAGAGGACATGCTAGAACAAGTCAATTCTGACCCAATATTCATGACGAGACGTGGGTTTACGAGTTTGACATGCATACTAGTCAACAAGCTTCGGAGTGACGCCTTCCAACTGAACCGAAACCGAAAAAACCACACCAACGTCAAAGTCATGTTGACTGTTTTCTTTGACTATCGCGGTGTTGCACACTCGGATTTCTTGCCGGAAGATCAAAGAGTAAACGGATAAAAGGGTAAATTATTTGAGCGTTATGCAGCATTTAAGAGAGCAATTTCGACGAAAAAGGCCAGATTTGTGGAAAGAAAATTCTTGGATTTTGCTCCACGATAATGCGCCTTCGTACAAGGCCATCATTGTGAACGAATTTTTGACTAAACACTCAACAAATACCAACGAGCAACCACCATATTCACCAGATGTGACTCCAGCCGACTTCTTTCTTTTTATTAAACTCAAATTACCAATTCGTGGCACCGGTTTTCAATCGGTAGAAGACATTACCATTAACATTACTGGTGGTAGAAATTTGATGACACAAATTTTTTACATTCAGGGGTCAGCAAGTGCATAGCCGGGTAGGGGGATTGTGGTCGCAGCACTAGTGGGACCGGTGGATGTCACGCGGTGCTGCGACGACAATCCTCTTTTGATGAGGCCGTCAAGCTCTGGCGACGGCGGGGGTGCCGCTCCCCTTTGACTTCCCTGGTGGCGATGGGGCCACTGGGGCGGCGGTCCTTTTATTATTAGGACCGGGCTTCCCACTGGCAACAGCCGCAAAAGATGCAGGCTGTGCCAGTGGAGGACGGTATGCCCGGTCCTCCAAAACACCGAGCCGCCTCTCGATGGCCGCTAGTAGCTGTACCATACTTGGCGCAGGCTCCGGCGCCGTCTTGGCTGCTGGTTTGGGCGCCGCTTTAGGCGCCGACTTTGGCGCCGACTTTAGTGCCGACTTAGGCGCCTCATCTGGCAACGCAGGAGCCCTCGGCTGGACCGCCGCCTCCTGGACTTCTGGGGCCCTTCGGGCCTCCGGGGTTCCCCTGACCAGCTGGGTCAGGTGTTTGACCTCTTCCCGGAGGGCCCGCTGTTGCTCCCGGGAGTTGGCGAGCTCAGTTTCCAGGTTTGTCACCCGGGCCCTGAGCTTCGCCTCCTCCTCGGAGGTGCTCCTGGCAAGGAGCTCCTCCGGAGCCGTCTTGGCGACGGCCACGTTTTCCGCCACCGTTTTTCGTTTTCCGGCCACGTTCTTGGCCCCCTTTAACGCCTCCGTAATACGGGCCAGCGCCGACAGGAGCTCCCTCACCGCGGCAACGTCCTGGTTCCTGCCACTGGGTAATGGCGGGACGTGTACTGCAGGCTTCGGCGCTCTGCTCGCCGAAGTGGCCAAATTGGCCAGCCGATCGTCCTCACTTGAGGAAATCACCCGTTGTATGGGGCTTCTGCTCCGGTCACGGAACGTTCCACCCAGGCGTGACCGCTTTCGATGGAGACCCTCCTCGGTCTCCATTCGGCTGGATACCGACTCATTGTCGGTACCAGCCGTCGATGCCGCGGACCCATTGTCCGCGTCAATTTCCCCACCTGCTGGAAGCGGAGTAGCGGGCCTGGGGAAGACGGCCTTAAGCGACCGCGAGTGAGACCGCGGCCTCACCTCTTCACCCTCCACTACTGCCACTCCGTCATTTTCGTTGTCCTTGTTCGTGCCCTTGTCGTTGTTTATGTTTCCGTCCGGTTTTTTGTTGATATTTTGATTGTTATCCATAAAATATCCCACGAGTATGGGGGAAAGGTGGTCCATCCAGGCGAAGCCCCCTGCACCTGGATAAGCCTATATACTATGGAGGTCGGCTGGTATCCATAGGTTTTTACGACTTCGCTGTCGCGTGTTATAGACTTTTCCTTGTCGTGGGCCGGCCAATAAAAGCAAGCCGGTCGGAGAGATCACAGCGTACCCTTCTGGAGCCACCACTCAGGTCGTTGCTGATCACCCACCGATTACGGAACGCGAGAGGATGGCTAGTCCTCTCTCACCGGCGGCGGCACAAGTGCCCGTCGGCCCCTGCGTTAGCAGTGGGCCAACCCACCCCTGGATCCCCCAGGACCCTACGGTGGCCTCCACCACTAACATCATTATTGGTATTGGCCGACGATCAATGCCAACCCCATGAAGGGGAAGCCACGGCAACCCTGGGGTTATCCTTTCGAGGGCTTACCCGGGGTGCCCGGCAACGGACACTTGGGGAGGACACCGTGCAGTTTTAGTCGAGACATGACATAACCACCCACGCTGGCCGCTGGCCGGGAAAAAAAAAAAAAGGCCGTCAAGCTGAGTGCCACCATTGTTAACATGGTGCGTGTATGTAATGGTGACCCTCTTTCCTGAGACTTTACCTTCAGCTTACCATCAGGCGAGGTCAAGTCAAAATCCTAAATATAAAGTTTACTAAAAGTTTAGTAGTGGTAGAGTCAAGCAACAGTCATTTTGGCCGTTGCATGAATGGGCCGACTCGACCGGGGAAGCACAACCCTCTCACAGAATATCGACGCCAAGTAACAGTATTTGAACTGTTGCGTTTCGTTTGGTGAGTGAGAGTGCCGGAGCCCAACCTCCTTTCCCATCCCCTCCCAAACTCCTTTCCCATCCCCTTTCCTTTACAGGGTCGGCAGCGCGAGTGTGACGCCACTGGTGTTACACACGTCCATAGGCCGCGGTAACCGCTACCCATCAGGTGGGCCGTGTGCTTGTCTGCCACCTTAGTGGTATAAAAAAAAAAAAAAAAAGGAAAATTCGCGGCGAGAACTGAACTCAATTCTGGAAACAGCGTTTCAAAAATGTTTTGATGATTGGATTATTCGTTGGCGTAAGTGTATCGTTTCTGAAGGAGCAAACTTTGAAGGTGATAAAATAAATTTGGATGAATAACAAACATTTTTTTATTATTGACTTTTTCCCGTTACTTTGTTGACGGAGTAGTACTATGCGGAGTTACCTTTCTTACGACAATATGTGTAAATTATGTACTAATTCTAATGAAATTTGAGTAAGCACGCGGAATGATTTTAAATATCAAGGCATTGTTAAGGACGGTATTACAAGTGGAGCGATTGCGACTTGCGTCACAGATAGCAGATATGTAAGTATAACATTATATTATATCTTTTATATTTTAAGCTTAAACTGCAAACATTCTTGATCTGCTGCAATGACCACAACGTGATGTTCGACGAAATTGTTCCCTACTGCTAAACCCATTGTAGACTGTTCATGTACTTGTAAAGCGATAAAAGTTACAAATAATTTAAAACTTATATTCAGAAAATAATGTGGTAATGTTTTTAGAAATAACAAAATCAAGGGTAAAGCGGGAGCCGATTACTAAGGATCCGCTGTTCGTCCGTCCGTCTGTGTTACCTTGTAGCTTGTATCTCATGAACCGTGATAGCTAGACAGTTGAAATTTTCACAGATGATGTACACAACATACATGCTTATTGCTCGTTTTTGCTTGTTGATATTGATAACGGCAACAGCTAGACGCTTGTAATATTCACAGAATTTAATAATTAAATTAAAACAAATATTTAAGGGGGCTCAAATACAACAAATGTGATAATTATTTGCTCGTTTTTGCTCGATGTTCGCACCCTTCGTGCTTGCGCACGACTTGTACTTATCCGGTTTTTCAAAAGCCCGAAAGCATCACTGGAGATAAATAGCTAAATCTGTGGTCTCTGGATTTTGATATTCAGTAATTTAATTGTTTTTTACTCTATGTATATAATTTAGTAAATTAGAATATAACTATAGTTATTTGTTAAAAATAACCTAGACTCATCTACGCCCGGGACTACCGACCTCCATGATCGGGGCCTGAGGACGGCAGTTGGCCGACTCGCCGTCCTTACAGAAGCAGGCCGTGGCGGAGGCGTGTCGTGTGTGCCCGCCCTACACACGCCTGCCAACTCACCGAAGCGGGATTAAACCCGACCCCACCAGGCGAGGCCGCGGTGGCGGCCAAAGTCCGCCGGCAACCCTGGGGTTATCCTTTCGAGGGCTTACCCGGGGTGCCCGGCAACGGACACTTGGGGAGGACACCGTGCGGTTTTAGTCGATACACGACATAACCACCCCCGCTGGCCGGCGGTGGGGTATCCGATGGGATTTCCGCACGTAAAAAAAAAACAAAAAAAAAGGTTTTGATAATATTTTTAATCTGGTCCGTGGCTGGTAATATTGAAAATATGCAGTTTTCACTTAGTTTTATCTTCAAAGTTTTGCTAAAGGTATACCTATATTTATCTGTGATAAAAGGATTTTTTAAATTGATTCTTACTGTCGCTAAGTAGTGGAACAACGTCTGAGCCTATATTCTGAAAATTCTTATGGCGACTTCTTGTTAGCTATAAATTACAAAATAACCATTCACCAATTCATATCCCCAACGCCACGTGCAACATTATGATTGATCAACCGCAATTGCTAGCGATTATTTACCCTGGACGCATACCATTTACCAAATAAAATATACTGTGAAAACGCACTAGAAACTGAAGTATTTAGTGGTAGACTAACGTAGCGTTATTTATTGTGCTTGTATTAATCAACATAAAGTTCCCCTTTCTTCGTTTTCGCTGCAATCTTACATATAGAATATTTGGTATGTCCTACTTGCTCTAAGACCCATTACCTCCCAGGTGTTACCCGCGACTCAACCGTTTGATATGCTGATCTTGTTTCCCACAGGGACCTACTCCCAGGTTATAAAGTAATCTACGTGCTATTCCCAATTATATTCTATATCTGTGCCAAATTTCATCCAGATCAGTTTTTGCGTGAAAGAGTAACGAACATCCACTCATCCATGCATACATCCATCCATGTGGAAAATTGTGGAGATGTTTGTAAGTTAGGATGTTTGTTACTCAATCACGCTCTAATGGCTGAACGGATTCGGCTAAAATTTAATACAAGGATAGAATATAGTCTGTAATAACACATAGGCTTCTTATTCTCCCTGGAATAGGTTCCCATGGGTTGCGGGAATAGGCTCAGAATTCCACGCGAGCAATGCCACGGGCAACCGCTAGTACTAAATAAAAATAACCATTTGAATAGTATACAAGAATTCTATCTTGGCCTCATCTGCTTTTGAGAGGAAGTTGTGTTATAAAGAGTTGTTTGCAGTTCGAAATCAAATTCAATTTTATCAATCTATGAAGTCTACGTCTAGGAAATCTCTTCAATTCTATGAAGAAACGAAACATTCAATTCAACCTCACTATTATTTAGTCTAAACGTATATTTACATTTCAAACAACAAAACATTAATGTTTATTTATGAAAGATTCTGAAAGTATTTTGACGTGGGTCCGTCTATACTACCTTGATGCGTCTTGTTAGAGTAAATGCCTGTCTTACAATTCTTGCTGCGTTATAGTGTATAGTAGTGTGTAGTATATACACCAGAGAAGGATTAGGCCCAATTATTTTAGAGTTCAGATAAAACAGAGAGCCATAAAAACTACCTTTATTGCTGTAATTCACACTTTAGCCGTCCGTTGTGTTGTGAGAGACCACACGTTTTTTATGAGAGCGACTGCCGTCTGACCCAGAACGTGGGAGGAAAGCCTGCGCCAGAGCCTCGTCCTTCAATCAGCAGATGTACCAGCTTGCAGGTGAGGTTAACTTGGGACCCGAAGTAGTGGCACCAGTGTTTAGCTTTATGACTAAAACAAAACGCACATAATCATAGTTGGTTTAATTTATTTAAAAATAAAAATGTGGGTTCAAATTAATTTAAAAAAAAAGTTTAAGCAAAACTAAGAATGCCTATTGAAACGGTGATATTTTTACATTAAAATAATTTAATTCAATGTTCGATACTGTGTTCCCTCTAATGTATTTTGAATATTATACAATTTGTTTTGTCGGAGTGAAAATTTATATTTAGTTTACAAAATGTCAACCAACTAATTTTATGTTTTACTTAATCGTTATATTTATTTCTTGCTGTAAGTGGACTTCGTTATTCCCAGCAAGTATAATAAAGCTGTACTGTCATCAGCAAATAAAACTGTATTATACCGCGTTACTTTAGGTTGTCATTAATATCTATTATGAAAAATAATGGACCAAAAACACTACCTTGCGGAACACCAAATGACATTCCTACACTTTGATGTGTTTCAGTTACCATTTAAACGCAATACGCTCTTTATTTAAAAATGTTCTTAAACACCTTGAGTAAAATCTTTCAAACTTCGTCAACGTCAAACTTCTTGGTTTGTTTTCAAAATTAAAAAGTAGCAAAATGTGCCTCAGTCAGAAAAAAAAACCAAAATCGTATGATGCAAAAGTAAAATGACTGTCGTAAGTTATGGAGGAACGATGTGATGGTCGTCCAACACAAAGGGAGGATCCTCCAACCAGGCAAGGTAATCAGGCCTGGCGGGCCGCGGCCCAACGGTTGTATATGTGTTATATCAGCGCGCGAACTTCACTTTCGCGGTGCAGGATCGATGGTGACATAGTAGTATCGAAGAAATCCATCTTGCCATCGCTAGATGACGCTTGGTACATGTGCATCGCCCCAATATTAATAATATTAAAAACAAAATCAGATAAAACAACATTCGAAGACAATTTGAATTAGAAATGAAAGATTGGTCTGTGGCAGGTTCAAAAATGTTTAAATGCGTATACACAATACAAAATTATTTTGTTAGATACTTTCTGAAGTTTTCGCGAATATGATAAATTGCAATGAAACAGTATTAAAATTATCAGATTATCGTGATTTACTATTCTCCCTGTGACCATGGCTACTGAAAAGAAACGTGGTCAAAGTATAAATATGAAACACAAGTAATAAATCACGAGATTACCCGACAAAAGTAATTTGTCCACAACTATTTTAGAAATGTGAATCAATAGTCCTCTATGGGTTACACAAATACCATTAGATTTACGTAAGAATTTTAGAACAAAAAAAACTTTAGAACAGTTTTTTTTTCGCACTTCGCGTAGTGCTTATAGGGCTGCGACACCACCATTGATCTGTGCCGTCATGCCATCTGTCCATCAACATAAAACCACTATCGTTATCTCCTTCACAACACGAAATTCTTAAAATGGCGCTCTTAATGTTATAAAAAATATATTAAAATTATGTAGAAATTAACATTGTATGAGGCCCTAAACAATACAGGTGTTATTATTATTTGTTTGGTACGTGCCAGTTAATGACACGATCGTGGTGTGCGCGTGCATTGCCCGGGCGAGCGGGTGTGCGGTACCGTCCGGGCGGGTGGCGCACGCGCTTTTATCTGGCACACATTAGCATGCCGGATTTATTTTGATCACTCGCTACCAACACCCGAATAATTAAATTTTTTGAATACCAGACAACGTTACGCAAGTTCAATTGACACTGTTCAACGTACTTGTGACGATACGGGTCTCGGTGAGACGTACCGTATATTTGCACCTAATATCATTTCTGAACAAAATACCCCGTCATATTTAATAGTTACATACAGTCACGCCTCTTTCCTACTGTGGTAGACAGAAACAAGATCTTTCCACTTGCAATGATCCTAGTATAAGCCTTACGTCTGTTGTACTTTCTGATTGGTTTCATACATGTCCGCTGATGGTCCAGGGGACTCGATTCAGTAAAAATACGTTTTTTAAACGTATGACTTCAAAACTAACGAACATTAATATCTCAAAATCTAATTGAAAACTAAGTCAACTATATATGGTTCTAAATGTTTAATATTCTCACTAAAGTGAAGGTAGGTTTTATTTTGACAGATCATACTGAATACTAAAATATTTACTAGATTAGCGAATCGAAACCACGCGTTTTGAAAACGTGGCGTTACTGAACCGGGCCCCTGTCTCTTAAATGACCTCGATCTGTTTCACACACGTCCAAACCATTTAAACATCACTTTCTCTATCTTGGTCTCCATATCTTTACCATACGACAACGTTCCCTTATCACGCTGTTTTATAGTGACTTGTATAGCTATCACTTTACCGTACCGTAGCAATCGACCTTGATTATTACGGTAAAGTATACGGTACGGTAAAGTGATAGTAGTAATTTTATCATATTACCTGTATAATTTACTTAATAGATTAAATTGCATCCATGGAGTACATAACCAATTGCATCCTAAAGAATAGAAAGATGTCGGTTACCTCGGTAGTAAAATATGACGATGTAGGGTATTAATAAATTTAGCATTGACAAAGACCGCCAAAACACCTGGCTGACCGCCAAACAAGAAAAAATCGTCTTCGTTCCGGAGTCGGGTTGTGAGACAATTTTATGACGTATTGACTAAGATTTCGAATAACGCTGCCCAGACTCTTGCATTGATAGTTTAGCTCAAGTTTAGATTTTTTCTCAAATATCTTATACAATAAACAAGCTTAATTACTAGAACTTATTGACAAAAAATACATTTGTACTTAAACTTTGTACGTATTTTCTAAACAATAGCAGTATCTAAAGAATATTGAGAAAATTATGACGTGTAGGAAGTTTCTGTGGTGTGTGGAGATTCTTCCTGCTGGCAAACAGTCAATCAATCCATCAATCATTCATTTTGCTAAACATGGGTACATAGTAGGATGTTAGAACTGTGGTTGTCCAATCCATGTTTTACCATATTGGTGTGCAAAAGTGTTCATAATGATTAGTGTGTTAATTATGGTTACTAATACAAAATTTATTAACATTAATATGAAAGTCTAATTAGCATTAAGCTTATACTTACCACACAATGGATTCAAAACAATAAATATAGAAAATAAATGTCGTGCAATGGTCAATGATACAAACATCTACAAAACCCAATCCAAACTGGCATACATTGAGAGTAGTCACGACATCGTATCGTATCGTGATGGTTACTTTACAAGTAAGCAAACTACTGAAAAATTTACAAAAGTTTTGGAAGATAGGAAAGTTACGTTATATTTTGCATAGCTAGGTTCTTGTTTCTTTAGCTTCCTACTTGAATAAAAAAATAACTGTTTGTATTAAACAATCCTTAGGGAAACTATTGTAAAAAAGTAAAGCGTTTTGGGCCCTAGCAAAGTCGGTTGAGTCCAACTTTTGCTGCCCCTCACTGCCTCCATTGCGGAAGCCTGACGGGACACTGGCTCACTCCGCTGAGAAAAAGGCAAATTTATTTGCTTCACTTTTTGCGGAGTATTCGCGTCTAGATGCCGACGACGAAGCCTCCTGCTCCTCCTGTCGGATGTGGGACGCGCATGGCAGATATCAGCATCCGATAGAGGAATGCACGTAGGGTGCTAAATAATCTGGACGTGAATAAGGCCAGTGGACCCGATGGGATACCAGCAATAGTGCTCAGGACTTGTGCACTTGAGTTATCTCCTATTTTGACACGCCTGTTTCGTCTCTCATATGAGACCGGTCAAGTGCCGAAGGCTTGGAAGGAAGCCAACGTGCAACCTGTGCCCAAAAAGGGCATTCGGACGGACCCTGTCAATTACAGACCAATTTCAGTAACGTCCATACTCTGTAAGACTATGGAACGTGTACTGAACAAAAAGCTGTTGGCATACCTCGAAATGAACGATCTCCTCAGTGATCGGCAATATGGCTTTCGCCAAAACCGTTCCACTGGGGACCTTCTTGTGTATCAATCAATTAGCCTATTGCAGTCCACTGCTGGACATAGGCCTCTCCCATTTTACGCCATAGCACCCGATCCTCCGCCTTGCGCATCCAGTCTATCCCAGCTACCTTTTTCAGGTCGTCCGTCCATCTTGCTGGGGGACGTCCCACCTTCCGTTTACCGATTCGTGGTCTCCACTCTGGGACTCGTTTGCTCCAGCTCCATCGGCCATCGGTCCTTCGGCAGATGTGGCCAGCCCATTGCCACTTCAGCTTGCTTATTCTGCGAGTTATGTCGGTGACTTTGGTTCTTTGTCGGATGGCCTCATTTCGAATTTTATCCTTCAAAGAAACCCCAAGCATAGCTCGCTCCATAGCCCGCTGCGCGACTTTTAAGTCGTGGACAAGCCTCACTGTCAATGTCCACGTTTCGGCACCGTAAGTCATGATAGGTAGGACGCACTGGTCGAACACGTTTGTTTTAAGGCATTGCGGTAAAGGGGAGGAGAAAACCCGACGCAGTTTGCCAAATGCTGCCCAACCTAATTGGATCCTTTTGGTGACTTCTTTCTCGAAGTTGTTTCTACCGAGCTGGATAACCTGCCCAAGGTAGACATACTGTTGAACAACTTTGAGTGTCGACCCTTCGATGGCAATCGGCCTCGGCGTGACATGTTCGTTGAACATAACCTTGGTTTTGTCAAAGTTTACACCAAGACCGACACGTCGAGAGGCTCCATTTAGGCTGTGCAGCATCTCGCCCAGCTGCTCCAGCGACTCCGCAACTATGACGATGTCGTCGGCGAACCGAAGATGCGAGATGTACTCGCCATTTATGTTTATACCCCGCCCAGTCCAATGCAGAGTCTTGAAGACGTCCTCCAGCGCGTTGGTGAATAGTTTGGGGGATATAACATCCCCCTGTCTCACTCCACGCTGTATGCTTATAGGGTTCGTCTTCTGGTCTTGGAGCTGGACGGACATAGTAGCGGTCTCATATAGGCATCTCAGCACTTCGATGTATCGCCAATCAACACGACACCGTTGCAGAGCATCCAGAACTGCCCAGGTCTCGATGCAGTCGAAGGCTTTCTCGTAGTCCACAAAAGCCATACACAGCGGCTGATTATACTCGTGAGTCTTTTGTATAATCTGCCGAACAGTATAGATGTGGTCCACGGTACTGTAGCCTTTTCGAAACCCGGCTTGCTCCGGTGGCTGGAACTCGTCGAGCTTGCTCGCAAGACGATTCGTGACGACTCTCGAGAACAGCTTGTAGACATGACTCAGGAGTGAGATGGGTCTGTAATTCTTAAGCAAGGCTTTATCACCTTTTTTGAAGAACAGTACCACCGCACTCCCGCTCCATGCCCTAGGTGTTAAGCCTTGCTGGATGACGGAATTAAAAAGGCTCGCTAGCTCTTGGAGCACTGGGACCCCGCCTGCTTTTAGGAGCTCAGTAGTAATTCCGTCATCGCCAGGGCACCTGTTGTTCTTTGTTTGCTTGAGAGCCGCCTCTTTCTCGCACTGCTCGACATCGGGTATTTCCTCGGTGTAATGGCGCGTGAGTGGAGCTCTGTGGTCTTCAACGCTGTGTCCCGTCAGTTTAGGCATCCGTGATACATACAGCTGTCCATAAAACTTCTCGACCTCTTCGAGAATCTCGAACTTTGAGGTGATGGTTCTGCCATCCTCAGTTTTAAGTTTCGTTAGATGGGGCTTTCCCAATTGCTGAGCGAACACTTTCGACCACCTAGTTCGCTCAATCGCATCATGTATGATGTTAGTGTTGAAGCATCGGAGGTCGCGTCGTATCAGCTTTTTTATTTTTTGGTTTAATACTCTCCCATCCAACGAAAACGACTGAGTTGAGGGCACATCACGCCTCCTCCTCATAAGTTCGAGAGTCTCAGGAGAGAGTTTGGACTCTAGCTGTTTGCGTTTTCCGGGAAACAACTTTCGGGACACTTCCTGCAGAGTTTTGACCACTGTGTCGGTTTTCTCATCAATACTGCTAGTGGTTTCCAGCATTGCAAAACGATTTTTAAGTTCCAGTTGGAACTTTTCGGACCCTAGAGCTACTTGGAGCGGCGTAGGTCGGAGAGTAGACCGTATCATTCGGAATCTTTCAGCTTTAAGGTTGATATTTAGAGAGCCTCTGTCAAGTCTGTGATCACTTCCGGTGTTGAACCTGTTAATCACGGAGACGTCTCTAAATATGTGCTTACTGTCCGTAATGAAAAAGTCTATCTCGTTCCTTACCACGGAATCCCGGCTTTGCCAAGTCCACTTCCTATGGGGCTTCTTCTTAAAGAAAGTATTCATTAAGAAGAGCCCCTGGGATTCGAGAAAGTTGACTAGCATTTGCCCCCTGTGATTTCTGCGCCCCACTCCATAGGGTCCTATTCGCGTTTCGCCGCGTTCTTGTACTCCCACTTTGGCATTGAAGTCCCCCATAACAACGCTGTAGGTGGCCTTGGCGGTATGATTAATTGCCTTGACAATGTCCTCATACACGGCCTCGGTGGTTTCATCGGGGTGAGTCGAGGTCGGCGCATATACCTGTATCACCTTCAGGGAACGCCTGTTAGTGATTTTAAGGACAAGGTACGCTACCCGGTTCGACACACTACCGACTTCAACAACGCTGCTAATGAGGTCCTTTTTGACCAGAAAACCGACACCTCCCTGGGAGAGCTGATCACCTTCTCTGAAGTAGAATAGGTCGCCTGACTCAAGGGTTACCGTGTCCTCTCCCAGTCTTCGGATCTCGGACAATCCCAGTATGTGCCAGTTTATGCGACCCAGTTCTATCTCCAGTTCGGCGAGATGGTGGTCCAGCCGAAGTGTACTGCAGTTGTACGCTGCCAGCTGTAGTTTTTGTTGGTAGCCTCCCGTAACCCGGAGATTCTTAGCACCCCCCGCCCCGCCGTTACCGCGACCGCTACCGTAGTCGGCAATAGCGGGACCACCGGGAACTGGGGGCCTTTTGTTGTGGCTTCTATTCATGGGAGGTTTATGGCCTACTACTACCACGCTGGCCAGACGGGTTGGTAGAGGGTTTAGATTCGAGTTTTCCTTCTCTTAGGTCAATTCGACCTTGGCAGAATATCAGCCTGAAGGAGCAACTACTCCCCCTAGGGAAGGAGAGGAGTTGCTGCTTCCGTTGCCCAGGGTGCACCACAAGGAGGTTTTCTAGCATACACCCATGTATCGCTATTTTCTCTTAGTGTAGTGTCGCTATGTTCTTGTGTATGCCACCCACATTTGGAGTGAGGCCATCGAGAGGCACGGAGAGGCACTTGCCGTTTCTCTCGACATCTCGAAGGCTTTTGACAGGGTCTGGCACGATACTACCACTAACTTGATACCTCCAAGCCCTTTCCACCAACGAACGACCAGACGCACAGCGACGCCCCACCGCTACATGGTGGATATTCCACTCATACGCACGAAACGTTTCGGCGACACATTTATTATGCGTACAGCTAAGGAGTGGACTTGCCTGCCTGATTCTGTGTTTCCGGAAAATCCTTGGAATCTTCAAGTCTCCAGTGAATAGATTCCTTCTAGGCAAACGTGATCCATCGTAGACCACATCGTCACTTACGATCAGGTGAGACAGAGGTCAAACGTGAGCCTATCATCCATAAAAAAAAAATTGTAAGTCCAGAGGCATACTAAATTGAACTTAAAGTAAACTCCAAATACTGAATTACACCTCAAGGCATTGCGCTACATTTTTTAATAAAAAGTTACTGAACTTCAGCGTGTAGACGGTGCGGTAAGCAGTAAATTGCTGAATTAATAATGTTGAATCAAGAGGAGTTTATAAATTCAGATTAATCTGATTTTTGATGACTTGAGGATGTGTATAATTCACAAATTGTTTTAATGACCTTTAGGGCTTTTTACCAATTATTATTTCCCAAACCATCTGACGGTAAGCAGTTTCTACTGACGAATTGACTTCTTTGTCCAAGTTACCTTCAACTTGGATAAAGAAGAAGGTGGGGAACGGGGTGCTATCACTCAAATTGGGAGAAATAAACGTCCATCTATGACTATGATTGACTATTTGAGTGAGTGGTGCCAAAGTAACAAAGAGACAGGACATAACAGAAACATTGAAAGTTTTTGCCCTCGGAGTGACTTGTAGGTATATATTTTTCGATTTCAGCTTTATAAAATCTCACTCTATTCATGACTGTTGTATATTTATGTGTACTATGATCATCATTACAGGTCGATCGTCGACGGTACAGGCAAAATAAACCCGAAAAAAAAACGAAAATGTGAAATGAGGGCCTAGTTCAATATTAAGAATATGCATCGTTGTCGACTTCGCTGACCAAAGAATTGAGTTCTATATGGGTGCCAAGTTCTGTGTAAAAAACAAGAACCTAAAACAGTCTAAAATAAATAGATACAACGATTTCTTATTTCTTGGTGCCCCCACAATATTTTTTACTTAATAGGTAATATAGTAGTAGTGTGCTGCATTCGACTGCTAAGTCAGAGGTCACTGGTTCGATTCCCGCTCAGTGTAAATTTGTATAGTTGCACGGGTCTGGGTGTTTCTATGTATGATATGTATTTATTTACAAACCTAACTATATATATCCTCGTTCTAGAACCCATATGACAAGCTCTGCTTCAGAGAGCTTTGGGTCTAAATGGCGCTGTATAATATGTCCTAAACTATTTATTTAATATTTATGAAAAACATTTGTTTATTTAAATTCTTAAATGTAACAAACAATTATTTACAAAATGCAATTATTTCACTTGGGATGTAATTCAAGTTCAAGATTTGACTTGCCTAGTTGTCGCATACAGCCTAATTGACTGCCTTTTTTTTTTTACGTGCGGAAATCCCTTCGGATACCCCCCCGCTCGCCAGCGGGGGTGGTTATATCGTGTCTCGACTAAAACCGCACGATGTCCTCCCCAAGTGTCCGTTGCCGGGCACCCCGGGTAAGCCCTCGAAAGGATAACCCCAGGGTTGCCGGCGGACTTTGGCCGCCACCGCGGCCTCGCCTGGTGGGGTCGGGTTTTATCCCGCTTCGGTGAGTTGGCAGGCGTGTGTAGGGCACACACGACACGCCTCCGCCACGGCCTGCTTCTGTAAGGACGGCGAGTCGGCCAACTGCCGTCCTCAGGCCCCGATCATGGAGGTCGGTAGTCCCGGGCGTAGATGAGTCTGCGGCGACCTCGCCGTCAGACCTAATTGACTGCCTAATGAACTTATCTTCGTTAAGTCATACTTGACTCTGTGTGTACTGTACTTATACTGTTAGGTTGATATAATCCTCGTTCCAGGAATTTCTATTCCCTATTAATATTGTGGTAGCACCAAGAAACAAGAAAGAGTTATATCAGTTTTTTTTTAAATGTTTTAGGTTCTTGTAACTAACATTTGAGAATATTCTACATGAAACTTAGCACCTATATAGATCTCAATTATTTTATCGGTGAAGTCGATAATGACGCATATTCTTAATATTGAACTTGGCCCTTATTTCACATTTACGTTTTTGATATTTATAATTACTTTTTTTTAATATTCGTTCCGTCAATTGACTGCACCCCGCTGGATGGTGAGAAGCTAGGGTGAAGTCCAGAAGACATGGTCACCATCCCAGATGCTGACGATCCTAAAATGGTACCTACCTTGACGGCCTCAAAAGATATGAACTGAAATTATTAATATTCATCAGAAATACATAGTTTTTTGTAAAGTTGCTCTATTTTAATACGTTTATGTTGCAAAGTTTATTTTTGTGCTATTTTCCATATGTCCTTCGAAATGTGTAACTTCGAAATATTAGAGTGTATTACCCATTCATCATCTCAGTTTTTCTAACACATTTCCTGTTTATTTTTAATTGGCCAAGTCGGGGGAGGTGAGGACTATAGAACTTTCATAACAACTTGATTTGACTTGGATCTAGATTTACATTGAACATATACTCCGTGTAAGGTTTTGAATCTATCCACGTCATGGATTGTGGAAAGTAGGTAGGTATTTACCTTCTTTCATGCTTAAATTTGTTATTTTCATGCTTAAAGTTATTACTATATTGATATTAATCCTGCATCCTACTAATATCATAAATATGAAAGTTTGGATGGATATATGGATGGATGTTTGTTACTCAATCTCGCCAGAACGCCAGAACGGATTTGGCTGAAATTCGGTACAGACTATAATCTATCTGATTATAGTCTGGAATATGACATAGGCAACTTTTTATCCCTGGAATAGGTTCCCATGGGAATGTGGAACGAAATCGAAATTCCACACAGGTGGAGCCGCTGGCAATAGCTAGTAATAATTGTATGTAGTCTGCGCCCGCATGTTTTCTTCATCCTAACCTGAACACGTAAACTCAACAAAAGTCCGAGCACATTATTCTAAAATCTACATTATAAGAATGTGTGCCGAATTTAGTTACTTACCTATTGTAAACAGTGCTACAAAATTAACCCGAACACGTGAACTCAACAAAAGTACGTGCACATTATGCCAAAATTTACATTTAATGCAAGTTTACCACTTTTTGTAAACTTCGTGTTCAGTAAATTTGATTTTAAGGTGTTTACCGATATTTGTAATATTACGGTGTTATTACCCTGTTATGTGGCCGATGGCGAATAACGACTTTTGGCGAGTACATTGTATACGAATTATGGAGTATTATACATGTTCATTGACTTTTACCGGTGACTGCCCGACACGTCGCAATACAATCGGTAACTAACCTGTTCAATTCCGGGCCAGGAGGTATATTGCGCAGTGGAAGTTGGCCCTCCTGGCTACAATGGGGAAGTGTGCAGTCTGCGGTTCACAGAGCAAATTATTGTTATTGAAATAGGTTTCACTTACCAACTTAGAAGGCGCCCGAAACAAAACGCTTTTACCTGTCTGTGTCTGTATCCAAGTGTATCTGAAGTGTAGGTGTATGTTTGTGTGGAGTCAGATAAACACAGAGCGGCGAACAAGGTGGCCATTCACATCAAATATGTAATTCGGTCGAACAACTCCCAACTGATTGAGTTAATAATTCCAAAATATAACCAAACCAACGCGAAGCAAATATGATTTTCGCGGATTATACTTTATTCGAACAAAACTTATTTTAACCAAAAAAGACCTTTTTCTCAAGACAATTCTTTCAACAAGTTGACAACCAAGTGACAGATAGATCTGTCAACGCAAATTTTGTTTTTTTTTTTACTTCGTTTAAGAACGTAACATCTACCGCCACCCCCCCCCCCCCCCGGACGGGCCTTCCCGTCCGCTAATCAATTGGCAATCTTGATAAGGTTGCGACGGCTCTCCTCATCACCAATCCGTCAACCAAAACCTCAGCAAATCGAGGAACCCCATCGGTGCCAGCCACTAGATTGAGAATGCGCCCCCGGCGCCAATACAACGGCATTAGGTTGGCACCCTTAATCAGGACGAGGTCTCCGACCTTGGGAGGATAAGTTTTATCCGTCCACTTGACGCGCTGCTGGAGGATATGCAAGTACTCCAAGCTCCAACGCTTCCAAAAGCTCTGAGCGAGCTGTTGCACTAACTGGAACCGCGATAGCCGATTTCGGCTCACATCGACAAAGGGGTGCTTCGGCAGGGCGACAAGTGGTTGGTTGTCCATCCAAAAAAAGGCCCGGGGTTAGGGCCTCCAAATCGTTAGGGTCCGAAGAGAGCGGGCACAATGGAGGCGAGCTTAGTACGGCCTCAATGCGGCAAAATACCGTAGCTAATTCCTCAAAGGTGAGAACTGTGTCTCCCAATAACCTCCGCCAGAGTCCCTTGGCCGCTTTCACCGCGGCTTCAAAAATATATGGGCAGGCTGGCGGGTCAAACAGCCAAGTGACCCCTCTGCGGGCTAATTTGTTGCCTATGTCAACCTGGTTCTCCGCAAGGAAGGCGTAAACTTCCTTCAAATAGTTACTTGTACCTCTGTAATTGGTACCGCAATCAGATCTAATTAAAGAAGGCAACCCACGGCGAGACACGAATCTATCTAAAGTTGCCACAAAGGCCTCCGTCGAGAGCGAGGTTACTAGCTCCAAGTGTACCGCCTTCGTTGACAGGCAGACAAACACACACAAATAAGCCTTAAGGATTTTACTGTTACGAAGAGTAGACGTCTTCACCAAAAGGGGACCGGCAAAGTCCGTTCCGACGCCTGCAAAGGGCCTTGCCTTATTGACACGATCAGCCGGCAAGTCTCCCATCATGGGCTGCATAGTGGGGGCCTTAGTCCGGTAGCATGGCATGCAACGAAAGACAATGCTGCGGATAGTACGACGGGCCGACAAAATCCAAAAGTCTCGCTGCAGAATGGCCAACAGCGCATTACAACCGGCATGCGAGTTCTTAATGTGACGATCAGTCACCAACAACTTGATCAAATGGCCTTCCTTGGGCAACAAGAGGGGGTGACGAGCTCCGTAGGGGAGGCTAGAGTGCCTCAAACGTCCTCCAACACGCAAGAAACCCGCATCATCCAAAAAGGGGCTCAGCTTACTGATAGCTCCCGACTACTTAGCCATACCGGACTTCAAGATTTCAATCTCCTTCTCAAAGTGTGCAGCCTGCACAGAGCGGACCCAAAGGAGGAGAGACTCCTGGAGCTCTTGAGGAGAAAGGACCGGAAAGCGCCTGATCCAAGATGTGACATTCAACAGTTTATCGAGGGAGCTGTACCGATTCAACAAAAGGTCGGGATCAAACGGCGGGTCCTTCGTCTCAACAGCGAGCACCCTTAGCCCGGGCAAAGGATCCGTCATCAAGACTGGCATTCAAGGCCAAGCATCCACGGACCGAGTCAGCCAGTCTGGCCCCCACCAGAGGGGGTGATCAATCAAGTGAGGGGCCGTGCACCCACGTGAGGCCACGTCGCCGGGGTTCAGGTCCCCAGGGACATGCCTCCAAGTTAAAGGTGTTGCAGAATTTACACTCGGTTCGCCACAAAGACCTCCAAGATGTGGACGGACGTCTTCAACCAACACAAAACAATTTGACTGTCCGTCCAGACGTAAGAGGATCGAATGTCCACAGTTTCACTAAGGTATTAACAACGTGATTCAATAGACGCACAAGAAGAGCTGCCCCTGACAACTCCAATTTGGGAATGGTCAATGCTGTTCGAAGAGGGGCCACCTTGCTCTTGGCCATGACCAGCGACAGCTTCCCCTGGCCTGTCGCGCTGACGGTGCGCAGATAAACAACGGCTGCGTAACTGTGCGATGACGCGTCACAAAATCCGTGGAGGGTAGCAGTGTAACTCCCAGGGGGAAGGATGGCGCGGGGCAACACGACCTCATTGACCGCAGGGAGTGTGGACACAAAGTGGATCCAATCCTTCAACAGGGTTTCCCGAAGCGGCTCGTCCCAACCAAGTCCCGCGGTCCAGAGACGCTGGAGAAAGCATTTCGCCCAAAACAGTACCGGACAAATCCAACCATTAGGATCAAAAGTCCTTGCGACAGTAGACAACACAAGTCGTTTAGTCCAAGTGTGGGGCGACTCTAGGTCGACATCGTATGTAAAGATGTCTTGGACCGGTCTGTACTGAACAGCGAGGACGGCCATCATGGCGGGGTTGTCAACGTCTTCAAACAAATGCGGGTCCTGTCTATGATCCTCCGGCAAACCTTCCAATAGAGCTGAAACGAAGGCCGTATGTATTCGTATTGAGCTCGTACACAATCATGGGGTCCTGGGGGTTCTCGCGCCACAGGATTAACTGATAACGTCTGTCATCCTGGTGAATGACCGTTTGTCGGAACATCATCTTGATGTCGGCCACAAAGACTACCTGATGACGACGGAAAGACGTGATGACGTCACAAAGGTCCCTTAACAATTTGGGGCCTGAATGTAAGCAATCATTCAATGAGACACCCGAAGAAGTTCGCGCAGACACATCAAACACCGTGCGCAGCTTGCCAGTGGACGGCTTGAGGACCGCATGATGGGGCAGGAAGTAATGTTCAACTGAGCGCCAATCCAACCTTGACACCGACATGTGTCCCAAATCCGCGTACTCCTGCATGAAATCCAAGTACTTCTGCCTCAACACAGGGTCCTTGCCCATGCGGCGCTCCATTGCCAACAATCTCTTCTCGGCCGTAGGTGAGAGGTGATCGCACTGCGATAAAGGGCAACCTGGTAACAATCCGACCGGAACGGAATCGACCCGTGTTGTTCTGATAGAACAATTCGCAATCCTGGTGTTCCGGGTTCAAACGGGCCACCTGAGGGGGCTCCTCAACCTCCCAAAACCTCTGAACGGCGTCAGAGAGAGCGGAGCCGGACACCAATGCACAATCAAGCTCAGGTGGAGGGAGTTCCTTAAATACCGGTCCCATCAATGCAAAGCCAAAGATGGTCGAGACAGCCACCAACCCGGTTGGCTGCAAGACCCTTCTACCACCCAAAAATATTCTCCCTAGTACATCGGCACCCAACAGCAAATGCGCTGTACTAGGAGAATCAAACCGGGGGTCAGCCAACTCCATACCCAACGTCAACCGAACAATATCTGAAGACAACTGTATCCGGGGATGTCTTCCCAGAATGTTCTTCATAACAATGGCCGAGGTACCAATTTTAGGGCCCAACGAATGCAAAGGAGTGAGCCCAAACCGAGCCTGTCCCTCAACAGTGGTGACAGCTGCATTGCCCACGCCCGTCTGAATAGCCACGTACATCTAGGCCTACCTGTCCCACTAACCAAGACGACAAAATGCAGCCCTGGGAACCCGTGTCCAAAATGGCACGGACCACAACAGAGGCCACCGCTGGTCCCCAGACCCTGACCGATGCCGTAGGCAACAAAACCGTGTCAATCTGGGGGGTTGCAGTAGTGGGGCAGGCGCCGACTTCCTAATGTCTGGGTGGTGACCGATCGCCGCACCCAGACTGTAGTCTCTCGCGATGAGGATAGGGTTCAAACCCCTCGTCCACGCGATGTCCCGAGCCGCGTGCCATCGCTGGAGGGGCGTATCTCACCGGATGCTTGAATGGCGGGGGGCGCGACTCCAATCGGGGACGCTCCGCCAACGGAGGGGAGGGCAGTCGGTGCTGGTCCGGCCACTGCCGGCAAGCGGCCGCTGCGTATTCGTCTCCATGTGGGGGAGCCCTACGGCGCTCATGCGGCTCTCGTTCTCGTGACACGGGGGGTGGCGAGCGGCGTTCAAACATGCGGATCTCGCCTCGGTTCTGCACTGGAGAGCGGACCCCGTGACCGTCTCCATCGTACCCTCCCGTACGCGAACCCCCCACAGAGGCTGGACTGCCAACGCGGTTCGCGTTCGCGCATAAAATGTCCAAATGTGATCCCCCACAAACTCTGCAAGGACGGGGGTTTGGGCATTCCCATTGGAAATGTGCCGAACAAGAGTAGCACAGTCGGCGTGCACTGGCAATGCGGCGGCGGGCACTCACGTGCACTCCCAAAAAGGCCGCGCAAGTTGTTATGCCATGCCCCGTCGCCTTACAATACAAAACAGTCAGGATGAAACTGGGTGCCGGCAAAACGGGGGGCGGGGCGACTCTCAACAGGCCCACGAACCCTAGGCAGTCCCTGGCCTCTGGGCCGAGGAGACGGTGGGCGAGACCCCATGGCAATACTGGAGTTGTCTAAAAACCTGCATTCGTCCTCCAAGAACTTGATAAGGTCCTCAAAAGGGGGGAGATGGGTGGCACTATCCCCACCATATTTCTGCTCAAAACGGGACTTCAAGTCCACGGGCAGCCGTTGCAGCACTATATGTACCAAGATGTACGACCAATGGTCGACTGGCAACTCCAGTCGCCTCAAAGCATTGGTCGCTGCCAACAACGGGTTCAAAAGGTCAGTACGCAAGGCTGACACTCTGGTGATGAAAGGTAACCCCAAAATATAGGTAATGGTAATGGTAATGGTACGGAACCCTTCGCGCGCGAGTCCGACTCGCACTTATTTATTTATAACACACAAGGCCATTACATTATAAATACAATAGTATAACTCGGAAGTATTTGACATAACTTATAATGTTTGGTACATGTTAACAATTGGGAGCAACTGCAACCGAACTAGGTGGGAACCTGTATCTCGGCATGCAGCGCCAATCCCCACAAATAGGGTTTGCAATAATATTATATTTAGGTATTTATTACATGAGCAAATTTAAATTTACACAACAATATTGAAATGCAACTATGTACTTGTAAGTGGCATAATAATTTAAAAGAATTTACACAGCAAATAATTAATTATAATTTAACTTAATCTAAATGTGTAGTTGCATGGGTGAGTGTGAGGTTGATGGATGGTATGTGTGCGTGAGTGAGGGTGGGTGTGCGTGAATGAGGGTGTGTGTGCGTGAGTGAGGGTGTGTGCTTGAGATGGTGTGTCAACGCGGTATTGTTAAGAGGTCTTCAGTCTGTTCGTATGTTAAGCTTTGGAGGTATGTATTCACCTGTTTTTTGCACTGTGTGGAATTTAATGGATAAAGATTTAAGACTTTATTAGTTTTGTTGTAAATATGGGGACCAATGAATATAAAAAATCGCCTGATGAATGAGGTCTTTGGTCTATAGATGGGACAGACTGCACGTTTCCTACGATTTTTAAGTAAACTTGGATCGTATATCAGTTCAACATGTTGTTTCATGATTATGCTACGAAGAAAAAGCTGACGGACCGTTAGCACCTGACATGACTGATAAAGAGTTGAAGTGGGGAAAAGGAAAGGTTTAAAGCTGTAGACTTTTAGAATTGCTCGTTGGGCCACCTCAAGGCTCTTCAACGTACCCCTAGAAGCACCTCCCCAAGACGATATACAATATGTGATTATGCATTGGCATATGGATAGATATACGCCCCTTAACAGAGTGGCATCTGCAACATGTCAAGATTTGTAAATATAAATATGAGTTTACGAACCCGGGCACATGTATTTTTTATATGCTCCTTAAAATTAAGGGTGTTGTCAATAGTGACACCCAAATATTTGATTTGGTTTACCCGTTGGAGTGCCTCGCACGTGCAGCTTCCTCTCGCGATACAATCATGCGGAATCAGATTATAAGTATCAATATGTCTCTGGGGTTGACGTAAGCTGAAAGTGATGTATTTGGTTTTATCGACGTTGAGCGTAAGATAATTATCGCGGAGCCATACTTTCACTTGGTCAAGCCCTTTTTGGGCTCTACTAAATGTCTCCTCCCAGGTATCGGCAGTGAAAAGGAGAGCAGTGTCATCTGCGTAAGAGATAATTTCGCCTTTAGGTAGCTGGAGACAAGTGAGATCGTTGATATAGACGAGAAACAAGGTAGGTCCTAAGATGCTACCCTGAGGAACGCCATGGGCCACTGGGAGGTCAGCACTGATATAGTTTCCCACTCGCACACTCTGGAAACGACCGAAAAGATAACTCTCAAACAGGTCCAGCTGTTTACCCCTAATTCCAAGTCTCTCCAGTTTCGTTAGAAGATTATGAGTGGAGATGGTATCAAACGCCTTTGCGAGGTCTAGAAAGATTGAAAGGCATTTCTTTCCACCATCCAAACTATGTCCAATAACATTGGTTAATTTGTTAACTGCCTCATCCGTGGACTTCCCACAACGAAAACCGAATTGATTGTTTGAGAACAGTCTGTTTTGTTCGAGAAATTTAACCAGCCTATTATTAATAATTTTTTCCAATATTTTGGACAAGGCCGGTAAAATAGAGATAGGCCTATAGTTGCTAATACAATCTACGTCTCCAGACTTATGTATTGGCCGCACCTCAGATCTCTTAAAAAAGTCTGGGAATATGCCTGTATCTAGGGATGTTTGAAAAATATGGGTGAGAGGAGGGATCAAGAATGCTTTATTATATTTATATATTATTATATTATATATTATATATATATAATGCTTTATATGGCTAATGTGAGCGTCAGCCAGACACCATTTGTTGTGGTACCGCCGGGAGAGCAGCTCCAGAGCAGTAGGGTAAGCCGCATCCGTTACCGGTAAGTGCTGCACCAAGGCTCGGGCCTCTCCCTTGAGGACGGATATCAAGTAGGCCAACTTTTGGGCGGGTCCAAGGTCCGAGTGCGAGTCCACCAGACTCACAAATAAATTTTGAAAGCCCAGCCAGTGGTCCATCCGACCATCAAAATGAGGCAGCTCCAGGGTGGGCAGCTTGCTCAAAAGTCCGGGGCAAGCGAGAGAGGTCTCCGGCTTGGCCTGGACAGGCTCCCTGCTCTTCAATATTTCCCTAGCACGTAGGGAAATCGTGTCTGCCAACGCCAGGATCTGGTCGTAGTCACCAACAACCTTATCCCGCGCTGCCTGGCTCAGCTAATCCAACTCAAGGTCCTCAGCCAGGTGGCTAAAGCGGGTGAACAGGCTTGAACAAGAAACAGCAAATCAAGGCCGTTCGCTTACATATATACTATTAAATTAAAAATACTACACGCCAAGGGTGTGTTAATGTTGAAAAAATTGTTGCAAAATTTTACAGGTTGCACGAGACGGCTATATTTTTACCACAAACAAACCTCACCACCGTTAACGACCCACTGAAATTTACGAGTCACGATTTTTATTGGCATGCAAAATTATTTACTGTTAGTTACGCATGTTACATAAATTACATTATTTGGAGAACCGTGAAATGAGTGCCTGCAATTTGTTATAATTATTTTGTACAAATTATGCATATTTCATATTTTCTACAAAAAAATGATTTTAACTTGAAGTCTATGTCAGTAGTTTTATCTACGAACTATGTGACGTGACGTAGCGCAAGAGCGTTCGAATACTAAATCAGAGGTTCATTCGGGTGCGATTCCTGATGTATTTTCACACCCCGTAGCGGAGCTGAACAGTCGATCATAGAAGCTGCTGGCTTTTCCACACTACCGCCACTGGCAGCTTCAATCTTAATCAACATTCGGCAAATAGTGCTAACAGCTGTTACAGAACTTACTTCAATATAACAATACTGCTCCAAAACAAAAGCCTTATACAGTCTGAAGTGACCAAGCTACTTTCTATAATATAGTTTCTAAAAATAGAAACGCCCCATATATACTCGTACAAGGTCTCTTATGGATTATCTAGTCTAGGCGATAGATGGTAGGTAGTTTATCTACTTATCTAATACCTTTAAATGGATAAAATGTTGAGTTGCAGGGTGGCAGTGTAAAGTGTTGTATTTACAAACGTCAAGTTGAGGTTTTGAACCCTATATAGTAGATATACTACTTACTGATTCTTCTTCATCCGAGCGCCAAGGTCCGTTCTCCTATAACGCCTTTATTTGGTTTATATTAAATTGACTTTTGCGGGAGCTGCTAATACCGTCTGACGCTCCAAACCCAAAAAGGCAGTCTGCGCTAGAGCCTCGTCCGTCAATCAGCAGGTGTGCCAGCTTGCATGTGAGGCTGGTCTGAGCCGTCAAGATCTTGATGGGGTACCATGATAAGTTTAGAGAAAAATCCGGTGGTGGCGAACTCGTTTGTCAAACATGTTCACGTGTTTTTTAATGAATGGTGTAGTTTTTGGAGATAGAAACCTTTAAGAATTTACCAATATTTTGACTTGCCGACTATTGATTGGTCACAGCTTGAAATTGAGAATGAATATAAAAGCGGCCAGGCTCATTGTCAGGAGATATACTAGTTTACCACCTTAGCCATCCGCTGCGTTGAGCGGAACCCGGTGCGGGCGCCCGCGGCTTTGTAAACAAACGTTGTGACTGGCGACGCGCCTGACGCAGCGTTGCTCTATGTATTTGCACCACCGCGCGGGCACCCGGTCTCATCGCAGCGGACGGGCTTAGGGTTATAGAAATCATAAACTAGAACTGCCTGAATGATCTTTCAATATCGATATTCATGAGGAAAAAAAGGTTAACCGATACCTATGGCTGTCCATGCAGTATTCGTATTTTTCCGAAACACATACACGTAACACAAAACGGATGAGAGCAGAAAATAGCAGGTACCAGTTGATTATTTAACAACACTAGGACGGAGGGAATCCTACCAAGTGCAAGTAACACTACGACTCGCCCTTTAGTTGTAACTTTAATACCTATTAATGTATTATGTTCAACGTAGTAAATCATTTATGAGTTGACCTAACGAAAGGTAATTACTTATTACTCATTCTAATACTTCACGGATTATTATCGCCAATTTAATTATACTACCAGAGAATTTTAAATTGGTATGTTAACTCATTACGATATATGTTACATCTGAATCGTGTCTAATGACTCTTTTAGAATCGTCATTATCCTCCGAGCGATTTCTCAGTTGCGTTCAAAGTTGGCACCTTGGAGCCCGAGTATATCGGCTTTTGCGGGAGCGACCCTGAGAAAAATGTTTAGCCGGTGGTGTACCAATTTGCAGGTAAGACTAGCTTGGGCCTGAAGGATGTAGGGCCCTATACACAATGACTCTTTTAGAGAGTTTCATAGTATTTAAAATACCCAACATATATATAGGGCCCACCAAGGTCTTCAGGGCCCGAACCAACCTCACCTGTGAGTGGCTACACTGGCTAATTAACAAACGAGACTCCGGCGCAGGCTTTCCTCTAGAAGTTGCCGGACTAGACGGCTGTCACTCCCGCAAAAACCAAAATAAGCCACATCAGAAGAGAAAGCCTAGCTCGTAGGAGTCCGGCCATGGACCCCATTGAAGGCAACTGGGATTCACACTGGGGTGATAGGTATCTGCCTCACAGATAACAAATCTATTTATATTACTCTTTATGCCAAATTTAAGCCAGCGGCCCTGGTCTTTAGTGTTACGCATTCAGTCCATCCTATCTAAATTCTTTGATAGTATCTCCACTGGCCGAACAAAAGTTACAAACGTAACCAATCTGTAAGAACATGCATATGTTACGCAGAAACAACCTAATACAACCTTTGTTAGTTTTAATTATAAATTGAGAACCGAGTAGTACACAGCTTTGTTTTCGCAAATGAATGGTTGTTTTATTAATAAACTAACTCCACACATCAACTGCAGTTTTCGCTAAAGTAGGATTATCATGGACACATAAGTCCGAATACTACTGTACACATTGGTTGTTTGGATATGTTCCAAACATATAAGACAGCGTAATAGTTCTATGTTATTATATGTATAATTATTTACTTTAATCATCTGTAGATTATGATAATAAAACAAAGCCAAAACTCGGTTGGGAAAAAAACAAATATGTTTATAAATAATTAAATTAGCTTTTCTGTATTTTTATTTACATTATAAGAATCGCACTATCAGAAAGGTTATAAAGAAAGCTTGCGTTTTGCAGGTTATATTAAAAACATAGTAGGTATAATTCGTGCGGCTCGATAAACATTGGTCGTTTTGAATCAATTTACCGTTGGTATGCCGTGGCGTCTCCAAACAGCGATTGACTCTATTTATGTATCGTAGCTGATGTTGTGATCAAATTAAATAAATCCCCATTCGTTGCACGCAAACCACGACCTGATGAGCGCAACTGATACCATCCCGAATTTACTGATTTTACTTTTAAGTTATTGTGTGCTGTTATCAAAATATACACTTCACAATTATTCACATCCCTCCACAACGACATAAAAAGGTTACTTCAAGGATTGTCACTGGCGTGTTGTAGACTCCAATCAAAACGCACCCCTGATATTCCAAAGATAAATAGGCAATAATAACCGTTTACCATCATTCGGAATTTTACTTGTTGGCTGCTTCAGTGACGTAAAATATCTTCAATTTCATACTAGTAGTTATCAAAAAGAGAATATTTAGAAAATGACTGACTAAGTCGAAAAAATTCCATATACCGAAATGTCTGAATTTAAGATATGTAGCAATATTTATTCACCTACGTAAGTATTACATAAAGCTGGAGCTTTCATTTGCGAATCTATGCGGAACAGTGATCGATTGTCCAAGGATCAGGGACGTAAAATCCAAATCAAATTTACTTATTACAAAAAACACAACATCCGCGGCGCTACGGTTACGTGCCCTTGGAAATTAATATCTTGTTAGCAGTTTATTCGCTTTTGTTACAGTCACTCCGAGTAGATTTGCGAAAGTCAAATGTTGTCTAACGATTGGGCACGGCAGGTTCTGTCACGCGAACTCGACACGCCGCACAACCCACCCAGCACAGAACCACGCCACCCACGAGTACTCTGTTACAATTACCCATGTAACTGTCATAAATAAAATTAATTACTACAAATCAGACACGTGGGTTTAGAACGTGTCACGGGCAATGATACAACTTCGCGGTATAAATTAATGAGTTAATGATGGCACATTATCGCCGCACACGCCGAGCGTCCGCGTTCATCGCGTAACCGGTTGCGTAGCAATAGTTTTTCTCGCGTCGAGCGTCTGTCGCGTCACAGGGTGAGATCGCGCGGAAGGTTGCGCCCGTGACCGCGCCCGCCCACCGTCGCGGCGATAACGGCCGCTCGTCGCAGTCGCGCAGTATCGCGCCGCGCTTGCAGATCCTCGGACCTCAACCCACGCACGGAGCCCGCGCGACAGCTGGTGCACGAGGATGATTCCGCTAGTGTAGTGATGTGCTCGCGTTCTCTCCGCCGATGATGTATAGGCGGCGTGTGAGTGAAGTGAAAGTAGGCCCGAGAGGTGACCGGCATTCCCAACACGGACCGTAGCCCGAAATGTGGACATTGCTACCGCCGCTGCTGGCGGTCTTGGCCCTCAGAGGAGGGGCCACCTTTGCGCCCGATAAGGATTTGCTTGAATGTGCGAGGTTCGTTTACGACAAGAACATAAAAGCCGCCTAATCAAACCATTACAAACGTAAATACAAAAACAATTTTATCAAACTATTGCAAGTTCCACTGGGAATGAGCTACAAAAATAATTTTAATGGGCAAGCTAACATGACGTCTGTCAATTGTAACTGGGGTTAGCTACATTCTCAGAAACTTTGTAATTATTTTAGAAGTAATTAATTAGTTCGTGAATTATGTGAACAATGCTGAACATGGCCAATTTATAATAAATGTACATAATTTGGGAATGTAAGGATATATTTAGAAAGCAGTGTTCATACTATAACTGACATTCAGATTACTTACAGACATATCTTATAAAGTTAATTAAAATATAGCAATAACGTTATTATAATTACAATGTAAATCATTTTAATTAGAAAAAAAACTATAAGCAATCCCGAAACATTTTTGGATATATAACGACCCTCTATTCGTTATTTTTTGCAACATCAATAAAATAACGCGAAATGGTCAGACGGTGATATGAGAGCGGCGGCCCCTACTAATAAAACAAGACTATTCATATAATATAAATTGACATAGAATCTGGCAATCGTGCGAGACATACATGCTTTCGTTGGTGTCACACGGCTGCGACCGTCACGGTCACCGTTTGGCGAGGCTAGTCTAGAGGTAAACACTGCACATCCCGCTGATAAAGACGCACAGGTGGATCTACGATGTCTCCATCGAATATTTATGCCCCGGCTATGGAATAAGTTTCTTAAATTCAGTACAAAATAATTAATAAGGTCTATGCCACTTTTACATAATCTTAACGTCAGCTAAATAATATGTACCTACAATCATATTACACATAATATATATATATTGACGTCAATAAAGTCATTTTGCGAGCAATATAATTTGTAAATTATAGTTTTTCTTGCCACATGTAATTGCATATCAATATTTTCTTTAAAGTCTTGTAAACTATGTATTTAAAACTAAAAATTATATGCTATAACAGATTCGTATTTCTCATAACAAACCTTTATTTGATGTCGCAAAAACACTTCACAATTTCATTTTATTTCCTTTCGAGTTTCAATCTCAAGATTAGGCTCCAAAATCAGAAGTTGTTCATCCGTGACTGTGTTTTTCCAAGTTACTGTATAACTCCAGTAGATTCAAATAAAAGAGAAGAAATAATTCTATGACAGGCGGACACGCAACTGCGAGCTTAGAACCGTCAACCGGGCTAGATGTTTACTGTCGGATACGGGACTAATCTCATCCTCATACCCACTACTTTAAATCCTGTACACCAGGATCAACACTAGTGACCCACAATAACATCGAGTAATGAGTGTAATGACACTTGGGAAATCCCAAGCTGTTTTGGAACCAGTATCGAAATTATTCAGAAGTAAAATGGAGGATTTAGGAATATTATAAATCCACTGTCTTGTCGGATAGAGGACAGCTATATATATATCCCTTAGCTAACCACCTTTAAGCTAACCACGGGAAGAGATGGGATGACCTCTGTTTTCCACTTCACGGGGAACCACGTATCATTTTGTACAAACATTATGTTCTAGAATTTCAAAAAAATTTGCTGTATGACTTTTATAAATATTTTCATCTAAATATTTACAATAAGCTCTATAATGCCGATAAACATACGTAGGTATATTTTTTGTAAACCCATTTGGTGGCACGGTAGTGCCCCCGCCAAGACGAGACAGCGGACTACAGGGCACTACCTATCTTCTGTCGAATTTCACCGTATTTTTACCCATATAGATTCGGTCTGGACAGTGCTATAAAGTCCAAATTCTCAGATTATTATGTCAATAGAGTACTTATAAAACTTTCTAAGTTTCAAATATATTGCTATTATACTTTAGACGTTATTAATGTCTAAAATACGCAGATTTGGTCACTCACTGACTTGTGATCAGCAAAACTGTTAGGGTATTTGCTGAAGTAGTAGAAAGCTGGAACTTGGTATGCGAGCTGGGATTAGCACGCATACAATAAAAAAATTAAGTAATCTGTACATTTTGTCCCCCATCCCTTTAAATTGGGGGGTGAAAGTTAGAAAAGTTAAAAAGAAAAATACCGTCAAGTGTAAATCAGGCCCACGTACTGAGCGTTCAGTATACAAATGGATTGAGGGACAAACTTGGGGTTGCTTTCGGATAAGTGTTCAGTTTTTTCGATTGAGGTACAGAACCCTAAAAAGTAAATAAAATAAACATATTAATAAAGCTACTACGACAAGTATATAGATAACTTACAAACAGTTTGGCTCTTCATAGGATTTGACATTTTTTTTACAGTGCAAGCAAAGGACTCGTCTTGTCATTATTTAACATGAAAATGTTTCAGTGCTATACATATTTCACATAGAAACACCCATTTCAATGCAAATAGACATGTTCATGTATACAACTATTTGAGCGAGAATCAAACCCGCAACCTCTAGTGTGGCAGTTGAACGCTATACTGCCACGCCATAGAGGTCGTCATTTTTTTTACAGTGCAAGCAAAGGACTCGTCTTGTCATTATTTAACATGAAAATGTTTTAGTGGTATACATATTTCACATAGAAACACCAATTTCAATGCAAATAGACATGTTCATGTATACAACTATTTGAGCGAGAATCAAACCCGCAACCTCTAGTGTGGCAGTTGAACGCTCTACTGCCACGCCATAGAGGTCTATATAGTTTTGAATTTTAGCTATAATCATACTGTTCTGATGGAAAGTGGTAAGTGGGTCTGTGGACCCTATCAAGTCGTCCACCCTAACATTATTCGATTTATTCTTCGTTCGTCCTGAAGTTTTGTCCCACATTCCAAAAAAATATTGGTGTGTCCCATATCACTATTGAAGTGTTGCTTCGTCCCAGATAATAATTTCTTTAAAGGTACAGTCAACAGCCAAAAAGTGCTTATTTAAAATTTTTTAAACAATAAAATACTTCTAAACATTCGACACCGTGGTTTCCAAACCCGAGGGGGCCATATCGAAACCGGAGATGGCCCAGGGTCAGTCGGGGTGCGAGGGATATGCTCTATGGGCAACCTTACATCTATCGGCGTCTGAAGACCCGAGACGGCGTGCGGTTTTGATCGGTTCAAGCCCGACATAACCGCCTCCGCTGGCTGGCTGGGGGGAGGGGGGGGGGTATCCGTGGAGATTTCCGCACGAAGATAAAAAACATCCCCGAAGGGGTAGGCAGAGGTGTATTACACACCCACGATTCGCCAGTTATGTTAAGGTCCCAATGTAATAGGGGGCGAGCCTATTGCCATCTACCAGGCACATTATTAAGCGAGCGATAATTAACGTTGGTCAAAAAAAAGGTAATTATTATTATTATATTATATATAATATATTATATATATATTATATTATATATATTATATATAATGAATATATTATATTATTATCCAGTATCACAATCAATATCACAGAAATAATCAACTTATCATTACTACAGTTTAAGTATACAAAACAGTCAGATCTATAATAACAGACGTGATTAAAACAACAATTAAATGAGTTTAAAAGACAATCATTGGTAAAAAAGAAAACATTTCAAAAACACCCTGCTCAATATAATCAACAATAAGTACTAACAAATCTCTAAAAATGTTATTATTACACAATCATGAATAAAAAAAACCATTCTAAAACTGAACACTCATAAACTAAAAATTGGATCAACAGTAAACTAAGAGATATAGTTTAAAAAAGAATTCAACGTCTAACGTCTAACTCACTGCAATTAGAATACAAACGGGCATATTTTTTCCAAACAATGTCCCAAGGAAATAGAATTATTTAACATTGCTGCTATCGAATCATTAATGATTTTGTCATACATAATACTGTGTTTTTGTCGTGGTCTGCCTTGACTTAATACTCGAGATTGAGCGTCATTTTTAATTGTGTTCAAAAAACTAATCATGTTCAGTTTTCCAGAAAATGTTCTATTCAATCTGGCATTACCACCTTCTACTGGGTTATTCGTTCGGAATGTGTCACCATAAAAATCCCATTTTCCATTGAAATATTCATTATCAAGCCAGGCTGACATAAAATAATCATTAAATTTGTCGATATTGTCTGTTCTGGGACAATTCTCCATAATATATAGCCAGCCATCACATTTGAGTTCTGATGGAAGCAAAGCTAGTGATGAACACAGAGCAATATGCTTCTTAAAGATTAGCTTTTTATTTAATTTCAATGCCTTTGCTGTTTTCCAAAGAGCTTGAGAGAAATGGAAGTAACAACCTTTGCATGTGACGTTTGGAAATATTTTACGTTCTGAATGAAATGGGATTCCAATCAGGAATTTCATATGTGGATTCCTTTTTGTTCATTAAGAGTACGTATATTAATGGCACAACATTTAATTTTTCACTGGTACTCCCAAGATCACCGTAAATGACATACAATTGCGTAAAAGGCTTCACCACCAAATTAAATGTACCATCTGCTAGCTAATGTTTGACATCGTGGAGATGTCTTCTGCTTTCTTCTTCAGCAAATGCTATTATTCTTGTATTCTTATAATAATCAAAAAATAAAAAAGATTTGTAGCTTTCTGGAATTCGAACTTCAGACGGTTTTCGAAATGAAGATTTCTGGATTTGCTGTGATTTGTTACGTGCACTGTAGAGACTGCCGTTAACGTTACACAAGTTTGGTAATTTCTCTACAATGTGGGTTCCTTTGTCCTTTAATCTTCTTAAACCGGCATTAAAGATAGATGGGATCAATTTCCCATCCGCAGCTCTTGCTTCTTTCTTGCAGCGATATAATTCCTCTTTAATATCATTTTTCGATGCACTAGGTGTGCAAACGTTATGATTTAAAATCTTTTGAACACTATTATTCATTGTTACCATACCACCACGGCCCTTTCCGTTCACACATCACCAAACTGTGGAGCCCTTTGTTTTTTTTTTTCGTTTTTGCGTGTTTTTGGATTCTATAAATGAGATCGGCTCCCGTGAGGTAGATGGTAAACTACGATTTGGTTCCATTGTAAAACAACTGAAATTAAAGCATAAATAATTTATCACCCCAGCAGAAGCAGGCCGGGACGGTGGGGCGACTAGCGCCCCTCCCCCAAACCGGGGCAAGACGGGGACACCGTGGTTCCCAAATCCGAGGGGGGCATCTCGCAAGTGGAGATGGCCCAGGGTTAGTCGGGGTGCGAGGGATATGCTCTATGGGCAACCTTACACCCTCGGCGTCTTTAGACCCGAGACGGCGTGCGGTTTTAGTCGGTTCAAGCCCGACATAACCGCCCCCCCCTGTCCGGCGGGTGGGGTATCCGAAAGGATTAAGATCCGAATTGATTCCTGAATTACTATTATTTAAATATAAGAACAACTACTTAGTAATTATCTTCTAATTTTTGATAATACTTTAGATAAAAATATGAACTTACCTATGACACTCGATCAATTCAAACTCTCATTTTACACACACTTTAACGATGACGAATGAGTCGAATGCACTTTGCATCACAGGAGCTAGCATGCAGACCGTTTTGCTGATAACGGAAAGTAATGCTATTGGTCAAATGTGTCAATACAAGCAAGCAAACAAAGGACGCCTTTTTACCTGCTCTTCTAAACAGATTCTATTGACGTCAGCTGTATATGTATTACTTGCTCACTAAGACCGGCTAAAGAGTGTTATTAATGTTATTATAAAATAATACGAGTAAATGTTTTAAATAGTAATAATATTGATGGTAAATATTTTTAATAATACGTAATCCCTTTTTGCTGATTGTACAAAACAGTAAGATTGGCGGCATATACAAAAAAAATATGGGCCGTAGAAGGAATATAAAATAGGACGAAGCGGGAATAAAATAATTGGAATTATATTTTGGGACGAAGCAAGTATATTGTTTGGGACGAACCAGGATTTTTTATGCGGGAAAAAACTCAATGGGCCATACGAAGAATAACGTGTGTTGATGACTACATCAAAATAAATACAGAATACCATTATTACCTTTAATTCACTTTCAAATAAAACCTTTTGTTGTTCTTATTCAGAACCCTATGATTTCGGTGAAAGTGAGAGAATTTCCTCTGAAGGAAACTATAGTAGTAATATTTTTTCACAATTATAGGACTCCGCAGCAGTAGATTGCTTTTGAAACGAGTAGTAGGTACATGACAGTTCGGGGTGTGTGTTGGGTAACCTCCTCGAGTGTCGCTCCGATTCCGATCCCGCTGCAGTCCGGGGGGAACGGAATCGGAGCGGCCGGTACACCCTGGGCGGCGGTCAATGGCTTCCCCTTCACCCCTTCATAGGGTTGGCATTGATCGTCGACCAATACCCAACGTGGCGGGAACACATCGCTCTCCGTACTCCTCTGCTTTCAGAGGAGACAGGATGAGCGATGCTGTTAGTGGTGAGATAGCCCAGGGTCAGCCGGCACACCCCGGCGTCTGAAGACCAGAGACGGCGTGCGGTTTTAGTCGGTGCAAGCCCGACATAACCGCCCCCGCTGGCCGGCGGGGGGGTATCCGAAGGGATTTCCGCACGATAAAAAAAAAAAAAAAAAAAAGGTACATGACAGTTCTAGATTTAGAAGTATGACGGT
The DNA here is from genome assembly GCA_946251805.1 of Cybosia mesomella. Classification (NCBI taxonomy): domain Eukaryota; kingdom Metazoa; phylum Arthropoda; class Insecta; order Lepidoptera; family Erebidae; genus Cybosia; species Cybosia mesomella. Next base: position 12,708,882 of record OX276394.1, on the reverse strand, counting down.
GAAACAGAGGGTCGGGACAACCAGGCAGAGACTTGTAGAGCGATAAGATAGTTAAAAGTAGACGGGTGTATTAAACAAATAGGCCTGTCATGAAAAATCCACAGTTACAGACTGTAGTTTCAGGCAATCGGTTCAATGGGACACATTATTCCAAAATCGTCCGAATCGACGGCACGTGACACTTTGGTTTGGCTTAAACACTACCGGAAAAAAACCGAAGTGCCTTCATGTTAACTACACTTTCGTTTGTGTTTCTTGCGGACCCGAACTTTCGGATTTTTCATGTTAGTTAATAATAATTACAGGAAATATGCATTCGATCTGCAGTAGGACGGTAATGGATAAATAATGAAAATTATTGCAAAAACGCTTACAAAACAAACTAATCCAATGGCCTAGTGGTTTAAATACTAACCTCATACGGTAACCTGTTATCAATTGGTTGTTTGCCATCTTATTGGTGTAAAAATTGCTGTCATTAGTGGATTATAGCATCAAATATATAATAGAGGAGATTGGTGTCCAAAGTGCAGTAGTACGTTAATGGATAAATAATGATAATTATTGCAAAAACGCAAAGAAATAGATGAATCGTACTTAGTAGTGGTTTAATACTAAGCACGTCATACAGTGCAAATATTATTAACCACCGCTTTTTATTTAGCGGCAGTGGTCCATATTTTGGGTAACTCGGTTTTTTATGACATAGAGACGCGAAATTCCTTCTAATTTGTATTAATTTCCTTCTAAGACGGTGGATTCGATCGGATGCAAATCACCATTCGGCCAAGACATAACCCTGACCTGCTACTGACAGTACCGGTGGCATTAGGTCTGTACGTTCCTAAGAGGAAGAAATTCTGTATAAAAATCATCCTGATGGCTTAATAGTAAAGGACTGGGCATCCTGTTTTACCTTATTACGGGGCCAGAAAACGCAAAATTAAAAGCTGTCTTTATTGTTTGATCTTATCCCAACATAAAAAGAGGCGTCGCGGCACGTATGACGGTTCACATCTGCTATTTTGTACCTATAGAAAATCTGCTTGATAGGATGATTTATTAAGGCAAGTAATTATGGCATAATTAAAAATAGACTTAATTTTAAAGACATATTAATTTAATAGTGAGATGCCGATGCCGATGCCGATGAGAGCCGCAGAATTACTAACGCGTGATAGTGACGCGTCGCCACGCCAACAGCTGGTCTGACCCGCCGCATTTGATGGTTCCCATAAAAAAATACCATCTTTAGTGAACGATAGAATTATAATAATAAAACAGACTCAGTATTCAAAGTGCAGTGGCACCTTAATGGTTAAAAAACGATAGATAAGCAAAACTGCTTATCAATTCGACTGATCGAATCGTGTGGTATTTTAAGTACTAACCTCACCGAATCAACTGAAAAGATGGATATTCTAAACCTTAGAGTGATTTTTGATCTTTAATTGTAAGTTTTGAAGTCCATGGCCCAGTGAGTGCATGGCCCAGTTCAGCTATTATATTAAGCGTTAGTCGGTATTGCACCTTCGACACTACTACATACGAGCAAACCTTTTTTAAATAAGTACCTATAACTAATACCAACGCGTCATCTTCTACGTAGGTATATATTGCATGTAGGTTATCAGTTGTGTTCTGTGTCGTGTGCTTCTATTAAGGTTCAGCTACTTAAGCTGATCCAGCGGGGCAAGGACAATGCAATACATAAGAATTACAAGAGATAAGTATTTTCTACACAGTAACCTCGCATTTATGTAAATTTTAACGAACGAACTGTTTGATAATATAATTTATATTTTACATGACTACTTAGTGGTATTTATTAGCACTTTTGGTATAACTACATTTAGGTACGACGGTCATACCCATGGTCATACAGAAGTGTTTATATGTTACACGCCGATCGTTAAGAAACTTTATATACACGTTGTTAGGGGTGCACGAAAAGACTTCGCATAAAATGTCGGGGGGTTGGTAGAGTCTCTTATTTATGAAGTACTCGTAGGTTAGGTAACAAGCCAAACATGCTTGAAAACGACTCCATAGAATAACCGGTGAATGACACATCAAGGTATCAAACTCATCATACTCGACGCTGTGATAACTGATAAGATGACCACTTCGTCATCTTTCAGTGTTAGACATCCAAAGCTTGTAGGTACTGTGGCGTCCTATTTATTTGGTACTTTGGATATAAACTGTTTACTCTCTCAATATGCTACTCAAAAAAAAAACATTTACATTAAGTAAACATGTTTGTAAATAGACCAACAAAAACAGCCCGCTGAATTTCTTGCCGGAGTCTTCTCAGGACAACACCGCATCTCGAAACGGTAGTCCATTTGCTACACATTAGTTTTTTTTTGTACTTTTTGTGAATTCCGTTATAGTGGTCTATAAAGAAAAAAATATTTACGACTTACACCTGGATCCGGGAACCGCTCTCCTACTCTTTCTCTTATTTTGGCTTTTGTTTGTATCTCGTCCGTTATTCAGCAAGTGTACTGGTTAGAAAGTGCCGTTGACTTGGGCCCCGAAGATCTTAATGGGCCTTACACCCACTTTTAAGATAACCACTTAAGAAGAAGAAGAGGTGCTTCTTAGCCAAAAAATTGTAGACTTCCGAGACATGAAGCTGAGGTTACTCACTAGGCCTAACCTCTCTAGTCTTATAAAAAGACCTCTGTACATTTCTCTAGATACAAATGGCGTCAATTACACTAATGACCTATTGACAACAATAGCGTTTCGAGAGCGAAGCGCCAAATTTAAACCCGTTTATCACTGCTATTTGCGTCACTAATAACCTAAATATAACCCAAGTGCTCGCCTGTGCTAACTATGACAACAGAAATAAACCCTTGCTCTGAATACCACACTTTTGCAGTGGCTAGCATTGCGTCTGTCGCTACAGACATAGCCAGCTTACACACATAAAACATAATGTGCTGTGACGCACTCGCCAATACCACATTTTAACATTATGAACTATATTCGCTTTGAATCTCACATAAAACAATTGACGAACCGTTTATGTTATGTAAATAGTTCCATGAAACAAAAGTATTAACTGTGTTGCCATTCAACAAAGTCTTTGATCACATCGCAGTTTCTTAGAGATATTGTAAAAATGATATTTTATCGCTTAATTATACAACTACCTCTTTACAGCAAGATTTTTTTCAACTACTCTATTATCATAAAATATTAGCGGACATGACAAGGCGTAATGATATGCAATTTGTTGTTCTATGAAGAAGTCTCGAATGACGTATAAAGTTTGCTAATTTACATCTTAAACATAAAACTCCACAAATAACTTCTATCTATACAATCAGCGCTTTCTTACTTATATTTAGAGGAACCATAACGTCTTTCTGGATCTATTTCTGCATTATACCGAGTGGAACTATGTCTTAAACTGATCAAATAATTCGTGTCTTAAAAGAAAGACCACTGAATGTCTTAATTTGTAAATATCAAGGTGAATTACTTTAAAAATAGAACATAACACTTGATAGTTAATTATACAGTTTATAAAAGAACCTTAGATACTAACATTAACATTAAAAGTAACTAAGTTGAACATCAACCATCTACCTAGGGCAAAAATAAAATTAGTGGATAGCCATTGAGTTGAGGTGCAAGACGTCGTGAAGACGGTCCTTGGGGAGAACATTGTTGGCTTTTGATGATTTTGAACTGAGATGAAATTTAAATGCTATTGAGTATCTTAACTTTCATTTAAGCCTAATGGGTTTTTTATAATCAGGGGTGCAATTATGAAAGATTAGTTTAATCAACTGTTCTAATCAAAAGGCCACTATGGAACCATTCTTGTTTTTACTGCCACCATTACTTCTCATACCAGCTTATATCTACTAAGTCGATAGAAAATACTGTAATCTCCTTGCTCGTTTTCAGTGCATTTACAGGGCGAGCTGGAAGAGACCTTGTCCTGATTTGAGATATAATCCATATGATATATTTATTTGGTTCAACTCTCCTTCAAAACGCACGTGTCTCATTAGTTTGCGATGACGTTTCCGGAGCTAGTACCAATATAAATTGATATATTAAACGACCGCATCAGTTTTAAAAGTATGTTAAAAATATATTTCGAGTTTAGAAGATAAGAGATACAAGGAAACGTATCTCTTATGCCTAATTCTTCTTCATACTGTTCCAGGTAAAAGAGCACACTGTATAACTCTAATAGGAGTAAGGTAATAGTTACCGAAACAACCACAAATTTCGTGTAAGCCGAAATTATAATTAGGAACGAACGGAATTCAGATAACTTCCAAGAAACTAGGGGTGTTTTTGTTCATCCCACCAAACGGTTTCACCCAATAAAAACCTGTACTAAGGTTATTGTACCCACGGAAATTAGTTACTTTTCTATTCTTAGCGATGTACGAGTGCTTAGACAAAGTATACAATCAGTATTTGGGTAATGACTTATTCAAAAATCTTACCAGCAGCTGGCAGATCTTGAGAAGCTCGTAAAGAAACGATAAAGCGACTCAGACGAGAACCATAGTGCGGCACGTATTTAGCTGACAATTGAATGCTTGCTGAATATAGTTAAAATAATATGTTTAAATTAGCTTATTAAATAAATAATTGACTTGACCGTCAGAATAGGGCACTTCTACTCTGTTTACCACATAGGATATGGAAGTAAAGAATACTAAGTTTAAGTAATGTCCTACATCATTTAATAACATAATTTCATTACAGTAAATTTAAAAAAAAACTTATAAATTCTTAACAACCAGTGAACTAATACGATTTCAATAGCGCTTGAATATTCTTAGAAATCTTATTTAAGTATAGGATAAATAGGATTCCTAGGAATATCAATGAAAATTATAATCGATGTACGGATGTATTCTTCTAGCGTCACAAATCATAACATCCGTCGATTTGTTTGAATATAGAAAATCATTTCTGAGACAGTATGTGTTTACGTATGTTCTGCATTTTAGTTACACAAATGAAACATTAAAATTAAAAGAAAAGATATTACTATCACTATTTTTTACTCATAATATAAATAGAATTTGTAAAAAGGGAGTTAAAATAGAAAATACAGTAATCGGACCCATTGGTAGCGTGAGGAAAAATAAATATTTATCACAATCCAAAATATACATATCACTTCGCATAATGCTGTGTCCCGATACTAATGCATGCTAAAGAAGAAGAAGAATGAAAGTCTGAAAAGCCTGAATGGGGGTGATGTGCTTACTGAAAAATATTTGTGGAGTGAAACAGAGAGACAGAGAGGTGAAATATGGCAGAATGTAAGAAAGCTTCGATTTGTACAACATGTGGATGAGTATTTATAAACTAACTAATGACAACTATAATGCGAATGTTGAAGTGTGTGTGTGTGGACTGGGCGCCGTTTAGTAGGAAATTTTCCCTAAAAGATTAGGTGCGTAGTGAAAGGAATAGGAAGAAATGAATAAGCAGAATGTCGAAAGCGTCGGTAGCTTAGTGGTTAAGGAGTCGACCTTACGATCGAGAGGTCCCGGGTTCGAATCCTGGCCATTACACTACCGACGTGAACCCACTCCTAACACAAGCAATTTAGCTTAGCTGGAGGGGTTAGGGGGAATATTAGTAATTTCGGTTGCTAATATTCTTTTAAAAAAAAAAAAAAAAAAAAAAAAAGTCAAACGGGCAAGGTATGTGTGTAAGAGCAGCGGTACCGTAGCGCAACGTTTCCTAAATGGCGTATCGTAACCCCGCACGGGGCCACAAAAATAAAATACCACAGCATTTTCTCATTGTATGCAATGAATCATGGCAATCATCAGTAGCATCGATAGCTTAGTGGTTAAGCAGTCGGCCTTAGGATGAAGAAGTCTTGGGTTCGATTCCTGGCCATTACACAACCGACGTGAAACCACTTCTCACACAAGCAATTCAGCTTAGCTGAAGGGGTTAGCGGGAATACTAGTAATTACCGTTGCTAGTACTTAAAAGAAAATAAAAATAGTAAAAAAAAAAAGTATAACATAGCGATATATTGGTACCGAATGAAGGTTCGAATTACAAATAAAAACATTTTAGAGATACTTTAGTAAGATAAGCAACACCATCGGTAGGTACCTTTATTTACCTACGGCTCCTATGAGTATAAAAACCAAATAGAAACTATGTATTCCAATATCACTTGACACTCTTAAGACTTAAAACTATGAAAACATTTCTTTACCATCTTCTCCATTATCTAGTGTTCTATGTTGTCTAGACTGATGATTGTCGATGGCGAAAATAATGTACAACATCTATTCATTCCTGTCATATTTATTGGCACAAAAGATTTTTATTCATTACCACTCAAGGTTCTAGAAGGCGAAAACATTACAATTTTGTACAAATTTTTTTAAATATATATCAACCAATAGTTACTGAAAAAATCTATTATTAAAAATTAGCATAACATTAAAATATGAATATAATAATGGAATTCGTTTACATTTCAAAGATAAACAAGAAGATACTGTGTAAACAGTAAAAACTATCCACTGTTTTCATTTACTTCTGAATGAAACAGTAACACGCCCGGGTGTATGAGGCGCCGCCAAGATCTTCAAGGCCCAAGCTGAACTCACCTGCAAGCCGGTAAATCTGCTGATTGACAAATAAGGCTCTCGGGATTGGAGGTTCAGACGGAAGTCGCTCCCGTAAAAGATAAAATAAACTAGATAAGGTTGTAGAAGGGCGGACCTAACAAATAATGAAGTTTGGATGCAATAGGAATTCACGGTGGAATGAAGAGAAAAACAGTAGGTAACACACCCACCGGAAGGTATGTGAAGCGTACCGTGCGCTTGAACGTTTGAAATACTTACACACGCAATCACGTATTTTCTACAGCAGACAGCAGCGGAGTGGGTGCATAGGGAAAGGAAGGAAAGTAGGAAAGGAAAGATATTAATATTCTTCTTCTGATTAAATAAGATCATTGAATCGGCACATCCCAGGCCGGGCCTCTGTCAGCGTGTGCAACTCCGACTCTTCGCTTGCATCACAGTGATGGCACTCAGACGTTGGCTCCTTCCTGATCCGATACAGGTGGACCCAAAAGAACCCCTTACCAAAGATCACCTGTGTCAGCCGGTACGAGAGGCTCCCGGTCGCCTCTCTAGCCAGTCCTTCATGATGGGTCTTACCGCCGCTACTACTGCGTACCCTTATAATTGAAATATCCTAAACGTGATTGAACACCTATTGTTGAAATGTGACGTCGCATTACTGATCTATAGTGTAGTTGATTAAGCCATAGTGCGGGTTAGGAAAACGTAAATAAACATATTCTTGCGTGAATATTTACGTGATAATTTTGGTTTAGCACTAACTTGCTATAGCAACCGTTGTTCTGATTCGCACAATATTTCTTTTAATTTCTTTACATCGACTTCGGAAAATTGTGAATAACGTTATTTTTTAATATGAAGCGTCAGATTGAAATATTTATCTCCAAACTAGCTGACCCGGCAGACTTCGTACTGCCTCAATCGATGACAAACCTTTTAAACCTTCCCTGGACCTCCACAAATAATTCAAGACCAAAATTTGCCAAATCGGTCCAGCCGTTCTCGAGTTTTAGCGAGACTAACGAACAGCAATTCATTTTTATATATAAGAAGAAGAAGAGAAGAAGAAGAAGAAGAAAGATATTTATAACTATTGAAATATTTATCTCACGTTTCGCAATTTAACGTTTGCAAAAACGATATACATAAAACAAGATCTGGCTGTTATTATTGGGAACTCCGACCAAAGCTATCCAAGCACTCGAACTCGGGTAGATTAGGTTAGAAGATTCAGGTAAAGCGTAGTAAGGCTTAACCTTCGTGGTTATGTTTAATAACCACTCACTCTCTGTTTCTTTATGATAAGTATAATGGAAAATGTGTACGTCAAATGGCGAAAATTGACTTTTTATTTCTAAAAAAAGGTTATTAGCAACCGGAGTTACTAATATTCCCCTAAGGCTTAATTACTTGTGTTAGGACTGACTTCACGTTGATAGAGTAATAGCCAGGACTCGAACCTGGGATCTCTTGATCCTAAGGCCGCCTTAACCACTAAGCTACCGAATCTATGTAAAGAATATATCAACAGTTTATAATCTGACGCGTTTTATCAAATTGCCGGTAACACATACACAGAATAATAACCGGCCAATGGCGAGTTGGGCTCGCCCATGAAGGGTTCCGTAGCAGCCAGTATAATATTTATATTTGAGTTGATTGAATGAAAGGTAAATTGTGATTTAAAATTATGACGTATTAAAAAAAACTACTCACTAGTTCAAACCAATTTTCGGTGGAAGTTTACATGGTATATTTTTTTGGTACATCATATTATATTTTTTTTAGTTTTATCATTCTCTTATTTTTGATATTACAGGGGATTTTAGCACTTTGGAAGTGTCTCTCGCGCAAACTATTCATGTTAGAAAAAAATGATATTAGAAACCTCAATATCATTTTTCAAGACCTATCTATAGATACACGAATGGGTTTGATGAAAAAAAATTTTTGAGTTTCAGTTCTAAGTATGGGGAACCCCCAAAATTAATTGTTTTTTTTCTATTTTTGTGTAAAAATCTTAATGCGGTTCACATAATACATCTACTTAACAAGTTTCAACAGCATAGTTCTTATAGTTTCGGAAAAAAGTGGCTGTGACATACGGACAGACAGACATGACGAATATAAGGGTTCCGTTTTTTGCCATTTGGCAACGGAACCCTAAAAACAGAGTACGGCATATCACAAATGTTTTTAAAGTGTAATAGAATAGATATAAATTCATTAATATAATCAAGAACGTCCTTCAACCCTACACTGGCATTGAGCATCTATGTTGTCACATCACACGACGTACTAAAGTAATACAAGGGGCGTTCGTCTGCCACGCTGCCTGGCTTGACGCCAGAATCATGGTCGTCGCCTTTGTCCAACTGATACTTACAATACTAAATTATCAAAGACACGAGACGTTAAACAGATTCAATCAAATGCTCGGATTTCTTTAATAAGTGCTTCAGTATTAAGTCGTTTGAAATTATGCTGAAGACCTCCCACAAATCGTACGACGACGCGACGGTGAGATAAACCGTGTTATTATTGAATTTTTGACATAAATGTACACAATGATTAATTTGGGAATTATCCAGCGCTGATAAAAAAACTGTCATACACACATACCATGCAAAAAGTAGAACAATACTATTCTTACCTGGCTCTTCCCTAACAGGTTGCTACCTAATGATTTGCGAACCAGTCATTAATTCTTGCTTTTGGGTAAACTACATAAATTCCCATCTAGAAAGAACTGGGTTAACTTAATACGCATTTGGAACCTAGGGTCCAGCTGGGGTGTGTGTTGGGTAACCTCCTCGAGTGTCGCTCCGATTCCGATCCCGCTGCAGTCCGGGGGGAACGGAATCGGAGCGGCCGGTACACCCTGGGCGGCGGTCAATGGCTTCCCCTTCACCCCTTCATAGGGTTGGCATTGATCGTCGGCCAATACCCAACGTGGCGGGAACACATCGCTCTCCGTACTCCTCTGCTTTCAGAGGAGACAGGATGAGCGATGCTGTTAGTGGTAAGATGGCCCAGGGTCAGCCGGGGTGCGAGGGATATGCTCTATGGGTAACCTTACACCCCGGCGTCTGAAGACCCGAGACGGCGTGCGGTTTTAGTCGGTGCAAGCCCGAGATAACCGCCCCCGCTGGCAGGCGGGGGGGTATCCGAAGGGATTTCCGCACGATAAAAAAAAAAAAAAAAAAAAAGGGTCCAGCTGTTAATCAAAGGTACCATGGGAACCGGTGTCCGCCTTTTGATTGATGCAAGCTGATAGGGACCCAGTTGTAAAGCTGGATTCGACAGTTCGGAGAGGCATCTGATCTCACGCAAAAAGCAATCGGATTAACCGATTTAAGGCGAAGGGCCCTTCGGTTTTCTATTGTGAGGCTTGTAGCGTTCTTTAGCAGGTTCTGTTGAGCCGATGCACCTCAGACAGTTACCTGCTTAGATCCCGCATAGCTCCCGGGATGTGAGCGAAGATATTTGTTAGCATGTTATGTTACCTATCTAGACATTAACTAGAGCGTTGATCGTAAGTGGGCACTACTGCGTAGCGCTGGTGCAGGCGCAATTGGTGCAGGGGTAACTAGCCCCAATTAGCACCGGCGCCAAAAACGTAGGTATGTATTGTTATTACTACGACTCGGACACAAATTTCTTAGGAACCTTAACCTGTGACTATATTGTGTGAATATACATTTTTTTATTGTTTTTTTTTTAAGAAAAAGAAAAGAAATTCCCCCTAATTCGTTAATTCACGTCGGTAGTGTAATGGTCAGGATTCGAACCCGGGACCTCTCGATCGTAGAGTCGACTCCTTAACCACTAAGCTGAGTTACGGACTGAATTTTAGACAGTAGGTACAATATATCGACATGTAGCGAACTTCGAAAACACATATATCGACAAGTCATTGCTTCGACAGACAACTATTAGACAACACACACCTTCGAATTACCACTACTTCGACAGACGATTATTCGACAGACAATACTTAGACAAGACACATCTTCGAATGACCACTTTATAGTTTGACAGATTTTATTATTAGTTTCACTTCGTGTCTGTGTATCTTTCCCTCTGAAGCCAAAAAATGACACTTAATTTTCAATTTTTTTTTTTCTTTTTTTCTTTAAAAAGAATATTAGTAACCGAAATTACTAATATTCCCCCTAACCCATCCAGCTAAGCTTAATTGCTTGTGTTAGGAGTGGGTTCACGTTGGTAGTGTAATGGCCAGGATTTGAACCCGGGACCTCTCGATCGTAGGGTCGACTCCTTAACTACTAAGCTACCGACGCTTCTGATCACCCTAAAGCTCAGAATTTTTTTTCTAGGCTAATGCCACCTTACATTTTCATATTTAATCATCAGAAATAGTCAGTAGTCAATAAAAAAAAAATAAGAAAAAGTTTTTAAAAACCACGTTTTCAACACTAAAAAACGTGGGGCCGGGCGCTTCAATCCTTTAATGTATCGTTTTCCTTGGATATTCAATAATTTAAAAATTTCAAAGGGCCCGCCCCACTTTTTTAGTGTTGAAAACGTGGTTTTTAAAAAGCTTTTTTTTTTAACATTCTCCCAAAATAATAATGCTCTGAAATGTATTAAAAATGTGCCCAACCCAATTGAAACATCAATTCCAGCGCTTCCCCGGCCGCTGCCGCGGTACGCTCGCTACAGTTCTAACCTAACCTAACCCACTTTACTTCAACGAAAGACTACAAAAAAAAATCTGTCGAAGTAGTGGTCATTCGAAGATGTATCTTGTCTAAGCATTGTCTGTCGAATAATCGTCTGTCGGAGTAGTGGTAGTTCGAAGGTGTGTGTTGTCTAATAATTGACTGTCGAAGCAATGACTTGTCGATCTATGTGTTTTCGAACTTCGCTACATGTCGAAGTATTGTACTGTCTAAATTCAGTCCGTAAATGCACTAAGCTACCGATGCTCGGGTCAGGGTTGCCAAGAAGCTAATAAAAACTGAAGTTGCCAGCACCCATAAGATTTTTCCCATAATCTGTTTACGACCTGCTTAGTGTAACAAAAACATTTTTTACTGTCTTCTTATAACTGCATTTCTTGTACAAGTAAGAAACTTATGAAAATAACCACAGTTTACTCTTGCTTGGGTCAAAGAAGATTTGCATCAGAAGATGGAAAACATTATGGAAATGCTGTATCTTGCAGCCGTTAACTTATAACAACTGAGCTGTAGAAAACTGAGCTTATTTCGTGGTGTAAAAATTTGCGGGGTCTTCTATCGACTTTTTACCTATGCTCGATAATTTTGAGCTATATCTATAGCGTATACCAAAACGACCAAATAGGTCCCAAACTGTTTCTTCCAGGTGAATGAGCTCGGTGAGACCAGTGCAATAATCAGTAAGTACATACTCATTTGATACCTACCCACGAGCGTTGTTTGACTGAACTAACTTTTCAAAGATTCGTTAAACAACTTTAATGATTATTATTAATGATCTCAATTTTTTATAAAATAATTACAATCACGATGACACATTTATGCATCATAAACATCATATAAATCATCATGAAATGAGAATACAAAATAGAACAGTTTTATTACGAAGTGTTCATAAATAGCATAAGGAGTTCGTAATTGGTCTATTGGTGTACGTAATCATTCTCTATATAGATTCTACTCCATTCGAGCTTGTCATTATACTAATCAAAAATGTTTATGATTCATGGGTATAAATATTAAGTAGGTACATGCCTACTTAATATTTAATGCGACTGGTTGGATCACCTCCAAGTTTGGTGCACCCTGGGCAACGTGGGCGATTACGCATCATTGATTGCTCCTCTGGAGTAGCTGGCGTCAACGTCAACGGCCAAGAGTCTGACCAACCGGCCCTTTTCAGGGCCAGCTGACCCCATTGCACGAGGGGGTCGGCGTATGGCGGGCCTGCAAGGCCCGCGGGGGGGAGTGGTCGCTCCAGGTACCCCTCTGCTGTTATCAGAGGGGACACTGCGAATGGCCCAGGGTCAGTCGGAGTGCGAGGGATATGCTCTATGGGTAACCTTACACCCCGGCGTCTGTAGACCCGAGACGGCGTGCGGTTTTAGTCGGTTCAAGCCCGACATAACCGCCCCCGCTGGTCGGCGGGGGGGTATCCGAAGCGATTTCCGCACAAAAGAAAAAAACAAAAAAAAAAAAGGTACATACATACCTTTACACTGAGACCGCTTTCCTTATAACTATATACTGTTCCCAAAAAATTGTTAACATTTTTTGTTGCAAATTAAATTCTCTACAACTTTGGTCCAGTAACTTTTGTTTATTTTTTTTTGTTATTATAATTTTTTGAATTATTAATTTTACAATATTATTAATAATTAATTATTGACTCTTTTATTCTTTACGTGGTATCCCCAATAGGCATAATCCACGGTGATTTTCTAAATTTGAACTACTCCGTCCTCAGTCTTTTCGATGGAGCAGGCTGCGGCTCAGCATCTGATCGGCTTTCTGAATTAAATATCAGTGGGAGAACTGGAGAACGAAGGGGTGTTAATGTCGGCGGTTCATCATCAAAGTCATTTTCATTTCTTAATTCTGAGAGCCCCATTACGTTACTGCAAGTCTCTCCAGAAGAATGGAAGCACACTGCAGAACATTTCAGCCCTGCTTTTCGACATACACACATGAAGAAGCTGAGGGGGTGCTGGAGGTTTAGAGCTCTGCACTGGCATCAATAATTTTCCACATTTTTTTCCAGCCCCAGTCTTCAGGATCATTATTATTACCAAGCCACGACTGAACCTGATGGTAGACTGAGAAAGTATGAAAGCGAGCTGTGTCTTGTGTTGGAGGAAGTGAAGATAACTTAAATGTATTTTTGTCACTGCCTTGGCGAATTGTTTGCTGTCAAGAAAATTATCATCTTTATTACCACCGTATAAAGAGATAAAAATCGTTTCTGAAAATTTTCGTTTATAACTTTTTTATTTATAATTCTACGACAAAAAGTTACTAGACCAAAGTTGTAGAGAATTTAATTTGCAACAAAAAATGTTAACAATTTTTTTTTATCAGATAAATAATTTAAGAGATATATCGTAAAAACCATTTCAACCCCTATTTTCAAGATGGCGGCCGTGGGACAAGGGTGGCGACCCCACAAACTTGGTTTTAGCTTTACACTGACACATCAAAAACATAAAATTGCGTCCTCTAAAAAACGCAATCCCAAATGTAACTTTTCAATGGACTACATCTATACGCAATAGTACTTGTAACAGCACACTTATTTAAATGAATTGAATTTCTCTAAGAGAATGTGGCACGAATTTACTCGCAACATTGATGTTCACTTGGGGTGATATTCGTGTTAAAACTTAATAAAGTTATAAAAAGGTTTTGAAATAGAAGAATGTTTTGAACTAGCCACATTCTTTAGAGTCTTCTTTAGAGTAAGATTCTTATCCTAATTGAAAACCGTTGTCATTAAAACGGTTTCTAATTAGGATAAATGGAGTGATAAATGGTCGCCAACTTTGGGTCCAGACGCAGAACGCATTCGTATTCTGATAACAATGACGCTCTTTGAAAATACAAAATTGAATGAGTGGTTCAAATTTTTTGGAAAATGATGACTGACTCTTGTTCAAAAGGAGAGAGGAAGTCGCTGATAGTCCACAGACACGCTCCTCGTGTCATTGGATACATCGCACTGCGTTTCCCGACAAGGGTGGTGTCCTCAGTAGGATAATACCCTACTGAGGATACGATAAAACGTCTGCTTAATTTTTTCTAAAACAGTGTTGTGTTACTGCTGGTAAATAGGACAATTCTGTGCGAAACTGTTCAAAGTAGGTTTAGGTAAACGATATTATTGAATCAAAACACTAATTAAAGCTAATTTTTTAACTAATAAACATTAACTGATTAATAATAATAAAATACAATCAAAATTTACTTCAATATAATCAATAATTTTATGCTTGCATCGAAGGACATCAACGACACACTAAAGGTTAAGTGAAATCGTAAATCAGTCACTTTGCTAACGACCTATCATGGTTATATCCACAGACATCTGATAATAGATACAGACTGAACATGTCCGATATCTTGTGACGCCAAATTTACCACATCCGCAATACAAGACAATAAAATATAATACCTAGCTCAGAAGGGACCGCACTAAGACTGACAATCTCTACGAATAACTTCTGAACTTTATACGTTCATATTTTTGAGAAAGACCAGAATTAAGTATTTATTACGAATAGATTTGTTTAGTTATTTATTTATTAAATTTCAAACACTATTATAATTTTCAAGTAACAAATTAATATTAGCACTGAATCCGGTCCAGTCTAACAACTAACAGCATATACGTCAAAATTGTATATTTCTTACTCGTTACTATGGCGATGTGAGACGACTGAGTGTTGAATTTGAAACTTCAACTTCATATTCTCTGTAAGTGTTATCTGTTAAGTCTGCTACATCAGATATCTGTGGTTATATCACATCTACTCTACGATATGGGGTAATCTTTTGAGGGAATCCAACTATAAAGAATGTGTGCTGTGGATGTTCGACGTGTCAGATGCTCAGTATATCTGTTCCAAAATAAATAGAAAACCAACTGAATCGTCGTCTCGATCGTGATGCATCCTATCTGGTAAAATTCGTTTTATTTCAAAGAGCGCCTTCTGAGATATTTCTTGGTAAATACCTATATTAATAGTAATAAAGGTAGCACCCGTTGTAATTGTATATATAATATAAATCTATTCAGTGAAAGAAGAACTTCCATCCTAAGGGAAGCCGGTTTGCTGATTCCCAATTCGAACGGGATCATCTTTTATGTTTTACTTCTTCTCTGTTATCTATCTTGTATGCGAGTAGGGTTGCTATCTCCTTGGGAAGATAGGTAAAGATGCATAAAAGATGCCTCTGGTGTTGCGTTAATAATTACCCGTAACTGCATTCTATCATGCGGGCCGTGCGATTTAACACCCTTAATAAGCATGCTATTGTTATAAGTTATTGCAATTATGTACGTGCAACGTAGTTAGTCTACAAATCTGCAAGGTTAATTTGTAGCCACGGTATTTTCAACAAGGTTTTTCAAAAAAAATCATTAGAAACAGAATTACGGGTACCAACTTGTCGCCACCTTAATATTCGAGCCATTATGTTGCTTCAATATATGGCCTATTTAATATTATGATATGCAAAATTAATTCTACTTCGTTACCGCTATGGTCTAAAATTAATTGTGAACGTTTTAAAATTAAATAATACATCTGTCAATTAAACTATTTGTGGTCCTTTGTGGTCATAAATAAAAATATAAAAGATTAAAAATACGACTGGAAATTATTAAATAAGTGCACCCAGATATTCCTGTAATTGTGGAGTCATGACCTTGGCGTGATCTCTGGTCCATCAAGGTGTACCTGGTGAAGTGGACTTGGGCTCCAAAGATGTTATATTATTTTTATCTACATTCATATTTGGCACTCTCCTCAATGTGCTCACAACTTCATATATCCATAACATGCAGACACACTGAGACACTTTTCAGTCATCGTTTTCAAACACATCGTATGCATATAGATATTGCTTATATCCTACACCCACTTATGTGCATACGATATATACCTATACTCGTATGTGTATTATAACCAAATATTATCATGGAAAGTAAATGTCTCTAGAGGACTAAGTACTACGACTACGTACGTAATGGAAACGGCCATTGCAGGTCAATATTGCACACACCTTTTACCAAGTGATACTAAAAACCATCCGCGGCCACGAATATTTGCTTTTAGATAAAATATTATTACAGCGCGTTACTATATATATACCTTTCTTTTTTTGTTTTCTTTTTTTTTCGTGCGGAAATCCCTTATACCTTACATATTTTCATTGAAATAGTTTTTCTTGGTGACAGTTTTTAATACTAGCTGCAGCTAGGCATGCACTTCAAAACATACTTTTATGAGTGCGATTGCCGTGTGCTCTCTTAACCCCGAGACGAACGCCAGCGCCAGAAGCTCGTCCATTAATCAGAAGGTGTACCGGCTTGCAGTTGAGGTTGGCTTGGGTCCCGGAGATCTCGGTGGGGCCCCAAAAGCACCCACATTATTATATCTCAATCTAACGTTTATATTTGCGTGCGATCTTAAGATTCTAGGTTCAATCCCTTTTGTCGCCCACTCTCTTTTTCTGCATATCAACGACATGCTGTCTGTTGGCAGCATTCATTGCTATGCAGATAATAGTATCTTGCACGAGCGATATCAAGCAGGCTGACATTGAAGAGAAAAGGTAGCTTCTTGTCACTGGGCTTGACCGGGTCCTGAATTACATTTCTCAATGGGGATCTGAAAACACTGTTACAGCAAAGGTATCTCCTTTCCTCAAACCATTGCCACTGCAGGATAATCTAAATATACTCGGTATGGATGTTCGCAGCAAACTGAAAACACAAGCTACACTAAGAGCATCATCAAAACAGCCTCGCGTAAACTCGGAGTCCTGAACAAGGTGAGAAGTCTTATTTTTCACGCCGGAGCAGCGGTGTCTTCTATATAAGACACAAATCCGTTCTGGCGTAGAATACGTCGCTGCAACATGAGAGCAGTGGAATACTGCTTTCATGTTGCAGCGACGTATTATTGGGAGTCCTGAGGTCACCGACGCCCTTGACCGTAGCAGTTGCGTAAAGATATTGCCTCTTTGGCAGTATTTTACCGCCTCTACCATGGCGCATGTTTTGATGAGCTCTTCCAATTAGTTCCACCCTCTCCTTTCCTATATAGGACAACACGTGCAAGGCTGAGATATTACCCTCATATGGTGCAAACAATTCCATCAAGAACCAAGAGGTTCGGCACCTCTTTTCTTTGCCGCACCATAAGATTTGAAATTCTTTACCAGCACACGTGTTTCCTTCGGGTTCTTTAAGCGGGGCGTGAATAAGGATCTGATGAGGCCGTCAAGCTGAGAGATACCATTGTAACACTATCGGTGTCTGTAATGGTGACCTTTAGCTTACCATCAGGCAAGGAAAAGACATATTGACGTGACCATTATAAAAAAAACAGTACCGGATCAGAAGTTAGTAAAAAAGATATTGCATTTTTCTTTCTTTTACCGCAACATGGTGATACTAAATATAAAGTTAGCGAAATGTGAATTTAATACACCAAATGACGTGCAAATAAATTGTAAAATGGCCCCGACCGGAATTTTGTCAGATGAGTTATCCTCTCTTAAAAAAGATATAATTTGCAGCTCACAGTGATGCTGATAGCATCACACTATTAGAATAGCATTCTATTATAAGATTTTTTTATACACTCACGCTAGTACCCGACAGAGGTCGCTGAGGTATATTGTACTATACATCTGCATTTGACAGTAATATTTTTATAAACATCCATACATAAGTACTCACGCCTCTCTCCCTCTAGGCTAGGCAGAGATAACAGCCTACCATTGGTTTCTGTTCCTACACACTTCTCGATCTTTCTCTATTGTCATCAAACTTTAATGCAAGCCTACAGGTTTCAGATGCTTGCTTTATATTTTTGATTCTCATGTTTATAGATTCCGTTTGGCTACCGAGAATTTCCTAACAGAAATACCCAATAACTCTTTGTCCGAATCAGGAATCGAAGCCACATGCACAGCAGCTGGACCTACCGCACTCGCTGTGCCGCGCACCGCACCGGGGCAGTAATTAGAAAATGTGTTAAAAAAGCAGCTATTTTATAATAGCTGTTTCGACTCCTGCGTTTGGTTGATATAAATCATTACTGATAGTGACATTTGTAACGGTGTTCAATTACAAACTTCATTTTTATTTCGTAATTAAAAATAACATACTTCATTTTTATACTAAACGTCTCGTCGGGCATCTCAATAAATGAAAAACGTAGTAGATTATTTATTGCAAGATATAATAATATGTAGTTTGAAAGCAGATATGAGCAATTAAAGGAGTTTTCTTACAACTACTGAAGATTATCTGTGTTGTGCTCATTTCAAAGTTACAATTCATCGACATTACAGCATTAGTCCTGGTTGCGTCAATAGCCTACACTTTGGAGTCATGGATCAGCTCTCCTACTTATGCTCTTTATTTTACTTTTCATGGCTTTTATGGAAGCGACTGCCGTCTGACCTCACAACCCTCATGCTTTAATCAGCAGGTGTTCCGCCTGGCAGGTAATTCTATACCTAGTCCAGCCATAAGTCCCTGTAAGGGACAGGTCGCGGGTTCAAGTCCCGTTCTAGATGTTCTCTTTTTCCGATCTAAATCTTTAGAAAAAGTAAGCATACAAAATGCTAAAAAAAATTAATTAAATTAATTAGGCGGAGGTATCAAAAAACAATGTTTAAAAATGACTGTAAAGTTATTCATTGTTTCCGTAGTTCGCAAGAATTACGGTAGATGGCTCCAGCGTCGCCTTAAGACGTATATAATATATCGGAGAATTTCGAATATCTGGGACGTGTCTAGATAGCTCAGCTGGTCAGAGCATTCCCCCTGTAAGGGACTGGTCGCGAGTTCAAGTCCCGTCCTAGATGTTCTCTTTTTCCGATCTAAATCTTTATACCTACATATTTATTGAAGTCTTAGCAAAAAATAAAAATATATTTTATTCGAAATGACCACCTTTGGCTTTTATACAGGCCTTTAATCTGTTTGGCCACGAATCTATGGATTTACGCACTGTTTCCAAGGGAAATTTTGCCACTGCTTGCTCCAAAGATTTTTAGGAGACTCAATGTCGCCGTGTCGTTTAGAGCAGGCCATGTCCTCTAAAACTGACCATAATTTGTAGTCTAAAGGGTTGAGGTCTGGGCTCGATGAGGGCCAGTCTTCAGCTCTTATAAAGTCCGGAACGTTGGTTTCTAGCCAGGCTTGGGTAGTTCGTGCCTTGTGACCAGGAACAGAGTCCTAGGTATATTTTTAAAAAGTGTATTGCTGAGAGGTTTCACAACATGATCCAAGACAGTATTTTGATACACTTTGGCTGAAGTTTTCACTCCTTTTTCACAAAAATGTAGCTTTGTGACTCCCTGATAAGACACACCCCACCAAACCAGGCCTCCTTCACTCCATATACTTGCGCGCTATAATTACCTACCGCCCGGCCGAGCGGCCTCGGGCCGTTTGCGGACCAAATTTCAGTGCGGTTTTCACTAACGAAGCGCACGCACGCTGTTTAATTTTAATCGCTCCGTTCATACGCGTACCAACGATGCCGTCTGGTGCCTTATGTGCTGTAGATGGGTGCAAATCAAGTAAAAGAAGGAATAAACACCTAACATTTTTCCATTTACCTGTCAATGAAGAAAGGTAAGTGATAAATTATTACTGTTTTTGGTCGTTTCAAAATTATTTTTAATAGGTCTAGTCTATATGATACATGATTAGCTTGCCTTTCAGACACAGATTTACATATTTTTGTTACATAGAAACATCATGCTTACCTTAAACACTATTTTAACAACGTTTAAAATTATTAATAAATTGATAAATGTTAATAATCATTCAATGTATTTATTAGTATTATATTATATATATAGTTTGGGATCTATTATAAATTCGTCATGTCTGTGTCATTCTGTCCGTCTGTCTTATCTAGGTACCCATCTCCTTCCTTAGACCTGTCCAATTTTTTTATTTATTTTTATTTTTTTAGGCGTGAAACATGGGCTGAATTGATTGGCAGGCCCGATTTAGCAAGGCCAGACACCAAGCCAAGAAGTCATTATGTGTGTTGTGTTCATTTTGAAAAGTCGGTGATTATTCATAAACCACAATTACGATTTGACGCTTTGCCTACAAAACTGCTGCCATCTCTACCAACTACTTCAAGTGCCAGCACTGAACCTAAGGAAATATCGACACAATCCAAATATTCGAATATTAATATACTATCAGCCATTACCATCAAAGGCGCAGATACAAAATTTATTAGATTCAGGATTTTTTCTACATTAAAATTTCATAACCGAGAATTTAGAAAGGGTAAGAAATTTATAAAAAATTATATAAAATAAAACACATGTAACTTTTAAAGATTTTTTATTTATTTTACCTACACACTGACCTCTATAATTATGTTTTATCTAGATGTATTGCACAGTCAGCACCAATTTATAAAAAAATATTTTATAAACGATACAATTTTAAACTAGGTGCCACCTGTAGAATATACTGCTTCCGGGCTGTTTGGCCGTGGTCCATCGGAAACTTGTGTTCCAGACGTTTCGTCGATCACTGCGGTCGACATCTTCAGTGGTACACGTCGGGACGCCGAGAAGCCATCGAAATATTCAAGCATCCCAATAACTTTAATAGAAAAAACGAAGGTTTTCATCTCCAAAAAGATTGGTATCCAGCACTGAGAGCCGCGCGTCATCACAATTCAAACATGACGAAGCCGCCACCATCCCCGGTATCCCCCTTGCTTAGCCTCGACCAATCAGTATCGAGCGCATCGGTTGCGCAGCTCTCAACCAATCAGGAGCGATCACGTTGCTTAGCCCCTCCCATTGCACCTATAAATACGCCAGTGACTCGGGCCTTTACATCAGTCGCACCGAGTTCGCCGCCGAGGAAGGTTCTCCGCACTCGACGGCGTCCCGACGTGTACCACTGAAGATGTCGACCGCAGTGATCGACGAAACGTCTGGAACACAAGTTTCCGATGGACCACGGCCAAACAGCCCGGAAGTAGTATATTCTACATGCAACGCCGGCCGTGAAAGCCTTAAGATTTATATAGGTGCCACCTAGTCAGAAGTAGTCAGAATGTATTCAATAACATTACACAAGAAGTTATGTTAATTTAATTTTATCAAAGAGGCAGCCCTGCGATTGCTGTGGGATCGCGCGGTGCGAAGCAATCTCAACTGTAAGCTTAAGCATTTAGGCACATTTTAGCATGCAGTGGTTGCTGACGCGACGGAGTAGTCTATTATAGCAGTAGGTATTGGAATTTTTCTACTGAGTAAAGTATCTGTTACGTAGTAACTATTTAGTAATCTGTGACCAAACCATCACTGACGCAGGATGATGACCACGTTGTACCTTTCCGACCACTTGAGCAGCTTTCTGAGAACTGTGAGCGTACACTTTATCATTTTGCTTATTGTAGTGTTCTTCAATCGTGAATTTTTTTTCATCGGTAAAGAGGATATTTCTGTGCCTTTCACCTGCGTATCGCGACAGAAGGCGCTTTGTTCGATCCACTGTCTTTAATCGTAAAGATTGATTTAGGGCATGTCCTGTATATCGACGAAAAGCACCGAGCTTCAGGTCTTGTTTTATAATACGTGACAGAGTCCTAGCGGGAATCTTCATTTCTCGCGATAAGATTTTTGGTTCTTTATGGGGTTTCGACGAATCCTGGCTTTAACAGCAACTTCGTCTGTCGAAGACCAGAAAAGATCGGGGCGGCCTCGTGCTGTTAGAACTACAAAGGCTATTCTTTGTAGTTCTAACAGCACGAGGCCGCCCCGATCTTTTCTGGTCTTCGACAGACGAAGTGTTGTTGTATCTATTGATAGTACGATATACGAACATACAACTGATACCAAGTTTTTGAAGTGTCTGGAATATGACCGACGGCTCCATACCCACTTTGTGCAAGGCGATCACTGCGATCCTATTTTCTTTAACACCCCATTCCATATTGTAATTCTATAATGAACACGAAATAAAATGTGAAATGGCGCGAAATCGAAAGAAGTTTTTAAAATAATATACGTGTTCCAAATTCAAAATAAGTTGAAAAAAAAAAAAGTTTTGATGTAACAGTATTTATGGCCAGACTAGTTACTACTAAATGGGCAAAAGATTCGAATGCCAGATAGATAGATAGATAACACTTTATTTGTACACCATTTACAATACAGACACAAGTAGCACATTAACTATTATTAAAAGGTTATTGTAATGTACAAAGGGCGGCCTTATCGCTAAACGCGATTTCTTCCAGGCAACCTTAGGATGGACTGGAATATTTTCACAAAAAGGGTTTTAATAGTTGGTGTTGAAGTTTGTCAACATATCAGGGAAGTGTGCAGGAATACTCTGAGCGTTAAAATGAATCACATTAAAATTCTTCGGAAAACAAGAGAATCGAGACTGAAGGTTTTCCCCAAGTGACGGTTTGCTAGTAAAGGAATCATCGAGGTTACTTTCAGAATAAAAACTATCATTATCACTGTCAGCTGTATCTGCCATATATTTTAAGAATAACAATAAATAATAAACTATACCAATAAAATATATAAAATATACCTATGTAAATATATTCTTATTAAAATAAATATTAAATAAAATAATAACAAATTATTTGAGCAAAAAAATTCGAAAAATAAATTCGTCTTTAATTCAATTCTTTTCTAATTCACGAGGTAAGAAGCTTTTTCACGCCGGAGCAGTTCTGTCTTTTTTATAAGATATAGGTTTGTTCCTGCGTGGAATACCTACTGTTTCCATATCATACTCTAGGTATACAGTACCTAGAGTATGATATGGAAACAGTAGGTATTCCACGACATAACCGCCCCCGCTGGCACGCGGGGGGGTATCCGAAGGGATTTCCGCACGATTTTTTTTTTACCTACTAGACTCTCAACAGATTTCACCAATGTCCTGAGGTCATAAATATTCTCGAGAATATTTATGATATATACAAAATTGTTTTAGTGACTAAATTTACCGCATCTACCATGGCGTCCCGATGACTTGGCGCGTTCACACCGTCACGTAAAACCACCGAAAAACCGACACCCTAAAACCAACCCACTTCCAGAAGACCTAGAAACTAGATATTTGACATCAAGGTAGACTATGAGGCATATACAAAGGAAAAAATCTGAAAACTGAGAATTATTTATAACAAGTTAATTATATTCATTCATTAAAAATTATACGACATAAACAAACAATTACAAACTAACATAAATGACATTCTGTCAAGTACTATCCAAAGAATCGAACGTATTCATAAAGGAGTGTCATGTCATATATTTATAGTTACTTGTGATGGAACGTCGCGTTAGGAAAAAATATGCAACCCGAAAGCTATTTAATCTAGTAATATGAAATTTGGCACATTTATTAAAGCCACTAAGCATACTAGAATCCAAAATTTCATAAATATTGCTTTCAAGAAGTATAACTTTTTACGTGCGGTATAAGTACACATACACTTTTTTTCAGCTGAATCTGAGTAGCGGTTAGTGATGCTACAAATCCATAATAACTTGTAGACAAACATACAATAATTCTAAAAGTCACATTTTCGGTATCGCTCCTTAGCAATAGTTTTTTGAGGAAATATGCATTCTTAAATTTTCACCTCGTTAGATTTTATTAAATACTATATATAAATAGTAAATATAAATAGACTTAACGAATAATGAACAATTAGTAATTGACAATGAGAATTATAATCATAGCAGACTAGGTACACAACTCATTTAAGAAATATACAAACTCACGTGTGGGAAATCTGAGAACTATAATAGTGGCTTTTTCCGCAAGACCTCAATACTAAATAGTTCAGTAATTATAGTTAAGTTACTATTACCTATACTATACCTATACCTGATCAGACATAACTTAACTTGCAATTATGTACAATCAATGAACAAACAATGTAGATATAATATAGGCCTATAGGTATGTCTCCCTTGTATATTTTGTAGTACTTAACGGTAGACTAAACAAGTTACACAGTAAGCTAAATATATTTTAGACGCTCTGTAATCTACAGTTTCCCCACGTTAAGGATTGGTACCAACTGGATTATTTTCTATTTCAATATGAACCCGATGGACTCACATTTTCGGTCGACTTATTGAGATGTAAATTTGCAAAACGAAAACAAGCCAAGAACGCACAACGAAGGTTAATTTACAGTGTTGTGGTATCAACACAAATAATGATGTAACTTTCATTTAAGATCTTCTAGTACCACTTTAGATAAAAGGAATATGTGTATAATATTATAATACACCTATCAGAAAGTTGCTCACGTAGAATTCAATATGAACCATATAATCCCACTCTGGTGCATAAACTGGAAGAAGTTGGAGATAGAGGAATCAACTAAAGCTTTTTACAGACTATTATTATCAAATAGAACACAGTATGTAAGGGTGGGTTCGTACATGAGTACTGATCTTCCTGTGTGTTACGGTGTCCCCCAAGGAAGTATTCTTGGGCCGACTCTCTTTCTCATTTACGTAAATTACCTTCTCTCTTTAAATATACCTTAGGGTAAAGTTATCTCGTATGCATGACATTGTCCTTATCTTCACAGCTAAAACTTGGGAAGATGTTTATTATTATGCTCGAAATGGTCCTAACACTGTCTAACTTTGGCTACAAGAAAACCTTCTTACACTAAATGCTGATAAGACCAAAAATATTTCCTTCTCCATTCGAGCCTCTGTCCATACAGATAATGAATTGATTGTCCATCACTGTATGTCTCCGTCATTACCTAATACTCCTTGTACCTCCAAATGCAAAACACTACATCGTACCCAAACAATTAAATACTTGGGAGTTACGATTGATCAACATTTTTTTTACAATCTCACGTAGTTGCACTGAGCAAGAGGATTCGTAAACTCACCTTCATCTTTAAAACTATGAGCTGTGTACTACTGCCTGAAACTCTTAAACAAGTCTACTATGCCCTCTGTCAATCAGTGATTACATACTGCATAGCATCTTCGGGTACTGAAAACAACCCTCATTCAGCTAGAAGTTGCTCAGCGAAGTATTCTTAAGCTCAGTACCTTGAAACCGTTTCGATACCCTACTAAGCTTACAAATATTGTGATGTCCTAACTGTGCGCCAGTTATTTATATTAAGTATAACGTTGAAACAACATTCTTTACTTGACTATACTCAAAAATTAACATCTCAGCGGAGATGTTATGCAGTAGGTATGTGACCGTACAGGGGTGTGTGTTGGGTAACCTCCTCGAGTGTCGCTCCGATTCCGATCCCGCTGCAGTCCGGGGGGAACGGAATCGGAGCGGCCGGTACACCCTGGGCGGCGGTCAATGGCTTCCCCTTCACCCCTTCATAGGGTTGGCATTGATCGTCGGCCAATACCCAACGTGGCGGGAACACATCGCTCTCCGTACTCCTCTGCTTTCAGAGGAGACAGGATGAGCGATGCTGTTAGTGGTGAGATGGCCCAGGGTCAGTCGGGGTGCGAGGGATATGCTCTATGGGTAACCTTACACCCCGGCGTCTGAAGACCCGAGACGGCGTGCGGTTTTAGTCGGTGCAAGCCCGACATAACCGCCCCCGCTGGCCGGCGGGGGGGTATCCGAAGGGATTTCCGCACGATAAAAAAAAAAAAAAAAAAAAAGGTATGTGACCGTACAATAGAACCTAAAACATCTTTTATCCGCAAGTTTTTTCCATTCTCAGGCCCTTACACGTACAATAAACTTAATAAAATTACCAAAATATATCCATTAACTAAATTAGAAGTCAAAAAAACAGTATCCAACTATTTGAGCGAATTATCATATGATGAAACTGAGTTAGTTATAACCATTATTGTGTAATGAAATATAACTTAGTATTGTTTGTGGACTAGAATAGGTTGATGATGATGATGATGATGATGATTGTTTATAATTTATTTTTATAATTTATTATAACAACTTTGAGAAAGCAAACCAGGTTACAGAAAAGTATCATGCTGACACTATGTTACTCCTCTCATCCTCACTCTATTAAGCACACATCTATACACACACCTGTACACACATAACATACACACACATATTATGCATACACTCATACATACCATAAGGGTATACATACAACTCACACATAACACATACAGGGAAAGGGACACATTCATTATTTTATTTTGATTGTATTTTAATTATTTTGTAATTATCACGTTTTCACAATATACTTAAATTTTGTAATCTTAAATATACTGAGAAGTCGGGGTGGAGGCGCGGTTAGCTGAAATACAGGTAAAAAGACACAAATTGTAAAACTTAATTCTAACATTGTCAACCGTAAATTGTGTTATTACGTCGAATTTCTTTTGGTTAAATGAATTATTATTATTGTACATTATGAAAAAGAGAAGTAGGAGAGCGGACCTCGGGCTGAAAGCTGCAAGATGTCGATGAGGCCTACACAACCATGGGGTCACATTCGCCTATAGGGTCTATATAAACATGGAGCCCATTCACCTATGGGGCCATACTACCCATAAGCTCCGTATACTCATGGGCCCCTACACTCATGGGCCCCATACATCAATGTGGTCCCGTACACCAATGGGGCCCATACACTTATAGGGTCCATAAACCTATGTGGCCTCATACACCCATGGGTTCCATCTACCCATGGGGCCCCGCCAAAATTTTCGAGGCCCCAGCAAGTCTGCAAGCCAGTACACCTACTGATTGACGGATGAGGCTCTGGCGCAGGTTTTCGGTAAGTCAGACGGAAGCCAATATGAACCAAATTATAGAAAGAAATATAAGATCGGGCCCCGGGCATCAAAATGCAACCTTTGGAAGCAATAGGGATTGGAGCTCGGATGATAATAATGATTTATTCGGCGTTAACACTGCCCACCTGATGGGAAGCCGTTACATCTTTTTTGTGTAGGCGTTTGAGTTTAAACCTCAAAA
This sequence comes from Cybosia mesomella, assembly GCA_946251805.1. Taxonomy (NCBI): domain Eukaryota; kingdom Metazoa; phylum Arthropoda; class Insecta; order Lepidoptera; family Erebidae; genus Cybosia; species Cybosia mesomella. The sequence goes on along the minus strand of OX276394.1, from coordinate 12,681,547 downwards.
CAACAGCTTCATCCCCAATGAAAACATTATATAGATATTTAGGTAGTGGTAGGTAGTAGTAATATTTGGTAGTGTTGAATATACGTGTAAGTGGCTACGCTGGTAGGTATTGTTCCCAATATTTAGTATTACGAGTATATTATACACCACCATTTGATGCGGGTCCATTAGTACCAATGTCGATTATTAAAAAAACTTTTATTGCATTGACTAATGTCATAAGACATTTAACGATACGGAAATGGCGATACATGCCATAGTTTTAAGATTTATGCAGTGAATACTTATTTATAATCGCAAATAATAGTTCGAGTCTTAATTATTTTATAAACGGAATTGTACATCTGGTGCATTCTACAATGTGCCATTTACCTATGCTACGTAGCTACATTTAAAAAACATACCATTTCGCAGTGTGTCTGCCGCCAACTGACACACATACCTACTGCCTCTAACACGTTCCGATAGGGACTAATTGACACTCTGCTTCATATTGGTAGTAGTCCATTGAAAAGTTACATTTGGGGTTGCGTTTTTAGAGGACGCAATTTTATTTTTTTGATGTGTACCCCCCCGGTAAGTGTAAAGCTAAAACCAAGTTTGTGGGGTCGCCACCCTTGCCTACGGCTGCCATCTTGAAAATAGGGGTTGAAATGGTTTTTACGACATATCTCTTAAACTATTTATCTGATAAAAAAAATTTTTTAACATTTTTTGTTACAAATTAAATTCTCTACAACTTTGGTCCAGTAACTTTTTGTCGTAGAACTATGTATAAAAAAATCCGTTCCCGCAGGGGGGACGCACAGGTAGATTTCGTGAAGCAATTAATATTATTTTACATAGAGAACTACGGACGGATTTTTTTTTTCTCGAAAACGGTAACTTTTAGCGAAACACTTTTCAGACATTTATTTCAGACTTAAAAATGGCCTATCGATTAAAAATGTTTCCGACGGCAAGAATGTTCACCGGTTAGAAGTTATGATTTTGGTTTTTCCCCCCTCCACTTTTAGTTAAAGTTTTAATCTTATAGGTTTATAATTAAAAGTTGTTGGTATTCATGTATACTATGAGATAAAATTAGAACGGTTCGAATATCTTTCATGGAACGTGAAATTTTGAGGAACAACTGATTTCACAAAAAGTGAGGCCCTACCGTCCCCTTAGGCCGTATTCCACCCGTTCACGAACTTAAACTAAGTTTACACCAAAGCAATTTTTGACCGCAGTTTGAAAGCGATCGGGGCAAAAATGCGACCGTGAGAGTGCCGCAAATTTTGGGAAGTGGAACCATACATACATATATATATATATATAAACTTTTTGACCAGTGGTCATTTCGGACTCAGGGGGTCATAACTAGACCTCCTATGAAGAAATTTTTTTAAAATTCGACAGTATTCAAGAAACCAATAGGTAGATCGATTTCATCGAAATCTACCTAAAAGTTATAAGCGAAAATGTTCAGAAACATTTTTTAAACTCTTTATACGGTGGTAGTAAAGATGATAATTCTCTTGAAAGCCTAAGATAGAAACAATTCGCCAAGGCAGTGACAAAAAGTGCATTTAACTTATCTTCACTTCCTCCAACACAAGACACAGCTCGCTTTCATTCTTTCCGAGTCTACCATCAGGTCCAGTCGTGGCTTGGTAATAATAATGATCCTGAAGACTGGGGCTGGAAAAAAATGTGGAAAATTATTGATGCCAGTGCAGAGCTCTAAACCTCCAGCACCCCCTGAGATCAATTTTAGAAATTGATCTTTTGCAAATGCAAAGGAAACTGTGGAGCGATGTGTGGATGTCGAGAAGCAGGGCTGAAATGTTCTGCAGTGTGCTTCCATTGTTCTGGAGAGACTTGCAGCAACGTAAGAAAGAAAGAAAGAAAGAAGAAAGAAAAGTGTTTTTATTGCTGATTAGGTACAAATACAAATAAGGGTCAGTCGGGGTGCGAGGGATATGCTCTATGGGCAACCTTACACCCCGGCGTCTGTAGACCCGAGACGGCGTGCGGTTTTAGTCGGTTCAAGCCCGACATAACCGCCCCCGCTGGCACGCAGGGGGGTATCCGAAGGGATTTCCGCAGGATAAAAAAAAAAAAAGGTACAAATACAAATAACTAAAACTAAAGTATTTGTACTTTTTTTTTTTTCGTGCGTAAATCCCTGTTACGCACGAAAAAAAAAAAAAGTACAAATACAATAAAAAACGTAATGGGGCTTTCAGAATTAATAAATGAAAATGACTTTGATGATGAACCGCCGACATTATGACCCCTTCCTTCTCCAGTTCTCCCACTGATATTTAATTCAGAAAGCCGATCAGATGCTGAGGCGCAGCCTGGTCCATCGAAAAGACTGAGGACGGAGTAGTTCAAATTTAGAAAATCACCGTGGATTATGCCTATTGGGGATATCACGTAAAAAAACGCGCCTCCAGACTCTACCTCGTGGGTGGTGGGGAAAAGAGTCAATAATTAATTATTAATAATATTGCAAAATTAATAATTCAAAAAATTATAATAACAAAAAAAAAAGAAACAAAAGTTACTGGATCAAAGTTGTAGAGAATTTAATTTGCAACAAAAAATGTTAACAATTTTTTTATCAGATAAATTGTTTAAGAGATATAACCATTTCAACCCCTATTTTCAAGATGGCGGCCGTGGGACAAGGGTGGCGACCCCACAAACTTGGTTTTAGCTTTACACTGACCCCCCCCTACACATCAAAAAAATAAAATTGCGTCCTCTAAAAACGCAAGGTAAGGCCTAAAAAATGTAACATTTCAATGTACTAATAGACTATTTAGATTTCCTAAATGTTAACTGTATAATTCATAATTTATGAAAATTTTTATAAACGCGTTTCATTCTCCTTTCTACGACCTTTATTTTACTATGATAAAAAATCTACTACGATTTAGACCAATCTTTGCGAGCAAATTCTATCGAGGAAAGTAAAATTCATCGTGTATCGAATAATCGGAAAGTCTTGAGTAAATAGCCTAGATTAACATATATAATTTTCAGAATCTATGGACGTCTAATTTTCGAAGCATACGTAACTAAAAAGACCTTTTCTCAGGGAGCCCCCGTCGTAAGTTTGTGTTCAATGATACCTTATATTACTTTCAAAATCTTTGCACTGCGCATAAACTGCCCTTAACATACTATGACTGTAATATTTAGGTGTCTAATTTATGTTAACTTTTTTTCAGCCAGATCCTGTACATGGACCAGCACGCCTACGATATACCAAAGAAGTACAACAGAAACATTCCACCCGGTGAGTTTTATTTCAATTTGCATTCCATTGTTTTATTCCATTGTGTAGCAAGTTGTTGAGTCTGCGTGTATTTTTAGATACACTTAATTTAGATCTTTGTAGATATTTTTTTTATAAAGTCACGATTCACGGGCTAATATAAGGTCGTCCGTTGGCTATCCACTTAGTACCGGATATTATTCAGCAAAATATGCAGCAGGTTGCGGCAAACCATTCATTAGTCAAGCTATAGGTGATTGTCGTGCGTAATAAAGGTTCCTCGCTAATTATTGGCGGCGGCTGCCAAGCAACTTGCGCCACTGATAGCAAATGTTTATTGAAAGTGATTCATTTCTTAGATTTTCACCTCAACTCTACATAAGACCAAAGTGAATATATCGCTTAGAAGCTTACCCTGATGTTAAAGAAATAATAGGGCTGCAATAACCTGACTTCATTTTTGCCAATTATAATCTTTTTCCTGTTCATGCAAGGGAAAAGTCCAAATGTAGGTACACCTGGTAAAATTATTGCAACGGTTGAAAATTATTCCCGGAGTATCCCGGACATTTGGGGAAGGTTGGGAACCCCAATTATACCTATTACACTTCTATTGACATGGTCGATTACCAAACGAAAACCTTTCCTGCATAGTGGCAATTGTTATTTTATTCATAGACACCTTGGGTATCTTAATAGATACGCCTTAAAGATTGTAACCCCGCAAAAACTTTCATAATAATATATTATTTAGAGAGACCGTAATGGATTAAATAAGAACCGCTTTACTCCCATTATAAACAACTAACATTGCCACTCGGTTTCATTCGCGTAAGTCCTGATCTCATGGGAATTTTGAGATTAAAAAGTAGCTTATGTTACCCAGGGATAATGTAGCATTCTAATGGTACATATACATATTTGAAATCAGTTCAATTGTTTTTTAAAGTTTATCGATTACAAACAAACAAATCTTTCCTCTTCCTCTTTATATTTAAGTACCTATAGATATTAGTATAGATAACACTTGCTTAAAGCAATCCTCTAATATAACTTCTTAATTAGTTTTGAGGAATAATTCGTCAAATTATTGTCATATTTCATAAGCAACGAGACATTTTACCTCGAAAACAAAAGTAGTAAACGGAGTTCAGTAAGTAGAGAATCCTAATGGTTATGCATCACGAACATTCACGGACGTTCATTTACCAACTTAGGTACATGCAATATCTGGGGTGTGTGTTGGGTAACCTCCTCGAGTGTCGCTCCGATTCCGATCCCGCTGCAGTCCAGGGGGAACGGAATCGGAGCGGCCGGTACACCCTGGGCGGCGGTCAATGGCTTCCCCTTCACCCCTTCATAGGGTTGGCATTGATCGTCGGCCAATACCCAACGTGGCGGGAACACATCGCTCTCCGTACTCCTCTGCTTTCAGAGGAGACAGGATGAGCGATGCTGTTAGTGGTGAGATGGCCCAGGGTCAGCCGGGGTGCGAGGGATATGCTCTATGGGTAACCTTACACCCCGGCGTCTGAGGACCCGAGACGGCGTGCGGTTTTAGTCGGTGCAAGCCCGACATAACCGCCCCCGCTAGCCGGCGGGGGGGTATCCGAAGGGATTTCCGCACGATAAAAAAAAAAAAAAAAAAAAAAAAAAGGTACATGCAATATCTATCAGACTATAACACTAAAACTAACAAAAGAAAGACGTCAATGCAAGTTTGAAGACATATTACACATTAATGAAGACTTTAACAAAAATAGAAATCAGTTTAAGGACGCACTCACAGAAAGAAGTGCCTTTTTGTAGGTGAGGTGAGTATGCCGGATTCGAACCGACTAAAACCACACTGTGTTGCATCACAATCTGCGCCTGAGGCCGTCTGAATTTATTAAAAATAATACTATTATTATTGTTTTTATTATATTGCGTATTATAAATACTAAATTCAGGTATAATTAAATAGTTGAACCTAACGTCAGTCCGCTCAGAGCTAACTGCACCGAGAGCTGCTGCACAATTTAGAATATAATTATAATAACCTTCGTCTCGACGATGTAAATATAGGCCTGTACCGTGCTAGTGGTATTCAAGTTACGAGAAACCAACTAGTACATACTGTACTTGCGAGTTTATTTATCACACCATACCTTATAAAGGCCCAAACAGATTTGAATATCTGAACTATCGTTAAAAAAGAATCAATCAATTCTTTATTTATGAACATGGGTAAATTCATAGAGATACTTATTACAGAATAATTTAGTCCTCTGTTTACCTACTTACATATTGGAATAGTCTTCATATTCCACAAAAAAAATTATCATGTAACTAACGTAATATTATTTGTTGTAATTAATGTTGCAATGCAAAACAAAAGAGGAAAATATAATATAGTCATTTTAATTTATTAGTTGATCCCTGTTGGTCGTAAATATGGTTGCATATGTGTACTATGATTTTCATGGATTCTGTACAGGTCTACGATAGATTGTACCACAACTTAAATACCATCGGCGTGCCTCCACGTCAAATCAAAGTAAATTTTTGTTTTTAAATATAATTCTCTCTCACGCAATTCAATGTGAATAGCTCGAAACCGGAGATGGCCCAGGGTCAGTCGGGGTGCGAGGGAAATGCTTTATGGGAAACCTTACACCCCGGCGTCTGTTGACCCGAGACGGTGTGCGGTTTTAGTAGGTTCAAGCCCGACTTAACCGCCCCCGCTGGCTGGCTAGGGGGTATCCGAGGGGATTTCCACACGAAAAAGAAACAAAAAAAAGGTACTGTGACACTTAAATAGGTGGCCATAATTAAAAAATTAATAAAATAAAGTCAGCTTCTTGTCCATAGTTCCTTGTCAATATAATCCCGTTGACTGTACCGTTTCGTTTAGTTTCCATGCATTAGTGTGGTTAACAGTTTGTTCGGACAAATTAAGTTTACGATACGTTACATGAGAGCATCATCTTTGTGCTAGGCGCTAAGCGTACACTATTTCTACAACCTACCTACCTTTACCTTTTTTATGCGTCGACCCCGGTTTCGACAAAAATCTTATGTACTGAAGAACACCATTAAATCGATCAATTTTATTAAAAGTATTATTTCATTTCTACGACCGTAATCATACAAAAATACATGGTCCACATTCGAGCTGGATATTATATATTGAAGTCAGCGTCAAGAAATAAGGATAAATGGAAATTTGAACAATTATTTTGATCAAGTATTGCAAGTCATTTGTTCAATGGAAGTTCAAAGGTCATTGGAAGTGAAATACGGTGTTTTCAGCTAATAATCATATTTAGGCCCACCCAGTATCCCATTAAGGTAGTATTTATCTAATTATTAAGGCCATTATAACAGGTTAGTAAACTTTTTTTACACACATTATGTGTAAGTAGGTATCTGATAGTAAAATATTAAAAAGCAATTTTCTAAGCAGAAATAAGGGTTTGCACCCATTTCAGGGTCAATATTTACCAAATTGCAATACCTTAATTGTTGTTTCCTTAGACTTATTGCAATTATTATTGTGAAATATTAGAGAAATCATCCTATAAAGTTTACCATACTTAGTGTTCAGTAACATTTCAATTGAGATTGTAGTTAATCATTGATAGTACAATTATTCTACAACTATACTATTGTGAACAGTTTGTCAAGCTATTTATAATTCAAGCAGATAAATATAATATATGTATAACTTGCCAAAAGTAACTACATAACTGTATATCCATCATTGTATCTTTGTAGATTAGACATTTGAAGTTTTTTGTCTTGTTTTTCAGTCTCTCAGAGAATACCAAAATGCCTACTGATCAGGAGAAGGATAAATGTAAGGATAATGAGGAAAGGGACTTAATAAGGAAACGGGCGTCTTTTAAGGGACGTCTCACTGCCTTCTGGAATTTCTTGTACGATCTGGGTGATTCATTAACCCCTCTTCAGGTAAACGAATTGCAATTACGTATAGGTAAAATTGAGAATATGTATCAACAATTTGATGAGGTACAATTGCAGCTGGAATGTTTGGTTAGCGACATCGAGCCGCAGATCACTGAGCGTAATGAATTCGAGTCATCATATTGTCAAAGTTTGTCTAAAGCGCAAGACATTTTAAGTAAACATATTCAAAATAATAAAGTGCAAACTGAGGTACCCTGTAGTGAGCATGGTTCTCGCAGTCATTCCAATAACAAACCTGTTAAGTTACCTATAATAAGCATTCCCAAATTTAGTGGTTCGTACGACAACTGGCTTGAGTTCCGCGATACCTTTACTAGCCTTATACACTTGAACGAGGACATTGATAATATTAATAAGTTTCATTACCTACGGGACTCCTTGGAAGGCTCAGCGACTGTGGTTATTCAGTCTATTGGGTTTTCTGCAATTAATTATCCCATAGCCTGGACCTTATTGTGTGAGCGGTTTGACAACGCGCGGCTGTTGATTCAAACCCACATCACTGCATTGTTCAACATTGATGCGATTAAGACAGAATCGTCTGTGAGTCTTAGGCGATTAATTGATGATATTAATAAAAATGTATACGCCCTGAAAACTCTTGATGAGCCTACTGCACATTGGGACACTCTTCTTATTCACGTGATGTCTTTAAAACTCGATCAAAAAACACACAGTGAGTGGGAGGAGTGTAAAAGTCGTTTTGATAAAAATCATAAAATTACGTTAGGTAATTTTTTTGAATTTTTGAGAAGCCGAGCTGACTTATTAGAATCCTTAGAAAGGGCTCGTCATAGTAAACAACAGCAAAAACCTACTACGCATAATGTGAAACTCAAAACGTTGATTTCAGTCGCCAATTCTCAGGTTCAAAACGAAACAAATAATCAGTCGGTTGTCAAATCCTGCCCCGTGTGTAGTGGTTCTCATCCCTTGTATAATTGTGCTCAATTTCTTTCTTTAAACCCAGATAAGAGGCTAGAGTTACTACCTCAATACAAAATTTGCTTTAATTGCTTCGGTAGTGGTCATTACGCTAATAAGTGTAAAAAGAATGGCTGCAAAATTTGCAAACGCAAACACAATACTTTAGTTCACGTTGCAGATCAAAAGTCGACGGTAAGTCAAGTCATACCGACAGACAATAATAAAACTATTCTTGCATCTTCTGTTACTTCAGCGCCAGCTAGCGTCGCGTCGACCACATGCATGCAGGCGCCTGTAGGTACTGAGCAGGACGTACTGCTATCAACAGCACTAGTCAAAGTGCTAGACAAGTATGGTCAAGCGCACGTAGTTCGGGCACTGCTTGATTGTGCAAGCTCCTCTTGCATTATGACAGAAAAGCTGAGCCGGTTACTAGATTTACCCCTTGGTGACGTAGACAAGCCGATTTATGGCATAAATAAAACTCAAACGCGTACGTCACAAGTGAGTCGCATTGAGATGCACTCTTTGAGTGAAGATTATTCACGCAGCTTATTATGTTATGTTTTGCCAGTGATCACAGACAGGATACCTTGTCGTCGAGTGAGTATTAATCATTTGAAAATACCTACCTACCTCACCTTAGCCGATCCTGATTTTTACAAGTCGTCAGACGTTCATCTAGTGATAGGCAGTAATATATTTTGGGATCTTTTGGGATCACAAAAGATCACACTAGGCGACAATCTACCGGTTCTGTGGGAGACCAGATTAGGTTGGTTGGTTTCAGGTCCTGTAGGAGGTCGTGAATCGGATCGCATTTCTTGTAACTTTACAAAGATGGATTCAATTTTAGATCAATCTGAAATGGATAACTGTCAAAATATATTATCACGCTTTTGGCAGGTTGAGGAGGTAGAATGCAAATAATTATTTTCCAAAGATGAGCTACTTTGTGAGAAACATTTTTCAAAGTATACTACTCGTTTGACCAACGGTCGTTTTTGTGTACGGTTACCTTTAAAGCAATCACCTAGTATTCTCGGTGACTCATTGGCGCGTTCTAAACAGTGCCTAATGTCCTTAGAACGTAAATTTAAAACTAACGCAGAATTTCATCGTATGTACGTAGAATTTATGTCTGAATATATTTCGTTGGGACACATGACTGAATGCCGTATGTTTTCAAATTCTATCGCATACTTCATACCTCACCATGGAGTTTTGCGTGAGAGTAGCAGTACTACAAAACTACGTGTTGTTTTCAATGCTAGTATGCCTTCTACGTCACAAATTTCATGTAACGATATACAGATGGTCGGCCCAACCGTACAAGACGACTTATTGTCAATCCTTATTAGATTCAGACAACATAAATATGTCTTAGCTGGTGACGTAGAAAAAATGTACCGCCAAGTCATTGTACATCCTGCAGATAGAAACCTGCAGCAAATCGTTTGGAGGAGTCATCCTGCTGAACCTATTAAGTCGTATCAGCTTAACACTGTTAGCTATGGAACTGCGAGCGCACCTTTTTTAGCCACTAGATGTATTAAGCAACTGGGACTCGAGTGCATGGACAATAGGATCTCAGAGATCATCCAACACGACATGTATGTCGACGATTTGCTAACAGGAGATAATTCTATTGCCGGTGCTTTAGAAATTAAACAAAGAGTCACAGATATACTAGCTTCAGCTGGCATGCCACTTCGCAAGTGGAAGTCGAATTGTCTTGATTTAATTGCTCCTCAAGGTACTTCAAGTAGACAAACTCTTGAATCTGTGGACTTGAACATAGGCAATGAACAGAATAAAACTTTAGGATTAGGCTGGCTAACATCGACTGATGAATTATGTTTTTCAATCAATTGCTCATTCTCAACATGTTTGACAAAGCGTGGAATGCTCTCAGTCATCGGCAAAATATTTGACCCAATGGGCCTTCTCTCCCCTTGTATAATTACAATAAAAATTCTTATGCAGAGGCTATGGGTGTTAAGGCTATCTTGGGATGACCTTTTGCCTTCAGATATATTAAATATATGGCGTGAGATACTGGAAGACATTCCAACTTTAAATAAGGTTCGCATTCCTCGCCTTGTCACATGTGATGCATTTATTAATTTAGGGTTACACATTTACTCCGATGCATCTGTTTCCGCCTTTGGAGCCTGTATGTATGTGAGATCTACCAATGCTCAGGGTGAGATTCTAGTTCGATTACTTATAGCCAAAGGCAGGGTAGCTCCAATAAAGCCCCTGACAATACCTAGACTCGAACTCTGTGGAGCATTGGTGGGTGTTCGATTATATCAAAAGGTTATGGCCTCATTGCGTTACAAGGTTGCAGACGTTACCTTCTGGACTGATTCCACCATTGTTCTTGGATGGTTAAAAATGCATCCAAGCAAACTTCAGCCATTTGTTAGGAATCGTGTTGGGGAAATCATTGAGCATACTAGTAACTGCAATTGGCGGCACGTACCGACTGATCAGAATCCCGCGGACATCATTTCCCGCGGAACTAAGATGAATGACATACAGTCATTGAATTTTTGGTGGTCAGGGCCACAATATTTGAGTCAAGATAAAAGTCAGTGGCCAGCTGATAGTGATACCTCCGAAGAGGAAGCATTACCAGAGTGTGTGCCCGAGGTTTCACTACACGTATCAGTAGTTGAAACTGATAAAGTGATTGATTTTGATAAATTTTCAAACTTGTCAAGGCTTAAACGTAGCATTGCTTACCTTCTACGATTTATCAAGCCTTGTAGAAGACAATCTGTTGCATCTATTGTTTTAACTAATGATGAGCTCCGAAATGCTTTAATTCTCATTATTAAGCTTTGTCAAAGGGAATCATTCCCTGAATATAATCTTTTAATCAACAATAAACCTATTCCACGTCGTAGTAATTTATGTAAATTTAACGTGTTCCTAGACCAAAATAAACTACTCCGTGTTGGAGGTCGTTTAGGAAACTCTTTATTTGCTTTCGATAAAAAGCATCCCATACTCATACAGTCCGCTCACCGCTTTACAAAACTTCTTTTTCAATTTGAGCACATTAGGCTAATGCATGCTGGGCCGCAGTTAGTGTTAGCGACCATTCGAGAGACATATTGGCCTATAGGCGGCCGCAACCTTGCCAAGGCAACCTATCATCACTGTGTGCGATGCACCCGCATGAAGGGAAAGGTTATTGAACCAATCATGGGTAACTTACCTCAGTCGCGGCTGACTCCAGGAGGATATCCGTTTGAGTGTGTAGGGGTAGATTATGCCGGTCCTATGTCATGTGCCAGTCGTCAAGGTCGCGGTTGCAAAATCGTTAAAGTTTATATCGCCTTATTCGTATGTTTCACCACGAAGGCGATACACATTGAGTTGGTAGGTGACTTAACAAGTAAAAATTTTCTTTCGGCTTTGCGCAGGTTCATGTCCCGTAGGGGCAAACCTCGTCACATTTATTCGGACAATGGTACCTCATTTGTTGGTGCATTTAATGAGATCGGTAAATTTTTGAAAGAATGTTGCAATTCGTTGACTGAGAGTGTGGCTGATAAAGGCATCACCTGGCATTTTATCCCTCCTTTTTCTCCAAATTTTGGTGGTCTCTGGGAGGCTGGAGTGAAGTCGGTAAAATATCATTTGCTTAGGATACTGGGCAATTGTAACTTAACTTACGAAGAGCTGAATACTGTGTTGGTTCAGATAGAGGCCATACTAAACTCACGACCTATATCTCCGCTATCTTCGGATCCGACCGACTTCACCCCACTCACGCCTGGACATTTTTTGATTGGGCGACCTCTAGTTGCACTTCCAACACCAAATTTCCAAGACACCAATACGAGCCATCTCAATCGCTATCAGAAAATTGAAAAGCTTCGACAGCACTTTTGGTCCAGATGGAGCAGAGAATATGTTGGCGAATTACAACAACGCGTCAAATGGAAGCACAACCGAGATACGCTGAAGATTGACAGTCTCGTTGTCATCAAGGAAGATCATTTGCCTCCTCTAAAGTGGCGACTTGGACGAGTGATAACAATGTATCCTGGTACAGACTCAATTAACCGTGTGGCGGATATTATGACTTCCAACGGCGTGATCCGAAGATCGTTTAGCAGAATTTGTCCTCTGATTCATCATGATTCTGTGGAAGACCAAGCTTCCAACGCCCGGGAGCATGTTCGGACAAATTAAGTTTACGATACGTTACATGAGAGCATCATCTTTGTGCTAGGCGCTAAGCGTACACTATTTCTACAACCTACCTACCTTTACCTTTTTTATGCGTCGACCCCGGCTTCGACAAAAATCTTATGTACTGAAGAACACCATTAAATCGATCAATTTTATTAAAAGTATTATTTCATTTCTACGACCGTAATCATACAAAAATACACAGTTGTTAGTAGGCATACCTAGAGTTGCCATCACCTAACTTGGCGATGCGAACAAAAACTTCCAAAAAATTGAGAGGTTTGCCCGAACATACCTAATAAATAAGTTTACCTACTCACAAATATATTTGCTCACAATTTTTACTATGGTTGGTCTTAATTTAATAAGACAAACCATAATTATAAATTTAAAAAAAACCCCTATTATACATTTATTGGGATTATTACATTTATTGGGATACCCGGACACTGAAAACCTAGGAAAAACAGGACTGATGGTAATTATAGGTATACCACACTATCACGTAAACCATAATGTTATCTGAATACATATTAATAAAGACTAAATTGACATTGGTATGTCAGATCCCTACTTCGGCCGTGATATCTCCGGTCGGTGACTATAAAGTCATTGATTAGGCACCATTATTTCACAACAATTCGTCATTCGGTATATATATATTATATATATATTGTTTTTGTTTTTTTTTTTTTTTATCGTGCGGAAATCCCTTCGGATACCCCCCCGCGTGCCAGCGGGGGCGGTTATGTCGGGCTTGAACCGACTAAAACCGCACGCCGTCTCGGGTCTACAGACGCCGGGGTGTAAGGTTGCCCATAGAGCATATCCCTCGCACCCCGACTGACCCTGGGCCATCTCCGGTTTCGAGATGGCCCCCTCGGGTTTGGGAACCACGGTGTCCCCGTCTTGCCCCGGTTTGGGGGAGGGGCGCTAGTCGCCCCACCGTCCCGGCCTGCTTCTGCTGGGGTGACAGGTGGCCTCACCCGCCACCCCCAGGCCTGCGCTCATGGAGGACGGAGGTCGTTAAGCGACCTCCGGCGCCTGAGTCGCCTGCGACGCGCGGCGAGCAAGTTGCGGGCTCGGCGGACCGGGAGAGTTCTAACTCTCTCCCAGGCGCGCTCCGCACCATTGCCGCAATCATGCTGCCGAGCGAGAGGACTCCCACCCCGATGGCTGCCACGAGGTCACGCCTCGGCGCCTCCCACGCCGGGCAGTCCGCCAGCGTATGCAGCCCTGAGTCCTCGCTCGCGTCGCAGTGATGACACTCAGGCGTTGGCTCCTTCCTGATCCGATGCAGGTGGTCCCCGAAGCACCCCTTCCCGGAGATCACCTGCGTCAGTCGGTACGAGAGGCTTCCGTGTCGCCTCTCCAGCCAATCCTCCATGATGGGCCTTACCGCCGCTATTGCGGCGTGCCCTGCGCTTGGTCGCCCAAGTCGTTCCTTCCACTCCACCACGATCGCCTGGCGGAGCTGGGACTGCACGGCCTCGATTTCTCGAGGCTCGGGGTTCCATCCCTGCTCCCGCGCGAAGGGCTCTCGCTTCCAGGTCCCATGGCGGAGTTCCGGCAAGGAGACTCGCCGCCTCGAAGGAGATCGTGCGGTACCCTCGGATGACCCTGATGGCCAGAACTCGCTGCGGAGCGCGCAGCATCTGCACAGTTCTGGTCCTCAGGGCCTCCGCCCATATTGGGCACCCATACAGGGCCATGGACCGCACGATCCCCGCGTAGACGTCATTCGGTATACCTTTTTCTTGACGCGCGGCGAGCAAGTTGCAGGCTCGGCGGACCGGGAGAGTTCTAAGTCTCTCCCGGGCACGCTCCGCCACCTCCTTCGCGAGCATTACATGCTCGCAGAAGGAGGCGGCGGCGGCCCACGCGCTCGCGCTCCGCACCATTGCCGCAATCATGCTGCCGAGCAAGAGGACTCCCGCCCCGATGGCTGCTACGAGGTCACGCCTCGGCGCCTCCCACGCCGGGCAGTCGGCCAGCGTGTGCAGCCCTGAGTCCTCGCTCGCGTCGCAGTGATGACACTCAGGCGTTGGCTCCTTCCTGATCCGATGCAGGTGGTCCCCGAAGCACCCCTTCCCGGAGATCACCTAATATACGTTTATACAAATGAGTACGTGTACCTTAACTAAAATCAATTTCGTATTACTTTTCAGACAAAAACACAACTGTATACGTAGGGGTGAATGTCAATCGGGTCTCTGGAGTAGATGAAAATAAGGAGGTATGTATTAAATAAACAGATCAGTCTTTAAAGTGAAGAAAGTGCACAAGCAGGTACACCTGCTAATTTAAAGGCGCAGGCTTTCCTATCGGGGTTCTGAGGTCAAGCATCCATAAAACTCATATTAACCAAACAAAAGACAGAGAAAGAGTAAGCGGACCCTGGAGGTCTGGACTCCGAGGTAAATACTTACCTCGGATGTAACCGGGAACAACGCTAAGATGATGATGAGTCTTTAAAGGACTTAAAGAATTTCAGTAGCGCCTCTAAATAAGCTAGTATTTAGAATGCTAGTGTTACTAGTGGGTTTACATTGGTAGCGTAGTTACTGAGTGTAGGTAAGTCCAACACCATAACCATTCAGGTTAAGGAATAGCTACCTTAGTACCTACCTATTAATATTTAAATGATCAATAACAGACAAGCTAGAAAGTGAAGTGTGCAGGGTTCAAATCCTGGCCACTACACCACCGACGTGAACCTACTCCTTTTTTTTCGTGCGGAAATCCCCCCTCCGGCCAGCGGGGGTGGTTATATCGGATTCGAACCGACTAAAACCGCACACCGTCTCGGGTCTTCAGACGCTGGGGTATAACATCCCATAAGGCATTTCCCTTACACCCCGGCTGACCCAGGGCCATCTCCGGTTTCGAGATGGCCCCCTCGGGTTTGGGAATCACGGAGTCCCCGTTTCGCCCCAGGAAAGAGGAGGGGTGAGAAGAGGGGGAACGTGAACGTAATTCCATGAGATATAACAAAATTATGTATGGTGGAATTATAAAGGTTGTGGTGGTGGAATAGGGTCCCATGGGTAGCGGGAACGTGATCACAATTCCACGCAGGTGAAGCCACGGGCAACAGCTAGTCGTTTTATAAAAAAAGGCTATTTTGGCAGCTACCCTCATCTATTCGATCTATTAGGCCGGGTCAATAATACCTATTTAGGTGCTATTATATTTTATTCTATGTCGATAGGTTTACTATCACACATGTCTTATGGAGACCTATGAAGTGAGAACTATAAAGTAGGAACCTACTGCTTTTTATTTATAGAAAAAAATATTGAGTTCTCAAATTTCGTTACCTGTATCAAACTCGTCCTTACGTACCCGTATGCGATATCTCTTCACTTAATTTCAAAGCGATGCCGCTCAAAAACATCCTGGCTGACTCCGCCATCTCTGATGAAGTATCTAACAACTTCAAGTAGGTAGGGTAGGTACAGTTAAGAACTGAAATTGTAAAACAACATTATTTATGACTACAGATTGTTCGTCTGCACTCTGGCAGGGAGAAGCGTATTTTACAGGTCAGGAAAGCACATACCTAGATTTAAAAAGTTTTTAACAAAGGATCATGTTCGTCAGTCGCAAACTTGGCTGTAGATCATTTTCTTCATTGATGCTGGTCTACAAGTTATATAAAATTTGAAGAAAAATACATTCATAAAAAAGCTGATTTAGTGATCAAGACTTTCCATGTGTTATGTTGATCTTGAGTTATTGCCATGACGCTATGCTCTACATTATCTGGGCCTACGGAAAATAAATAAAGCCCAATTTCATTAATATGCTCATTCCATTTCATACGTTGCACTGATTGAGGAGTCCGCAGCACGAAATGAGCGCTGTGATAACTGCTTATCAAATATATGTACATAAGATCGACATTTTCTACGTATAGTATAATTTGACTAATTGCACGTCAAAGTTGGTCAAATGCAAAGTGAGTCCGCGCGTTATGTGTAAGCAGCTTTAAACGGTCAACCAAATATCATTGTTTTCCTTGGGTGATACACCTAATAAGTCCTAATTTTTGCCTTGCTACAGGAGATAACACTCGACGTATTTCTACAAGTATCATGGTCAGATAGCCGTCTCAACGTGCCGACTAACAAACCGTTCATAGAGCTGCCTTGGGAATACCGACTGCTCCTCTGGACACCAGACCTTTATATTTGGCAGCTCCAGACTATAAGGATACAATCCGTGCTTCAGGAGATGACGTCACTAAGGATCTACGCTAACCGCACCGTCTCAGTCAGTATTGGGTTCGTCTATTTCTTTTTTTGGGTATCTTTTACATAGGTGCATAACTGTTATATTCTTGAATTTTGTAATTATCCAAAACTAGCCACATACCTACTACCCATGGCCAAGCCCTTGCATATAATAATGTTATCACAATCGGCCTAGTACTCTCATGTGGTTGCGGAATAAAAAAACAGATATTTATAGTTGTGGGATTAATTTCAATAATTTAAATACGATTTGGGTATCATGTGGTGTTTCAATTGATATTAATAGCAAAGTAGTAGTAATTCTAAAGAAAATTAATTATCAAAATATAACATTCGTCTATAAATGCCTTTGTAGATATATCACCACTAAACTCCATGTGATTTAAGCCAACAGATCCTCATGAAATTAGGAATGTCATTTTAGGACTTAGATCACATAGTGCAAAAGGGTTGGATAAAATTACGGCAGAAATATTAAAACAAAATCTTATGACTCTTGCCACATCCATCGCATTTATGTGCAAACCTTTTTTTTTTTTTACAAACCTAAGTTTCGATACGGTCCTATGCCCGGCTATATTTAAGAGAGCTGTTGTTTGTACTATTTTTATATCGGGCAACAAAAAATGAGACAAATAACTACCGACCAATCTCCATTTTATCAACATTATCTAAATTACAAAAAAAAATAGTGAACAAGAGAGTTATGAAATATCTAGAGCAATACCAACTCCTTAGTGATTTCCAATTTGGCTTCAGAGCAAGAATATCGACTGAAGACACCGTCTTGACGTCGTCTACAACGATAGTATCATATCTGGATAGAGGAGACAATTGCTTGGGGGTCCTTCTTAGACCTCCAAAAAGCTTTTGATACCTACATTTTGTATTCCAATCCTAATAACTCGGTTGGAATACGTTGGTATAAGGGGGTTGGCTCTGGATTGGTTCACACTAAGGTTCCAACTATTTGGTATAGGCCAATAGTTCAACGCGTTAGAGTAGACGAATGCGGAAGTGCTGACTCTGGATGCAGATATGGCATCCCCCAGGTTTCCACAATTGGACCTACCTTGTTCCTAATTTATATTAATTAACTGTGCAGATGGCCAACCTAACATACCTAGACCTTCTTATGTTTGCTGATGATACAGTGCTGATCTTTCATGGTCAAACCTGGAACATGGCATTTGCCTTGGCTGAAACTGGTTTAGCAAAGGTGACCTCTTTGGAGAATAGCCTTCTATCCTTGAACGCCAACAAGTCAAAATGTGTTTGTTTTAGTAAAAAATACATATCTTCCCATGTAATAGAAGAAATATACACACGAATTGTGAGTGTGCGGCACTTTCTCGAGTAACGTCTATTAGGTATTTGGGTGTTATATTTGATAATAAGCTTTCCTGGACTATGCATCTCATGATGATAACAGCTAGACCTAGAAAACTAGTTTACATCTTTAAAAACTTGCGCACTGTAGCTAATGTTACACTACTTATGAAAAATTTCCAGGCATTGTGCGAATACATTATCACATATTGCATCTGATTATGGGTTTCCACTGTACCCTCTAACAATCAACAGAACACGGGTATAGAGCCCCTCCCTGTCGGTAGAATATTATCTGCAATCGTTGCCGTCAAATTTGTAATACTTACGAACGTTTTTTACAGTGCGACAATAACAATAAAATGCGAAATGGACTTTGTTCTGTACCCCCTGGACGTTCAGAACTGTGATATGGATTTCAGTAGTTGTAAGTTACAAATATCTGAATTTCTATTAAAACCATTGCTTTATTAAAGTAACAGCCATTGCATGTACAAACGACCAAAGGAATAGTTATGCAGATTACCATGTTCATTTGTAAGTGGCCCTGGCCAGGTAACTCTTTGGTCGCGTGTACCATTGTAATTGGAAGTGAGCAACAGAATCTGAGAGCTAATTTGTCAGTAAGTTCCATTTAATTCTGGTGCCTGTTTGTTCTGGTAAATAGAGCTTTGCCCCCCAAATTTTTATCTGTATAATCCATTTAATGCGATGGATAGAACTTGTAAAGCCCCTTGACCGATACTCTATTTCACTTCGAAACGTACTTAGTCGAAATAAAAAAACCTGATCCCAATAACTCCATTTCAGAAGAGCAATGCCGAGTAAAAATATTTCACTTTACAAAATTTATTATTTACATTTTTACGTTAGAAACTATTAGTTGTTTTGTCTACGAGCCAGAGTTTAACGAGTTTAATGCCTAAATGTTTTTTTTAGATAGTTTCACGTAGCTTCTGATTTCATCTAGAATTATAGTGTAACAAGTTTACGATGATCAGTCTGACGTTATTTAACTGTTCTTTTTATAGATAAGTACACAACACAAGACGTGCGCTTCGAGTGGCGTGACGTGGCGCCATGGATGGGCATCGGTCGCGCCAGCAGCGAGCAACGCCGCCAGTTCCGGCTCCCCAAATATGTGGTCACCTTCGTCACGGACAAAAGTAATCATATTCGCAATTTTGGTGAAGGTAAATGTATATTTATTGCTTAGTGCTTGTGTTTGCGTCTTGTAACTATGTACCTATTACCGCTAATGCGATGTTGCTGTCAGCTGGCATACCGCCCACTGCTAGGCCCAGATGATCACAATGGATAATTAGTCAAAGTTTTAGATCTCTTTTAAACTATTTGCTTTTGCCACAGATTTGTGTCGTGACACATCCGTGCCTAGCAATATTTTCCTTTACGTGGGACACTCAGAAAGTTTTGCGATAATAAAAAAAAGTGTTCTATAGGTAAATATTTTTTTATTAAATCTTTTCAAAGTACTCTCCACCAGCCTCTATACAAAGTTTCATGCGTTTGAACCAGTTTTCAAAATACTTTTTCCAATCCGCCGCAGATACCTCGTTTACAGCCTGCTCAAACGTTGACAGCGCATCTTCCGGCGACGAAAATTGTATCCCTTTGAGCTGATTTTTTATTTTCGGGAATAAAAAGAAGTCGCACGGTGCAAGGTCAGGGCTGTAAGGAGGGTGACCTAGGAGTTTAACCGGAGTGCTGTCCAGGAAGTCCCTCGTTTTAAGCGCGGTGTGTGCGGGCGCGTTGTCATGGTGGAGTAGTATCCCGCGGAGCCCTGTGTTTGGTCGCTTGTAGCTCACTACAGAGAAAACTTCTGCCAAGCATTTGGTAGTGTACCATTCAGCGTTGATGCTTCTTTGATAAGGGATTGATAACAAGTAGCCAGACAAATTGAAAAAAACTCGCGTTCAAAATCTTCCCTCCGCTTCTAGATCGCTTCACTTTGGTAGGTGTTGATTAGTTTTGAAACACCCAAACCGTCGACTGGCGTTTTGTTTCTGGATCATACTGATAAATCCACGACTCATCACCTGTAATGATGTCATAAACACGCCGAGACGCGCCTCCTTCAAACTTGTTTATCATATCACGACACCATTCCACCCGGGCCTGCTTCTGAGCATCGGTGAGATTGTGCGGCACCCAGCGTGAAACTATCCTTCTCACACGAAGATGCACGTGTAGAATCTCGTGAAGGCTTCCCGATCCAATCTGAAGAATGTGCTGAATCTCTTGATATGTGACTCGTCTATTATCTTGGATTAAATTTTTCACTGCTAGCACGTTTTCTTCCGTAACAGCCGTCAAAGGGCGACCACTTCTTTCTTCATCCTCCAAAGTCAGTCGACCGCGCTTGAATTCGTTATACCAACGATACACGGTCGCCTTGGAAGGGCCTTCATCCATGAATGCCATTTGAAGTCTTTCGTACGATTCGTCTGGTTTCATGCGCCACTTGAAATCGTAGAAAATCATAGCGCGAAAATGTTCCCGACGCAGATCCATTTTTCAATGAGACACAATAATTGAAATTATCTTGCAAAAAATGCAGAGAGAAATTCTGAAATTGGAACGTACTTATTTTTACTCGTAAATAATCATATTTTAGAAATAGATTATAACTGACCAGTCTCTCATATATAAAAACTTTTTTTCGCAATACTTTCTGAGTGGCCTGGTAAGTAAACGTCTGTAACGCATGATTGGTATCTAGTTGTATTGTTGGAAGTTAAAATCTTAATCTATCTAATTGTTGCAATCATTCTTTACTTGAACAATATTTATGAGTTAGTGTAAAAGTACCTAGAACCTTTAGAAACGTTTATTTCTGAAATTTAATACACTTATACATTTGTGTCTACAACGCCCGCAAGAAACGAGGCATGAGAAAACGCACTTAGATAAAACACAATACACACATATACAATACATACAATAGGTAAGTTATTAGAAATCTCATTAAGTAGATAGATACTCACGAGCATTGAGGCCCATGAGCCTCGGAGCAAGCCACCCGAGGGATCCAGTCTCATCGTGGGAGGAAATCACATCGGCATCAAGCCCCAAATGAAATATTTGGGGCTCGTGCTCGACGGCCGATGGGACTTCGGAGAGCACATCCGAAGTCTGGCCCCCAAACTGAAAGGCACAGCTCTCGCTCTGGCGCGGCTGCTGCCCAACATGGACAACAGGAGACTCTACGCGGGGATCGTGCGGTCCATGGCCCTGTGTGGGTGCCCAATATGGGCGGAGGCCCTGAAGGCCGGAAGTGTGCGGATGCTGCGCGCTCCGCAGCGGGTGATGGCCATCAGGGTCATCTGCGGGTACCGCACGATCTCCTTCGAGGCGGCGAGTCTCCTTGCCGGAACTCCGCCATGGGACCTGGAGGCGAGAGCCCTTTCGCAACTGTACCAGTCGCGAATCGAGGCGCGGGAGCAGGGACGAAACCGCGAGCCTTGAGAAATCTAGGCCGTGCAGTCCCAGCTCCGCCAGGCCATCGTGGTGGAGTGGAAGGAACGACTTGGGCGACAAAGCGCAGGGCACGCCGCATGCTCGCGAAGTCGGGGTGCGAGGGATATGCTCTATGGGCAACCTTACACCCCGGCGTCTTAAGACGTTGTTGATGTCGGTCCAAGCCCGACATAACCGCCCCCGCTGGCCGGCGGGGGGGTATCCGAAGGGATTTCCGCACGAAAAAAAAAAAGGTACTCACGAGCACACTTCACTAAACATGATACTTAGAGCCAGAATGTTTTAATCTTGCAATGGTAAAATTTTAGGAGGCCACTCAACAGCACGACTGCAAATTAAGCTGTCGCGGGAGCTCAGAAGCTACCTGTTAGAGAGCTATTTGCCGTCCACGCTATTCGTCATTATATCGTGGGGCAGCTTCTGTGTTATTCCTGAGATTGTTCCTGGACGTATGGTGCTACTAGTTACTACACTGCTCTCTCTTGTGACAATGTTCGACACAGTGAGGTAAGTTACCTCAACCATAAACTAAATACACAATAGTTACTAAGTACGTTACCTGAACTCCTGTTCTATCTTTGCCTCTCTGGCGAGGTGGTATTGCATTCGATGGCTACGTCAGGGGACGCGGGTTCAATTCCCGCATAGTACAAAAATTTGTGTGTATATGTCTATATATATATATATATATATATATATATGTCTATTTAATTTGGTCTGGTTATTCTGATGTATAATATGTAGAGGAGAAGGTGATAATGTGACCCCTTCAGATATATTGGCCCCCTTAAATATTTATCAATTAGAAATACGCCATCTTCTATATATTCCATTGAAATGTTACATTTTTTAGGCCTAACCTTGCGTTATTTAGAGGACGCAATTTTATTCTTTTGATGTGTAGGGGGGGTCAGTGTAAAGCTAAAACCAAGTTTGTGGGGTCGCCACCCTTGTCGAACGGCCACCATCTTGAAAATAGGGGTTGAAATGGTTTTTACGATATATCTCTTAAACTATTTATCTGATAAAAAAAAATTGTTTCCATTTTTTGTTGCTAATTAAATTGTCTACAACTTTGATCCAGAAACCTTTTTTTTTTTTGTTATTATAATTTTTTAAATTATTAATTTTGCAATATTATTAATAATTAATTATTGACTCTTTTCCCCACCACACACGAGGAAGAGTCTGGAAGCGCGTTTTTTTTTACGTGGTATCCCCAATAGGCATAATCCACGGTGATTTTCTAAATTTGAACTACTCCGTCCTCGGTCTTTTCGATGGACCAGGCTGCGGCTCAGCATCTGATCGGCTTTCTGAATTAAATATCAGTGGGAGAACTGGAGAAGGAAGGGGTGTTAATGTCGGCGGTTCATCATCAAAGTCATTTTCATTTATTAATTCTGAGAGCCCCATTACGTTGCTGCAAGTCTCTCCAGAACAATGGAAGCACACTGCAGAACATTTCAGCCCTGCTTTTCGACATCCACACATTGATCCACAGTTTCCTTTGCATTTGCAAAAGATCAATTTTGGAAGCTCAGGGGGTGCTGCAGGTTTAGAGCTCTGCACTGGCATCAATAATTTTCCACATGTTTTTCCAGCCCCAGTCTTCAAGATCATTATTATTACCAAGCCACGACTGGACCCGATGGTAGACTCGGAAAGTATGAAAGCAACCTGTGTATTGTATTGGAGGAAGTGAAGATAAGTTAAATGTGCTTTTTGTCACTGCCTTGGCAAATTGTTTGTATCTTAGGCTGTCAAGAGAATTATCATCTTTATTACCACCGTATAAAGAGATAAAAAAAGTTTCTGAACATTTTCGCTTATAACTTTTTTATTTATAGTTCTACGACAAAAAGTTACTGTACCAAAGTTGTAGAGAATTTAATTTGCAACAAAAAATGTTAACAATTTTTTTTATTAGATAAATAGTTTAAGAGATATATCGTAAAAACCATTTCAACCCCTATTTTCAAGATGGCGGCCGTTCGACAAGGGTGGCGACCCCACAAACTTGGTTTTAGCTTCACACTGACCCCCCCAACACAACCAAAAAATTAAATTGCGTCCTCTAAAAAACGCAACCCCAAATGTAACTTTTGAATGGACTAATAATTTGTATGCAATGCGAAGCTCTTGTGATAGCTATTGTATTAGTATTACCAAATCCGTAAGTATTATTATATTTTAACAGTTTTAGCATAATATGTAATTTTTCGCTTTCGAAATAGTTTTTCTATCACTGAACTTTATCGAACAAATTTGAAACAGTTATAAACCTTCAAGTATACAGACGTCGCGTCGATAGATTCGACGACGTCATGATCTATCTATCTATAGGTACTATTACTATAGGGGTGCGACTGGTTGGATCACCTCCAAGTTTGGTGCACCCTGGGCAACGTGGGTGATGACGCATCATTGATTGCTCCTCTGGAGTAGCTGGCGTCAACGTCAACGGCCAAGAGTCCGACCAACCATCCCTTTTCAGGGCCAGCTGACCCCATTGCACGAGGGGGTCGGGGTATGGCGGGCCTGCAAGGCCCGCGGGGGGAGTGGTCGCTCCAGGTACCCCTCTGCTGTTATCAGAGGGGACACTGCGAATGGCCCAGGGTCAGTCGGAGTGCGAGGGATATGCTCTATGGGTAACCTTACACCCTCGTCTGTAGACCCGAGACGGCGTGTGGTTTTAGTCGGTTCAAGCCCGACATAACCGCCCCCGCTGGAAGGCGGGGGCATATCCGAAGGGATTTCCGCACAACAAAAAAAAAAGGTACTATTACTATTATAAAATTGTAAACTAGCTGTGTCTGTACACTGGAGATAATTTTTAAAAAACTTGGGTTATGTTAAATGAACGTTTCTGAACACTAAAATCTTATTTTTTGAATTCTCATCTGATGGACGCAAAAACTACTGAACGGATTTTGATGCTGTTTTTTGTATTTGGAAGTTCTTGGTCAGACTTAAAATCTGCCGTATGTTTGGTTGCAACTGGTTAAGTAGAATCGTGAATTAATATCGTTATTGAATGTAATAATCTTGTTGTTCCAGCACAAACTCCCCAGATGCGCTTGAACTGAAATGCATCGAAGTATGGCTGATCTCATGCACAATATTCGTGTTTCTTGCACTTATGGAGTACTTCGTGGTGCTCTTCGGCATTCGCTACGATAAGAGCTGGAGCAGGCGGCGCGCCGACTTACGACGGGCCGCATCTTCAGCCCAACTAGCACCGCCACCACTACATATCAATCACTCTCAGGCAAGTGTCACTGGACCTCGGGTTTAAAAAAATCATTCCACCACGAAACGAACCACAAGAATGAAAGCAAAACTAATTGTTCCAAACAAAGTATTCCAAAAAATAGTATAAAGTATGGCAATAATGAAGTGGCCTTGCCTTTGCAGAGGCTGGGTACGCCAGTAACTGGCACACCACAGGGCGGCATGTTCTCGCCCACCCTGAGCGTCGAAGACGATGGCTTTAAGCAACAGATGGACCACCAAACCATACAAAGGGTAAATAAGACTATGTACTCATCGACAGCCTCTTAATATAGAATATTTACCATACCTCTCAGTACTTCAGTGTAGTTTTACACTGCATGTAAAATATTATTATATATACCACGTATTATTTCGGTGCATTAATTTTTAAACGGCCACCAATTTCTAGTCTCTCTCGGGAAGGAATTGGAGGCAAAATAAAGTCGGATGTGAAACAAGATCTGTCAGCAAGGTAAACAATGAATTTAAAGCAAAAACACTGCACAGTGTGACTAGAGCTATTTGCAGTTGTCCTTCATACACATGTATATATAGTTTAGATTGTAGTTACCCGACAAATCTGACAAAGTAAACAATAAGTTGGCAAGCAAACTTAGTGCATGCCAGTGATAAATACCTTCATATGCCAATTTATTTTTAAGCACTGGTGGTAATCGATTGTGGTGGTTTGATTTTAGAGTAGGTACAAATTCACAGCCGTATTAAGTAATTTTTGAACCAATTCAAGCTAGCAATGTTGTACGTAAAATTAAAGTAACTGGTGAAGTTTAGTCAGAAATGAGTCGCACTGCTTATCCCCTTTGTGCCGTATCAGGAGAGTAACTAGAGTTAGGGTATATTAGAAATGTTATCAGATTAAATAGATTTATTGGTGGTAATCATTTAGCTGAATGTGTGTATAACACGTAATGCCACTGTACAAAAAAAAATTAAATTGATTTATTTTAGGATTCACCAATATTGGAAGCGATGTCATCAGCGAACGGAGGGGGAAATTTGATAACTCGCGTCAGCTCAATAGTAGACCGAGGCGTCATGTTTTGTGGCGCCCAACATGGGGCGCTCGACAAGTTCGCACTCATGATATTCCCTGTGTGCTTCATGTTGTTTAACATTATCTACTGGACCACATACCTCAATGAAGCGCATCAGAGAGTTAAGTGAACGCTTAGTGAACTTTTCAGCACGAACGCATCACCAAGATTGTGATTCTAGTGCCTATGCAGAAGTTATGACATTGTTGTACATATTAGACGAATTACTAGTCGTTTTAGAAATATGAAAGTGTGACCCCTTATATCTTTAAGTTAAATACTAATGGGCGAATAAGTCGCTTGCAACTTTGTGAACTTGATATTTTTGTAAAGTGTACGATTACGCTATTGTGAAATAGTTTTAAGCGATGTTTTCTTCAATACTATACATACCTACCTATTTTAATAGTGTTCTTAATCAATAGTTAGAGCTGTAAATGTGCCTTGTATTAAAATATGTTGTGAATTATTCATATTGAGTAATGACGCTAGAAAATCCGAAGACAATTTTAGGTATCTGATGATGAAAATGCTCAGATACAAATAATTTCGAAAGATTAGGAATATAATAAATATCATGTCTTTAAACAATCATACCTACCGGAGGATTTTTTTAGACGCTTGGTTTTAAATTTACAAAAAAAAACACAGCAAAAATATTGTAAAGTATTTAAAAAGTTGGGGGTTAAAGGTCAATCCTTCCCATTTGTGTTATAAAGATTATTTCATATAGGTAAATGTTGGCCACGACCATGTTTTAGAAGATCCTTGCGTGAAGTCCAATTAAGATTTTTAGGGGTTCTCTCGTTTTGGACCATTGAATTGGCCGCCTAGATCGTGCAATTTGAGTCCGTTGTTGATTTAAGCACTAGAAGACAACATGATACGTGTTATCGGTGATATACCAGCCTATATGCTCTAAAAAGAATTACTTTTTCGATATTGGATTGAAAGATTGGACTTCACGTATGGATCACATAAAACGTAGTTGTGGCCAACATTTACATGAAATAATCTTTGAAACATAAATATTAACATAACATAACATAAACTCACGCCTATATCCCCGAAGGGGTAGGCAGAGGTGCTAGCACCCACATTTCGCCAGTTTATGTTAAGGTCCCAATGTAAAAGGTGGCGAGCCTATTGCCATTAACCGGGCACTTATAATCCTGGGAGAAATACACACATAACTTCGAAAAGCATCGAAAAGTCATTGGTGTGTGCCATGGTAAAACCTGGGATCGAACCCGAGACCTCGTCTCAGCATTCCATTACCCATACCACTAGGCTATCGCGGTATTTATAAATATTAAGGATTGATTTTGAATCCCCACTATTGTTTGTAATTTTTAAAAAAAAACAAGTTTTCTATGTTTTTTGGTAAATTAAAAAATCACCCGTTATAAGTAAACAGGCAGCATGGGGACCACAGTTGTTAAGCTCAATAGTACAAAAACGATTCTAGAGAAATAACTTTTCTGATTTAGGTTCCTTTTGCCTTCTTTTGGTTCAACAATTTTTTTAAATAATTTTCGGCATCCCTTTCTATATATCTATCTATATTATATCAACAGTGGTCTACAACAATTATTTAAAAAATATATTGGAGTGTTTTATGCTTGTCATAAATTGTGTCCATATAATTTTTGTACATACGAAGACCACCCCATTTCAGGGATATATTATTATATTATTATATTTTTGTTACTAGTTTTATTAAAATTGTTTTCTATAAGATTATATTCATAATAGTGCCGGACTTGTAAAAATAAAAGGCATTTAGATAAACGCCTACCGATAGTATAATATCAATATAGGTAATTATATACCAACTTATTATACCGAATCTTCTTGACAAGACTAGTAAGTAATATTAGGGTCTAAGATAATAGCGATACCATACAAATTGTAGTGCTCATTTCTAGTTATTAACTTAACAGAAATAAATATACCTAAATCGTCATCCTACGAACAGTTTATACCTACGTAATCCAATGTTAGTCAATAAAAATATACTTATACTAGGGTGATTTTTTTTTGTTTTTAAAACGCATACTCTTAAATATTTTATTTTACCTAAACTACTTCAGCATTACAACCCGTGCCGATAGGACCTCAGTTTTGTTTTGAAATTTACTTGTAAAATTAAGCAGCTTTAGAGAAATATAATACAATATCTACTACATTAGGAAAATTATACAAAGAAACAAAACCCATAATGTTAATTAGTAATCATATTTACCCAAATCAATAAGAAAATGTAAAGGCATGATGTACCTGTTTTTTTTTTTTTCGTGCGGAAATCCCTGATGAATGACGCATGATGTACATACCTATATTTCATTTTTATATTGGCTTCTTTCCTAATAGTCAAGATAGTGATTTCTGTACTCTTGCAGGCAATGTAGAAGAAATTGTTTCTGCTCTTCATTAGAGGTTATCGAACTGTGATATACTTTTATTAACTTAAATGCTCTCTCTGCTATGTCATTCGGTTTTCAATTTGGACTAAAACGGTTTCCTGCCGAAAACTGATGTCATGAAAATAAGCCCTTATACTCTTTCGAGACAGAGGACGCTCTCAGACGACTTAAGTATCAATCACAAAGTCATCTGCGGATTTGTAGACTATTGTATAAAACTACATAAAACACGTTACAAAGTCACATTTTTATAACGTCTCGGGACTTATCGCGATAAATATGGAACTTACTTTTACCGACGTTTCGGATGCGTTGCAGCATCAAGCCGTGACCACGAGTGCTGCAACGCATCCGAAACGTCGGTAAAAGTAACTTCCATATTTATCGCGATAAGTCCCGAGACGTTATAAAAATATGAGTTTACACCGCGATAGTTTAAAAATAACGTTACATAGTGTTTAATATCTCTTCTTTACGTTGAATATATCGTATATTGAATAAATTGTACAGATAGATGAAAGTTTCTCATATTGAAATAAAGATAAAGGCCACAAAAAAAATCCTAGTAAAAATATAGATATCAATGATTCCTACAATAAACGATGTATCTACGTTTTTCATTTGCCTAGATCAAAAGTTTTCAAGTCATCTTCATTTTCATTTGATCATCAACTTAGTAGTTAAAAAGAGTAAGGCATCTTCGGGACATGCATATAACATTATATTATATTGGCAGAATTTGATAAGATAATAAATACGTTGAAGATTTATCATTGGCTTTGTACTTTTTTAAACTTTTAAAAATGATAACAAAATTAATGTGGTTCTTTGCTGCTTTATCCACACAAATATATATCACAGACAATTCAACACGTTTTTGGTTATCATATCTCACAATAGATTTCGTAAATTTTGGTGTAAACTTCTTAGATATCTTTTCATTTTCAACTTTTAGATTACTAGGTGCTAACTTTTTAAACAGTAAGGTACTGTTTAATTTGGTATTCGAATCTATTCCTAATAGAATAATCACGAATCACAAGATTTGTACTTTTACTCATAGTTAATTTGATTTCCTGTATTTTATAAAACAAAACGCTAGGATTTGTAATTTTGTTGGTGATTTACACCTGTTACGAGGGTCAAACTGAAAGTTCTTAGAAAATCAAAAACTGATTACATTAGCCAGTTATTAGTTTTATTATATCTTTTCAAAATATTGTCCATTCACGTCAATACACCGCTGCATGCGATGGAACCACTGGGAAAAGCACTTTGCCCACTCGTCCTTAGGGGTCTCTTCAATGGCATCGCGATACGCAGCCACCGCTTCTTCAGCATTCATAAACCGCTTTCCTTTAAGTTTTTCTTTAATTTTTGGAAATAAATAAAAATCACAAGGCGCGAGGTCGGGGCTATACGGCGGGTGACCCAGTAATTCAACGTTTGATGTCGCCAAATAGTCGATCGTTCGCTTGGCGGTGTGCGACGAGGCGTTGTCGTGGTGAAGGAGGATCCTACTGCGAGGTCGTTTCTCTCGAACTTTTTCCAAGACAAGTGGCAAACAATTGGTAGTGTACCATTCTGCAGAAACTGTTTTTTGATCCTCTAACACAATTGTTACGAAATGACCTATCCTTCCAAAGAACGAGGCCACCATTTTTTTTCCCGCACTTCGATCTCTCTTCACTTTAGTTGGCAACTCCTCGAAAGGAAACACCCACTGAGCAGATTGTCTTTTGGTTTCAGGATCATAACAGTAAATCCAGCTTTCGTCACCTGTTAGTATGTCGAACACAGCATTAGAGTCACCTCCGTTAAATCTTTCAATCATTTTACGGCACCAATCCACACGATGGAGTTTTTGAGCCTCAGTCAAATTATGAGGTATCCACCGGGCGCAAAGCTTCCTGACCGCTAAATGTTCGTGGAGGATTTTGTGCACTTGACTCATACCGATGCCTAAGCTTGTCCGAATCTGCTGATAGGTCACTCTTTTGTCAGTCTCTATCATACGCCGCACAACACAGATGTTATTTTCAGTCGTCGCCGTAGAAGGCCGTCCCTCACGTAAATCATCAGTGAGATTAGTGCGACCACGTTTAAACTCATTAAACCAGTTGTAAACAGTCGCACGAGATGGGGCTTCATCGTGAAAGGCCAATCGTAGTCTATCATAACTTTCTTGTTGACTTAAATGACATCGAAAGTCATAAAAAATCATTGCACGAAAATTTTCTCGTGTTAAATTCATATTAACGTGACACAGACAATTTTCAATTTGCCGCCAAATCGTAAAACAAATGATAAATGAATGAAATATATACTCAGTAATATTGGCAAAGAGTTCTATTTTCAAATTTTAGAATTATTTTTTTATTATATTGTTTATAAGTGGCCAGTTCTAAGAACTTTCAGTTTGACCCTCGTATATGGTGTTTCGTCATATAAGGACTTCGTAGTGCGACGGTTATCTTAGAAAAGCTATTTAATGCTTGATATTTGCATGAAAACAGTCACTACAATGACTAATGGGTCCAAATGCCTGTCGGCACGGGTTCTCATTGATTTAATAAGCTGAGATTTACCCTGGGACTACCTGTACAACCATGTAATACTTAAATATAAATAGGAGGTACCTATGCGTTTCAAAATTCAAAAAATAAGAGACACCCATTATAGGTTTATCTTTGTGCTGCTGAAACTATATAGTAAGTGGGTGCTCGGAGCTTACGAACAATAAGCTTGAATTTTTACTTTTGTATTAAATTATCGATTGATTTTACCTATGCGACATTATATATGCGACAAAGAGACCAAGATTCTAACCAGGTACCTACGGATCGAGATATTTAGTTGGGAGGCGGTCATAGTAGACGATCTAGATATCAAGTCCATATGAATGTCGATTTTTATGAAAGATTTAGATCAGGATCAGGTCATGACCTCCATGTTGATATTTTTGATAGATACTCGTACAAAGTCTTCATATTGGCCGATTCAAACAATATAATCAGTATTTACTAAATGAAAATCAGAAAAGGTTGTCTACACATAATTTTAATTTGCAACGGGCCATCTTTACTCTATTTGTCTCGTCTCTGTCTACTTATAAGCAAAAGACAATTTGATAGCAAATATATTGCGCGTCTTAGTTGTTCTAAAATTGATTTTAAGTTGGAGTTATTCATAAATCTGTGAGTAGGTATCTACTTGCTGTAAAAGAGGGAATATATCATCAAGGTCTTTTGGATGGGGAAGCACCTTATTGAGGTATAGGAGACGGTGTCAGGCAATCATTCCTAATACTATTGATAGAATCGTCAGTGTCGCAATTCAGAAGCAAAAAGTTTAATATTTTGCGTCAACAACTTTACCACTTTAAGCTCTTAATTTGTAAATCTCTACAAGTGCAGTAAACTTATACCAAATTTATACCAAGAAATGTAGAATAATAGAAAATTTATACCAAGTATGTAATAAAAATAATATTATTAATTTATTGTTTGTTTATGTTATAAGTATTTATTAGGTTTCCGTAGGTTCCTTATATCTTGATCACTTCGTTGTTTTTATTAAAAAATACGATGAGTTTTTGAAATAACTATTGTGAAATAGTTTTGGGACGAATCTTACCATCTAAGCCAAATACTTAGGTAGGTATTTCAAGCACTCACTTCTACCATGTAATATGTCTTTTAAAAACTATACCATAAGTATCCAGCTTTTGATTTGGCACTACGGGCAGTGTTCCTCATAAAGCTCGATATCGTTTTAGAGTAGTTAAACCGAAGTTCGGTTTCAATATTTTATTCAAACAAAGCTTTTCATCTACTCTATAAACATACCAAACTGTCAGTCCAATGTGCGACGGAAAGAATCCTCTACAAAACCGATGCAAGTCGATCTTAACCGGACTCTGACTCTTCTTCCCGACGCTTTACATCAAAAGTTGGACCCTATACGGTACATATACAGTATTGGTTCTACCGTAAACTTGGTTAGTTGTAATCGTGATCATGGTTGTGATTGTTGACGTAGCGCAGGTACTACACCCAATTCTCGTAACTTTTTTTAAATTTTCAGGTTCCTTTATATAGGTCTACAAATTACATTCACGATTCTTTAATTATACTATCCAGTAAAGAGGAACTTGGGCCTACCACCCAAGTGTCGTCGATATCACAGCCGTCGAAATGTTGTGCTGGTCAAGGTCGACGGCCATTTTGTACCGCCCCATTGATAATCGATGCCGGCGCGGCGTAAGAATGAATGAAACGCTGTTTTTGACAGTTAAATAGCTGCCGCCTAAAAAAATTCAAATCTACGGCGTCGCTTTGAAGTGTCATTTCATTACGGCACCTCATGAGCTGTCGTTTTGAATATTATTTTCTTTTCCGACGGTTGATTACGATGCCGATTGCACCTAACACTGGGCTACTATGGCTTTTATGGGGGCGACTGCCGACGAGTGGGTTCTGTCCTCCTACTGCACCTAACAATGGGCTACTATGGCTTTTATGGGGGCGACTGGGTTCTGCCCTCCTATTGTACCTAACACTGGGCTACTATGGCTTTTATGGGGGCGACTGCCGACGAGTGGGTTCTGCCCCCTATTGTACGTTAGGTACAATAGGAGGGCAGAACCCAGTCGCCCCCATAAAAGCCATAGTAGCCCAGTGTTAGGTGCAATAGGAGGGCAGAACCCAGTCGCCCCCATAAAAGCCATAGTAGCCCAGTGTTACGTACAATAGGGGGCAGAACCCACTCGTCGGCAGTCGCCCCCATAAAAGCCATAGTAGCCCAGTGTTAGGTACAATAGGAGGGCAGAACCCAGTCGCCCCCATAAAAGCCATAGTAGCCCATTGTTAGGTGCAGTAGGAGGACAGAACCCACTCGTCGGCAGTCGCCCCCATAAAAGCCATAGTAGCCCAGTGTTAGGTGCAATCGGCATCGTAATCAACCGTCGGAAAAGAAAATAATATTCAAAACGACAGCTCATGAGGTGCCGTAATGAAATGACACTTCAAAGCGACGCCGTAGATTTGAACTTTTTTAGGCGGCAGCTATTTAACTGTCAAAAACAGCGTTTCATTCATTCTTACGCTGCGCCGGCATCGATTATCAATCGGGCGGTACAAAATGGCCGTCGACCTTGACCAGCGCAACATTTCGACGGCTGTGATATCGACGACACTTGGGCGGTAGGCCCATGATTACCTCGAATTTCAAACGACGTGTGACGTCAGTCGGGTAAACCGAATAGCAACTTTTAAACCACTACAAAGGAAGCTTTTACCTGAAGCAGGTATGAACTTAATATTGTGTAAATAATAAACGAACATGAAGTAAACCGCGATAGAATTCGTTAAAATAGTTTTATTTCCATTTACTTCAACTTATTCAATTACTAGTACCTAAGTACAGTGAAAGAAAAAAGTTGCTTAGCAATAAAATATTACAAACCTTTTTTTAGATTGGAATACATATCTATCAATCATAATTCAATAATAATAATAATCTATAATAATAATCTATAATCATAATAATAAAATCAATCAATATTTTATGAAAGGACCTAAGATGATCCGTGAATAAGGATTTTTTAAGCTAATTTTTTAGTCTTTGACTTCACCTACCTCATATTTTAATAATCACGAGCTAGGTAATAAATCGTATTTGGGTTAAACAAGTTTAAGGGCCCTTTCTCTGAATTTTATATTCCTTGGTATATACAGAGTACCTAGGGAGTGAAAGCCCCATAAAAAGGTGCGAATAACTACACCTTTGGAGAAAAAACCAATGTAAACGGAAGTGCCGCAAATTTAGTGCCAAGTGGCTCTGATCCAATATCATTCTTATCAATTTACTCGCTTGCGGTCAAATACTTAGGTGAAAATTTCGTACTACACACACAAAACTGCATATTATGAATAATATAAAATGTCGTCGAATCTATTCTATATTATACGCTCGTCTCGACAGATTCTAACCCGATTTAAAGAAGCAGAGGTTGATCTTAAAAAATTATCGACTTTGAGCCAATCTATAGATTAGATTTTTTTTTACAACCTTAGAGGTGGGTAGGTAATAAAACAACACCGAATGAAATGGCATTATTTAAATCTATTGAATTCCATGGCAGCAGCCCATAACATCGCAAAAAAGAATAACCAAGCTCAAAACTGAGTGTCTAGTTCAAGTCCTATGAAAATAAGCGAAAGAATTCTCCATCTATAAATCTTCATAAAAAGATAATTCCCCAAGTTACCGCCAGGTGGCGGTGGCGCTGATACTATATCATATATCATACACAGTTTACGTCCTCGCAATCGAATAGGCGAAAAACTCGCACTACACTAGACACTGTGACTTTCAGTGGGTTTGGTGCTATCTCAAGTTTATTATTAGGTCTCGAACATTATGTTGCTAGCGATAATTGTTAACAACAATTTATCATTGTGAATTTACTTAATATAGAGAATATATTTAGTTTGTCTCATCTAGTCATGTGCGGTTATGATTTTATAGCTAAGTAATAAATTATACAATTCATTATGTATTATTCAAATGTAAATTAGTTTGTATTTTAGCATTTTTAGCACAAAGTAATTTTATGCACAAAATGCTTCTTCACTCATAATCCTGTCCATTCGAACATTATAAAACTGAGTATAAGCATTATGTGATACAAGTTTTAAATGTAAGTATTGTTTGGTCCATTAACATTGTTACAATTCTCCTTAGTTTTAATTTCTATCACCTACTGAACAAAATCTGTGCCTTTTCTGTCAGTTACTTGCCTAATTAAGATTAAGATTATAATATGTATCTGTTACAAAACCAAACTGTGGGAAGGCAGTATTAAGAACCTAACTAAATCTTAGGCAATAATCAACTATTAACTTAACAAAAAAAATAATGAAATAAAAGACATTATTTTAAATCATTTCTGGTTATTTTATTTCAACAAGGATTATGTTTCTAAATAACATATTATTATACATTACACTATCTACATAAATAATTTTCAAAAAATACTTTCCTACTCATATCCATAATATCCCGCTTCCTTGAATGCTCTTGTCATATCATCAGAGTTTCTTCTAATGCGTCTTCCAATAGGTTCGAGATCCGCATAACACTTAGGAAATACTTTTTCTATAATGTCTATTGCTTCTTTCATGCCAATTTGACGCACAGCAAGAACAGAATATAATGCTTTTGTTTTCACGCAATCCTGAAATAAATAAATAAATAAAAGTAGAAAGGATATTTACAAAAATTTTGATGGCAGACTGTTTCTAACTCCATTTTGTATGTAATATTATCTATTGTATTGTATTGGCATTATTGAAGTGGATATGAAACTGAAATTCATCAATATTGGTAATGATGTCAGGTTTTCTAAATATTTAGGCTATAATATTGCAATAATCAGATGTGTTACCTGATGTGCCTGTTTAATTTTTGTCCAGGAAGCATCACCCTGTGACCACGCACTTGCAAAAGAGCAATGTGTTAGGTTTGCAGCCCTGATCTCTGTGCAAGCTAAATGTTCCATATTTCTGAAGTCCAACTGGTTGCGGCAATAATCAAACATGTGGATCATTTCATGAGCTAAAACTCCCTGGACCATGCCTTGGCGAGTAGACACATTTTGACACACAACAATCTGTAAATTTGAAAACATATTGATAATAGCATCCAATTTATTCGACACCTTGGAGTATCTTGCATTCATCATTTTCATGATGACTCATGGGACCCCCGATTCAATTCCTGGGTCCTGATGAACACATTTAAGTACTTATTGGTTTAAATTGATTTTTGAAGCCAGTTTTTTTTCAACTTGGTAATTATTTTTTAATAGTTAATATTCCACATATCTTGACATAAAAATGTAATAATGATAACTAGCTTTAATTCATTACAAATCATTAATGAAAGCTAGTTATCAATATTTAAATAATAATTGTGAAGTACTTGCCTGATTTAACTCTGGATCATACCCTCCACTAACAGAATAATCACAGGTTTCACAAGATATGTGCCTTCGAATATCAATAGGACTGAAAATTAATGCTTCATTAGGTAAATATTTAGGAAAAGGCATCACTGACGACTAATAGAGTATGGGCTCACCATCCTGAACTCTTCAAAGCTGCTAACATAATCTTCACAATAGGACCTAGAAGATCAAATACAATTAAAAATATGGAATAATTATAAATTCAATTCCACAGTTAAGATTATTCATAAAAACACTATGCTACTAGAAATTTTGTTTAATATGTTTAATTTAATGCTCACTCGTTTTAAAACACTCGTAGACGTTCTTCTCACACTTGAATTTATCGATGTTTTCTTTCCCTTCTTTTCCAATAAGAATATTACCCAACTTCGCGGTAAATGTACCGCGCCTCTCGGGGTACAAATCGTAGCCCCAGGCTTCTTCTTTCTTCAGTGCAGTGTTTACTTGATTCTGTTTATTACTAGTTTCTGCTGTTCTTGTGTCAGAAGTTGCATTCAATTCTTCAGACATTACGAAAATCTTAAGTTTCGGGTGAGGTTAGATTCTAAACGATTTTAAAGTTGAGTGATAGCTTAATCTATAACCAACAATATTAAATTCTTGATTGTTCTAAATAACAATAACATATTAGTTACCAAATATGCTTATAAAAAAAAATTGTATCTAATAATTCTCATAAAGTTTGTATACCGATTACCGACTGTCACAACGAAATTAGAGAACTTATGGTTCTTCTTCTTTTTTTATTAAAGTGGCACCTAGCATCAGTTGTTTAGGTGAACTTAAGGTTAAAGAATTTGTAGTGTAGAATGTGAGAATGTCAGATGTCAGAATGTCAAAAGTCAAAGTTTGACATAATTGACATGACTTTGACGTTTGGGGAAATATCAGGGTTGCCCACCGTACGAGGTTCCTCGTATAAGTACGGAGATTTATATTTTGTACGAGGTCCGAGGATACTATCAGCCTCGTACAATTAATTATGTACGACATTTTATTATCTGGAAAAAGAAAATGCTGTTTTATTGCGGACAAGTTTATTCAGCATGTGCATGAACTACTTAAGTAGATACAGCAATCTCATTCTCATCTAAGTCATTAAAAAATGATTACTTAGCTAACCCAAGAAATTAGTCGTCTGTTAACATTATATTATACATAATTGCTTTAAAATTTGTATTGTCATCTTTTCTTTGTTCTTATTGTACTGTATAAATATCTAAGCATCTTTTGAGGCCGTCAAGGTAGGGGCTACCATTTTGGGATCGTCAGCATCTGGGATGGTGGCCCATATCTTCTGGACTTCACCCTAGCTTCTCACTTCTCATCCAGCGGGGTGCAGTCAATTTACGGAACAAATATATAATACTAGCAAATTTTCATTTGTGGCTAAAGTATTTTTTTTATTACACGACAATTTAAAGAAACATTATGTTATACTTGTGGCGAGGCAATAGGGACGGCTAGGCACATATTAGTAGGATGTAGGGTGCTTCTCGGTAGAGGCGAATACTCACGCCGCCACGATAAGGTGTTTTTCATCATACGTGAAGCAATGAGCCTGGCAGTAGCTGGAGCCCAAAAGGATTGACTACTAACATACGTCATATCAACTTTGTGTCTGAAGGTTCATCCATGAAATCCAGGAACAAACCTTATTCAATCTTAGATACTGCCCCAGATTGGACTCTCCTAATCGACACGTATGAAAAGCACTATAAAATTCCGGAAGATGTTGGGGTTTCGTCATCCAGACCTGACATATTTCTTTACTCGAGACCGATACAATTTGTGGTCCTTGTGGAACTTACTGTACCGTGGGAAACAAATTATATACCGAAGGACCACACAATAAAGAAAAATAAATAATATGATCTCACAAACGAATTAACCAAAAATGGTTACGTGGTTAATTTGTATGCAGTGGAAGTGGGAGCGAGAGGCATAGCAGTAAAATCTCTCTATAACCTACTTAAAGATCTTGGCCTATCGAGAGCTACAATAAGCTCATTACTAGGACGAATGTCTAAAGCGGCACTAGTAGGTTCGTATCAAATTTGGTTAGGCAGGGAGGGGAACTTGGGTAGTGAAGGTGAGTGTTGATGTACATCAACAAAAGGGGCCCCTTCTAAACCTACACTTGGGTCGCAAGTCCCAAGCACTGTCCCGAGTTCCCAAATCAGCAACGCGATGGACCAGGCACCCGCACGGAGAATCCATGGATTGCTAAGAATATCGGTCTCAGTGTGAATGAATCTACGAGGGTTGAAAGTAATTTTTTTTTTTTTTTTCTATTACAAATTATAAAATATACAATACATTATACAAATAGCACAAAAAAACCACAGAGGTTTGTCCTTATGCTACAGGAAAGCGGATTTAACAGCATTCGTTGCCAATCATATTGATGGTTCAAAAATGTTATTTTACATTATAAAAGTAGGTAAACACTATTTTGCAAATTAAATGATTAAAAAGTGAAATATGTAGGTAGTACGTGATTAATAAAAACATTATTACATTATTATAATATAATAGGAACGTGAACCAGGTAAGCATCTCAAATATTTGATATTTTCTATATTGTCCTGAAATAATTTTTTTAGAATAACTTTAATGTTATTCTTGGTTATTTTATTTCGCAAATCTGTGGGTAGTTTATTTATTAAACGAGGAACTAAGTAGCGAGTAGTTCTTTCACCGAACGTGTTATCGGCTCGCACAGTACATAACTTGTTTTGAGCAACGCTTCTCCTATATACAGTATGTCCGACATTTGTGGATAGGTTGGGATTAAAAAATTGTTCTTTTATTAAATTTAATTTTACTTGAAGGTGAACTGGTAGTGTATTGCAATGCTTAAAAAGTCCTAATTCGTCATTTTCGTATTTTAATTTGGTCTTAGGTGATACTATTTTCTTTAATATTCGTAATTGTAAGTTATAAATTTTGTCTAAATGTGTTTTATATGTACGACCATAGCTACTAAGACAATACTGAACATGGGATTCTGCCAATGAGTTGTATAACATTATTTTAACCTTATACGGTATCGGTCTGTTCAATATTGTAATGTTAGCCAGAAACTGTCTCAATTTTTGACATACTTGTTCAATATGGTGACTCCAATTTAGGTTAGAGTCTATTTTGAGACCTAGGTATGTATGTGAGTCGGTAAGTTTAATAACAGGACAACAACATGAAGAGATAGAGTGGAGGCGGTTGTGATCGTGAGCCGTTATTCTATTAGTTAGTGGGTGCTTAAGGTGGGGTGACTTAATGTGCATGAGTTTCGTTTTGTCAGGGTTGAGCACTAGACCGTTATCGTGACACCATATATTCAAAGCGTTGAAGTCAGATTGTAGTAGCTCACACGCTTTGTTTGGGTCCTTATCGGCAACCACTATGCACGTGTCGTCAGCAAACTGGTAACACATAGAATAACGTAGGTGATTATAAGTAGTTAGCTGCTTTGTACGAAGAAAAATATTTGTGGTTGGCAACCCTGGGTAAGTTCGGGGAGCACGATGTTACTATTGCTCCATAAATTATTAATATGTCTAGATAGACAGTCAAAGCGTTGAAAGCGGCCAAAAAAATAGGGCCCAACTATTGGGCCCAAAACGATTTTCCTGCTTTCAGTGTCAGACGCACTGTCAGTGGGCACGGACATTAATTAGTGATTTTGAAAATGACGGTTTCATACTAAATCAATAAAAAAAAATCCTATCATCGGTAAATACCATTGTATCGTACCAATTTTAGCAAAATAAGCCATTAGCTTTTTTCTAAAATAATTTAATATTGTCGTCGCCATTTTATACTTAATGGGTGTGTTGCTAGTTACTCAAGTCAAAACTCCCATAAAAAAACGTGGCCTAGCCGGTATATTATGCAATATAATATGAGTATCGTATGAGGGGTATTTCGGCATGCTGAGTACGAATTTGATGTCATTTTTGCAAGACAAAATATGACCACCAAGTCGTAGTTATGAAATTTCAGAATGAACTTGGTATCATGTATTTTCGGTTATATTATTTCAGAACACCAAGCGATCCAATATTTAGAAACCGATGGATACAGATAATTCGAAAAAGTCGTAAAAAGGAATTCTGGCAACCGACAAAAAACTCCGTTGTTGCTCTGACCATTTCAATAAAAAAAGAGTAATATTTGGTCAATGAGCAGGGACGCCTAAGATTAAAGAAGGGAACGGTGCCTCGTAAGGCAAGTTTATAAAATTATAATAAAAAAATTATTCCCCAAAAACGGGTACAATTATTACCTATTGTAATTTTATTTCCTTGGACGCTTTTACGGTCTCCTAATACATACAGAGTTTAAATGTAAAATTTAAGCGGGATTTTACGAAAAATATGCATACTTTTATGTTGCCCGACGTTTCGCGTAATATCCTTATCATGCAATATAATTTTCTAAAAGTTAATATTACAAATAAAGTTGGTAATGATTTGGCTTAACCTAAATAATTTAAAAGACAACACCAATTGTACTAATTTATCAAGCCAGCAAGCTCATGCAGCAAGATAAAAATATATCAATAATTTTCTTTATTTTTGACATCATTAGTTTTATTTACTTTCACCATATTAATCACAGGATTCACAGATCCCGCTCCGTGTAAATATTTGCAGGTATGTATGAATATTTGAATAGTATATTTGCATTGGTCTGGGCATTCATCTCAATCGGTTAATATAACTGCTTCAAAATTCAGTTGCAAAATTTGACCCGAACATACATACATACAGCCAAGTTGAATAAAATTTGTAAGATAAGTTATGCGGCGTCATATCACAAAAATAATCAAAAAAATAGTAGTCAAAAATACTTCAAGTACTAGCTTTCACTAGACCAGTCTATAATTATTATTACGATAATTCGACCAACGAAACATGTTGTTAATGTTGTATCAATATTATTCATTAATACATAAAATTTTCCCTATTATTAAGGCAGTTTTTAGCAACTGGTATCTATTTATACACGCACACTAAAAATGCAAACTGACATGACGCGAGTGTAAGACGAAGCTGTCACGCACACTATTATGGAAAATTCGTCCCATTTCTTTTTGTTCTTTTGCAGCGCGATGCTCTATCTAGACATATTAATAATCTAAGTATTGCTCGATCCCGAACGACCGGTTGAAGCCCAAGTTAATCTATTCCGTGATTATTCAAAAACGCACAGCTGGACTGAAGTACTGATTGTACTTTACTCATTTCTAAAATCTATGCAGATATAATTGTTTGTACCTACCTAAATACATGCAAAAATAACTGCTATGATTAAGAAAATGGAACGATAACCAATTACCAAATTTATAAAATCTTAGCTTTAGCTTATGCAAGTTCCCATAGGAGCGACTGCTATCCATTTGATCTCACAACTTCGAGAAGAAAGCCTTTGCCAGAGCCCCGTTCGTCAATCAACAGGTGTACCGGCTTACAGGTTAGATTGGCTTGGACCCAGATCTTGATGGGGTCCCAAAAACACCCATGAAATAATTTCTTTTTTTTTATGAATGAACATTTGACCTCTATCTCACCTGAAATAATTGAATCAATATTCATAAATAAAATTACAATATCAATGTTATGCTTTTATTTTAATCTTCAATAAACACTTCTGAACAGTTTCATCCCATTCAATAAGTCGGCTTTTCTTCAAATCAATGTTATCCCAATGACAGTTAAATGTATCTGCAACAAAAAAGTATTATTACTATGTAGTTCTCTACTAATATTTCTTTTCTTTAACCTATAAACCTTGAATACACACCAAGACTTTTTAAAAACCCTTCAAATGTTTCTTCATTCCTTATAACACTTGCAATATAAACTACTAAACTATTATTGATGTTGAAAAATGTGTGTAAAACTTTGCACAGCGGTTCCAATATTGTAGGATCATACACTATGTCTGCTCCAATAATTATGTCTGGTATTATAGGTATCATATTTGTTCTGAAATCCTTAATGTCATTCCAATCTAACATTGTTGCACCTTGAAAATTATAAAAAGTTATCAATGCTTTATTCAGCCTCTCATCAGAATCTCATCAGAAGTTACCTACATTACATGCATTACATTAAATTAAATATGAAATTACCTATTGACTTCAAATTATTACTGAACAAAGTAACATTATTGAACTGTTTCTGTATGAAATGTGGAAAATTTAATTGAATATTTTCTCTTATTGTTGTCAATACTTCATTATGACAATCAGTAAGGAGTAATGATTTAATATCACACATCTTTCCAATGGTTATACCAGCGAAACCCACACCTGCACCTAATTCTAAAACATTTTTATTTTTAAATATGTTCTTATTAAACAATGCCCAATCCGATAACATCAGTGAAGCCTGTAGAAAAAGAAATAAATTGCAGTGATAATATGTTATCAGACTAACATAAAGATATTTGTTCTTATGACATAAAAATAATAACAACTCGAAAACACTTAGTTTAAACACACCTATTTAGTATCAATTACTCAATAATACCTCCCATGTCTTCAGTCCTGTTGTACCATTGACTACCGTATTCCTTGTTTCTTTCATTATTACTACTTTGCTTAAATTTTTTCCAATGACATAATGCCTATAAGAAAAACCATTTTGATGTGAACCCTTCATAACTCTACATAGTTGTGCATAAATATCATCATGCACCTCATGAATTGGCTCAAGGTGACATATGAGGTTTTTAAGAAACAATTTAGAAAATTGGTAACTGATTGGATACTGTTTCACCATGTCACTATTAAAAGTTGCTGCCAGGAAACTTTCTTGCCAGTCCCAGTCCATCTTCTCAACATCTTCGGACTGAAACAACTATTACTATTGAAAAATCCTCAATATTAGACAAATAATATCACAATTTATTCAGATCTCACAGATAAGGTGAAACTATGTTTCCCGTTATAAAAGTTAAGAGCTAATTCCTTCAACAATGATTCTTTTGTATCTGAACTTATCATTTTTAGAAAATATCGTGTTTTACGGGCATAACACCAAACTTTGTTCTTTGAATAATACTAACAAGATACGAAAAAACGAACATAATTTATTAATATGACATGACATGAACACAGGGTTACCAACCATAGATATTTTTTCCTCGTACAAAGTACATAAAAATCTCGTACTTTGACTTTTAAACCTCATAGTTACATTCAATAAGCATCTTAAAAAGTAAAAAATATTCCTAATATTCACTTTAAAGCACAATAAAACTTAATTTGCTTTGTTTGTAACGCGGTTAAAATATGGTTAAAATAGATTTTTGACTGAAAGTATAGGTACATACTCTAACTTCAAAGGAACACACTCCCTGGTAAGTACTTATGTTTTCTTTAAATTGTCGTATAATAAAAATAATTATTTTTTAGCCAAAAATGATAATTTGCTAGTGCTTATACAGTACAATAAGAATAGAGAAAGGATGACAATACCATTTTAATCAATTATGTGTAACAGACCACTAATATAATATTTTATTTCACACGAATTTCGCGGGTTAACTATGTAATCATGGATCTACTTACTTCATGCTACATAAAGTTGTCTGCAATGAAAAACAATTTTTCTTTACCAGGATAACAAAATCTCGCACATTGCACGAGGCTGATAGTGTCCTCGTACAAAAGATCATAAATCTCGTACTCATACGGTTGGCAACTTTCCATGAACCATAGATTATTAAATATATAGCATGAACAACAAACAGCTGCTTCAGCTACTTGGCGGTTGGCTTGGCAGCACTGCCGATTATAGTACCGCCAACTTGGCAGTGCTTCATTCATTTTTTTTTTTTTTATATTTGCTCCTTTCGGAACAGGCTAAGGTTCTATAACCATGCTGCCTTGTCATCAGTTTATTTTTCTTGTTCATATTCTTTAGTTTTTATAAATTTACCATTTATTAAGTTTTTATTTATATATATATAAATATATTTATTTCTTTCTTTTTTTTTGGGTTCTTATATAATATACGTGTATATTAAATATATATTAATATTTTTTTTTTTTTTTTAATTAATAGCTTCAATTTACATGT
This sequence comes from Cybosia mesomella, assembly GCA_946251805.1. NCBI lineage: Eukaryota > Metazoa > Arthropoda > Insecta > Lepidoptera > Erebidae > Cybosia > Cybosia mesomella. Next base: position 12,637,197 of record OX276394.1, on the reverse strand, counting down.
ACAGAGAAACCATACAAAATTTTAATTAAATTTGACCTACTGTAGTAACAATAAATTTATACATAGCTGCGTATGTGGAGCTATTTACAAGAAGAGTCTGAATGTTGCGCGGTACTAATGCAGATTCACCATAAATTTCAATTAGCTCATCCATTAGCACAAGGCGCTGAATGCCAAAGGATGTGCAAACAAAGAATATGTGAGACAAAGTCTGTTCCTCTTGAGAGTTACAATGCTCACAGAGAGGAGATGTTACCATGTTTAGACGAGAGAGATGATAGTTTAGACGACAATGACCAAAACGAAGCCTTAGAATAGTGGAGTAGAATTTCCTGTTGGCATAAAATTTGCTTTTGCAAAACCAGGGTATTGATCCAATAGGAACATTATAAGTAGCATACCATAGGCCTTTATTTTCAATTTGCACAGATCGGTTCCAATATCGCCTCCATATCTGAATGGATCTATTCTTTAATAAGGTGATTATATCTGTACATGGCACTAAGACATTAAGACGACTGCTAGAATCAGGAATAATGATCGAAGAATTTGTAATAGTTCTGGCCAAAAAATCTGCCTTCTCATTACCTAATACACCAACATGTGAAGGAACCCATATGAATAATACTTCAATTTTATGTACAGAACATAAATCAAACCAAAGTTCTTTAATTAGATGAATATAATGATTCGTGTCAGCCTGAAACTGGTTATTCTTAAGATTTTCTAAAACACTCATGCTATCACTAACTACGACCCATTTGTTAGATCCATTATTTCTATGTTTAATGTGCTTCAAAGCAGCTAGAATAGCCACAGCCTCAGCTGTGAATATACTTGATTTTGTATTTATTTTATAACCAGTACCTGTATTTAGGTGACCATCAAAAATAGCGAAAGAGACAGCAGAATCAGTTTTGGACCCGTCTGTATACACGAATCTATAACCACTAAACTCTGAAAGTGTACTATATACATCTTCTTTGGAAGATAGTTTCTGATCAATAATGATGTTCATTGCAGGAAATTTACTATCAAATTCTCCCTGATAACAGGGGAGAATGGATGACCTATAAATTTGCAAAGATTCAAGATATTGTACATATTGCGAAAATCCCAACAGTATGTATGGGGAATTAGAAGAGGGTGATAAAGAGGAATGTTTTAAGTTTACAAATAAATGATTGTTATTTTTGCTGTAAAGTTTCAAAATAAATCTTTCTTTTAAATATGAAAATCTTATATTTAGTGAAGGTAGTTTACACTCAACTTGCATTACATTAATAGGAGTACTTTTGAAGGCTCCAGTAATAAGTCTTAAGCATTTGTTTTGTATTTTATCCAATCTATCTACTATTTTGGTATCTTTTGCAAAGCATAAAAAGCCATATTCGAAGTGACTGCGAATTAGAGATTTATATAAAAGCAGTAATATTTTGGGATCAGCTCCCCATGATGTACTACACAGTGTTTTTAAAATATTGAAAGCTTTATTAGCTCTTGTTGAAATCAGTTCGCTATATTTTTTCCAAGAAACATTATTAGTAAATGTTACTCCTAAAAACTTAACTTCAGGAGAGACAGGAATAGGTAATTCATTATAATGCACAGAGGGAATAGAGAGGCTCGAATTACCAAAAACTACCAAGTTTGATTTTAAAGCATTTACTTCAAGATTCAGGTAAGAGAAATACTTGTGTAAACCTTCCAAAGATTTATTGAGAGTATTTGTAACACTAATTAAATTATTTCCAGATGCGTATATGACCAAATCATCAGCAAACTGAAGATTTTTGACTTCTGAACCAAGAATCATATTCAAGCGACGTATGTATAAAATGAAAAATAAAGGTGAAAGGATTCCACCTTGACAAGTACCAACAGAAGCAAATCTTGGACCATAAAGATGACAGTTATATTTGACATAAACTTCACGTTCAGTTAAGAAATTACGAACCCAGTTATCTAGTTTATTTGGTATTCCATCAGAAAGCAATTCTGAGTAAAGGATATCTTTATTAACACTATTAAAGGCACCAGAAACATCAAAGAATACAGACATTAAGAATTTATTATTATTTAGACTATTTTGAATATCAAGCTGTAATTGACAGATACTTTCACGTGCCGACGTTCCCCTTCGGAATCCAAATTGATTTGCAGGTAAAATGTTATTTTTTTCTAAATAAAATTCTAACCTTTGTTTTAATAGTTGTTCAAAAACTTTACCAACACAAGACGTAAGAGCAATGGGACGATAGGAATTTGGATCTGTTCTTGACTTATCGGGTTTCAAAATAGGAACCAAACAATCTGATTTCCATGAATTAGGTATGTCATTATTCAACCATAAACTGTTTAATATCTGTAGGAGGATATGAAGTCCTTTTTCACTGAGTTTTTTCAACATAATGTATGGAACGCCATCCAGACCAAAAGCACTGTCCTTTCTAGAGTATAAAGCAGAAATCAACTCCTGTATGCTAAATTTATTGGTTATAAAATTATTTGTAGAATTATCACTATCAGCAAAATTAATATTATTATTTACATAGTCTGGAGTATATTTTTTTAGGAAATCATGTACCCAACTATCATCACTATTGTTACAAGAATATGTTCTATTAAATCTTCGCATATAATTCCAGATACGTGAAAGTGGAGTACATCGATGGAAGGAATTACACAATTCAACCCAACTTTTTGATCTCTCTATTTTCAGTGTAAGTTTTTTTAAAGCTTGTAATCTTTTGAACTCTATATAAGTCTCATCTGAGGGGTTGTTTTTAAATTTAAGATAAGCAGATTTGGAATTTTGAACTACTTCTGTACATTTTTTATTCCACCATGGAAGAGGGGGTCTCTTCTTAAACTGACTAAAACTATTTGAAGGAGAATTTGTAGGGGACTGAGATGTAGAATATGGAAGAGATTTATCAACTGCAGAATGTAAAACTTTCAAAAACCTAGTATATGCATCCAATGGAGTAGAGTCATATGGCTGAAAATTTGTTAAGTCTAAATCTACATATTGTGTGTACATTTTCCAATCTACCATTTTAAAGTTAGGGTAAATGGGCAGTTGCATGTTACAATTATTGTTTATAAATGAACCACTATTTACATTATTTTCAATATTTATAATTACAGGAAGGTGATAGCCTCCAAGAGGATCTTTACATACGGACCAGTTAGAAGAAAAAGCCAAAGTAGGAGTAACTAAAGTCAAGTCTAATGCATTTGGTCGCCAAGTCAGCGAACCCACTGTTGTCACTTCACCAGTATTTAAAAGAACAAGATTATTATTATCAACTATTTCCAAGATATCTCGACCTCTAGGATTATCTGAATTACATCCCCAGGATGTGTGATGAGCATTAAAATCACCTGCAAAAATCATTGGTTCAGGAACAGATTTTATTATTGATTAAAATTTATGTTTATTAAAAGAAGGAGTACAATTTGTTGGACAATAAAAACTAACTATACTTATTTCTTTATTATTTATAGTAACTCTTACACAAATGTTTTGTAAGGAGTTATCAAAATATGTATTTATTTTTCTATAATTGATACTATTCTGAATTAAAATAGCTACGCCATTATGCTTATTGCCAAGATCATTTCTTTCAATATTATATCCCCTTATGTTAAAAACTTTAAGAGGAGTTAGCCATGTTTCGGATATTATTGCTATGTGTATATTATGATCGTAAAGAAATTTAGTAAATACAATCCTGTTACTTATAATGCTTTGGGCATTCCACTGCATAATGTTAAGATCCATTATGAGGAGAAAAGGAGCTATTCAGAAGTGTTTGTTGTAAGGTTTCTTTAATGGATGCAGAGTTTATAGGAGTATCTTTTTGGTTAAGTACAATTTTAGTTATAGTTTTTGTTAAAATATTCATGAAAAATTCGGATTTAGTAAGATTTTTTATTTGAGATTCAATATAGGACATAGTCAATTGTGGAAAAGAATTTTCATTAAATAAATCAGAATATTGAATAGATTTTGACTTTATTTTACTTTCTTCAATTTTGGCTTTCTTAATGGGACAAGTATTGGATATGGCAACATGATTGCCACCACAATTAATACATTTGGCATTCTCAGGGTTTTCTTGGCATTGTCTAAAGTTATGCTTTAAAGTGCAAATTGAACAAACTTCAACATTTCAAAATTCATACAAAATTTCGCAATATGACCAAATTTCAAACAATGCAAACATTGTTTTACTGGAGGAACATATACGCTTACCTGGTATCTCCATGAATCGAGGTATACATACTGTGGGAGTTCAGTGGAGGCAAAGGTGACGGCGACGGTTTGGGTGGGCTGGTACGAAACCGTACCACCCTCGCTTCGCACACGACGCATGAAGCGTCTTACCTGAATTACATTCCTAGAACTGCCGATCAACGAAAAAATTCTTTTATTCGATATGTCAGTAGGGACTGAAGTAAGTACGCCAGTGACCTCGGTATCAGCTGCTGGAATGGTTGCTTTTAAGCTTAATTCATCTAACATTTTTTTATTTTGTAGAAACACATTTGCATTATTGGACAAGTCAAATGTGATTCCTATTTTATATTTGTTAATTGATTTTAGATGAAGAATGCCTGTAACACAATATTTTCGAATGGCATGCGAAATAGCAAGCCTGTCTTTATCAGTGAAGAACTTTTGATCATCTTGATGGGCAAGAAATACGATGTATTCTTGTTTTTTGATATTTTCCGGGTACTTTCTTGAGTACCCTGGTACCTTATACACCCGATAAGTGTTTTCTCCACTGTCGGAATCCGAGGAATCCGAGCCTGGTAGTAGGCGGTCATCAGGGGCATCAGCTTTTTTCCTTTTTTTGGGGCCCATTTTCACAGCGAATAGGTACTTATAACACTAATATGCTAAAAATAATAATTTTAAACAATATTGACGCCTTTTACTGTTCAAGGTTCCCGCGCTTTCGCCAATCGTGCTTCATTCAAAAGAAAGCTGTCATTAACATTAGTGATGTGGACAAACCATTAATCGTTTGCGACATTGCAAGTCAAAGGCGTGTAAGTTACAACTACTGGATAATTTGATAACATCACAATCGAACATTAATTATTCGATTGTTCATCAATTATCCAGATTCATTCGAAAGTGAACAAAATGACAGTAAATAAGTAAAACTAGGTTAGTAAATTATAAATAATAACTGTTGACAGCACCATCCCCCATGATGACAATCTCGTGAAAGCCGAAAAAGACAAACAAATAAAATATTTGAACTTGGCTCACGAGATTGTTGACATGTGGGATGTGGATTCAGCAATTATTGTTCCGATAGTCGTATCGGTTCACGGACTAATTGCCAAGAGCCTCGACCAACATCTAAAGAGGCTCGCGTTAGGCAGTTGGATCAAAGGCTTGACGCAGAAAGCGGTACTCCTCGACACGGCACGTATTGTGAGAAGGTTCCTCTCTCTGGGGCCCTAACCACAATCTTGGTCCCTGGACCCGATGCCGATGGGGTACTATGTTTTTATAGTTTTGGATGTATTTTTTATGTATATTTAACAATATAATTTATATGCTTATATTTAAGAAATAAAGGTAATGATAATAATAAATACTAAATATTCTATGATATTCTACACAGCGCTTTCTAGACCCAAAGTAAGCATAGTTTAACTGACTTGTGTTATAGGTTCCAGAATGCAGATAAACATACTTATACATATACTTTTTATGTAAATACATACATATTATACATAGAAACACCCAGACAAATGCAAATAGACATTTTCATACATACAAATATTTGCACTGAGTGGGAATCAAACCCGAATCCACTACGGCTACGCTTTTATCTAATCGGCGTTTTATTAAAAAAATGGCATGGCCAGACATGTGTCACCCACGTAATCTGGTGGTTACCACAAACGTGGCCGCACCAGCGAAGGCGACACTCCTGCATTTAATCTGTGATGTCTTGTCTTGTCTTGGATTTGAAGACTTCCGCGAATATGGGTAATTAAATATCTGATATGCGAAAAGAAATTATAAAAAAAAAATCAAACAAAAATAAAATTTCTATGTATAAAGTCGATTGTTGTGTGAAATCGACAAGCTTACGCATTAGGGCATAACTATTTGATGAAAAATTGAGCTATCAAAGTTAAATAAATGGTTGGACAGAATATATGCTTTCTATTCATCTAACCTAGCCACTAAGTACTCTTTTTTTTCCTGACGCCTAATTAATTTCTTAATGTTAACTAACAATTACTAATACTTGTGTTGTCCCTTTACAGAGTTACAAAGTTGTTTAAATTATTAGTGTCTCCTATATACCTAGATACCTCTATAAACGATTGAATCTACTTTTTACCTTGATTTTGGCAGAATTATCGGTGGTACCTACATAACCGATGTAAGGAGCCACCCTAATAAAATAAGACGAAGAACTAGGGTCTCTGGTCTCTGCACACATAGAATCTACTTTTTACCTTGATTTTGGCAGAATTATCGGTACCTATATAACCGATGTAAGGAGCCACCCTAATAAAATAAGACGAAAAACACCACATTTTTTAACGCGCCACGACGCGCATTAAACGTAATTAGTAAGCTCAGCCTTCGCAAGTCCGTTATTCTGTACATCGTGTACTGTCTGAAAATACTAGTTGAGAACGCGAAAAGAAACTACCTATGAAAAACACGCGTCGTCATTGCGTTAAAAAATGTGGTATGCAATGTATGTTTAATTTGAAAGTTTGAATGTATGGTGTTTGTCTCCTTCACGCAATAACGGCTAAACAGATTTGGATGAAATTTGGTACAAAGATAGAATATAGTCTGGATTAACACATAGGCCATTTTTTATCTCGGGAATAGGATCCAATGGGAAGCGGGAATGGGAACAGAATTCCGCGTGGGTGGAACCGCGGACAACAGCTAGTACAGAATAAAGATTTACCATACCTATTATTGCCTATCCAAAGTTGTGTTACGTATTGACAATATCAATAGCAATGAAATTCGTTTCGGTAATCAATACATTTCGGCTTCACAAATTAACTCAGTTCACTCACAACACTCAAACACAGAATAAAGATTTACCAAAACGTTACATATTGACAATATCAATAGCAAAGAATTTCGTTTCGGTAATCGATACATTTCAGCTTCACAAATTAACTCAGTTCACTCACAACACTCTCAACTTTTTTTTGTGGCTTGCAATTGCTTACAAAGTCAAAGAAATTATATCAAACTAGAAGGAATTTTAGACACACACACTTAAAAGAATCATGCATTATTTGTAGTTGACAGTTTTTTTTTAATCATTTAGGAACAGCGACGGAGTTTTGCAAACATATGCCTATTCATATGGCATTAGCATAGTATTCTTTTGTTTGTGGTACGACTTGCTCCAATTAGGTAGGTACGTTGCAAGCGGCGAGCGCGGAAAGCGAAAGGCTTATCGCCGACCTTCTCAAGAAGGTTTCGGCGGATAGGCTACCGAAGGCGCCTTCCGTACCAAAAAAGGCTGCGATGGCAACGCCGGTGAAGACTTCCACCTCGGCAGTACCGGAGCCAGGAAGGACGACTCGACAGTCGCTGGAAAATCTCCGGCGACTGGCTCCATCATCCCCGAGCCCCGAACAAGAGGCGATAATAAGCATCGCAGTCAATATCGCCGAAGAGAATGAGCTTCTCGTGGCTGAGCTGGCTAAATCTCGTCAAGAGATGGCCCGCCTCACCGCAGCATTCGAGGAGCTCAAGAGAGGTGCGGCGAGCTCTGCCAGCGCAGGCGAGGCTATTGCGCCATCGGGGGGTCAATTGGCACAGCCCGCACATTACGCCCAGTCACCGCCGACGGTAAGGCCGGCGCAGCTGGTGCAGCCAGCGCGATCGTCGCAACCGACGCTGCCGGAATCATCGGTGCCTCCGGTGGAGCCCGATGTAGTTCGGCTCCTGGTTGCGCTGGAGGAGCGGTTGATGAGTCGCATCTCCGCATTGGAGAGCGTGTATCGCCGTCCACCTCTGGCGCCGTCAGGGGCCGGCTGCGCAGCTGTAGCCAGGGCGGGCCCAACTACCCGTCCAGCTACAAGGGAGGCCTTCCCAGGCCAGCCAACACCGACCTACCTTCAGGTCACCCACGGTAAAGGGAAAGGAAAGGGGAAGACGTCCCCAGCCCTAGCCCCAATCGTAGCCCTAGCTCCGGCCGCCTCCACACGGCGCCAGTTGGAAGGGGGGTGGGAGGTAGTAGGAGATAGGAAGAAGAGGCGGAAGGCTGCCAAAAAGGCAGCTAAGAAAGCCAAAAGGGCCGCAGCCGCCGCGATGGGAGCGCCGAGGAAGCTCCGTGCCCCTCGATCTGCCGCAGTCGTCGTCACCTTGACTGCGGAGGCAGCGGAGAGAGGCATGCGGTATGCCGAGGTCATGGCGAAAGTCAAGGCCAACGTTGACCTCAAGGCCCTCAAGATTCCGGGTGTTCGATGTAAAAACACACGGACAGGAGCCCGGCTCCTCGAGGTCCCCGGCGCCACCAGTGGCCCCAAGGCTGACGCCCTAGCGGCTAAGCTGAGGGAGTCGCTGGATGCAGCTGACATCCGAGTGTCCCGGCCCTTTAAATGCGCTGAGGTGCGCATCACGGGCCTGGACGACTCCGTCACGGTGGAGGAGCTGAGGCTCGCCGTGGCGGAGGCCGGGGACTGCCCCCTGGATACAGTGAAGGTCGGAGCAATACGCTTCGGCCCTAGTGGACAGGGGGCAGCAGTTGTCGGCTGCCCTATCACGGCGGCCCAAAAGGTTGCCGACAAGCGGCGCCTCCTGGTCGGAGGCTTCCTGAGAGTGCAGGTGCGGCTCCTGCAGACCCGACCGGCTAGGTGCTTCCGGTGCCTGTCGGTGGGTCACGTGGGAGTGCAGTGCACGGCGGAGTTAACGGTGGGTGACCGCTGTTTCCGCTGTGGCCAGCCCGGTCATAAGGCGGGTGTGTGCGACGCTCCGGTGCATTGTTTCAGATGTGCAGCGGAGGGCAAGCCTGCCGACCACCGGGTTGGCAGTAAAGCCTGCGCCGGATCGGGGCCGAGGCCAGGAGGCCGGCCTTCCGCCCCCAGTTCACGGCGGGATGCGGAGATGTAGGTCCAATAATGGATCCCCAACTCCGCATCCTCCAGGTGAACGTAGGCCACGGTGCCGATGCTCAGGCCCTTCTGCTCCAGAGCATGGCACAGTGGTCCATCAACATCGCCGCTGTCGCCGATCCATACACTCACCAGTTTCTCGGGCCTGCCTGGGAGACTGACCTGGATGGTTCGGCGGCACTGGTGCATAACGCCGCCACCGGTACCCCTCCCCTTGTCGTGGTAGCAAGGGGACCCGGCTGCGTGGCGGCGGTAGTCGGGGAGATAGCGGTCGTGGCCGCTTATTTCACGCCGAACCGAGACCTAGCTGCATACGAGCGATGGCTCGATCAGCTGGCCGTCGTCGTCAATGCCTGTCACCCTCACCCGGTTCTTGTGCTTGGGGACTTCAACGCGTGGTCACAGACCTGGGGTTCCCGGCTCACGAACGGGAGGGGTAGGGCATTGGAGAACTGGGCCGACAGACTCGGCCTAGTTGTCCTAAATCGGGGCTTCGAGGTGCAGCTCCATCGTGGACATTTCGTTCGCGTGCCCCTCGCTGTCACGTCGTGTTCAGGGCTGGCGCGTCGTTGTGGAGGAGGAGACAAGGTCGGATCACCGATACATTCGGTTTGACGTCTACACCTCCGCGAGCGGTGCGCCGGCAACACCGGCTCCCCCTGAGCCACGTTGGGCGTTTAAGCGACTTGATCGGGAGCTCCTCCTGGAAGCCGCCATAGTACAGGCCTGGACCCCTGCGCCAGACAGGCCTGTCGACATTGATGATGAGGCAGAGTGGTTCCGGGAGGCTATGACCCGCATCTGCGATGCGGCGATGCCTAGGGTCCAACCCTATACTCCTAGACGTCAGGTCTACTGGTGGTCGCCGGAGATCGCGAGGCTGAGGCAGGCCTGCGTGATCACGCGCCGCCAGTGGGCCAGATTTCGCAGGAGGCGTCGCCGCCCCGTAGATGCGGAGGCTCGAGAGGCGGAGTTGTTAGAGGCATACAGGGAAGCCAGTAGGACCCTCCGAGCGGCAATAAGGCGGGCCAAAATTGAGGCCCACCGCGAACTTCTGGAGACGTTGGAGCGGGATCCGTGGGGGCGGCCCTACCTTATGGTTAGGGGCAAGCTGCGCCCTAGGGCCCCGCCGTTGACCCGGTGTATCCAACCAGAGCTGCTCGAGAGGGTGGTTAGCTCCCTGTTCCCAGCGCCGGCGGTGGAACATGTTCCACCGCAGATGGCTCCGTCTCGGTCGCTCTTGGCGCCCGACATGGATGACGACGACGTGCCCGAGGTCACTTGGGTAGAGCTAGAGCTGGCGGTGAGAAGGCTCAGAGCCAAACACACCGCCCCGGGACCCGACGGCATTCCAGGCCGAGCATGGGTCCTAGCTCTAGTTGACGATGCTCTCGAGCCCCGACTGAGAGGGCTTCTCAGCGCATGTATGGAGCGGGGCCAGTTTCCGAAATTGTGGAAGACGGGGAAACTGGTTCTCATCCGAAAGGAGGGGCGTCCGGCGGACTCGCCGTCCGCCTACCGGCCCATAGTGTTGCTCGACGAGGTTTGCAAACTCTTTGAAAGAGTAATTGCAAAGCGCCTCGTCGAGCACCTCACAAGAGTGGGGCCGGACCTGGCGGATGACCAATATGGCTTCCGCCAGAGGCGCTCCACCGTGGATGCCATCATGCGCGTGAGGGCTCTGGCGAAGGATGCAGTCGCCCGGGGTGAGGTGATGTTGGCGGTGTCTCTGGACATCGCCAACGCGTTCAACACCTTGCCCTGGAGTTGCATTAGGGAGGCGCTCGTGTATCACGAAGTGCCTCCCTACCTTCGACGCATAGTCGGGGCGTATTTGTCGGAGAGAGCCGTCATCTACCCAAGTATGACCGGTCTAGGTCGGCGTGAGATGTCGTGCGGTGTTCCGCAGGATTCGGTGTTAGGGCCGCTCCTGTGGAACATCGGCTACGACTGGGTGCTTCGCGGTGACCTCATAGGCGGTGCCGCCGTCACATGCTACGCGGATGACACGCTCGTGACGGCGTGTGGCAGCACTTACCGTGAAGCAACCCTAAAGGCCACGGCCGCGGTTGCCCAAGTCGTGGGGCGGATCCGGCGGCTGGGTCTCGAGGTGGCTCTGCACAAATCCGAGGCCTTGTTTTTTCATGGGCCTCGGAGCGAGCCACCTGATGGATCCAGCCTAATGGTAGGAGGCATTAGCATCGGCATCGAGCCCCAAATGAAGTATTTGGGGCTTATACTCGACGGCCGGTGGGACTTCGGTAAACATCTCCGAAGTTTGGTCCCCAAGCTGAAGGGCACAGCTAACGCTTTGGCGCGGCTGCTGCCCAACATGAGGGGACCCGATGACTCCTGCAGGAGACTCTACGGGGGGATCGTGCGGTCCATGGCCCTATATGGGTGCCCAGTGTGGGCGGAGGCCCTGAAGGCCAACAATGCCCGGCTGCTGCGGGAACCGCAGCGGGTGATGGCCAACTGGATCATAAGGGGGTACCGCACCATCTCCTTCGAAGCGGCGAGTCTCCTTGCCGGAACTCCACCATGGGACCTGGAGGCGAGAGCCCTTGCAGCCCTTTACAAGTGGCGCAAGGAGGCGCTGGAGCTGGGATGGAATCCTGAGCCTCCAGAAATCGAGGCCCAGAAATCTCAGCTTCGCCAAGCCATCCTGGTGGAGTGGAAGGAACGACTTGGGCAACCAAGTGCAGGGCACGCCGTTGTAGAGGCGGTAAGACCCGTCATGGAGGATTGGCTCGAGAGGCGACACGGAAGCCTCTCGTACCGACTGACGCAGGTGATCTCCGGCAAAGGGAGCTTCGGGGACCACCTGTTTCGGATCCGGAAGGAGCCAACGTCTGAGTGCCACCACTGCGGCGCGAGTGAAGACTCGGGACTGCACACGTTGGCTGAGTGCCCGGCGTGAGAGGTCTCGAGGCGAGAACTCGTGGCGGCAACTGGGGTGAGAGTCCTCTCGCTCGGCGCTATGATTGCCGCCATGGTGCAAAGTGCAAGCGCGTGGGCCGCCGCCGCCTCCTTCTGCGAGCAAGTAATGCTCGAGAAGGAGGCGGCGGAGCGAGCTCGGGAGAGATTTAGAACTCTCCCGGCCCGCCGAGCCCGCAACATGCTCGCCGCGCGGCGCAGGCGACTCAGACGCCGGAGGTCGCTCAACGACCTCCGTCCTCCATGAGCGCAGGCCTGGGGGTGACAGATGAGGCCGTCTGTCTCCCCAGCAGAAGCAGGCCGGGGCGGCGGCGCGACGCGCGCCCCCCCTTTCCGGGGCAAGGTGGGGACACCGTGGTTCCCACACCCGAGGGGGCCATCTCGAAGCCGTAGATGACCCAGGGTCAGCCGGGGTGCGAGGGAATTGCCTTATTAGGTCACCTTACACACCGGCACCTGAAGACCCGAGACGGCGTGCGGTTTTAGTCGGTTCAAGCCCGACATCACCACCCCCGCTGGCCGGCGGGGGGGTATCCGAAGGGATTTCCGCACGAAAAAAAAAAAAAAAAAAAAAAAGGTACGTTGCAACGTACGGTGTCATCTTGTTTATAAGAATTGAACTTGATAGTCATCTACATACCCTACGACCCTATATAATATATATATAGAGTCCTTTTCATGAAAGAAGTCCCGCAGACGAAGCGCTGTAGTCGCGCGACATAATGTTGCCAGGCTTAAGAAAATCTTTTACCATACTTTTAATTTTATTAACAACCTACAAAAATTATTCTCAGAATATTTAATATAATATTAAAGTTCTATACAATTATAATTATTATGAAATGAAATGCAAGCAAGGTAAGCAGGTATTTCGTACCCTTTCTGTTCGGGTCAGGTTATTGTTGCATTTAGAAATTACTGTCATGTCAAATTTATAATGTCGTATTGTTTACCAACGAAAAATGAAATGAAGGTGTACATCATCATCATCATCATCTCAGCTGCATATAGTCCACTGCTGCACAGAGGCCTATCATGGATTAACGGAACGACCGATCTAAGGCAGCCTGTCTCCAGTGCTTCCCGGCGACCCCAAACCACGTTTGTCCGCACGCGGTCGCTACTTTAGGTATATATATATATAATAAAACAAGAAAATTCTTCAAACTTTTATTGAATAATTGTGATCATCGGCCATACTAACGTCACTGTCGGAAGAGTGAATGTATTCAGAATCAGACTCTGTTTCACTATCACTAGCCGTAGATATGATAAATCGATCCATTTCTTCATCTATAACACCGTCATTTTTTATATATTCCTCCTCTAAATGTTCTACATGCTTGCACTGAGCGGCCCAATCTTCCGCTGTAATACTTTCAAAAGCCTCTTCCGTTATTTTTACGATTTCCTTAGGATCTTGGGCCACGTTTTTATCCGCCACCCGTCTTTTCACAAGGCTCCACATTTTTTCGATCGGATTGAGATCGCAGTGATAAGGCGGCAACTTTAGGACTTCGTGATTGTGTGATTTCAATAATTCATCAACAACATGTTGGAGGTCCTTTGTTTTGTTTGACTAGGTCAAACAATACAGCCTTTGTCCACGTGTTTTCAAAATAAATTCCCTTTTCTTGCAGCCATTCTTGCATACTACTTTTTAAGCTCGACATTGTTGGTGCCTTGTTTATTTGAGTACAATGGTAAGCAGCATTGTCCATTACTATGAGAGATCTTTCAGGTAGGTTCGGAATCAATAATTCATTCAACCATTTCAAAAAATTTGTAGCGTTCATGTCGTCGTGGTAATCTAAAGATTTGGATTGTGACTTAAACATCAACAATGCACCACTTATGAATCCATTTTCTGTTCCCGCATGAGCGATTATCCAACGACTTCCCGATGAGTCTTAGACATACATACCTGGCTCCTCCTCACTCTGCCAACAACTTTTAGTGTGATACGTATTATGTATATAGGTCTCGTCTAAATATACAACCGGTTTTTTTTCTATGGTGCGATTTCTTCGCATCCTTTCCAAATATCTGGTACGCCATGCAGTGATATCATAGCGTTCCATAAGCAGTTTACGTTTTGATTGGCATCGTTTATATTTGAAACCTATGCTGTGTAATATTCTGTGCAATGTTACAATGCTTCCCTGATGATTTATATCTTCTCTCAAAGCTGCGCGTAATTTACCCAATGTGGGCAATTCTTTCCTCACAACATAAAAAAAGTGAATTTTTTGTCTTATGGCGCACAAATCGAACCCATCCAAGTCGATTTTTTGGGATGCGGGCGACTCTTTCCCGGGGTGACGATTTTCGTTGAAGTACTAGCCGCTTTTTTTCCTTCTTTTGTGATTCTTGACACCGTTTTCTCCGACACGCCTGCAATCATATTTTACATGAATTAGCATAATTTGCACTTTTATTATAATTTAAGATCTTGTGTAATTATACTATTTTTACAAGTTAAGCTTAATATAATAATAATAAATAAATATTCCACAACATTATCTTGTAATGGAATCACAGTGGAATCTAGAATACGGATAAACATACTTGTATACTTTTCTTGTACACATCATATATAGAAACACCCAGACTAATGCATAGCGTAGTGGTAATTAATGTATAATTAATATTCTAATATTCTAGGACAATTTACACCTACTATAGAACCACCCAGACCAATGCAAATATTCATATTCATGCACACAAATATTTTTACTGAGTGGGAATCGAACCCGCGCCTCCTGCGTAGCAGTCGCGTGCACTACCACCACGCTACAGAGGTCGTCGTTACTTCATAGTTAAAATTAAAATATTATTGTCTCATAAATAAAAATACTAAACCAAATATTCCCATCTTAACGGCAAAAAATCTTCATATAGCAACCCTAAAAAGTACCTGTCATGGCGGCAACTCTCTTGCGAACATTGTTTACTGGTATCAAAACACCTTGATTCTGATGCTCCGCTTCACAGAATTCCTTCACCTTCAATATAATTTCTCGACCCGCACTTTTTACAACTTTTGGCATCGTAAACAATCCTATTAGCGCGCTTAATCCAATTAAAAACACAACAATATCTACCACAATACACACCTTGATAACATCGACAATCGACAACATGGCTGATCTGTCAAATTTAGTTCCACAAATCACCGTGGGACTTCTTTTATGAAAAGGACTCTAGTTAAAATTGACGTTTCGATATTTTATTCTCCTAACATCGATGTGTTTATGTTATTGAAGTCAAAACATTGATGTTAAAACATCGATGTTAACCAACTAACCATTTATGTTTATTCACTCTTCACCATCGATGAATATTTATCCGCATTCTAGAATCCATATGACAAGCTATGCTTAGTTTGGGTCTAGGTAGAATCTAGCTGTGTAATATTTATTTATTTAATATCGATCACCCGTACAATAATAATGTCAGTTGAACTTATAGTGAAGCTACTTGAACGCAGAACACTCTACATTCGGTCCGACCATTAATTTATATTCTTACAGCAGTGGTTTGAGAAGGTAACTGTGCCACTATTTGTTAGAGTAAACTTTGAAATGCACCGCAAAAGAAATATATTTAAACGTCCTAGTCTGTCCTACCTTATTTATAACCCATTTATTAACATGCTATAAATATCTCGGTTGAATTATTATTTACGATAATCTCACGCAATGCAAGCAGCTACACTCTACCGTATCTAGTGTTGAGATCGAATGAAATCGCTTCAAATAAACGAATCGCAAATAATCATTCACACTTATTTGCATTTAAGTCGACTATTATTGCCTTGCGTTTGTATTTATGGATGATTGTATCTACTTTTAATGAAAAATATCGAAACGTTAGTTATTTTGTGTAGGGATTAAAAGTTGTCACTAAAGCAATTAAAAAACGGGTACATACTACATTATTATTTTAATCGTTATTATTTTATTCAATTAAGGACCTGGTATACAAAAAAGAAAAGTGTATAAAAAGTATAAAATTTCGAGCAAAAATAAAATATAAATGCGTAAGATCAATTGAAACTTCTTCACAAATCAAATCGATTTTTATATGAAATTGGGACATGACTATTTAACGAAACATTTAACTGTCAAAAGTTAAATAAATAGTGAAACCGATAGAAGCCATCAATCAAGAATTGAATTGAGTATAATATCAAGAACTTGAACTTGAAGAATTCGTTGTAAGTTTTTGGGAAGTATGGAATCTCAAGCCGCTAAACTCAGAAAACGTAAAGCTGTAACGTATATTGCAGATGAATCCAACAGTGACGAAGAATGTAATAATGGAAGTGGCCATAACAGCGAAGATGAATTTAAAAGTACTCCGAAAAAAAAACCTAAGATTGCTGCTAAGACTTCAAAGGTAAAAGGTGTGAAATCGACTACAAGAGTTAAAACTAGTAGAGCCGAATCGAAACAAAAAGGAGCGGAAACTAACCCAAAACCCAAACCTGTTAAAAAGGAATCAAAATCAAAAACTGTTACACGAGAAACATCTTCTAAAAAAGTAATTACTCAAAGTAACGTTACTGATGAATTCGATGAGATTGATGGAAATGCTTGCACATCTGCTGTTAATAATGATGGAGTTGAGAATGATAATTATAATAATGTTTCTAATGTTTGGAATGAAGTTGAAATGTTATCACAGGTTGAAAGAATTCCATTAAAAGTTGCTCAAAACTTTATTAGTTTACTTACTGAAGGTTGCACTTTACCATTTATTGCTAGGTACAGGAAAACTGCTGTAGATAATTTAATGCCTGACAGGTAATTATTAATTAATAATTTTAGTATATCTTGTTTTTTTTTATGATGCCACATTCTATTGATAATGATCCTTTAGACTTCAGGAACTACATGAAAGTTTCGAAAACATTATGCAATTGAAGAAGAAAGTTAAATCTGTTATCGAATCTCTTAAAAAGAATAATAAGCTGACATCTGAAGTAGAGAAAAGTATTTTAAATGCAAGAAATTTGTCTGAAGTGGATTTAATAGTAAGTAATTAATATATAAAAATAATTATTCAGCACTGGTCGCGGGTTCAAGTCCCGTCCAAGATGTTCTCTTTTTCCGATCTAAATCTATAGGAACATTATTCTAGGTAAGATTGTATCAAGGAAATATGAAGAAAGGCCTGGTTAATAGTATTCATAACCAGTGAGCATGTATGAAAACTATGATAAAAGAAGTGAAAGGTGTATGTCAGGATTATAGCAAGCAGAGACATGTAATCTCTGTCTACTCCAATGGGAAAGTGGTGTGATTGTATCTTATCTTTTAACTAAAAGAGATTTCAGCATATTGTTGCTCAAACAATTTGAAATTATGTTTTGAGGCATAAAATAATGTTACTATATGTTTAATTAAAAGCGATGTTAGGGTTTTAAGTTGTAACCAGTGCTTAGTATTATATATTGTCTCCTATACTGTATAAATGCTTTTAAATTCTTTTTTTTTAGTAATTACACTGTCTTATATTCCATTTTTTTCCCTTCTGTAAATTATTTTAAATTGCACTACTAGATAATATATATATATATATATATATAAATTGTTACACTTTATGTTATTTGTCTACATGTTACTAATTTTATATTTATTTCTTTCAGTATGCTCCACTAAAATCACAGTCACTATCACTTGCTGAAAGAGCCCGAAAACTTGGCTTGGAGCCATATGCTATCCAAGCATTAAATGGAGAGTATATTGACTTGAGAAGACTGTGTAGCGATGATGAAGAGCTTGCTACAGTTGAAAAAGTGGAAACTCATGTAACACATATAGTAGCTGACATAATTTATAAAGACACAAGAGTTTTAGAGCAAATGAGAAACTTGTAAGATTTTCTTTTATGTTTTTTCTAACTTCATGCAATTCTGTGAAAATTATAGTATGTTTTACTGTTACTTTTTTGCCAGAAAAGAAGAAACCAGATTCACAATACAAAGCAGTCGTACTAAGAGTTCTACTAAAGAGAAAGATACGGAAAAAAAGAAACTAGACACTAAATCAGATCCTGAGACATACAAAATATATTTCGACTGGAAGTGTCCCAGTCAGTTTGTAAAGGCTCATCAAACTCTAGCATTAAACCGAGGTGAAGATGAGAAAATTCTTTCAGTAAAAGTAGTTGTTCCTGATTGGTTTTATAATAGACTTGAAAGGTATAAGTACATAATTTTTATTTTGTAACATAACTTCACGCCTGTATCCCCGAAGGTGTAGGCAGAGGTGTATTACACACCCACAATTTGCCAGTTATGTTAAGGTCCCAATGTAATGGGGGCGAGCCTTTGCCATCTACATTAAATTTATTAATGCACACATAACTATGGAAAGTCAGAGGTGTGTGCCCGGGGCGACTGGGGATCGAACTTGAGATCTTGTCTCAGCAGTCCGTTACGTACGCCACTGGGCTATCGCCGCTTTTTTATTTTATTATAAGATAGAAAAGAAGATTGTCACACAGTTAATAGAATCTGACTTTTCTTTGTTCACTATTTTAACCCAATTCTTTTTTTTAAGGCTTTCACGGCCGGCGTAGCATTTAGAATATACTGCTTCCGGGCTGTTTTACCGTGGTCCATCAGAAACTTGTGTTCCAAACGTTTTGTCGATCACTGCGGTCGACATCTTTAGTGGTCAGGTCCGGGCGCCGACGAGTGCGGATACTCCGGCGCCCGGACCACGGCCAAACACGGAAGCAGTATATTCTACAATTCTGTTTTGTACATTATAGTATCCTTAAAATGTCTAATATGTACTAATATGTAAACTTTTTTGTAGGTTTTGCATTTCATTATGGAAAAGCAGTTTTTGGGTACGCAAAGGCTTAGGTGATGCATATAATCGCCTAATAAAGTCATGGCTTTCCAGACATGTTAGGGCAGATCTAACGACTTTGGCACAGAAAGAGGCTGTGAAAACATTTACAACAAATTTAGAAAAGTATCTACTAACGGAGCCAATAAAAAACAGGACTATAGCAGGATTGGATCCCGGATTTAGAGCTGGTTGCAAAGTAATAATCTCTTATAAATCTTTAGGCTTTCACGGCCGGCGTTGCTTGTAGAATATACTGCTTCCAGGCTGTTTGGCCAGCCACACAGCCTGGAAGCAGCATTTTCTACATAATAATCTCTTGTTTGTAATTTTATAAAAGCTGATTACATTTGACTTGGGCTCCCCATATGAAACCTTACTTAACCCCAACTTATAAGCTATCCAGGCAGTTATTAATAAATATTATAAATAAATATTCATTCAGGATAGTTCCTGAGTTCCACTTTCAAAAGATATAAAAATACGTTTTTTAATTTGACTCCTACCTTGAAAAATTTCGCGTTGTTTTTTTTAGGTTGGTATTATAAATTGCAATGGGGAAAAATTGGAAGCCTGCACTTTGTATCCAGATTTGAGGCAACATAGACATAATGACATAGCAGCAAAACAATTGAAGGAGTTAATACAAAAACATGGGTTTGATTAATTTTCTATTTGCATGTTTTTTTTCCTCTTAAATATGCTTATCGATTATTTTTATTGTATTGCCCTGTGACCATAGCTGAACATCGAATGATGAACTAATAAGCTCTTCCACATTTTTAAAGTCAGAGAAAACCAACAATGCCATTTGAAGTACTTACAAATATCCTTTTGTTTTAATAACCGGCAACTATCCTACTCATATTTCTCTATGCTAACAGAGTGGAACTAATAGGACTCGGCAATGGTACAGCTTGCCGTGAAACAGAATTATGGTTGAAAAGTCATAACATAGTTGAAAATGTTCCAATTATCATAGTACCAGAACAAGGTGCTTCTATTTACTCAATTAGTAAAGAAGCTCAAAAGGTATGTAAAGTAAATATTATATTCTTATGCTAACACTAGAATGCAGTTGAATGCCTGTGTTTGTGATATCATACTGCTACTACTACTTAAAGTACTGATGCTAGATGTGTCATAATAAAAAAAAAATGTCAAGCTTAATTAAACTTAACTTAAAAAAATTAAATTTCCGATATCACAAAAAAAATAATTAGTAAACGAAATTACTAGTACTTACCTCTCCACCAAGATAAATTACTTGTGTTAGCTATGGGTTAACGTCGGGAGTGTAATGGCCAGGATTTAAAACCTAGGACCTCTCAATCGTTAGGTTGACTTCTTAACCACTAAGCTTCCATTTTCAAATATTTACAAGGGCGACACCAGGTTGCAGTAGGTGTGTAGAAAATGATTTGATTTGATGGTCAAGGAACTTCGCTCTTTTGCGAATGAATCCATCCTCTTTCATACCCCATCTCTTCACTACATCTGATAAGATGCTATTGACAATCACTACATGTCATATTATATTATATTAATAAGTGAAAGTATACCACAACATTTCCTGAAAAATGTTCAATATATGTATATTATACTTCTTGCATTTTCAGGAGCATCCAAACATGGATCCAAACTTAATTTCAGCATTATCTATTGCGAGAAGAGTACTGGATCCTTTAGGAGAACTTATAAAAGCAAGTATCATATTGCTATATTAAAATTTGCCTACTTATTGCACTTCTTCACACATTTTTATTCACATTTTTATTATACAATTACAATCGCGTGCGTACAAATGCTACTTTAGCCCAGCACCGAGGACAAATTGTGAAGGGCTAAAGAAGCATAATTTTGTAAACACACATTACAATCTTCTTATTCAGGGCGTCAATTTCCGCCCCAAGTTCTGCTTTCCCACAACTCCTATTTGGTTTATTTGGCTTTAATGGGAACTGATCGAAATGAACTGAATTAAATAATGGTTTTCTTTTTGTTTTGTAGGTAGAACCAAAGAATATAGGAGTTGGTTTATATCAACATGACATTCCACCGAAAATGCTTGAATCAGCCTTAGATTCTGCTGTCGAAAAGGTTGTAAGTTTAGTTGGTGTTGACATCAATACTGCATCTCAAGCAATGTTAAGGTATCATCTATATTCAGTTGCTCTATTAACTTTATACATCCTTCATTTGTGCCTGATGCTTGTAGAGTTGATATCTTTAGTCATTAGTTTATTGTCTTTTTTTTTCATTTTATTTAGGACAGACAGTCATATACAGTTTTTACATCAATTCCATAATAGATTAAAGTCGTATACGGTCTAAACAATAAATACTTATACGTATAAAAGAGAAAAACAAAAGAAAAAAAAATACAAAACACAGTCATGCACCAAATGAAGACAACCGTCACAAAAGTACTATAAGTAATTATAAGTAACAAATATATTAATTTATGTGGTTAGGAGTTGTTTGCGTAGTTTTATTTTGTAAGCAGCCAAACTATTACTGAATATATTCAATTCTTTGAAATCATCATTATATGTATCAACACTACGTCTAAAAAAGTTACTACTGGTATAAATTGTTCTATAAAAAAGCACCGAAAACAAGTTCAATGAACGAAAACCAGGTCTTGGTACTCTTAAGGCTATCTTTTTAGAATGTGAGGGGCGTCGACATGGTTTTTTTCCGTTACAACCTTTCAAATTACAAAAAATAACATTCATTGGTTAAAATACTTATTCACAGGATCTCAGAATTAATTCTAGAATGATACACTGACCGACCAGCCCAGTGGTTCTAGTTTTTAATTGCTTCTGTTGACAATGTGACAACAAAATAATGATTATCATCCAATCCTGTATTATATACGACACTAGCTGTGTCCCGCGGTTTCGCCCACCGCACTCAGTTATATTCGGGCGAACGTCCACTGCAAACCATCGCATTTCCGATCACCGACCACCCCGCCACACTGGCATTTTTCCTTATTGCTCGGCTCCTAATAGTTATAGCGTGACGATTAATAGCTTATAACCTTCCCCTAGCATTGGGTTATCGGAAAATATATTTATAAATATTAAAAAAAAACCATAGCGCACAGGCGATTGACGCGTTCAAACAAACAGATAAACTCTTCAGCTTTCTAGATTGGATGTTAGTTGATGGTGCATCACCCCAAAATATTTGTTTGCAGACGAATCTCAGGTCTTAATGAAGGAAGAGCGAAAAAAATAATAGCATATCGTCAAGAAAACAATGGATTTTCAACAAGAGCCGAGATTTTGAAAGTCCCGGGTATAGGAAAAATTACTTTTCAACAATGTGCTGGCTTTTTAACAGTTTTGGGAAGCTCTGAACTTTTAGACACTACCATAATACACCCAGAGAGCTATAGTATAGCTAAAGCGTAAGTAAAATATTTTATGTATATTATTCCAGAGGCATATTTAGTAATAACATCTATTAGAGGGATATGTGAATGTAAGAAGCAATCCGGCGCCTCGGTCTCAGGGATATCCTTTATCTAGGGCACATCTAGTTCCTCGTCCACACGGGCCGTTGTGACGAAAAACCATGCGCCAGACGCATCCGCAACAGCCAAAATCAACCTTATTATAAAAAGGAGTGAAGACAGGACCCAAGTCTCCAAGGCATAAGCTTTGGATGCAACCGGGATTGCCACTCGAATGAAGGATCGCACGGTTACGTTACGGTTCATTACTTATTTGATAACTAGCTGATCCTGCAAACTTATCAGCTGAATTTATTTTGTGAATGTCTTCTTGCGCCCCGGCATTAAAGAACCGAGACGGCGTGTTGTTTTGGTCGGTACGACTCCGACATAACCACACCTGCTACCCGGCGGGCGGGCAACTGTGGGGATTTCCTCAAAAAAAAAAATCCTCAATCCTCAAAAACAAAATGGCACAGTATAGAGGCACAAATCTAATAAAATCAAAGATCATGAAATCCGGTCCAACCGTTCTTTAATTTCTACCGGTCATCACTAACACGACTTTGTTTTATATATGTATAAAGATAGGTGTTATAATTTCTTTCATACTCAGGTTTGCAAAGAAAATTGTCATAAACTTAAAGGAGCTTACACAACCACATTTTCCGGAAGTAGTTGAAAGGAAAGTTTCAGTCATAGATATCAACCGGACAAGCGAAGAGCTAAAAACGGATACTTGTACACTGGAGCTGATAATAAATGCGTTCAAACAAAAGAAATATGAAGATAACATCATAACATTTTGTAAACCAGTGTATTCTGTTGCTGTACAGAACGCGGAACAGCTAAAAGAAGGAACATCATTGATAGGTAAGTTTACACTGTCTCAATAGTGCCGTGGCCAGAAACCGTGCGAATCTATATATCTATACAAATAAATAAAATTAAACTGTTAACACATATGAATATAATGAATATATAGGGTACTTGTATGAAATGCGAATTTCAAAATGTTTTCTCGTTTGACTTGGCTATTCTCTGAGACGACTGGACCAATTTTGATGGGACTTTCACTGGCAGATAGCTGATATTGTTTTATTAAAAAAAAAGGAATATGGTTCCTTGCATAAAAAAATAAACACCCAGATCTAAGTCCACGCGGACGAAAGGAATTTTTGCATGCAATATGTAGATTTTCGTATCAGTCTGTTTTCAGATTTTGTTAGTAAATTTCCAGTAACATTCCCTTTTTTTTCCTGTGTACCCTTAGCTGTTCCCTTTATGGCAGTGGAAAATAAATATTAACCGCTGTACCCTTGGCCGTGTAACCCAACCAAATATTAATATCTAATTATGGGAGAAGACCATGGAAAGCCTCTCAGGACATTTATACCTTTAGTATAGTAATATGACTTCACTTTAATAATTCGGGCGTATTCTGTTACAGGTGTCGTTCGTAACGTGGTCCCCTTTGGCTGCTTCGTGGACTGCGGAGTGGGAGATAACGGTCTTATTCACAGAAGCAAATTGGCAGGCAACCAAACGCCTAAACTGGGTGACAGAGTAGCTGTGACCGTAATTTCATCGCCAAAACCAAAGAAAATTCAACTAAGACTTGATAAAATACTAAACTAATAATTTTATCATTGGTATCTATTGGTTTGGTATATATCGGTATAGTGTTCTATTTTAGAGTATATCTCTAATTTTGGATGGTTATTGTTGAATAAATAAATGACATTATAAAGTAATGTTTTATTTATTAAATTAAGATAAATGTAACAGTAATTAATAAAATCATTAGGCATCAAATGAAAGATCATGTTTAGGATGAAGGCTATAAGTATGGAAAAGTGCTTTATTAACTATAGCGTCACATATTCCCGACGTCATCCTGAAATATATGAAATATTTAATTATTTGTATTCCGAATGAGGTATTGCAACTCTGAAGCACTATGCAAACACAATATTTTCATGAAACTAACCGGGGTATTAGGTTCTGATGGTTGAAAGTTTTAAGAGCTTGCGGCAATATCCCCGTACTTGATTAAGGGAATTTAAGTATATGACGGATAACGGAGAGGGATAACAAGCACTTCATAGGTACCTACCCATATTGGGATATCAAATATCCTATAAAACAAAGTACGAGGACGGAGGAGTACCTAGATACACTTGATTTCTTTCACAAACGCTTTATTGACCAAATCCCAATAATACTGCGTATTTGCAGTAAAGTTTTCACTTTTTAGGGTTCCGTACCTTTTCTTTTTCGTGCGGAAATCCCTTCGGATCCCGGCCAGCGGCGGCGGGCTTGAACCGACTAAAACCGCACGTCGTCTCGGGTCTTCAGACGCCGGGGTGTAAGGTTGCCCATAGAGCATATCCCTCGCACCCCGACTGACCCTGGGCCATCTCCGATTTCAAGATGGCCCCCTCGGTCCTCAAAAGTAAAAAACGGAACCCTGTCTCGCACTGGTAATATCAGATACTTCCTCAGTGCAATGGCGATTGACCAAGGTTTTGTGGTCTACATGGCTGGCTCTCATCGGTTTTTTCATCCGTGATGCGAACAAGCGTAGGACATCAGTTTTACGTGATGTTCATTTTAGTTTTAGTCATTATCAATATTTATGAATTGATTCCCTGATTATCTTATGATGTCTGACTATAATGACTAAGTAAATGATCTTTGAATAATCTTGTCTAGGTAGGCTCTACTACGGCTATGTACTACTGCGACCAACCCACCTCCTAGCAAAGCGAGGCTTAACTTGCTGCTCCATTTTTTGAACTATTTGACCATGAGTAGGCAGCTCTTCCTTAGCAAAGTATTCTACATGATTTCGGAACATTTTGCTGTGTAAAGCATCCCTGAAATATATTTTGATGTAAACTGGTGTTCATTACCATAAGGTAACGTTTTCCGGACATTTTAACGTGAAATGTATGAGTACCCTTGCGTTGATTTCAAAGAAGCTGAAAATTTGCATGAATCCCCATCGATACCTACCATGGGTGCAATTTTTAGGGTTCCGTAGCCAAATGGCAAAAACCGGAACCCTTATAGATTCGTCATGTTTGTCTGTCTGTCCGTCCGTATGTCACAGCCACTTTTTTCCGAAACTATAAGAACTATGCTGTTGACACTTGGTAAGTAGATGTATTCTGTAAACCGCATTAAGATTGTCACACAAAAATAGAAAAAAAAACAATACATTTTGGGGGCCCCCATACTTAGAACTGAAACTCAAAATATTTTTTTTTCATCAGACCCATACGTGTCTATATATATATGGATAGGTCTTCAAAAATGATATTGAGGTTTCAAATATATTTTTTTTCTAAACTGAATAGTTTGCGCGAGAATGGCACTTCTAAAGTGGTAAAAATGTGTGTAACATGTAACTTCTAAAATAAGAGAATGATAAAACTAAAAAAAATATATGATGTACATTACCAGTAAACTTTCACCGAAAATTGTTTTGGACGAGATCTAGTAAATAGTTTTTTTTTTCTACGTCATAAATCGTAAACCGCAATTTACCTTTCATTCGATCACCTCAAATATAAAAATAAAAGAAAAAACATTATGTTACTTGCTGCTACGGAACCCTTCATGGGCGAGTCCGACTCGCACTTGGCTGCTTATTTTTATTCAACGTCAAAAGTCACAAATATTCGTTTATTGCATTTTTCTCATAAACGGTAAGTTTTATAGTAAAAATTTGTAAGAAAGTTAAAGATCATGCAATTCTCTATACTTAAAAATTATTCTTAATTTTTTTTCCTACTATACACCATTCGTGAATTTCGTGAGATCGACTGCTATAGACTAAACTGATTAATTGGCTTTTTAGTGTTTTCGAAGCTTTCTCTTTGCTTGTGCTATAAGACGTTGCTTCTTGCCGAATTAAATGATTCTAGGTCAATAGAAAGTACCCTATAGCGTATATTATCTGTGCCTATAGGGTTAGATTCTCTAACAAGTGTTTATATAAATATTGTAAGGCTATAAGTACATACGGCTGTAAGTTTATTTGGCGTTGACTTAGAAGTTTAAAATTTTCACAGGCCTAAGAGATTACGATTTGAGTTTGTTGTATATTTCCACGTATGCCTGAGAAAAGTGTCTGTATAGACATACGGGTAAACGGACAGATAGATAACGAAGTGATCGTATATGGATAACAAGTGTTCTTTTTGAGATACAGAACACCAAAAACCACGATACTACAAAACTACGTTAAAAATGCGTTAAATAGGTACTGCGGAAGTGTGTGCATTTTCCGTTGAATACCTACGACTTTCCTACGGTCTGAGGCTTCGCAGGTAAAAAAGGAAATATGCCTTTTTTGTACAAAAATTTACAATCTACATAACCATATAAAATATTTTTCCACTAGCTCTCACCGTATCAGAAATATACATATTTTTCTGAAATAGTGAGAGCTACTGGAAAAATATTGGTTTTTACGTACCTCAAAAAAAAATGTAACTTTTGACCTTGAATAACTTATAGCACGCATGGAATCGACTCGGATTTTTAAAAATTTCATTATTATGGCATTCCCCAATGTGAATGTAAATTATCAGCTTCTTTGGAATTGCTGGTTAGGGTGAAATCTATTTTCATTGGACTATAGGTTAGATGGTATGAAACAATGTAGCTAGGTATAAACCTACCTACATTGTTTCTTAGCAATTTACGAACGTCTATTAATTCATACCATAATATTCCATCTATAACCCTTATGATGTCCACCATTGTTAAACTGTTACTGGTTGGAGCTCTGTCGCTAGTAAGCGTTATAGTATCCGATGATAGCAAATTATAGGGTGGTGCCTAAAAGTAATTATATAATTAGTTACTCAGTCCTAGTTAGTCTAGTATTATACAGGTGAATCTTTCAAGTGGGCGTAGATTGCCAAATTCGAAACTATATAAGGAATGCCGAAAAGTACTCAAAGGAGGCTCGGGCCCGATTTTAATGAAATCTTAAACTGCATCATTGGATAGTTCGATTCCTGAGAAGAATATTGATTTTTCAAAAATCCAAGTATGGAGTTTTAATGTTCCTCATAATCGGGCCTAAGACTCCTTTGAGAAGGTTTTGCTATTCCTCATAGTTTCGGATTTGGCCATACACGCCCACTTGAAAAAGTCACCTTATGTAAACAATGAAAGTAGGTACAACTGGTTATTAGAAAACAATTGGTTTATGAAACGTTTTACCTGTTCCCACAGTTGTCTCAAATTCATTCTCGGATATCCATCTCTCTGTCCCTTAGATGATATGGACACTGTTAAAGTCAAGTAGAAGGGTTGAGGTTTTCTCAAGTTCAATACATATGGCGGTGAATCGTTTATATCCTGAAAACAACCCACGTCTAATGACTAAGTTATTCAACATTACAATCGAACATTGCTTTGGTTTTGTAGCGCGCCCTCTCTATTGCAAATGGGACCGATAGTTTAGTACCTTTAAAGAGTAAGTTAAAACTGTTTGTTTATAAAATACTAGCCCTGCCCGCAACTTCATCATCGTGAATCTGGGTTTTTTGCGTGGAATTCTAATTCGCTTTCTAAAACAAAGTAGCCTATAACATAACATAACTTCACGCCTGTATCCCCGAAGAAGTAGGCAGAGGTGTATTATACACCCACGATTCGCCAGTTATGTTAAGGTCCCAATGTAATAGGGGGCGAGCCTATGTTACGCCTTATAATGTTAGTTATTTGCCAGTGAAAGTGCCGTCCAAATCGGCCCAACCGTCCCAGAGATTACCTAATTCAAACAACTCTGAAACGGTTTACCAACAGTCGATTGGTCCATGAACCGTTGGTCAACATTATCTTTAAACCATAAACTTTTCGTCCAATGGACTTTTCATCCACGAACGTTTCGCCAGCATTACTCTACGTCAGTGAATGCTTAACCAACAGAATGTTTTGACCAACAACTTTTTACCCAAAGAACAATTGGCCCATGGACTTTTCCCCAAGAGAACGGTACGTCAGTGAGCGTTAAGTAATCTCTACAAGCAATAATAGCCTAGGGATATGACCGTTGGACTACCAAGTCACAGGTCGTAGGTTCGAACCCCGGCACGCACAAACGGTTTTAATTTTAGACAGTACCTACACCTCATCAACCTATCTAAAATTTATGGTTGCATTGCATTGCACTAATGCCATAAATATAAAAAGTTTATGGTTTAACGATAATGTTGACCAACGGTTCATGGACCAATCGACTGTTGGTAAACCGTTTCAGAGTGAATTCAAACTGACAAAAATAACAAAAAATTTAAAAATTGCTCTTTTGTTATAGGTAGGGTGAACTGTCCAACAGTGAACCACTGTATTTTCTAAGTCATAGCACTTGGTAGAAAATAAAGCTAAAAATTTAGTTTTAGTGTTATTGTTTCAGTAATATCATAAGGTTTATTTAGTACACGTAACAAAATGCTGTAACAAAGAAAGAGCCATTATGAGGGTATTTAAAAAAAAAGCAATTTGGCTCACTGTGTACTATGGGTAGTTTACATTGAACCACCCCTATTTCAACAGTGAACCATAAAGTAGGTAACAGTAAAAAATGCTTATTTACAAAAGGAAAGCAACACATTTTTTGGTAATTAATTGTATTTTTGTCATACAACATATAAACAAAAAATAACATTATCTTCTTGCATAATTAACAACCAGTCGTTTCAATGCTATGATAAATAAAAATGTCTCATTGTACTACCAGTAGCACCACGGGTAAGCAACAACAATTTCTTCATTGAAAAAAAAACGCGCAAAACAAAAGTAACAAAACATAAATTTAAAACTTAAATTCGTTTACACTTAGGTTCTCACACTGATAGAAACCTCTTTGGATAGTTAACAATCAGTCTTTTTTCAATTAGTTAGGTAATTGAACAGTCTTCACTTACCTATAGAATATTCTAATAAAAAAATAATAACAACATATTATCAAGTTTTGTAACTGCAATTAAAAATTAAGACTAATTAGCCATCATAGAAACCTTAGCAAATAAACAATCAGCCTTGTCGATAATTCCTAACATATAATAAACATTAACTTTTTAAAGAACCGCGAAGTAAGAACATCAACCATGATCTAAATAAATATTCAACCCATATTTAGGTAAGACAAGTTCACTCTGAAGGAATATTTAATTAGTCGTTTTGAACCTGACACACAAGGAGGAGGAAGAATCATTTTAATTTCATTCAGTTTCACATTTGCCATATCAGGTTCTAATGGAAACATAAAAGTTTTATTAGGACGATCTTTTAATTTGAGGAACGAAACGCAATATTCTATGTCTAGAATCTTTGCAATATAATAAACCACACATTTTTTAGATTGCAGCATTACAAGAACATATTCATCAATAATAGGTTTACGCTGCAAATTAGGAAAATTTTCATCAATAACTGGATCTTCTTCCTCATCCGATGTCAGGTCTGTATCACTTTCAAGAACTAAGACTCTAACTAAGAGCTCTACTAAGAACTCTTCTGCACTTGTTTCACTGTCTTCTTCTAGTTCAATTCTTTTTTTCTTGTTCTTCTTCTTTGAAGGTTTCCTAATTTTACTAGTCGTTGGCAGAGTATTTTCACAATCTTGTAAAACTTTTCTTTTATGTTCACCTTTTCTGTTTAACGCAGCAACGCGTTCCTCAGCTATTCTTTCCTTCTCTGGTGTGTCTGTTGCGATCATGCTTTTCCCCAGTTTTCTACTTTTAAGTTTGTTTGAACGAGGGCCGGCCTTTAGCGGATGACGGAACATTTGTGGTGTGATGACATGCATGCATGTTTTGTTTTTGATTGGTCATTTTCATCTTCACATGCCTCAGCTGGTTCCTTTGTAGGTGTCATGGCTTGGACGAAACTATTATGTTCCTGTGATAGTATGGATGGACTTTCCCGGTCAGGTGTAGCAACGGGATCATAACTTGGTATCACAGGAACGTGGATGTCTGTTTCAACGGGGTCATAACTTGACATCACAGGAACGGGGCGGTCTGTCACGTTTCTTGGCATAAAGTCCTCATCGGTGAATATATGCTTATTAAAGGGAAAAATACTACATTTTGCGAAAGCTGCTGATATATTTATTGGAGTCATAGATCTGGGATAAGCCTGACCAATGAAACTTGCTATTTCGTAGATTGTCACTGGTTTCCCTGGATTCTGTAACATCCATGACTCAAGTGCCGAATAATAATAGGTCTTCAAAGGACCCATCAAACCCACGGGTTGCATTCGGTGAGTAGTGTGGGGATGAAATGTAAGAATCACAACTCCAGATTGTTTTGCTAAATCTATAGCCTCAATGGACAAATGTGACTCATGATTGTCCATTATTAGGAGACTTGGATTTTCTGATGTCGTGCTTGAACACTTAATAAAATGTTTCATTACTTCCAAGAATAACTCGCTATTCATCCAGCCTGAAGAAGTCGCGAGCCCTAAACTGCCGGAAGGTGCACCATACATCATGATGTTTTTAAAGTTTTTCCGAGGAAATATTATAGCAGGAGGTAGGGCGTGTCCTGTAGCACTAACAATGCAACATGTAGTAACAAGAGTGCCTTTTTCTCCACTTGTCACTTTACCCACTTTAGCTCCTGCTGGAGCGACAACTTTTTGAGGTTTCTGGACGGTAGTTGTACCGGTTTCGTCAAGGTTGAAAATTCGAGTTCCGTCCGCGAATTTAGGCTCCCGTTTTAGCACCTCCTCTAAATTATTAAAAAATATAGTTACGGTTTCACGGTTAAATGAGGTAGCTCGGGCAAGACTTACAGCCTCTGGTTTCTTCACTGAAATATCTGGGTGTCGTTTTTTGAAAGAACGAAACCATTCCAAACCTGCCAATTGATCCCTTTCCCATGAGTCTGGTATTTTAATACCATTAACTTTTGCCATTTCGTATGCCACCTTCCTAGATTCTTTAACGGTCAAACCGTAGAACATTAGTGCACAGTCCTTGTAATATTTCCATAATATTTGTTCATGTTCCTGAGTGAAGATTTTGTTAATATCATACCTATAGGCACGAGTGATATAATTATCACCATGTTCACTTCTCTTCTTCACATAGCGGCGCAATGTAGGGTAGGGAATATTACACGATTTTGCCGTTGCTCTTATAGAGTTACCAGTATCCACCATTGAGCCGGCTCACTGTGTACTATACGAATCTGGTTCACTGATCAACAAACACACAACTTATAATAAAATACGAAAAAAAATAGGTTAAATATTGAATTGTTACAACGCAATATGGTCATAAAACGACTAAATCTACAACAAGTTTTATACCATACAGTGTTTGGTCATACATTTGATAACAAAATATACAAAAAACGAGAAATTACCTGTAAAACGATTTATATTTCGGCGAAAAACGAATAAACCGCTCTCACACGTCAGTCTCGTGCCACTGCCGTCGGCGCACTACGGGAGGGGGGAAGGGTTCTCTCAGCGCATGTTTTAACACGATCGGCCGGAATGGCAACGAAGTAGTTTTCTCAATATAATGATGGTTCAGTGTGTATGGATGGTTCACTGTTGGACAACCGACCCTACCTTGTATACAGGGATTTCCGCACGAAAAAAAAAAAAGGTACCTTGTATACATCGATATGCATTCATTGAGAACAAACTATAACTTCGTAGCAAGTCGATTTTAGCTGGACTCACTCATTTCCGGGCGTGCCATTTCAAAAGTCGGATAGGTAGGTTTACTTATTTGATTCCCGTTGGTATTTTGTTCAACATACTTAAGATCTAAATTACATTTCAGAACGCTTATTATTAACAGGTTAAACACTTTACAAAGGTAGATAACTCTAAAAATTATATCATCGGTGGTACATCACACCACATCCACTTCACACAAAAATTTACTGTCGTACAGTATCTGGGCAGGTACTCACCGGATAACTTTTCCCATATTCGGTAATTATAAACTCTTGGTTGCATTTCTCAATTTTATTCTTTTTTAAGAATTCATTTTGTTGATATTGTTTTCGGTCAGTCAGATCCAGAATTTCACATGCCAATGTTGTGCTAATAATAATTTTAAACCATTGTTAGTTGGTAACTAGTTGATTGCTTATAGTCTTATTTTATTAGATAGTAATAGAGTTAACGGAACATTTACCACGGGTTGTCAGTGACCGATATTTCAGCACTGGACGTACTACATAACCCATGACTTGACTAGGTTATACGATTCATGTAGATTCTTCCACAATTCGTCTTGTCACAGGTCACAGGTGGCTTTACCAAATTATATTTTAGAAGTGTTTCAAAAAGTTGTACTTACGTGAAAGTGGAAGGTTCCTGAAGGGAATACACAGTCATAGTAATCCATTCGGCGCTCTTCGGTTGAATTACACCCCAGCACGGAGTCATTACTACATTCACAATATTTGCTATTCTCTCTCTGTAAATTTACGTATCTATAATATTAATACATGAAGGGAAAACTTTCCCGACTATTTTTACAAAAATTGCGCGGTCGGAAGAGTGTGAAATTCAGCAGAGTTACAGAAGTAAATTTAGGTACCTAAATGCAGATTGCAAATATTTTTTAAATTACATAACATAATAACCTAACATAACATAACTTCACGCCTGTATCCCCGAAGGGGTAGGCAGAGGTGTATTATATATACACCCACGATTCGCCAGTTATGTTTAGTTATTGTTAGTTTCGGCAGTCCGTTACGTAAACCACTGGGCTATCGTCGTATTTTTTAAAATTATGCATAAAAAATGCATTAGATCAATAAAAAAAAACATTACACACACACTACCATGCCTTTGGAACACACACACCCAAAAGAAATGCCATGAAGTTTAACTTTCTGACAACATCAAAAAAAGGTAGAATTTCGACCATCCCATGGGTCACTAGTAAAATTAAGTAGGTACCCATCACCTCTTCGTGATTTGTAGTATATTAGAGTATGATTTCAGGGACGTTTTAAGAAACCAGTTGCAGATCTATAGTCTATCTAATAGGTAACTTAAGTTACTTAAAGCACTTACGGTAACCAAATAAATCTCATTATATGATCAGTGTCGTTGCAAATACTAATTATATCTCTACACAGAGAATGCGTTGGCATCGGCGGTATGACTAAATGTTCCACAGACAAATATACCTGGAAAGAGATTATTAAACTTAGCTAGGTACCAAAATGTGTATACCTGTAAATAGTCAAAGAAATAGCTCTGCAGGTACTCTTTGGTAGAGGTGTGTGTTGGGTAACCTCCTCGAGTGTCGCTCCGATTCCGATCCCGCTGCAGTCCGGGGGGAACGGAATCGGAGCGGCCGGTACACCCTGGGCGGCGGTCAATGGCTTCCCCTTCACCCCTTCATAGGGTTGGCATTGATCGTCGGCCAATACCCAACGTGGCGGGAACACATCGCTCTCCGTACTCCTCTGCTTTCAGAGGAGACAGGATGAACGATGCTGTTAGTGGTGAGATGGCCCAGGGTCAGTCGAGGTGCGAGGGATATGCTCTATGGGTAACCTTACACCCCGGCGTCTGAAGACCCGAGACGGCGTGCGGTTTTAGTCGGTGCAAGCCCGACATAACCGCCCCCGCTGGCTGGCGGGGGGGTATCCGAAGGGATTTCCGCACGATAAAAAAAAAAAAAAAAAAAGGTACTCTTTGGTAGCCTATAGATGAATGATGAAACGTAATTTCGTCAATTATACAAAAATGATACGGTACGGATAAGGCGCGGTCGCGATTAAAGCTACTACTGTACTGACTGCAAGGTGCCCCATCGCGTCCGCGATACATCCGTGCATGCCGTATCGTTTCGGTATAATTCACGCCTAAGTTGGTAATCTATTTATTACAAAAATAATTTGGTGTGGTGGAATTCTAAAATCCTAAAATCAATAACTACCATATTTCAATACACCTACTTATACTTATTTTTTCACATACCTTTTTTTTTTTTTTTTTTTTTTTTCTTATCGTGCGGAAATCCCTTCGGATACCCCCCCGCCGGCCAGCGGGGGTGGTTATGTCGGGCTTGAACCGACTTATAAATTATTTTATCTACACTCAAATCGAAAAATTCGAATTACGAATACAAAGACGATTCTATACATACGCACTTTATAAACGCATATACATAAAATTAAAAATAATAGTTATTTATGCAACTGTGGTATGTATAATGAGGGGTATTAAAACATGAATGTGGGTTTATCACACGAAGCGAAGCTGAGTGTGCTAATAGTATCACATGAGTGTTTTAATACCTATTTATACAGTTGGCATACAAGACTCTACACCCATGATGTGTATTTTCGTAAGTAAACAAAACAATTTGCAAAAATAATAGCGAAGAAAAATAGCGGGAATTCGAATTCGAACGAATAAGCTTTAATTTTTTTTTTTACGGCGCGCCGCCTCTGTGGTGGTGCAATGCAACGCGCGTGAATGACAGTTCTTTTTTTGAAACTCATACAGATTCCACGCATCGAGCGGTAAGAATTTGGCTGTCTGATGAGTAACCCTTTGCGCGGAAGAGATTGAAAAAGCGAAAGGAGTGTTATTATGAAATTTCATACAACATAATAACACCCGTTCGGATGATATTATGGTTATTAGGACATTGGATGTATTAATGTTGGCAATAAGCTAACTGTTTCAGAATCTTTTATAGAGGATTTAAAGCATGGGTGTAGATAAAACTTATTATAGTACCGCCAACTGTATCATAAAACTCATTATCGCACCGCTATCTTTTTTTATTCATTAAACTAGTTTAAGGTTGAATATGAAAAAAATGCGCACGCATGCGCATTTCGAACTGTGAAAAAAAATGGCGCACGCTAAATTAAAGTATGGCCGCTGAGTTATTACCGATTTGACACATGACGAATTGACAATACTAGTGAAGTGACTGAACCAGTAACCCTAATATCATTTGGGATTTGGGAACAGTTTGTTTTTAAATATTCAAGTATAGTGTGTAATTAAATAAAATCAAAACAAATAATAGTTAAAGACACAGGTTCTTTATTAGGTGGAGTATCCTTGATGGGCGTAGATAATTGGTCGAGGACATATCAAAATTAAACAAATTTGTAAACACTGTTACACATTTTAATGAATAGAGTAGGTACAAGTTGTTTTAATAAATGACTACCTATCATTTATTAAAACAATTATTCAGACTCTGAACCAGATTCGCCAGAGCTGTCATCGCTATCAGTCAGTTGTATGACAATTTCATTGTCTATAATGGTGTCCACTCTTATATCGCGTTCATAATCTTCTGTTATTAGTTTTCGAGTCTTTTCGACGACCTTGACCCAATCTTCTTTCGTTATTTTGCTGCAAGCATCTTTTAATAGACCCATCATTTTATTAGTACTG
Organism: Cybosia mesomella; assembly: GCA_946251805.1. Classification (NCBI taxonomy): domain Eukaryota; kingdom Metazoa; phylum Arthropoda; class Insecta; order Lepidoptera; family Erebidae; genus Cybosia; species Cybosia mesomella. The sequence goes on along the minus strand of OX276394.1, from coordinate 12,601,344 downwards.
AATGGCGGAGTCGTATTATTACGAGCTGCGTAACCTGTAATGTAAACATTAAATAACGTTAATTTATTACATTAAATAAATGCAATGTTACACAATTACCTACATGTAAGGGACATGAGATGTTTATTTCTTAGTTATGTATCTTTTTACTTATATGCTGAATATTGGATGTTATAATAGTACAAATTATTCATATTCATAACTTATGCGATAAAAAACAATACCTTTGATTTGTGCCCATATTAGCTCAATGGCATTGTACTGGCAGTGATAAGGAGGAATTCGAAGTACCCGATGTCCATGTGCCAGAGCTATCTCATCTACTTCATAACGGACTCTTGATGATTTATTTTCGCGTACCAACTTTACTAAGTCAGACTTTAGCAATTCGGCAGTAGTTTCAATTCCATTTTGGTGTAGCCATTGCTAGGAGATCAGCTTTCTTGTAGGCCTGAGTAGGCGCTTTATTCACTTGTTTCGAGTGATATGAAGCGTTGTCCATTATTATGATAGAAGGCTCTGGCAGGCTGGGTAATAATTGATTTTCGAACCAATTCGTAAAAGTGTCTGTATCCATCTCCTCGTGGTAATCGGAAGTACTTTTTGACGCGAAAGCCAGCAGTCCATTTTCAAAGAAACCATTTCCAGCAGAACCGGCGTGACAAATTATCAGTCGCGATCCTTTTCCAATTGGAACCTTTGAGGTTGATGCTTTTGTTTCGTCAGTCCAAGAGCGTGACACAGTGTGGTTCGCATTTAAGCATGTTTCGTCAACAAAAACGACGTTGTCCCAAGACTCGATTTTTCTGGCTTCTCTTAAAAAGTCACTTCTTTTAATTATTAAATCAAATCTTTCCATTAATATTTTCCTTTTATTCGTTTTTTTATATTCAAACCCAATTTCGTGCAATACTTTTGACAACGCCGTTTTACCGCCTTTAAACAAGCCAGCTTCTTTTAAAGAGACCAAAAGCAAACGTCTAGTTGGAAACTCGTTCCTAGTATAATAACCATATATGTGGTTTCTTATTGCATCTGCATCAAAAACATCAACACCTGTCACGGGCTTTTGTCTTCGTTTTTTCTTAAGAGTGCGTAAAATATTATCTTCACTTCCAGAAGCACCAAATTTTTCTTTATTTATATTATATAGTGTTTTTGCACCAATTCCAAGAGCTTGTGAAACCCGATCTTTCACTTGAGTGACAGGAATCAAAGGGCCGCCATTTTGTGACTCACGCTCAAAGTAATCCTGTAGCTTTAGTACAAGCTCACGACATTGACTATTCAATGTTTTTCCTCGTTTCGGCATTTTCAACAAAATTACCAAACACAAACAGGTGACACAAGTGAACACAAATACGATAAACAGGAGAAAGCCGAGTTAAAAAACAACGGTTACACAAGAGAACGTAGTCTGTGCGCACGAGAGTACGGAAGACCACTAAACAGATTAAAATAGCGGTGGTAAGGATGTTGCCAGAATAGTATCGCCAATTACTTAAAAAAATACACCTATAACATTGCTTAATTGAGGGAGAAAATTATATTTATTAAATGTTGTTTTATATATTATAAATGTTAAAAATTATACATAATCATTTTAATTGTATTTATTTTTAAATCATAGAAAACAGTATTTCTGTCTTTGGATCACACATAAATCTTAAAAATCATAAGATACTGGCAACACAGTGCAATTAAGAGACGCAAAAAAATGGTAGCATTATATTTAGTCTAGTTGCTCGAAGGAATAAGTAAAATAAAAATATCCAAATAAAATAAATATCATATCTATTCCAATGAATTCGGACCGAATACTATCAAGCACATCACTATGAAAACTAGACGCACGATGTAACTTTGAACAAGCGCGCCAAAGAACAAAAAATAAATGTTTTCATATTATTTACAAACTATTTTAAGTTTTGAAACAGAGTTTATTGGAAAATTACTTGATTCTGACATTTTGACATAAAGTTTTATATTAAAGAGGTATTCTAAATCATTCGGCAAATGTGTCGCTCGTGCAAGGTTATATCGATTAATTTAAGAATAATCTGTCAAATCGGTAATAACTCAGCGGCCGTAATATACTTCCTTGTAAGTACTTACTTTGTTTAATTTCAATTTTTCCTATGAGTGAAGATAAAGTAGTGTATGAAACTGCATATAACTTAGGTATTAAAACACTCGAGTCAACCTATCCTGTTTTACCACCTCTCGTGTTTTAATACCCCTTCTTATATGACAGTTGCATAAACTACAATTAGTCCGTGGTACCTAGGTTCTAGAAAGTCAGCGACATGTGGCATCACGTACTATTTTTTTTTCCGTGCGGAACTCCCCTCGGATACGGTAGATGGTCAGATGTCGGACTCAAACCGACTAAAACTGCACGCCGTCTCGGGTCTTCAGATGCCGGGTGTAAAGTGGCACCTAAGGCATTTCCCTCATACCCTGGCTGACCCAGGGCCATCTCCGATTTCGAGATAGCCCCCTCGGGTGTGTTGTGTGGTTCCAAAAACAGGGGAGGGGGGGGGGCGCATATCACGCCACCGCCTCAGCCTGCTTCTGCAAGGGTGAAAGGCGACTCTACCTGTCACCTCCAGGCCTGTGCTCATGGAGGATGGAAATTTTTGAGCGACCTCCGATGTCTGAGTCGCCTCCGCGCCGGGAGAGACACAGGCCCGCACCGCCGTCTCCTTCGCGAGTGTTACATACTCGCAGCAGTCCACGTGCTCGCACTCTGCACCATCGCCGTGAGCAAGACGCCGAGCGAGAGGACTCCCACTCCGAGGACTGCCACGAGACCCCGTCTCGGGACCTCTCACGCCGCCCGGGCACTCCGCCAGCGTGTGCAGCCCTGAGTTCATGCTCGCATCACAGTGATGGCACTCAGACGTTTGGGCATCACTTATACCTAAGTTTGAACATGTATAATAAAGCTTAATTTAAAGTGTCTTACCACTTCTTGTCGATAAGCTTCTCTGATAATCCTTTCAGTATAGAATGGTATATCAAGTCGAGTTTCGAGACAGTTCGGCAAGCCTCCTTGTCCTTTTACTAAAATTTTGACTGTATCGTAACCAAACGAGGACAATAATTCCACCTAAAAAATATTTCAAGTGGGATATTTTCATTAGTAATGATTTAAGTAGGTAATTAAAAAGTGTCAAATTGTACAAATATTATTTAGGTGGTAGCACTTTTTGGGTATTGCCAATAACTACAGAGCAAATATATCTATGAGTAGGTATAACGTAGTGTGGAGGTGGCGGAGCGCGCCCGGGAGAGACTTAGAACTCTCCCGGTCCGCCGAGCCCGCAACTTGCTCGCCGCGCGTCGCAGGCAACTCAGGCGCCGGAGGTCGCTTAACGACCTCCGTCCTCCATGAGCGCAGGCCTGGGGGTGGCGGGTGAGGCCACCTGTCACCCCAGCAGAAGCAGGCCGGGACGGTGGGGCGACAAGCGCCCCTCCCCCAAACCGGGGCAAGACGGGGACACCGTGGTTCCCAAACCCGAGGGGGCCATCTCGAAACCGGAGATGGCCCAGGGTCAGTTGGGGTGCGAGGGATATGCTCTATGGGCAACCTTACACCCCGGCGTCTGTAGACCCGAGACGGCGTGCGGTTTTAGTCGGTTCAAGCCCGACATAACCGCCCCCGCTGGCACGCGGGGGGTATCCGAAGGGATTTCCGCACGAAAAAAAAAAAAAAAAAAAAAAAGGTATAACGTAGTGTAGTGCGAGTACATAATTTTATTGCTCTTGAGGTTTATAATGTAGAGAAGTGAGGACTAGGATTCACGCATAATTCATAAGAATTGGAGAGTGTGTTAGGTTTAGATTCTTGGATTTCCATGAGATTTGATAACTTTCTTACAATCGATATGTAGATCCTTGTCTTGGTGTTACTTTACATGAACATGTTTTTGGTGGGATTTTATAATCATATAAGGTCTGCGTATAGACTTTCAGTTCTTAATTTGGCACGTCGGAAAGTAGAGTCAGAGTCCGGCTAAGACTTCTTGCTTCGGTTTTGTAGAGCATTCTCTCTTATCGGACAGACTTATCGAGTAGTTAGAAATACTCTACAAATATATCAAGCTGTACTTATACTCACATGCGCTTTATGATAGAGAGGACGCTCTATAAAACCGAAGCTGATTAGAGACAAGACAGTCTTAACACAGATTATTGCAAGTGCGCATACTTCGAACAATACAAAGCTCTCTTATATCTAAAAGTCACGTCACGGCAAGTCTGTCTTAAGAATGTCGAATATCTAATCTGCGCTCAGCCTTACTCTTTTTCGCCATACGCGAGGTCCCGAATCAAAAGCAGAGATCTGGAGGTAGGTACTTACCTACCTATACCTACAGGATCGTTGACAAAGTAATCGTGAGATGCTATTGATGAAGAATGCTGATCTTTTCAACCTTCGCTACAGATTTATGAAAACTTAGGTTTCATATACGTACCTCATAATCAATCATTTCACTAGGCATAAACGCGACAGGTATGGCTAACTTGCCAAGTGGTGGGACTTCAGCGAAGAAAAGCAAGCAACGAATCGCTGCTGTTGAATCCTTAGACTCCTTGATGCCTGTATTTCGTAATAACCGCCATGTTGTAAATACATCGGTTGGATTGTAGAGCCATGCAACCTGAAATACATGCTAGATGACATGTGTGTGTGATGTGCTTTTTGGGGCAGATGTATTTTAGGTCTAGAAGGAATTGGCGGGCGAGGCTAGAGTATGTCGGAACCATAAGCATACATTCATTTTGCGACTTTGGAGGTGCTTTAGGTGGTGCATCCATACCAACCAACTTCTAATTTTAGTACCTACCTACCCCTGTTGACCTAATCAGAACGATTTAAATCCCGATTAAGGCAATGGAATGTATGTGAAATGGATGAAATGACACAAGGTCTCAGGAAATACATGTGATCAGTAAATGCCCCTTGAGCTGAATGGCTGAATGGAAAATCTAACAAGATAATTATTAGGCTTGTCGTATTCCCTAATGAATGTAATAGTTGGACAACTAAAGTCACGGAGGTAAGAAATTTTCTTTTAATGATGGGCTGTAAGCATGTGCAATTAACAGCTTCGGGGACCAAGCCAACCTTACCTGCTAGCTAGGACACCTACCGATCAACAGACTCTGACGCATACTTTCCTTTCGGGGTTAGGGGTCACACGTCAGACGCTGCCATAAAGCAGCACAAGCTCAATTTAAAAGCGGAGAAGGAGCAAGGATCCCAAAGCTTCGAGATAGAAGCCTCTTATGCAACCATGAGTGACGCTAAGATGATGACATCTTAAGGAAGTATCTATAGTTAGTAGTATTAGTATGTACGTTGTCAAAAATACCACATAAAATAACTGCTCTTTTACCCTTATAACTGGATCCAAATTATTAATAGGTACTCTTCCACAGTCCAGGACTGCTAAGTATCCATCCGCACCGATAGGTCTTCGCAGGGGCGCTAAAACACTCCTAGTATTCGTAGTAGCGTATATATTGACGTTTAGATTAATTGTCCTTTGATTTGGCATTGTCATGATGTAACATAGGGTATTGAGACCTTCAGCAACGTAGTTGAAATTTAGGTGTAATAAGTTGGGGTTGTCTCGCTAAAAAATGGCATTCTAAATATTACATATCTACTTACTTTTCGTTAACTAACTAGCTGATGTGTGAATCTATTGCCGTGCCCACAACCCATGGGAACCTATTCCAGGGATAAAAAGAGTATAATCTATCCCTGTGCCAATTTTCAGTATCTGTTTAGCCGTTAGAGCGTGATTGAGTAACAATAACATCCAAATATATCAACATCGTCACAAACTTTCACATTGATAATATTAGTAGGATAGTAGGATAAAAACAAATTAAACTTTTCAAGGGTGAGTTAAACCGGCGAGCGCTGTAAAGCGTTACAATGTACTCGTAATATAGGTATGTTGAATACGCGTACAGGGCACAATGCATTGCTAGATTATGAACGCGTAGTCGAGAGACAGCTAGCCAGTATCTACCATAGAGCCGACTGGCGACGAATCGCCGCGAGGCAGGAGTCTACACGCGTGTTCAAATTGTATACGCATACTATAGAAACTACTATCGTCCCTGTGTACGCGTAACCGATTACGCGTACATTGGAACGCGTCCGTGCAAAGCTTTAGAGTCATAGTGTAGCAAGCGTTCGTATGCTACGAAGCGTAGCGGCGTAGCATATGGACGCTTGCTTTACAGCTACGGTGAGCACATACTATATTGTGGGCCAGGATATGCTTATTATTCAAGGGTACAATTTAATATATTTCTTTTTTCTCTACGAGATTTATAGTAATCTAAAATATTATAGTAAAAGCAACTTTCCTAAATTTAGCATTAGAATAAAGTGCATATATTAATTACCGAAACAATCCCACTTAACGGATACAGTTCAACGTATGTTCTATGCTGACATGTATGTCTCATCTCATAAAGCGAAGTCCCTGTTTGGACCTCAACCATCTCACAATCACATATCTTTTCTCTGCGAAGACTCCAAGGGACTGGGGCTGCGTATATGGACCCCAGTACGAATATTATTTTCACTTCACTCGTTCTGCCAGAGCGGACGCAAAGATCTGGTGCATAAAGGTTTACTGACAAAGGTACGTTCGGACGGCTGTCTGAAAAAGCTTTGTTCAATCTGTGAAAAATTAACACGATATATTAGGTACCGAAGTATAAAAGAATTATTCAAGCATAAGACTTCTATGTATACTAGATAAACAGTTTAGCACAAAAACTGTGTCACACTTGGGGGGTGAGGCAGGCACGGTAGAGGAGTACGGGACGCCTCACAGTTCATAAATAATTATGGCGTCTTTACACGCCATTGAATCCTGACTAATGCACTACCGACGTGAACCCACTCCTAACATAAGGACCACGGGCGCACCACGAGGTAGTTGTGTAGCTCAATAAGTACCTAGGACCAACCAAATAAAACTTAATGCTATAAAGATAGTAACGTACTCATCTATATTAAAAATATTCCAAACATCATGATTGCTTAATATTATTGGACATTTGACAGATATTGTTCGCTTCACCTGAAATACAATACCATTAACGATAACTCATCTATTAAAAGTAGCACAACCTTTCAGGAACCTTCCTGTAGAACATTTTTTTCTGTAGAAGCTTTAAAATATCAACCGAATGAATTATTATAACATAACAATAGGTAAGGATAGTTATCATCATCTTAGCGTAGTCCCCGGTGGCATTCAAAACTTTCACCACGGAGCCCAGGGTCTGTTTACAATTTCTTCTTTTGGTTTGGCATATACATTATTTATGGAAGCCACTGCCGTCTATTCTCCCAACTCTGAAAGGAAAGTGGTATATATGTGTACGTTTAAGTACGAGTGTTGTTTACCGGCTCCAGCGCAGAGTTGTATGTGTGCGTGCCTGCACTAATGACTGCAAGGGTTATTTTACTTAGTGGCCGACATCTCAGAAAGCCTGCGCCAGAGCCTCGTTTACCGGAATATACAGATTTACCGGCTTGCAAGTGAGGTTGGCTTGGCCCCGTTCAATGGCCCCGAAGGTTATACTGCCGTCCTAAAGTTGCTATTGATATATATAAATATTTAATTTTGTTTAAAATTAAGATGTGAACATTGAACATATGTCACTTAGCTTGAGGACGGCAGTATAATGGGCCCCTTATACCCAGAATAATAATGTGGATAATCTAAATATAGCGCTTAATAGTAGTTTATGCAACTGTCATATAAGAAGGGGTATTAAAACACGAGAGTCTGTTTATCATGCTATTTAGCATGAGGCGAAGCCGAATGCGATAATAGGTTGACTCGAGTGTTTTAATACCTAAGTTATATGCAGTTTCATACACTACTTTATCTTCACTCATAGGAAAAATTGAAATTAAACAAAGTAGGTAGGTTACAAGGAAGTAATTTAGCGTGCGCCATTTTTTTCACAGTTCGAACTGCGCATGCGTGCGACCTTTTTTCATATTCTGCCTAAAACCTTAGACTAGTTTAATGAATAAAAAAAGATAGCGGTGCTATAATGAGTTTTATGATACAGTTGGCGGTACTATAATAAGTTTTATTTTTAATTTTATGTATATTCGTTTATAAAGTGCGTATGGATAGAATCGTCTTTGAATTCGTAATTCGAATTTTTGGATTTGAGTGTAGATAAAAATATTTTCTATGTACCTTGATCGTAGGATAGATCCCATCATACCAAATTGTACAAATTGTTTTGCGTACAGGTTGTATTTCCTCGACCTCGTCAAACTCTGTCCGGAACAACACCGAATACTTCACTATTATTTCTCTGGGTCCAGCACCATTAGGAGTTACAGTTAATTTTACTTCACAGTATTTTGATGGCTTTAGGCTATTCTGTTATTTACAGACCAAGATTTAGTACCTTCTATCTGTCCTTAAACTATTTACAAGTTGTAAATTTAAACGAATTACTTGACAATAAAATTAAATAGCGCGATTTTATCACCGACAAGCGGCGCGGGTCCCAACAACGCATGGAAATACAAAGTTCGTTACAAAGAAATCCTATTTTAGCGCTACGCGCTAGCGCGTTAGATCAGAACATAAAGAAAATGTAACTTACTACTGTCGAATCTATTTCAAATCTGTCACCACTGCAATCATCTCCATTACCCGTGATTAGATGGTACAGCTTGGATGTGAAAAAGCAAGAACCGTTATTATACAAAGTTACGGAAAATGATTTACTTTCGCCAACGACTATATCGTGTAGATTTGTTTCTTTGGGCAAAACCTACGAAAAAGTAAAATGTATGACAATTCCATTACCTACTATTATTACTTACTTATAAGTACACCAACTATTAGGTTTTCTGTGTTATCACTACATATTATACCTTCATACAAAAGAGATTTAATGATCAAAATTAAATAGTCGAGGAAAGGTAGAATAAGGTATAAACAAATACAATTGCCAACTAGTTTTACCAAAGGATTTTGATTTCCCTATGGACCAACGAAATAATCTTATCATTGTCCAACATTTTTTTATTTCCCTTGGGTCAACTAATTACACATGAACTACTAGTATTACTCACTACTCAGGACTTCGGTTTTTCTATTTGTTGAATAGCTCTCTAATCACCTCTGCTATATCTCATTAAAGAAGGTACCTATACTACAGTCTGAGGATTTGTGTTGAGGAATAAATTAATTCAATAATTAAGTACCTTTAAATCTGGGCGTTCTGAGAAGCCAGAAATGTGTATATACACTTCGGATGGTTCTCCAACTGGCCTGAAAAATATTTAGCTTGAATGAAACGGGGATACTTATATAAATTGAGATTATAACCAAAATTAAACGATTCGTTACCTGCCGTCTATAAGACACACGCAAGATAAGGTAATGGTAGTTTCGTAGACCTTGTCAGGAATTTTTGGGAAGAACCACCAATGGTAGCTTACAATCTCTTTAGGAGGTAACACAAATGAGCCACGGAAATCAGCACCCAGCCAAGAAACATAGTTCATTACTCTTAAGCTGAAAGTTAAGGTTGATAAATTATGAAAGGCTACACCAGCAATAGACGAAAACTGTTCATGTCAGTTGATGTTAAAAGTGTTGTGCTCATTGTAGTAGGTTCCTATTTCGGAGACAGCGCAGTTTTCGGAAGGAAATCACAGTCATCTCTAAGCCTTTGGTGAGATGTAGGTACTGTACAGATGCTCCCGATTGTATCCAAGTCTTTTGCCACGGTCTGCTTTACTTTTTTTTTTGTTTGGCTTGTGGCTATCACGGTAGTAAATACTGTCTGACATCGCAACTGCGAGAAAAAAAACCAGCACCGGAGTCTCGTAGGTATCTACCGATCAACGGCCAAGCGCAGGACACGCCGCAATAGAGGCTGTAAGTCCCATCATGGAGGATTGGCTAGAGAAGCAACACGGAAGCCTCTCGTACGTAGTACTGACGCAGGTGATCTCCGGTCTCTCGGGGACCACCTGCATTGGATCAGGAAGGAGCCAACGCCTGAGTGCCATCACTGCGACGCGAGCGAGGACTCGGGGCTGCACACGCTGGCGGACTGCCCGGCGTGGGAGGTGCCGAGGCGTGACCTCGTGGCAGCCATCGGGGTGGGAGTCCTCTCGCTCGGCAATGCGGCATGGTGCGGAGCGCGAGCGCGTGGGCCGCCCCCGCCTCCTTTTGCGAGCATGTAATGCTCGAGAAGACGGAGCGTGCCCGGGAGAGATTTAGAACTCCATCGCCGCGCGTCACAGGTGACTCAGGCGCTGGAGGTCGCTTAACGACCTCCGTCCTCCATGAGCGCAGGAGGCCTGGGGGTGGCAGGTGAGGCCGCCTGTCACCCTAGCAGAAGCCGGCCGGGACGACTAGCGCCCCTCCCCCAAACCGGGGCAAGACGGGGACACCGTGGTTTCCAAACCCGAGGGGGCTATCTCGAAACTGGAGATGGCCCAGGGTCAGTCGGGGTGCGAAGCATATGTTTTATGACCCGAGGTGGCGTGCGGTTTTAGTCGGTTCGGCGGCGGATCATATTTATACGATACGAGATACGATACGTATCGATACGCTATCGGATACGAGGGGATTTCCGCACGAAAAAAACAGGTACCAATCAACGACGGACTATCTTATCTGCTAGTTTTGGATATCAAGTTCCAGTTTAATCGACCTAGCCTAACGAGCTTAAGATCAGTTCGATAGTATCTACTTTTGTATCTACTACAAAATCAATTGATATCTGTATCTGTACAAACTGTATTTCCATTCTAGTAAGGTTATGCAAGTAGGAGGTAATGTAGTTGGTGCATCCAGTAATGGTTGGTTGAAACTCCAGCATCGCATGCGCCGCAGGGTGGTAACCATGTGATATGACTTCCACTTGACTGACCTCTGCGTTACCCGTAAAGCAGATACGGGACTTGAAAAGAAAAGCATTTTTAGGCTTTTCCATTTCGTAGAATTGGCTCTTGAAAATGCAAGCTCATTTTATGCAAGTACCTACTTAGGAAAATCATAATCAACTTTGATGACCTGCATGTTGTAACGGCAGAGCCTTGTTACTGGTGACCTAGGTACTGCTAATTGCTAAGGCTGAATTTCATCAATTATAATAATCGTGTTTAATTTAAATGCGTAAAACTCAATGAAGGCCAGTCTTAGTCGGAGGTCACAGGCAAAATTATTGCTCAGTGCAAAATATAAGTATGCTTAAATTGTATATTTGCATTGATCTGGATGTTTCTACGTATACTATGTAAGTGGTATATATTTACAAAAACAAATTGTATCTACGTAAGTATTTTATACGCATTCTAGAGCCCATATTACAAGCCTGTTAGGTTATGCTTACATTGAGTCTAGATAGCGCTGTGTAATTATATTATTTTCTAGTATATTATTTATTTAACTTACTTTCTGGACTTTATTTATGATGAGATCCCATGTTTCGCAATAATCACCCAAACATCTTGGTTCTAATGCTACTGATATGATCTGCCACCCACGACCTTGAACTATACCACATATGGGCATGACTACGAAATTTCTAAAATAGAAATGAGCTATTTGAAAGAAAGATAAGTTGAAGAACGGTACTTAAATTTTCATAATATGAAAAATCTTTCAGTTTTAGGAATAATCAGGTCATTTCCAAATCGGTCTACCACGAAACAACCGAAACTTCGGGCCCGCACGAAATGCGAACGAAATACATAGCAATTAGCCATGTTGGTACCATGAACTCACTTGGAGTTTCTTCCGGTAGGGTTTAGGCCGAACGCAAAGTCAAGTGGCGTCTTCTGGTCCGATTGCGGGATAAATATGTTCTATGGAACCTGTTGGCTGAAACTTGGTCTGCAACTGCTAATGTAATGGTATTACATTGTAGGGCCTACAGATGATATGCAATGCAAAACCACAAAAATACTTCATAATAGGTATCTAGTAAAAAAATACACAACACATTCAGAATTTAGTGGTTAGTAAATTGTCACATAATAATCATCAAATTAGTTTACCTTAGTAGGATCTAAATAAACTTAGCTATGGTAAATTTGGTTTAAGCTTAAATGATGGCAGTAACCCTCTTTTGATAAAATAGATAAGTACCTACAAAGAGTAAAGACTTACGTTCCTTGGGGTGGGTCAAACTTGAAATGCATTGGCACCTCAAATTTGTTTGACAGCATAAAGTTGGCAAACGTGGTTCTTGTAGGTACTGTTGGTGGTAGAATTACCTGGTAGTGAAGTCCATAAGAAGATATTAGAAAATTATTAGATACTTATAGATTTTGATTTTTTTGCTCTGTCCATTCCCGTAGCAGAAGGCTCGAAATGGTGAGGCGATATGTTCCACACGCCTAAACGAAGGGGGAATGTTACCCAAGAATTTTACGGCGAGACACCTGTGTTATGACATGACAGGTGGGTCAAAGGTCGTGGGGTTACCCGGGGATTTTCATACTAAGGTGTACCCGGGGTCCCTGCTGAAAGGCTCACATGAACGTAACAGCTTATGGTTTTAGTTAGCTTGAACCCACTATAACTACATATTGGAAGCGTCGGTAGCTTAGTGGTTAAGGAGTCGACCCTACGATCAAGAGGTCCCGGGTTTGAATCCAGGCCATCACACTACCGACGTGAACCCACTTCTAACTCAAGCAATTTTTCTTAGCTGGAGGGGTTAGGGGGAATATTAGTAATTTCGGTTACCATTATTTAAAAAGAAATGAAAATAAAAATGAAAAGGTAGGTATAGCTTTTTCTGCTCCTTAAACTATTCATCACACATAATATATTTTGAAGAGGTAGAGCATGAAAATCTGGCAAGTTTATTTAGAGCAGATGACAAATAAATTGCACCCAGTTGTATATCTTGCAGTTTAAAATTTTTCATCTAGCACAGTTATTCTAAATGGGTTTTCAATAGATATATTTTCACTAAATACGTGCACAAGTTTATTCATTTAGTTAATTTGATGCAGATTTTAAAATGTCGTGGCATTGTTGCGAGTTTTTGCGGTTTGGTTAACACGGGCACATCAGGAAGAGTCAACATAATGATCTGTATTGAATGTTTGATATATTTACATTATGTGATATATTTACATTATGTGATATATACCTATCCGAGAGGGCCATAGCTTACCCGAGCTGGCTAGGGCCAGGGCGGCGAGATGTATCGTGCGGTGTTCCGCAGGGGTCGGTCCTAGGGCCACTCCTGTGGAACATCGGATACGACTGGGTGCTGCGCGGTGCGTTGCTCTAGGGTGTCAGCATAGTCTGCTATGCTGACGACACCCTCGTTATGGCGCGGGGAGCAACGTACCGAAGCGCGGCACTGCAGGCCACGGCAGGGGTTGCTCAAGTCGTGGGTCGAATACGGCGGCTGGGACTCGAGGTGGCTCTCCACAAATCCAAGGCTATGTGTTTTCACGGGCCTCGGAGAGGGCCACCTGTGGGAACCAGTTTAACCGTAGGGGGCGTAAGCATCGGCATCGAGCCCATGATGAAGTACCTTGGGCTCGTACTCGATAGCCGATGGGACTTCGGACCTCATCTCCGAAGTCTGGTCCCGAAACTGAGGGGGGCTGCGGCCGCGCTATTGCGGCTGATGCCCAACGTTAAGGGACCCAACGCCCCCACTTGGAGACTGTACCTGGGGATTGTGCGAAGCATGGTCCTATACGGGGCCCCCGTATGGGCGGAGACTCTGGCGGCCCGCAACGTGGCTGCTCTAAACAGCCCGTTAAAGGCGATGGCCGTCAGAGTCATCAGGGGGTATCGCACGATCTCCGTCGAGGCGGCATGTCTCCTAGCCGGGACCCCTCCATGGGACCTGGAAGCGAGAGCCCTTCCGCTGCTGTACCAGTGGCGCAAGGAGGCGCTGGAGCGGGGCCATAGGCCGGAGCCCCGAGAAATCAGGGCTCAGCGGTCCCTGCTCCGCCAGGAACTCATGGACACATGGAGGGTGCGACTTGAGCATCCAAGGTGGGGGAATCCACCATTGCGGCGGTGAGACCGATTATGAAGGAGTGGTTGGAGAGGGACCATGGGGACCTCTCCTACCGGATGTGCCAGATTTTTACAGCACACGGTTGTTTCGGTAAGTATATATGGCGCATCCACCGGGAGACAACGCCGCAGTGCCAGCACTGCGAGGATCCTGGCGAAGACACGGCGCTCCTTCTCTCGTTGGAGACCATGGTGAGGGCCGTGGTCTCCGACGGGAGCAAGTGGCACGCCGTCACCTCCTACTGCGAGCAGGTAATGCGCGCGAAAGAGATGGCGGAGAGGGAGCGGGAGAGAACCCTGCCCCCCGAGTTTCGCAGCCTGCGGCGAGGACGCCGCAGACTCATCTACGCCCGGGACTACCGATCTCCATGATCGGGGCCTGAGGACGGCAGTTGGCCGACTCGCCGTCCTTACAGAAGCAGGCCGTGGCGGAGGCGTGTCGTGTGTGCCCTACACACGCCTGCCAACTCACCGAAGCGGGATAAAACCCGACCCCACCAGGCGAGGCCGCGGTGGCGGCCAAAGTCCGCCGGCAACCCTGGGGTTATCCTTTCGAGGGCTTACCCGGGGTGCCCGGCAACGGACACCGTGCGGTTTTAGTCGAGACATGACATAACCACCCCCGCTGGCCGGCGGGGGGGGGTATCCGAAGGGATTTCCGCAGGTAAAAAAAAAAAGTGATATATTTTAAATAGCAGCAGGATGAATAGTAGGTAAAAAACAGAATCACAAGATATTTACCTCAATCGGACAATCAAACTCAGTCAACCACTCTGTACAAGGGGCCCAAGTATTACCGGTACAAGGTATTCGAAACCAGGTATGTTTGAACTTGTATTCACTACTATCTTCACTAGAATAGTATTTAAACTGATAATCTCCACACATCAGATAGCCATACACTTCGTTGGATATTTTAGGCCTGCATGTAAATAAATTCTTAAATTAGCTTCTGGTCTGGTGGAACGCTTAGGAATCACACCTGACACGGCCAGGCAATTCCTTGCCTAGTAAAAAAAGTGTAGCGGTAACTAACTATACAAAACTATTTCAGCTTCATTGTACCTATTAACGTTAATCAAGAGTTCATAACTTACCTGAATCTTACAGTGAAAAGTCTGGATTCATTCGAAGGTAAAACAGAAGCGATAGGATCTACTATAAATATATTATCAGGATCTGCAACAATTACAAGTACAAGTAAGCCTTATTTCCGTCAATGGTAATGATTTCAAACACTGAGCAGTAGTCTTCTTCTAATATTATATGAACAGCAGAATGAGTGGTCTATACTATATTTACTAGTTACTAAAAGAAGCTAGAAGACAGTTGTGTAGCTAACAACTCATACACTAATGAATAAGACATGAGTTTAGATCATACAAGCACCTTACGAGCGCTTAGAGAAGTTTTCCTTGTACGTGCGAATGAACCAAAACATTAGGAGAAAGGACTGACTCGGGAGAGTGCCCCCGTAGTTATGAAATAAGGTGCCCCTGGACCTGCTCGTGTTGACACTCTGTCAGCTTCATCGATCATTGGACAGATTAAACCAATCGAGGCTGATCGACCGTACAGATCTTGATGCATCTTAACTCTTACATCTAGTCCACTCACCAGCCAAATCTCAAGGTGTAATCTAAACATTTCGATTTGAAGTTATTATTATCATGAGCCCGAAA
The DNA here is from genome assembly GCA_946251805.1 of Cybosia mesomella. Classification (NCBI taxonomy): domain Eukaryota; kingdom Metazoa; phylum Arthropoda; class Insecta; order Lepidoptera; family Erebidae; genus Cybosia; species Cybosia mesomella. The sequence continues at coordinate 12,585,572 of OX276394.1, read as the reverse complement.
TTAAAATTCTGGAGTGAATAGTTCACGCCCGAATCCTATTATTATAGCACAGTTTGTCACTATTTCTGGCATACCTACTCAAATTTCAATATCCAGAGTATTTTTGAAAATGAGGACTCTCGACGATGGATGACAACGAATGTGGTGTAGCATAAACAGCACGATTCCTTTTTATTGAAATAAATTCTGTACAAACCTGGCATCCACTGTATATAACCCTCTTCTTGCTCATGGTTAGTAACACAAATAGTTTGTGAAATATTTTTCGTGACATCTTTCACACTACCTGTACCAAAGTCAAGGCATCTTTCAAAAACAGATGCTGACGGTATATACGTTAAACGGTTGAGACTATTCTCCATAAGGTGAATGTGGCGAGATTTTCGCTTCCAATTCTTTTCAAACATGTGATCTTGAATGTTAAATAATGGATTCCCAGGTAGTATTACTGTTCCGAATACGTTTAAGAATAAAGGCTCCTGAAAATATCTTTACTTTGAAATATTGGGGTCATCAATAAAAAGTATATTATTCAGTATACCTAACTTAAATGGCGCTAGCGTAGTGACTAAATTATCAGACTTTCAATTTGAGAACCAACTGCTTTGATTCCCTATTAAATATACTTAAACACATATACGTAACACATAAAGTACCTAGCTAACTAAATTGATCCTGTATCTATAACTTTGATTTCATGACTATGATATAGGTACCTTCCACCGACTAAAGCCATTACCGGGGTCTTTTTTTTTCAATTTTCCTATGTCTCGAAGTGATGTAGGTACATATCTACTCAATTGTCGTCAAGGTTTCAGTCTTCATTTAAGTTTAAAATGTAAGGAAGGAAGCGCTAAAAGTATTATGCATACAGTCAAGCCTGCCTGCCAAGCCTTCCCCATTTAGGTAGGTAGAGACATATTTCCATTTACATACAGTCCTGGCATACGACTTTCGCCTCTATTATTTTTCTCAGTGTATTCAAGTATTATAATATATGTTATCTAATAATAAGAAAGTAATACAAGTCACCTGATTTAGAACCAGACATACTAATTCTGCGGTATACACACCCAATGCAGTCCCGATAAACAATACTGTAGTTGAAATAGTCTCGAAAGCTGTGATGAGGCCACAGTTGCCTGTTGAAATCTATAAGGAAACATTTTGAATTTAGTAACTAATTAATTTCAGAAAAAGAGAGAGAAATTTGCAAATTAAATTCAACTTTTTAGTTTCTTTACACAAGTTGAAGCAGTTACGTAACCTACTTATCCCTTCTATAGTCATAACTTAACATAGCTGCATTGGTCAACTTCTAACACACTTGAAGTCGGGTAGAAATCTAAAGAAATCAGCTCATCAGCTAATCATTATTACGGCCACAAAACACTTCCCTCAAGCCGCAGTGCGGTGTGGCCCGTGTGAAAAATCCGGTGGACCGCACGACTATTTTTTAATGAAAGCCTCATGAAGGCAACGCACTTCCATCTAGCCGCACCGTCGACGGCTCGTAAACACGCCGCCTTACGGTTGGCCGGGAGTACGTTGTGGCCCATATCATTGCATCACCTGTTTTTGTCATTTCCTTAGTTATCACCGCTCTGCATTACTTGATAATATTTAATCATTTCCGTTACCAGAAAATTAACGCGCTATAGGATACCTCCTTATACCTACTGAAACAATCCTTAAACACCTTGCAAACTGAATCCACACAAATTGGGTCAAATTGAATAAACACTGTCGTTTAACTTACTTGGAAATATCCTTGGCCGCCAAAAGGTATGTACCATTGGTATGTCGTATCCACTGCAGAATTATTCACAATGTTGATCACTTCTTTTCTTTGCTCCCTTACATTTTTGCATATTCTGAAGACTAGTTTTTTTTTATCCAGAGACACCTGAGGTCCTGCATTATAAACATTCCATTAGAATTTTTTACAATATTTTATTTACCTTGCTGTGTCTGTATTTTTTATACCAGTTAGGTGGCAGACAAGCAAACGGCCCACCTGAGGGGAAGCGGTTACCGTGGCCAATGGGCGTGTGCAACACAAGGGGCACTACACTCGCGCTGACGACCCTGTTAAAACCTTCTAATGCTCTTCTTGAAGAACTGTATGTATTCAATTAAATTTTTAAGCATTTTGTATGCTTACTTTTTCTTATAGATTTAGATCGGAAAAAGAGAACATCTAGGACGGGACTCGAACCCGCGACCAGTCCCGGGGTCCCAGGGGGAGTGCACTGACCAGCTACGTCTATGTGTCTAGGTGGCTCAGCTGTTCACGGTAGTGGTCGCGGGTTCGAGTTCCGTCCTAGATGTTCTCTTTTTCCGATCTAAATCTATAAGAAACTGTACGTATGTTAGTGCGGGTCTAATCTTGCAACTGAATTTTGAAGTAGTTTTCCTTAACCGATTGAGATGAAATTTTGCATACACTTTTAGTTTGGATGACAATGCATTAATAGGGTACCATGGAGCTGAAGTAGGAAGGTGGCCATAGGAACTCCTAAGTTCAACAAGATAAACCTATCGAGTTTGGGCTCATTTGTTTTGTCTTAATAAACTCTCTGGTTTTACATGGTATTTAGGGTCAGATGATGCAGTAGGAAGGTGGTCATAGGAACTTGTATACCTTAGTACTAAATAAATAATAATTGAGAAGCAGAAGAAGAGATGAGGAGTAGGAGGTACTGCTGGTAAGCTGACTTTTCACTTACTTAGAGCGTATTTTAACAGGGTGTGTAGGGCCGTAATAAAACTGAAGTAGCGCATGCGGTATTCCAGACTATAATCAATCTCTGCGAATTTCATCCAGATTTATTCAGCAGTTTTTGCGTGAAGGAGTAACAAACATCCATCTATCTTCACAAACTTTCACTTTTGTAATCCTTCTTTATCCGAGCGTCTATCCCAGTCACATCCAAAGCTCGCACTTTGGAACCAGAGGTCCGCTCTCTAACTCATCCTTCTATGTTTTTTTTGGCTTTTATGGAAGCGACTATCGTGTGACTTCCCAACCCCAAGGAAAGCTTTCAACAGAACCTCGTCTGTCAATCAGCAGGTATATCGGCTTTCAGATGAGATTGTCTTAGGCCCTGAAGATCATAAACACCAAACTTTCACACTTATAATATTAGTAAATTACTTTCCTTACCATAGCATTTTCCAGTTACTGTTAATCTGTAATTATTCCCAGCGGTATCATCTACAAGGAAATATTCAGTGAACGACTGACCAACAACGTTAGGTTTGAATACAATTTTAACTCTCGCACAAAGACCGGGTTCCACAGGTGTCGAAGTGATTGATATGTTAAACACCCGGTCAACGTTATTTAATATGTAAAGGTTTGTAACCCTGTACGACAAGCTTATCTGAAATAATATGATTAAAATAAGTAGGTAAGATCGGAAGCAACGATAGGTTAGTGAACTAAGAGTAGGCCTTGCGTTAGAGAGGCCACAGGTTAGAATCCTGGCCATTACACTACCGAAGTGAATCCATTCCTAACACAAGCAATTTAGCTCAGCTGCAAGCGAAATTAAGATTATTGCCCCTACAGTAATCTTAATTTCGCTGACTAATATTCTAAAAAAAGGAACAGAGTTTTAGAATAGAGTATAATGCAAAATTGTATTGTATATTACAAATATACCTATACCTACCTAAATTGAAAATAGAACCGGGACTTGAACCCGCGACCAGTGCTTTTTTGGGGGGAAATGCTACCAAAATTTCAATTAAATAATTGTACTCATCTTTAGATCGCTGTTTTTGTGTAGGTTACTAATATTATATTTTACTTGCCTTATGAGTATTTTCAACCGTAATGTGCTTTTCCATAGCTGTATCGACGGGAATACAACCGAAATCGATAATTTTCACTTTAGTTAGACTATCTTCAGAGGAGACATCCATTTTATTAAAATTATAATCTCCAAAAATTGCAGTGAAAAGCGGTCACGACCTCACGACACTACAAAATAATTACGTTATTGTAATAGAATAGACATTTGAACTTGCCGCCACCATGTTTTTTATTGAACTTAGACTATGGTAATGTGTTGAGACTTTTATAGAGACCATAAATTCCAATTTTCCTGTAGATTCTATTGATCTCAATTTATCTCATTAGTCTCTATATTACCCATTTTACCATATATTACTAATTTAATCTACAATAATCTGAAGACAGAATACAGTCTATAATATTTTAAGTTGGTTTATAGACTCTATGATTGGTGGGACTTTACGGCTTAGATCATGCTTAGACAGTAGGACAGGGGAGGGGAGACAGTACGATAGCTTCATAACTTTTTAATAAGCATAATAAGTGAAATAATGAAGCGCCATCTAAGCTGGCAACACTCTAATACAAATTACCACAAATAACAAAGATGTATGGTACAAAAGCCCTAAAGCCATGCTTAAGTACTGCAAAAAAATTACAAATATGTGTCGTTATTTTTCATTTATCTGTGGTTGCTGTGTGACTGATGTCTGTCGTTGTCGTACTGGTACTTGTACATAAACTTGCGATACTGAAATTATCGCATTTCAAACACATCATATCTTAATAATGTCTATTTCTTAGCTTAGTTTACTCGTAATTCTTGATCTGATGTACAACCTAGTTTATATGATTTTACGCAACACTTGTAAGTATAGTTTGGTTTGTGAAGTAACAACCATTCGGACACATCCTTCGTAACCTTCTACTTCCTGCTCGAGATGCGTTTATTTTATCCAAGGCGTAACGAAGGATAATTGAAAATGGATTCGGGCACTGACTGGCTTTGTGAGATTCTAAAAAATGTTCAACTTGAACAATTTTACTTACCAATTAGAGATCAGTTACAGGTAAACAATATCTTATTTACTAACAATATTTTATTTCAATTTCGTATTAAGTTTCCATTTCATTATAGTTGAGTATTAAACGGATGTTAGTACCAGATCAAACAAGACTTGCCAAGCCAAAACAAAATGTAGAGTAGCCTGTATTATAAATCAATCTAGACTAACTTTGATAGGATATGTTTTAGATAACCAGATTAGCACATTTTGATTATGTGCATGCTGAAGACCTTGAAAAATTGGGCATCAGTAAGCCTGGTGTCCGCAGGCTTTTTGATGCTGTAAGAAAAAAAAAGTTGCAGCTATGGAACCGAAAATTTTGGAACAAACTATTTGGTTCCTCATCTAGCTCAGTTTCTAAAGAAAAAACTGATTTAACTCTGAGACAAACAACTCAAGCAGAAGCACGAACCACCTGTATCATATTGGAAAAAGACATAATGTGAGTTTTTATTAATAATTCAATCAAAAACTACTACAGCGTCATAGATCGGACACTATTAAGAACTAGAGTACCGGCTTATTGGAATATTCAGAGTAACCTTAAAAAAATCCTTATACCAACCAACCATTTATTTAACTTTCGATAGCTCAATTTTTCATCAAATAGTTTTGTCCTAATTTTTCATCAAATGGTTGTGTGAAATCAATTGGGGTATGCATTAGCATACCCCAATTGATTTCATCCAACAATCAACTTTATTTATGAAGAAGTTGCAATTGATTTTACACATTGATATTTTATTTTTGCTTGATATTATATATTTTTTATAAACTTCTTTTTTGTATATCAGGTGTATAATGACTAAACTAATAATTTGCTACAGTAAATTATAATAAAATAATGTTAGAGGTCTTATTTGAACTGTTTTTACATAATGTTACGAAAACTTTTAATCCATAAGCAATACAACTTTAACACTTTGATGTTTTTCACAAAAGTCAGTACAAGAATCTATAACTACAAACACAAGGTTAGAATAATCCACATAAATGCAAATAAGTTGAAACAATTACATACGGTTCATTAATTTGCAGTGCAGTAAAATTTAACTGAGTTTATTGTGAGAGTGAATTATCATATATTATAATTTAACCCAGATATTTAAAGCATTTTAGTGTTATAAAAAGGGTAAATACATATGATTAGGCAGCTTATATATATAAGGGCTGCATACTCCCAAGTTTACTTTTACAATTAATGTAACAGTTAAGTTCTGAAGCCACTGTCAAAAGTTAAATAAATGGTTGGACAGGGTATAGGAGTGAAATGTTATTTTTTCAATTTGTGGGTATTGTTTTCAAAAGTTCGAGTAATTTAACCATTTTCTTCAACCCATGAAATAAGTCATTCTTATGGTGGCTCCGACACTTTTGCAAGGCTTTCATATTTTCATGCTTTTCATATATTTCTTCATCTAATAAGATGAGGTTGCTGGATTAGTGAGACTCCTGTACGTTTGTAATTCTATAGTTTGTAGGGTTCCATACCCAAAGGGTAATACAGGACCCTATTACTAAGGCTTTGTTGTCTGTCTGTCACCAGGCTGTATCTGATGAACCGTGATAGCTAGACAGTTAAAAATTTCACAGATGATGTATATTTTTGTAGCCGCTTTGACAACAAATCCCATACAAGAAACATGATTGTTTGCAGTTTTTTTTGCTCTATGTTAATAATACCACTAACCAAGCTGTTTCTCATGAACCATGATAGCTAGACACAGTTTCACAGATGATATATTTATATTGCCGCTATAGCAACAAATACTAAAAAACAGATAATGAAAATTGATACTGGCAACAGCTAGATGTAATATTCACAGAAATTTAGTTATATATTGTAAAAATAAATAATTAAATTAAAATAAAACAAATATTTAAATATATTCACTGTAAAAATAAATAATTAAATTAAAATAAAACAAATATTTAAGGGGGCTCCCATGCAACAAACGTGATCGTTTTTTTTGATCATTTGTGCTTAATATTGATAAAGGCAACAGGTAGATAATGGTATGGGACCCTTCAGGCGCGAGTCCCACTCGCAATTAGCCGATTTAATTTATAAATACAATCACTATTTGCAGATTACATAATGAGCTTGGTACTGGTTCATTTGGAGTAGTGAAACGGGGGGAGTGGAGAGTATCAGATCAGAGTTCCCAAACTGTTCCTGTAGCGGTTAAAGTGTTAAAGGCTGATGCATTCTCCCAACCAGGCATATATGATGACTTCAGAAGAGAAGTGGAGGCTATGCACAGTCTTAAACATCCCAACCTTATCAAACTCCATGGTGTTGTATTTCATCCTTTAATGATGGTTTGTGAATTGGCTACAATGGGTGCTCTATTAGATTATATTAGAGCACAAAACGGCAAGGTGTCCTTGGGCTTTATTTCTAAGTGGTCTGAACAAGTGGCAGCTGGGATGGCACATCTAGAGAAAAATAGGTTCTTGCACAGAGACTTAGCATGCAGAAATATCTTACTATCTACTTTAGACTTGGTAAGTTTTTAATTATTATGTACTAAGTTAAGTAATTATATTAAGAATCAACTTATGTTGGTTAGAATGTTGCTTAGAATCAAGTTATGTTGGTTACTTTATCAGCTGAATTTATTTATTATTATTTGCATTTGCCAGGGTGCGAGAGAATTAAATAAATAAATAAAATAAATAAATATTCTACACAGCGCTTTCTAGACCCAAGTAAGCATAGTTTAACTAGCTTGTGTTATGGGTTCCAGAATGCGGATAAACATACTTATATACTTTTTTTTTTTGTAAATACATACATATTATACATAGAAGCACCCAGACCAATGCAAATAGACATATTCATGCATACAAATATTTGCACTGAGCGGGAATCGAACCCGCGCCCCTTGTCGTAGCAGTCGAATGCACTACCTTACTTTTACTTTTTTGGCCACCTTGCATTAGAGACCCGAGACGGTTTTGGTCGATTTGGGTCCGACATAACTACCCCCACTGGCCGGCGCGGCGATGTGGTAACCGTGGGGAATTCCGCAAAAAGAAAACTTCAAAATGGCACAGTATAGGCAGAACCAAATTTAACAAAATCAAAGATCATGAAATTCGGTGTCACTGTCTGTGTCTGGGTAGACGGGAAACCAAATTTACCTCCTAGGACCCGGGACTCTTCATAGGGGATAAACCAGTTTTCATAGTCGCTGAATCGGTGCCATTTAAATTTCTTGGGAGAAAGATAGACTATTTATAAGCTACCACTAAACAATATCAAAAAAAGCTTTTACATATGACCACTACTTAACATCACGTCTGACTTGGCCTTTTCTGGTATATGATTTCGGCAAAACCTTACTAGCGAAAATAGATGCAACTGTCATAAAATCACTAAAATTGTGGCTTGGACTAGCGCATTCTGCTGATCCCTCTGCTCTATTTAGAGATCAAAATAATTTTGGGATGAAATTAAAGCATCGGACTGTATAAACACCTTAGAGTTACCAAAGCCCACATCTTAGGTAAATCCCAAGATGACACAGTCAGGGCACTCCCGAAAGATAATAACGCGTCCAAGCTTGAATCTAGACTCATATTCCATAAACGATTTATGATAAACAGTCGATAGGCCCGTCGAACAGAGTGAGGTTGGGAGTACGAGAGGTAAAAAGAGACCAGGATATACTTTCTATAACAAGACGAAAATGATAAATATCGAGTGCACGCGATGAATTTGGAAATCCAAAATGAATGGTTGTCAATGGGAGAGTTCTGCATACCGATGACCTTAAATTGGCGCACCTTGATTTATGAGTGGTCGCCGGCATTGTTAAAATTCTATCTTAACGCCTTTCAGATGACCCTCCCAGACCAGAGTAACTTAGTGAGGTGGGGGAAGGGCACAGAAAAACAATGTTATACTTGTGGCGAGGCAATAGGGACGGTTAGGCACATATTAGTAGGATGTAGGGTGCTTCTCGATAGAGGTCAATACTCACGCCGCCACGATAAGGTGCTTATCATCATACGTGAAGCAATGAGCCTGGCAGTAGCTTGAGCCCAAAAAGGATTGACTACTAACAGACGTCATATCAACTTTGTGTCCGAAGGTTCATCCATAAAATCCAGGAACAACTTTATTTAATCTCAGATACTGTCCCAGATTGGACTCTCCTAATTGACACGTATGAAAAGCACTATAAAATTCCGGAGGATGTTGGGGTTCGGGTTTCGGTATCTAGACCTGACATATTTCTTTACTCGAGAGCGATAAAATATGTGGTCCTTGCGGAACTTACTGTACCGTGGGAAACAAATATACCAAAGGACCACACAATAAAGAAAAATAAATACTATGGTCTCACAAACGAATTAACCAAAAACGTGGTTAATTTGTATGCGGTGGAAGTGGGAGCGAGAGGTATACCAGCAAAATCTTTCTATAACCTACTTAAAGATCTAGGCCTATTGAGAGCTACAATAAGCTCATTACTAGGACGAATGTCTAAAGCGGCACTAGTAGGTTCGCATCAAATTTGGTTAGGTAGGGAGGGGAACTTGGGTAGTGAAGGTGAGTGTTGATGTACATCAACAAAAGGGGCCCCTTCTAAACCTACACTTTGGTTACAAGTGCCAAGCACTGTCCTGAGTTCCCAACTCAGCAACGCGACGGACCCGGCACTCGCACGGAGAATCCATGAATTGCTAAGTATATCGGTCTCAACGGTCTCACTAACACATAACATAACATAAACTCACGCCTATATCCCCGAAGGGGTAGGCAGAGGTGCTAGCACCCACATTTCGCCGGTTTATGTTTAGGTCCCAATGTAATAGGTGGCGAGCCTATTGCCATTAACCGGGCACTTATAAACCTGCGATAAATACACACATAACTTCGAAAAGCATCGAAAAGTCATTGGTGTGTGCCATGGTAATACCTGGGATCGAACCCGAGACCTCGTCTCAGCAGTCCTTTACCCATACCACTAGGCTACCGTGGCACTAACACGACTTTGTTTTATTTATGTATAGATTTAAGTTTTTATGTTAGAGGACTTGGGCTGTTGTTACCTTTTCCAGGTGTTTCTGACAACAGCCAGTATAAGCTACTGAGATCCCACCCTGATATTTAGTTTTTGCTTATACTCTCAAGTCGTTTCATAAAAAAAAACATTTCTTTTTTCAATATTTATCAAAATAGGGTTTTTAATCTTTAAGGTCAAAGTAGCCAATCACTCAATACAATGCGTCTAAATAATATAGTCGGCAAAATGTGGGTGTCTCTCATGCTTCTGGCTACCCTTTCAGATATATTCAGGTGTTGGTCTATAAATAATAAATATCCTTCTTATGCATAGAGAAATTAAAGGGTACTTCTGCTTCTCTTGTAGTCTTTAGAATTTGTCTGTTGCATTCTTGATATACCACATTAAACTGAATAAGGAACCGGGCAAACAGAACGGGCTTATTTTTTCAATAAGTTCAGTGATTCTGAAGATTACGCCAAATATATAACTCACAAAATTCAGTGTCTTAATAATATTAGTGCAGTACAGACTAGCGAAGCCGGGACCCGTCAATCTAATGTTATTATATTTTATCTTTAACATACAATAAATCAATATTCTAGGACATTTTTCACAGCCCCTTTTTGTGAATACTTTTTTTTTGTATACAGACTGAATGTAGATGAATGATAAAAAATACAGATCGAGTTGCTTAAGTGGTCATTTAGCTAATTGCGTCTGTTGTAGGCTCAAACCCTATATCATCAAATGGGACAATTATTTAGTGATATTCACAAATAAACATACATACTTGTGTCTGCCAAATTGTATGTTTGTGAAGTCCTTATGATACGTATAGAAATGAATCCTTAACAAAGGATTAGTATAAAACGAGTGGATTTGAGTTCGAACTTGACATTTATTTTGCAGTGATTGTTATGTCACCATGAAGACTTTGGATTATGAGTATTTAAGCATGTCCTCTATACTTGACCTGATAAGAGCAAAGTGTAACCTTGCCATGACTGGCTTGACCGAGTTATCTAGTCATTGTCCTATCGTTGTATGAGGTATTGTTTGTTATAGGTCAAAATAGGTGACTTTGGTCTGATGAGAGCACTTCCTGACGCTGACGATTGTTACGTGATGAGTGAGCGTCGCCGTGTGCCATTCCCGTGGTGCGCGCCAGAATCTCTACGAAGTCGGCAGTTCTCACACGCATCTGATGTATGGATGTTCGCTGTTGCTCTGTGGGAGATGTTTACTTTCGGAGAGGAGCCTTGGATCGGTAAAGTTTCTTTTTAGTTTCGACAACCTACTTGTTATTAAGTTGTTTTTGTAAAAAAAAGACATCAGTCAACAATCTATTGTACTTCAATAGATTGTTTTTGAACTGATTTCTATGACACAAGATATTCTTATTGACAATAAAGATGTCAAATACATACATACTTATCTACACCTTTCTAGTTAATATAACTATTTTTACTTGGTTCTTGGCGATTTTAAAAATTGACACAAATTGTTACTTGTTTGGTTCTAAATAAATTAGTTAAATGAACTTTGAAGAAGGGGTGGGTTCTGAATACAACTCATATTAATTTCTAATAATGACACCATTTCCTTGAGATCCTTTTGAGTTGAGTAACCAAATCAAATTAGATGTTTGTTACTAAATCACGCCAGTACGGCTGTACGGATGTGGATGAATCTGGAATAGCAAATTCATACTAATATTATAAATGCCAAAGTCTGTCTGTTAAGCGTTCACACCCTAAACCACTGAACCGAATTTGATGAAATTTGGTACAGCGATAGACTAGAGCCTGGGAAAGAAGGCCGTATTTTGATCGCGATATCCAGCATCCACGCGGTTGGAGCCGCATCGCAACAGCTAGTAATGTAATATGTGTTACTTTTATGCCGGGAGTAGGTTCGCGAGGGCCGCGTGAACAAGATAGCCGCACCCGCAGGCAACAACTAGTTTCCAATAATGTAACGTCAAATAACGATTGCATGACTTCTTTCAGGTTTAAACGGTTCCGAAATTCTACGTCTAATAATGCGCGAAGGTCAACGGCTCACTGCACCGAACGCGTGCCCTCCTGACGTATACATGTTGATGATGCAGTGTTGGGATCTCAACCCTAAGGAAAGACCCACATTCGCAGGTATACAGCGGTATATGGAGACCAATAAGTTCGAAACTGCGATTGCCGCTCTCAGGTAGGTCGGAGTTTCATCACATATCCTGAATTAACATTCAATGATCTTTTTATTAAAATCAGGTACTTTTACGTATAGTGCAACAGGTACGTTCTGAAACCGCTGTCAAATAATGAATAACTGGTTGGACCTGGTATAAATAATTAAAACTCATACAACATTCAAAATAATACTGAAATTACTGAACAGTCTTTTGACGGCTAATTAACGAATGGCCTATAAAAAAACATCACTTACACATCTTTAGTCATTTTCCTATAAAAAACATGACCACATTTTCTAAATGCATTATTCTCTTATCTAATTGATAATTCCATATGCATAATCACCACATTTCGACAGGCATATGAAATTTATAACAAAATCATCGAAATAAAGAGCCTAACGTATCATTGTTGTCAGTTTTCACAATAGTTATGTGTGGAAAATAGAATAATTGTTGATGCTTTCTCCAACAGTTACCGACGGCCGAGTAAAATGACAATAGATGCAGGAGATCCCATAATTTTAATAGATAAAAGACCAGAATTGCATTGGTGGAAGGGACAGAACCAAAGGACGCTAGAAGTGGGACTGTTTCCAAGGTAAATGCTAGAAAATATCAATGGTCTATGAAAGTTATACCATGGGCGTAGCCAAGGAGGGGGCGGGGGAGTCAAACCCCCAAATTTCGAAATATTATCTACACATCAACCTATTAGTTTTCCGGTGAATGATAAAGTATAAAACAGCCGACAGCTGTTAATGCTTCACAGACGTTTTGATTTCTCAATCTATATTGAAGCAAGTAGAAGCAAGCAATATTGATTATTGAGCAAAAAATATTATGAATACACTTCCAGATAGTGTACCCAATGCTGTTAGATTATTTGAACTATTTTTGTTAAAGTCTAAATGGTAATGCATCATCAATGTATTTAATGCCATGACTATACTCTATCGATGTTCAGAATTTTTACTCTTGTTGCCCTCTATAAAATTATAATAAAATTTTAGTGACGCCATTAGTTTTGAGTGTGTAACATTCGCGTTATCGTTATAAAATATTATAATATACACATATTTACGATTTCAATTTGTTTACAGCACTCTAGTCACGACTACGAAAAGTAAAGTTATCCCGGCAACTAAGAAGTCTCAAACATTGTCGCCAGTGCAGAGAGGTAAGGGAATTTTTTATATAAAGTTTTTTTCCTCTGAGCCTTTTCCTAACTAAGTTGGGGTCGGCTTTTAGTCTAACTACGAAACAGTCAAACTTTAATTTTTTACGTGATGCGACTGCTATCAGACCACCACAACCTAAGTATTGACAAAGATTGTAACTGAGTTAACATGCAAACGTATGTGTGTTTTGTTTTCATTTATTTTCATATTTTTAATGAAATTTACTTTATTATTGCTAAAAATATATGAACTAAATTTAATAAAATTTAAAACTTTCTCTTTTTAAAGTGGCTTAGAATTGACTGGTACATTAAATCTATACGCATTTCAAATACAAAAATCAATGCAGATTTGACGCATACGTTTGGTCATACAAAGAGGTTTTTTCTGTATATAAAATAAGAATCCATACCTACAATGTGTTTGCACCCAGCTGTATTATAAATTCCCACAAACATCGTGTGCTGTGCTGTGCTGAACGAAACTTAAATTAACTAAACAAGGCCTAAAACATTGGGGTGTGTGTTGGGTAACCTCCTCGCGTGTCATTCCGATTCCGATCCCACTGCAGTCCGGGGGGAACGGAATCGGAGCGGTACACCCTGGGCGGCGGTCAATGGCTTCCCCTTCATGGGGTTGGCATTGATCGTCGGCCAATACCCAACGTGGCGGGAACACATCGCTCTCCGTACTCCTCTGCTTTCAGAGGAGACAGGACGAGCGATGATGTTAGTGGTGGAGGCCACCGTAGGGTCCTGGGGGATCCAGGGGCGGGTTGGCCCACTGCTAACGCAGGGGCCGACGGGCACTTGTGCCGCCGCCGGTGAGAGAGGACTAGCCATCCTCTCGCGTTCCGTAATCGGCAGGTGATCAGCAACGACCTGACTGGTGGCTCCAGAAGGGTACGCTGTGAACTTGCCGACCGGAGGGCTTGCCTTTATTGGCCGGCCCACGACAAGGAAAAGTCTATAACACCCGACAGCGAAGTCGTCAAAACCTATGGATACCAGCCGACCTCCATAGTATATAGGCTTATCCAGGTGCAGGGGGCTCCGCCTGGACGGACCACCCTTCCCCCATACTCGTGGGATTAGACATGGAAAATTCTATAAAAAATAAAAAGAAACCGGACGACACAACAAAAAACGACCAAGGCGCGAACAAGGACAACGAGCATGACGGGGTGGAGGTAGTTGGGGGTGAAGAGGAGTTGAGGCGGCGGCCTCACCCGTGGGCGGTTAAGGCTGTCTTCACCAGACCCGCTACTCCGCTACCTATAGGCGGGGAAACGGACGCAGACGTTGCGTCTGCGGCGTCGACGGCGGGTACTGACAACGAGTCAGTATCCAGCCGAATGGAGACCGAGGAGGGTCTCCGACGTAAGCGGCCTCGCTCGAGTGGACCGTCCCTTGACCGTAGCAGAAGCTCCGGGCAACGGACGATCTCCTCGAGCGAGGACGATCGGCCGGCCAAAATATTGGCCACCGCGGCGGCTAGAACGCCGAAACAACCGGTGCACGTCCCTCCGCTACCCAGCGGCAGGGACCAAGGCGTCCCCGCGGCGAGGGAGCTCCTCACAGCGCTTGCCCGCATTACCGACACAATAAAAGGGTCTAAAAATGTGTCGGGAAAGAAGAAGACGGTGGCGGAAAACGTCGCCGTCGCCAGGACGGCGCTGGAGGAGCTCCTCGGTAGGAGCGTCTCCGAGGAGGAGGCGAAGCTCAGGGCCCGGGTCACAAGCCTGGAAACTGAGCTGGCCAACTCCTTGGAGCAACAGCGGGTCCTCCGGGAGGAGTTCAGGCAGCTGACCCAGATGGTCAGGGGATCCCCGGAGGCCCAGAAGGCCCCAAGAGCCCAGGAGGTGGCCGACCACCCGAGGGCTCTTGCGCCGCCAGGGGGGGCGCCTACGTCGGCGCCAAATTCAGCGCCGAAGCCGGCCACAAAGTCGGCACCTAAGCCGGCGCCGAAAACAGCGCCTAGGCCGGCGCCCAATCCGCCGCCGGAGCCTGCGCCTAGTGTGGTGCAGCTCTTGGCGGCCATCGAGAGGCGGCTCGACGTTTTGGAGGACCGGGCTTACCGTCCCCCACTGACACGGACTGCGTCGTACGCGGCTGCTGTCAGTGGTAAGCCCGGCCCCGCCGCCCCAGTGGCCCCAACGCCACAAGGGAAGGGGAAGAAGCGCGGCACCCCCGCCCCCGCCATAACCGCCGCTCCCGCTGCACCCGAGCGTTCCTCCAGAGGGGAGGAATGGGTGGTAGCGGGAGCCGCCAAAAAGGCGAAAAAAGCCGCCAAAAAGGCGGCTAAGAAGGCGGCAAAAGCCGCTGCGGCGAAGGCGCCGAAGAGGCTCCGCGCCCCACGCTCCACTGCCGTCGTCCTGACGGTGACGACGGAGGGAGTGGAGAAGGGCGTGGGGTACGCCCAGGTCCTGAGGCAGGTTAAAGCCTCAGTGGACCTCAAGGCCCTCGAGATTGAGGGGGGGCTCCGGTGCAAAACAACTCGCACCGGAGCTCGCCTCCTCGAGGTCTCCGGCGCCACCAGCGGCCCCAAAGCCGACGCCCTAGCGGCCAAGCTGAGGGAGTCGCTGGATACCGAAGCTGTCCGCGTCACCAGATCCAACAAATGCGCAGGTTTGCGCATTTCGGGTCTGGATGACGCGGCCACGACGGAGGAAGTCATCTCCGCCGTCGTGGAGGCGGGCGGCTGCCCCCGTGATCAGGTGAGAGCCGGAGAAATCCGCTTCAGCTCCACGGGTCACGGCACGGCAGTCGTCAACTGCCCCGTCGCAGCGGCGCAGAAAATTGCGGACGAACGGAGCCTCCTCGTTGGGGGCTTCCTAAAGGCGCGGGTGCAACTCCTGCAGCCCCGCGTGACCAGGTGCTTCAGGTGCCTGGCCGTGGGGCATGTGGGAGTGCAGTGCACAGCGGGAGACACCGTGGGGGATCGGTGCTTCCGCTGCAGTCAGCCCGGGCACAAGGCCAGTGCTTGTGATGCTCCGCCGCGCTGCTACAAATGCGTAGCGGAGGGCAAAGCGGCGGAGCACCGGGCGGACAGCAGAACCTGCGCCGCCTCGAGGCCAAAGCCCCGTTCGTCCGCAACGGGTAGCGGGGGTGCCGTTCAGGAGCGGCCACATTCGCAGCGGGATGCGGAGATGGACGTCCATTAATGGACACACCAATCCGCATCCTGCAGGCGAACATAAACCACTGCACCGGTGCTCAGGATCTTCTGTACCAGAGCATCGTGGAGCGGTCTATCAATGTGGTCGTGGTCGCTGAGCCGTACTGGGTCCACCGCGTGGTGCAAAGGTGCAAAGGCTGTGTCGCGGCGGACTATGAGGGCTTGGCTGTCGTGGCCGTCTACTTCTCGCCAAGCCTTGACCAGTACGAGCTTGAGCTAAGGCTCGCTGAACTGGACATTGTTCTCCCTGCGTGCCGTCCTCGTCCTGTCTTGGTCCTGGGAGACTTCAACTCCTGGTCTCAGGCCTGGGGCTCCCGGGAAACCAATGACAAGGGGCGAGTACTGGAGGACTGGGCCAACACCCGTGGTCTAGAGGTCCTCAACCGGGGGAGTGTCGCCACCTGGGAGCGGCGGGGGCTCAGTTCGGTCGTGGATGTCGCATTCGCGACCCCTGCTCTCGCCCGCCGCGTCCAGGGTTGGCGCGTGGTGGAGGAGGAGGAGACGGATTCCGACCACAAGTATATTCGGTTCAACGTCTCCCCTCCAACTAACCTGCCGCCGACAATCGCGAATCCCCCGGATCCACGTTGGGCGCTCAGGCGCCTGGATCGGGAGGCTCTCCTGGAGGCATCAATAGTGCAGGCCTGGATTCCGTCACTGGCCAGGCTTGCCGATGTCGACGCAGAGGCGGAATGGTTCAGGAGAGCCATGTCGCATATCTGCGATGCGGCGATGCCTAGGGTTAAGCCCGGCCCGGCAAAGAAACAGGTATACTGGTGGTCAGTGGAGATCGCACAGCTGCGAGCAGCGTGCGTGACCGCTCGCCGCCAGTACACGAGGTTTCGCCGGAGGCGTCGCCGCCCAGACGATGCGGCAGCCCGAGAGGCGGAGCTGTATGAGGCGTACAAGGGGGCCAAGAGGACCCTCCAGGAAGCCATTAAGCAGGCCAAACGGCGGGCCCGCGAAGAGCTGCTGGAGTCTCTGGAGCAGAACCCATGGGGGCGTCCCTACCTTGCGGTCAGGGGCAAAATCCGCCCAAGGGCGCCCCTACTGACCCAGAGCCTCCAGCCGGAGCGGCTGGAAGGGATACTGGGCTCCTTGTTCCCAGCGAGAGCGGAGGAGCATGTCCCTCCGCGTATGGCTCCGCCTCAGGCGCCTGACGCTGATAATAGCGAGAGCGATGTGCCCGAAGTCAGGGAGAGTGAACTGAGGGTAGCAGTGCTCCGGCTTAAAGCCCGGAAATGCACTGCCCCCGGACCCGACGGCATTCCAGGCCGAGCATGGGTCCTGGCCCTGGAGGAACTAGGGCCTCGACTGGTGGCGCTCTTTAGCGCATGCCTCGAAAGGGGCCAGTTTCCAAAGGCTTGGAAGACGGGGAAACTGGTCCTTATCCGGAAGGCGGGGCGGCCGGCGGACCAGCCATCCGGTTACCGGCCGATCGTGTTGCTCGACGAGGTGTGCAAGCTCTTTGAGCGGATTATTGCAGAGCGCCTCGTCGAGCATCTCACGAACGTGGGGCCAGATCTGGCGGACAACCAGTTCGGTTTCCGCCGGGGGCGCTCCACCGTGGAAGCGATCATGCGCGTTAGGCGCCTGGCGGAGGAAGTAGTCTCGCGGGGTGGGGTGGTGGTGGCGGTGTCTCTCGACATCGCCAACGCCTTCAACACCCTACCCTGGAGCTGCGTTAGGGAGGCGCTCGCGTATCACGGAGTGCCTCCTTACCTCCGCCGCATTGTCGAGGCATACCTATCCGAGAGGGCTATAGGTTACCCGAGCTGGCTAGGGCCAGGGCGGCGAGAAGTGTCGTGCGGTGTTCCGCAGGGGTCGGTCCTAGGGCCACTCCTGTGGAACATCGGATACGACTGGGTGCTGCGCGGTTCGTTGCTCGAGGGTGTCAGCATAACATGTTATGCTGACGACACCCTCGTTATGGCGCGGGGAGCAACGCACCGAAGCGCGGCACTAAAGGCCACGGCAGGGGTTGCTCAAGTCGTGGGTCGAATACGGCGGCTGGGACTCGAGGTGGCTCTCCACAAATCCGAGGCTATGTGTTTTCACGGGCCTCGGAGGGGGCCACCTGCGGGAACCAGCATAACCGTAGGGGGCGTAAGCATCGGCATCGAGGCCACGATGAAGTACCTTGGGCTCGTACTCGATAGCCGATGGGACTTCGGACCTCATCTCCGAAGTCTGGTCCCGAAACTGAGGGGGGCTGCGGCCGCGCTATCACGGCTGATGCCTAATGTTAAGGGACCCAACGCCCCCACTAGGAGACTGTACCTGAGGATCGTGCGAAGCATGGCCCTGTACGGGGCCCCAGTATGGGCAGAGACTCTGGCGGCCCGCAACGTGGCTGTACTAAACAGCCCGTTAAAAGCGATGGCCGTCAGAGTCATCAGGGGGTATCGCACGATCTCCGTCGAGGCGACATGTCTCCTAGCCGGGACCCCTCTATGGGACCTGGAAGCGAGAGCCCTTGCGCTGCTGTACCAGTGGCGCAAGGAGGCGCTGGAGCAGGGCCATAGGCCAGAGCCCCGAGAAATCAGGGCTCAGCGGTCCCTGCTCCGTCAGGAACTCATGGAGACATGGAGGGTGCGACTTGAGCACCCCAGGTGGGGGGAATCCACCATTGCGGCGGTGAGACCGATCATGAAGGAGTGGTTGGAGAGGGACCATGGGGACCTCTCCTACCGGATGTGCCAGATGGTTACCGGACACGGGTGTTTCGGTAAGTATCTGTGGCGCATCCATCGGGAGACGACGCCGCAGTGCCAGCACTGCGAGGATCCTGGCGAAGACACGGCGCTCCACACGTTGGTGGAGTGCCCTGCGTGGGGAGTCAACGCCGGGATCTCGTTGCGGTCCTGGGCGTGGACGTTCTCTCGTTGGAGACCGTGGTGAGGGCCGTGGTCTCCGACGGGAGCAAGTGGCACGCCGCCGCCTCTTTCTGCGAGCAGGTAATGCGCGCGAAAGAGACGGCGGAGAGGGAGCGGGAGAGAATCCTGCCCCCAGAGTTTCGCAGTCTGCGGCGAGGACGCCGCAGACTCATCTACGCCCGGGACTACCGACCTCCATGATCGGGGCCTGAGGACGGCAGTTGGCCGACTCGCCGTCCTTACAGAAGCAGGCCGTGGCGGAGGCGTGTCGTGTGTGCCCTACACACGCCTGCCAACTCACCGAAGCGGGATAAAACCCGACCCCACCAGGCGAGGCCGCGGTGGCGGCCAAGACACTTGGGGAGGACACCGTGCGGTTTTAGTCGAGACACGACATAACCACCCCCGCAGGCCGGCGGGGGGTATCCGAAGGGATTTCCGCACGTTAAAAAAAAAAAAAAAGGCCTAAAACATTTGTAAGTAAATATAATTTCTATGAGTTTAAGGAGCTCTCAACCCACATGCCAAAGTGACTAGGTCATCCGTCCAAGGTCATAGTAGCCACGAATGCCGATCGATGTAGGTAAACAAGACACCATAAAATATGTGTCCCTACGACGGTAAAGATAACCCATATTTAACTTTAAATTTATGTATAGGTAGGTACAGTCATTAACCAAAGTCGATGCAATGTATAAGTGTCGGCTAACTTCGGAAAGTTCGCGCATATGCACTATGCGGACCAACCAAAGTTGAACCTGTGATTTAATTGAGCTGAAAGTGAGATGAAGTTGTGACGCTATTCCTCCTAACAATTTTTAACCAAACTTGGCATGTAAATACAACTTATACCCGGAAGGTTTAGAAAAAATATCTAATCTATATCTGATTTCTCCAAAATAATCAATGTTGAGACCACGATTTTGGCGCCAAAATGTGCAACTTAACTATTGGCTTAAGACAGAAAAAGGAAATTGAAAATCGGTCTAGCAACGGAGGAATAATCACCGAATAAACAGTTCAATGGTATTCCATTGAAACAAAATTGCGCGTGAAAATGGAATATTCGGTAATGGTTGGGCAGGTTTTGTAAGTAATCATGTAGTGCACTCTCTTCAACATTGCAACAGCAGAATGCATTGCGCCCCTAGTATAATCTATGATTGGTTAATTGGCGAGCCTCGGCCGTCGCGCTCCGCACTACGACCAATGAGACCTAAAAATGCTTTCTGCGCATCTAGAGTACATTGTGAAGATGTTTGCCGGTCATTATAACGAAAGTCGAAGCAATGTACCTTGTGGCGTAGCGTTAGAGCGTTCGACTAGTAAGTCGGAGGTCGCGGGTTTGGTTCCCCCTCAGTACAAATATGTATTTTTGCATTGATCTGGTTTGGTATTTCTATGTATAATATGTTTTCATTTACAAAAATAGTATCTAAATAATATTTATCCGCATTCTGGAACCAATATGACAAGCTCTGCTTAGTTTGAGTCTAGATGGCGCTGTGTAATAAGTAATAATATGTGTCCTGGCCTTTATTTAACTGGCATTTTTTTAACGTGTGAAAACCACCACGGGCTGCACCCCATCGGTGCCAACGATGGGGTGGGCGTGTCGGAATTGAACCGGCTAAAACCACACGATGTCCTCCCCAATTGTCCATTGCCGGGCACCCCGGGAAAGCCTTCGAAAGCCCATACGGGGGCCCCGTACAGGGCCATGCTTCCCACGATCCCCAGGTACAGTCTCCTAGTGGGGGTGTTGGGTCCCTTAACGTTGGGCAACAGCCGCGATAACGCGGCTGCAGCCCCCCTCAGTTTCGGGACCAGACTTCGGAGATGTGGTCCGAATTCCCATCGGCTATCGAGTACGAGCCCCAGGTACTTCATCGTGGTCTCGATGCCGATACTCACGCCCCCTACGGTTATGCTGGTTCCCGCAGGTGGCCCCCTCCGAGGCCCGTGAAAACACATAGCCTCGCATTTGTGGAGGGCCACCTCGAGTCCCAGCCGCCGTATTCGACCCACGACTTGAGCAACCCTTGCCGTGGCCTTTAGTGCCGCACTTTGGTGCGTTGCCCCCCGCGCCATAACGAGGGTGTCGTCAGCATAACAAGTTATGCTGACAACCTCGAGCAACGGACCGCGCGGCACCCAGTCGTAACCGATGTTCCACTGGAGTGGCCCTAGGACCGACCCCTGTGGAACACCGCACGACACTTCTCGCCGCCCTGGCCCTAGCCAGCTTGGGTAAACTTTGGCCCTCTCGGATAGGTATGCCTCGACAATACGGCGGAGGCAAGGAGGCACTCCGTGATACGCGAGCGCCTCCCTAACGCAGCTCCAGGGTAGGGTGTTGAAGGCTTTGGCGATGTCGAGAGACACCGCCACTACTACCCCATCCCGCGAGACTACTTCCTCGGCCAGGCGCCTAACGCGCATGATCGCGTCCACGGTGGACCGGTCTTGGCGGAAACCGAACTGGTTGTCCGCCAGGTCCGTTCCCACGCTCGTGAGATGCTCGACGAGGCGCTTTGCAATGATCCGCTCAAAGAGCTTGTAGACCTCGTCGAGCAAAACGATCGGCTAGTAACCGGATAGCTGATCCGCCGGCCGCTCCGCCTGCCGGATAAGGACCAGTTTCCCTGTCTTCCACGCCTTTGGAAACGGGCCCAATTTCTCTGGCATAGTTTTTTATTATAGGTAGATGGTAGGATAGATAGATTTATATTATTCAGAGGTTAGATCTCTAAGAATTTTGTTCGTTTCTTAGTTTGTACTCGGTGTAATAGATACTGCCTATATTATGCACATCATGAAAAAAGAATAGGTCCATATCCGTTAGTGCAGCACCTAAAAGGCTTAGGTTAGCATACAGTAAGATAAATTCATCTTATGGTTATGAAATATGTATGGCTATAAAGTATTCAATTTATCAGTGCATAGCAATTTCTTTAGCCATAATTGTAAAAACGCGTTCACTTTTACAATATGATGCGTGCGGAATGATGCCGCGTTAAACTTTTACTTTCACTGAGAAAACAGTGTTATTGTTTCATTGATCAACGAAATATATTTGCACTCAGTTACGTATGAGCTCATAAGAGGTTGATTTATTCAGTATATTTAATGTGTTACATACGTACAGTTACGCCTCTTTCCAATTGGGGTTGGCAGAGACCACATGTTTCCCTTTGCTATAAATCTGGCATAACCCTGACGAAATTACTTTTGACCTAGCCTTTCTTTAGAATGTCATCGTTCTGATCGGTTACGTACGCCTAGGTCGACCATTAAATGGTTATTACCCGCCCATAAGTCCTCACCATATTAAACCTGTTCTGTCAAACTTCCTCCGTCCATGGTCTCTACGTGTCCAAACCATCTAAGTATCTTTTTTTTTTTACGTGCGGAAATCCCTTCGGATACCCCCCCGCCGGCCAGCGGGGGTGGTTATGTCGTGATGTAAGGCTGTAACTACACTACAGTCAAGACTGTGAACGAATAACGTATTACCGCTTTCTAGGATTGTAATACTATTAACGAATTATCTACTGAGTCCGATTGAATAAACTGATTAATATCAACACAGATTTTAGATCTTACCCTTTTACAATAATACCTGATCAATCAAAATTTTTGATAAATGTTTTCTTACCATTGTTTGTATCTTACCATACTTGTGTGCTTCAATTTCCTATGTTAATAAACTATTTAAATAAAAAAATTTTTTTATCAGACTTCAATAACAAAAAAGGCACTGAAAAGTGTAACATTACTGAATTACAGATTTAATTCTAAAGATAAAAAACACGTAAAAAAATTCTGTTGATGTCGGTGCCAAGCCAAAATGGAATCAGGTGAATAGGGTAGGTCCATTTCCGCCACATCATGAGTGCAAGCGATAAAAATGTGTAAGCGTGAGTGAGGTATCCACGTCTGTGCCCTGCCCACTGCCACTTTAGCTTGCTGACTCGCTCTGCTATGTTGGTAACTCTAGTTCGTCTACGGATCTCCTGATTTCTAATTCGATCCCGTAGAGAAACCCCAAACATAGCCCGTTCCATAACTCGCTGTGTGACCCCGAGTTTCCTTATGAGGCCTATAGTGAGAGACCACGTCTCGGCACCGTCCACGGCAGTTCATCACTGGTAACACGTACTGATTAAAGACCTTTGTCTTCAAGGACTGCGGTATTTTGGACGAGAAGACGCTGCGCAGTTTCTTGAACGCAACCCAGCCGAGTTGAATTCATCGATTGTCCTCCTTCTCGAAGTTGGATTTGCCTAGTTGGACAATATAGATAGACAGATAGACATAGTCATCAACAACTTCGAGAGGTGAGCCTCCCGATAATACAGGGGTGGGCGGCGACACATGGACATTTGACATGACTTCCGTCTTGTCCATGTTTATTTTCAGGCCCACCCGCTGGGACACTCTGTTGAGGCCTTCGAGCATAGTGCTGAGCTCCTCTAAAGCCTTTATCATGACTACGATGTCGTCGGCAAATCGACGGTGAGTGATGTATTCGCCATTGATATTGATGCCGAATCCTTTCCAATCCAGAAGCTTGAAGGCGTCTTCCATTGCATTGGTGCAGAGTTTCGGCGAGATGAAATCATCCTGTCTAACTCCCCTCTCCTGTACTCGGACCGACATGGTGGAGTTTTTATACAAGCACTTCAGCACTTCGATATACAGATAGTCAGTTTGGCCACCTGGGATCCCGCCGTTTGGCAAAATACGTTTCGTCAAATTTCACTTCCCAAAAAACGTATCGCATAGTTTCATTTCCCAAAAGAATCTTTAGCAAATTTATATTTCGCATTTTAATCACTTCGTCAAATATTCATTTGGCAACTGTTTACTTGCTCAATTTTTATTAAGTCAAATATACACTAAGCAAATGCTTTATTTTGTAAAAAAAAATATTCCAAAAGTAAGTTCGTTCAAAAAGCATGTCTCATTAATAATTAATTATAAATAAAGTAAAATACATTAATTTCACATAAGTTACGTAGGCTAGATCGGAACTGCCAGAAAAGTGGGTTGGGTTAAGTTAGAACTGTGACCCCAACAGAGCGCGAGCCGAGCGAGCGAAGCGAGCGAAGCGAGCGTGCGGCCGCAGCGGCCGCTGAAGCGCCGGAATTTATTTGTATAATAGCAATATAATTATTATAGAAGTTCTTACCTGTAAATTATTTGTCCAAGATGAAACAAACACCCATACAGAAGTGTATTTTTTTGCCATGTATGTTGCCAGCCATGCCAGGGAAAAGTATGTTACGCCAAACCATATTTGACTACCTAATACTTGGTAAAATGAAACTTTGCCATGTAATTATTTGTAAAACAATAAATTGCCAAAAATAGTAAATATTGCTAACTGTAAAATTACGAAAAGTTGATTTGCCAAATGTTTTTTTGCGAAATGAAAATTTGGGAAACATACTTTGGCATGTGACACTTTGGGGAACGTTTTTTGCCAAACATTAGTAAACCTTGGCACCTCTGAAGAGACGGCAGCACCGCCCAAGTCTCGATCGTATCGAAGGTTTTCTCATAGTCCACGAACGCCAAGTATAGTGGCAAATTATACACCTCGATCTGCCGTATAATCTGTCGCAGCGTATGGATGTGGTTATGGTACTATATAGCCTTTACGGAAACCGGCTAGTTCCGGGAGGCTGGAACCTGCGTGCGAGACGATTCGTGATCACCCTCGAAAATAGCTTGTAAACATGGCTCTGAAGCGAGATGGGCCTGTAGTTCTTCAATAAGGTTTTATAACCTTTCTTGAAGAAAAGAACCACCACGGTTATGTTCCACGGTTCGGGCGTAGTACCCTCGAGCAGGACGGAATTGAAGAACCTCTGTACACTCGGCACTCAGAAGCTCCGATGTAATTCCGTCCTCACCCGCCGCCTTGTTGCTCTTGAGCTGTTTGAGGGCCATTCTAATCTCATACATGTTGATGTTCGGAATATCTTCTGTGATAGTGTCGGGTTAATTAGGCCTTAGGATCTTTACTCAGATCATCAACAGGCTTAGCTACTGAGGTATATAACTATCCGTAGAACCCTTCGATCTCCCTCAGTAGGTACTTCTGACTTAGTACATGCTACACTGCCGTCTTCCGAGAAACTGACCCAAATATTATTACTCTTATATACGGTCCGCCGGTTACCGGTACCTTTTTTTTTTTTTCGTGCGGAAATCCCTTCGGATACCCGGGCGGTTATGTCGGGCTTGAACCGACTAAAACCGCACGCCGTCTCGGGTCTACAGACGCCGGGGTGTAAGGTTGCCCATAGAGCATATCCCTCGCACCCCGACTGACCCTGGGCCATCTCCGGTTTCGAGATGGCCCCCTCGGGTTTAGGAACCACGGTGTCCCCGTCTTGCCCCGGTTTGGGGGAGGGGCGCTAGTCGCCCCACCGTCCCGGCCTGCTACTGCTGGGGTGACAGGCGGCCTCACCTGTCACAGGCCTGTGCTCATGGAGGACGGAGGTAGTTGAGCGACCTCCGGCGCCTGAGTCGCCTGCGACGCGCGGCGAGCATGTTGCGGGCTCGGCGGGCCGGGAGAGTTCTGAACCTCTCCCGGGCGCGCTCCGCCATCTCCTTCGCGCGGTTACCGGTACCTATACAAGACTCGTCACGCCGGAAGTGTCGCTAGTCGCTAGTATATTCTCGACTTACCCTCGTCCCCAAGGACTGACGATAAAAACAACCAGTAGAATCAATGAGTACTATTCAACTTGTAGGGTGGAGGGTACTTCCCCTTACGAGACGTTTCAAATTGGACGGAATTTTACGGGACTAGTTCTCGAAAAACAACTATTTCTACTAAGACTAGAGATGATATTTTCTAGATTACTAACTAATCCAAGTTTTCAATCACGCGCATTAACGTGTACATGAACGACGTAATATCGTCACACAGATGTACTAGCATTGAAAATTGCTAATGTATGACTAAGTGAATATTTTATCACCACTGACTAATACGTATATAGCTAGGTAGGTATAATGTGTACATGTAGACAGTACAACCGCGACACACCTGGTTCAATACTATAATCTTTAAGGCACATGAACATTGCATACAAACACGTTAAAGTAATCGATATCGTTCTTAACTAGCTTTTGTTTGCGTCTTCATCCATTGCCATTGTTATGTCTCTGATTTCCGTCATCACAGTTAATAAAATTATACATTTTTCAACCGACATCAAAAAGGAGGAGGTTATAAATTCGTCGGTATATTTTTTACTATTCGTTCTATTGGTGAATAGTAGCTGTTACCCGCAGCTGAGATCCGATTCTCAGCACTCCATGGATTCACCGTGCGGTCGCCGGGTCCATAGCGTGGTACAGAGAGGAACACCATGACGGCGACTGGGACTTGCGACCCAGATGTAGGTTTAGGGTGGCCACCTTGTGATGCATCAGCGCTCACCTCCACCGTCAGTAGTGTTCCCCCCCCTACCTATCCAAATTTGGTAAGATCCTAACAATGCCGCTTTTGATATACGTTTTAATAAAGAGCTTACTGAAGCTCTTGGCAATCCGAGGTCTTTAAGTAAGTTGTACAGGGATTTAGCTGGAATTCCCCTTGCTCCTACTTCTACGGCATAGAGTTTAACCACGTAGCCGTTTTTGGTTAACTCGTTAGTCAAATCAAAGTATTTGTTTGTCTTTATAGCGTGGTCTTTAGGTATATTAGTTTCCCACGGTACTGTGAGTTCTACAAGCACTGCACGCTTATGCGATCGTGAAAAAAGGAATATGTCGGGTCTGGATCATGAGGCACAGACATCCTCCGGTATCCTATAGTGCTTCTCATACGTGTCTACGAGTATTGTCCAGTCAACGGCAGCTATCAAAATTGAATATGGCTTTTGAGGTGATTTCTTTGAGCAGCCTTCCTTTACAAACGCAATGTCATTTCTTTGGTTTGTGGTTAATCCTTTTTTCGCTCTAGCTACCGCCAAACTTACAGCCTCACGTATGATTTCTAATACCTTATCATGACGGCGCGAGTACTAGAGATCGGAATAGGTAGAGTATATTTTAAGTATCATAGAGCTGATAATCAATCAATCAATCAATCAATCAATTAGCCTATTGCAGTCCACTGCTGGACATAGGCCATAGCTGATAATACCTCCTCTAAAATCCCGAAATCATAAATATGCCAATTAAATTCCCGGGAGTATACAAACATGAACTAGACTGAGTATAATTGTAAATTATTGATTTGAAGAATCACATTCCTATTTCTAGGGTTCCGTAGTAAAATTGTGTCAAATGCAAATATTTTAAACACTTTATTCAAAACTAAGTTGAAATTGTTTACGTGGATATTAAATATATTTTAACTTATGCCTTAAATACATTTTGTTGTACAATTTAGTCAATTGTAAAAAAAATCGGTATAGTTTACTATTTCTTTCACAGATGTAGGAATGGCTATCTATTTTTTCTTTTATTTAAGCAACAGTTGTGTGAAAGAGATAGCAACCATCGTTATCTATTATAAAATGGAGTGCATTCCTGAGTAATATTCTGTCGAATGCGAATGTGTGAAACAGTTTTGTCAAAACAATTCGATTCCATTCAAGCTGGTGTTTATACTTCTTTTTTAAGTTTGACAGAAAAGTTTTAAGTTTTCTTTTTATTGGCATCGTCATCTTCTAAATCTTTTCCCAATTACATTGAAGGCGACTTAAATATCAGGATTTTACGTAAAGCGATTGCCATCAGACCTTCATAACCCAGTTTGAAACGAGTATGATTCTTAGTTTGCTATCCTGTTATGCCGTGGATGGTAACGAATCCACGGATTAACCTTTAAGACCCTTTTTATTACAATATAATCAGGTAAATAACAGGAGGAAAAATAACGCTTCTTTATTTAACACTTTTAGTACGGAACTCTAAAAATATAATGAGATTCTTCAATAATTTAGTGCAAATGTATTTGAAGCGCAATAAATAATTTTTAGTTTCTGAAATCCCGGGATTTAATCTTCATTTTTATGATTCCGGGATTTTAGAGGAGGTATTATTAACTCTATGTTACTTCCTTTTTGGAATTTTATTATTCCGATCTCTGGTTATTACAGACTATAATCTATCCCTGTGCCAAATTTCAGCTGGGTCCGTTCAGCCGTTTGATCGTGATTGAGTAACAAACATCAAAATACCTTCACAAACTTTCACGTTTATAATATTAGTAGGATTATAGCCGTGCCTTACATACACACACAACGAATTCGTGCTGCAGATCACTGCCAGAACCGTGTTGGCACATTTGTAAAGCGTGTTGAGGAAAATAATCAAATAGGGCACAGGTATTGAACGTGTACCCTCTTATTACACTTGCATTTCATTAATTAGACCAGCTTGACGTCAATATATGCTTCGAAGTTGTACTTAGTACACAACATAGTGCCCGCTTTTGCCCCCTGACATTATACAATGTAGTATGAAACTGTATACAGAAAATTAATCTATAATGGAACATACATTATGTAGTAGGTAACGTCAGTGTTGGACAGAAAATATCAGCATCATCTGCTGCTCGATTATCTTTAAGCCCCAAAAATAAATGAGAATTTATATGTCTGACTTTATAATTGGCAAGTGTATGATTCACACCATCATTTGTACAGATTAAAAATATAATGAGTATCAAAACCGTTCTTTTTACAAGTTTTTGTTTCTTGCAACCGAATTTGGGCTCATTTGCTTTGCATGACACCTCTTTAATGTGATATGGTATTCAGAGTCTGATGATGAAGTAGGAAGGTGGCCATAGCAACTCCTAAACTAAAAAAGATAAAACTATTAAGTTTGGGCTCATTTGTTTTGACTTGACAAACTCTCTGATGTGACATGGTATTCAGGGCCTGATGATCGAGTAACAAGGTGACCATAGGAAGTCCTAAGGTAAACAAGATAAACATATCTAGTTTGGGCTCATTTGTATTGACTTGACAAACTCTCTAGTGTTAAATGGTATTCAGGGTCTGATGATGGAGTAGGAAGTTTGCCATAGGAACTCCTAAGCTAAACAAGATAAACCTATTGAGTTTGAGCTCAAGTTTGGCTTATGTTCAAGGTCTGAAGATGGGTGTGGAACTAAACAAGGTAGACTCGTTGCGTTGAGCTCCTTTGGCTGATCTTGGCGTACACTCTGGTACTACATGACATCTCTAAAACTAAAAAGTTGAAAATAAAATCCATAATACAGAGTCGTGTTAGTGATAACCGCGATGACTTCGAGAAGGGGTGGACCGATATTCATGATCTTTAATTTTATAGATTTACTTGCCCTATACTGTGCCTTTTTGGTTTTTTTTTTGCTGTAATGCCCACGGTTACCCCACCGCCACGGGCCACAGTGGGAGTAGTTATGTTGGACTTGAATCGACCAAAACCGCCGTCTCCGGTCTCTAAGGTCTCTCTCCGGGGCGTAAGGTAGCCAGATAAGACAATTTTCTCGCATGCCGGCTGACCCTTTTTTTTTTTTTTTTTTTATCGTGCGGAAATCCCTTCGGATACCCCCCCGCCGGCCAGCGGGGGCGGTTATGTCGGGCTTGCACCGACTAAAACCGCACGCCGTCTCGGGTCTTCAGACGCCGGGGTGTAAGGTTATGCCGGCAGACCCTGGGCCATCTACGGCTTTGAGATGGCTCCCTCGGGATACTGTGGCTATACTAGCAATTAGGATACTTAAAAACATTCACGGATATCAGCTGATAAGGTAGCCGACATAACTTGACTCTAAGGCGGAACGAAGTTTGCGGGTCAGCTAGTACCTAATTAATATAAAAAGATTTTTGAAAACAAGCTTTTATTAAAAAATCTGTTGTACTAAAACGAAAATAATAATGGCATAATTAGAACACAGAGAAGCAACTTGCATGAAACAAGCTTATGAAATCAGCACAACTCTTGTATAAAATTATTATTTCGCTTTTAGTAGAACGGTTTTTTTTTTTCCTTTTTTTATAAAACACCCACAATTCGCCAGTTTTTATAAATGTTTTTTTATTAATTATCTTTTTAATGAATATGTCAATAAATGACTACATAGTTTCACGAAAACTAGTTAAAGAACTTGATCCTATTTGAATCGTAACGATGAAATATACAACATCATTAGTAACAATTTATGTTTTATTTTTATACCCGCTTTTGAATTTCTGCTAGATTACAATTTTCCTTCACACTGACTGACATACTTTTTTTTTATTTTTTTTTTTTATTGTGCGGAAATCCCTTCGGATACCCCCCAGCCGATCAGCGGGGGTGGTTATGTCGGGCTTGAACCGACTAAAACCGCACGCCGTCTCGGGTCTACAGAGGCCGGGGTGTAAGGTTACCCATAGAGCATATCCCCCGCACTCCGACTGACTCTGGGCCATTCGCAGTGTCCCCTCTGATAACAGCAGAGGGGTACCTGGAGCGACCACCCCTCCCCGCGGGCCTTGCAGGCCCGCCATGCCCCGACCCCCTCGTGCAATGGGGTCAGCTGGCCCTGAAAAGGGCCGGTTGGTCAGACTCTTGGCCGTTGACGTTGACGCCAGCTACTCCAGAGGAGCAATCAATGATGCGTCATCGCCCACGTTGCCCAGGGTGCACCAAACTTGGAGGTGATCCAACCAGTCGCACCCCACACTGACTGACGTACCTATAGCAACCAATTCTAATCGTTGGTATGAGGATAAAACCTGTCCTATGATGCGCCTAGAATAAATAGGTTTTATCCTCATGAAACAATTGATTGTGAGTATTAAGTAACAAAGAAACTCTTAACAAACCAACGAAAGGTCAACGTTGCTGTAAGTGCTGTAACAATGATGATCAGATGTCTGAAAACAAAGAATTAAATACCAACATTGAGTAGCGGTTCTCTGTAATTAAAATCACTTTCGGACTGATATATTGAACTGAGATCATTTACTTTAGATTGTTTGCTTCAAAAGATAAGGTGTAAAAGTACCTTATATAGAAATAAAACTATTTTTAACGGATTCTATCGCGATTTATTTGATGGTATTTTATTATTTACATTGAACCCAACGTTTCGGTTGCTTTTCAGCAGCCATGGTCACGGGGAGACTCCGTTAAAAATAGTTTTATTGCCATGTGGGACATTCGCGTAAACTTCCGACAATACCTTATATTGTTAAAGTGACATATACATGAATTTCAGATAACTGCCCAACCTTTGTTGTGTATTCATAAATACTAGATAATTCATAAATTTCACATGTGACAAATAAGGCCACGCCAATGATATATTTGCCAGATACAGTCGCGATCATAAATATTTTAATTGAATCACTTGTTCTACTGAAGTGAAAGGGCGTTGAGCGATGTGTTGTCAGGTTGATTTCTATACATCAACTCACTAGGTTAAAATACCTATATGATCATGTCTGGTTTGTATTGCAATTGTAACTGTTGTAAGACTTTTTAAGAATTAGCTACTTCATTTTTTCTTCCTATGGCCTCTAAAACACAAGAGCATCCCCAGTAAGAAAGTTTACTATAGACTTAGGTACACATATATAGGTATACTTAGGTACAAAACTAAATCACTTATACTTTACCTTGTGCTATCTATATCTTTTCTTTCTTATACTATCTTATTTACTTTTTTACAGGTCAACCTTCACCGATATCAATAAACGGCGCTTCGGATGACTCTGCAGTGATTCTGCGCAAGCGACGCACGATAGAATCTACACAAGCACCGACAACCCGCGGAGGGAATACTGGCAGCAAGCATTTCAATTACAACAAACTGACAAATGACAGAGTAGCTGCCCTGAATCAGGACAGAGTGGCGAGAGGGACTAGGGAGGCGCATTCGAAGAGTTTGAATCAAGGTAGGTAGATATTCGTTTGCGGTATAATACTCATTATACAATAGAAATCACCATCAATTTTTCTGCGTTCTTATCTTAATTCTGTACTGTACTGTACTTAATACATAAGTTTGGGTGTATGGATGGATGCATGGGTGTTTGTTACTCAACTGACTCCTGGGATACAGGTCAACAACTTAGTTCAGGAGACAGGGACTTTATGTACCAGTAACCGATTGATTCAATAAATTATTATTATCATGCCAGAAGGGCTGAACGGATCTAAATGAAATTTGACTCAGGGATAGATTACAGTCTTATTAGCACGGCTACTTTTTATCTAGGAATGAGTTCCCGTGGGTCGAGATATCACGCGGGCGGTGCCACGCACGTAAAAAAAAAACATGTAAATAATAAGTCAGTACCTAAGTGACCCTAATCAGTCCACTCTTTTTATGTAGTATCTAACAGATTGTTATTATTTTATTTCAGTAAAAGAAGACATATTAATCGACCTGGATCTGCCGCCATCGACTAGACTTAGCACGCCAAGCAAGAAGACGTCACCAAATAGCCAAAATGCAATCTCTATACTTGATCAACCCATAGAAGTGCCTGAACTAAGTAAATATTTTAGTATCTCTCTTTTTGTTAAAATGATTTCTAGTTGTAGTGGGTGTATGGGGCCCCACTAAAATCTTCGGGGCCCAAGTCAACCGGTACACCTGTTGAGTGAAACTCGTTATTACAGTGTCAGAAATCAGTCGCAAATATATACATAGCGATCTGCGTGATCGTGTCAGTGTGTTTACTTTTTATGTATTGTGTGTTAGTATTAATCATTTGATGTTTGTTTATTTTCAGGTATTGATGCTGATTGGGGTGAGCAAAGCATTGAAAGTTTGCCTGGTCTGTCCACGAGCTCTTTCAGCACGCAAAGCCATACAAATCTTTACGGTGCTAAATCATTAGACAATCTTGCCACTACTCCACACTTTAGTAACTCACAAATAGCTACGGCACAACCAGACCCATTTGATACGTCACAGTACTGGCTTACGAACCAGCAACCACCAGCTAGACCAAATTATCAACTAACTCCTGAATCTAATAACCAGCCAATATATCAAGAATCTCACAGATACGCCATAAATAATCACACGGCTTCCAGCGCTGATTCTTCACATTTATATAACAATACGCCATCTACTAGTAATAATTCGTATCAAAATAATTCGCCATATGGAACAATGCCCACATCGAAATATGCGAGAACGAATACTCTCTCGCTAGAACGAAATGCTGTACCAAGTGTTGCAGCGTCGCTTGCCCAAATGTCACTGGACGACAGAATCTCCGAATCCTTGAATCTCAGAACGAAAAGTAATAACAGTGATTATAATTACTCGGAATCTTTGTACAATGCGCCGTCGACCTCGACCGCGGACAACACCACTGAAGATATCAAATACCACGATATTCCTCTATACAAAAACTTTGACATAAACCCGGCCCATCAGCAGTTCATATTAGAAACAAAGGATTATTACACTAAGTTTTCTACGCCGACTAAAACATACACAGAGAATGAATACGAAAAGAATATTTATACACCTAAATACGAAGAGGAGGGTGAAAAGTTGAGAAACTTCAGCGAATGCGTCGAGAATTCCAAAAATTATTCAGCGTTCAAGTATCAAAATGTAGATTTCAATCACTACTCCAATTATGCAGTTAGTTACGGCTCGAATATTGCTTCGACGTCTCGTGATGCGGTTTACGATGACGTCAATGACACGGCGAGTAATTTTTACAGTGAAATAGGTGAACCATCGCAAAGTGCGTACGCGGCCCAACCGCTATATTCTAATGCAAATTTATACGATGAAGTATACGAAGAGAATGTACCTCGCCCGCATCGCCCTGCACCGCCTTGTCCTAAGCCTAAGTAATTTAGTTCCCTGAAATTGATATTTATTATAGTAGTTAAAATCGGCAGACTAATACTATTAAGTTACCAAGATATGTGTCTTTGTGCCTTTTAGTTCATAAAATAGAAATTTGACTCATTGACAAGTTGCTATTTCAGAATACAAATATACAAAACAGTATACAAAACAATTGCAATATTTATTTTTTATAAACATATATGTTCTAATCCAGGCTAGGTAGGTCGTTTTTATCCCGGCCAGTTATGTTCTTATATCGGCTAGGTATTTTGTTATGTTCGGTGATGTTGATGTAAATAATGCCAGTATTCTGAAATATCAATTTATAAAAGACTGATGGCGTTTTATAATTACCCTAGTAGGAATCCTCAAAATATTATTCTTTTTAGATTTCTTATCCATGTCATTTATATATTTTGTAGTGTATTTGATATTCATAGAATCCTCTATCCTGGTATGATTTTTTAATGTTCGTGTCCTTACCCAGTATGTTTTTTTTATCTGTGTCCTACCCATTACATATTCATAATCGTAGATTTTTGTGAAAGATTATTTGATAAAGAT
Source organism: Cybosia mesomella (assembly GCA_946251805.1). Lineage (NCBI taxonomy): Eukaryota > Metazoa > Arthropoda > Insecta > Lepidoptera > Erebidae > Cybosia > Cybosia mesomella. The sequence continues at coordinate 12,550,860 of OX276394.1, read as the reverse complement.
GGCAACTATGATATCGTAATATACTCGCATGTAATGTTTATTATTGTTTCTGTTTAAGGCTTCTAACTCGATTTTTATATCTAATATATATCAGTGTAGTTTAAAATCTCCAGGTCAATTTTATGATTGTATTCTAAAAAAATGAGCAGCGTTAGTTAAATGTATGTTGTCGTACAATTTTATTGAAGTGTCGTAATTGAAGTGTCGTCAACTTCATAAAAAAGAACTTTTAACAACTCTTAGTAGGCGGTTCGCCACACTAGTATACTGGGCGAGGATATTCTATTATCGCGAACCCGCTACTAATAGTTTAATTTTTTTAAAATTAATTATTTAGGTTTAGTTCGCGGAATACACAAATATATTAGTAATGTTTGATTCGCCTTTCTGATAGTAATATTTTATTTAATAAAGATATTATAAGACAAACCGTACCGAATTAGTCGTTAGGAATATCACTCCCGAATGATATTATTCTAAACGGTTTTATGTTTTAATAATAATTAATATAATTATCAAAAATAATATTTGTCTGGAGATTTTAAATCTGAAATATATGTACCTAACTAATTGTTGCTACCACTGTTTTTACAATCTCAAAACATGTTTTATGGAGTGTTATTTTTATATACAAAATACATTAAAACAGTGATATGCAGCTACACGATAATGAGTTATTTGATGCATATAATCGCAATTCGATTCGAGTTTAGAGTGAGTCAAAATTGTGTGTATAAGAGATTAAAGATTTATAGGTAAACTTAAATTCGGAACTGGATAATGCCAAATTACCAACCACATCCGAATATTGCAGATTTTATATTTAGTTCTAATATTAAAAATATTGAGAACCGTTTACATTTTTACTCCGTTATTACTAATTTACTCATTATTTTAGCTATTAATATAAGATTTTGTGCTATTTATTTAGTTAAGCGATGAAGATCGGACAACATCACATGGTGCCTCACCAATAAGTACCTGCTTGTATAGTTAGTTGGACTAGAACTCAAACACGTCTTAGGTAATTTTTGTAGCTATTTAATTGACATTTGTAGTGAATTAGCTTGCCTAGAAGCCGGCTCGCCTTCTAACTCACTGGTTATTAGATATAGAATTGTAATCTGTCTTTTCTCATTAGAACAAAAGGGAACAATACATCGTATGTACGATGTAAGTATTAAGATAGCTATTTAGATTAATTAAAATGTCGGTAAAATTAATTTGTTTTCATTAAATTCTATACAAATCAGGTCTCGAATATTAGAACCATTTTTGATCTACTTGATATCAGGCTACTAGAAATAATATTGTCTACCTGTATTCACATCTGTTAATACTGCCGTCCTCAAACTAAAAGGCGGCCAACTGACTTCTGGTCAATTTTCACATCTTTAATTTGAATAAAAATTTCAATATTCCAATAGCAACTTTATTCTTGTCAATGCTCAAAAATATATCCATTTACTGTTGATCAAATGACAACGACAGATTTATAGAAGATACAAGCATATGTTTTAAAATATACACTCATTATTCAGCTCTAGTTCCAAATTCAGAATATTTCTTTAGTTCCAGGAATTCCATTGAAAATTGACAGTTTCAATTTCATTGTCATGCAGATCCGGCTTCCATAATTAAAAATTTATAAACGTTTATATTTTATAAGGCAAGTTTTATTATCGTTTTACAAATACATTATTTGATTTTTTTTACTCAATAGTGTTACTGGATAATATTTTTTTGACGTTACTTTGTTTCAAGACGGTATGTAAAAATATCCTACTAGCTGTGTGAATATAAGCATTATGTATAATCTATGTAATCTAAGGAGCCGTGAGTGTAGTACATGTATAAATGTGCATGTATAAAATGTACAGTTCTAATGCAAATAAGCTTCACTTTTGGATGAATCTAATAAAAAATGTTGACATCCTTATACTGTTTTTTTTTGAATTTATAAGTAACTAGGGGACCCACCTCTTATTTTTATGTTGGTTATTTAAAGGCTAGAAAATAAATTTGCCTTTACCCATTTGACGTAATTTATTTTAATAGACTATTTTTAGTTGATTGCTTCTGAAAAACTATTCAATAGATATTGCTATGCTGATTTATTTGTCATGACATTTAGTCTTGGTTGCATGACACGTATCTATTAGCTCATACAATGCGAAAGAACTTAGCTCGCAAACTTAATAGAACTACCTGGTAGCTAGGTAGGTTTACAAAGGTCTTAGATAAGTATAGCTATGTTGGTGTTGTTGGGCTTACAGTACGGTACAGTATCTATGTACTATGATATGATGTAGCCATGTTATTTTACGTTGTAGTGTACCTACCTTGGAGCAACATTGTGGACATCAATCCAGTTCTAACACAAGCAATTTACTTAGCTTAGTTTCGAGTGGTTGATCCGCATATTGAATAGTAATAGCTATTATACATATAGGTACTGTAGACGTTTGTATCGTCGCGCAAACCTACAGTCTAAACGTAGTTCGAATAAAAATAATATTAAAAAGATTTGATAGAACGTGTAAAACAGCAGAAGATGAAGACATTGGTGGTTCAGTGAATAAATAGTATTGAAACGTGTCAGTTTATTTTCCTTGATATATTTTCTAGAGTCCCCAGAAATCTACAAGTGCCGGAGGTCCCGGCTATTAGTGCATCATACCTACATATATAATTATTCCGACTAACTAATTTACGTTGGCTTGTCTTGGCGGGGGCTTGTCTTGTACTGCCGTACCCTCAGATTAACGCAGAGTCTAAACCGCTGGGCCTAAAACTTGAATCCATTAGAAAGCTAAAGCACAGTCCACGGCAACTGCTTACCAGGTAGACCGTGTAATATACCTACCGATTAAAGTCCTCAAATTTACCGGTAATTATATCGAGTTACAGGTACGCGATCATTTCTTTTTAATCTATAGGTGGGTACTTGCATATTATATTTTTAATCTTAAGGAGCATCATGTGCAACGAAAGTGGCAATGTCTCTCCTGTCGTTTGTCGTTTGTGGAGGCGTTGATGTTGTTTTGGGTTACTTAATTTCTCTGCGTGTTTTCTGATAAGCAGAGGGTACTGAGACGAAAGTCAGTGATGGAGCGGCTGGATTCACCGTGTCTGTATTCTTACAGAACGGTAGAATGGCAACGGATAGGATTGGTGGCTCTTCTACGCTGCAAGGAAGAAAATCTCTATAAAGCATACCCATAAAATAAATAAATAACGAATAGGTAGTTCTTATTAAACATGGTTTTTTGCTAATTTGTCGCGGCTGCGGCGCATAAACGCGCGCTAAGCGTAATATCTCGTTCATAAAGAAACTTAGGGGTTTGGATGTACAAGACGGTACCACCAAGATGTACAGCTGATGATTGACGGACGAGGCTCGTGAAGCAGGCTTTCCTCTTAGGGTTGAGAGATCAGACGGCAGTCGCGCCCATAAAAGCCGTATGAGCCCAATCCAAACGAGCTTCCCCTGTAAGCGGACCCTGAACTCCGAAGTAAAAGTGTCGAACGCAACATGGAACAACAATGATAATGATGTTGTTTATAAAGAAACTGAAGATATTTAAGAACTTTCAATAAGCGATCAAAGTTTCCAATATAGCATTTAGGAATCAGTAAGTACCAGTGGGGAGGTCAATAATACGACGATTCCACAGCCATCGGTAGCAAGTTTAATAAGTGGGGTAACACATCCTATCTTTTACTAGACATACTAATTGTAGTATGGTCAGTAATGTATAGGATGTGGGCACAATGTGTAAAAGTAATAGCCTATTTTAGTAGGTATAATCACTCTCAAGCACAATAAAACACTAAACTTAGTATGTTTTATAGTAATGTAGTAGGTATGTAAATCTTGCTTATTGCTTAGAGCTAAGCAATTTTAAAATAAATTCCATCCCATGACAACTATAGGTATATGTAAATGCCTAAACTATTGTGTGAAGCCACTAATCTTGTCCGACCTCCAAGCCGCGCTATCGTATAGCAACGTCATTTGCATGCAGGGTGGAACTCGCGATAACTTAGCGTGGGCGAGCTCTACTCGGCTTTGTTTCATGTTTACTTGAATACATATATCTACTAGTCCTATTACGAGTATAGCATAATTAACGTCAACTCCCTGTAATCAATACCATTATGTAATAATCGAGTAATTTGCGACTGGGGAGCTTCCATACGATAGCTTTATCCTTTATCGCATCAATATAATTGTGGCGCGTGTGAAGTGGTTCAAGTATTGAATCTCCTAGCGTCCAGTACTAATATCCTGTTATCTAATGATGATTGGTGTCTAACATCGTTGGTGCGCCGTTATGTAGGCGGCGAAGTGGCAGCACGTGAATGGACGGGCGCAGGATCGATAGAGCTGAGTGCGCAGGTCCGCTCCGCCGGTACACAGCTGGCGGCATCGCACCGACTCGATCAACCTGTGTCTTAGTGTCCACAGTGAAGAAGCTAAGTGTATCAGCTGTATCTCGGACATGTTCCAGTGTAATTGGCGGCTCTAAACGGTGCGTAGAACAATAATTTAATCTAGATCGTAGCACGTAGATATTCTTATATGTTTTTTTTTATTCTCCGTCGCCATAACTGTACATTAACGGGAAACCTGTTACACGATACCTCATAACAATTCATTAATACTGTGAATGTTTGTTTATCTACTAAAGACTAATCTGGAACCTAAAGTGAGTTCCTATTAATGTGGCTTTCATCGAACGTTTTATTTCTGTTTGTTCAGGCAATCGATAGAGTATTACTTTTACTGAAAAAAGAAGTCCGTGAGCGCAAGGGTACATTCCCGTGTATGATATTATTGAGGAACGTGACATTTTTAAGTGCGATTATAACAAATTGTGTCGAAGAATAGTAAAAGTAGTTTATGTTCAATAAATTTCAAGCCCACGATATAAAAATGGCATCAAGATACAGTTAGCGTGGGTGGTAAAGGGCATGAGTGTCTACGTCAGTGGATTCGACATAACGAACTATAGAGCGTATCTATAGGAAGTGATCAATTTTCGCCTCTATCACAACGTGTCAGGAGTCCAAAACAAATTGCTAATTTCAGAATTGTAATTTAGAAACCAAAATTTACTTCAGGTTTGACACATACTATCGACAGTTTTGTACCTTGAACCGAAAATGTATTATATGTATTATAACTCAAATTAAAGTTTAGTGTGTGTAGAGTTTGTTACCGTGACGTATTCAAACGACATATCATAAACAAAGGCTACTTAAGGCACACAATTTATTCAGCAATGCTTAAATAAATAAAAATATTTTTGTTGTTTCAAGATAATGATTTTTTTGTATTATACTTATAAGGCAAAAGAGATTCAACGCAACCTAATACTACCTACCAAATTATCTTTTTATCTATTTAATTAAGCAAAGTGTTGTTTAATGGGTTCTTACAGAAACAGATAAGACTTCTAATGCTATAAACTAAGGGCCTGTGTTTAATTTGGATACTCTGAAATTACTGAAATTAGGTTAATCTTTATCTGTTTGAGATTATTAGAACGGGTTTTACGTTTAATCAGTATATAATGTACATATAGTCCAATGTAAATATAGGCTCTTGTTTGCGGCGAAGCAGACAAAAATACCATATATCTGGAGCTGACGCACGAGGTTACCGACATGGTCCACAGAAATAGTCCCAATTGTGATCTCAGCCAATGGTTTGATACCAAGGAGACACTGTCTATCTTGAGAGGCTCGGGATCAGTGGGAAGTCGGTGGCGAAAACAAAAGTTAAAGTTACTACTTACTACAAATAAAATATGATTTGCATTAAAATATAGTTTATTAAATTTGATATGAATATAATTAAGGAAAAATTGATGCGAGTTTTAATATTCAGTCAATCAGCGTAAAATAAATTACAATCACATTCCAATTTATTACAATTGATTATACAATTAAACATAATAAAGTAAAATCGAATCAACTAAATAAAATAAAATCTAATAAAATCCAATCACTTTACCTAGTACCTTCTCTAGCCATAATGTTCTTCAAAAATTCATTAGATACTTAGTTTCATTAGATACTTAGTATTGAATTTATTACCTATTTTCGATAAATGTATGATAAGACCGATTTTGACTTGCTTTTTATTGTGTCCTGCAAAATTAGAAAGAAACATCTAAAGAAACATTACTAGAAAATAAAGCATATACCGAAATCTTAAATAATACGAAATTGATGTTGTACAATACGTTCTGAGACCGAAAAGACTGTGGTAAGAACCTACCTTACACAAATAAAATGGAAGTAACAAGCTGGTCGAATTATATAGGAAATATTCATCAGTAGGTCTCGAAAACTACGATGGTAGTATTCGTAAGTTGGAACTCATTTGGTTTCTCGTAATGACTATAACATTTTCTGAAAATGGAAAGGAGTTTTATGTTTTTAATTTCTAAGGTTTTCTCTCCTCTCCCGGTAAGCTCCGATCGAATCGCGCGAGGGTCGCTATTTATAGCTATCCCATGTATTGATTCGATATTCAACACATTTTATATCTGTTTGCGAAATGAAAATATAATAACGTCGATTTAAAAGCTGTCGATGTTTATTTAGGTCGTCGTAGTATAATAAAAGCCATTACAATACTATACCTTTTTTTTTTCGTGTTTAAATCCCTTCGGATACCCCCCCGCCGGCAAGTGGGGGTGGTTATGTCAGGCTTCAACCGACTAACACCGCACGCCGTGTCAGGTACAGACGCCGGGGTGTAAGGTTGCCCATAGACCATATCCCTCGCACCCCGACTGACCCTGGGCCATCTCCGGTTTCGAGATGGCCCCTCGGGTTCGAGATGGCCCCCTCGGGTACAATACTATACCTAGTAGTACGGGTGTACTACCCGTTATTGCAAAGTTGTTAAGCAACTTCAGTAAAAAAAGACTCGTTTGTTCGTATATTTCTGTCTTTGAGTTTTAAAGATGATGATTATTTTTCATTTGGGTACCCACCCTCACACGGTGCAAACAATTCCATCAAGAATCAAGCGGTTCGGTGCCTCTTTTCTTTGCCGCACAATAAAGACTTGGAATTCGTTACTAGCACACGTGTTTCCATCTTCCTACAGCCCCGGGTCCTTTAATCGGGGCGTGAAAAGAATTAGATGATGCCTTTAAGCCGAGGGCCACCATTATAGCATCATCAGTGTCTGTAATGGTGACCCCCATTCCTGGGACTTTACCTTTGGCTTACCATCAGGCGAGGTAAAGTCACATTGACGTGTCCAAGATAAAAAAGAATGTATATAATATAGTAAGTAGGGGAAATACGTACAAAATGACATACAGTTTTGATTTTGGGACATAACTCTTTATTATTAAATCACAGCACATTAATATTGTACATCAGTAATCTTTGGTTTTATACCTATGAATTATAATAGATATTTAAAAGATAAACAAACTAGAAAAAATGAAAAATAATATTTAACTGAGATCAACGAAAATCCATTTTGTCCATAGCATATGGACAAAATGACTGGTACACACTACATGGTAGGTAAAACCACGAAACATTTAATATTAATCCATAAAACTCTCTCCAATCTATTATGTACGAGTACCTTTTTTTTTTTTCGAGTGGAAATCCCTTCGGATACCCCGCTTCGGATACACCGTCTCTGGTCTTAAGACCCCCCGCCGGCAAGTGGGGGTGGTTATGTCAGGCTTCAACCGACTAATACCGCACGCCGTGTCAGGTACCGACGCCGGGGTGTAAGGTTACCCATAGAGCATATCCCTCGCACCCCGACTGACCCTGGGCCATCTCCGGTTTCGAGATGGCCCCCTTACTTGCTCTTCACTGTGCCATCTGCTAATCAGAGGGACACGTGGAAACCTTCCGAACAGCCCTCAACAGGGCCGTCCTCGCCTCGGTCGGAGTTGGCCGTAGGCGGCAGCGTCTCCCCCGCCCTAGTAGAGAGGCGCTGCTGTCTCCGTTGCCCAGGGTGCACCGCGTGGAGGTCCCCAACCAAGCGTACATAACCTACTATCATTTTGGAAATATCTAAGCTCTAACACATAAACACATATCTTTTAAAAACCCCTTTAAATACTGAAAACATTAAACAAAGTCTTGTATATAATAATTATTATTTCTCTAACCTTTTTAATTAAACGTTTTCAACGTTATTCAGCAACCTATTCTAAGGTAATGAAAGCATAAATTAAAATAAATGTTTCCTTGTATGAATGATGTACCTAAAGTCAATTTATTGGCTCCTAGAACCAGTATAAATTGTAAGCTGTATAGCTATTTATGCAAAAATTGTATAGTTGCTTGCTCCGTTAAATATAGACACACTTTTGTCTTCTTCATCCAAAGAAAGAGGTTTGCATCTGCAAATTATTGCTTTAATGAACTGTAAATTATATTCGATATTCGGGAAAGGGCGCATTATTATTGTATTAATCGCTGTAGTAGAGCAAATCACAAACCTAAGACTTATTGTGGAAAAATGCTACGAATTCAACACCCCAGTCTTATTATGCTTCGTAGATTATCAAAAGGCCTTTGACTTTGTAAGGTGGCAATATCTATGGGAGACCCTACACCGAACGGGCGTACCGAGTCACATGATTTGTCTGATACGAAATCTATACGAGGCTGGGTTTGGAACAATCAGCGTAGGAAACCACACGTCCACTTCTTTTAAGTTTCAGAGAGGCGTTCGACAGGGTTGCGTGATATCTCCCATCCTATTTAATATCTATGGTGAACATATAATGCGGAAAACACTAGATGGATGGGAAGGTGGGGTCAGGGTTGGAGGTGCCAAAATATCCAACCTTCGATATGCCGATGATACCATCCTGCTGGCCGGATCTGAAGGAGAAATGGCGGAGTTACTACAGCGTCTGGAACAAGCCAGTGCGGAATTTGGTCTAAGCATCAACAAAAATAAGACCAAATTGATGGCAGTGGACCGGCTGAATCAGATACAGCGTACCAACCTGCTGGATAATTACGAAACGGTACAGGAATTCCAGTATCTTGGATCAGTGATCAGCAACAAAGGCGGCTGCGAAAGGGAAATCCGTCGACGCATTGGCATGGCTCAGACTGCAATGACACAGCTCACCAAGATTTGGAAAGATCACAACATCTCTAGGAATACTAAAGTTTACATTATCCGCACGTTGGTCTTTCCTATATTTCTCTACGGTTCCGAAGGCTGGACTCTGAAGGCAGGCGATAGAAGGAGGATCGACGCTTTTGAGATGTGGTGTTGGCGCAGAATGCTTCGCATCCCCTGGACGGCGCGACGCACCAACATCTCGATTTTAAAGGAGCTTAAGCTTGACACACAACAACGGCTTTCAACTGTCTGCCTCCACAAGATACTGCAGTATTTCGGCCATATTGCGCGCCGAGGCACAGACAACCTTGAAAAACTCATAATAACTGGCAAAGTGGATGGCAAGCGACAGAGAGGACGAAGCCCGAGAAGATGGTCTGACTAGGTGTCCGAAGAACTTCAAATGCCGGTGTCTCAGGCACTCCATCAAGCACAAGATCGCAGCAAATGGAGAAGCTTCCTGCAGCGCTGCCGTCGGTGCCACGATCCTAATCAGTGAGGGACCGACTTGAGGAGGAGGAGGATATATTATTTGACTAAGAGCTTCGTTCTTTAAATTTACATACTTAGTTTAAAAAAATTGATCTTACTATTAACTGCAGTTTAAATTTAAGTTTTACAATACTCCTTTCTTGGCTAGCTGTTGCGGGTTTCCGGACCTGGGGCAGAGTTATCACTGGGGAAGAAAGAAAGGGTAGAAAGTATTTCGTATTGGACCTTCCTAACTTGGAGGTTCCTTCACAGATACAATAATAGATTTTTTAATAATTAATGATTTGTTTAAATAACACATGCGTCGCGAGTTCTTTTTTCCACAACTTGGCTTGACACGCTGCCGTGTGATGCAGTGGCTTGTGGTGTTGATATCATATATTTATGCCAGCTTTTGCCCGCATGGAATTCTGTTCTCGTTCCCGCTTACCTTGGGAACCTATTCCAGAGATAAAAAGTAGTCTGTGTGTTATTCCAGACTATAATTTATCCCTGCATCAAATTTCAACCAGTAGGCCTACCATGGATTGTACATCCGCAACTGTGGGCCCGCACGAAACACGAACGAAAGAAGTGTCATTGGCGGAGCGCGCCCGGGAGAGGTTTAGAACTCTCCCGGCCCGCCGAGCTCGCAACATGCTCGCCGCGCGTCGCAGGCGACTCAGGCACTGGAGGTCGCCTGTCACCCCAGCAGAAGCAGGCCGGGACGGTGGGGCGACTAGCGCCCCTCCCCCAAACCGGGGTAAGACGGGGACACCGTGGTTCCCAAACCCGAGGGGCCATCTCGAAACCGGAGATGGCCCAGAGTCAGTCGGGGTGCGAGGGATATGCCCTATGGGTAACCTTACACCCCGGCGTCTGTAGACCCGAGACGGCGTGCGGTTTACGTCGGTTCAAGCCCGACATAACCGCCCCGCTGCCCGGCGAGGGGGTATCTGAAGGGATTTCCGCACGAAAAACAAAAGGTACTATGAGGTTACTTCGGATTTTGTTCTTTCGGTCGCGACCAAAGTATGTTCGGGACAGTATCAGACGTATCAAGGAGGTTTTCGTTTGCAATATATTTCTATTTAAAATGAACTATTATAAACCAACAAATTAAAAAAATTATTCCTTTGTATTGGATTATGATAACCTTTCGACCATTTGAAATAAATCGTATAGTATCGTGTTATCATTTTAAATGATTTTTGGCGGGCTGTCAAAACGTGCCGTCTTTGGCCCGATTACCCGATTTCATGTACCGATTTCCCGAAATTTCAGTCCGCAATTGCGGCTGTACGTTTCATGGTAGGCCTTAAATCCGGTCATCCGTTAGAGCCTGTAGTCTTAAAATAGATATAAAATGTTGTCCTTAAGACATAGATATATGCCATCGCGAACTTTACTGTAGACCTATATTAGATACACAATTCCACCATACATCATTTTGTTATATATCAAAGGCTCATTGGCTTCCATTGGCCATCCCAGACGGATTATTTCTTCCGAAACCTTCAGCAAATAACATTTTATTTCAGTCAAGGTATACAAAAACTTGACAAATTATATACTAAAACCTCGAGAACCACTCTATCTATTGGTGAAAACATCATGAAAATCGGCGAAGTAGCTTTTGAGTTTATCGCGAATAGACAGACAAACGCCGCGGAGGACTTTGTTTCATAATATGTAGTGATGCTATAAAGATAAATATCATTTATTAGATCTTCTTCATACCGAGCTGTGACGCTGCGCGTTACGTCAAAAATATCAAGATACACACTTTATGGTCCAAGATCCCCTAATCGCCAGAGCTCCCTTATTTTTAAATATATATGATATATGTAATATATAATTTGAATATTTTTAAAATAAAAAAGGTACAAACCTTCTTACACTACTTTATCCCATACATTTTATTCTTGTGAAAATAAGTTGCCCATTGAGCATATCCCTCGGACCCCGACTGACCCTGGGCCATCTCCGGTTTCGAGATGGCCCCCTCGGGTTTGGGAACCACGGTGTCCCCGTCTTGCCCCGGTTTGGGGGAGGGGCGCTAGTCGCCCCACCGTCCCGGCCTGCTTCAGCTGGGATGACAGGCGGCCTCACCTGCCACCCCCAGGCCTGCGCTCATGGAGGACGGAGGTCGTTAAGCGACCTCCCCCGCCTGAGTCGTCTGCGACGCGCGGCGAGCATGTTGCGGGCTCGGCGGGCCGGGAGAGTTCTGAACCTCTCCCGGGCGCGCTCCTCCATCTCCTTCGCGAGCATCACATGCTCGCAGAAGGAGGTGGTGGCGGCCCACGCGCTCGCGCTCCGCACCATTGCCGCAATCATGCTGCCGAGCGAGAGGACTCCCACCCCGATGGCTGCCACGAGGTCACGCCTCGGCACCTCCCACGCCGGGCAGTCCGCAAGCGTGTGCAGCCCTGAGTCCTCGCTCGCGTCACAGTGATGACACTCAGGCGTTGGCTCCTTCCTGATCCGATGCAGGTGGTCCCCGAAGCACCCCTTCCCGGAGATCACCTGCGTCAGTCGGTACGAGAGGCTTCCGTGTCGCCTCTCTAGCCAATCCTCCATGATGGGCCTTACCGCCGCTATTGCGGCGTGCCCTGCGCTTGGTCGCCCAAGTCGTTCCTTCCACTCCACAACGATGGCCTGGCGGAGCTGGGACTGCACGGCCTCGATTTCTCGAGGCTCGGGGTTCAGTCCCTGCTCCCGCGCCTCCTTTCGCCACTGGTACAGTTGCGAGATGTACCTTGTACCTACCTATTACATAGTAGTAGTGTAGTAATAGCGAAATATTGTATTATTTTAATAATATAATGCCAGTGTGCACTGTGGAAAATTACTAGGGATGCGATGCAGTTAGCCTATCGCAAGAAAATTGAGCTGAGCGAGCATTTATTTTTTTATTTCAAAATCTGAGAAATTAATTTTTTGCGCGCGCGAACTTTTTCCATTAGTTTCAATGGTAAATTTGATATAATTGTCTGGTATGTCCGATTTTTATTTTATGGTCTCAAAACATGCCCCTAGATTGTCGTTATGACCATGCCAAATTTGGTTGAAATCAGATTTTTGGTTGCAAAGGAGTATCCGAGTTTGTAAGCGGCTATCCCGCGTATAAGAGCAAATTTTTCAGCTAGGTACCGTTTGGTCGGGGTGAGAGGGATATGCTCTATGGGCAACCTTACACCCCGGCGTCTGAAGACTCGAGACGGCGTGCGGTTTTAGTCGGTTCAAGCCCGACATAACCACCCCCGCTGGCCAGCGGGGGGGGCATCCGAAGGGATTTCCGCACGAAAAAAAAGGTACAGTTGTTTGGATTGATGTCAAACTAGACTTATACAAAATTTATTTCAACATTGACATTGATTTGATATTAGACACTACAAATATAATACAGATGGCAGCGGCGCCACCTACTTATTATCGCCACATAATATTTTTAACACTACAAAATAACATCTAAAAAAATAATTAGTTGTTTATGGAATAGTTTAAGAAATATTTACAGGAATATACCGTTCTCGTTCTTTTGGATAGAAAGTGATTCCCCAGCTACCGCGTCAGTTCGCCCACGCTTGACCTTTAATCTTAGAATCTCATTTAACTATTTGTTCCATTACTTGGAAACCGTTGACCTGTGTATACCTTCATTTTAAAAATAAATCATTTTTTTTACGTTTTAATTTTTTCATGGTAACTTTTCTCTTAGGTCTTGATTTTTATTCACACAAACTAGAATACATGCATAGATAATACAATAAGTATCTATCTTAAAGAAATTATAAGGTCAGGTTCAAGATTAGATTCCGGAACACGTGTAGGTACTCAGTGTGACTACTTATTATATTTAATGCAGAATGATAATTACATCATTGTAATTACCTACCTACCTGTACTACCTGTTACCCGCGACTTCGTACGCGTTAAGTTCGAAATAGATCAAGGTATCGTCATTTCTGCAGTCTCGATACTAATACGTAAGTATTAGTTACTGATGTAATGCATTTGTTTTACATTGACAATTCGTTCGAAATAGATAGAGAAATATGTAATATCGAAATCAATTTTGCCCGATTCCCTTATATAATCGTGGTGATATTAATTATGGAATGTTTATATGCATCTCAAATCAACTATCTTTTATACGTGGATAACTCTGTGGAGTTTCGCAATTTTACATTTTACTGCTCATTACCTTTCAGGTATAGCGTGATGAGTTATAGTCCCGACTTTGACCATGTCTGAGTTCTGCTAAAATACAAAATTTCGTAAAGATCTACTGTGTAATAATAAAGTTGTCATCAATAATAGTTTAGACCGATTTTGATCTACTGCTCCTATCATACCTATAATAGCGTGATGATATATAGCGTAGTTTATGACCAAGCCCTATAAGAATATTCATGCAAAATTTCAGCCAAATCTGTTCAGCTGTTTTCAAGTGATGCTCGGACATCGATAATAAATAATCCGTTCCCGCAGGGGGAACGCACAGGTAGATTTCGTGAAGCAATTAATATTATTTTATATAGAGAACTACGGACTTTAAACAGTTTAATTTTTTTTTCTCGAAAACGGTAACATTTAGCAAAAAACTTTTCAAGCATTTATTTTAGACTTAAAAATGGCCTATCGATTAAAAATATTTCAGACAGCAAGAATGTTTACCGGTTAGAAGTTATAATTTTTTTCCCGAAAAATTTTGGTTTTTCCCCCCTCCACTTTTAGTTAAAGTTTTAATCTTATAGGTTTATAATTAAAAGTTGTTGGTATTCATGTATACTATGGGATAAAATTAGAACGGTTCGAATATCTTTCATGGAACGTGAGATTTTGAGGAAAAACTGATTTCACAAAAAGTGAGGCCCTACCGTCCCCTTAGGCCGGATTCCACCAATTCACGAACTTAAACTAAGTTTACACCCAAGCAATTTTTGACCGCAGTTTGAAAGCGATCGGGGCAAAAATGCGACCGTGAGAGTGCCGCAAATTTTGGGAAGTGGAACCATACATACATATTTATATATATAAACTTTTTGACCAGTGGTCATTTCGGACTCAGGGGGTCATAGCTAGACCTCCGATGAAGATTTTTTTTTAAATTCGACAGTAGTCAAGAAACCAATAGGTAGATCGATTTCATCGAAATCTACCTAAAAGTAGACAAACAGCCAAACCGACAAATAGACAAAACTTCTAAAAATCACATTTTTGCCATGGGTATCGCTCCTAGAACAGATAACAATTATTTTTTTGAAAAAATATTCAATTTACAGTTTCACCTCCTTACGATTTTATTATATGTATAGATACTATATAACTGCATGCTATCCTAGCATGGATGGGTCGAGTATTCCGGGTACATCGAGGATATAATCCGGGTATTACTTACCTGATGGTAGACTATGAGACATATAAATCTGATAACTGAAAATTATTTATAACTGGCTGATGACCGCGGCGCCACCCGCGTGTAATTTTGATTTCATTGCCCTAACCTATTTGAACCTATTTTAGGGACTTAGCTTGTCTAGAACCCAAAATTATATAAATGTTGCTCAAGTAGTATTTGATATAATTATCGTTTGAAAACCGGCATTTTTATGACGATCAAAAACCTAACCCATTTCTAGATGACCTAGAAACTTGATTGAAATAAATGTATCACTTGTACTTTTCCACTATTATAATAGTGGAAAAGTACAAGTGATAGGTTACATTTATTATAGGGTACATTTATTTCAATATGTGTAGCAAGTTCCACCAAGTGCCATCAATCAACAGTATAAATAGTAGAAACTTGATATTTCACATCAAGGTAGGCTATGAGGCATATACTAAGGAAAAGTCTAAATACAGAAAATTATTGATAACCAAGTGTTGCCCACGGCTCCGTCCTCGTGAAATTTTGATCTCATTCCCGTAACGCTTGGGAACCTATTCTAGGGATAAAAGTAGCCTATGTGTTATTCTAGACAATTTTTTTTTTAGCGCGTCGTTACACGCTTCCCACGGGCTTCACCCCATCGGTGCCGACTATGGGGTGGGCGTGTCGGAATCGGACCGACTAAAACCACACGGTGTCCTTCCCAAGTGTCCATTGCCGGGCACCCCGGGTAAGCCCTCGAAAGGATAACCCCAGGATTACCGGTGGACTCTGACCGCCACTGCGGCCTCGCCTGGTGGGGTCGGGTTTTATCCCGCTTCGGTGAGTTGGCAGGCGTGAGGACACACACGACACGCCTCCGCCACGGCCTGCTTCTGTAAGAACGGCGAGTCGGTCAACTGCCGTCCTCAGGCCCCAAGTTCTTCAATTTTAACAGACGGTTATTAACAAAATGCAATTATTTCACTAGGAATGTAATCAAGCTCAAGATTCGACTTGGATCAAGTTAAGTACTAGGGATATTTACCTAGGCGGAATATGACTGGTATATCTGTGACCAAAAAATGCTGGTTAGGTTGAAGGGGCAGGTCTATAAAAACATCATTAGGCCTATTCTTAGGCCTTGGAAGACGGCCACGATTATGCCAATATTAAGCTACCAACCCTCGCTTTGTTAGTCTTGGCCCAAGACCCAAACAATATTGGACAACCATGCCTAGATAAATGTTTTACGGAATAAAGTGAAAAATTATGGATATTTTTTTTTATATTCAAGAACAACATTATTATGTTTGTGGAAGTATTATAGCTAAAAATGCAACAAAAGACTGAACAAAAAAACGTAAAAGTTGCTAACTGTCGTAATTTTCATTTTTATATCTCTATTTTCTCTACCTCAGGGCAGTAGCCCCGCCTGTCCTGCCTTGAATCCAGCCCTTGATATTCATAGATACAAAGGAAATCACTGTGACGCTAAGTTCCTTTGAAGTTGTTTAGGCTATTTTCTCTGTGAAAATAAGCTGTCAATTAAACCGTTTTGGCTCAAAAGTTTGGGTTTTGGAATAAAGCTAAGTAGGAAAACAACTAAGTTTTAGATTTTTCAAACTTTTTGAACTCCTTTGCAAAGTACCTTTTTTTTTTTTTTTCGTGCGGAAATCCCTTCGGATACCCCCCGCCGGAAAGCGGGGGCGGTTATGTCGGGCTTGCACCGACTAAAACCGCACGCCGTCTCGGGTCATCAGACGCCGGGGTGTAAGGTTACCCATAGAGCATATCCCTCGCACCCCGATTGACCCTGGGCCATCTCACCACTAACAGCATCGCTCATCCTGTCTCCTCTGAAAGCAGAGGAGTACGGAGAGCGATGTGTTCCCGCCACGTTGGGTATTGGCCGACGATCAATGCCAACCCTATGAAGGGGAAGACATTGACCGCCGCCCAGGGTGTACCGGCCGCTCCGATTCCGTTCCCCCCGGACTGCAGCGGGATCGGAATCGGAGCGACACTCGAGGAGGTTACCCAACACACACCCCTTTGCAAAGTACCTGTAACTAATTACGAACTAAATTACATGAACTTTATGTCAAACAACCTGAATGGAGATCAAATCGTCTCATGTTGAAAGTACAGAATGGATAATAGTTGATTATAGTAATGACGTATAAATTGATTCGTTTATGTAAATAACTATTTACTTTGGTCGTAAGTAGGAATTTCTGATTCCAAAAATGTCAGGTGGTTTCAGGAGTATTCTGCAGTTTGGTCTTCATTAAATAAATGTATTTTTTTCGTTAAGCTCAAGTTGATTTTCTAATAATTCCACGAACAAAGCGTAGGTATGGTAAACAGTGGACATCGTATGAAATGACGGAGTGTGATCTTACTTTAACAAAATTACTTCGGTCCCTAAGGCTATAATGGTCATAATTACGTCACTCGCTACGCTACAAATGTGTTTCAACGAGTTTCTACGAGTGCTACAACACGTAGCACTTTCGCGCTACACATTTTGCCGTCATTATTGAAGTCGGTAAATTTCGTAGATGAGAAACGAGTAAATAAGAATTATGTTGACTGAAATCAAAGAAAGCGTTTTATTTTGAAATATTTTATTTACTTTTTCGTAATTACTACAAATTTTAAAAACAGATGAGAAGTAAAAGTTTTTTGAAGTTTGTTCCTAGCGTTTTCAAAATATTGAACCGAAAGTACACATTCGCTAACCAATAGTACGTATAGTTAGTCCTTCCAGCAAGACTCGGCTCATAAAGCTCGGTCTACGCAGTCTTGGTTGGATACGAACGTTTCGGACTTCATCAGAGCTGAAGACTGGCCGTCGTCTAGTCCCGATCTTAATTCGCTGGATTATGATTTATGGTCAGTTTTAGAGAGTACGGCTTGCTCTAAACGCCATGATAATTTGGAGTCCCTAAAACAATTCATACGATTGGCAGTGAAGAATTTTCCCATGGAAAAAGTGCGTGCTTCTATTGATAACTAACTGGTCACAACGTTTAAAGGACTGTATTGCAACCAATGGAGACCACTTCGAATAAGATTTTTATATTTTAAATTGTTTTATATTTATGTATTAAACTAACACATTGTAAAAGTAATTTAGTAAGTAATTTAGTAAGTAAGTAGTAAATTTTTTTTTTGTTACAGTATTTATAGCGAGACTAGGTATGGGTATATTTAGTTTTTTGACAGTCATTCCTTTTTTTCATCTGTACAAACAGTGTGATAAATAAAATAAAAAAATATAATAAACTATAAATCAGGTTTATATTTCGGGGCACCGAAATGAGGATAAACGTCATGATAGCTATTTTAGGTAGATTTCGATGAAATCGATCTACCTATTGGTTTCTTGACTACTGTCGAATTTAAAAAAAAAATCTTCATAGGAGGTCTAGTTAAGCCCCCTGAGTCCGAAATGACCACTGGTCAAAAAGTTTATATATATATATATATATATGTATGTATGGTTCCACTTCCCAAAATTTGCGGCACTCTCACGGTCGCATTTTTGCCCCGATCGCTTTCAAACTGCGGTCAAAAATTGCTTGGGTGTAAACTTAGTTTAAGTTCGTGAACGGGTGGAATCCGGCCTAAGGGGACGGTAGGGCCTCACTTTTTGTGAAATCAGTTTTTCCTCAAAATTTCACGTTCCATGAAAGATATTCGCACCGTTCTAATTTTATCCCATAGTATACATGAATACCAACAACTTTTAATTATAAACCTATAAGATTGAAACTTTAACTAAAAGTGGAGGGGGGAAAAACCAAAATTTTTCGGGAAAATGAAAAGATTTTCGCTAAAAGTTACCGTTTTCGAGAAAAAAAAAATTAACTGTTTAAAGTCCGTAGTTCTCTATATAAAATAATATTAATTGCTTCACGAAATCTACCTGTGCGTTCCCCCTGCGGGAACGGATTTTTTTGGTTAATTTATCTGTTTTGATGGTTTGTCCTTTGTATCTCAAAGCGAAAAATTCTCAATGAGTAGATACCACGGGTACTACCATATGGTAGTACCCGTGGGACTTACTGTGAAGAGGCTGTATCAGACTGAAATCTTTTGCTAAAGACCCAGATTTAATTTGGTATAAATGCCCAAAGGCTCTGGAGATAAAGATGGCGTCGATGACGAAAGTGAAATTTTCAACTTATTTATATCATTTGTTATGAGATATTTATAAGAATCTTGAAAAGGTAAATTCCGATGTTATAACTTTTATCAGAACATCATATATGACGACGCCCACGTAGGTACAAGACGTTAAAGACGTAATCACGCCCACCACGGTTACACGTCAGATTTTAATAATAAGTATACATAATTTTGGCATATATATTCCGTTAAAATTGTAAGCCCGAGCAGGTGCTGGGCTCGGCATCGTAATCATTGAAAAGTTGTAAGTAATATCGTGAATTTACCGATGTTGCACAAACTCTTATGGATATAGTGTTTTATAATACGACTAAAGAATGTTTGAAGCTCGGTTCATAAAACGAGAATGGATGAGAATTTCACCTTAATTGTTCGGAACAATATAGTTAGCGATCAAACAACGATATATTGCGTCTCCTGACTCCCAGATAGTTAGTTATCTCCAAAAATGAGTATGCCATGTTAGTATAGATTCATTAAAGTAAATTAAAATTAAAAATAAAAGTAAACCTTTCACCATCTTTGTCTTGCCTTTATAAGATAGAGAGATGGGAACATTATTGAAGTTCTCTAAACTTTTGCAACAAGAAAACTACACAATATCCGTTAGCAAAACCTTTGTGACATAAAGTGAACAGCAGAGTATTTGGTTACGGGTAACGATGTACTTTGCAAAACAGGCGAAACGTGGTAATTGGATCAATGAACAAGGGTTAAAATTTTTATCATTGAAGACTAAATATGTATTAGGAACAGTTCGTTACTTCAGTATCTTACTTATGCACGAGCTATTATTACAACCGCCCTCGTCCACTTTCTAGCGAACAAAGTTTCGTGGTGCTCGTTTAGCCCATATATGCCCAGAACTTTTTTTGACACAGATTTTTACAATTTTCAAATATGTTGATAATTAAGGGTTATGAATAAGGGGTATTACAGTATTTTTTGTTTTCAGTTCGGGAAGTAGGTTTTTTTCAGTGGGTCGAAATCGACCCCGTGGGCAGATGTAGTACCATACTAGTATGAATTCAGGTAAATAAGAATAAAGACATGTACGAGTATATAGTAATCAATCTTTATTATTAGTTTCAATTATGAAATAAAACCAAAAATAATCAAATTAATCAGTCTAAGAACAAATAATAATAATAATAATGTATGTATTTTTTATATTTTTAAATATATATATTTTATAGGATGTTTATAAAAATGTAACTTATATGTATATTTAAGTGAAGAAAGACATAATAATAATAATGTATGTTATGAATGAAATGCTTCAAAGCATTTGTCGTGCAAGTTGACATTGCATTTGCGGCACATTTTTACTGTCTTATTTTTACATAACGCACATCGTTTAATAATAATAATAATAAATGAGGCTTATGAGGCTCTCGTTAGGCAGCTGGCTCAAAGGCCTGATGCAGAAGGCCGTTCTGCTAGGCACGGCACGCATAGTGAGGAAGTTCCTTTCCCTGGAGCCGTAACCACCGGCAGCTTGGTCCCTGTACCCGATGCCGGTGGAGCACTGTTTTTATATTTTTAAATATATTTGTATTTTTTTTATATATATATTTAAAAATGTAATTATATGTATTTAAAAGTTAATAAAGAAGAATAATAATAATATGATAATATGTTGAGCTGAATGTTTTCTAATTATAATAGATAATGGGACAACTGTACTTATTCTTTGTGCTGGGCCAGGTTGAGATTATGCATTACCGTATTTTAGCAGTAAAGACCTTGCAATAGATCGACGAAATTCTAAAGTGGCTACGGTCGCTCCTAATGATCTGGCGAACAAAGTAGAGTTACTGACGACAGCATCAATTAGCCACATCAAAATGGGCATGTACCATTTTTTGCCTCTAATAGCAATCCGATAAACTCCAATATTAGCATCAAGCCTATCTACTCCACCCATAAACCTATTGTACTGATGTACAACATTTGGCTGATCAATATCAATTTTCTGTTTGACAGCAACTGAGTATCGGCGTGCCTTTTGAATAGGGTGTACGCCAAATTCATTTGACAACATTGTAACTACGTTGTTGTCATTCCATCGCACGGCGCATATCTTATCATTTACATCCAACCTATAGTCATAAGATCCTCTGGGCTGCTTCTTACAAGAATTTACTTCAATTAGTGGACATTTATCTACTCTATTTTGACGAGCAGTTCCAGTGACTTTCACGTTGTTTTCTTTCAAAGTACTCAGTAATGCAGGGGATGTAAAAAAGTTGTCACAGAATACAGAAAACGAAGTCTCTGGGTATTCTTTTTTTACCATATTCGTTAATTTGGTGACAACGTGTTCCCCTAGGCCAGTATCTCGAACTTCAGAACGTCCTTCATATAAGTCCGCTTGTATACAATATCCGAAACGAGTTGCTGCTACCCATGCCTTGAATCCGAAACGAATAGGCTTGCCATGAATATGTTGTTTGCAGCCATGCCGTCCGTAATAGGGTATCATTGACTCGTCAATGCTAATATTTTTCTCAATGGGAGTATATGTGAGAAATTTTTCGTACATGATCTTGAATAATGGCCGAATTTTCGCCATTTAATCACCTGTGAGAAGGTTGTTGTTGTCGGCAACATGAAAATATCTAAATATTTCTTCAAAACGATTTCGTCTCATAGATTTTGTCACTAAAACATTGTGGGTATCTTCATTTTCCTCCCAATACATGCGACGTCTTGGTAAAGGTGCATATCCACTTAGAATTAGAATCCCCAAAAAGCAGTACATCTCATCATCCGAAAGGCAAAAACTGTAATTATGTTTTTCAACGTCATACATCACAGTATGCCTTACAATAAATCTTGACATCTTCGCTAAAAAACCATTGGAAGAAATCAATTGGCTCGCTTTCTTTAGTTAGTGTGTGTACAGTTCTTGAAGGCGGAGGTAACCATTCATCTATGTCCTTGCATGTCATCATGCTGTATCTCTAAAACACATATCTAATTTACTATAAAACCACTTTTTTCAGTAAAATAAGATAAAATGCAATAAATACTTACATTTTGGTGCACTCGGTCGCAATTTTTTTTCCAAAAAAAAAACAAGAGGTTACTTTCACAGCTGATATTCACTTAAATAATACAGATTATTAATTAAAATGTGTTTTGATTTGAAATAGTTCCGTAGACAATAAAAAGATGGCGTTATTATCATAATCGATGTATCAGTTCGCTAGCAGGGTGCATTAGAAGTCATGAAGAAATTCTGGGTCGAAACCGACCCCCTGGGCATATATGGGTTAGAGGGTGTTGCCGTGACGTGCTACGTCGACGACGAGAAGGTGTACGCATCGCCATCGAGCCCTCGTTGAGATATCTGGGCCTCGCACTCGTTGGGCGGTGAGACTTCGGATATCAATTCCGAAGTCTGGCTCCCAAGCTCAAGAGGGTGATGGTTGCGCTCGCGCGGCTCCTGCAGGAAACTCTACGGGAGGATCGTGCGGTCCATGGCCCTATGTATATCTATACCTTATATCAAAAACCCTTAATATCTAATTTACAAAAAAAACATCCATTGATGGCAAACTTGGAACAATAAATATAAATTAATTCTCTTCTTTGTCTACATCTGAGTGCCAATTCCGGTTGCATTCAATGCTTGCACTTTGGAGCCCGCTTTCCATAAATGTTTTATTTAGCTTTTACGGGAGCGACTGCTGTCTAGTCCCTCAACCTGTAAGGAAAGCCTGTGTCACTCAATAAGCAGGTGTAGGTACCGTTTCGTAGGTCACGTTGGCTTTGGCCCCGGTTGGTTTTCCCAAGCGACTACAATATGGGGTTCTTCAAGAATTATATTATTGGCATTATAAGGTTTATGCAGGGTCGGCAGCGCAAGTGTGACGCCCCTGGTGTTGCGCACGTCCATAGGCCACGGTAACCGCTTCCCATCAGGTGGGCCGTGAGCTTGTCTGCCAACTGAGTGGTATAAAAAAAAATATCTTGGCCCCATATGGGTGTATTAAATATAATTAATTCTAAATGTCGACTTTATCTTACGCAATTGTTGCAATTACAATTGCCTCATTATGTACGGTCCACTGGAATTAAGTGATTAAATTATTTTTCACTTATACAAGAACCAAATGGTTCAGTCCCTTAGTAGCCAGATATTAACCTTTTTTTTTTTTTTTTTTTTTATCGTGCGGAAATCCCTTCGGATACCCCCCCCCCCGCCGGCCAGCGGGGGCGGTTATGTCGGGCTTGCACCGACTAAAACCGCACGCCGTCTCGGGTCTTCAGACGCCGGGGTGTAAGGTTACCCATAGAGCATATCCCTCGCACCCCGGCTGACCCTGGGCCATCTCACCACTAACAGCATCGCTCATCCTGTCTCCTCTGAAAGCAGAGGAGTACGGAGAGCGATGTGTTCCCGCCACGTTGGGTATTGGCCGACGATCAATGCCAACCCTATGAAGGGGTGAAGGGGAAGCCATTGACCGCCGCCCAGGGTGTACCGGCCGCTCCGATTCCGTTCCCCCCGGACTGCAGCGGGATCGGAATCGGAGCGACACTCGAGGAGGTTACCCAACACACACCCCAGCCAGATATTAACCTACCTTTTTTTTTTTTTTTTTTTTATCGTGCGGAAATCCCTTCGGATACCCCCCCGCCGGCCAGCGGGGGCGGTTATGTCGGGCTTGCACCGACTAAAACCGCACGCCGTCTCGGGTCTTCAGACGCCGGGGTGTAAGGTTACCCATAGAGCATATCCCTCGCACCCCGGCTGACCCTGGGCCATCTCACCACTAACAGCATCGCTCATCCTGTCTCCTCTGAAAGCAGAGGAGTACGGAGAGCGATGTGTTCCCGCCACGTTGGGTATTGGCCGACGATCAATGCCAACCCTATGAAGGGGTGAAGAGGAAGCCATTGACCGCCGCCCAGGGTGTACCGGCCGCTCCGATTCCGTTCCCCCCGGACTGCAGCGGGATCGGAATCAGAGCGACACTCGAGGAGGTTACCCAACTCACACCCCGATATTAACCTACCTTTTTTTTTTTTTTTTTTTTTTTTTTTTTTTTTCGTGCGGAAATCCCTTCGGATACCCCCCCGCATGCCAGCGGGGGCGGTTATGTCGGGCTTGAACCGACTAAAACCGCACGCCGTCTCGGGTCTACAGACGCCGGGGTGTAAGGTTGCCCATAGAGCATATCCCTCGCACCCCGACTGACCCTGGGCCATCTCCGGTTTCGAGATGGCCCCCTCGGGTTTGGGAACCACGGAGTCCCCGTCTTGCCCCGGTTTGGGGGAGGGGCGCTAGTCGCCCCACCGTCCCGGCCTGCTTCTGCTGGGGTGACAGGTGGCCTCACCCGCCACCCCCAGGCCTGCGCTCATGGAGGACGGAGGTCGTTAAGCGACCTCCGGCGCCTGAGTTGCCTGCGACGCGCGGCGAGCAAGTTGCGGGCTCGGCGGACCGGGAGAGTTCTAAGTCTCTCCCGGGCGCGCTCCGCCACCTCCTTCGCGAGCATTACATGCTCGCAGAAGGAGGCGGCGGCGGCCCACGCGCTCGCGCTCCGCACCATTGCCGCAATCATGCTGCCGAGCGAGAGGACTCCCACCCCGATGGCTGCCACGAGGTCACGCCTCGGCGCCTCCCACGCCGGGCAGTCCGCCAGCGTGTGCAGCCCTGAGTCCTCGCTCGCGTCGCAGTGATGACACTCAGGCGTTGGCTCCTTCCTGATCCGATGCAGGTGGTCCCCGAAGCACCCCTTCCCTGAGATCACCTGCGTCAGTCGGTAGGAGAGGCTTCCGTGTCGCCTCTCCAGCCAATCCTCCATGATGGGCCTTACCGCCGCTATTGCTATTGATATTAACCTACCTAATATTCTTTATAAGTATGCCAATGATGTCACCAGGGTATGTAGTAGGTTCTACATACAAATGTTTTGTAAATTCTGTAATTAAAAATTGCCGTCCGCAATAGTTTTCTCGCTTGCTATAACAATGCAATAAAGAGATAGAATAGAATATACATATCTAGAATAATACATTATGAAATTCTCAAAGTATGAGCTGGCCAAGTTTATCACATACTAAAGTGCCTACTGCGTTATTGCAATTTTTAAACCTACCATTCATATCCTAGCATATTTTTACATACGACTTGTAAAAAAATTGTTTTGATTTCCATAATCAATTGTTTTGACTGACTTTATAATAATAATAAAGCCTTTATTTCCGAATTACATATATAAACGTGAAATAGTTATTCATTTTTGGCAAATCCATTTATGAAATATTTCGTAATTCGGTTTGTCTTTTGGCATATGCCTCCCCCAGCTCTCTCCAATGAATTCTATCATCAGCAACTCTGATCCAGTATGGCTCCAAAATTAGACTGATGTCATCTCTCCATCGTGTTCTTGGGTGCCTCTGTCTTCTGGTATAACCTCTTGAATACCAAAGAGTTTCCCGTTTTCTCCAGTTGGCAGTGTTATCCTTATCCGCTTTTTTGTGTTGGAATGATATGAGATTCTCTCAATTGATTCGGGGTGGTACCTGTGGTTATAATATCATTATATTTAACGATATCATAAGGTATTCCTTAGTTAAAATTGGGCTTAATTCTTTCATCAATTCGTTTGGCACGTTGTCAGGTCCTGAAGCTTTTCCTGGTTTTTGTGTGTTCTTGACTTTCTGTGTGAGTATTAGTGGTATAGATGATATAGCATTTTAGCACTTTGCGACATAGAATGATTTGTGTTGTGTCAGTATAATTTTAGGTAGATTTCGATGAAATCGATCTACCTATTGGTTTCTTGACTACTGTCGAATTAAAAAAAAAATTCTTCATAGGAGGACTAGTTATGACCCCCTGAGTCCGAAATGACCACTGGTCAAAAAGTTTATATATATATGTATGTATATATGTATGTATTGTTCCACTTCCCAAAATTTGCGGCACTCTCACAGTCGCATTTTTGCCCCGATCGCTTTCAAACTGCGGTCAAAAATTGCTTGGGTGTAAACTTAGTTTAAGTTCGTGAACGGGTGGAATCCGGCCTAAGAGGACGGTAGGGCCTCTCTTTTTGTGAAATCAGTTTTTCCTCAAAATTTCACGTTCCATGAAAGATATTCGAACCGTTCTAATTTTATCCCATAGTATACATGAATACCAACAACTTTTTATTATAAAACCTATAAGATTAAAACTTTAACTAAAAGTGGAGGGGGGAAAAACCAAATTTTTTCGGGAAAAAAATCATAACTTCTAACCGGTGAATTTTTAATCGATAGGCCATTTTTAAGTCTAAAATAAATGTTTGAAAAGTTTTTCGCTAAAAGTTACCGTTTTCGAGAAAAAAAATGAAACTGTTTAAAGTCCGTAGTTCTCTATATAAAATAATATTAATTGCTTCACGAAATCTACCTGTGCGTTCCCGTCCGTTGTTGGCGGAAAAATCAGAATCGCTACAAAAAAAATCCGTTCCCCGCGGGAACGGATTTTTTTTGTAGCGATTCTGATTTTTCCGCCAACAACTCAGAACGGATTACAAAGTTTCGGCCTGAGGCTATATAACTAAGGATCAAAGCTTCGTGAGTTTACAAGAGAAGAGTACAATAAGGAATAAAGGCCGAGTGTCATGTAGTATGTTGGAGTACCTGAACAAAAGAAACATCATTAAAGCACACAGGATAGCGGTTAAGGCAAACAAACACAGTTCTACAAGTAAATATTATTTGAGTTAATAAAGTTACAGATCAAATATATGAGTGGGGAATTAGTATATGTCAAAAGAGAGTTAAAATTTATGGGTCGAGGGATACGTCATATATATCATAAAGAACCATTCATTTTTGGGCACTCAAAGAATATATGATTTGTAGTGCCTTCATCTATGCCACACTCACAGACACTTGTTGTTCATTTTCGTTTTGTTATTGACACGAGATCGGCACAGTATTTTTACCACGTTTTTCTTAGTTTCACTTCGTGTCTGTGTTTCTGTGTTTCTTTCCCTCTTAAGCCAAAAATTGACACTTAATTTTCGACCACTTCTGATCACCCTTAGGCTCTGAAACTTTTTATGTAGGCGAATGCCACCTTACATTTTCATATTTAATCATCAGAAATAAAAATAAAAGAAATAAAATAAATAAAAAAGCTTTTTAAAAACCACGTTTTCCTTCCAAAATAACAAAAAGAAAATAAATTTCTCAATCACTAAAAAACGTGGGGCGGGCGTTTAATCTTTTAATGTATATCGTTTTCCTTAGATATTCAATCATTTAAAAATTTCAAACCGCCCGCCCCACGTTTTTTAGTAATTGAGAAATTTATTTTCTTTTTGTTATTTCGGAAGGAAAACGTGGTTTTTAAAAAGTTTTTTTTATTTATTTTATTGTTATGTTGGTACAAACAGTCTGATTTTATAGTTGTTTATGATAACGAAATGCACTTTTTAGGTTATATCACAAGTTTTGTTTACAATTTTTGTTCATGCAAATACCCCCTTTTAGTAAGTTTTTAGTGCCGTTTTTTGCTTGAAATTTCACTTAACAGATATTTTTTACATAAGAAATCAATCAATTTCATAGAGATAACTTGATTTAAATGTTGATAGTTTGGCTTAAACGGTTTTGATTCCTTTGCGATTGTCTAAATATGGTGCAGGAGTGCAAGGAGTCCCTACTAACATCTTTCGGGACCCAAGTCAACCTCGCCTGCCCCCGGTGCACTCAGCTGATTAACGGAGAAGGCTCTGGCGACCCGCCAACACGCACTGGACCAGCGTAGCGGGTTATGGTCCAAATCCTCCCAAAATGATGATGGACAGAGGAGCACGGCCCGTAGTGCCCGGGGGCTCCAGCTGCAAGACTGACGTTGACGGGAGTCGGTCGAGCACTGGAGTCAGGGGTGCTAAGAATCTCCGGGCGAGGTGCTACCGTCAAACGACCCCAGGCAATTGTTCAAAGGAATACCGACGTAGGTTGTCGCTGGTGACATACAATACGCGCACATTAAGGACAGACGAGAAGATCGTTGAGCTGGAAGAGGAGATGAATAAGCTGCATTGGGACATAGTGGGTTTATCGGGGGGCCGAAGACAGGGCGAGGACACGACAACCTTAAAGTCTGGCAACTTGTTCTACCACCGGGAGGGCGACCAACAGTCCCAGGGTGGTGTCGGGTTTCTCGTTCATAGATCCCTTGTAAACAACCTGGTATGTATCACGAGTGTGTCGAGCAGGGTTGCGTACCTGATACTCAGAGTATCAAAGAGGTACTCGTTGAAGGTCATACAGGTTTACGCACCGACCTCGGCGCACCCGGACTACGAAATGGAAGTTATGTATGAGGACATCAGTAGGCCATACATACTTCCAAAACATACTTCACTATTGTTATGGGGGATTTTAATGCAAAACTGGGTAGGAGGGGCGATGACGAGTTGAGAGTGGGGCAATTTGGATGTGGGCGGAGAAATCCCAGGGGCCAGAGGTTGGCTGACTTTCTGGAGAAGGAGGAACTCTTTATGATGAACTCCTTCTTCAAGACGCCACCTCATTGAAAATAAACCTGGATGAGTCCCGACGGTTGTACGAGGAATGAGATCGACTTCATTATGTCTACAAAGAGACGAATATTCAATGATGTCTCCGTGATCCACAGGGTGAAAACCGGAAGCGATCATAGAATGGTTGGAGGCACATTGAATATCAATGTCCAACTGGAAAGGTCTCGACTAATAAAGTACACGCTCCGACCTACAGTAGCCCATATACAAAACCCCGAGAGCTTTCAACCCGAGCTCGCAAACCGCTTCTCTGGCCTGGAGGGCCTTTCTGTGGACGAGGTCAACAACAGGTTGGTAGAAACTGTCTACAAGGTAGGGGAAGTTTTCTTCAGACCTCACCGGAAAGATAGCTACCTCAAAAACTATCAGATCTCACCCTCGACCTTATGGCAGAACGACGCTCATTGAAGTTGCAGACTTCCGAGGACGCTGAAGCATATCGGCAGCTCAATAAACGAATCTCTAAGTCCTTGCGACACGATGTTCGTGTCTTTAATACTAATCATATTAAAGATACGATAGAGCAAAATAAGGGCTCTAAAGTGTTCGCAAGAGACTTGTCTATTGGGCAGAGCCAGTTGAGGAAGCTGAAGACGGACGACGGCAGTGTAGCGTCTACTAAGTCAGAGGTACTGAGGGAGATCGAAAGGTTCTACGGACAGTTATATACCTCAGTAGCTAAGCCTGTTGATGATTTGGATAAAGATCCTAGAGCCAAATTAACCCGACACTACACAGAAGATATTCCGGACATCAGCCTGTATGAGATTAGGATGGTTCTCAAACAGCTCAAGAGCAGCAAGGCGGCGGGTGAGGACGGAATGACATCGGAGCTTCTGAGTGCAGGTGGAACACCGATACTAAAAGCTCTACAGAGGCTCTTTCATTCCGTCCTGCTCGAGGGTAATACGCCCGAAGCGTGGAACAGAAGCGTGGTGGTTCTCTTCAAGAAATGTGATAAAACCTTATTGAAGAACTACAGGCCCATCTCGCTTCTGAGCCATGTTTACAAACTGTTTTCGAGGATGATCACGAATCGTCTCGCACGCAGGTTTGATGACTTCCAGCCTCCCGAACAAGCTGGTTTCCGTAAAGGCTATAGTACCATAGACCACATCCATACGCTGCGACAGATTATGCAGAAGACCGAGGAGTATAATTTGCCACTATGCTTGGCGTTCGTGGACTTTGACTTTCTCAAAGTGCACGAACGCCAAGCCTTCGATTCGATCGAGACTTGGGCGGTGCTGCAGTCTCTTCCGAGGTGCCACATTGACTATCGGTATATCGAAGGGCTGAAGTGCTTGTATAAAAACGCCACCATGCCGGACCGAGTACAGGATCAGAGCACAGAGGCTATTCCGTTGCAGAGGGGAGTTAGGCAGGGTGATGTCATCTCGCCGAAACTTTTTACCAATGCAATGGAAGACGCCTTCAAGCTTCTGGATTGGAAAGGATTCGGTATCAATATCAATGGCGAATACATCACTCACCTTCGATTTGCTGACGACATCGTAGTCAAGGTAAAGTCCTTAGATTAGCTCAGCACTATGCTCGGAGGCCTCAACAGAGTGTCCCAGCGGGTGGGCCTGAAAATGAACATGGACAAGACGAAAGTCATGTCAAATGTCCACACCCGTATTATTGGGAGGCTCACCTCTCGAAGTTGTTGATGACTATGTCTATCTTGGACAAACCGTCCAATTAGGCAAATCCAACTTCGAGAAGGAGGTCAATCGACGAATTCAACTCGGCTGGGCTGCGTTAGGGAAACTGCGCAGCATCTTCTCGTCCAAAATACCGCAGTCCTTGAAGACAAAGGTCTTTAATCAGTGCGTGTTACCAGTGATGACCTACGGTGCCGAGACGTGGTCACTCTCTATGGACGACATAAGGAAGCTCGGGGTCACACAGCGAGCTATAGAACGGGCTATGCTTGGGGTTTCTCTACGAGATCGAATCAGAAACGAGGAGATCCGTAGACGAACTAAAGTTACAAACATAGCAGAGCGAGTCAGCAAGCTGAAGTGGCAGTGGGCACATAGCTCGGAGAACCGATGGCCGGTAGGGCAGAAAGATTCTTGAGTGGAGACCATGTAACGGCAAGGGCAGCTAGGAAGGCCTCCCGCAAGGTGCACAGACGACCTTACAAAGAGCGCAGGGACTCGGTGGATGCAGGCCGCTACAGACCGGTCGAAATGAAACTCGATGGGGGAGGCCTATGTGGAGCAGTGGTCTTCCTACGGCTGATATGATGATGAAATATGGTGCATTATAAATGTCTCTACAAAAGATACACACGTTGCAGAAGTGTTTCGTTGATTTAAAATTTTGATTTTTTCACAGCTGCAAGAGGTTGCCGAATTTATTATTAGATTTAATTGCAACTTAATACCTATACCCATTCCTGAGAAAAAGGTCTTGACAGACAGACAGACAACCAAGTGATCCTATAAGGGTCCCTTTTCTCCTGTTGTAGTACGAAACTCTAATAATGTCATAAAAACTTCTTCAATCCATAAATTTTTAGGGTCCATAGCCAAATGGCAAAAAACGGAACCCTTATAGATTCGTAATGTCTGTCTGTCTGTCCGTCCGTATGTCACAGCCACTTTTTTCCGAAACTATAAGAACTATGCTGTTGAAACTTGGTAAGTAGATGTATTCTGTGAACCACATTAAGATTTTCACACAAAAATAGAAAAAAAAACAATTTTGGGGGTTCCCTTTACTTATAACTGAAACTCAAAAAAACTTTTTTCTTCATGACGTGTGGGGTATGGATAGGTCTTCAAAAATGGTATACAGGCTTCTAATATCGTTTTTTTTCTAAACTGAATAGTTTGCGCGAGAGACCCTGTAACTTCTAAAATAAGAGAATGTTAAAACTAAAAAAAAATATATGATGTAAACGACTTTAATACGTCTAAAATCGTAAACCGCAATTTACCTTTCATTCAATCAACTCAAATATAAAAATTCTAAATACTTGCTGCCTTCATGGACGAGTCGGACTCGCACGTGGCCGGTTTTTTCCTATTGCAGTCTACTACTGGACATAAGACTGTGTCACAGCAGACCTCCACCTTCAGCATTCAGTCTAACTCAGCCACCTTTTTCAGGTTGTAAGTTTATCTAACTGGAGGGCGTGCCACCATCCGTTTACCGATTCGCGGTCTTCGCTCTAAGATTCGTTTGCGGTCATGGGGCCTTCGGCCGATGTGATCAGCCCATTGTCACTTCAGTGTATTGCGAGTTCTATTGACTCTAGTTTTCCAAAAGCAACCATTTAACTTGGTCCCTTACCTACTTAATCCAGTTATGTATGGAACCCTTAGTGCGCGAGTACGACTCGTACTTCCTTAACTGGTTTTTAAATACTTTCCCGTCCTACGTTGGAAAGAAGTGTTCTGTGTTTTGAGACCCGATAAATAAAAAAAAATCGGCCAAGTGCGAGTTGGACTCCGTAGGTTCAGCAGCATGTAAATTTTTTATATTTGAGTTTATTGAATGAAAGGTTCTAAGAACGAAAGAAAGAAAGGTCCTCTACTGCTCAAAGGTTTGCTGGTAGAGAACTCTTTTAGAGTTAAGCTCTTTGTACATAATTTATTTTAATTGTAATACATTTATATCTTTTTTTTTGTGTACAATAAAGAATTAAGAAAGGTAAATAGCGATTTAAGATTTATGACGTATTAAAAAAGAACTACTTACTAGATCTCGTTCAAACCAATTTTCGGTGGAAGTTTACATGGTAATGTACATCATATTTTCTTTTAGTTTTATCATACTCTTATTTTAGAAGTTACAGGAGGGGGGGGGGGGGACCCATTTTACCACTTTGGAAGTGTCTCTCGCGCAAACTATTCAGTTTAGCAAAAAACAATCTTAGAAACCTCTAAATCATTTTTGAAGACCTATCCATAGATACAGTTCTAAGTATAGGGAACTCCCAAAATTTATTGTTCTTTTTTCTATTTTTGTGTGAAAATATAACCTACATTATTTCTCTTAAATAAATTGAAAGTTTAAAATAAAACTTTATGAGGAGTTTTGACGGCAGTGTGGGTATAACACGTGGGTATAATAATGTTTTACCTACCTCTTACCTGTTAAGTATAATACTTACATCATCTGTTACGAAACCCTAATAACGGTGTGGGTGACACCGTTATTAGGATTTCGTAGTAAATATGGAATAATTTTCTTTTTTATTTAGTTATTTATTTACTCAAACTGTCGTCAGAGGCGCATTTCTTCATCTGTTGTCTCCGAAAGAAATGTGATTTATGAAGAAGATTCCAAAAATTATTTCATTCAGAAGTTACACAATAAAAATATGAAGTTACCTGAAAAAAAGGGTTTCTACGGGTCTCCCTATCAGACGGGTCGACCCACGCCACCCACATTAGACTCCGCCAATACCTCACAGGTCCTACATTAGGGGGGGGGGGGAACACTACTGACGGTGGAGGTGAGCGTTGATGCATCACAAGGTGGCCACCCTAAACCTACATCTGGGTCGCAAGTCCCAGTCACCGTCATGATGTTCCTCTCTGTACCACGCTATGGACCCGGCGACCGCACGGTGAATCCATTGAGTGCTGAGAATCGGATCTCTCTATAACCTCGATGCCCCGAAGACTTGCCCGAAAATAACAAAATATTTATCTCTTTCTGCAACGTTTACCCAAGAAATTCAAGTAACAAGCTCAAGTAACAAGTAATAAGCTTGGTTCTTGTTTTCTTTTTTCAAGAATAGGTGAATATTTTATTACATTTTAATCATCCATCGGGATATAAAAGTAGCTTATGTTATTTAGATAATGTAGCATTGTAATAGTGAAATTTTTTTTAAGAAATGAAATCGGTCCAGTAGTTTCGGAGCCTATTCAATACAAACAAACAACGAAATTTTTCTTCTTCATAATATTAGTATAGATAGTAGAAGTTCGACACATGAAAAATGAGAGCATGACAATGCATTTTCTTAAGGACATTTTTGTATGAACCGAGAACTTCATTATTTTATTATTTTTGTGCCTTGGGTTGTGACGACAGCTTAACCTTACTCAGTCTGAAAGTAAATTTCTTGTCAGCCAAAGTTAATATATATGCTCGGTATTGTCTTTATTATTTTACCTTGTTCTATAACGTTAGGTACCTACATTTCGAGGATTCGTCCACCCACACATGAAATGTGTCACGTCATTTATTTTCTTTTATGATGTCAAAATAATAATGTAGTTTTGTAGGTTTGTACATATTTTAAGCTCCAACATGTAACAGCCTGTGTTAGGATTAATGGCGCCTACACAGACTGGTTTGACATCTCTTAAGGTGTCAGGCAAGGATATGTAACTTCACCTTGGTTGTTCAATCTTTTAATGGATAGCTGTACGAGTGATATGAAAGGGTGTGAATATGGAATAAAGATGGGAGACCTGCATGTTAATTGCCTCCTATACGCCGATGACCAAGTTATACTTGCATCATCGGCGCAGGAGTTGCAGAAAATGGTGAACAGCATAAATGCGGCCTTTAAAGCGAGAGGTATGAAAGTAAATGCAAGAAAGACGAAAGTTATGGTTTTTGAGAGGCAGCAAGAAATTCCTGAATGTAATGGTATGATTGAAGGTGAACGTGTAGAACAAGTGTCAGAGTTTGGATACTTGGGTAGTTTATTCACAAGGGATGGAAGATACGATGGAGATATTGAAAGGAGAGTGACTGCAGGAAATCGCGTGAATGGTGTGCTACACTCCTTCATGAGTGGTCAGTCAGTGCCGAAGAAGGCACAACTGGCTGTTCATAACGGCGTGCTAGTCCCCACATTAATGTATGGAAGTGAAAGTTGGGTATGGCAAAAAAATGATGAAAG
Source organism: Cybosia mesomella (assembly GCA_946251805.1). NCBI lineage: Eukaryota > Metazoa > Arthropoda > Insecta > Lepidoptera > Erebidae > Cybosia > Cybosia mesomella. The sequence goes on along the minus strand of OX276394.1, from coordinate 12,516,238 downwards.
TACAGTGAATGCAATGGAGATGCGGTCATTGCGTAGTATGTGTGGAGTAAGGTTGACTGAAAGAGAATGTTGTTACAAGAATTGAAAAGGTTATGCTGAAGTGGTTTGGGCACTTGGAACGAATGAGTACTGAGCGAATGACACACCAAGTATATAAGGTAGATGTAAGTGGGTAGGCAAGCCGGGGTCGACCTCGCAGGACATACACTGATCAAATTAATGAGGTATTGATAAAATGGCAGGTCAAAAGTACTCGAAACCGGCGGGCTTGCATGAAAGGTTTAATAAAAGTGAAGGAGGCTCGTGAAGTATGTAAGGACAGAAGCAGATGGCGGGCTGTTGTCTCTGCCTACCCCGGAGAGAAAAAGGCCTGAGTATATGTATGTATGTATATTTAAATATATTGATTAAAAAAAGAACATGATATACTTAAGTTTACTTTTTAATGGATTCCAAATAACTATAATATTGGCCGCGACTATGTCTGCGTTAATTTCTGAATATCAAGGTATTTTTCCTTTCGTTATTAAGTAATTTCGTTTATGTACTTTTATTATTATCTATATTATTATTATATAGAGGGAAAGATAATTTTCGCGAGACTGACTTTGATTGTAGCGTAGGCACATAGCGACGACCAATCTATCGTACTATTAATAGGTGACCACGACCACTCCCCCTGCAGTGTACGATTAAGAAGAAGAAGTATTCATTAAATGTAAATGGAGTGCAAAGGCTCTATGAAGGCCTCTAATTATCTGTCATGGTGCATACATACGTATACTGTCGTGTTTACAAATGCTTCTTGCACTTACATAGTGTTAGGCTATAGAAGCTTTCGGGCGGAGCAATTGTAAAAATAATCCACGTATTCTTCTTTAGCTCAACACACACACCATGATGGGCTGAAGAAGCTTTGCGTTTGAATTCTTTTTAGTCGTACACTGCCGGCGGAGTGGTCGTGGTCGCCTATCGTACGATAGATTGGTCGTAGCTTTTGCGAGATATATTCATTATTTAGCTCTATCTGTTCGTGTAACGGGACGGGAACACATTCAATATTAGGTCTTTATCTGTAAAAGCAAACCATCCTCGCACCGCTATGTCCATCGGGGTTTTCACGATTTGAAAGATACATTACAACCTTTCAAATCGTGAATTTTTTTCCAATACGTACAGTGATTCTGAAGGAGATTTTGCTCTCTATAATCCGACCATACGTCGTAGGTCGAACACCTGACCCACGTGGAGAGCGGACACGCGACCTAGCAATCACTGGCGCGGCCAACATGGTTCTGGGAACTGGTGGCACAATTATGGTCCGGGTTGGTACTGTAGCGTCCGACCTCGTTCGAGCACTACAGATAGTTTCATGGCCATCATGTGTCAGAGATTAAAAATAAATTGTTTTAAAATATAAAAAGTAGAATAGAAACAAGTTGAATTCCTGAGACGAGCTCAGCCGAATACAAGGGATTTTCGATTTAGCGTTTTTTTTTTTTGCGATTTTTTGCGATTTTTTCTTTATCTTGCAATGGTTCACCCCAGCACGAATCTATTACCGAAAACAGCAACTCGATAGCTCATCTCCTTCATACCCAAAACCGTGACAGAAAATTGACAATGACGACGTCGACGACAACTCGATAGCAATAGGGCTTTTCTAAAGAAAATCCCTAAAAACAATTGGCTTGGCGGACAAGTTGCTGACAGCGGGTGACCGGGGGCTCCGACCTCGACCCGCCGTACGAAGAGAGTTCCAAGTAAAATGATTGTAGGCTCAATCCTTGAGCAAAATCCGCGACCCTCTACAGTTCGCTTAAAGTATAAATAAACTCGTGTAAAATCCCCTAAAACTCGATATAGCGCTTTGTCAAACTCTGCTGTGGCGTCTGTCTCCTCTTTTTTTTCACGCCTTCACTTTCACATAAACACACTATGGCAGCGCAAATACGAAATGGAGCACGTAATACAGCGGCATACCCTTCTCCCACCAACACAGCACTTTTTGAGGTGGAGTTCACGAATATTTGTGGACTCCATACAAACCTCCAAGCCGTCCATCAGCACCTTGAGACGGCACGGCCGGCACTGTTTTTTCTTACTGAGACGCAAATACGCCCTGATGATACGTCTTACTTACTATACCCCGGCTATATGATAGAGGAAAATTTCCTTGCAAAAGCCGGGGTGTGCGTGTATATCAGGGCGGATGTTTGTTTTCGCCGCTTGCGCTGCCTAGAGGACCCATCCTTTTCTGTCCTCTGGCTACACGTGGACCATGGCTCTTCTAGCCGGGTTTACATGTGCCTATACCGCTCCCATCACGGGGATACCGAGACAACTCGACTCTTCGACCACCTGAGTCAGGCGGCAGATGTTGCGCAGAAGCGGTTTCCGACCACCGAAATGGTATTTTTGGGAGACTGCAACGCCCACCACGAGACCTGGCTGGGCCGCCTACGCATTCGCACTGACGCATGACTTAACTCAACTGGTACAACAGACCACCCGGATACCAGACATATCAAGTCATGAGCCCTCTTTGCTAGACCTTCTACTGACGGGTCGTCAGTAGAAGGCCCAGCCCAGTACAGTGTCTCGGTACGAGCCCCACTGGGTTCCTTCGACCACTGTCTGGTCTGCGCCAACGTGCCAGTTACTGCACCTCCACAACCTGTGGTGATAAAGCGACGGCTATGGCATTACTCGTCAGCGGATTGGGACGGCATGCGAGATTATTTCGAATCCGCTCCGTGGTCTGAGCGCTGCTTTGATGGAAAGGACCCATCGGATTGTGCTTCTGCCATCGCTGGTGAAATCAGTTTGGGTATGGAATATTATATTCCACACACTGAGGTCACCAGCGCCCGCAGAACTCGGTCTTGGTTTGGGCGTGAGTGCGCTGATGCTGTTCAACGGAAACAGTCGGCGTACCGCGCGTGGACTAGGGCACGAGTCCTGTTATACACCTCAAGGCGGTGTATAACAGGGCCACTAAGGACTGCAAGAGGGCATACGTCAGAGCGGATACCCAGCGCATAGCACGGCTTGGTCAGCAACTCATGTCACATCCCGCGGGTAGCCTTGGGTACTGGCGACTGGCCAAAGCCGTGCAATCCAACTTCTGCCAGCCTTCGCTGCGTCCGCTGCGTTACCTTGACGGTTCACTGGCTACCGAGCCGCAAGAGCAAGCAGATATGCTGGTTAACCTCTTTGCGGCTAACTCCCGAATCGACGACTTTGGCTTGCAGCCGCCAACACCTGTCACTTGTGACCACTCAATGCCTGATATTCGTATCAGGCAATGCGATGTTCGCGCTGCACTACAGTCACTCGACGTCCGGAAAGCCAGTGGTCCTGATGGTATCCCAGCGGTGGTTCTTAAAAAATGCACAGCGGAGTTAGCTCCAACGCTGACGCGACTGTATCGCCTGTCTTATTCCTCGGGATGGGTCCCGGGGGCTTGGAAAGGGGCAAACGTACAACCGGTCCCCAAAAAAGGAGATCTGTCCGATCCGGGCAACTATCGACCCATAGCTGTCACCTCAGTTGTCAGCAAGGTGTTTGAACACATTATTAACGCACAGCTCATGCATTACCTAGAAGATCACTCCATAACTAACGACCGGCAATATGGTTTTAGGCCAAAACGGTCAACGGGTGATCTTCTGGCGTACGTCACACATCTCTGGGGTGAGGCTATGGACAAGCATGGCGAGTCACTGGCTATCAGCCTTGACATCGCCAAAGATTTCGATAGGGTCTGGCACAGTTCGCTTCTTGCCAAGCTCCCGGCCTACGGTCTGCCATCTCGACTGTGCAGCTGGGTTGCCAGTTTTCTGCATGAGCGCAGCATCCGAGTCCTTTGTGACGGCCGGGCTTCTGAGTTCATGCAGGTTAATGCTGGCATGCCTCAGGGGTCCGTCTTATCGCCCACTCTCTTTCTTCTGCATATCAATGATATGCTGTCCGTGGGCAGCATACATTGCTATGCAGATGATAGTACTTTGCATGGGCGTTATCTCGGACATTCAGCGGCCAAGCGGACTGACATCGCGGAGAGAAGACGGCAACTTGTCATTGAGCTGGATCAGGACCTAGACCACATTTCCCAATGGGAATCTGAGAACCTGGTCGAGTTCAATGCCAAGAAAACACAGGCATGCGCGTTTACAGCAAAGGTATCCTTTCCTTCCCCTCCCAACTCTTCGGAACACACCACTACCACTGCAGGACAGTATCAACATGCTCGGTATGGATGTTCGCTACAAATTTAATAACAAAAATTACATCGAGAGCGTTATTAAAACAGCTTCTCGTAAACTCGGAGTGCTGAACAGGGTGAGGCGGCTTTTCACGCCGGGGCAGCGGTGTCTTTTATATAAGACTCAGATTCGTCCCTGCGTGGAATACTGTTCTCACCTGTGGGAGGGCTCCGCTCAGTACTTACTAGACGCTCTCGATAGTTTGCAGCAACAGGCAGTCCGGATCATTGATAGTCCTGAGGTCACCAGTTCTCTAGAGCCTCTGCAGCTGCGTAGAGATATAGCCTCCTTGGCAGTATTCTACCGCATATACCATGGTGAATGTTCCGACGAGTTATTCCAATTGATTCCTCCTTCTCCCTTCTTGTCCCGAACAACACGTGCAGGACTTAGGTGTCATCCGCATACAGTGCAATCGATACCATCGCGAACCAAGCGGTTTGGTGACTCCTTTTTTTGTCGGACCATAAAGCACTGGATCGCTTTACCCACACACGTGTTCCCTTCTCCCTACAACCCTGGGCTCTTTAAGCGGGCCGTGAAAAAACATCTGTTGAGGCCGTCTAGGTAGAGGCCACCATTCTAGGGACAATCTCTAGAAATGGTGGGTACTACTTTTTGGACTTCACCTCAGCTTACCAACAGGCGGGGTGCAGTCAATTGGACGGACTAATTATATTTAAAAAAAGAAAAAAAAAACCCAAATATATAAACAAAATAACAAAATTCGGCGTCTCTCTTTATAAAATTAGTAAGGGGAGAGTGGCCACGTAGCCACGTGGGGCACTTTTATACAGTAACTATATTTAAAAACCCAAAATCGCGATATACTCTGGCGTCACTAGCTCAAGGACATGCACAAGACTGACAGTTATGACACCACTCGCCGCCAGTTGGTGTTCAACGTGTATAATGCCGAATGTTCGTGCTGCCGTTGCCGTCTACATAAATTTTACCCCAACAGCGATCGTGTCTCAGCACTGTCTTATTTGTTGCTTTTTATTTTATGTTATCACAGGCAAGTGAATATATTCAAAAGTGTTTTAAATCATATTTTGAGTACAATATTAATAAATAATTTAGTACAAGAATTGTTTGTGAAAAAAAAACCTTGGAGCGCTTTGATTCACTAAGGTACGGGGGTACAATGATGTGAGCAGTCTGCCTTGATGATAATCAAATACTTTGATGACTTTCTTTGTCCAACCATATATTTAACTTTTAACAGCTCAATTTTTCATCGAATTGTTATGACTTAGTGCGTAACCTATTCGATTTCACACAAAAATCGACTTTATTTATGAATAAGTTGCCATCGATTTTATATGTTGAAATTCTATTTTTTCTAGATTATTTTATAAACTATGTTTTTGTATACCAGCGGGCCTACCACGACGCGCATTATACAATTCAGTGTTGGGTAGCGGTTCAGACGGAGCGAGATAGAGCACCCTATATATTAAAGTACCCCTCGGATTTTTTAGGGCAAAAACGTATTTTGATTTAACATGTTAGTCAATGGATAGCTGCTTATATGATGCTTATCGTCCATTAAAAATGAGGTTGAATACTTGTCAATGTGCCCCGTCTCCCCTATAGATATTATTTTTGTTGTTCCAGATGTGATGTTTCGCCTGTCAGTGCGGCAGGCTTTGTGGGCGCTGGCGCTGCTATGCATGCTGGCGCCCTCGCATGCCGATGGGAACATAGGTGAGTGTATTTATAATATAATATTTAGAGCTACCTTGAGTTCTTTTACCTAGCTTTGTTATTCCCTACGTAGGTATATCTTTTAAACCATGATCATCATCTTCGCGTTGGTCCCGGTCGCATCCAACGTTCTCACCACGGAGCCCGGGATCCTTGGGCATTCTACGACGCAAAGCCAGCATTTCTTGGGTCTACCCCTCCTCCTGAGGCCCGTTGGAGGCGGTATGGCCAGACATTTGTTACCCACGTTGCTGACATAGCCTGGCGGTCGCCGTAGAACTACCGCGGAATGTAGGATTAGTAGAGTTTGTTTTATATTTTTTTTTAAACAATTAATGCCAAATATATTTTTATTACAAAAAGCAATCGAAAAAGAATAGAAAATCAAATAAAAATAATTATGTCCCTAACTGTACAAAAATATGAAAGTTGTACCGTACCTATCTATGATATTATCATCAGTTAAAGTGAAATTATTCATAAGAAACAATCAAATTATTATCAAAGCAGATGTTAGATATATATGTATGTATTTAAGTACCTAAGTAAAGAAAATTAGTTCATCTATCTAGTAAAATGTTAGGTGAATAAGGAATTTTGTGTTCGAGGTGAAACTCGTAGGCCAAAGTATAGGAATAAACCCTCTAACAACTTCATACAAATAATAGAAAATAAAAACATTAAAATTTACACATACCTACACACCTAGAATAGAAAACTGTTTAAGTGTGGTATCTACCTTTTTTTTTTTTTTTTTCGTGCGGAAATCCCTTCGGATACCGCCCCCGCTGGAGAGCGGGGAGTCTCCAGCGGGGGCGGTTATGTCGGCCTTGAACCGACTAAAACCGCACGCCGTCTCGGGTCTTAAGACGCCGGGGTGTAAGGTTACCCATAGAGCATCACCCCGACTGATCCTGGGCCATCTCCGGTTTCGAGATGGCCCCTTACTTGCTCTCCACTGTGCCATCTGCTAAGCAGAGGGACACGTGGAAAGCTTCCGAACAGCCCTCAACAGGGCCGTCCTCGCCTCGGTCGGAGTTGGCCGTAGGCGGCAGCGTCTCTCCCGCCCTAGGAGAGAGGCGCTGCTGTCTCCGTTGCCCAGGGTGCACCGCGTGGAGGTCCCCAACCAAGCACCCCAATGTGCTATCTACATAAACATAACATAACATAACATAAACTCACGCCTATATCCCCGAAGGGGTAGGCAGAGGTGTACCTTTTTTTTTTTTTTTTTTATCGTGCGGAAATCCCTTCGGATACCCCCCCGCCGGCCAGCGGGGGCGGTTATGTCGGGCTTGCACCGACTAAAACCGCACGCCGTCTCGGGTCTTCAGACGCCGGGGTGTAAGGTTACCCATAGAGCATATCCCTCGCACCCCGGCTGACCCTGGGCCATCTCACCACTAACAGCATCGCTCATCCTGTCTGCTCTGAAAGCAGAGGAGTACGGAGAGCGATGTGTTCCCGCCACGTTGGGTATTGGCCGACGATCAATGCCAACCCTATGAAGGGGTGAAGGGGAAGCCATTGACCGCCGCCCAGGGTGTACCGGCCGCTCCGATTCCGTTCCCCCCGGACTGCAGTGGGATCGGAATCGGAGCGACACTCGAGGAGGTTACCCAACACACACCCCAGGCAGAGGTGTACCTAAACATGGTATGTTTTATATAGGTAACATGGAAAAGCTCTTTCTAAGTCCAACCACAGAATAAATAATTCCGCCCTGTTAACCGTCTGTCCCTTTTTTTTTTTTTTTTTTTTTTCGTGCGGAAATCCCCTCGGATACCCCCCCGCCGGCCAGCGGGGGCGGTTATGTCGGGCTTGAACCGACTAAAACCGCACGCCGTCTCGGGTCTGCAGACGCCGGGGTGTAAGGTTGCCCATAGAGCATATCCCTCGCACCGCGACTGACCCTGGGCCATCTCCGGTTTCGAGATGGCCCCCTCGGGAACCGTCTGTCCCTATAAAATTATTTATTCTGTGCTATAAATTTAAAAAAAAATCTAAACATTAAGCGAGTACTAATTACTAGCAGACCCTTTAATGGGTAGAAAGGATAGGATTTAGTTTACGTCGTTAAGCCACGCCCGAGTTATAAATCTAACTAAAAGTTTTGAACAAAGTAGTCCTAGCAATCAAGCCCCGGGGAAAGCGTAGCACCTGGTACCTATTTATTTCACAGGCATTACTCAATTATTAAAGGGCTGATTATAGTTAATATGCATAATAGTTTTTGAACCTTAATTCTTACCCCTGACTATGACTACCTGCCTTGAACCTTTGCGATTCCTCCGCCTCTACCGTGGCGAGCGCTCCGATGAACTCTTCCAATTAAAATCATTCTTCTTATTCAGAATAACATACACAGGCTTTGATCCGCAACCTATAGTTATACGGTATGAAAAACTCCATTGAGAGCCATACAGTACTTTTTTCCTTTACCTCAGCACAAAGAATTGGAATTTTTTGCCAACCCCCTTGTTTCCGTTTTTCTATAGCAGGAAAAGGCATCTATGGTATGGTATGGTTTCGCGAGCTGGTATCCGCAACTCCACGACAAGGCGCGGTTTTTGCGTGAGGGTGGGCATTTCACTCGATCCACCCCAACTCATTGAAAAACGCCAGCAGGCTATTTACGCTGCTGGCGATCTCCTGGAGCGTACCTATATTCCCGAAGTACTTAACCCTGTATGTGGCGGTTGCAGGGCAGTGTAGGAGCACGTGTGCCGCTGTTTCTTCCTCTCTCATGCAGGCTCTGCAGAGAGGGCTGTCGGTGATTCCTAAAATAAAAAGGTGTTAATTGAAGGAGCCGTGCCCCGTGATGGCAGCTGAGGCCGTGCGCAGTTGCCGTTTGGTCAGTTGTCGAAGACGCCTGGTCAGTCTATTTTCAAGCACGGGGAGTGCTTCCCTCGCCTGTCTGCAAACTTCTAGATTTATCCAATAGCTGTTGTGTTGATCTCTCGTTCGTTTGTTTACTATGGTTCGTAGGTATGCAAAGGGGATCGGTATTATGGGCTCAGGTCCCATTACCACCATGTCAGATCCTCTCCTGGCAAGCTCATCTGCTGCATCATTACCGCGCGAGCCGCTGTGGCCCTTAATCCATTGCAAGGTTATGTTGTTGAAATGGCCTATTTGGTTCATTTACGATGGCACTCCAAAATTAGTCCCGAGTTTATAGTGTGGCTGTTTAAAGCTTGCAGCACGGCCATGCTGTCGGAGAGTATGCGTATTGAGTGGCCTTCCACTCTCCTGGCCATTACCGCTGAAGCTGCTAGGGTAATCCCCATGCATTCAGCTTAAAATACTGTGTTATGGGTCCCCAGCGGTGTTGAAATGGATACATTGAGGTCCTCCGAGAAAACGCCGGCCCCGGTGCCTGTACCAGTTTTTGATCCATCTGTGAAGATGCGTACTTCCGTTGGGCATAAAGCCTCACAGCGGTGGTCCTTGTGAAGTTGGATCTTGTATTTTTTGTCGAATACGTGTTGTTTCGAGGGATATGCTCTATGGGCAACCTTACACCCCGGCGTCTGTAGACCCGAGACGGCGTGCGGTTTTAGTTGCAGCTGTTGCTTCTTGGCGGATGAACAGATCCAAGGGTGAGAGTCCGAGCATGGCTTCCATTGCCACGGTGGGGGTAGATTTCATGCATCCAGTGGTTGCCATGCAGGCTAGTCTTTGGGTCCGTTGTAGTTTAGCCGCTATTGTGCTGTTTTCGGTCCTTGGCCACCAGAGGATAGCGCCATACGCTATCATGGGGCGGATTACTGTTTCGTAAAGCCACAGGATGATTTTCGGTGATAGCCTCCATTTTTTACCAATCATTCTTCTGCACTGCCAGAAGGTAATCCCGGCCTTTTGTAATGAAGAAAGCATCTATCAAAGGCGACTGATTGAGAACCACCATTTTAGGATTGATCATTATTGACCACCATAATGGTGACCTTCGGCGGAGTGCGAAGCCATATTGACGAAACAATTAGATACCTTTTTTTTTTGTGCGGAAATCCCTTCGGATACCCCCCGCCGGTCAGCGGGGGCGGTTATGTCGAGCTTGAACCGACTAAAACCGCACACCGTCTCGGGTCTACAGACGCCGGGGTGTAAGGTTACCCATAGAGCATATCCCTCGCACTTCGACTGACCCTGGGCCATTCGCAGTGTCCCCTCTGATAACAGCAGAGGGGTACCTGGAGCGACCACGTCCCCCCGCGGGCCTAGCAGGCCCGCCATACCCCGACCCCCTCGTGCAATGGGGTCAGCTGGCCCTGAAAAGGGCCGGTTGGTCAGACTCTTGGCCGTTGACGTTGACGCCAGCTACTCCAGAGGAGCAATCAATGATGCGTCATCGCCCACGTTGCCCAGGGTGCACCAAAGTTGGAGGTGATCCAACCAGTCGCACCCCCCAATTAGATACCTATATAAAAAAAGTATTTTTCTTTCTTACACCATCTGCTAGAAGCGTTTAAAAGTATAATCTCTTTGGAGAAATTTATTATCACCATTAAGTATTTGAAACTACACAAAGAAGATATTTTTGCATTTAGGCAAAATTATATATTATAACATTATATTAACATTATATTATAACATATAGATGATGAAGATTAAAAAAATACACGCCATTGGTCAAGTTTTCACTTCTTTTGCAACTCCCGGAGCGCCAATTATTGATGTTACCTATTTATCAAATTAATGTTGTTGTATGAAATTGCGTAAAACAACAATAATGAAATTAATTTAAAAAACTTTTTTCTTTCAATAGATATTTCGCCTGAACCTGGTGTTCGACGATAGGTATCTATAACTTAACTTAATATATATATAACTTCAGCGTGATCATGTTTCAATTTTTTCCAGAAGACTCAAACCCTTTTAAAATAAAATTTCGTATTACTTTGCGGAAATATAAAACCAACTACCAGTGTCAAGGTCATGTCAGGTCAGCAGCAGATCCTGTGGCTAGAAAGAATTCGATAAATTCACTCTATATGTACACCAGACGATGTACCTAACTACACTTATAGTGGGTTCTGTGGGTTTCAACTAGTAAATTCTTGCAGAAATATACTAGATACTTACATAGGCATGTTAACGGCTTGCGACTACACGAGGAAGTTTTGGTCCTTTCTTATTCAATTTTATTATGACCGAAGAGGAAATAGGAACCATCTTCGAAAATAATCTTCGCGTTTAAAGTGATTTATATCATACGATTTTCTTACAATAGGTAATTTTAACATGGCTTCGCTGAGCACAATTAGACCTACTTTACTAGAGAAATACAGTCAGCGTCAAAAGTAGATGATGATCACACAGATTTCAAAATTAGAAATCTAAGTAGGAAAAAAAAAAAAAAAAAAAATGAAAATTATAAATTATATTTTAACCAAAATTTCAAACAATGACTTATGTTTGATTCCGTCATAGCATACTCACTGTTAGTATTGGTAAGGTGTCACCCGCCAGAGTATCTTATTCCTTTGGATACCCCCCGCCGGCCAGCGGGGGCGGTTATGTCGGGCTTGATCCGACTAAAACCGCACGCCGTCTCGTGTCTTCAGACGCTGAGGTGTAAGGTTACCCATAGAGCATATCCCTCGCACCCCGACTGACCCTGGGCCATCTCCGGTTTCGAGATGGCCCCCTCGGGTTTGGAAACCACGGTGTCCCCGTCTTGCCCCGGTTTGGGGGAGGGGCGCTAGTCGCCCCACCGTCCCGGCCTGCTTCTGCTGGGGTGACAGGCGGCCTCACCTGCCACCCCCAGGCCTGCGCTCATGGAGGACGGAGGTCGATAAGCGACCTCCGGCGCCTGAGTCGCCTGCTCCGCTGCGCGCTCCGCCATCTCCTTCGCGAGCATTACATGCTCGCAGAAGTAGGTGGCGGCGGCCCACGCGCTCATGGTTCGCACCATTGCCGCAATCATGCTGCCGAGCGAGAGGACTCCCACCCCGATGGCTGCCACGAGGTCACGCCTCGGCGCCTCCCACGCCGGGCAGTCCGCCAGCGTGTGCAGCCCTGAGTCCTGCTCCGAGGCCCATGAAAGAACAGGGCCTCGGTTTTATACAGAGCCACCTCGAGACCCAGCCGCCGGACCGCGGTTGCTCAAGTCGTTGACTTGAGGAACCGCGGTTGTGGCCTTTAGGGTCGCTTCGCGGTACGTCGCCCCGCACGCCGTTACGAGCGTGTCGACCGCGTAGCACGTGACGGCGGCACCGCCAACGAGCTCACCGCGAAGCACCCAGTCGTATCCGATGTTCCACAGGAGCGGCCCCAGGACCGATCCCTGTGGAACACCGCACGACATTTCACGCCGACCGAGACCGGTCACGGTTGGGTAGATGACGGCTCTCTCCATCAAATACGCCCCGACTATGTGGCGGAGGTAGAGAGGCACTTCGTGATACACGAGCGCCTCCCTAATGCAACTCCAGGGCAAGGTGTTGAACGCGTTGGCGCCCCTCCTTTCGGATAAGGACCAGTTTCCCCGTCTTCCACAATTTCGGAAACTGGCCCCACTCCAAACATGCACTGAGAAGCCCTCTCAGTCGGGGCTCGAGAGCGTCGTCGACTAGAACTAGGACACACGCTCGGCCTGGAATGCCGTCGGGTCCCGGGGCGGTGTGTTTGGCTATTAGTCGTCTCACCCCCAGCTCTAGTTCTACCCAAGTGACCTCGGGCACGTCGTCGTCATCCACGTCGGGCGCCATGGGCGACCGAGGCGGAGTCATCTTAGGTGGAACATGTTCCATCACCCGCGCTGGGAACAGGGAGTCAACAACTCCTCCGAGCAGCTGCGGCTGGAGACACCGGGTTAACGGCGGAGCCTTGGGGCGCAGCTTGCCCCTCACCATGCGGTAGGGCCACCCCCAAGGGTCCCGCTCCAGCGTTTCCAGCAGCTCGCGGAAGGCGGCCTGTTTGGCCCGCCTTATTTCCGCTCGGAGGGCTCCTCTGGCCTTCCTGTATCCCTCGTACAACTCCGCCTCTCGGGCCTCCGCTTTTGCGGGGCGGCGACGCCTCCTACGGAATCAGGCCTACCGGCGGTGCGTGATCACGCAGGCCCGTCTGAGCTGCGCGATCTCCGACGACCACCAGTAGACCTGACCCCTCGGATTATAGGGCGGAGCCCTAGGCATCGCTGCGTCACAGACACGGGTCATGGCCTCTCGGAACCACTCCGCCTCATCGTCTATGCTGACAGGCCTGTCCGGCGCAGGGGCCCAGGCCTGTACAATAGCGGCTTCCAGGAGGAGCTCCCGATCAAGTTGCTTAAGCGCCCAACGTGGCTCGGGTGGAGCCAGTGCAGCCGGCGCGTCGCTCGCAGGAGGGGACACGTCAAACCGAATGTATCGGTGATCCAAACTTGTGTCCTCCCCCAAAACGACGCGCCAGCCCTGAACACGTCGCGCCAACGAGGGGCTCGCGAACGATAGGTCCACGATGGAGCTAGCCCTCGAGGTCACGAACGTGTCCACGGCTCCCCGATTTAGGAGGACTAGGCCGAGTCGTTGGGCCCAGTCCACCAGTGCCCTGCCTCTATGCCCCGTCGCACCCCTATCGTGTCGGGAACCCCAGGCCAACGACCAGGCGTTGAAGTCCCCGAGCACAAGGACCGGACGGGGCTCCCGCCAGAGTATCTATACGTGAAACAAGTAAAATTACATGATACCTCGTTATTAGAAAATTGTGATGCGATTTTCAAATATTGCTGTCAACCTTTAATAACGGGCTTGCAAAACCCTGGGAATAATAGAGGTAGAGTATGGTGGTACAACGGGATAACTATAATTATTATTGACAAGACTGTCTATTTTCCAGGTTGCTTGTTCAGCGCATCATTATGCGTGGAGGGGATCGAGTGGTGTTATGATGGTAAGTTCAATAAGTTCTTATAACTTATAATGAGAAAACTTTACAAAATGAACTTAGATTTCTCACTTACTAGCGGAGTATTAATTTGTGGAGTAAGTATTAAGTACTTTACCAGTGTTAAAATATTTTGAAGTTTCAGATTTATTGTGTATTTGTATACTTTTTGTTTTGTTCTTGTATGTATTCAAAGGAAACCCTTGTATTTAACTTGTGGAGAAACGGAGTGTGATGTTCCTCCAACACAAAGGCAGGATCCTCCGACCAGGCAAGGTGATCACGTCTGGCGGGCTGCGACCCAATGGTTGTCATTGGGGATGACAACATCCCAATGGCAACCGTTCGCGTTGGGCCATGGCAACAGTTCGCGCGCTGGTATAACATATATACAAATATATGTTATATCAGCTCACAAACTTCAATTTCGCGATTCAGGATCGGTAGTGACATAGTAGTATCGAAGTAGTTCAACTGTTCAACTTGATGTCTTAGATGGCGCTGGGTATATGTAGTATCGCCACAAACTCATATTTAAAATAATATTTTTTCAGATTTCGCATTCGGTAGATGTATACCAGTATTTGAAGAAGAAACAGAGGAGGGAGCACTTCACCAGTAAGTATTTCAGTACCTTCTTTAACAACAATATATTCATGCAAAAATGCAGGGAGAATTGGATTAGAGCTTCTCAACTGGGGAAGTAGCTCCTTCTAACAGACGAACACAGTTTATGATGTATTTTATGGTGATACTGTGTCGTCAATCCCTATGACTTACGAGATTTAAGCATAAAAGAGGTACCTACTGCAGCTTTAGAAAGAGGAATGTTAAAAAAAGAAGCAGTGCAGTGCTCACTGTCCAAAGAATAACTTTAGGCAGTGAGAACTTTTTTTTAATTTTTACTTTCACACGGTTGATAACTTTTATTTATTTTTATTTATTAGCCATTTTTCAGATACAGCAAATTACAAATAAAATCATTAGTCAGTATCCGTTTGCCTGTTGGCATAGGCCTCCCCTAGCTGTCTCCACTCCTCTCTGCATCGGGCCAATCTCGTCCATGTTCTACCAGCCTCTCTTACAATTTTATTCTCCCACCTTCGGTATTGTCTACCTCTTCTTCTATATCCATCTCTTGGGTACCATGTGGTAATGGCTTTGCTCCACTTGTCTGTGCCTCTCATAAGTTGGCCGGCCCACTTCCACTTCAGGTGTCTAATTTTTTTTTTGTGATGTCGGTTATTCCTGTTGTGTTTAGATCTTCATTCCTTATCTTATCCATTCTCCTCTTCCCTGTCATACTTCTCTCCATGGCTCTTTGGCCGATCTCTAGTTTCTGATTGTGTGCTTTTGTGAGTGCCCACGTTTGGCAACCATAGGTCAGTATTGGGAGGATACATACAATGAAGAGTCTACGCTTTATCCTGATGCTGGTTTGTTTGTTTTTGAAGATTTCTTTAAATGTCAAGTAAGTTTTCCATGCGTTGCCTAGTCTTTTATTAATTTATTTCGTTGTCAGGTCTTGGGTAGATATTAGTTGGCCTAAGTATAGGTACTCTGTTACATATTCAATTGGATTGTTGTTTACTTTTATTATATACGTATCCACGGGGACCAGCCGGATTGGGGAATGGTTGATAACTAACGAACACAAAATACATGGTTATATTTATATATTTAATAAGGCTAGAATTGGCCCTTCTCGAATGGAACTACCACCGCTCCTCAACTATAGCATAAGGTATAAGGCAGGCTTTACAATTAATATAGGTATCTACTTGAGCTATTTTAGTAGTAGGTGACTATTTT
Source organism: Cybosia mesomella (assembly GCA_946251805.1). Classification (NCBI taxonomy): domain Eukaryota; kingdom Metazoa; phylum Arthropoda; class Insecta; order Lepidoptera; family Erebidae; genus Cybosia; species Cybosia mesomella. The sequence goes on along the minus strand of OX276394.1, from coordinate 12,500,579 downwards.
ATGTAACAATATTTTTTATGTCCATCCAGGTATGACATGAACTCAGAACAGCTTCAATGGTTCGAAGGGGAGCTACAAAGGCTGGCATCCCGCGGCTACCGCTGGGAGCATGCGTACACACAGTGTGTTCTTCAAGCTATGTTGTACACACTACGACAAAGTCTGTGAGTGACTCTGACTTATGCTTTTGATTACGCTTTGCAATAGTAATAGAATATGCGATAGTGAAGTATGTACAGAATATTTCTTCCTCTTTTTCTATCTACGATACGGATAAAAAATTCAACCATATCAGAAGGTCCCACCCGCACAAAGTTGTCTAATTAAAATCACTAATGCATTTTATGTTTGTTTTATCGTTCTAGTGATCCAGCCACTGTCAATACAAAAATCTGCGAGCATTTTGCTGATCCCAAATTGGATACTGAGTCTGTGGTAGATGGTGAAGAAACCTCAGAAGTAAGAAAATTTTCCAAAATAATATTGCTTTGATAAAACCAGTAGGTATGCGCCTTATAATAATACATGTTTCAGACTGAGCCAGCTGAAACGGCATACGTTCGATTCACACCAAACTCACCTCTATCAGACTTTGCAAATGAAGTTTATAACCCACCGTTAACACCAGACGATGATCCGACCCCATATGTACCCAAAGGTAAAACAGAGGACGTACCTATTACTTGATATATGTAGTATTCATTATAAAGTTACACTTATGGTTTTATTTACACTTACCTATTATTACAGACGACGAGCTACCTAAAGATGAAACCCCAAGCGACAAATTACGCGATCTTATGCTAATAGGTGAAAATGAAGAATCGCCGGTTATAATGCCTTTTTCTGGATTCAGAGAGAGAATCCAAGCTGAACAAACGGAAAAAATGTTGAACAATGAGCCAGTACGTAATATAATCATTGACAAAGACAAAAAATCTTTCATACCCGGAGAGAATGAGCCTAATATGCCTCTCACTGATGAAGAGCGAGTAGGAGCCCATTTCCGAAAATTCAAGGTTAAAGGTCCACCTTTCACAGCCGAATATATTACGAGTAATAGATTATCTCCCTTGGATGAGGAAATCCGCTCCAACGCTTATAAGAATTACATTCAAAGTTTTGCGGAGAAGCAATTTCCTTTTGAATATGAAAACCCTAGCGAAATAACTGAACCGAGGGTATATATGGACGAGGATGGTATTGAAGATAGCAGTATCGATGATGGCAGTGGTGAACTTGATCCTTACCATCTGAAAGGTATGTTTTGTGAACACTAACTTAATTATATAGGTAAGTTAATTACATATGTGAGGATTATCTATTTCATGCTGCAGATAATGCTGCCGCATTCGATCCTAAATCAAAACAACAAATGGCATATTACATGAACTATTGGCGTGATAGGTTTGATCCTAAAACAAAACCGCAAGATGCCTTCTATGCTGAAGGAGGTCCGCTCAGACCAGAAGATTTGCTGGGTGAGTTCGTTGCATGATTTTAGTTTGTTGATATAGCGTAAGCTCCATGTAAAGAAGGCAATTTATGTTGCTTCTCGCTTCGTTTGCATTGTAGGTACAAAAGCAAGGTTTTTTCACTCATTCTGTTGAAGTGTGAACATACCTACTAATATTTTAATTGGTTCCCTCAGTTTACTCTTCAGTTCAACTAATGTGTTATATTATTTTTGACCCATTTTGTTTGACATTGATATTTTGAATATCAAAAACTTCAACCCACATTAGAACTGAACACCATAATGACGGTGTTACAAATACCAACAATGTTTCAGGTGAAAATTCCAAATTTTATCCCGAGGATATTCAAGATTTGCTAAATAGCGAATGGGGCTTTAAACGTAGGGAAAGAGATGATGTAAAAAAGCCTGGGCCACGCCTAGACATAGCACTGTTAAAGAATTTATACAACAATAAATCAGTGACAGGTTAGTGTCACGGCCTGAATAACTGTTTTAGATCATTGATGTTTCCTCATAAAAATCAGGCAAGAGGCTAATGCTGCATCTGAAATTAAAGTGTATATATTTTTTCTAATCGCACATCCACGTCTTGTATAGAATACTGCACTATGTGTTTCCTTAACTCAGCACAATTTAATTATATGTGAAACACAGCATGGGCTGTAATAGTCCTCTGTATAAAATGTGTTGCCTATGTGTGGTAATGTCTAAATGTTTTGTTACTTTGTATGTATGTGTTTATATTTTGAGTTATTTTCATTAGCCATTCGTTCTGTGGGGTTAAATTTTTGAACATAATATACGTTTATCTTTTCATGTTTTCACATTAGTTCTAGCTAAATTTCAAAGTAGATTTTGGTGTCAATTTTATTTTATAATTTGCTACCCGTCCTCTTCGCAATATATTGTCTAAAAATTATCTATTCACTAAATTCAAAACTATGCATGCTTCAAGTTCTATGGGTGCTGTGTTAGACAAGTTCAATTTATTGGGGATTGACAACATTTATGTTATTTTGTATTCCAGTGCATGGAGCTTCTGCAGTACATAAAGATATATCAGCAGATTACAATCGTAACATTGACCCTTCATTTGCGTACGTGACTATTAATAACGGGTGAGGTTATTTCATAATAAAATTTACTGCGCATTAATGTTTATAAAGACAACACACGGTAGACAGCGGTAGAAATTACAGGCCTTAATAAAGTACTTCAATTATACTCTTATTAATATTCTGTTAAAGCTTAAAGGCCTTTAAAATAATACCTAGCTGTGATAATTTGATTTTGATTGAAGAACGAAAAGTGTCTGAAATAACTTTGCGTCTCTGAGGAATATTAAAATACAGATTATATTTTTACAACATTATGAATTATAAATAACGATTATTGTTATCTACATACAGGCTACACTGCGTTTTCACTTGAAACCGAAAAGCTACTTACTCTATTTTTTTTTCATCATCGAAATTTCCAACAACAACGCACGTCCTTAAAACAGAAAAATGTAACATGAAAATATTAGGACGTACTTAGGTCCTGCAATAATTGGAAGTGTTTTTTGAGTACCTGTCTACCACGTTCGGATTCGGACCTTTTTTGGCTATCTAATTTCTAAACTTTGTCTGCTGTGCAATATTGAAACTGACTTAATGATTGGTTTGCCTCAGGTACCTAAATAACTGGGTGAAAGGTACCTCATTCATTTCATCACTAGAAGAAATGCTCGGTTTAGAGAAAAACACTTTTACACACCCTCGGTAAATTTTATTCAATACTATTACATACTTCTTAGATTTTACCGTTTTTAATACATTTCTTGATGTTAATTATCAGCTTTTACAAGTCGAACATGATTAGGATTTTGATACTTGTTTCAGCGTTAATTTAACCGAAGTTACATTCAAAGTTGAAAACAACAGCAAAGGGTATAACGCATCTGAAGTAGCAAAGCGTGTTGGTAAGCATTATCAAATCAATTAACCTATTGCAGTGCACTGCCATGCAGTCCACTACAGTGCTCCATAAAATATTAACTATTTTATGGTACATCGACCTATAACGAGATATCGAACCATAAAGTGATCAATTTTCTGACTTCTGGTTCATTCAATAAATGTCTCTCAGCTTAGAAAGTCCAGCACCGTTTTTTCTTTTAGTTTTTGTATGATTTTAGGTCTTTTATGTTTTTGTAGATATTTATTGCCGATTGTTACTAGTTTAAGAAGTTTTGAAATAAATTGTTATATTATTGAATAATGCAGATAAACATGGCTATAAAACACATAACAAATATAGGTACAATATGGCAATAAATAGTTTTCTATATAGTACTATTAAGTTGGTTTGTAAATACTCCTCAGTTACTTCCCTACTAGGATACATTCCAAAAATTTCTAACTACTCTTGGTGACAAATATTTTTAACTTCAACCTTAGGTTCTAGAAGGGTTCTAGGATTTATACTTCTATTCATCGCTTTTAATCTTGTTTAAATTTAACCAACTATGAGCTGCCAATCTAGTTCTGTCTGCTTTGCTTCATAGTAGATACTCTTATATTTATTGACCTTAAATTTTTAGATAGGTTTTTATGTATTTTTTTTTCGCTTTCCAAACATTTGGAAACACTTTTAAAAAGATATGACATTTCACTTTGACGAAAACCATCAAGATAAAGAATGTAAACATACGACGAGTAATAAGCACAGTCTTACAGTTTGCGTATGAAAGTACAGGATAAAAACAATCTCTCGCTGCTCGCTGTCGAAAAGAAAAGTGTGTTTACAAATCCCGTGAATATAAATGATAGTAATGTGTTTACATAATTTATCTTGCTAAGTATCTCTCGACTTGTAAATCGGCTATAGAAATAAAAACCTACCTACCTACCTATAAATTATAAGTTTCCTGCTTTATAAGATCAATTTGTACTATTCATTTTCAGATGCCATCAAGGATGATGTTTTTCGTCAAACTGGAGCGCAAATATTAGCCACTGGCATTGGCGGCTTGGTAAGCCATATGAGTCAAATACTTGAGAATACATAGCGGCACGATTAAATGGATATTAAAACTCTGAAATATTAAAGTATGTGATGTTTTGTTCAGTTTGCTAGGTCGAGAAGGATATATTTATGTAACATTGGTATAACATAGATTTTTCTTTGTATTTCTCCTAAGCGACTTTCTAGATGCGCACAAAGCATCAGATACCTACTTTTAATACTAATAAAAGAGTACTGTGTTGTAAAATTTTTACAGATCAAAAGTGACCCAATAAGTAAACGCGTGGACAATCCAGAACTAAATTTTTTCGGCCTTGATCTACCAGTCATACTTGCCTTGGTAGGAAGTTTATCAGTCTTGGTTATTGGAGCTACAGTTTTTGCCGTACTGTTAAAACGAGACATGAGTGCCAAAAGGAAAATGCAGGGCCTATCATCTGCTGCTGAAATAGATGCTGAAGCTAGGCTTGATTACCAGGTACATAAACTTTTATTGATAGCTCTACATAATACAAGTTGCTTACTAGAGTAACTGCTGTAGAGTGAAACTGCTGAAATTGTCCATCTTAACACCTCATTAGAATAGAGAGAAGGAACCTCATATAAGAAAAAAAATAATAAACGAAATACATAGATCCCTTTATTTCACAAAAACATTGAGCAGGATCATTATGTTATCACGTGATTATGAATTTGAAATCACTCATCATTATCCGTACTAATCCCGGTTGCATGTTAAGCGAAGGCCTACTGTCCACGGAGGCGTAGCTTCATAGACGCGTATTCGTCATTGTACGCTTGGTGTACCCCTGCTTGCAGCTTATATACAAAACTCGATGAACGCCTGGGCGTATGACATGCGATACGGTAGGCGTCTTGAAGCCTGCATACATTGTTTTGTATGTAAGCCTGCAAGCAGACGTACAAGAAGCGTACAATGACGAATACGCGTCTATGAACCTACGCCTCCGTGGATAGTAGGCCTTACACTTTGGAGCCGGGTTTCCACTCACCTACTTCTACATAATTTAGTTTTATTGGATTTTACAGCTGCGGCTGCTTCCCCAACCCCAAAAGGAAAGACTACGCCAGAGACTCAACTACAACTGCAAGTGGGTGTACCTGCATTAACGGACAATACTCGCTTGCAGTTGAAGTTGGCTTGAGCTCCAAAGTCTACGCCCCATCCCAAAATTTAAATCACTGTATGTTACCTAACCCATCTGCTATATTCTCAGGAGCTGTGTCGTGCTCGAATGTCGGGTAAATGGTCGGGACAGCAGACGACAGCTAATGCACCACCGCACTCTACCGAACCACCACAGCGCATTACGTCCCTTTCACGAGAACCTGAGGGCAATTCACCTTCGACGAGATCCAGCACTTCTTCCTGGTATTTATATTTCGATCGATGATAAAAATTAGTCATCGTAGTCTATGATCACTTGTGACCCCAAGAATCATTAGCACTATGCCAAGCATATAAACACCGCTTTATAATTTTGTTTAGAAAGTTTTTAATAAAATCACTACTACACTATTTAGTTCAGTGCAGAAGCGAAAACGGTCCAAAAAATTAGGAGGTATTAGTCGTTTGATTTCAGCTAAGATAAACACACTATGATGTTTATACTAAGATCTATTTAGTATAAATATATTATTATCCAGTTGATCTATAAAGGACAAACAAAACGTTTCTGATAGCCTGTTACAATGTGTTTATCTTGATTTGATTTCATATAACTGGGCTACACAATACAACATAATTATAAAAACGCGAGTAGGACCGACTTTATTTTGAACTAGCTGGCCCTCCCCGGCTTCGCCCGTGGCGTATTTCGAACCCCCGTTGCACCCCTTTCAGCCATATAAATATACCCGTAATATATTAGGTTTCATATAATATATGTGAATCTGCAGGATTTGTTGACCTATTGGTATATGGTTGATTACTGCTCCGCTCCCTTATAGATTTAGGTAAAGTTATGTTATCTCATCGAGTTTTATTAAAAGCAAAATCCTAAATTATGTAATTACAGTTTGATAACGTTATTACATGAACGATTGCAACTTCCGTGGCTTCAGACGTACAGACTGCCTGATGATTCTGTCTATTATTATAAATGATTCTTGTATTCGATTTCAAATATTATTGAGTAGCTTTATCGTTTTACACTGGTCCCATACGTTGTGTAGGTTTACATTATTCATTGATAGTCTGTGTTGATATATATATAAATATTATGTTTTAATGTTATGCAGGAGCGAGGAACCAGCTCTAACTAATATGGACATTTCTACGGGACACATTGTTTTGGTAAGATTAACATTTTTGTTACCTTAGGTTCTTTTTGAAAGAGCTCTAAACCAAAGAAGGGCAGAGACAACTTGACTTATTTGAGTTTAAATCGGAAGTGCCGCCGTAATTAATGTGACTATAGTGCATGAAGTTTCGGGTTGGAATCACAGATTGGCCAAAGGGTTATTTATTCTACTGAACTGAAAATTCGTGACAACTTGCTTTCTATTATATTAGTTATTTGAATTAGTTGTATGTAATGGTCCGCGAGCCAGCAACAGATTTGTATTCTCAGATGATAACTCATAAAATGCTTTACATATTTCCGTGTTCGTCAGCTGCGGCCCCGCGTGTGTAACCTAAAGACACCGCAAAACGTTTTTTTTTTCAAAGCAACAGCTAGTAATCTATGAATTTCTTCAAAGGCTTACATGGAAGATCACCTTCGCAACAAAGATCGTTTGGAACAAGAATGGAGAGCTTTATGCGCTTATGAAGCCGAACCATGCGCCGCTATGGCTGCTACGAAAGCAGATAATACTGGCAAGAACCGATATTCTGAAGTATTACCCTATGACCATTCAAGAGTAACTCTGAATACGCTTTCAAATCATCTCGGTTCTGATTTCATCAACGCTTCCACAATTGTAAGTTAATGCATGTGTACTCCGTTTAGTTGTAAGCTTAAGAGATTGAGATTTCTTCACAATATGATTGTCTCTATGTAGACCTCGCCTGATGCTAAGCTAAAGGTGAAGTCTCAAGAATGAGAGCCATCACTATAAATGCCATGCTATGCAAGTTTGACGGCCGAATTGATTTCATTTTGTCAAAATAACGCCAATATTTGCTAGTTACAAACATGAACTCTGAGTGCCATTTATACGAATGTTTCAAAATAATAATAATAATAAATAAATAAATATTGGTGCCATATAATACTATCAGTCATTATTAATGTTCATTATAATAACGTCGAACACAAATATTAAATATTCTTTGAAAATTTAATCGACATCGAAATATTCGTTAGTTTTCTTTGATTAAAATATTTTTTTCTTATAATTTTAATATCACCCCGGCGTCTGAGGACCCGAGACGGCGTGCGGTTTTAGTCGGTTCAAGCCCGACATAACCACCCCCGCTGGCCGGCGGGGGGTATCCTAAGGGATTTCCGCACGAAAAAAAAAAGGTACACTTACCCTAATAGTTAAATTTATGTTCTGTACTTTTTTTAGACGGATCATGACCCACGCAATCCAGCTTACATTGCAGCCTGTGGCCCGATGGCGCATACCGCCCCAGACTTCTGGCAGATGGTGTGGGAACAAGGCAGCGTCGTCATGGTGATGTTGACACGTCTTACCGAGAACGGGCAGCAGCTCTGCCACCGCTATTGGCCTGAAGAAGGATCTGAGCTTTACCATATCTATGAGGTTAGTGTGTCATTACAAAAATTACCCATCAAGTTAATAAATAAATATGTAAATATTCTATGGAGTTCTATCGACCCAATGTAAGCATAGCATAACTAGCTGGTGTTATGGGTTTTAGAATGCGGATAAACATACTTAGATAAATTTTCTTTTGTAAATACATACATACATACTCACGCCTAAAATAAAAACAAAATAAATATTTACTCGTGGGAAACGAACTCGCATCAATTAACGGTTGGCGATATAGCGGTCGTGGCTGCTTATTTCATGCCGAACCGAGACTTAGCTGCATTTGAGCAATGGCTCTTTTAGCTGGCAGTCGTCGTCAATGCCTGCCAGCCCCGTCCGGTCCTTGTCTTCGGGGACTTCAACGCCTGGTCGTTGGCGTAGGGTTCCCGACACGATAGGGGCCCGACGGGGGATAGAGGCAGGGCACTGGAGGACTGGGCCGAACGATTCGGCCTAGTCCTCCTAAATCGGGGAGCTGCCGTTGACACGTTCGTGACCTCGAGGGCCAGCTCCATCGTGGACTTTTCGTTCGCGAGCCCCTCGTTGGCGCGACGTGTTCAGGGATGGCGCGTCGTTTTGGGGGAGGATAAAAATTCGGATCACCGATATACTCGGTTCGGTTCGGTTTGACGTCTCTGGGCGCTTAAGCGACTAGATCGGGAGCTCCTCCTGGAAGCCGCCATCGTACAGGCCTGGACCCCAGCGCCGGACAGGCCTATCAGCATAAACGATGAGGCGGAGTGGTTCCGGGAGGCCATGACCCGTGTCTGTGACGCGGCGATGCAAAGGGCTCCGCCCTATAATCCGAGGGGTCAGGTCTACTGGTGTTCGTCGGAGATCACGCAGCTCAGACGGGCCTGCATGATCACGCACCCCCGGTGGGCCCGATTCCGTAGGAGGCGTCGCCGCCCCGCAGATGCGGAGGCCCGAGAGGCGAAGTTGTACGAGGGATATAGGGGCCTCCCTGAAGCCCTCCGAGCGGGGATAAGGCGGGCCAAACAGGCCGCCTTCCGCGAGCTGCTGGAGCCGCTGGAGCGGGACCCGTGGGGGCGGCCCTACCGGAGGCTTAGGGGCAAGCTGCGCCCCAAGGCCCGCCGTTAACCCGGTGTCTCCAGCCGGAGCTGCTCGGAGGAGTTGTTGGCTCCCTGTTCCCAGCGCGGGCGGTGAAACATGTTCCACCGCAGATGACTCCGCCTCGGTCGCCCATGGCGCTCGACGTGGATGACGACGACGTGCCCGAGGTCACTTGGGTAGAACTAGAGCTGGCGGTGAGAAGGCTCAGAGCCAAACACACCGCCCCGGGACCCGACGGCATTCCAGGCCGAGCGTAGGTCCTAGCTCTAGTCGACGTCGCTCTCGAGCCCCGACTAAGAGGGCTTCTCAGCGCATGTCTGGAGCGGGGCCAGTTTCCGAAACTGTGGAAGACGGGGAAACTGGTCCTCATCCGAAAGGCGGGGCGCCAGCGGACTCGCCGTCCGCCTACCGGCCCATAGTGTTGCTTGACGAGGTGTGCAAACTCTTTGAAAGAGTAATTGCGTCGAGCACCTCTCAAGAGTGGGGCCGGACCTGGCGGGTGGCCAATATGACTTCCGCCAGAGGCGCTCAACCGTGGATGCCATCATGCATGTGAGGGCTCTGGCGGAGGATGCAGTAGCCCGGGGTGAGGTGCTTTGGTGGTGTCCCTGGACATTGCCAACGCGTTCAACAACATTGCCCTGGAGTTGCATTAAGGAGGCCCTCGTGTACCACGAAGTGCCTCTCTACTTCCGCCACATCGCATCTGTATTATATCGGATAGGACCTGGACTGGACTAGTTCAGGAAATATAGGTTCGCAGTTAATTATCTATCTATTGGTATAAGAGTATAAGTATATATCTATAGTACAGCAGACAGCTTTATCAATTAAAATCTATTTTTTTCAGGTGCACCTTGTCAGCGAGCACATATGGTGTGATGATTACCTGGTCCGCAGTTTCTACCTGAAGAACCAACGTACAGGCGAGACCCGCACGGTTACGCAGTTCCATTTCCTCTCATGGCCTGAGAATGGCGTGCCGTCATCGACTAAGGCGCTTCTGGAGTTCAGAAGGTTAGTCTCCTGGTAGTAACCAGATGCTGCCCGCGGCTTGGCCCGCGTACAATTCTGACCCCGTTCTCACTACCTATAGGAATATATTCCAAGGATAAAAAGTAGCTTGTGTGTTATTCCAGATGGTAATCTATCCCTGTAACAATTTCAGCCAGGTCCGTTCAGCCGTTTGAGCGTGATTGAGTAATATTCAAACATCTTCACAAACTATTACATTCTTTCAGAAAAGTGAACAAGTCGTATCGAGGAAGATCTTGTCCAATCGTCGTCCACTGCAGGTAAATATAACTTAATTTACTAAATACCTAGGTATGTACTAAGTATCTTAGATATTTGTATCGTTTGGATGGTGTACAATAAAGAGTATCTATCTATCTATCTACTACTAAATATACTATACCTAGTTACCTGTTAATTTACAATACGCGAGCCCATGACGAATCAAATCACGATAAGGGCTTTTGCATATACATAACGTACGAAAATCAGTGCGTCCTAGTACGATACAAGCGCATATGGAACGCGCGTTTGTATCGATACAAATGTAAGTGGAATGCACTGCAAACAGTAGAAGCAGCGGGGAACGGGTAAGTACCTAGGCATACAAAGACACGTTTACGGTCCATCTGCGTTGAGATATCTGTGTGCTACTTTTATTTTGTACATATAGGTATAGAAACATCTTATCATAACTAAATTGCGACATTATTATTTTGATTAACCGTGACACAAAATTAAGAGCATTAAATTGCAAAAGTAGTCTCGAGCCATTATATTTTATTCCCGTGATACGAAGGCACTTTTTTCCACTTCCATTTCATTGCAAGTAACTAAGTATATACATATACCTACAAATCCTTTGTTCACAGTGATGGAGCCGGTCGTACTGGCACGTATTGCCTAATTGACATGGTTCTAAATCGAATGGCTAAAGGTGCCAAGGAGATCGATATTGCGGCAACTCTTGAACACATCCGCGATCAGCGTCCGCGTACTGTAGCTACCAAGCAACAGTTCGAGTTTGTACTGATGGCCGTCGCAGAAGAGGTAAGTTTCGTAGAATTAGGATCAATCAATTATTTGAGAGTAAGATTGGTATGGATAACGTTTGTAGGACGTTTTAAGGAAAGGCCAGGGTGAAAAATTCCCGCAAAACGGCGGCGGCGTGTATTGCATGTTATACGTATAAACAATTTTATTATGAAAGTAGAAGACGCGAAAGCGTATGCCAGATTAAAACAAGTGCAAAAATGTTATCTCTGCATACCCCAATGGGAAAGTGGCGTGATTTATTAGGTTTGTATGTATGTAAGCTTAATATAGCTCACATGCAATTATTTTTATAGAACCTTTGATAACTAAGCATCTACATCTGACAACCATACTGCCATCCTGAAGCTAAAAGGCGGCTAAGTGACTTTTGATTAATTGTCACATCTTAACTTTGAACAAATATTTATAGATTTCAATAGCAACTTTATTCTTGTAAATTATCAAAAATATATTCATTTACTTTTAAATGACAACGTAATTGCAGATTTATAGAAAATACTTGCTAAGGTTTTAAAATAAACCCTAATTTTTCAGCTCTAGCTCGGCTTTTTAGTTTGAGGACGGCAACGTAGCACCCTTAACAAACATTGTCATATTTACAGGTACATGCAATTTTGAAAGCTTTACCAGCACACCTGCAACAACTGCAAGAGAAAAAAGACAAAGAGAAGGAGAAAGAAAATGGCAAAGACAAAGATGGCAACACTGAAAACAAGGATAAGTCTAATTGAACGCACCGCGCTAATAGAAAACCATAAGTTTATGTTACACTAATACAAGTATATTATTATTGTATTCACTTACTGTGGAATTAATGTAATTTAGCTCCAAATTGAGAATTTCGCTATGCAGTAGCATTATGTTTGAAAATACGTACTTTTAGTTCCTGAATGTTACCTAATGGCCACATATGAATTTGACAAAAACTCCACAAAGAATTTTTGCTGAATGAGAATACTTAAATATTATTTACTGATTTATAAATCGGAAATTCTTGATTTGGATCAGTATATTATTTATTAGCTTGACGCATATTTTTAAAGTATCTGTTCGTTGCAGTTGACATTAGCATACAATAGTAGTTACAGAATATCTCAGTGTCAACATTTAGGGGTGCCGTAATTTACGGCGTTTATTTTTTTAAAAGCTTTTTCATATTTTCATGAAGAAAATTCATATGAGCCTAGTTATTGTACCTATTTAGAATTTAATAAACACAAACTATCGAGTATTTTGTTAAGGCATTTATTTTAGCTTATTCATTGGAATGTTAGAAACATGGTCAATTGTTAGAGAGTTAGAGTAACTAAAAAAAATGGATTTAGTTGCGTTTATATATTTAATTTTGCTAGTCAATAACTATCAAAATGATACAATTTTTATATGAAGAATTTTTCGTATTTTTAAATTAGTATCTACCTAGGTGCAGGTTCTTTAATATTTTTTATTTTACGCGAAAGGATATCTTGGAGGTATTAAATTATTCTTTTTCAATTTAGCATTAAATGCGTATTATGTGAATTGATCTAGTCAGTGGAATATTTATTTAATCTTAATGTTATGTCATTTAGCTATGGCCACAGTTCTACTGTTATTTAAATCTGTAGCGTTAGTTTAAAATATTTTGTTAGAGTAGAAGTTTTAAAATACAATCCAAAGATAAAAGAATTGGTGGCTATAGCTAAAATAATCTGTAATGTAATTTTATTGCTTTATGTTATATCATTGTGTCTAAAATCTATAAGTCGTAATTTAAGTACATTGTTAAATCTACATTTTGCAACTTATATACCTAAAGGTACCTACTTATATAACGAAAAAAAAAAGAAATTTATATCTTTTGCCGAACCATATCCTACAAGAACGGAATACCTGATAAAAATAATCAAAGAAATCTAATAGAATATTTACAGTGTAGCAGAAACAATAGATACATATTAATACGTGTTATGTACGAGATTTATATAAGATATATTTATTGCATATTGTGGAAAATGTAAAAAAAAATTAAAATCTACCCGTAATTATGGATGTAGTGTTAGATTTAAGGAAAAATATATTTAACCGTATTTCTGTATGAAATTATATGTAGTTTTTATGTGAATGATTGAATAATGGATTTTGATTAAATTGTTTTAGGGAATAAGATAGATGTATCCTAATTACCCAAACACTATCCTACCGACCTATCTAAGCGCAGGCCAAGTTCCAGCAACAGGCCGCGCGCTTGCCGTGCACTATTTACACGAACCGTTTGGACCCACTTTTGACCCCCCTGTAGCTCAGTGCCTATTACAAATAGCGAAAAAAACTGTACCTACGTAATTATATACTAGTACTAAGGCAGTTTGCCAAATTTCATAGTTATAGCTTCAGTAGATCCTGAAATATGACCCTGTGAATATAGCTAATTTTGGCACTGACTGACTCACTGACCGGTAATCAAAACCTTTAGGCCACTTCCAATTGTCCTAGCGTTATGAAATGTGGCACTCAGATCGTGTGTTATATGTAGATTAACAAAAAATTAAGAAATTTAAGAAATCGGTCAAGCGTGAGTTGGCTCAATCTAATATCGAATTTTTAATAAAAATATTTATGAACCAGTGATACAATGCGAATACGATGAGGAGGGTGGAGGAAGAGAGGGGGGAGGGGTATAAAATATGGCACAAAAAGAAAAAAATAGGTACGAATTCTTGAAAAAAAGTATTGAAATCCCACCAAAAACATACCTGTTAAAAAGCGGCCAAGTGCGAGTCGGACTTGCCTATGAAGGGTTCCGTAGCAGCAAGTAACATAATAATGTTTTTTTAAAATTTTATATTTGAGTTGATTGAATGAAAGGTAAATTGCGTTTTACGATTTATGACGTATTAAAACAAAACTTCTTACTAGATCTCGTTCAAACCAATTTTCGGTGGAAGTTTTACATGGTAATTGGTAATGTACATCGTTATTTGTAACGATAGAAACCTCAATATCATTTTTGAAGACCTATAAATAGATACCACACGAATGGGTTTGATGAAAATAAAAATTGAGTTTCAGTTCTAAGTATGGGGCCCCAAAATTTATATAATATATCTAAATAAGCCCCCAAAATGTATTGTTTTTTTTCTATTTTTTTTTGTGAAAATCTTAATGCGGTTCACAGAATACATCTACTTACCAAGTTTCAACAGTATAGTTCTTATAGTTTCGGAAAAAAGTGGCTGTGACATACGGACGGACAGACAGACAGACATGAAGAATCTATAAGGGTTCCATTTTTTTGCCGTTTGGCAAAGGAAACCCTAAAAAGGTGGCCAAGTTCCTATCGGTTAATTGTTCGTCTAAAAAAAGGGTTGAAATCCAATCCAATGCCAAGTTTAGATGCACTTTAAAATCGATCATAATCATCTTCATCAACAACCTGATCCCCTGGTAAACATTTGCCATTCCCAAGACTGGCCACCACACCCAGTCCTCAGCCTTCCGCATCCAGCCACTACCCGCCACCCTATTCACGTCAACTGTCCATCTGGCCGAAATTCACTTTACCATACACCGAACTTAAAATATGGTATAGTTATGAAAATACGTAGGTACTATATTTAACAGGTATGTTTTTGGTGGGATATCTTTATCCTAACGGCTAGAACACTAGTATTCGACGACTTTAGGTATTATTGACATAGCAAAGTTGCCACTTTACGCCACAGCCCGGCGCTGCTGGTCCGCTTCCAGTTTCGCGCTTCAACACACGCAAAAACAACGAAGGCTAACACTTAAGGTGCTGTTGTAGTATATCGTGTTGTAGAAGATCTTTGAGTAGCAGTTTAGATAAACTTTCACATACTTTACATTTACCCGTGGGTTCTATTAAAATCTGTAGAGTTTCTTGGGCCCAATCAAGTCAAAATGGACCAGGTTATGGAAAGGAGAAGTAGAAGAGCAAACCCTAGGCTCCAAACTTTAAGCTTTGGATGCAACCGGGATTGGAGCTCGGATGATGATGATGATGATTTATTGGGCATTGCAAATTTATATGTACCTACGGCGTCATGAGGTTAGGCTCCAAAGCAAAAGCTTCGTCAGCAATGAAAACAAATATTTGTAAGTTCATGTCAGTTTAATTATGTCGCTGGTAGGTATGTTCCCGATAGGGGGCCATCTCGAAACCGGAGATGGCCCAGGGTCAGTCGGGGTGCGAGGGATATGCTCTATGGGCAACCTTACACCCCGGCGTCTGTAGACCCGAGACGGCGTGCGGTTTTAGTCGGTTCAAGCCCGACATAACCGCCCCCGCTGGCACGCGGGGGGATATCCGAAGGGATTTCCGCACGACAAAAAAAAAAAAAGAGGTATGTTCCCGATATTTAGTACCACCACCATTCATTACAAATTCTAATAATATATTGCTTTGACTAATGTCATAAAAAATAATAATGCCGATACATGACTTAGTTTTAATATTTTGCAATGAGTTACTATTTATTTACACAACATATACAATACAGAAAATATGTACTAATACTAGCATTGTATTAGCAAAAGTTCGAGTCTCAACTTTTTATCACTGGAATCGTACATCTGGCACATTCTCTACGAAGTTGTATTTATGTGAAGTACCTATACATTTAAAAATCATACGATTCGATCAACTGACACACTTTCTGCCCTCAACACGTGCCGTTCGGGACTGATTGACTCTCTGAACGTTTTGTATTTTGAATTTTCATGGTATAATTCAGAATTTTTTATACGTACGAACAGTCTAGCCGATCGGCGAGCGCAGCCAGCATGCTGTGTGGGCTTCCGAGCACACGACGCACGAGAGGCGCGTCTCTTTTGCGCATTGTCGCGAAGAAGCAGTCAACGCCTGCTTCTGCGAACATTGCCCCAACAGCATCCTGAACGCGTTGTTGAACTGAACACGGAGGGCGTAGTACGAATTTTTGGTGTAATCAGTCCACAGGCTGCACGTGTAAAACGTGGTACAATAGGCTCTGAACAGTGTGATTTTCACTTCAGTTGAGCATCGTGCAAACCTGCGGATCACCATATTAGCTCTCACAGCCAACGCCCTCCGTTCCCTTTCAATGTCAAGATCATCCCTCAGGGCAGATGTAACGACATGCCCCAGGTACTTGAATTCCTCAACGAATTTCAATGGGGTTCCATAAAGCTTCACAGATGGTACCTCACTTACTTTCACTTACTTTCAATGAAATTAATTGAATAACATATAGTAACGCAGTAGTTAACATTAATCGTTGGTAAAATCAGCTTAAGTCTTAAACGATTAAAAGAAAGGTACCTACCTAAATATAATCGTTTGAATAAAATCAAGAAGAACTTTAGTTTTGTTTGACGTGCAAACATCCTACAAGATATTGAAGACCTAAGAATTCTAACCTAATAAATTGAATAAAAAAATCATCACTAGGTGACCACATAAGATAACACAGTATTTTTTTCTCATTGTTTATACCAATCAAGAGTATACAGTAAAAAAGGGCGTCAAACGATGCACCCGACTACTGAATATAGACCTCTTTTAAAGACTTCCACAATGAGTACCTAGCAGTTTGACGCCCTTTTTTACTGTATACTCTGTCGCTTTGAAGTGTCATTTCATTACGGCACCTCATGAGGTGCCGTAATGAAATGACACTTCACACAATGAGCTGTCGTTTTGAATATTATTTTCTTTTCCGACGGTTGATTACGATGCCGATTGCACCTAACACTGGGCTACTATGGCTTTTATGGGGGCGACTGCCGACGAGTGGGTTCTGCCCTCCTATTGTACCTAACACTGGGCTACTATGGCTTTTATGGGGGCGACTGGGTTCTGCCCTCCTATTGCACCTAACACTGGGCTACTATGGCTTTTATGGGGGCGACTGGGTTCTGCCCTCCTATTGTACCTAACACTGGGCTACTATGGCTTTTATGGGGGCGACTGGGTTCTGCCCTCCTATTGTACCTAACATTGGGCTACTATGGCTTTTATGGGGGCGACTGGGTTCTGCCCTCCTATTGCACCTAACACTGGGCTACTATGGCTTTTATGGGGGCGACTGGGTTCTGCCCTCCTATTGTACCTGCGACTAATTAAAACACTCTTTAATCTTTACCTTACCTACTTAAACGTTTATGCTGTGTTGTTTGTTGTTTTCGTATGTTTCAGAAGGAAGGAATAAGCGAAGGAGTTGGAGGACGAAATTCCATCGTCGGCAGTCGCCCCCATAAAAGCCATAGTAGCCCAGTGTTAGGTGCAATAGAAGGGCAGAACCCAGTCGCCCCCATAAAAGCCATAGTAGCCCAGTGTTAGGTACAATAGGAGGGCAGAATCCACTCGTCGGCAGTCGCCCCCCATAAAAGTCATAGTAGCCCAGTGTTAGGTACAATAGGAGGGCAGAACCCAGTCGCCCCCATAAAAGCCATAGTAGCACAGTGTTAGGTGCAATAGGAGGGCAGAACCCACTCGTCGGCAGTCGCCCCCATAAAAGCCATAGTAGCCCAGTGTTAGGTGCAATAGGACGGCAGAACCCACTCGTCGGCAGTCGCCCCCATAAAAGCCATAGTAGCCCAGTGTTAGGTGCAATAGGACGGCAGAACCCACTCGTCGGCAGTCGCACCCATAAAAGCCATAGTAGCCCAGTGTTAGGTGCAATCGGCATCGTAATCAACCGTCGGAAAAGAAAATAATATTCAAAACGACAGCTCATGAGACGCGGTCGATTTGAATTTTTTTAGGCGGCAGCTATTTAACTGTCAAAAACAGCGTTTCATTCATTCTTACGCCGCGCCGGCATCGATTATCAATGGGGCGGTACAAAATGGCCGTCGACCTTGACCAGCGCAACATTTCGACGGCTGTGATATCGACGACACTTGGGCGGTAGGCCCACACATCGTTCTCCGTACTCCTCTGCTTTCAGAGGAGACAGGATGAGCGATGCTGTTAGTGGTGAGATGGCCCAGGGTCAGCCGGGGTGCGAGGGATATGCTCTATGGGTAACCTTACACCCCGGCGTCTGAAGACCCGAGACGGCGTGCGGTTTTAGTCGGTGCAAGCCCGACATAACCGCCCCCGCTGGCCGGCGGGGGGGTATCCGAAGGGATTTCCGAACGATAAACAAAAAAAAAAAATGGTATAACTCCATTAAAATGAAAATCGTAGTGTATGTGTAAATGCAATTTATACCATCTTTAATTAGTAATCCTCTGGTAATGGTATGATAATTATATAACAATGACAGTTACTGGTGGTAGAAATTTGATGACACAAATTTGTCACAAAATTCGGCCGGGTAGGTACCACCGTGCACGATTGCGAAAACCCTCCATAGTAATCCAATATCGGTTTGATTGCGTTCAGGGGTCAGCAAGTGCATAGCCGGGCAGGGTGATTGTGGTCGCAGCACTAGTGGGACCGGTGGGTGTCACGCGGTGCTGCGACGACAATCCTCTTCTGATGAGGCCGTCAAGCTGAGTGCCACCATTGTTACCATGGTACGTGTATGTAATGGTGACCTTCTTTCCTGAGACTTTACCTTCCGCTTACCATCAGGCGAGGTGAAGTCAAATTGACGTGTTCTAAATATAAAAAAAAAAACAAGTTGATAGAGCCAAAACCAACTCCCACAACAGCCAAACTCAAAACTCTGTTGAATAACCCACTCGAGAATGCTTGGGCCGTGGTTATGGAAGTCGGTAACTCACTCACCTGGTATATATTTAAGTGATACCATTACGAGGGTTACTATGGTAAGCACCCTTGTTTTGAAAGTTCACGTAGGTAGGTAGGTAGGTTTCATGTAGGTAGTAGGAGTATCTAAATTAATTACTAGCTGACGCCCGCGGCTCCGCCGTTTATCGTTTATTGAACATCATCTCCGGTACCACTTAACCAATTATTGCAATCAAATCATACGACAGATTTTAAGTCTGACCAAGAGCGTTCTAACAGAAAAACCGCAAAAAAATCCGTTCAGTAGTTTTTGCGTCCATCGCGAACAAACAGACAAGAAATGTATTTATAAAAGAAAACGTATCTAAGTATGTTTATCCGCATTGTAGAACCCATAACACAAGCTAGTTAAGCTATGCTTAATTTTGGTGGTTGGGTATACTTTGGGTTTAGATAGCGTTGCGTAGAATGTGGTAGAATATAGAATAGAAAAGTTAGAACTCAAGTTTTTTTTTTAATATCTCCAATGTACAGATGACCAATTGATAATTTTATGATAGTATAGAAGATTCTTTATTGTACTGTTGATATCCTATATAATAATACATCCTATGACAATATCCCTATAGAAATAGTAGGTTAAGTATACATTCTATAGTAGAGGAGACCGTGGGAGATCGACCTTCACCTATCAGGTAACTTGATGAGACATATTTATTATCAAATATAATTTATTAACAAACAAATAGTCAATCTGGGTAACTTTGACAGATAAGTGGGATATTTTGCACAATAGTTTACAATTTTGACTGTAAAACTCGACTGTATTTTACTTTGTTAGTGCTCTCATAACACTTTTCACTCGTAAAGATTATTTAAATTCTCCAAAAACTCATCAGTCCATAAGAAAACCTGATTTTCTAGTCTGTCAAAGTTACCGTCATTAAATGGGTAACTTTGATACAGATAGAACCATTCATAGAAAAGTAGTAATAATTTTGTTTTGTATTAATCTGGGTAACATTGGTTAATATTTTTCTTTGAAATGGGTGTTGCTGACTTAATAAAACCATTTATTTCCAATTTTGTGATTTATTTTATAAAACAATCAATAAAATCACTCTACGACATTTGGCTTTGTTATACATATTTTTAATTAGTATCAAAAGTCTTTAAAATCACGTTTGAGGCAACGTTTTTTGTTTAGCTAAACAGAAAAGAAGGCAAAATAATTAGAATAAGAGAAAAAATTGTGAACACTTGACCATGAAATTCCTACTCATCCCACTTCATATAGAGGAAATCGTCATCAATTATGTAGGTCCCAAGTTTGTTTTATCCTGATTTTACAATTATTCACTGCGGATACAACATCATCATATTCAATTTTAATTAATTCCCTTTTATCTGGCCATCTCCAACCTCCATCCATCGACTTACTCATGACAACAACCATATAATATGGGTATGTTGAATTTACGACTTTACCTGGAAACAATGAGCCTTCTGATTTAAATATTATTGTAGTTCCAGGTGAGAACTTAGCATATTTTGAAGTAGAAGGTTCAGATACGAAGACATCTTTCTTCTTCTTGTTGTTGTTGCAAAATACCGTCTATAACTATAACTTTTAACTGAAACCTTTGGTCATTTTTATTTTTATAATATGCTTCGACTGGTTCTGAATGCCTATATCAGTAATACCTACGTATTTCATTCAGGTAGCTTTTAAAACTTTCTCCTAAAGCTTCTGTGGCAGTAGTTATATTAGTTGGGGTTTTTGCATATTCAGCAAGTCGATTCAACGCCTCTCGACGATTTAAGGGATAAATACCAGCCGCTTTAAATCCTGCGACGAAATTACTGGAACAATGTTGAGCACTCAGTTCCAGCGTTCTTTTCAAGAGCGCCGCAAAGCAATTTTTGGGAAGTGCAACCGCTTTTTACCCCTCGTCGTCTGTCGCCAATCCAAAAGTACAGATCTCCACGAAGATTTTAAAGCACTGAAATAACCCACATTAAGCGGTTGGAGAATATGCGTAGAGTTCGGTACTAAACAAATAAATTTAATATTGTTGTCTGTTGCCGTTCGGGACTGATTGACTCTCTGAACGTTATATATTTTGAATTTTCATGGTCTAATTCAGAATTTATATAAATTTTGATAATAGTCCAGGAGCCAGGTACATTTAAAAAAAAAAAAAAAAAAAAAAAAAAAAGGTACATTTTCGGTCAATTATTTCTTCTCGCGCGAAACTTCGTAAAATGCGTAAGGGACTTATACTATGAATACTCGCGACCGTCAGCTGCGACTCCGTGGGCGGGGTGGGCAGTGGCGGGAGGCTGCCACTGCCCACCACAATAATACATCATATGACAATATCCCTATAGAAATAGTAGGTAAGTATACGTCCTATAGTAGAGGAGACCGTGGGAGATCGACCTTCACCCATCAGGTAACTTGATGAGACACATTTATTATCAAATATAATTTATTAATAAACATACATACTTATGATAATCGAAAAGTTGACATAGCTATTCTTAATTGAATTAATTTTAATCAATTTTCTTTCATCATCTTCACTCTTTTCATAGCCATTCATAGCAATTGAATTTCTTCTCAACTGTTTCATCAAACAGTTTTTACCACACATAATACTTATTTCGGACCATTTGCTCAAAAAAGTGACATTCTATGACACAAAAAGCGAACATAATAATAGTCATTTTAAATCTGTTAAGAACAGGGAAAGAAAATTGTACTGAATTTCATTCACCTCTAGGGAGAGAATGTGATTTAAATTTGGAATACTTACCGAAATTTATACTGAACTAAATCTGTGTTTACACCATTGAGTTTGTATAGACGCATTTATTATGCAGTTATGATTATTAAATAAAATTACGAAAACCGACGAGGCCGTATGAGCTTGATGCCTTTGCTTTTCCAACAAAAAATATTAGTAGGAATTTGCCGTGTTTTTCTTTTCTTCAAATACATAAACGTTAAGTTTATTTTAGAGGTATGTCAAAATAACCACCAAACAAACAACGGAAAAGCGCGGGAAATTTCGGTTTGAGCGGGTGTTTTTTTCTTTCGGAAATTTTAAAAATTAATTAATACGTAAAAATAATTAGATTGGTTTGAATGTTTGTATATTTATTAAGTTAGTAGTAATCTTCTTATATTCTGTGTAGTTTAGGTGTTTATTTGGTAAGTTTATTTATATTATTATATGGTAATATCTTTTAAGGTCAGGATCGTATGAACGATCCGCCTATAAATTTTATGGGGGATTTAAGCTCTGGCTTAAATCCCCCCGTGGCTAGTTATGTCACAATCGAAGAAAGTATGGACACGGACGCATCAATTCAGGGTAGCGGAAGAGATACTGATAATTCAGTAACAAATAGAGACAGAAGCAGAAAACGTAGGCAACATAGGGTGTGCAAAACTTGTCATAAAAAGAAAAAAAATAATAGAGGAGTAGTCAACCTGAAAGATGATTCTAATGCTTGTAATGAAAATGAGTGCAATTGTCTAACTCTTCCATCTCACAATACAACTCACATCGATCCTAAACCTGAAATAAACATTAATAGTACTGCACCAGTCAACCAGATTGAACCTATACAAATTGGTAGGAGAGAGTACATAGAAACTGATGCTGCACCTTACTTAGTCCATGTACAACGCAAAGCTGATATGGATAACAGCCCGAATAGTTTACATCCCATTACCTTTGGTAATTTTCTGAAGAAAAATAAATTTGAAAATATAGTTACAGGTTCTGTTAAAAGGATAGGACGTAATAAATGCACTGTTTCCTTCACAAATTTTATAAGCGCTAACAATTTTATTGATAAATGTAGTTCATTAGACGGTAATCTTAAGGCATTTCTGCCAACATTTAATATCACCAGAATGGGGCTTGTCCGTGGAGTCCCAGCTGACTGGTCACTTGATGAAATTCAAGACAACTTATCTGTCCCAATTGGCTGTGGTAAGATATTAAAAGTTAGACGGTTAAATTATAAAGTCTATGTAGATGGTTCATACACATGGAAGCCCTCTCAGTCTATTGTAATCACCCTTGATGGTCAAGTTTTACCCAAAAGGGTTTACATATGCTACAATGCCCTGCCAGTTGATATCTATGTGTATCCCACTATTCAGTGCTATCGATGCTGTCGTTACGGACATACCAAGAACCAGTGCCGAACTGGCCAACCTAGGTGTTACAAATGTGCACAAAACCATTTAGGAGAAACATGTTCTGTTGAGCAAGATAACGCTTCATGTATTTGTTGCTCTGGAAGGCACTATGCAATTAATAAAAGTTGTCCTGAATTTCTAAGGCAAAAAGATATAAAGCATTCTATGGCTCACTCCTGTATTTCATATGCAGAAGCATTAAAACTTCATCCACCAGTGTCAAAGTCTTTTGCTGAGGTTTTGACTTCTATGCCTTCTAAATCTGCTCAACCATCTTCCCAATCGGGTCCTAACAACATACCGACTTCTTATAAGAAAACGGTTTGGCAAAAGCCACGAGCTCCTACGAAATTAACACAGGGTTACGATCAGGCAGCCCATAAAGCCATCCTTAGTGAGTTTCGATTTCCAACTCCAAATGATGGTTGCGGATTATCTCTATCAAAAGATCCCGCACAGTCCCAGTCCCAACAAAGTGATGATCTAGATTGCATTGTCGATATGATTAAAAACCTTATTGGTATGTTAGTTCTTAAAAAAATTATAAAACCGTCCCACGCCGACATCAATGACTTTGCAAACATTTCCCCAAATAATCAATTCAGTAATGGACAGCATAATCCAGTGGAATTCTCGATCAGTAATTCCTAAAAAAACTGATCTTCTTTATCTTGTTAATAAGTTTAATCCTGTTATAATATCTCTATCAGAGACCTGGCTAAAAAGTTGCCAATTATTTGGTATTAGAGGTTACACCAGTACACCTGCATACGTAGTGACAGAAATGACGGCTACGGCGGTGTATTCGTATTCCATTTGAAAATAATAATCTTTCTCTTATTGATATTGTCGGTTTAATTATTGACAATATTTCTTTTGTGTATGTATATATTCCGAAGGCCTCCAATGCTGCCATAAGAGAGTTAGAAAATGTAATTTCTTCGCTTGATAGACCTTTTTTGGCTATGGGTGATTTTAATTGTCACCATCAATATTGGGGAAGTAGCGTGACGAGAAGTAATGGTAGAAGGCTCTTGAATATCTTGGACAATCATAATTTATGCCTATTAAATTCGGGTCAGCCCACTCGCCCTACAGGTTCAGACCAAATAATTAGTGCTGTGGATCTATCAATATGTACATCTAACCTAGCCTCCTCACTGTCGTGGTCCCTTCTTTCATCTTCTTATGGAAGTGATCATTTTCCAATTATTATCTCCTCACCTGTTAGTAGTCCTGTCATCAAAAAGCGATGCCCCAGATTAAAGTACAGATTACATGATGTTGATTGGCACCAATTTCGAACCCAAGTAGATGCTAATATTTCACTACTACCAGAAATTGCGCGTGGTGGCGAGAATGATTGCAACGACGCTTTGGCCAAGTGTCTGATTAATGTTGCTGATCAATTGTTTCCCTTTACGAATATTGCATCTAATAGGATTCCGTTGCCACCTTGGTGGGATGCACAGTGTTCTGATGCTGTCAAAAAAAGAAAAGAGGCTTAGAAAATATATGCTGAAGATATGTCACCTGAAAACTTAGATTTCCTGACGCAAACATTGAAAGAAACCCGTACCATCCTTAAGGAAAAAAAGTTTCAAGGATGGAGGGCTTTTTGTGCCTCCTTGTCCCCGACAACTTGTCCTTCAGAGGTGTGGCGTAGCATTAAACGGTTTAGATCTGCTTTCAATGACTCATCTTCTCAGTGTCAACTTCCTTCTTCTCTGACTAACAGTTTTCTTGATATATTAGCTCCCCCTTATGTTGCAGAGAAAGACTCACACTCTCCCACCACAGCTCTTTTCCCTGTCATTCACACAGGTACTCCTTTGTGCATGCCCTTCAGTTTGTATGAGTTGAAGGGGATTCTATCGTCCGTTTAAGATTCTGCTCCTGGTGAAGATGGCATACCTTACTCTTTTCTTGCTCATTTAAGTGATGATAGTCTAACTTACTATTTAAATCTAGTTAACTCTGCTCTTACCTCTGGGAACATCCCTTCTTCTTGGCGATTCCAAGAGGTTATCCCAATTTTAAAATCTGGTAAACCACCCAACAATGCTGAATCATACCGACCAATAGCTCTTTCGTCTGTTCTTGTTAAAGTGGCTGGGCACCTTGTTAAAAACCGTCTGGAATGGTACATTGAGAGTAATCATATATTATCAAGAAGCCAGTTTGATTTCCGAAAAGGAAATAGTACAATAGATAGTATAAGTGTATTCACTACTGACATTCATCTCGCGTTTTCAAACAACAGATTTGTGGTTGCATCATTTTTAGATATCAATAGTGCCTATGATAATGTCATTTTATCTATTCTAAAACGCAAATTAATAGCTCTTAAAATTCCGCATCTTCTAGGCAACTTTATCTTAAACTTACTATCCGTTAGATATGTATCCGTGTACTCTGCTGATGGTAGCAGAAAAACCCATTCAGTTTTTAAAGGTCTTCCACAAGGATCAGTACTCAGCCCCTTACTTTTTAATATATATACTTATGATTTGGAGCCCTCACTGAAGGGCATAGTTAATATCTTACAGTATGCTGATGACCTACTATTATATTCTATGGATGAATCCATTAACAACGCCTGTGAGTCTTTAACAACTTCTCACAAATTATTAAAATGTTGGCTGGATGAAAATGGATTAAGCCTATCAATTCACAAAAGCAATGTTGTTGTTTTCACTAGAAAAAAAACGTTTCCTGATCCCATAGTTAAATTTAATGACTCTATTTTACCCGTAAAAGACTCCGTAAAATTTTTAGGTCTAATTTTAGACAAGAAACTTACCGGAGAGCCGCATTTTACGTATGTTGTGAACAAGTGTGAACGTTTGCTTAACATTATGAGATGTTTGACGGGTGTTTGGTGGGGTGCTCATCCCACTAGCCTTAAGCTTTTATATAATGCAATCATTCGTAGTGTTCTAGATTATGGAACATTCCTTTTAGACGGGGGCAATAAAAAAGGTACCAAAAAATTAGATGACATACAATCCAAGGCTCTGAGAATCATCTCGGGCGCAATGAAATCAAGCCCACTAAATGCCCTGCAGGTAGAGTGTGTGGGGACGGTGGGGCGACTAGCGCCCCTCCCCCAAACCGGGGCAAGACGGGGACACCGTGGTTCCCAAACCCGAGGGGGCCATCTCGAAACCGGAGATGGCCCAGGGTCAGTCGGGGTGCGAGGGATATGCTCTATGGGCAACCTTACACCCCGGCGTCTGTAGACCCGAGACGGCGTGCGGTTTTAGTCGGTTCAAGCCCGACATAACCGCCCCCGCTGGCACGCGGGGGGGTATCCGAAGGGATTTCCGCACGATAAAAAAAAAAAAAAAAAAAAAAGGTAGAGTGTGTGGATCCACCACTTTACCTCCGACGCCAGTACCTATCGGATAGGTTTATATTTAAAATAATGGAATCAACAAACCATTTATTACATAAAAAACTAGAAGCTCTTGATCAGCTTGTTCTGAACTCCAAGTTCTGGAGACGACAAAGCACTCCATGCATAATTAACAGCTATAGGAAATTTAAATCAATACATGGACGGGTCTTTCGTTCGCCATCGCTTGCCCTTTTTGACAGTATATACTATGAATCATTAACCCTTGCACCTGACATCTGCTTAGTATAGGTATAAATAAAGGAGACCCAGATGCGAAATTTAATTTCAATAAGACAGTGGATGACAATTGGCGTGACTGGCACCATATTTTTACTGACTCTTCTAAAAGTAGTGTTACTTGTGTAAGTATAGGCATTTATCATTCACAATTTAAAATTTCACAAAAGGTTAAGCTTCCCCCTGAAACTTCAGTTTATACTGGAGAGTGCTTTGGTCTTTTCAAAGCATTAGAGTATGTATTATTAGCCAAACTCCCAAAGGCTGTAATATTTACTGATTCTAAAAGTGCGCTTCAATCCATAGATAAGTTTCCATTTAAAAAACCATATTATCCAATTATCTTTGACATCAGAAAATTACTAAATATTTGCCGATCCAAAGGTCACTCCGTTATATTTACTTGGGTACCTAGCCATTGCGGAATTTGGGGAAATGAGAAAGCCGACCAACTTGCAAAAGAAGCAGTTCGTGATGGTGATATGTATCCTTATACTTTATATTGTCATGATCTCGTGAATTTGCCTATGAATTTCTTAATAGATCGTTAGTCTAAATATTTCACAGATTCCTGTAAATTTAAAGGTAAGAGATATTTTGATGTTCAACCTGAAATCTCACGAAAACCGTGGTTTAGTAGGGTTGAATGTTCAAGGCTATCAGCTTCAATTATTATACGAATGCGGCTAGGCCATGTCTGTACGCCCTCCCACCTTGCTAGGTTGCAAATTGTAGACAGCGATTTGTGTGACTGTGGAATGGAAGTTGGGGACATTGATCATATTTTCTTCTCATGTCCGCGTTATGACCGTTCCTCATTCCTGCGTTCTATCATTTCCTCGTCGGTCACTCTTCATTCCCGAATGAGTTGCTTATTAATGAATCCCATACTATATTATAATGTTATTTCCTCTTTCCTTCTACTGAATGATATTAAGTTGGAATTATGATTTTTAGTTATATATTTTAAGATCCTTTATTTGTATTTTTATTTTACTTTTTTGGACTTTACTATCAAACCTATCTAATTATCCAAATTCCGTTCCTTTTCCTTTCCTCGGTAATATTTTCTAATGTTTAGTAGTTTCCTTAACTTTGTCGTTGGCACACAGCTTGCTAGTGCCAAAAAGGAAAAAAAAAAAAAAAAGTTTATTTTAAGTTATTTTTATAAATAAGTTAATGTTCTAAAAATAAGTTACGATGTTAAATCAAAGCGACAGTGACAGTGAATTGTCGGATTCCATCAGTGCAAATGCTGCCGAAATTATAAATAATTTGCTTCCAACAAAATCCAAGGAAAATTTAAAAACTTTAAAAAAAATTACTTAAAAACTTATGAAGAATTTTCAACGTGGAGAAGTGCGAAAGGCCTGTCCATTTCAGAATCAGTACTTCTTGTCTAGTTTGATTATTTATCCAAGACAAAGAATTCGAATACACTTTGGTGCATATACTCAAAACTGAAAGCTACAATAAGCATCAAACACAGCATTAAAATAAATGGATTCACGAAATTACTTGCTTTTTTAAAAAGAAAATCAGAAGGGCATTGCGCAAAGAAATCTAAAATTTTTACGACTCAAAATGTGGAAAAATTTCATAATGAAGCTCCTGACGAAATTTTTCTGGCCACAAAAGTAAGTAGGATTTAACTATGAATATTTCGTATCTTAGTAATGGTAATTATTCTATATATTTACCTGTTTTTTATCTTTGTTATAGGTGGCCTTAATTTTTGGACTCAATGGTGCTTGCCGCGGATGTGAACTTGTAAACTTAAAGGTGGAGGACGTTGAAAATCATTCCAATGAGTTGCTGCTGAAATTAAGACAAAGAAAAATCGGTCATTCATTGTACAAGGACAATATACTAAAATCATTCATAATTACCAAGCATTACGACGCACCAACGTGGAAAACAATAGATATTTTATAAACTATCGGAATAGGAAATGTACTCGACAAGCTATCGGCAAAAATAAAATTAGCAATATGCCAAAGAAAATTGCTAAATATTTAAAACTTAAAGATGTTGAACTCTACACCGATCACTGTTTTAGAACAACTTCGGCGACTTTCTTGGCGGATTCAGGGGCGGATATTACGTCAATAAAAAGACACTGTGGTTGGAGCTCTGATGTAGTAGCTGAGGGTTATATTGAAAGCTCAATGGCGAATAAAACCATATTTAGCAGTCAAATTAACAAAAATATAAAACTTAATCCATCAGAGCCACAACCATCAACTTCCGGCATCATCTTCGTCCGCAACTCACTCACAATGTAACTCTCTCTATCAATAATTGGACCAATGTTTCGAATGTTAACTTTTACTTTTAATTGTCATTATTTTTAATAAATGCTTATCTCATATTATAATTGTGTTAATTTTTTCGCAAATGGTACGAAAAGTCGAGTATTTTCCTCGGTGATAAAGCTGTCTTAGTCTTGGGTGAACTTAAATCCCTCGCTACACTCAGGACTCGTCTTAAATCCCTCGCTTCGCTCGTGATTTAAGTTTTAACACCCTCGCTGCGCTCGGGAGTAAACCTCGAGTCCTTCGTTACGCTCGCGATTTAAATCGTCACCCGCGACAGAAGACACTGCTTTATAATAATATAATAATAATTTATTTTGAAATCAGATAATTAAAATCCATAATTTGTTAGTAGTATTAGTTACAAAATAAAGATACTATTTACCTTATTGTAATGTTAGTTCTGTTAGTAATTTGATTTTTCTAGTAGGTATACATTCAGCCCCAACAAAACAATTAACGATTAAACTATAAAATTAAAAAATAATTGAAAATTCTACATCTTTATCACACTAATAAATTTAATAATAGTGTGATAAAAGTGTACAATTGTCACATATAATTGACACATCGCTCGTTCGCCCAACAAGGTGGCGATACACGGATGAGTCGTAGCTGCCATCTATTGTCTTCAGAATGCTGTTGCGACTGCCACGTAGGTTGTTCAGTACGGACACCGTCTTTTTGCGCAGTACGGCAAAGAAATCCGCAGAATGGAAGTTTGCGAACATACCCGACGCACTGCAGTACCTACCGGGGCAATCCCACCAACACTCTGAATCCGTTATTGTACTGCACGCGTAGAGCATTCAGTGATTTCTGTGTGTAACTGGTCCACAAACCTCCAGAGTATAGGTTTTGACAGTAGGCCTTGAAAAGTGTAAGTTTGACTTGTACGCTACATCTGGAAAACCTGCGGGCCAGTACATTACATCTAACAGCCAGTGCTATACGCTCCCTGTCTATGTCTATATCATCCTTAAAGTCTTCGGTAACCCAATGACCTAAGTATTTAAACTGAGACCCTGTTGAGTATCTCTCCATCTACAGTGATTGGAGGTATCTATGTGTTCGGGTATTTTACCGGCAGCTTTAAAGACCATATACACACTTTTCTGCGTGTTAAAGGCCAGCCCATGTTCCCTAGCGTACTCACTACACACACGCAGCAGGTCTCTGAGGGCTCCTACCGTCGGGCTCAGCAGTACCATATCGTCAGCGTAACTAATGTTGTCTACACATACATCTCGTACGTAACAGCCGACTCGCATACTACTGAGCCCAGCGATAAGTTCATTAACATACAAGTTTAAGAGCCTAGGTAAGCTTAACCCCCCCTGCCTCACTCCACACTCCAACCTGTATGTCTTTGAGAGGGCCTGGCCCCACTTCACACAGTTAGACTGGTTCCCATACCAAAACTGCAGTATACGCAACACCTCTGTAGGCACGCCTCTCTCCTCAAGCTTTCTCCAGAGCGTGTCATATGACACTAGATCGAAAGCTCTCGAGAGGTCCAACAAGCATGCATACACAGGCGTTCGCCGCGAGGTGTAGTATTGGAAGGTATGCTTGAGAATCAATATTGCGCTCTCTGTTGAAAGTTCAGGCCTGAACCCGAACTGCGCGTCATGTATCTCAATATATTTATCTAACTGGGTATCAAGCAGACCGTCCAGTACCTTCGCTATTATAGTAGCTAACGATATAGGCCTGTAGTTACTACCATCCGCCATGTCACCCGTTTTGTTTTTTGGTATGGGAACAACAATAGTTTTTAGGCAAGCCGCTGGCAGATAGGAATGACTCAGGCACAACGAGTAACGTGGCAGCCATCGGGGTGGGAGTCCTCTTGCTCGGCAGCATGATTGCGGCAATGGTGCGGAGCGCGAGCGCATGGGCCGCCGCCACCTCCTTCTGCGAGCATGTGATGCTCGCGAAAGAGATGGCGGACCGCGTCCGGGAGAGGTTAAGAACTCTCCCGGCCCACCGAGCCCGCAACATGCTCGCCGCGCGTCGCAGGCGCCGGAGGTCGCTTAACGACCTCCGTCCTCCATGAGCGCAGGCCTGGGGGTGGCAGGTGAGGCCGCCTGTCACCCCAGCAGAAGCAGGCCGGGACGGTGGGGCGACTAGCGCCCCTCCCCCAAACCGGGGCAAGACGGGGACACCGTGGTTCCCAAACCCGAGGGGGCCATCTCGAAACCGGAGATGGCCCAGGGTCAGTCGGGGTGCGACGGTTATGCTCTATGGGCAACCTTACACACCGGCGTCTGCAGACCCGAGACGGCGTGCGGTTTTAGTCGGTTCAAGCCCGACATAACCGCCCCCGCTGGCACGCGGGGGGGTATCCGAAGGGATTTCCGCACGATAAAAAAAAAAAAAAAGACAGCGAGTAAAACATTGATAAAACTCGGGGTAGATGGCCTTAGACCGTCATGACCCGGTGATTTACCTCTAGCCATCTTATTATTCTTGTGGCCACTTCCCTCGCTGAGAATCGAAGCAGCTCCGTGCCATGACCGTCCGTGCCCATGAGCTTCCCATGCGACGTCCCCAGAGGAGACTCATTTCTGAAGCGTTGTGCAAACGCTTCAGCTATGCGTCCCACATGAGTTTCCCCGTCAACACTCTCGGGTCGCTTAGGTTTCGGATTGAGCTTATTTGTGGCTTTCCAAAACTGTTTGAACCTCTTTGAAGAGTGATGAGATGCAATAAGATCCATCTTAAACTGATCCTGCTGTTTCATACACCAGCTCAATCTACTCTTAAAATTTTTACGGCTCTCTGTCATCTCTTCAAAGAGGTGGCCAGTCCCGGGTCTACCGCCTTGTAACCACACCCTATGCTTAAGTCGCGCCGTGTGGTGCGACTCCAGAACGTGTCTATTCCACCCCAGGACACGCTTACTACCTTTCCCGCGACTTAAAACAGCATATCTCTCAGTTGCAGCTGCCGACAGAATAGAGACTACAGTATTATATAGATTATCAAGTTCCCTCATGTGCCCCTGTTCATTACAAAAGCCATCGGCACATTGTCTGAACGTGTCCGGAAAATGGATCTCTCTAAGTCTGGCATTACAAGATGCTGAAAACTGCTTTATCTGTTCTGTGTTCCTATCTCACCATACAGTCTTGTTCACGGGGATCAGACTATCTGTGACTTTAGCCCTTACACTATTTAAATTACACTCTATTGTCATAGGCATATGGTCAGACCAATAAGTATCGTAATGTATAAAGATATTAGATATAGTGTTTAGGGCAGACTGAGTAACTAAGTAATGATCCAACCACGTCCTACTACCGGATGCACCGCAAACAAAAGTGTATGAGTCCGAATCAAGCTTACCAATATCGGCGCATACCCATTGCTGCTCATTACAGAAATTCATAAGTTCGCGGCCAAATAGCTTGTTAGGATGTGCGTTATAATCCCCCAACATATACACAAATTCTATTTCACTAGTGGATACTATCGCATTTACAGTACTTAAACAGTCAATAAATTCAGCTAGGTTGTTACTTATCATCGTTCGGCATATAGACGTTGAGTATAATTATTTCACGATCACTGAGAACCGCCTTGACGGCCACCACACGCGTATTATCACACTGAATAACGGAAACAGATCTGAACGTACCCTTGCGCCACAGTAGTCCCATTCCTCCGTAAGGCCTACCTCTCAACACTCCTGTAGATTTCCATAGCTGAGTTACCGTAGTACTCGAAGTCGGTGTGTATTGTTCCCAAGTGTGGAACCTCGCAATCCAGGAGCCACGTTTCCTGAAGAGCAATGACATCCGCCGACCGGCATAGACGTATCACGTCCTCTGTAGACCGCTTAATACTCTTACAGTTGAATGTAGTCAATTTTAAAGTTGTATTAGTCATAGTGTTGGGTAGAAGGGCCGTTCACCGTTGTTACTCTGTTCGTATGTGTAGTCGTGAAGTTAACAAAGCGTCTAAATATTATCCCTTGGGGCCACAAATTTTCGTCCAAAAATACTGACTGACAAAAATTTAAACGCATTATATTCCTTTTTGGCGTTGTCATACTTGTCATGCAAAAATCCGTTATTTCATTCATTCGATTTGACTTCAAATCTTCAATATCTACCTTCAACAGCTGATATTGCTCCTTTGTAGCATCTTGCAGCATCTTCATCTGATATTTTAGCGATGTTACGTAGCAGGCTGGCTACATCAACACTATTGAAATCCACCGGTGGGAGCTTATAAAGATTTCGGGCTACAAACATCGGAAACAGTTCGGGATCCGTACCTTTCAACAAGCTGATCATGTCATCCAGATCTCTCGTCATCTTCTTCTTGCCTTCTCTTCTTTTTATATTCTTCCGTCTGGTTGATGGTATTGACTCAAACAGTAGGTTTTTGGCGTTCACTATCTCATCCGAAGAGAAAGACGTCGAGCAAATCTGATGTAACTCACTTCATCCATAACATCCATTTTATTTTGAATGTACGCAAGTAATTCATTTATCACTATATTACACGTAACACACTTCACTATACTCGATTGATTCGTTTCGCTTGCCATTTTTTTTTTGCCTGTTAGATAGTTCAACGACACATCCGCTCATTACCGCGGGGCGCGGGGGAACCCTTGGTTAATAATCTACTATTTCTGTGCATGGCTACCTGGCAAGCAGATGCGAACAGGTAAGTCAATATAGGTAGCTACACCAAACTATTAACCAATCGGCATTGATACCATAAGTAACATATTTTAATTACAAAACCAAGCGTATAGGCTTGCCTGCAAAAATCGTACATGAAATATTATTGCCAAGCTATAAAGTTTTAGTAAAACATTTTATAAATTCTATAAAACAGCACCTCGGGTTTTTAGTGGGGCTTCCACATGATACAAAATAATTGCCCAATCAGATTAGCCAATTTCCATCAACACAGCTAGTGTTACTACACAAACAGTATTTTAGATCAAATTTTCTATCCACACGACACAATCACAATACCCCAAAGCCGTAAAGCCAGGTTCAGCCGAGGTGTGAGGAATTGCCTTATTTGGGCATCTTACATCCCGGCTAGAGACCCAAGACGGAGTGCGGTTATAGTCGGTTCGGGGCGCCCGACATAACCACCCTGAATACATGAACCTAATAATGAATAAATTATGTAGTTTTATAATCCCCGGAAGATAAAGATTTCGTGTTTGAGCTGAGTGAGACGAAGTCGAGCGAAAGCTCCTCATACCAGACTTCAGGATTTTCTTTGTCACAGGTCTCCTCCTAAACTACTTATCCAATCAGAACCAAATTTGGCATGATTAAAGAGGTCAATCAGAGGAAGGTTTAAGGATGTATTTTGAAAAAATTAATGCTACCACAGAGGAATGATCACCGTTAAAAAAATTCCAAATGGAATTACATAATAACCGCTCGAGACACTGTGACCAAACTTTACACGCTCAGAAAGCATGTCCAGAGTTGTGACTTTCAAAAAGAATTTTCAAAATCGGACTTGCCACGGAGGAATGATCACTGTTAAAAATTTTCAAAATCTGATTCACGATGTCTCACTCAGCTCAACATTGCAAGCAGCGATTCGCCTTGCAGACCTAGTTATTTTTTATTTTATGAAAGGTTTAAGAGCTAAAGTGATTGATAAATAAGAATTTGCAAACCCACTTTTTCGTTGACTATACAACGAATTTGTAAAGGGGTTTCCACACGATACCATTTTATGACCAATCTGACTAGATTGACAATCAAATTGTGTATTGGATCGAAAGGACTTTCAGAAAATCTTATAGAAAATAAAACGTAATGCTGAACTTTGCACTAAGGCGAGTATAATTCAAGTGAGCTTTTTGAATAACTAACGTCATCAGTGCCTAATATAATTAAAAATAAAAGTGGTGGTGAATGTTTGCTCTTCACATTCTTGAAGGCGCTTCTTATGTTGATTATGCTTGAACATGCCCCCAGGCGTTGGAAGCTTGTCTTTCAACCGAAGATTCCAACAAACGGCAAATTTTAGATGCAGCTCGCCCGATCACTCCATTTGCAGTCCGAATATCCGCGACCCTGCTTATGTTGTCACTGCCAGGATGAAGAGTAAGAATTCGACCCATCTTCCACTTGAGGGGCGGCAAATTGTCGTCCTTAATAAGCACTAGAGAGCCAACTTGTAAAGAGTCCTTGCAAGTATGCCATTTTATACGCTGCTGAAGCTCGGAGACGTACTCTTTGCTCCATCTCGCCCAAAAGTGTTGCCGCAATTGCTCAATGCGTTGATGACGTGCCAAATTATGATTGGAGTGATCACGAAGATCTTTAACTGGCAGAGACGTAAGAGGCCTTCCAATTAAAAAGTGCCCAGGAGTGAGAGGTAATAGGTCTTCATGGTTTGACGAAAGTGGAGTGAGTGACCGTGAATTTAAAATACCTTCTATTTGTACTAAAGTCGAGTTCAATTCCTCATAGGACAGATGACAATTTCCCAACACGCGGACTAAATGGTGTTTAACAGACTTCACACCCGCCTCCCAGAGACCTGCGAATAAGCCGGTATGAAATGGAATTTGACCCCATCTTGGGTCACACCATCAGCTAAGGAGTCACAATTTTGCTTTAAAAATTTTGAAATTTCATTGTAAGCTCCCACAAATGATGTTCCATTATCGGAATACATATTTAAAGGTTTCCCTCTGCGGGACATAAATCGCCGCAAGGCCTGTATATAATTACTGCAAACAAAAATTACGAAATAGACCTTAACTAATCTAGATCCACGACCTTGACGACTGACCGAGTTAATTGGGCCTGCATAGTCCACGCCTACATTTTGAAAGGGGAAGTCCGCTGGTGAAAGTCTACTTGCTGGTAGATTACTCAATTGTGGACTAATAATCCTTCCCGCTTGACGCCTGCAAGTAACACATTGGCGAGAACAGGTTCTGGTGAGACTGCTACCACCCAGCGGCCAGTAAGTCTCCCGTATTGTGGCTAATAATAATTGGGGACTTGCGTGTAGCAATCTCAAATGCTCGTGTTTAAATAAAAGTTTTGCAAAATAATGATTGGACTGTATTAATATAGGATGTTTCCTTTCAAAAGCATATTCGGAATTGTGTAATCTACCTCCTACTCGCATGATTTTATTTTTATTCAAAAATATAATTAATTTTAATAGTTGATTCTTATGCCGTAGTTTTTTATTATTGATTAATAAATTATATTCCGAAAAAGACTCACGTTGTGACTCAATTATAATGAAATTTAAAGAATGTTCTAGTTCTTCTACAGATAGATGAGAAGAGATAAAGATAAAGATAAAAGATAAAATATTCTTTATTGTACACCATAAAAGTATTTCTATATAAATAATATTCGACTTAAGTTTAATGTACAATGGGCGGCCTTATCGCTAACAGCGATCTCTTCCAGGCAACCTTTGGATGGATAGAAACCAAAAGAGATGATAAGGGTAGTGTACAATGAACAATAAAAAGAAGAAAAAAATTATAAATATGTTAGATAAATAAACAAAATTACATATAGATCAGTTGTATTCAATATATATAATACAAAATAATACTATCCATATAGTCCGGTATATATATAAGATAGTCACCTAACGGGAGATGGACAGATAGTGATCTTTTAACAGTTTTTTAAAAGACACCAATGACTGTGCTCTCTTTATATATAGTGGCAGTGCATTCCACAGGCGAACTGCCTGAATAGTGAAAGATTTATCGAAGAATCTTGTAGAATGTACTGGCATTTCCAGTCTCAAATTTTCTGATGACCTCAGAAATCTTGAATGTGTGTCACGAAGGAACTTGAACCGTTCTTTGAGATAAAGGGGTGTACAAGGATTAAACAATATGCTGTATAGTAAAGAAAGTATATGAGTATTCCTTCGAAAGCGAATTGGGAGCCACTTGAGTTTGTTACGGAATTCGGATACGTGATCATATTTGCGTAAACCAAATATAAATCTAATACAGAAATTCTGAAGACGCTCAAGCTTGTCAAGTTGCTCCTCGGTGAGATCTAGATAGCTGACGTCGGCATAATCAAGAAGTGGGAGTAAAAGAGTTTGTGCAACTACGCAAGGACGCTGCAGCTGCAAACAGCTTGCGGCTGACTTCCTGTAATTGATGACCCCAGGACAATGTGTTATCAATATAAATACCTAAATTCTTTACATTATCACTGATTTCGATAGGAGAACCATTAAAAATAACTTGGGGCAGCTGTGTATAGTCAATGCGTGACATCATCCAGGGGCTTCCAACGACAATGACTTGCGTCTTTGCGGGGTTTACCTGAAGCCCATAGTTGTTGCTCCATTCACATAGGCGTTCTAAGTCCATATTTATAATAGCAAATGCTTCTGACAGCTGACTCAAAGGCGCCTGCGTGTATATTTGAAGGTCATCTGCATAAAGGTGGTAGGATGAAAGTAATTGTTTTGAAATGGAATTTATAAAAACGGCGAAAAGTAATGGAGATAGAACGCCACCCTGCGGCACACCAACTGTTATATCGCACCATGAAGAAAAGGAATCTTCTATGCGCGTACGTTGCCGGCGGCCAGACAGGTAACTATGAAACCAATCAATCACCGTTGGAGATATGTTAATGGAGCGCAGTATGCCTAGTAGGATT
Source organism: Cybosia mesomella (assembly GCA_946251805.1). Lineage (NCBI taxonomy): Eukaryota > Metazoa > Arthropoda > Insecta > Lepidoptera > Erebidae > Cybosia > Cybosia mesomella. The sequence goes on along the minus strand of OX276394.1, from coordinate 12,462,681 downwards.
TGAAAATCAACAGTGTTAAAAGCATTACTGAAATCCAATAGAGTAAGTACTGTTAGCTTTCCTTTCTCCATGCCCAATCTTATGTCATCCGTAACATTCACCAAGGCTGTAATGGTACTATGACCAGGGCGGAAACCAGATTGAAAGAGATTTAGAAGTGAATTTTTAAAGAGGAAAGCATTAAGCTGAGTGTATACAAGACGCTCAAGAACTTTGGAGAGGAAAGGTAATATAGATATCGGACGGTACTGGGAAAAGGAAGACGGATTACGTTTCTTGGGCAAGGGGACAATTTGTGCTTCTTTCCACGCAGACGGGAAGAAGCCACTAGAAATGGAAAAGTTTAAAATGTGAGTTATAATAGGAAGGATCTGGTCTAGAATGGGTAGAATCATTTTACGGCTAAGACAGTCATTGCCAACAGCATTTGATGTAATTGACATTACGCTCTTCTTAACATCACAATCAGTGAATTGATCAAAGACGAAGGGAGAATAGTTAGGAGCTGGAAGTGACGAAAGATGGTTAAGAGTATTTACTTTAGCAGTCCCTCCAAAATCGGACGTAGATGAGAATAAAGAGAGAAGAAGAGTATAAAGATTTCTCCTTACATTGGTTAATAAAACGAAATACATAACACATTGCACGTTAAAATCTTAATAAAATCGTTCGAAAGTAATCACGCGAACTTGTCACGTTATTATCGTAGCAACTAAACAAAGAAATATTGGACTTAATTTCGGGCAAATCACTTGAAGCTTTCGAAGTTTCACTGCTGGGCCAAGCACTGCTCTCCCTTTGTAAGAATGATGGGCCTTGCCACCATAAATGAAGAGACTGCATACCTAACGGTCGCGTCCACCCCTCGCGATATAAGATCGGTAGGATTCTGGTGAGTGGGTACATGTCTCCATGTGCAAGAAGCAGTTTGGCCCAAGATGTCTGCAACACGATTCCGAACGAATGTATTCAATTTAATCGGCAGCATCTTTAGCCAACATAAAACAAACATAGAATCTATCCAGAAAACGACACTCGAGGCTTGAGTTCGAAGTGAACTAGCAACCCTTTTATATAACTGTGTACCAACGACAGCAGCACAAAGTTCAAGCCTCGGTATGGTTATGGGTTTTATGGGAGCGACACGACTTTTTGCGATCATGAGGCGAACCGTGATATTACCGGCTTGGTCCACACTACGCAAATATAAACAAGCACCATACGCGCGTTCCGATGCATCGGTAAAGATGTGGAATTCAAGCTCTTTGTGCAAGTCACAAACAACACGACGAGGAATGATTAAATTACGAAGTGCTGGTAACGCTTTAATTATGTTGACCCATGTGGTGACCACTTCAGCTGGTAATTGTTCATCCCATGATAATTTTTCAAGCCACAGCTTCTGAAGCAACATTTTCATGCGAATAACGCATGGCGATAACAATCCTAAAGGATCAAAGATACGAGCGATGCTTGCCAGTATGTCTCGTTTTGTATTTTCGCTCATGTTAGGTGTATTATTCGGAAAACATAACATGTCAGTTTGAGTTTGCCACCCTAGTCCTAAAATCTTGTTCAGCACATCGCCTTCGATTTTTAAATCGAAGAGAGGTTGATCAGACTGTTCCGAAATTAAGGCAGGCTCATTGGACTTCCACTTCCTGAGAGGCATGCAAGCAGAAGCAAGAGCATTAGTGACCTTAAGACGTAAACTATAGGCTTCCTCAAACTGATCGGCACCTGTCAACAAATCGTCCACAAAAAAATCATGTTGAATGATTTCAGCGACCTTTTTGTCACTACATTCCAGTCCGATTTGTTTAAGACATCTCGTGGCCAAGTAGGGTGCACTTGCAGTACCATACGTCACTGTGTTCAACTGATACACCTTAAGGGAACTAGACGAATCATCACGCCATAAAATTTTCAATAAATGTCTGTCCGATGGATGTACATCTTCTCGACGTCAGCGGAGATTACATATTTATACATCCTAAATCTTAGAAGAATAGAAATTAAATCGTCCTGAACGGTAGGCCCAATCATCTGAATATTATTTAAAGAAATACCAGATGAAGTAGGAGCACTAGCATTAAAAACTACGCGTAATTTGGTAGTAGTGCTACTTTCTCTAAGTACCCCATGATGAGGTATAAAATATGACGGCCTATCTTCATGAACATTGCACTCCGACATATGCCCTAAAGAAATGTACTCGGACATAAATGCTTTCTACATTTTGTCGAGTCAGGCGTTATTCTTGTTTCTACGCTCCAGCGATAGAAAACAACGTTTAGCACGAGAAAATGAATCGCCTAAGAAATTTGAAGATTCCTTCAGTGGTAGTTTAACGCAGAAACGACCATCAGACATACGAGAAGTGTTTTTTATAAAATGTTCTTCACGCTGGTTTTCTTCAGTGGAATAAGTAGAAGACTCACGGCAAGTCTCTTCCAATTGCCAAAACCGCGTTAATTGGGTTTGAATGTCATCTACTTGAGAAGAACTTTGTTAATATTTGAGGAAAGTTTATCCATAACGCCGCTGTTAATTGGGCCGCAAACTAGCCAACCAAGCCTAGTTTGATATAACATGGGTTTCCTATCCCCTAATATTATTTTGTTGGAACTTAATAAATTCCAAAACACATCGGCGCCAATGATAATATCGATCGCCTTCGGTGTATGAAAATACAGATCAGCTAATTTGATCAGTAGGTATGTTTAATTCTACTCGTCTAGAGGGCACCTTATCCGTTATTGTTGGTAAAACAAAATATGTTAAACTATTGCAATACGATTCGCAAAGGGATTTAATATTAACATGACACATTTTATTAACGTATGACAAAGAATTGTTTATACCCTGCACAGACTTATTTGTAGATAAAAATGGCAAACGTAATTTTTTAAATAGATTTTCGGTCATTAAACAAGAGGAACTACTTGAGTCTAGGAGTGCGCGTGCAATATGCTCCTTATTATTAACGTCGTAACATCTAATCAATGCAGTCGATAACAGGACATTGCTCGAGCCTAATGACTGTGCGGGCGCATTGATATTGGCAGATAGCGTAACATGACTATTGAGCGCTGAAGGGGGGCGGGCAGAGACGCACGGGGGTAAGGACTCGCCGCTCACCTTGTTACTTGTTACCTGTGTTTGTGAGTGAGGCCGGAACGTCACCGCTTGCAGTCGTATTATCTATTGCATTACTTGCCATTGTTTTTTCTTTATTGTGTAATAACGTATGGTGTTTACGACCACAAACCTTACACCCTGGTTTTCGGCAGCTATTAGAAAAGTGTCCTCGACGCAAGCAATTACCTATAACACACCTTGAAGTTTGGCAGCACGAATAACCTATCATTAATATTTAAAGATAAAAACTGTGGACAAGTGTTGAGATAATGATCACCCTTACACCGTGGACAACTATGTGCCGATACTGTGGGATTATTATTGGTGCTAAGAGAAACCATTGCCTTCACTTTAGTGTTTTGTTTGGTGCTCGAAGTGCTAGTATGACCAGAGTTACGCGATAGTTCCAGAGTTTCAAGTAAATCGGCACGGTTCCTCATGAATTGTATAAAGTCATTAAATGAAATTGATTTATTCTTGTCTAAACGTCCTTTGTACTCTTCCCATTCCCGAAATGTTTTTGAGTAAATTTTTTGACTAATTAAATGAATTAATAATGTATGCCACGTCGTGACAGGCTCACCTAAAGAACTTAAAGCTCGAATATGTTTATTGATTTTATCAATCATGCCTTTTAATAAGACTGAGGACTCTTTTGTGATGGTTTCAAGGTTAAACAAAGCTGACACATGATTATGTATCAGTAAACGTTTGTTGTCGAACCTCTCACGTAGAAGTTCCCAAGCTAGTACATAATTTTGAGCTGAAAACTCAATTGATTGTATTACTACAGCGGCAGATCCTTCCAACGATGTTCGTAAATAGTGGAACTTATTAACTGTGTCAATATCATCATTGTCGTGAATCAGCCTAGAAAAGGTGTCTCGAAACTCGAGCCAATTATCATAAGAACCTGAGAAATTCGGTAGGTTAATAGTGGGTAATTTGACGAGCTGACGTTTAGAATGACTGCAATTATGAATAGAATCATTTTGTTCGGATTGTGTGCGCAACGGATCGGGGTTTGTAATATATTTAGCTATGGCTATTACAGAATAATACTGCGATTCAATCGACGTTCGCTCGGCTATTTCATTATCGATGTCATCACACACACATTGTAATTGAACATCATTAAAATCTTCGTAACAAATTTCTAACTTTTCTGTGCGCAATTGTACGAGTAACTCCGTTACCTGATAGGGTGTTAATTTAGCATTCGTTAAAGGAGATAAATAATTTCCAAATGAAGTCACTCTCCCTTTAAAACTGCTACGTTTCCTTTTAAGTTGGTTAATATCAACCATTTTGGGAGACGAGTGTTCTGTCGATCTGTAAATTTACAATTATAAGATTACCTGTGGGTAATTATTATATTCCTATATACCTACTGAATTAACTTTATTAAGAGCTTAACCATGTAGGTACTTATATAACGTACGAGCCTTGAATGTTCTTACAATTGTTTAACTTTAAATTAAATAATACTGATTTAATTAACAATGTTAAGATTTATTTTAATGAGATACAAAGAAAATATCTAAATATTGTAGGAAAGACTATCAGATTTGTAAAACAATAAATATAAATAATGTAGGTATGTAGCTAACAATGTAAACTTACCGTTACTGTACTGTATTTAATAAGCACGAATTAACTACTACCACAACTACAAACCTAATACTTAATGTATTACCTTTAGATATTAACAATTTTAAACTTTGTTAATGAAAATAAATCAGTGAAAAAATATACAATTGCTATGTAAGTACTAACCTTAGGTCAGCCACGAAAAGTGGTTAATTGCAATTTAATATTACCTGAGCGAGTGTTGGGTAAACTTTAAATAAATAATATTTAATATAATTTTTTTGATTTTATTTTAACACTGAAGTTCCAGCGACTTGTGTCCTTCGGTTCACCTTTTCACTCCGCAACGTGGTACTTTTTTTTTTAATCCTCTTCGCTTTATATAATTTATCTTTCTTCTTGCGCTGATAATCATTTGTTGTATATCGGGATCGTAGGACCATTTATTGGATCGAAAGGACTTTTAGAAAATCTTATAGAAAATAAAACGTAATGCTGAACTTTGCACTAAGGCGAGTATAATTTAAGTGAGCTTTTTGATTATCTAACGTCATCAGTGCCTAATATAATTAAAAATAAAAGTGCTGGTGAATGTTTGCTCTTCACATTCTTGAAGGCGCTTCTTATGTTGAATAAGCTTGAACAAATTGTGTCATGTGGATAGAAGATTTGATCTACAATATAGGTACGTGCCGATGGAAATTTGCAAATTTAATTGGGTAATTTAATTATATCGTGTGGAAGCCTCATAAAAGTAGCAAGAGGCAAGTGGCAACACAAGACTGAGGACTCCCATATGTGGAAGCATTGATGCGCTATAGATGACAGGATCCCTTCACCTTGTGCAGTGTTGTTGTATCTACCAACTTTATAATAATAATTAATCTTTATTTAAATACACATCCCAGAACACAAGAAATTAGAAGTAAAATTGTAAAAAGTAGGCAGTATCGCGACACCAGGGCATCGTCTACATCACAGTATGCACTCGTACCCAGCGCCCCAGCATCGGATTGTTCCGCTTATTTGTAACTATCTTATCTTTTTATGGTAAATCTACTTATTTCACATCCTTTCTGCCTACCCACCAACATTGGCCTCAAATGTACCTATTTTTTAAATATTACGATACAAACAATGAAATTAGTAAACTAGTAATTAAATTTAACGTTACTAAGTCGGTAACGTTACATTAACCACGATTAGTAACAAAAAAATATTTTGACTCTTGACACGGAAAGCCCTAATGTGATGTGCCCCGATATGAGCGTTCCGAAATGATCTTTATTCGATTTTGGTGCGATATATCTTTTTGCATCTGTATTGTTTTCGCGTACGCTCAAACTGTAGAATGATCTCCCTGCTCTAGTTTGCCCAAGCAACTACAATATGGGGTCATTAAGGTTTTTACAAGGAGGGCAGCGCAAATGTTGAGGCCCCTGGTGTTGCACACTTCCATCGGCCACGGTAACCGCTTTCCATCAGGCGGGCGGTGTGCTTGTCTGCCACCTAAGTGGTATAAAAAAAAGTGTGTGCACTCCAGGAGAAGCGAAATCTTGAAAAATAACGTGTGTATGTCTTGAATCATCATCCCTAACTCTGCCACCTCCCTACCTTTCATCCTCTCTCCCTCCGTCCCTCTGGGGGACAGGACATGACGGGACGTGACGATGACGCGAGTTCCATGAATTTTCTTCAACCAAAAACGCGCTCATATGGACAGTGCTTAATGCGCCTCATGTAATTTTCTTTTCAGAAAAAATATTTGAACGCTAGTGTTGTGAGATGTGATTGTAATCGCAACAACATATCAGTTTATTCAATACAAAAACGTACAGTTACAAACCTTACCAATACAACTTTCATGTTTTAAAAAGGTAAGCTCGCATTTTTAACTTCTTATGTGGACTGTAATAAGACTGTTATTAGAATAGTACATTCTACCAATTTTTCATTTGAAATCTACCTAATTCTACCAATTATTAACATCTGCATATTTATAATACTGCTTTTCTTACCTACGTAGAATATTACTTACTCTGTGACTGCTTTTCTATGAAGGAAGTTTACTGTTGACTTGACAGTGGTTTACAGTGTTGACGTTTCACTTTCACGCGCACGACGCGAGTATAATCTCGTTAATTCTTATAAAAGCAATACATAATATACTCGTAGTCTCTTATTGATCTAAAAAAATATTTATTAAATAGTTCTGTTTATATTGACAGTGCTAAATATTCATATCGATTAACCAGTCATCTCTGTAATTTAATACTAAATCACAATGGTTAGCGGGCGTGCTTTACATTTCGTGTTCAAAGTTGCCGACAGGACCCTCACGGCAAAGTTTTACAGGGAGATACTTGGAATGAAGGTAAAATACTTGAGTAATTTCTAGAATAAAATACCTAACAATTGCGTTGTAATTTATGCATCGGAAGCTTATATTTTTACACATCTGTCATAGCCGGTTCTCTATTTAAATAAGGTGTGTCTGAGAAAAAGTAACTAGATTTACTTTAGTGACTCCGTTTTCTTATTTAAAATAACTTTATAATTCCTAAGAAACAAAAAAAATGAAGTTTTGCGTACCTATATTTGTTTATTTTATCATTCAGTTATACTGTGAAAGAAAACTTTAATTAAAAAATGAATTATTTAAATAGACATGAGGAAATATAAATATTCTTTAAATGAGCAGGTGAAAACTCTGCCTGAAATGCCACGACTTTGTTATTTTTACAATGCTTTTCTTTATTTAGATATTTTTTTGCTATTGTTCTCATAGTAGTTCTTCACATACAGTTTAGTTTTTTTCATTCTCAATTATGTGGACAGCTTGCTACATTAACGTTTACTGTGCAGGTGGCCTATGTTTCTTAGCTTTGAACTTTACCTGGTGCTCAGAGTTTCACTAAGAAATACAATTCAGGAACCAGTCAAATTCAGTGATTTTGTTACTGATCATTTCTCTCACAATTTTGTCTTACCTGACTGCGGGATTTGTATTATGTCATTTGTTAATACTCAGAAAAAGGAAACTTCATATTTCTTTACCTTAAAGTAATTTTTACGTAGCTTAATTTTGTAGACGCCCAACAAGAACTACACATGAATTGATTGGATAAGAAGATAAGCATTGTTTTATGTAGTAAGTTTTGTACAGTCACCCTCAATATTGCTGAACACTAACAATTTACTAACGATCTTTACATTAAAATAAATTAAGTAAATGAATTATTTTGTAAACTTCAGTCTTTTAACATTTTTCAAGTAATTTTTAATGTAATATTTTAAAGCTAACATGGCCAGTAGTTTGGAATGTGATAAGCTAATACTAATGGAAACTGTACAGTGAAATTCAAGTGTGAACACTTCAATGACATGTATTCATGCCATGCCATGCCATGCCATGCCATGTATGCATGTTGTGATTTGTGTACAATAAAGTTTATTTCTATTCTATTCTAAAAAGAAAACATTTTTGTGTGCAGGTACTTCGTCATGAGGAATTCAGTGAAGGTTGTGAAGCTGCATGCAATGGGTGAGTAGTCCACTTGTTTCTTAGCACTATATTAATCAGGGGGGCTACCATGAAACATACATCTGAAACTTTGTGAAGGCATGAAACACATAGGACATAGCATTTACCTAATAATAAGTTACTTTGGATTTCTTTTGGTAGAGTTTAACAAAGTGTCACTTGCCATCTTCAGGCCCAGTTGCAGGACAAATGTGTTTTATGTTACCAATTGCCTGTAACTTCTGTCAGCAAATACAGAAGTTTGTAGCAATATAGATCAATTACATCTATGTACTAATACAAGGTCTATAAAATATCATCATATCATATCAAACAAAAAAGTACTAAAGTTTTGAAAACAATTTGGTATGTGTACCTACGTCCTGTATTAATGGTTTATTGGACTTTAATGAGACCTAATTATATTTAATGTTACAGGCCCTATGCGAACAGATGGAGTAAAACTATGATTGGATATGGACCAGAAGATACTCATTTTGTTGTAGAACTCACATATAATTATGGCATCCAAAGTTATGAACAAGGAAATGACTTTCTTGGTCTAACCGTTCAGTCTAGTGAGAGTCTCAAACGAGCAGCTGCAAATAGTTGGCCAATCAAAGAACAAAATGGTCTAAAGTACCTTGAAGCACCTGGTGGTTACAAATTCTACATAATTGACAAACCACAACCCATTGATAAAGGTAAGTCTTTGTATGAAACACTTCACAAATTCTTATAATAAAGACTGCTGATAAAGAGATTGATTACAGATGCATTTATGTGTATTGCGTATCATTAATAAACTAGATTATTGCATTCCACATAACATAAGATAACTTCACGCCTGTATCCCCGAAGGGGTAGGCAGAGGTGTATTGCACACCCACGATTCGCCAGTTATGTTTAGGTCCCAATGTAATAGGGGGCCAAGCATATTGCCATCTACCGGGCACATTACTAAGCGAGCGATAATCAACATTTTTAATACACACATAACTACGAAAAGTAAGAGGTGTGTGCCCGGGGCGACTGAGGATCGAACTCGAGACCTCGTCTCGGCATCCGTTACGTACACCACTGGGCTATCGCCGCTTTATTGCATTCCATTGCTGGATATAGGCACAGTACACTAAGAAGTTAGTGCATAGGCCTCTCTCAATGTGCGCCATAGCACCCGATAAAACGCTAACCACATCCAGTCTATCCCAGCTACAGTTACCTTTTCAGGTCGTCAGTCCACCTTGACCATTAAGTAATCAATCTATTCTGACTCTTGCCGGCGGGTCCGCTCGCGTGGAGTTCTGATTGACGTCCCGCTCCCCATGGGAACCTATTCCAGGGGTAATAAGTAGTGTGTTATTCCAGAATATAATCTATCCCTGTACCATGTTTCAGCCTGATCCGTTCAGCCGTTTTTGCGTGAAAAAGTAACCAACATATATACAAACTTTTGCGTTTATAATATTAGTAGGAAGTAGGATGTTTTATCTAATATCTAATACCTTGAAACAAGCAATTCTTGTATATGTATAAAACTAGCTGCTGCCCGCGGTTCCGCCCGCGCGGTCGACGGTTATCCTTTTTTGACCATATCTCCGGTTCTAGTTAACCAATTGCAATCAAACATACGGCAGATTTTAAATCTTAGCAAGATCTTTCTTATAGAAAAAACTGCATCAAAATCCGTTTAGTATTTTGCTTCCATCGCGAACAAACAGATAAGAATTCAAATAAAAAAAATTGTGTTCAGAATCGTTCATTTAAAATAACCAAAGTATTATTTTTATATCTTCAATGTACAGACACAACTAATTTACGATGTTATAATAGTATAGATATATACAGTAACACCCTATAGATATATACAGTAACACCCCGACTTAGGCTACCCCGTATTACGGGTGCCCGAAGTCAGGGAGAGTGAACTGGGGGTAGCAGTGCTCCGGCTTAAAGCCCGTAAATGTACTGCCCCCGGACCCGACGGCATTCCAGGTTGACCATGGGTCCTGGCCCTGGAGGAACTAGGGCCTCGACTGGTGGCGCTCTTTAGCGCATGCCTCGAAAGGGGCTAGTTTCCAAAGGCTTGAAAGACGGGGAAACTGGTCCTTATCCGGAAGGCGGGGCGGCCGGCGGATCAGCCATCCGGTTACCGGCCGATCGTGTTGCTCGACGAGGTGTGCAAGCTCTTTGAGCGGATTATTGCAGACCGCCTCGTCGAGCATGTCATGAACGTGGGGCCAGATCTGGCGGACAACCAGTTCGGTTTCCGCCGGGGGCGCTCCACCGTGGAAGCGATCATGCGCGTTAGGCGCCTGGCGGAGGAAGTAGTCTCGCGGGGTGGGGTGGTGGTGGCGGTGTCTCTCGACATCGCCAACGCCTTCAACACCCTACCCTGGAGCTGCGTTAGGGAGGCGCTCGCGTATCACGGAGTGCCTCCTTACCTCCGCCGCATTGTCGAGGCATACCTATCCGAGAGGGCCATAGTTTACCCGAGCTGGCTAGGGCCAGGGCGGCGAGAAGTGTCGTGCGGTGTTCCGCAGGGGTCGGTCCTAGGGCCACTCCTGTGGAACATCGGATACGACTGGGTGCTGCGCGGTTCGTTGTTCGAGGGTGTCAGCATAACATGTTATGCTGACGACACCCTCGTTATGGCGTGGAGAGCAACGCACCGAAGCGCGGCACTAAAGGCCACGGCAGGGGTTGCTCAAGTCGTGGCTCGAATACGGCGGCTGGGACTCGAGGTGGCTCTCCACAAATCCGAGGCTATGTATTTCCACGGGCCTCGGAGAGGGCCACCTGCGAGTATGGGCGAAGACTCTGGCAGCCCGCTACGTGGCTGTATAAAACAGCCCGTTAAAAACGATGGCCGTCAGAGTCATCAGGGGGTATCGCACGATCTCCGTCGAGGCGGCATGTCTCCTAGCCGGGACCCCTCCATGGGACCTGGAAGCGAGAGCCCTTGCGCTGCTGTACCAGTGGCGCAAGGAGGCGCTGGAGCAGGGCCATAAGCCGCAGCCCCGAGAAATCAGGGCTCAGCGGTCCCAGCTCCACCGGGAACTCATGGAGGGTGCGACTTGAGCACCCAAGGTGGGGGGGAGGACGCCGCAGACTCATCTACGCCCGGGACTACCGACCTCAATGATCGGGGCCTGAGGACGGCAGTTGGCTGACTCGCCGTCCTTACAGAAGCAGGCCGTGGCGGAGGCGTGTTGTGTGTGCCCTACACACGCCTGCCAACTCACCGAAGCGGGATAAAACCCGACCCCACCAGGCGAGGCCGCGGTGGCGGCCAAAGTCCGCCGGCAACCCTGGGGTTATCCTTTCAAGGGTTTACCCAGGGTGCCCGGCAACGGACACTTGGGAAGGACACCGTGCGGTTTTAGTCGAGACACAACATAACTACCCCCGCTGGCCGGCGGGGGGGTATCCGAAGGGTATTCCGCACGTAAAAAAAAAAAAACCCCGTATTACGTGAATTTCAAGACAAGCGGTTTTCATCACACGATTATTTGATCCAGTTGAAACGGAAAATCAAATCATGATTGCGAACTTAACAGAAGTCCTCAGTTCAATGGAAAAGGGGGTTACATATTTTAGAAAAGCCCCGACGAAGTGGGGAGAAAACAGTGAATAAATAAATTATAGCGTGCTATGTGGAAATTTTGCATAAAAAGAAAAATTAAACTTGACAGGCTTCCTTCTATATCAAAATAACTTCGGTTTTGTTTTTTTTTTAATCTAGATGTATGTAAATGGTTGAAATATCTTATATTTTATAAACGTTTTAGTTCCAATTAAATTAATTAAATTAAAATATCCCGACTTACGCGAATTCGACTTACACGGTCATTGCTCGGTTCTATGGCGAGTCTTACACCTATGACGTAAGCCCCGGGTATTACTGTATAATAGGTATACACTCTGTATACCGCTGGCCGGCGGGGGGGGGGGGGGTATCCGAAGGGATTTCCGCACGATAAAAAAAAAAGAAAGTATCGGGAATGAATGATTTGTGTAGTTTTTGTTGTTAGATTGGCACAACTGTTTTCCATTTTGGCGTTTGAGTTGCATCTGTTATTTATATTAAATACAGTGCTGTTTTTAGTTATATCATATCTAGTGTGTATAGTGAATTTCATTATAGACAAAAACATCGAAGAGTGTGGCTTAAATCTGCATCGCCAATGGAATTTCGTGTTCGGAGTCACTGAAAATGTTACGGAAGGCTTACGGTGAATCGACTTTATCAAAAACACGTGCTCATGAGTGGTACAAAGCGTTCAAAAGCGGTCGAGATGTGATGGAAGATTTGCATCGTTCGGTAGGTCATCAACGTCTGCAACTGAAGTTAACATCGCAAAAGTGAAGGAAATAGCGACTGAAAATCCTCATTCAACTATGAGAAAGACAGCCGCCGAACTCTCTGTATCTCACAAGTCGATTCGTACCATTTTAACAATCATTTGGGTATGAAACATGTTACCGGTCGGCTAGTCCCAAAAGACCTGAATTTTCTCTAAAACTCAATCGCATGAGAGTCGCTGAGGACATGCTAGAACGAGTTAATTCCGACCCAACGTTCATGAATCGCATTGTTACTGGTGACGAGACGTGGATTCACAAGCTTGACATGCAAACTAGTCAACAAGCTTCAGAGTGGCGCCTTCCAACTAAACTGAAATCGAAAAAACCACGCCAAAGTCGATCAATAGTCAAAGTCATGTTGACTGTTTTCTTTGACTATCGCGGTGTTGTGCACTCGGAATTCTTGCCGGAAGGTCAAAAGGTAAATAAGGAATATTATTTGAGCGTTATGCGGCATTTAAGAGAGCAAATTCGACGAAAAAGGCCAGATTTGTTGAAAGAAAATTCCTGAATTTTACACCACGATGATGCGCCTTCGCACAAGGCCAACATTGTGAACGAATTTTTGACCAAACACTCAACAAATACCATCGAGCAACCACCATATTCACCAGATATGGCTCCAGCCGATTTCTTTCTTTTTCCTAAACTCAAATTACCACTTCGTGGCACCCGTTTTCAATCGGTAGAAGACATAAAGAAGAATTTGCGATGAGAACTGAACTCAATTCCGGAAACAGCGTTTAAAAAATGTTTTGATGATTGGATTATTCGTTGGCGTAAGTGTATCGTTCCTGAAGGAGCATACTTTGAAGGGAATACAAATTTTTGGAGGATTAACAAACATTTTGTGTATTATTGATCTTTACAGAAAATATTAAAGTTCGATCGCTTCGTAGTTAGATCGCACCAGCCGACCCCTACTGAGTTGGGAAAGGCTAGGAGGATGGCGATTATATCTTAGGTATACGTAACCACCCTGTACTTGATCTACTTATTGCTTGCACTTGTGCGAAGGTTATAGGTACGAGATAATCGTTTGAACATAGTTAACATTTTCACTATGTAGGTATACCTTCGCGCATGTTAAAGGTTATAGCCACAGTTAAGAGTCAGTATGTGGTGCTGCAATTGGGTTATAGGGTTTTCCCGAGCGAAGCTAGGAAGTACTATCTGAAATAGTACTTAATAGATCAATAAAATCAAATAAAGCCTACTTGATATATTTCCACGACAGTGATCATCATTGATAACAATCACTTAATATTGTAAAATGATGAAGCACTTTTAGACAGTACATATCTGTATGAGATATTTATCATTCTCCGACGTGATAGAACTTAGTTTATTATAGGTACTTATATATTGACGTCACTGCCATGGTACTTGTACGTGTATCATGTGAACGCTAGATGATGATATTTTGCTCACGAACATCAGTGCATGTCATTTATATCAGCCCTGTATTATAAATACCACTAATGAGCATGGGCCCGTCGGGTGAGGTTATACTAGCGCACGATGCTACTTGAGACAAGTTATCTATTATAACAAGTATTTACCTATGTAGCGTGGCGGTAGAGCGTTCGACTGGTAAATCAGAAATCGCGGGTTTTAGTCACAAAGTGGCATCGAGGTCATCACCAAATTGAAGTAGATTTATAGGCCCGTTACTCGAATTCACCACTTGTTCAGGTTCAAGAGTCAATCAATCAATTAGCCACGTCTTGTATCATTATCTCTGTTCTTAGTTACAAGTAATTATGCCCCCTCATTGCTAGATTTAATAAATTATCTCCTTGCGCTCTATCTGTCGCATTGCAAATAGCTATCTAGTTTAATCTCAGATTGGGTTAGGGAAACAGAAGAACAGATGGGGTTTGCGTCTTAGTCATAAACCTTCGTGAACTCTGCTATGTAGGGGTCCTTCGGTTATACCCAGTGCCGGATTCTAAATAGATTGCGGCTTAGTAGCGGCATATTTCAGAGGCCACTTCGGTAGAAATAATTGAGAGATACAAGGAAGGATGGCTGCTGCATAAACGACGGGCTGTCTGTAGGTACCTATTTTTCAAAATTGCACCATACCACGTGACACGTATGTATGTATTTCAAAAACAAAATATTATTTGATCGTACCTCCCGCAAAATTTCTACGCGTTCTTACAGAATAAGGATAAAATGAGTGTAGTTACGTTTAGCCACAGTTCACGGTCTATTTAAACAAGCATAAGAGTGAATGGTTTACTGAAGCTTGAATCATTCGACCTTGTAGGTACTTATTTTGTATTTCATTTTGTTTTACTTTAGAATATACAATGAGTTACCTATGTAGAGATAATAGTTACATATAAAGCATGTTTTACATTTTTTTGCACACTACAACAGTTTGAATAGGTATAAAGGCGAGTACTGAGGATAATCAGTGAACTTCTTAGGTTTTAGCGATATTTGAACACTTTGTATGTTATCTATAACTTGTATACCTAATAGTTCGTGTACCGAGTTTTTTTTCGTGCGGGAATCCCCTCGACTACACCCCCGCCGGCCAGCGGGGGCGGTTATGTCGGGCTTGAACCAACTAAAACCGCACGCCGTCTCGTGTCTTCAGACGCCGGGGTGTAAGGTTGCCCATAAAGCATATCCCTCGCACCCCGACTGACCCTGGGCCATCTCTGGTATCGAGATGGCCCCCCGGGTTTGGGAACCACTGTGTCCTCGTCTTGCCCCGGTTTGGGGGAGGGACGCTAGTCGCCCCACCGTCCCGGCCTGCTTCTGCTGGGGTGACAGGCGGCCTCACCTGCCACCCCCAGGCTTGCGCTCATTGAGGACGTAGGTCGTTAGCGACCTCCGGCGCCTGAGTCGCCTGCGATGTTCCGAGGTAGGTACCTATTGTTTGACAAGAACTACTTTCTACAAGAATGCGTCTTGTGATTGGCAAGAAGTTCATCTTTAGACGCAACGGACGTAAGATACGGACCGGGCGTTAGCAAGGTGCAGATGGGAGAAACGTCTCAGCGTCCCAACCCGATGTTTTGAATCGTGTCTTACCTAGACATTTTCTATGAAAGATCAGTAAACGAGATCCTTGTCCGAGTCTTAGTTCTATTGTTTCCAGCCTCATGCCTCTCAGCTTACACTCTTAAACCAGAAGGGTCGCCTACTGTACGATTCGAAAAGAACTATCTGCCGCAAACGCTTTTAGTGTGGAATTACTTCCCTGCTATGGTTTTCCCAAGCGACTATTGTATGGAGTGCTTTAAGGTTTTTACGGGTTCGGCAACCCCCTCGCAATGCCATCTATGTTGTTCTAAGTGTCCACAAGCTGTAGTGGCAGGTTCCATCAGGTAGGCCTTTTGCCTGTTAGCGACCTTAGTAGTGAAAAAATACGCCGTATTTAGTAAAATCATTTTGTTTACTACATATTGTCATTGATTACAGAGATCCATTTTATTATTATTTCTAACTTTCTGTAATAGCCAGTAAGTTAGTGGAATGTTATATTTAATAGTTGTTCTTAATTTGTTTTTTTTTTTTGTTATTCTCAGACCCAGTAGTTAAAGTGTCCCTGGCAAGTTCAAACTTAGAGAAGTCCATTGCATATTGGAACGGTCTACTCACACTGAAAATCTTTGAGAAGTCATCCAAGTCAGTACTCCTAGGTTTTGACGAGAACCAGGCTAAACTGGAACTAGTTGAGATTGGTAAGTGTATTATTTCAATCTCTATAAGCGATCGTTGATAGCCATACGGATTATTATTTAATTTGTATTCACATGTTAATACACTCAAGAAATACACTGATATAAGCTGTCGGATATGATAGCTAATATCAGCTGTAGTCCTTCCGAGCAAAAAAAGCCGTGTTATGATTTTATTTTATTACATTCTTTAAAGATTGGTAATTAAATATTCTATATAAGTCAATTCATTCATTCATTCAGTCAATACGATGTTTACTATGATAAGTAATTCTGAACTAATTCATCCAGCAAATACATCAAGCATCGCATCTAGAATGGGTCTAGGTAGCCAGAGTATTCCTAAAGCGTTCGCGCCTTGGATGTTGATTCATTCTAATTGAATTTACAAGAAAAGAATACCATAGTATCCTTTAAACAATTAATTTAAAAGGATAAGTGCCATTTGTAACTGAAAATCTTCACAAACCAAGGCAAAAGCCATAAGCATTTTAGTTGAATTACACTTGAAAAACACTGCAACATTGTATGTATTGATAAAAGAGGACATATGTATGTATGACATTCATAATGTGTTTACAAATAAAGATAGCTCTTCAAAGACGCTACTGTAAATTTATATGATTTACTCAAATAAGTAACCTGATATTGTAAAAGGTGACATTTCGTACAACACAAATACCTACGTATAGTGTGGTACCAAATAAGCACATGGCCCACCTGATGGTAACCGGTTACTGTGGTATATTAGCTGTGTAATTAAATGTTCGATGTAGAAGATAGATATCTATGTTTTCGGGATTATATGCCACTATGGAAGCTAAATAGTAGAAAAGTTGATATTATAAATTCTTCCTATATTTTTCAGGTGAGCCAGTAAATCGAGCAAAAGCATACGGTCGCATCGCATTTGCTTGTCCATTTGAAGAACAACCAGTCATTGATCAGAAAATCCAAGCAGCGAAGGGCACCATCTTGACTCCGCTGATCTCTCTGGATACTCCAGGCAAGGCTACAGTGCGAGTCATCATTCTAGCTGATCCTGACGGTCATGAGATTTGCTTCGTTGATGACGAGAGCTTCCGTCAGTTGTCTCAAGTTGATCCTGCCAGCGATGCTGATCTCGATAAGTTTATTAAGTCGGACAAATCCAGAGTAAAGGTTTAAATATTAAAGCCGTTTCAGACGACAGGTTGTAAGCCGCGGCGTACGTATATAAGTTCATCATAAAGAGCGATTAGACAGTCCATAATTATCGTGATTCAGTATCGTGATCCAATAATATAATCACAAATTGCATTTTCACGTCAATATTGTGTCAATAGTATCAATATACATTGACAGGATCGCGATATATAATAACTGTCTAATCGCGCCCTACGTATGTTCTTAGTATTAAGTCTCAGTCGGTATTAACACAATAAAGCAGACATATGAAGAGTGTCACACTCGGGATTAACTCCACAGATATCGTATTAGTTTATACCCCGAGTGTTGCTGGATCAATATTGTAAAAAATACAAAAATAAAAATGTGGCGTTTTATACTATGCTGACAAAATAATATTGCGTTGTGTTTATGACACCCAGTGCCGTGTAACGAAAACAAGCAACTACATCGCAATAACTGATTCTACATCACTCTTGGAAGTTCTTGCGGTAACTACCATATAAACAACTTCGTACCATACATACCTATTTTTATTTAAAAAAAATTACACATTTGTGAACTGTGGACTGTTTTTGAATGAAGGATATAAGAACTGAGATAAAAATCATATTTTTACAGTCACGTACGTAAAAATATGCCGCTGCTATTCGGCGGGTCGCCTGTGCTGGGTTCAATAATAATGTTAACAAACGTTGGGTACCCGGAAGTACAATTTGTCTCAATGATATATTAATCATGATAGTGGAGTAAATGTTTATGTGAACCCAAATTAAACCTAGCAAACATTTAAAAATCCTAGTATTAATATAATGTAAGCAATGGGCAAGGGTACTGATATAAAATTTTAGTCTATAATAACGTCCAAGCACGTTTCACGTTTAGTATCACAATAATACGATTACATTAGATTGAAAGACACGTCTTATTTTGTCATATTTCTTGTTAAAGAAAGAAAGAGATAAACTTTAGGTACACAGTATATACGTCTTTATTACAATTAAATTTTAATTTTTAATGCTTCGCGTTAAAGCTCAATATCCAGTAACTATTAAGATGACAATTGGATTGTGATATCAGTATATATAATTCTTAACTAGTTTATCATTATGTTTAGAAATATAGTATATATTAGAAGTTGGTTTACAGGTTTATCCCCCTTACAGGGGGAATGTTCTGATCAACTGAGCTACCTTCTGATCTTTCCTTTTTCCGATCTACATCTATAGCAAAATTTGTCGTACTAATTGCTTCAGCATTTCATTGAAATACAATCGGTAATACTTAGTAAAGAAGCGAGGTTATGTTACTTGTAACAACAGAAGTGGTTCGTAGGAGGCAATAGTATAAAGCGGGAATTATATAGAACAGGCAAATCGCGTCGATACGTACGATTTTGCTTTGATCATACCTTACGCTTTGTGCCTTGCCTTTTCTGTATTATTCACGCCTTAGGAAATAGAGATAAAATAAAAGGCCTAGTACAAAAAGCAATATATATTATACTACTACGTTCTACTACTTTACGTTAACCTTTATTACTTTTACGTTTCTACTAGTTTCCGAACGGAGCAGCGCGGCGTGACGGTTAAGTGTTCGACTACCGTTCAGTGTAAATATTTGCATCCATGAAATAGTAGATTGTTACACAAGGGTTGAAAGTCAGCCATTTTACCCGAGTTCGAGGGTGAAATAAGTATAATAAGTATATAAGTATAATTTATTAATCTGATTAAATGTGTTACAATTTGATTTTCCACTGTTTTACATAGATAGGTACATACAAATAGTTACAAGTAATTTTACAGTAGAAAAGATCTCCTGTCTCCTGTACTAGTTAAAATGGTGACATTCAACCGAGGTAAACACTCTACTTTTCATTTCGACTATGTGAGGAAATTAAAATACTACAGACACATTTAATGAGACGGGTATATTGATTATCAGTTAAAATTTAAAGTAAAATTAGTACAATTTGAAAATAGATGATTAACAACAGCTTTTGCCTGTTCTTAAATCTCATCGGGAGTTAAATTAATTTCCATGTCACTGGAATTACTTTCCGAAACCATTTTTAACCACAATAGGGTATTTGACTACTGCCAAAAAATAGTTCTGTATAATGTATTACAACATAAAATGCAGATTACATAATTATTTTTTTGAGAACGATAAAAATCGATATTAAAGTTTGATTTAAAAAAGTATGCGCCATAACGCATTTTTCAATATGGCGCGGATCCCGTGACAAGTGACGTCACACCAAAGTAAACAGTAAGCGACTCAATGCAGACAGCAAAACTCAGTTTACTTATGTGTGACGTCATCAGAGTCGCAACCAACCACAGAGCGTTTATAAGTGTACGTGATCAAAAAAAGTAAAATTTTATTCATGAATTTTTAACATAAAAGAAACTTATTTTGTATTGAAAATTATTAAAATATGTTTTTTACGGTACATTTTATTACGATGACAACAATTCGTACAATATTTTAAATATAGTCAATATGCCTATTAACACAAGGTATTTATTTATATTGAATCTCGTTTTCCCGCTAATTCTTTAGCAAACTTAAATTGTTTTTTTTTTTAATACTGAAAGAAATGTTGTAATTCACGTACATACATACAGCCAGCATAGAAAAGTTTTGAAAATCGAATCAATTGGTTACATTGTAATCGAGTTGGTCACGAGATGTGCATTTAGGCGGCCATGTAAAAAAAACGTAATGATATCAAGGCATTATGACGTAATTAAATAATCATGGACTCCATGGCAAAACTTAAAATTTAAAAAACAATTACTTTCCACCCTAGGGATGAAATAAGCTACTTTCCACCCGGCTATCTACCCATGAAAATTAAACTTTCCGAACAGGAGAGATGAAAATGTCTATTTGCATTGACCTGTATATATTGTGTCCATATTTACGAAACAATCTGTACATAAGTATGTTTACCCGCTTATAGACCCATTTCACTAGCTATGCTTAGTTTGGGTCTATCTAGAATATTTATTTTAAAGTTGTTATTGAGTGGTAATTCCCTGGTTGGCACATTATTGACCACTATCTGTGTAACTGTGATCTAGACCCGTTGTCTTTCAGTTTTATATAATAAGTACTTAGTTTTGTTATAAATTGTTAATAAATTATGTTTTAAGATATATTCTGTATGTTTATTAGCTATTGTTGCTCAAGTGTAAATGTTTTAACTGAATACAAGAATATATAATATAGCAGAAGTGTTTTCATTATCAATATGATATTGACAACCCAGCATAGGCTTGGCAACGCTGCACTGTACAATAAAACCCGAACCTAGATACATATGTAACTAATGGAAGAATAAGAAGTTTTGATTACTCACAACCGTCTCGGGTCTTCAGACGCCGGGGTGTAAGGTTGCCCATAGAGCATATCCCTCGCACCCCGAGACTAATATTTGTACCTTTTTTTTTTTTTTTTTTTTTTATCGTGCGGAAATCCCTTCGGATACCCCCCCGCGTGCCAGCGGGGGCGGTTATGTCGGGCTTGAACCGACTAAAACCGCACGCCGTCTCGGGTCTACAGACGCCGGGGTGTAAGGTTGCCCATAGAGCATATCCCTCGCACCCCGACTGACCCTGGGCCATCTCCGGTTTCGAGATGGCCCCCTCGGGTTTGGGAACCACGGTGTCCCCGTCTTGCCCCGGTTTGGGGGAGGGGCGCTAGTCGCCCCACCGTCCCGGCCTGCTTCTGCTGGGGTGACAGGTGGCCTCACCCGCCACCCCCAGGCCTGCGCTCATGGAGGACGGAGGTCGTTAAGCGACCTCCGGCGCCTGAGTTGCCTGCGACGCGCGGCGAGCAAGTTGCGTGCTCGTCGGACCGGGAGAGTTCTAAGTCTCTCCCGGGCGCGCTCCGCCACCTCCTTCGCGAGCATTACATGCTCGCAGAAGGAGGCGGCGGCCGCCCACGCGCTCGCGCTCCGCACCATTGCCGCAATCATGCTGCCGAGCGAGAGGACTCCCACCCCGATGGCTGCCACGAGGTCACGCCTCGGCGCCTCCCACGCCGGGCAGTCCGCCAGCGTGTGCAGCCCTGAGTCCTCGCTCGCGTCGCAGTGATGACACTCAGGCGTTGGCTCCTTCCTGATCCGATGCAGGTGGTCCCCGAAGCACCCCTTCCCTGAGATCACCTGCGTCAGTCGGTAGGAGAGGCTTCCGTGTCGCCTCTCCAGCCAATCCTCCATGATGGGCCTTACCGCCGCTATTGCGGCGTGCCCTGCGCTTGGTTGCCCAAGTCGTTCCTTCCACTCCACCACGATGGCCTGGCGGAGCTGGGACTGCACGGCCTCGATTTCTCGAGGCTCGGGGTTCCATCCCTGCTCCCGCGCCTCCTTTCGCCACTGGTACAGTTGCGAAAGGGCTCTCGCTTCCAGGTCCCATGGCGGAGTTCCGGCAAGGAGACTCGCCGCCTCGAAGGAGATCGTGCGGTACCCTCGGATGACCCTGATGGCCAGAACTCGCTGTGGAGCGCGCAGCATCCGCACAGTTCTGGTCCTCAGGGCCTCCGCCCATATTGGGCACCCATACAGGGCCATGGACCACACGATCCCCGCGTAGAGTCTCCTGCAGGAGTCATCGGGCCCCCTCATGTTGGGCAACAGCCGAGCCAGAGCAAGAGCTGTGCCCTTCAATTTGGGGGCCAGACTTCGGATGTGCTCTCCGAAGTCCCATCGGCCGTCGAGCACGAGCCCCAAATATTTCATTTGGGGCTTGATGCCGATGCGATTTCCTCCCACGATGAGACTGGATCCCTCGGGTGGCTTGCTCCGAGGCCCATGGAAGAACAGGGCCTCGGTTTTATGCAGGGCCACCTCGAGACCCAGCCGCCGGATCCGCCTAACGACTTGGGCAACCGCGGTCGTGGCCTTTCGGGTTGCTTCGCGGTACGTCGCCCCGCACGCCGTCACGAGCGTGTCGTCCGCGTAGCACATTTCACGCCGACCGAGACCGGTCACGGTTGGGTAGATGACGGCTCTCTCCGTCAAATACGCCCCGACTATGCGGCGGAGGTAGAGAGGCACTTCGTGATACACGAGCGCCTCCCTAATGCAACTCCAGGGCAAGGTGTTGAACGCGTTGGCGATGTCCAGGGACACCGCCAACATCACCTCACCCCGGGCTACTGCATCCTCCGCCAGAGCCCTCACGCGCATGATGGCATCCACGGTGGAGCGCCTCTGGCGGAAGCCATATTGGCCATCCGCCAGGTCCGGCCCCACTCTTGAGAGGTGCTCGACGAGGCGCTTCGCAATTACTCTTTCAAAGAGCTTGCACACCTCGTCGAGCAACACTATGGGCCGGTAGGCGGACGGCGAGTCCGCCGGGCGCCCCTCCTTTCGGATGAGGACCAGTTTCCCCGTCTTCCACAATTTCGGAAACTGGCCCCGCTCCAAACATGCGCTGAGAAGCCCTCTCAGTCGGGGCTCGAGAGCGTCGTCGACTAGAGCTAGGACCCACGCTCGGCCTGGAATGCCGTCGGGTCCCGGGGCGGTGTGTTTGGCTCTTAGCCTTCTCACCGCCAGCTCTAGTTCTACCCAAGTGACTTCGGGCACGTCGTTGTCTTCCACGTCGGGCGCCATGCGCAACCGAGGCGGAGTCATCTGCGGTGGAACATGTTCCACCGCCCGCGCTGGGAACAGGGAGCCAACAACTCCTCCGAGCAGATCCGGCTGGAGACACCGGGTTAACGGCGGGGCCTTGGGGCGCAGCTTGCCCCTCACCATCCGGTAGGGCCGCCCCCAAGGGTCCCGCTCCAGCGTCTCCAGCAGCTCGCGGAAGGCGTCCCGCTTGGAACGCCTTATCTCCGCTCGGAGGGCTCGTCTGGCCTCCCTGTATCCCTCGTACAACTCCGCCTCTCGGGCCTCCGCATCTGCGGGGCGGCGACGCCTCCTACGGAATCGGGCCCACCGGCGGTGCGTGATCACGCAGCCCCGTCTGAGCTGCGCGATCTCCGACGACCACCAGTAGACCTGACCCCTCGGATTATAGGGCGGAGCCCTAGGCATCGCCGCGTCACAGACACGGGTCATGGCCTCCCGGAACCACTCCGCCTCATCGTCTATGCAGACAGGCCTGTCCGGCGCAGGGGCCCAGGCCTGTACGATGGCGGCTTCCAGGAGGAGCTCCCGATCAAGTCGCTTAAGCGCCCAACGTGGCTCGGGTGGAGCCGGTGCAGCCGGCGCGTCGCTCGCAGGGGGGGACACGTCAAACCGAATGTATCGGTGATCCGAACTTGTGTCCTCCCCCAAAACGACGCGCCAGCCCTGAACACGTCGCGCCAACGAGGGGCTCGCGAACGATAGGTCCACGATGGAGCTACCCCTCGAGGTCACGAACGTGTCCACGGCTCCCCGATTTAGGAGGACTAGGCCGAGTCGTGCGGCCCAGTCCACCAGTGCCCTGCCTCTATGCCCCGTCGCGCCCCTTTCGTGTCGGGAACCCCAGGCATACGACCAGGCGTTGAAGTCCCCGAGCACAGGGACCGGACGGGGCTGGCAGGCATTGACGACGACGGCCAGCTGACGGAGCCATTGCTCATATGCAGCTTGGTCTCGGTTCGGCGTGATATAAGCGGCCACGACCGCTATGTCGCCAACCGCTGCCGCCACGCAGCCGGGTCCCCTTGCAACGACGGCAAGAGGGGGGCTGCCGGCGGCAGGGTTGTGCACCAGTGCCGCCGACCCATCCAGCGCGGTTTCCCAGGTAGGCCCGAGGAACCGGTGGGTGTATGGGTCGGCGACAGCGGCGACATTTATGGCCCACTGTGCCATGCTCTGGCGCAGAAGGTCCTGAGCATGGGCACCGTGGCCAACGTTCACCTGCAGGATGCGGAGTTGAGGATCCATTATGGAACCCCCATCTCCGCATCCCGCTGTGAACTGGAGGCGGAAGGCCGGCCTCCCGGCTTCGGCTCCCCTCCGGCGCAGGCCTTGCTGCCAACCCTGTGGTCGGCCGGCTTGCCTCCCGCTGCACACCTAAAGCAGTGCAGCGGGGCATCGCACGTGCCGGCCTTGTGACCGGGTTGGCCACAGCGGAAGCAACGGTCACCCGCCGTCACTTCCGCCGTGCAGTGCACCCCCACATGGCCCACCGACAGGCACCTGAATCACCTGGCCGGTCGGGCCTGCAGGAGCCGTGCCTGCGCCCTCAGGAAGCCTCCCACCAGGAGGCTCCGCCCGTCTGCGACCTTTTGGGCCGCCGCGATAGGGCAGCCGACAACTGCTGCCCCCTGTCCACCGCGGCCGAAGCTCCGGCCTTTACTGTGTCCGGGGAGCAGTCCCCGGCCTCCGCCACGGCCAGCCTGAGCTCTTCTGCCGTGACGGAGTCGTCCAGGCCCGTAATGCGCATTTCTGCGCATTTAATGGGCCTGGACACCCGGACGTCGGCTGCATCTAGCGACTCCCTTAGCCGAGCCGCTAGGGCGTCGGCTTTGGGGCCACTGGCGGCGCCGGGGACCTCGAGAAGCCGGGCTCCCGTCCGTGTGCTCTTGCACCGGACGCCCGGGATCTCGAGGGCCTTGAGGTCCACGTTGGCCTTTACCCTGGCCAACACCTCGGCATACCCCATGCCTCTCGACGCTGCCTCCGCCGTCAAGGTGACGACGACGGCCGTTGTTCGAGGGGCACGGAGCTTCCCCGGCGCTGTCTTCGCGGCGGCCGCGGCCCTCCTGGCCTTTTTAGCGGCCTTCTTGGCGGCCTTCCGCCTCTTTTTACTGGCTCCAGCCACCTCCCAGCCCCCTGCCAGTGGGGTGGAGGTGGTCGAAGCCGCGGCTGGGGCTGGGGCCAGGGCTGGGGACGTCTTCCCCTTGCCCTTCCCCTTGCCCTTCCCCTTGCCCTTACCCTTGCTCTGAGCAGAAGTAGGGCCTTGAGCGGGAGCGGGGTGACGGGCCGGCTCCGGCAGGGCCTCTCCCGCAGCCGGGAGCGTACGGACCTTCCGGGCTGCAGCCACGTAACCGGCCACCGGAGGCGCCAGAGGCGGACGGCGGATGGAGTCCATTAAGGCCTCCATCCGACTCATCATACGCTCCTCGAGCGCCTCCACATACGGCAACCAGGACTCCGGTGGTGCCCTCGACTGCGTCGTCCTAGACGACCGCGTCGGCTGAGCCAGCTGCACCGGTTGCGCCAGCTGCTCTGGCTGCACCGACTGCGCGAGCCGCTCCGGCGGCGATGGTTGCGCCGACTGCGTCATTCTTGACGATCGCGTCGTTCTCACCGGCTGCGCTGATTGTGCCGGCTGGGCGGAGCTCGCCACCACTCTCTTTAGCTCCTCCAGAGCTGCAGCTAGCCGAGCCGTCTCCCGACGGGACTCGGCCAGCTGTGCCGCGAGAGCCTCGTTTTCGGAGGCGATGCCGAACACAATGTTCAGCATCTCCTCCTGCTGAGGGTCCGGGGACCCCTGGGACGACGCAGTCTCTCCAGGAGTGACCGCGTCTTCCCGCACGGCTCCGACACCGACACCGCCGAGGTGGAAGGCCTCGGCGGTGAGTTTCCCGCGGCCCTTACAAGAGCCGAGGGAGCTCGGGTGGATTGCCCGGCCTTCACGCCACCACACGCTCCTCGGCGGCCAGTAGCCACCTTGGACGCCGGTTTCGCCTCATCGCTGCTGGAGGAGGAGGTCGTCCCGGTGAGGGTAAAGTCCTCATCCGACACGTCCTCCCCCGCCCGAGCCTTTGCGCGCCTCCTGCGCTTGCGGGTCCGCTGCACGCCCAGACCCGCCGGGCTACTTGCCCTACTTCGCTCGTTGGCGGTGTCGAATTTCTCCGACACCGCCGTGGTGTTTGGCGTCTCCTCCACGCCTGAGTGCTGCGCGACCTCCGCGCAGACTCCGTCATTTGTTTTTCCGATGTCCATTTTAATGCCATTTTCGTTTTTATTTATTTCGGTTGCCGGTTTCTTTTTGATACAGAGATTTGTGTCCATGTCATATCCCACGAGTATGGGGGAAAGGTGTTCCATCCAGGCGGAGCCCCCTGCACCTGGATAAGCCTATATACTATGGAGGTCGGCTGGTATCCATAGGTTTTTACGACTTTGCTGTCGGGTGTTATAGACTTTTCCTTGTCGTGGGCCGGCCAATAAAGGCAAGCCCTCCGGTCAGCAAGTTCACAGCGTACCCTTCTGGAGCCACCAGTCAGGTCGTTGCTGATCACCTGCCGATTACGGAACGCGAGAGGATGGCTAGTCCTCTCTCACCGGCGGCGGCACAAGTGCCCGTCGGCCCCTGCGTTAGCAGTGGGCCAACCCGCCCCTGGATTCCGCAGGACCCTATGGTGGCCTCAGCCACAAACACCATCGCTCATCCTGTCTCCTCTGAAAGCAGAGGAGTACGGAGAGCGATGTGTTCCCGCCACGTTGGGTATTCGCCGACGATCAATGCCAACCCCATGAAGGGGAAGCCATTGACCGCCGCCCAGGGTGTACCGGCCGCTCCGGTTCCATTCCCCCCGGACTGCAGCGGGATCGGAATCGAAACGACACTCGAGGAGGTTACCCAACACACACCCCACTAATATTTGTACCTACTCACTACTAAACGGGCTCTACGTAACAAAAAAAAAAAAACTTGGAATCCCAATAGCCACGTGTAGGTATAGTCGTTCTAACGTTTCTGTGAACTGAAGGGTGGCGTCACCGTCGCATCAATGTTGCTAATTGACTTTGACATGCAATAAAATCGGGAAGTTAGTGAAACGGGTAGTAAAATAAAGTAGCAGAGTTTCGACTATATGCTTTAATCACAAACGAATGAATCACAAAAATGGCTGGCAATGGCTTATATTAACACATCCCCACTATTTGGCTCGCGTATTGGCTTGACGGGTGGGGAAAGTTAATATGGCGGCTCAGCTATGGCGGAATGGCACGTAGGCTGACGTCATGTCCGTTACACTCGGCCATCCTGCAACAATTGCTCCCGCAATGGGAAAACCGAAATGGTTAGCTCTCCAGTAAATCAATTAAGTCTTCGGTCTCTAACTGCTCGTCCGAACTACTGCCACTGTCAGACATAACAGTCATACACCTATAAGGCCTTAATGCATCTGCCGAAACTAATCCTACAAAGCTCTTATACCCACGTAAGCCCTTGATACTCCTAATACGATACCTATCATTCCCCAGTACTTTGATAATTACATACGGCCCTGAATATAAATCATCTAATTTAGTATTTACCTTAGCTGCACTACTTGTAGGGGCCTGTCTCCAAAGGACAAAGTCACCTTTTTTGTATAGGTAAGCAGGTTTCCTTTTTTTATCGAAGTTATGCTTCATTTTAATACTAGCTTTCTGTATTTTACTAGAAGCTTTCTTACGCCTTACCTGAACAGAATCAGGTTCCTGACCAGGGACTGAAACGTCGCATATTGGTCTACCAGCACGGGCAAACATTAGATCGTAAGGCTTATAACTAGTACTGCTGTTGACGGTATTGTTAATTCCCCAAATTATGTCTGACAACGAGTTTGGCCAGTTACCGGAGGCTTCGGTAGTGTCGGTGGCACGTAGGGCATCAAGAATAGTTCTATTCGTGCGCTCAACCTGCCCGTTAGCGCGCGGGCAAGCAATTGCATTCAAAGTGTGTCTAAATTGTTTATCTGCACTAAATTTTTTAAAGTGTCTACTTGTAAAGGCCTTCCCATGGTCTGTTACTACGTGATTTGGGTAACCGAATAAACTAAAAATACTTTTGAGCGCACGAACTGTCTCAATTGAATTAACAGTTCGTGACGGTTCAGCTATCACAAACTTGGAAAAACCATCTGTCAATACAAGTATGTACTGGTACCCTTTTCGGGTCCTACAGAACGGGCCTAAGTGATCAACATGTACCATACACATTGGATCAGACGGTTTAGGGATTGGGTGAAGCTTCCCTTCTTTTTTTCCGTAACTACCTTTACCATATGCACAATGAAGGCATGCAGTCACGTATTTTTTTATAATCTGGTCATTTTGGGAAACCAATAACTGTTTTTAATCAATTCCATGCAACGGTTTATGCCCACGTGACCAATGTCATCGTGATGCATCTGTAAAATTCGCCACTTACCGAAACTGGGGACAACTAAACGATTACCGTTTAGGGTCTTACGATAAAGCCGATTGTCCAAAATAACATAATTATTCTTTATCTGTAAATCGGCATTATTATTAATCAACTGGTTAATTATCGAATTAAGCTTGTCGTCTTGACGCTGTAACGTATAGAACCAATCTACCACTTCAAGTCTGTTTACGTTTATCGTATCAATTGGATGTCTACTAAGCGCGTCTACGTGCTTCATACGCTCACCTGGCCTATATTCTACGCTAATATCATAATCCTGAATAGATAGCCACCATCTAGCAATACGTGGGATGAGGTCGCGTTTAGTTAATGTAGCCCGAACTGCTGTGCAATCAGTTACTACTTTTACATGTTTACCTATAATGTACACGCGAAATCTATGTAACGAATTAACAACTGCGAGCGTTTCCAACTCGTAGCTATGATACATACTCTCTTCCTTGCTTGTAACTCGACTAAAGTACTGAATCGGTCGCAATGACCCATCGGTTTGTGTCTGTAGCAGTATACCAGCTATTCCTAACTTACATGCATCTGTATGAATTTCTGCGGGTAGCATGGGGTTATATAAAGCTAATACGGGTTCAGAGCATAAGCTGCTTTTAAGTTGTTCAAAACTAATGTTCTGGTCACTTTCCCATACCCACGGAGCATTTTTTTTTGTTAAGTCGGTTAAGGGGCGCGCGTTTAAAGCAAACTTAGGAATAAACTTTCTGAAATAGCTACATAATCCGATAAACTGTCGCACATGATGCACATTGCTCGGCACTGGAAATTTTAACACCGCTTGTAATTTTGACTTGCCTGGTTGTATGCCGTGAGCAGATATTTCGTGTCCTAAATAAGTGATATGCGTTTGTAAGAATGAACATTTGTTCATATTCAATTTTAAATTTTCCACACTGAACTTTTCAAGGACTTTTTCTAATAGTACTATACCGGAATCTATATCAGTTGAGGGTAGAAGTAAATCATCCAAGAATGCCAATATTTCATTATTTTCTATGTTTAGATTGTTAGTAATCGATTCTACAATTTTATTAATTAATCTCATAAATACACCAGGAGCATTCGCTAAGCCAAAAGGAACGAAATTATACTCAAAATGTCCTTGAGTTGTAACGAAGGCGGTTTTATGAGTGTCTTCGGGACTAATGCGTAATTGATGGTAGCCCTGAGCCATGTCTAAACTAGTAAAGTATTTTTTATTTGCTAATTTGGAAATTTGATCGTCAATATTTGGTAAAGGGAACCTATCCTTTATAGTTATTGCATTTAAAGCGCGGTAATCAACACACATTCTACTCTCACCGTTTTTTTTCTTTACCAGTATCACTGGGGAAGCGTAACTAGATTCAGACTCTTTTATAATGCCTGCAGCTAATAGATCATTTATTTTAGATTTAACTATTGCTTGCTCATTGAGCGATAGTCTATAGGGTTGGCGATGCACGGGCTTATCACTGAATAGTTTTATTTTCATTTGTACTAGGTCTGTATGGCCTAATTCATGTGTACCAGAAGCAAAGCAATGTTTAAATTGTGATAATAAAGTTATAAGTTTAATTTGTTCTTTCTCATTCAACGGACCCCTTTTAATATCCTCTATTTTAACACCTCCTATAAGAGAAGCAGTGGCAGTGGCTGGGCTAGAGTTTAATAAATAACTACGATAGCAATCTGTAGCGCAACATACCTGGCTAGTTGGCTGTGGCTCCTGGCAGCTTTCAGCCCTTGTTAGGACTTCGCCCGGCGGCCACACGATGACTTCGGAGCTGACGTTGACAACTTTAATGTAGCCCTCTTCGCCGCACAGTAGCGTTGCAGGTAAGGAATAAGACACGCCGTGCAGATCATAGTGACGTGGAGGAGTCACCACATTGTTATCTGGCTTATTGTTCACCACTCGAACTTGAATAATCGAAGAACCAGGTGGAAGTCGCTCTTCATTGACTGTGACCACTTCAAAACGCTCATTTTCCTCAACAGCGTCGATCTCACAAGTGAAATCAGAATCGTATCCAAAAAGAGCTACGCCTTTGCTAACTGTCAATGTCATGCCTTTGCTGTTTATTATGGGCTGGCCAATGAGCAGATTTATGCCATCCATACTCATACTGGATAGGTACGCTTGACATTGAAGGGTTATCCCGTCGATGCATAACTGAAAATTCACTTCACCTGGGCTCGTAATTAGTCCACCAGAAAATCCTTTCAGCACAACACTCGTCGGTTTGATTTGAAGAGACAAAGCGATAGCAACTTGCTTGTTCAATACATTGACCTGGCTTCCAGTATCAATGTAAGCCTTTACGTGGACACCGTTTATTTTCACTACTTTCTGGTAGATTTTATCATTGTAAGGTCTAAGCAAATTCACTTCTTTGACATTAGTGCTAGACGTAGATACCTTATTATTTGAAAATGAACAGCGTGACGCTATGTGTCCTTGGTTTCCACACTTGAAACAGGTACGCGTGTCGGGTTGGGAGCAATTTCGCAGCAGATGGCCAGTCTTCTTGCATCGAGGACAAGGATCCGTTTCTGGATTCGCAGCGACCGTCTTTTTATCAACGAATGGCCGATTTGTCTTCAGAATTCCATGTTCATGAGAAGTATTACGATAATCATCGAGAGCACACAAAAAACCTTCATACAGTTCCCCAGGTGATTGACACTGAAATGCTCGTGCATTTGCCTGTAGCGATAGTGGTAGGCCTCGAATAATACAGGAAACACTAGCGTTGTCAGATAATTTACACCGAAAACACATTGCAATTTTGTCTTGATAATATTGTGTCATAGTTTCGGAGGGTAGTTTTCTTCGTTGTAATAATTCCTCCAGCATGCTACCGTAATCTCTGTATTTCGGAAAAGCACGCAATAACATTTCTTTCCACTCACTCCAAGAATAATTATAATCTTCTAGCCGATTATACCATTTCTTTGCTTGCCCTCTTAGTTTGTCCTGCAAGTAGAATGATTTTGTAGTCTCGTTCCATCCGTGAATTTCACCAATTTGATCAATTTTTTTTATCCAGGCTGCTACTGTGTATTCATCGCTATCGGGATTGAATTCAGGAATCAAAGAGGCGGCACAGTGCTGCTTAGATTTGTTGACATCGTAATCCTCTTTTTGAAGGTCCCGTATGGCTTTGTCTACCGTTTTCTCGAGAAGATTTTTCAACAACTTCCTCGCAGGTGGAGAAGAACTTCTATCGTCCTCTTCAGACTCAGAACTTGCATGAATTTCTTCATTTTGCTGTTGTGGTGTATATTTTGTACAATTATAACGCCTTTTCATTTTTTATCCCACTTCTGAGTGAAACGGGTAGTAAAATAAAGTAGCAGAGTTTCGACTATATGCTTTAATCACAAACGAATGAATCACAAAAATGGCTGGCAATGGCTTATATTAACACATCCCCACTATTTGGCTCGCGTATTGGCTTGACGGGTGGGGAAAGTTAATATGGCGGCTCAGCTATGGCGGAATGGCACGTAGGCTGACGTCATGTCCGTTACATTAGTAAATAATATTATTAGTAAAATCCATTTTTATATTACACAAAATTTTATAACTCACCTAGTAATAATCTCCCCATTTTCTAATAAGCACCTATTGTTCTACGGAACTAATGATTACACATTTGACGTAAGGCCTATCTAACATTAGCTTTAATATCTAGTATGTGTAAGAAACAGAATAAAAAACTAGGCGAAAAGAGAAGTAATCCGTTCGTTCGGTAAATTATATTGGGTAATTTGTAATCAAATTTGATACATACTATAAGAGATACCGGGTTTCCCAGACCTCACTTATTCTTATTTTTACAAGGATAAAAAGGTAGGGGAAAATGTAGTGTAGGTACCTTTCCGATTTCCGATCCGAATTCCGATTTTTAATCCCTTCGGATACCCCCCCGCTGGCTAGCGGGGGGCGGTTATGTCGGGCTTGAACCGACTAAAACCGCACGCCGTCTCGGGTCTTCAAACGAGGGTATAAAGGTTGCCCATAAAGTATTTCCCTCGCACTCCATCTCCGGTTTCGAGATGGCCCCCTCGGGTTTGGGAACCACGGTGCCCCTTTCTTGCCCCGGTTGGTTTGCGCTAGTCGCCTCGCCGTCCCGGCCTGTGCTCCTGTTTGGGTGACAGGCGGCCTCACCTGCCACCCCCAGACCTGCGCTCACGGCGCCTGAGTCACCTGCGACGCGCAGTGTAGGTAGGTACCTTGAGTGTATCTTGTCGGAAAGTAAGTTAGCGTGTTGCAACTTTTTAGTGATAAACGCCTAGATATAAATCGCGAGTGATTCGCGGCAAGTGTTTAGCACGCCAAAGTGGATGACCGGATCGACCCAATAGGTCTTATGGCGAAACCACTTTAGTAGCGAGCGTTAAATAGCATTTATCGCGTGATGCTTTTCAACGCTCGAGCCTCGCCTACAACCGTACTAGAAGTATTTAAAATCTACCTGCAACCTGTTCGTGTCCCAATGTTATTTAGAGCTATATAATATGAAATTGACTGGATTATTTATTTGATGCACGAACATAGTTAATGGAAACCTACCTATATTTTTTTAACTGATTCAAAGAGTAGTCGTAGTCAAAGTCGAAAATTATTTATTCTTTAGGTAAAAAAACGTCATTGTGAATAAAGGGATTATACTAGTGTTAACTAAACTGACCATCGGTACACAGTATGTCACAGTGCCTCGTCCTAAGATAATGCCGCCGGTGAGAAACTCAGCGGACTTTTTTGGTAGGTACCTGCCAAATGATCAATTGTGATCTACCCATGTACCTATTGAATGAACGAAATTCAGCAATTAAGTGAAGGTCTAAAAGGCAGTGTCTGCTACTTACATTGATAAGATTCAAAATTAACCTGGTAGGTACTGATTTAAAATTTAATATCTGCTTGACCGAGCTTTACATACCTGGTTTTCTAAATACAAAACCTAGCTAGATCTATTAATCACCCGAAACCCCTTTTTTTTTTTTCTTTTTTCGTGCGGAAATACCTTCAGATACCCCCCCGCCGGCCAGCGGGGGCGAATATGTAGGGCTTGAAGCGACTAAAACCGCACGCCGTCACGGGTCTACAGACGTCGGGGTGTAAGGTTACCCATAGGGCATATCCCTCGCTCCCCGACGGACCCTGGGCCATCTCCGGTTTCTAGATCGCCCCCTCGGGTTTGGGAACCACGGTGTCCCCGTCTTGCCCCAGTTTGGGGGAGGGGCGCTAGTCGCTCCACCGTCCCGGCCTACTTCTGCTGGGGTGACAGGCGGCCTCACCTGCCACCCCCAGGCCTGCGCTTATGGAGGACGGAGGTGCTCCGGCACCTGACACGCCTGCGACGCGCGGCGAGCATATTGCGGGCTCGGCCGGCGGGCCGGGAGAGTTCTAAACCTCTCCCGGGCGCGCTCCGCCATCAATGAAAAGGTACCTAGGTAAAGGTTAAACTTAGACTAGTTAGACTTAGACTAGACTATAGGTAGTCTTTGGATTCAAATACATAGATAGATATGTCCTTATAGATTGCTTGCTGGTCAGATTTTTAAAGCTTTGATTATGCTACTGATGTCACTAGCAAGTACACGGTCGTAATAAAATGGCACAAAAATCTCGAGATAGTAAACAAGCACACGGTCCGCATTTTGGCAAGCGGTTACCGGTGTATATAAATGTAGTTCAAAAGCACTGCGTGCGTAACCGACTTTATATTATGTCCTCACCAGCTATTGTGACTCTACTCACCCGTTACAAAAAACGATTGGTAAAATAGTGCCGTTTAAATATTGTTTCTAAAAGGCGCTACCCCAGTTGTGGCATTCTAAATTTGACTAGGCAATGAATGGAATTGTGGAGGAACGGAGTGTGATGTTTATATGTATACCAGCGCGCGAACTTCACTTTCGCCATTCAGGATTGGTAGTGACGTGGTAGTATCAAGGTAGTTCCACTTGTTGTCGCTAGATGGCGCTGGGTAGGCATATGTGGTATCGCCACATCACTCCGTTCCAAGACCAAAGGTTGATTGCGATGAGTCAGCTGTCTTAAACTCTCTTGTGGAGCGTGCTAGTGCCAGTCTTGTGTTGTTCCATTTCGTCGGAACTGGACGCCGCTGGTTCCATTGGTGGAGCAGTCTTCCTCGCTAGTCCTCGTTAATTGGGACTAACCGCTGGTCCCGAAGATACGGGGCTTAGTGCGCTGATGCGGTGCTGCGGTGAAGTGCCCAGTGAGTAGGGGCCCGAAGCGTCGAGGTGAGTCCTCGGTGAGCCCTCGGTGAGCCGAGGCGAATCCTCAGTGAGATGAGGTGAGTCCTCGGCAGTGAGACGGGGCGAATCCTTTTGAGTCGAGGTAAGTCCCCCGTGTATGGGGCGAATGCTGCGTAGACGGGACGCAGATGTGCTCTTCTTATGTGGACCGTATATACCGTAGGCAATGACTGCTCTGATTTTGATGAAGGATGAAGGAGTGGTTGGAGAGGGACCATGGGGACCTCTCCTACCGGATGTGCCAGATGGTTACCGGACACGGGTGTTTAGGTAAGTATCGGTGGCGCATCAACTGGGAGACAACGCCGCAGTGCCAGCACTGCGAGGATCCTGGCGAAGACACGGCGCTCCACACGTTGGTGGAGTGTCCTGCGTGGGCGAGTCAACGCCGGGATCTCGTTGCGGTCCTGGGCGTGGACGTTCTCTCGTTGGAGACCATGGTGAGGGCCGTGGTCTCCGACGGGAGCAAGTGGCACGCCGCCGCCTCTTTCTGCGAGCAGGTAATGCGCGCGAAAGAGACGGCGGAGAGGGAGCGGGAAAGAACCCTGCCCCCCGAGTTTCGCAGTCTACGGCGAGGACGCCGCAGACTCATCTACGCCCGGGACTACCGACCTCCATGATCGGGGCCTGAGGACGGCAGTTGGCCGACTCGCCGTCCTTACAGAAGCAGGCCGTGGCGGAGGCGTGTCGTGTGTGCCCTACACACGCCTGCCAACTCATCGAAGCGGGATAAAACCCGATCCCACCAGGCGAGGCCGCGGTGGCGGCCAAAGTCCGCCGGCAACCCTGGGGTTATCCTTTCGAGGGCTTACCCGGGGTGCCCGGCAACGGACACTTGGGGAGGACACCGTGCGGTTTTAGTCGAGACACGACATAACCACCCCCGCTGGCCAGCGGGGGGGTATCCGAAGGGATTTCCGCACGTAAAAAAAAAAAAAAAAAAAAAAAAAAAGGCAATGACTGCTACGTAGACGGGAGAGATGTGCTCTTCTTACGTGGACCGAATGTGCAGTGTGCTGTGCCTTAGAGGCTGATGTGGCCGTAATGTAACCTGGCTGCAGCGGTCGTGCATGCTGTGGTATCCCAGTTGAGGGCCGAAGCTGCTGGATGGCGAAGACTTAATTCCCGCTCACGCGAAAGAAGTGAATAGGATGGTGGCGATAAGAATGCTGCTGATATGTTCAGCGAAGGTTACGTGATCAGATCACGTTGGAGTCACCACTGTGGAGGAACGGGGTGATGTTCCTTCAACACAAATGGAGAATCCTCCGACCAGGCAAGGTGATCACGCCTGGCGGGCCGCGGCCCAACGGTTGTCGTTGGGATGTTGTATATATATTATGTTATACCAGCGCGCGAAATTCACTTTTCGATTCAGGATTGGTAGTGACGTAGTAGTATCGAAGTAGTTCCATTTGTTGTCGCTAGATGGCGCTGGGTATAGGTAAGTGGTATCGCCACAGACTAATAAATGCACAGTAGGTACCTACCCGTTATGGTAGCGACTACCGTCTGACAACCCAACCCCGAATCCCGGATTTATGTTCTGATATGTACCTATGTATTTGCAAATAAAAAATGTATCTTAGTAAGTTTATCTTAATTCTAGAAGCCATATTACATGCTAGTTACGCTATGATTACTTTGTACTTGTACCTATACCGATGTGTAGCACCTATATGTCCTAGAATATTCATTACCATTCATGTAATGTTGTTATGTAATGCATGTTACCTACTAAAGGTCGATATTAAATGAGAGGGTTGTATTCTCTCGAGCTGAGAAAAGCATGACATGATGTGAAATGTAATTCCGGTATATTTTGAAGGTTCCTAATATTTCGCAGATAACAATTTTCTTTCACCAGTCATGCAAACCTAAAAACATTGACTTATACTCGTATATCGTCACGCTATGCTGTTATATGAAGACATTTACAGGCAGAATAAGTTCATTATTTTCTTCCAAAATACATTTTTGCAAATTGCAAAGAGAATGGAAGAAGTGTGTTACTCGTCGAATGGAATACATTATTTCTATTAATTTATTTACGAACTTTCTCAGTCAATTACCTTCCACATTTACTTACCTACCTACCCTTAAAAAAACTCAGCTGTAGGGAATATATATAGCATATTTTTTAAGTAAGGTTATATTTGGGGTGCTTGACTGGAAAACCTGCTCGGTTACAATGGCAATGTGAACGGGTTTGCTGCTTCACTGAGATAAATAGATACACAACTCTTTATTGTTCATCAAAAATATAACACTACAGACTTATGTAGTCAGTAATAAATAGTTGAATGTAAAATGAGCGGCTTAATTGAAAAGAAAAGAGCATATAATAATCTGGTACTTATAGTTAAATTAAATGAAGTACCAG
The DNA here is from genome assembly GCA_946251805.1 of Cybosia mesomella. NCBI lineage: Eukaryota > Metazoa > Arthropoda > Insecta > Lepidoptera > Erebidae > Cybosia > Cybosia mesomella. The sequence continues at coordinate 12,425,409 of OX276394.1, read as the reverse complement.
GCCACTCAGAAAGTATTGCGAAAAAAAGTTTTTATATATGAGAGACTGGTCAGTTATAATCTATTTCTAAAATATGATTATTTATGAGTAAAAATAAGTACGTTCCAATTTCAAAATTTCTCTCTGCATTTTTTGCAAGATAATTTCAATTATTGTGTCTCATTGAAAAATGGATCTGCGTCGGGAACATTTTCGCGCTATGATTTTCTACGATTTCAAGTGTCGTCTGAAACCAGACGAATCGTACGATAGACTTCAAATGGCATTCATGAATGAAGGCCCTTCCAAGGCGACCGTGTATCGTTGGTATAACGAATTCAAGCGCGGTCGACTGACTTTGGAGGATGAAGAAAGAAGTGGTCGCCCTTTGACGGCTGTTACGGAAGAAAACGTGATAGCAGTGAAAAATTTAATCCAAGATAATAGACGAGTCACATATCAAGAGATTCAGCTCATTCTTCAGATTGGATCGGGAAGCCTTCACGAGATTCTACACGTGCATCTTCGTGTGAGAAGGATAGTTTCACGCTGGGTGCCGCACAATCTCACCGATGCTCAGAAGCAGGCCTGGGTGGAATGGTGTCGTGATATGATAAACAAGTTTGAAGCAGGCGCGTCTCGGCGTGTTTATGACATCATTACAGGTGATGAGTCGTGGATTTATCAGTATGATCCAGAAACAAAACGCCAGTCGACGGTTTGGGTGTTTCAAAACGAATCAACACCTACCAAAGTGAAGCGATCTAGAAGCGGAGGGAAGATTTTGATCGCGAGTTTTTTCAATTTGTCTGGCTACTTGTTATCAATCCCTTTACGAAATCAAAGAAGCATCAACGCTGAATGGTACACTACCAAATGCTTGGCAGAAGTTTTCTCTGTAGTGAGCTACAAGCGACCAAACACAGGGCTCCGCGGGATACTACTCCACCATGACAACGCGCCCGCACACACCGCGCTTAAAACGAGGGACTTCCTGGACAGTACTCCGGTTAAACTCCTAGGTCACCCTCCTTACAGCCCTGACCTTGCACCGTGCGACTTCTTTTTATTCTCGAAAATAAAAAATCAGCTCAAAGGGATACAATTTTCGTCGCCGGAAGATGCGCTGTCAACGTTTTAGCAGGCTGTAAACGAGGTATCTGCGGCGGATTGGAAAAAGTGTTTTGAAAACTGGTTCAAACGCATGAAACTTTGTATAGAGGCTGGTGGAGAGTACTTTGAAAAGATTTAATAAAAAAATATTTACCTATTGAACACTTTTTTTTATTTTCGCAAAACTTTCTGAGTGTCCCACGTACAAAATATGATTACCTATATTATAATGACAACTATGATGGAGGTAGCACCTATGAATTCTGACGGAGAGGCTAATATGGTCTAACATGGTTTAGACATGTATCAAACTGTCAGTCCGATGTAGAGAACACTCTCGAACAAAGCAAGACGATCTTAGTCAGCCACTCACTATTCTTCCCAACTTGCAATATCAAAAGCCGGGTGGGTACTGCGCATTTATTAGTTCTTTCATTGCCTAGTCAAATTTAGTACGCCACAACTGGACAAACGCCTTTTAGAAACAATATCTAAACAGCACTATGTTACGTTTTTTTTTTTGCGGAAACTCCTTCGGATACCCCCCCGCCGGCCAGCGGGGGCGGTTATGTCGGGCTTGAACCGACTAAAACCGCACGCCGTCTCGGGTCTGCAGACGCCGGGGTGTAAGGTTGCCCATAGAGCATATCCCTCGCACCCCGACTGACCCTGGGCCATCTCCGGTTTCGAGATGGCCCCCTCGGGTTTGGGAACCACGGTGTCCCCGTCTTGCCCCGGTTTAGGGGAGGGGCGCTAGTCGCCCCACCGTCCCGGCCTGCTTCTGCTGGGGTGACGGGCGGCCTCACCTGCCACCTCCAGGCCTGCGCTCATGGAGGACGGAGGTCGTTGAGCGACCTCCGGCGCCTGAGTCGCCTGCGACGCGCGGCGAGCAAGTTGCGGGCTCAGCGGGCCGGGAGAGTTCTAAATCTCTCCCGGGCGCGCTCCGCCACCTCCTTCGCGAGCATTACATGCTCGCTGAAGGAGGTGGCGGCGGCCCACGCACTCGCGCTCTGCACCATTGCCGCAATTATGCTGCCGAGCGAGAGGACTCCCACCCCGATGGCTGCCACGAGGTCACGCCTCGGCGCCTCCCACGCCGGGCATTCCGCCAGCGTGTGCAGCCCTGAGTCCTCGCTAGCGTCGCAGTGATGACACTCAGGCGTTGGCTGATCCGATGCAGGTGGTCCCCGAAGCACCCCTTCCCGGAGATCACCTGCGTCAGTCGGTACGAGAGGCTTCCGTGTCGCCTCTCTAGCCAATCCTCCATGATGGGCCTTACCGCCGCTATTGCGGCGTGCCCTGCGCTTGGTCGCCCAAGTCGTTCCTTCCACTCCACCACGATGGCCTGGCGGAGCTGGGACTGCACGGCCTCGATTTCACGAGGCTCGGGGTTCCGTCCCTGCTCCCAGCACTATGTTACCTATCGTTTTTAGGGTTCCGTAGCCGAATGGCAAAAAACGGAAGAAAGATTCGTCATATCTGTTTGTCCGTATGTCACAGCCACTTTTTTCCAAAACTATAAAAACTATGCTATTGAAACTTGGTAAGTAGATGTATTCTGTGAAAAAAAAAACAATAAATTTTGGGGGTTACCCCATACTTAGAACTGAACCTCAAAAAGTAATTTTCATCAAACCCATACGTGTGTGATATCTATGAATAGGTCTTCAAAAATGATATTGAGGTTTCTAATATCATTTTTTTCTAAACTGAATAGTTTACGCGAGAGACACTTCCAAAGTTGTAAAATGTGTGCCCCCCCCCTGTGATACATGTAACATGAAATGATGTTAGATGTATCAGCAACTTAAAATGATAAATCTAAAAAATATATGATGTACATTACCATGTAAACTTCCACCGAAAATTGGTTTGAACGAGATCTAGTACGTAGTTTTTTTAATACGTCATAAATTGCAATTTACCTTTCAACTCAAATATAAAAATTTAAAAAAACTTTATTATGTTACTTACTGCTACGAAACCCTTCATGGGCGAGTCCGACTTGCACTTGGCCGCTTTTTTATTACAATAGGTATAGCACGTTTTACTGCAGTTTGGATCATCATTTCTCCCAACTCTGGTCCCCAACAACCCAAACCAAAAGGAGGAGAAAGAGTAGGCAGATCCCGGGCGCCGAGGTGAAAGCCTTGGATGCCGGGGACTATGCTAAGATGATGATGATTCATATTATAATGCGAATCCCGAAGCAAGAATAATCCCGAACGACGTACTGTCACCCACCCATAGGTGCTATCGATTATTATAAGCTTTTATTTAGCTTCACCTGACCCGATGTTTGACATCGAAGCTTGCAAATTAAATTAGATCCACTTCCCGCTTACCGATTTAGTAGAAATTTTGCATACATGTGTAAATCGCGGGACAATACAATATTATGATGACATGTTGCTGATCTTATGATAAAGCTGGAAAGTGGCCATATGAACTTCGCAATGAAACGACACAATCTCATCGAGTTTGGGCTCGTTTGAATCGTATTGACGAGTAGTTTGTCTCTCAATGGTAACCAGGATCTGATGATGGAGCTGGAGGGTGGTCATAGGAACTCTTTAATAAAACGAAGCAAACCTATCGAGTTTCGGCTGGCATGATTTAAATTTTTTATTTCTTTTTGTTAACAAGAACATAATAGAAGCTTATTATTAAAAAGTTTTTTTTTTTATATTCCAATTTTTATATTATTGACCATCTATGTAGGCGGGTACCTATTTGAATACCTAAAATTATAATACCTAAAGTTAAATAACATAAGTTCAAAATACCTAAAATCTAAATACCAAATGGTTTAAAATACCTAAACCACTAATACCTAAGTACTTAATACCTAAATTTGAAATACCTATTGGACTAATAACTTTTTTTTTTTCGTGCGGAAATCCCCTCGGATACCCCCCCGCCGGCCAGCGGGGGCGGTTATGTCGGGCTTGAACCGACTAAAACCGCACGCCGTCTCGGGTCTGCAGACGCCGGGGTGTATGGTTGCTCATAGAGCATATCCCTCGCACCCCGACTGACCCTGGGCCATCTCCGGTTTCGAGATGGCCCCCTCGGGTTTGGGAACCACGGTGTCCCCGTCTTGCCCCAGTTTGGGGGAGGGCCGCTAGTCGCCCCACCGTACCGGCCTGCTTCTGCTGGGGTGACAGGCGGCCTCACCTGCCACCCCCAGGCCTGCGCTCATGGAGGACGGAGGTCGTTAAGCGACCTCCGGCGCCTGAGTCGCCTGCGACGCGCGGCGAGCATGTTGCGGGCTCGGCGGGCCGGGAGGGTTCTGAACCTCTCCCGGGCGAGCTCCGCCATCTACTTCGCGAGCATCACATGCTCGCAGAAGGAGGTGGCGGCGGCCCACGCGCTCGCGCTTGTTTAAAATGCCTAAAGTTTAAAAAAAAGGGACACTGCCCACCCCGACTCGGATAGGTTAGGTTAGAAGGCTAAGGCGGGAGCGGAGCGGAGCGGAGCTCCCGCATTAGCCTTCGTGGTTATTTTTTTTATAACCACACATACAAGGATTTGGAACTTCAGGATTGGAGCAGACAATCCTTGTATGAGTGGTTATAAAAAAAAAATAATCACGAAGGCTAAGGCGGGAGCTCCGCTCCGCTATTTTAGGTATTTTGAACTTAGGTTATTTAACTTTAGGTATTATAATTTTAGATATTGAAATACTTAGCCATTTTAAACTTTCGGTATTTTAAATTTAGGTCAACCCACCATTAGGTATTTAGATTTTAGGTATTTTGAACTTAGGTTATTTAACTTTAGGTATTCAAATACGTACCCATGTAGGCACATGTAGATATGAATGAATACGTAACGATCACAGATAATAAGTATTAAGCATGGTAACGATAAATCCGTTGATCGCTTGACCATCTAATGCAATCTCTATATTAGTGCCTAATATTCAAACCAGTGGGTACATTCCACATAAGGTCTGATGATCCCATTATGTTATCAACGGACGTGACTGTAAAGGTGAGCAGATTTTTCTTGGGCAAGAAGCTTATTACAGATATCAGAACGAAAACAGTGAGCCTAGGTGCACTATATTATAGTCAAATTTTATGAATTGCAGTTTGTTAGCATACGTACTAATATAAAATATATTTTTGAAAGCAAATTCTCTACCAATGGCGTAAGGCTTGAAAATGGAACTCTTTAACCTTTTTGATACAACTTATTAACGTATAATCCCGGACTGAATTATTCGATAAAGAATTGTTTTTATCCATTTTGCTAGATGTACCTTCCTCCTCTACTACCGAGGTCCTGTGTAGTAGTGGCCAATGAATTTAAAAGCATGGTGCGAGGAATGGCGGAAATCTAAAATGGTTAAGGGTTAAATATTACGCGGATATACAACCAGATATCCCCAGTAAACCCTGGTTTGCGAAATATCGGTACTTTGACAAGCGTACGACATCTATTATTTCTTGCCTCCGTTGGGGCCATGCTTGCACACCTGTTCATTTGGCCAAGATAAGGATAAGGGACAATTCATTTTGCGAATGTGGTTTAGATGAAGGTGCTGTAAATCATATTTTCTTCTGTTGCCCCAACCAACGTTTCTCACTGTACGACATTCTCCCTTCCCATATTCCTCGTCCTACATCTGTTAAATCTCTCCTAGCCTTGGTACATACGTCCTTTGTAAAAATCCCTGCCAAATTTAATTTAGCTAGGTATTTAATTTAGCAAGGTATATTTGGTATGGGGGTGTGTGTTGGGTAACCTTACACCCCGGCGTCTGAAGACCCGAGACGGCGTGCGGTTTTAGTCGGTGCAAGCCCGACATAACCGCCCCCGCTAGCCGGCGGGGGGGGGGTATCTGAAGGGATTTCCGCACGATAAAAAAAAAAAAAAAAAAAGGCTATGTAGCCATATGTGTTTTGTAGTACGTACGTATCGTGTGTACTGTAGTGTTCGGACCTCTTTCGATCGGTTTTAGTCGGTTCAAGCCCGACATAACCGCCCCCGCGTGCCAGCGGGGGCGGTTATGTCGGGCTTGAACCGACTAAAACCGCACGCCGTCTCGGGTCTACAGACGCCGGGGTGTAAGGTTGCCCATAGAGCATATCCCTCGCACCCCGACTGACCCTGGGCCATCTCCGGTTTCGAGATGGCCCCCTCGGGTTTGGGAACCACGGTGTCCCCGTCTTGCCCCGGTTTGGGGGAGGGGCGCTAGTCGCCCCACCGTCCCGGCCTGCTTCTGCTGGGGTGACAGGTGGCCTCACCCGCCACCCCCAGGCCTGCGCGCATGGAGGACGGAGGTCGTTAAGCGACCTCCGGCGCCTGAGTTGCCTGCGACGCGCGGCGAGCAAGTTGCGGGCTCGGCGGACCGGGAGAGTTCTAAGTCTCTCCCGGGCGCGCTCCGCCACCTCCTTCGCGAGCATTACATGCTCGCAGAAGGAGGCGGCGGCGGCCCACGCGCACGCGCTCCGCACCATTGCCGCAAGTGAAAATGTTACTAAATATTTACAATTATCTATGACGCAAAGTATATAATTGTTTGTAAAATAAGTCACAATTTTAGGAATGGCAGCTACGAGTTTCAAGAAATCTGTAGGTTTAGGCAAATGAAATCCAACAACTATTGTTGGATTTCATTTGCCTAAACCTATCGAGCGTGTGAATCAGATCTATTCAATATTGGCTTCAGATCGTCGTAGCTTCAGTTTCCACTATAAAAGCTCATTCATAAATCTCAAAAACGATCATTGAGACGTTATCACCAGCCTGTATTATATTTAGAGTGAATCAAGATTCTATAAAAAGCTAATTCTTTTACTAACTGTTACTGTGAATTCAACTGTAATGTTAAAAACAGTGGAAGATTAAGAAATGAAAAAAATAAGGAAACCTCGGGGCATAGTAGGTACCTACGCGCTATTTCGGCCACTTATTTGTAATCCCACTAGATCGTTAATTAGACTTATTTCTGTAGAGCTGTTTTGCAATTCTAACGATCGTAATGTAGAAAGGAAAAATGTATGAACGCGCTTGGTTTAGTATTGAATGTGATGTTTAGCGTAGCCGTATCCTGAACTTTATTATAATTCTGGATATTTGTTACGGTCCACTGAATTGTATATGTTAAGACAACAAGCGGCAAAATGCTATCTTATGCCTCTATTTTATTTACCCTAACCTTTTTAACCTTTTAAATAGTACGTAAGTAGGTACGTGCTTAGTTCACGAAACTGAAAAACAACATTGAAGACTCCTGAACAATATTTAAATTACTCCTCAGTCATTAAATTCAATTAAAATCAATTTGGAGAGACGGATGTAATCCACTTTTGATCACAAAATCTGCGTGTTTAACGAGCTTGTTTCAATTATTATCCGTGGCTTCGGCGGTATCACGTCGATAATAGATCCACGACCTGTCATAAATTTCATTGCAATCGAGGATCCGGCTGATCAATTTGGTGGGAAGGTGGGGGCGGAAGGCGCCAAGGGCGCGTGCGCGGACCCGGGCTCCGGCTAAGCGGGTGCGGCCCCGCGGCGGCAGTGTGCGTGCCGTCGCTGAAGCTGCGTCGCCGCCGCCGCCGCCATGGCCGCGCCGCGACGCGACCGCTGACCGCAGCGAACGACCGCGCCCGACTCTCCGCGCACCTTGCTCGCGGCCGCGGCGCACATCTCGCTCCGTCGCGTCGCTGTTAGGTAAAGTATCGGGCGCCGCGGCGGTCCCGCGGCCGACTCTCACTCGCCGAAGTCGGGCGCCCCTTGCCCCAGTGCTGGGCCGCGCTTTGTTCTGCGGAGTCGCCACCGGGTTTGCTGTCGCGCGCTCTCATCCGCGCCCCGCGCTTTCCGCCCGCCCTCCGTTCATGACGATACGTAGGTAACGTTATCGAATACGAAAACAGTTGTTATAATCCTGCCGGGGTATATCTTACTACGTCACGATCCCTTCGACTATCTGGACTGTAGCTGTATTTAAGCCCCGGTGTGTACCCGTAACCGACGGTCGTGTGTTGCGCATCCGACTGCTCCGATGCTCTATCGGTTAGTTTTTAAAAGATTATATTTTTACTTTTACATAGAGCTCTAGTGCTTTTATCACAGTAATATTGCGGATAGATCATCTTACTAGTTGGTAGTTGGATTATTATGTTAGTGCTTAAGTAGCGGTCCTTAGATGGGCGTTACATAATGAAATATCGGTCGATCTCGTGCAGCGAGCGCTCGGTGCCCGGCCACTTACGAGCACGTTACGGCACAAGGAACTGTTACGGAACGCTGATTTGCCACCACTTTTCATTCTGATTTATAAGTAGTTACCTATTTGTTACAACTTTCTCATATGATAGGACGTCTAGAACATAAATGAAACTAGCTTTATCTGTGCAGTATTAAACGAAAAATATGTAAATGAACTACCTAGATGAGATTATCGACTTATGAAATATGTACTACTAAGATTTTAGCGATAGCGTTACAGCTGCTTATTATTCCCAAAGGCAGTCGAAGAGATGCACACAATGGAGACACACAGAGGTCGAGTTAGCGGTAATCAGTGTTAATTGACTCTTAACGAGTCCACCGGGCCGGGTGTAGAGATGTGCGAAAGTGTCCATGGGAAGAGACGTCCCTCTCGTCAGGCGCGTGTCGCTGTGCGGGATCGGAGGAACCCCTCCCAGATGCGAGGTATTACTTCACTTTATACTACCACTTCTGTGTGTTAATGTTTCTGTCTTCTCTGTAGCAGTAATTACTGTACACTTATCTGCTTCAATCGTACAACTGTACCTTCGAATTTGACAATGTCACAGTCGATCACTTGATGTTTAGTATGTAGATATTTATGTCAATCGACAATCCGACTTTATGTAGCGAATAATCGCTATGAGTACGTTGTCTAAATATTTCAAACAACTAATGTAACTGGATGCTTTCATATCTACATCGCAACTCGTTTGTGTGTCGTTTTATTGTGCTTTCATGCGACGCTAATAAGCCTGCAATTAGCATATCGTACCTAGTTTACGCTATCGATGGGAAAAGCAGCTTGATAACAATATTCTGAACTAGAGCAAACTTAGTTCATTCAGATAAAAATATATTATTTGCGCTACAAAATGTAAAAATAGTTTTCATTAAATCACTAAATAGTGAGTCATTAATTTTCTAATCTTCACTTCACATTTTATCCCAAACAGTTTAGTCCTATAGTGGAGAGAAAGTGTTTATTAGGATTATTTACGGTTACCCGAGTTACACGCCTCACTTAACCAGACGTAAATATTGGCGAATAAACAAATTGAATCTCAGTCATTACGAGCTCTAACTAATGTGATGCTGTGCTGGTACCTAAACATTTTATTATCTGCTTAATGCTATACACTTTTTACGACTATCTCTAGAGATTTCCGGTGATCAGCAAAAACAGTTTTACTTCACGGCATACGGTTTCGTAAGATTTTTTGGTCTTATAAATAATATAGTTGCCCGCAATTATAGAGAAATTTAATCTAAGACTTAAATTACAATTACTTTAATTATAACTTGATGTATCGTTAAGTAATTTTGGTTTAATGCCATTGTTGTTTTTTATAGTTGAATTAAAGTCGCATTTTTAGGGTTCCGTAGCCAGACGGAACCCTTATAGATTCGTCATGTCTGTCTGTCTGTCTGTCCGTATGTCACAGCCACTTTTTTGTGTAACTATAAGAACTTGGTAATATGTATTCTGTGAACCGCATTAAGATTTTCACACAAAAATAGAAAAAAAAGTTGGGGGTTCCCCATACTTAGAACTGAGTTCCCCATAGGTGTGGGGTATCTAGGTCGAATAGGTCTTCAAAAATGATATTGAGGTTTCTAACATTGCGCGAGAGACACTTCTAAAGTGGTAAAATGTGCCTGTAGCTTCTAAAATAAGAGAATGATAAAACTTATATGATGAAAAAATATAAATATATGATGAACTTAAAACATATATATGATGTACATTACCATGTTGACTTCCACCGAAAAATGGTTTAAACGAGATCTAGTACATAAGTAGTTTTTTTTAATACGTCATAAATCGTAAACCGTAATTTACCTTTTTTTTTATTTTATTTTTGCGGAAATCCCTTCGGATACCCCCCCGCCGGCGCCAGCGGTTATGTCAATGCCAATGAAAATGCCAGCCCGGTAATGTCGGGCTTGAACCGACTAAAACCGCACGCCGTCTCGGGTCTACAGACGCCGGGGTGTAAGGTTACACTTTTTTTTTTCGTGCGCAAATTCCTTCGGATACCCCCCCGCCGGCCAGCGGGGGCGGTTATGTCGAGCTTGAACCGACTAAAACCGCACGCCGTCTCGGGTCTACAGACGCCGGGGTGTAAGGTTACCCATAGAGCATATCCCTCGCGCTCCCACTGACCCTGGGCCATTCGCAGTGTCCCCTCTGATAACAGCAGAGGGGTACCAGGAGCGACCACGCCCCTCCGCGGGCCTTGCAGGCCCGCCATACCCCGACCCCCTCGTACAATGGGTACCGCTGGCCCTGAGAAGGGCCGGTTGGTCAGACTCTTGGCCGTTGACGTTGACGCCAGCTACTCCAGAGGAGCAATCAATGATGCGTCATCGCCCACGTTGCCCAGGGTGCACCAAACTTGGAGGTGATCCAACCAGTCGCACCGCACTAAGATTAATACCTGTAATTATACAGTTTTATCACTTTTAAATTTTAATGGTATTTGAACCTGTAGGTCTAATAAATTAACCGAATGGACAGACGGAACCCTTATAGATTCGTCATGTCTGTCTGTCTGTCTGTCCGTATGTCACAGCCACTTTTTTGTGTAACTATAAGAACTTGGTAATATGTATTCTGTGAACCGCATTAAGATTTTCACACAAAAATAGAAAAAAAAGTTGGGGGTTCCCCATACTTAGAACTGAGTTCCCCATAGGTGTGGGGTATCTAGGTCGAATAGGTCTTCAAAAATGATATTGAGGTTTCTAACATTGCGCGAGAGACACTTCTAAAGTGGTAAAATGTGCCTGTAGCTTCTAAAATAAGAGAATGATAAAACTTATATGATGAAAAAATATAAATATATGATGAACTTAAAACATATATATGATGTACATTACCATGTTGACTTCCACCGAAAAATGGTTTAAACGAGATCTAGTACATAAGTAGTTTTTTTTAATACGTCATAAATCGTAAACCGTAATTTACCTTTTTTTTTATTTTATTTTTGCGGAAATCCCTTCGGACACCCCCCCGCCGGCCAGCGGTTATGTCAATGCCAATGAAAATGCCAGCCCGGTAATGTCGGGCTTGAACCGACTAAAACCGCACGCCGTCTCGGGTCTACAGACGCCGGGGTGTAAGGTTACACTTTTTTTTTTCGTGCGCAAATCCCTTCGGATACCCCCCCGCCGGCCAGCGGGGGCGGTTATGTCGAGCTTGAACCGACTAAAACCGCACGCCGTCTCGGGTCTACAGACGCCGGGGTGTAAGGTTACCCATAGAGCATATCCCTCGCGCTCCCACTGACCCTGGGCCATTCGCAGTGTCCCCTCTGATAACAGCAGAGGGGTACCAGGAGCGACCACGCCCCTCCGCGGGCCTTGCAGGCCCGCCATACCCCGACCCCCTCGTACAATGGGTACCGCTGGCCCTGAGAAGGGCCGGTTGGTCAGACTCTTGGCCGTTGACGTTGACGCCAGCTACTCCAGAGGAGCAATCAATGATGCGTCATCGCCCACGTTGCCCAGGGTGCACCAAACTTGGAGGTGATCCAACCAGTCGCACCGCACTAAGATTAATACCAGTAATTATACAGTTTTATCACTTTTAAATTTTAATGGTATTTGAACCTGTAGGTCTAATAAATTAACCGAATGGACAGTTGAAAACCGACCTTAATTCATTTGATTTTTGGAGGTTCTTTCAAAGAGAATATAATTAGTATATGCCTATACTATATAAACACTACTAGTTGACCTGGAAATGTGTTATCCGACCATAGACATATTTAAGGTCACAGGACAGTCTTTCAGGCATTGTCATTGAAATCGATTGGTCGATTTTGAAGATTAGCGTGTACGAACACAGTGACGCGTGGTTTTATTATTATGATTGTCATTCCATATAATTTAATGTAATTTTGTTCGACAGCTGCGAGCGTGAATTGTTGCTTCATTATCTGTTGGAAATTCGCAGTTAGGAAGTATAATTCGTTTTAAACTATTAATGTATTTGAAATACATATTAAATACAAATTTGTGATGTATGGTGCCCCACCAAAATCATCGGGGCCCATGCTAACCTAATACGCAAGTAAGTACATCTGCTGATTGCCGAACGAGGTCTTCTGGGGGCTTTCCCAGGTTAGACGGCTGTCACTACCGTTCCGAAACCATTGAGCAAAAATTAACCAAATGATGGCAAGAAGGAGTAGGCGAGCGGAGCTCACACTCCAAAGTAAAAGCTTTGGGATTTGTGCTCAGAGCTATTAAGTTTTTATAACAGTGAAATCAATGATAAAATGTGATTAATCTAAATCGCAACATCTCTAAATCTGTCTAAGCGCCTATCTCAGCACTTACCGATAAAATATCTACTAATAATATTGTTTACTGATAGCCCCAAAAAAACATCACTTGATGATAAATTGTGTTAAATTTCCTGTTTTACAAGTAGGTATGTGATGATAAGATATTCACTAGAGAAACAGTTTTACAATCTTCTTCACCAAGTAGCTATACTATTTGAAACCTACTTAGTAACACATTTTTAATGACACGAATTATCTGGTTGATGGCAAAACGACTCCCGTAAAAATAGTGTAACCCAAATCAAATGGAGGAGTAAGAGGACGCCGGGCTCTGAGGTGAAAGAAACCCTAAATAACGCTAAAATGATAATGATGGACCCACTTTGGGTTCAGATAGTGCTGTTTACAATGTTAAAAATCGTTGGAAACTTTTTCAGGGAAGTTTTGAAGAATGGGAAACCAAATTAAACCCAAGTAAAGCCGGAGCTGTTCACTACCTCACTTATAAAATGACCCTAAAGAAGTTAACACACGAGCTTTAAGCATATACAGCAGTACATAGTTGTTGTTCGTTTGTTTTTAGGCCGAGTGTATTATGTTACCACACCACCCCTTCCGTAACCTCGCTTTAACCCTTCACCAGTCGACGGAACCTAGTTCCAATATATCGATTGAACGCAGTGAGTCGAACTAAAGCAACACAGTATTTGTAGTAACACAACAAGAGATATAGATAGAGTATGAAATACCAAAACAGAATATCAAAAGACGCCAAGGAATTGGCAGCACAGCTTGTAGGTTCATAGGGTGTAAAAGTCACCAGATTGTAACAAAAAATATGGTGAATCTCGCTGTTGTGCAAAAGATGTTAAACCTTTTTTACACAACAGCGAGTATTCTATATCAGAAAATTAGATCTCATTGTACTTATTGGATTGTGCTAATTGTACGATTTTCATTTAACATTAGGTAAAGGGGTGTGTGTTGGGTAACCTCCTCGAGTGTCGCTCCGATTCCGATCCCGCTGCAGTCCGGGGGGAACGGAATCGGAGCGGCCGGTACACCCTGGGCGGCGGTCAATGGCTTCCCCTTCACCCCTTCATAGGGTTGGCATTGATCGTCGGCCAATACCCAACGTGGCGGGAACACATCGCTCTCCGTACTCCTCTGCTTTCAGAGGAGACAGGATGAGCGATGCTGTTAGTGGTGAGATGGCCCAGGGTCAGTTGAGGTGCGAGGGATATGCTCTATGGGTAACCTTACACCCCGGCGTCTGAAGACCCGAGACGGCGTGCGGTTTTAGTCGGTGCAAGCCCGACATAACCGCCCTCGCTGGCTGGCGGGATCGTATCCGAAGGGATTTCCGCACGATAAAAAAAAAAAAGGTATACTATTACAACATTTTGAATTTTTAACTGAACTTATTGAACCTGGGCCATGAAGGCATGCAATTTTTGACCTGGGGGCTAGGGGCGCAGCGCAGGCAGAGCAACCCTTAGATCTAAGCGCACGGCACTTGATAAGAAAGGAGACTAAACATGAAATACAATCTAAATCAAAAAAAAAACTGGAATTAAATGTTAGCGTTAACGAACGGAACTTTCGGAAAATGATTTCGCTGGACAAAGACTGAAGATACTTTTCTGTCGAAGTCAGTGACTTCAACAGAAAAGTCACATGAGCATTTTTTTTTGTAATTTAATTATTTTCCACTTTTTAGCCACCCTATGAGTGGTCTTTTTTGTATAAGTCGATCAAAGATACGAATTGAAAAAACTCATTACCAAGACTAGGTTCTAAATCACCTTGTTTGTACAAAGTACCTACTGTAGATAAAAGTAAAACATCGGAAAAAAATCTAAGGAAAACTTTATTACTAGTTACCTACTCGCCAGCATTCGAAAGACTATTTATTTATTATTTTAATATTTATGATAAAATTTATGAAAATGAAAGTTTCTGCCCGAGTCTGCTTCTCCAAATAGACTTCGAATTTTCGCCCTCACGATTTCTCCACTGTGCCCTCTGCTAAAACGTACATGGTACGCAGTCTAGCGAAGCATGAAGTGAGAGCAGCAACATTTTGTTGCCATACTTGTATTGTTGTGCGTGACTAGCATCACCTATCAGTGACGTCTCATTTGCATATAGCAATATTATGTTACATAACACCCTGTACATTTTCAATTGGGTTTAGCCTTGATGATTAGGTTTTTTGGCAGGTTATGAAATAATATTTTACGATGATGCTCAAAACAATATTTATTATGATTCTTGATATGAGTATTGTGTACTTATCATGTGCAGTAAGAATTTACATCACGTAGATACAAACCCATATAGATTGGAGTAATAGTATAGTAAAATTGTTAATTTTAAAAAGACTTGATTTTTACGACAAAAGTGCGGCTGAATAAACGGTTTCCTCATACTTAATACATAATTTGGTAGATGTGTGCTACTGTCCGTTGCACACGGTAGGCGTGAATTATACAGAAAATTCAATTTAGTAGCGGTTACTCTGATGCTTCCACTTTAGGGCTCGGGGTTCACTTTGCTACTTCTAACCTGTTTCGCAGATTGGCTATTACGGGAGCGCGTGCCATCTGACACTCCAACCCCGAAAGAAAGCTTGCACCAGAGCCTCGTTACAGTAGATTATTGGTTTGGGCTCCGTACACCTTTGATAGGTCCCATCTTGCATTCGGATGACGATTACGCTTAATTATGAATCTCCTATATAAAAACCCTACTCACTGAGAGTAGCAATACTTTGATTTTGAGCAACAAATTATCTTATTCTATTAATATGTGTTAACAACAACAATGTAAAGTTATTTTTTTTTTATAATTAATGTAATTTAATAATTTGAACTTTCCTGAACAATTACCATTATATGCTGTAGGCAATTCGAACGTCTATATTCTAGGCTAGCGATATATCCATCGATCTAGTCTTCATTAAGGTCGTCAATACCTTTTTCTTTTTTTCGTGCGGAAATCCCTTCGGATACCCCCCCGCCGGCCAGCGGGGGCGGTTATGTCGGGCTTGAACTGACTAAAACCGCACACCGTCTCGGGTCTTCAGACGCCGGGGTGTAAGGTTGGCCATAGAGCATATCCCTCGCACCCCGACTGACCTTGGGCCATCTCCGGTTTCGAGATGGCCCCCACGGGTTTGGAAACCACGGTGTCCCCGTCTTGCCCCGGTTTGGGGGAGGGGCGCTAGTCGCCCCACCGTCCCGGATCCCGGATCCCTTCCTGATCCGATGCAGGTGGTCCCCGAAGCACCCCTTCCCTGAGACCACCTGCGTCAGTCGGTACGAAAGGCTTCCGTGTCGCCTCTCTAGCCAATCCTCCATGATGGGCCTTACCGCCGCTATTGCGGCGTGCCCTAAGGTCGTCAATACCTGCTGTGTGAATCATATCGTAATGTGATATGAGCATTGAATAATAGACATCGATCCTTAAAAGTGAATGTTGTGATTGAGGCAACGACTGCGAAGGAGTAATCGTCCGGAGTACCCATCGGTCTTATATTTATTACACACGGCTATTGCTCGCATACCATGTTTGTATTAAGTACGCAATTGTTTATAAAGTAATGGGAATCAGGGCCCTACCAACATCTTTGAGGCCCAAATCAACCTCACCTGCTAGTCGGTGCACCTGCGCTGGCGCAGGATTGGCGCAGAATCTCAGGATTAGGAGTTAAGATGGCAGTCGCTGCTAGAAGAGCCGACATACCAATCAAAAACAATAAGCTGACCCCGGACTTCGACGTGCAAACTTGGACGCAACTACGCAATCCCTATGAGGATGATGATGATGTATATCAAGTAATGATGTATTATGTAGTAGATATGAATTTCTCTATTTCTCGATTGCTTCAACCAGGAAACAGTAACGCATTTGGCTAACGTCTCTAAGTGCAACACGAGAATATTATCATACATAGATCAATACCAGAACACGTAGTGAAACTGTACAGAGACGAAAATAAACTTCTTGTAAAGACATAACGCCACTCCAATTTATATAATGCTCACGTGAAATTTAATTCTAAGTATTGTTAGGTAATTTGATCGCGGTAGCAAGCCATCAGGGCTCAATTAATCACACGAATCGAATCCAATTGCAAGGCCTAAGACTACCCGGAATACAAAAATCTTTAGTCATTGTACATGACTAAAACCTAGTTCCCAATATAAGTAACAGGATAATCCAGTCTATTTCTATTATTCTGCAAAAATATATTAGCTTTGTCGTGTGTTTCATTTTAGAAATTCTAAATTCACAACTTTTCATAAAATACTTTATATCATTACGTAGAATCTAAATCGAAGGAAGGTCATATCAGAAGAGCCTCTAGGTTATTATTCAGTAGCGACGTACTGGCGCTTGCTCTCCAGATAGTCTTTCAGCTCTGAAGAACAAGCATTCAGCGCCAGTTTATAACATTTCCTTCCCCGATCCCCCAAATTCTGATGCTGACTTTTTGATTGTATCAGCCAAGGACGTGCTAACTATTGGGGGCTCCAACCGGAGTGGTTCTGCTGGCGGCCTCGATGGCCTGACTCCTCAACATCTTAAAGACCTTCTGAGTCCAGGCATCGGGGATGTTGGTGGAGTACTCTTGAAGGAGCTCACAGGTTTAATGAACCTTATGCAATCCGGCAATGTGGACGAAGGCATCATTGATATCCTCTATGGCACCAATTTATGCGCCTAGCGGAAGAAAGATGGTGGCGCTCGTCCCATTGCCGTATGATGTACTTACAATCGTATGGCAGGCAAAATGTTGTAAATTTTACTCCAACCCTTAAAGCTCAGTTTTGGGTCTACAGGGGGCTGTGGGGCTGCTGTACATGCCCTGTCAACGAACCTTGAGAAAATGTTTTAGAATCAGCGGTCGGGTGTCAACAAGGTGACCTTCTTGTTTTTCATTTCTTCTTTTTCGTTTCATTTTCAGTTTATCATTACATCCAATCATTAGGCAGCTAAATTCAAAATGTTACCATCTGGTATCTAAATGACGGTACTCTAGGAGGTGATATAGGTACAGCACTTGAAAATCTAGCTTTCCTGAAAGACGAATTTAAAACTATTGGTTTAGAATTAAATTCCTCAGAATCTGAATTTTTTCTTAACGATAACGTTGAGTTCTTTGACAATTTAAAAATTTTATGCTTTGGCTCCAAATTTAAAACTTTGGATAGAAGTTCTCTTCGGCTCCTAGGGTCCCCGATTCTAGGAGAAGCCTATGATTCCCTCGTTGAGGAAAAAATACAAAATTTAATGAACTTTTGGACCGACTCCTCCAAATTAATATAAGTACATTTAGTATTTACTATTGTTCGACAGTGCCTTTTTGTCCCAAATTCACAAATACTTTAAGATCATAGCACAGAACTAACCAGGAAAATTTTAATACCCACTGGTTTTTTCTGAAGTGACAGGTAAAATTGAAGCTATATATGCTGGGAAAATGACTTGCCCAAACACTGATTTGCCCACCACCAACCTATTGTCCCAGATATAATGGGATGGGCCGCTTTTCAACATGGAAAGGCAACATTTGATTAATACATCTTATAATATTGCAGAGCGCTGTGTGTGGGACGCAACTTGTGTCGGTTGTTGTGTACGACGGGCTGCGTTTGTGCTGCTGCGGCAGCATCTGCGGAGCCCCTCAAACGGTGCAAATATAATTATTTATTCAGCAATTATATTTTTGAGCCGTTGGAGGTCGAAAAACTAGGTTCGTGGGGCCCGAGTGCACGGTTGCTTTATAAAGAAGCTAAGCGACTGGTCGACGCTTCGCGTGACCAAAAAGCTGGCTTGTTTTTTGCGCAAAGAATTGGCATCCAACGTGGCAATGCCGTACCTTTTGGGTACGTTACCAGTCAACATCGATGGGGAGGAATTCTTTGACTAACCTAACCTAACTAACTTTAACCTTTTTTTTTTTTTTTTTTTTTTGTCGTGCGGAAATCCTTTCGGATACCCCCCCGCCTCCCAGCGGGGGCGGTTATGTCGGGCTTGCACCGACTAAAACCGCACGCCGTCTCGGGTCTTCAGACGCCGGGGTGTAAGGTTACCCATAGAGCACATCCCTCGCACCCCGGCTGACCCTGGGCCATCTCACCACTAACAGCATCGCTCATCCCGTCCCCTCTGAAAGCAGAGGAGTACGGAGAGCGATGTGTTCCCGCCACGTTGGGTATTGGCCGACGATCAATGCCAACCCTATGAAGGGGTGAAGGGGAAGCCATTGACCGCCGCCCAGGGTGTACCGGCCGCTCCGATTCCGTTCCCCCCGGACTGCAGCGGGATCGGAATCGGAGCGACACTCGAGGAGGTTACCCAACACACACCCCAACTAACTTTAACCTAAACTTTTTATTTTGTACATACTTTATAGGATGTAAATTTTTTAGTTTATATTTTTGTTTTTATTGTACAGCATAGTTAATATTACTAACGCTAGACAAGGCTGATGACATCAAGGATAAATTCTACGAGGAACTATCTCGATGCCTTGACAGCATAAACGCCAGAGAGCAGGTTATAATGCTAGACGATTTCAATGCCAGAATTGGACGGGACTATGAGGCTTGGCCTGGAGTCCTGGGTAGACACGGAGTCGGCAACATGAACAGCAATGGTCAGTTGCTACTCAGTCTCTGTGCTCAATATGAGCTTGCAATATCGAACACTATGTTTAGACTTGCCGCTAAGCACAAGACAACGTGGATGCACCCTCGATCCAAACACTGGCATTTGATCGATTATGCTATTGTCAGGCAGAGAGATACTGGTCAAGTCTAAGTCACTCGCGTCATGAGTGGTGCTCACTGTTGGACTGATCACCAACTTGTTGTCACAAAGCTACGGCTCCGCCTCCGTCGACCTCCTAGATTCACACTTACAAAGCATGCGTCTTTGAACATGGATAGGCTTGAGAATCTCGAGGTGAGGGAGAAATATGCTGAAGCTGTGTCTGAAAAGCTATTGTCAGTTAATGAGCCAGGTGATGTTGGTGCGGTCTGGGGCAGTTTTTTTTTCTTCTCATCTTATGGAAGCAGCCTCAGCTACTTTAGGTATAAAAAGCCGTCGTAGTGAGGACTGGTTTGATGAGAATGACGGGGTTATTAGGACAGCATTCAACAAACATCGAGACCTCTTGCGACAGCATAGTAGGCAAGGTGGAAGCGCTGCGGTAGTCAAAGCGAGTGACCTTGAATTGTGGAAGCTGTCTCGTCAAGTAAAAGACAAATGGTGGCAAGACAAAGCTCTCCACATGCAGTGGCTCGCTGATACTAACCAGATCGGGGATTTTTCCTCCGAGGTACGCAGGCTGACTACCCGAGGGGGCCATCTCGAAATCGGAGATGGCCCAGGGTCAGTCGAGATGCGAGGGATATGCTCTATGGGCAACCTTACACCCCGGCGTCTGTAGACCCGAGACGGCGTGCGGTTTTAGTCGGTTCAAGCCCGACATAACCGCCCCCGCTGGCCGGCGGGGGGGTATCCGCACGAAAAAAAAAACGTACGCAGGCTGACTGGTACATCCTACCGAGCGAAGGTGCCGTTGAAGTCGTTAGACGGTATGCACCTTTTTTTTTTTTTTTTTCGTGCGTAAATCCCTTCGGAGATCCCCCCGCGTGCCAGCGGGGGGGTCAGGGGGGGGGGTAATTATATTGACAAACAAGGAGGATGTACTAAATCGTTGGGCCCAACACTTTGACACCTTGCTCAACGTTGATCGATCATCTGATTAACAAAGTGTGAGTCTAATACCTCAACTCCCTCTTTCCATTGAGCTGGATGAGCCCCTGTCATGTGACGAAGTTGTCTCTGCCATCAGGCAGCAACAGAACAAGCGAGCGGTTGGTATTGACCTTATACCGGGAGAGCTGTTAAAATACGGCGGCGAGGAGTTGTACATGTTGGTTTGGAAACTTTGTGCTCGTATGTGGGAGGAAGAGCGAGTTCCGGATGACTTTAAAGTGTCTCGCATTTGTACCCTCTAGAAGAACAAGGGTGACCGTTCCGACTGCAACTCTTACCGCGGTATTTCGCTTTTGTCAGCCCCTGGAAAGGCCTTTGCCAGAGTCCTTTTAAACCGCTTAAAGGCTCTGTCTGAAAAGATACTGCCAGAAACCCAGTTTGGCTTCCGACCTGAACGAGGCACCTGTGAAGCAATCTTTTCTGTGCGTCAACTGCAAGAAAAAAGCAGAGAACAGGGTCGTCCGCTATATCTCTGCTTTGTTCACCTGGAGAAGGCATCCGACAGTGTGCCTCGTGAAGCTCTCTGGATGGTGCTAGGGAAGCTAGGATGCACGGTAAAGTTTATGAGACTTTGACGACATGCAATGCTGCGTCGGTGTCGATGGCGAACAATCAAAGTTTCTTCCCCGTTACCTGTGGGGTGAAACAAGGGTGTGTTCTAGCGCCCACACTATTCGCCATGTACTTTGCAGTAGTAGTCAAGGATGTTTTGCAAACTCTTTCTGAGGGAGTCCGCATCCGCTTCCGCACAGATGGCAATCTTTTCAATTTGGCCAGACTTAAGGCGCGCACTAAAGTCTCCCATACAATGATTACAGAAATCATGCATGCTGACGACTTATACTTTGTGGCAGAATCCCCTGATGGCCTGCAACAGCTAATGTCCAGTTTTCACCAAGCTTGCTGCAAGTTTGGCCTAAAAATCAATGTCAAGAAGACGGAGGTGATGTCCCTGGACTCATATGGTCACGAGACACTGTCTATAAAGCTAGGTCAGGATATGCTGAAGCAGGTTGATAAGTTTCGCTATCTGAGGAGCACTATAACATCGAAGTGTGACCTTGATGATGAGATCAGCAGCAGGATCTGTGCCGCAGCTGCGGCATTTGGGAAGCTGCGTTCCAAGGTTTTCTGTTCACATGACCTTAAGCTGGCCACCAAAATATCTGTTTACATGGCAATTGTGCTGCCAAACCTCTTATATTCCTCCGAGACATGGTGTGTACGGCACCACATACGAACTCTGGACCGTTTCCACCTCAAGTGCCTACGTTCCATCATGAAGATCCGATGGTCCGACCGAGTGCGTAACACCGAAGTTTTGCGACGAGCCAATGTCGGTGGCATTGAGGCCTACTTAATGCGTCGGCAGCTTCGGTGGTGCGGTCACGTGTCACGTATGGCGGAGGAGAGAGTGGTGAAACGCATCTTCTACTCTGAACTAGAGGAGGGCAAGCGGAAACATGGCGGCCATCTCCTCAGGTTTAAAGATGTTCAGAAGCGTCACACGAAAGATGCAACATTGAGCCGTCTCAATGGGAAGGTTTGGCAGCACAACGTCCAGAATGGCGCAGGGTGGTACAAAGACGAGTAAGCGATTTCGAGGAACACCGAAAGGCAGACCTCGACGCTAAACGCGATGAGCTGAAAGTCCGCCCACCCGCTGTCATTCAGTACTATTATGTAGGTGGTGTTCTCACGTGCCCTCAGTGTGCACGAGAGTTCACCTCGAAGATCGGCTATGTTAGCCATCTTCGAGCGCATCAGCGCCGAGCCGACTAGGAGTCGAAGTGGTCGCCATGACCGAAATCGGTCGGAGGCATCCTCATGGAAAAGTCTCTTATTTTGATTGTTTCCCTCTTATACTCTGTTATTCAATCCTTTTACCCCTTCTAGAGCATCAAAGTCATTAAAGTTGCATTGCCCATGAAGCGACATGACGTACATGATTGATAGTTAATCGGATTTCACGCTTAGGTGAATTTTCTAAAGAGCGAGACTGCGTTACGTTTACATTTAGCTGGTAATCTAACTTCACGTTCAATGCATGTTTCTGGAAGATCAACTTGTCTCGTCATTATATGACGATATTATCTGTATTGTATATATATATATATATATAGGCTTCCTTTCGTTTGTATCTATTTTGTATATTGTCTCGTCATTATACGAGACAAGTTTGTCTCTCTCTCACTCTGTCGGGATGTACATGGACTGGACAGGCACTCTTTTTGTATCCGTTTTATATGTTTTCTTGTCATTATACGAGACAAGTTCGTCTCTCTCTCACTCTGTATTGTAATAAGAACAGGCAAATACTAAGTAGGCTGAAATAAATACCCAAAAATAAATCGTTTGTTGTACTGTTAAAACAAAATCTAATAAAAGAGCTTATAGAATATCAATTTTAATACATATCATTTGAACTAAGTAAACATCAAAAATTCAGAGCCTCGATTCAAATTTCAGCTTCTTACTACAACACTTATTATACTCACAGAAACATTCTGAGATCAGTAGGGGACCAAAGTATTCAAGATATATATTCCTCTTGTGTACCCAACTGTATCTCCGAACAACGTATTTGCAAAATTTCATGATGATCGGTTGACTTGTTAAGGCGTAAAAGCGTAACTTACTCTCGTATTTTTAATTTTAATTAAGATGCAAGCCATGTATTATAAAACTGAACGATGTCTTACGCCGCACTCATAGTTACGCATAATCGGTATAATAAAACAATATTTAGTTCATTCAAAATAAACAATCGGTAAAATAGAGCAGCTGTTTTAAAAATAGCATATTTTTATATACTGTTTTGTAATAACTCCAATATGAAGCGTATTCAGCTAATAGTGTATAAGTATAAAACATATAGCTTGAGCGATGTCTGATACAACAAAAATAAGTGTGAAGAAATAATTAATAAAACAAACAAGGTCATGGCTTCAAAACAGTAAACAGTTTTAACTCAAATGTAGGTGAATAAACATGTAAAACTAGGCAGTCGTTATACATACGGGGTGCCTCTCGCAGCATCGACCATTTATCTCACTTATCTTAAGGTGTTTAAGCCTCTAAAATTCCCCCATGACTACAAATTTACGACTTGAGGAGATTTAACGGACGCGCTGTTATCTGTTTTATCAGATGATACTGTGAGTCGGTCGACGGCTGTCGACGTTTAAACAATATATTTGTTGAGCGTAGTAGCATTCAGAACTATATTTATGTAAAATCGTTAAAGGCGGACTTGTTCATATAAACACTGAGTACACATGCCTGGAGCGGGGTCACACTGGACGAGCCGTGGCCATGAGTGTGAGATTCGATCAATGAGCTCTATAATGTTAACGTACGATGCCACATATTTATGACGTTAGTTCCTGGATGTGGTTAGTGTTTTTTTTTGTTTATTTACCTACAATGAGATATTGTTTGCATAGTGTTGTGTTTCTTCTGTGATAATCCATTAGTTCCTTGCAAAAGGGTATAAAATATGTAACATGTCAGCGATACCTGTGATTTTGCAAGTATTTATAGGCACAGATAACCGCTTACCATCAGGTAGACATTGTACTTATTTTTCATCTCATTACAATGAAAGTTTCTAAACATTAATATAATGCAGATAGAAAATATTTAGTTTCTGCATAGTGATAAAGTAGTGTAGGGATGTATATATTGTACCAGTTTTGAAAATTTCACCCTTGCCCTTTTGATGAAATAAATTGCTTCGAAAAACTTATTTACTTTAATCAACTACGTCTACGTACGTGCGTACGTCTCGTCTGACTACTAACAAAGAATTTTAAATACCATTTCATCGTTTACAGAGAACCAATCAGTTACAAATGACATCAATAGACGAGTTCGTGAATTCTCCGACATGGCTTACCAAGGTATATAATTATTCTCTTGACCATCACCCTCTATCGGTTATTTATACCACTTATATGTTCCTAATTTATGAATATCAAACAGCTTAGAGCAGTGGTTATTAGAAAAATAAATGATTTAGGAATACAACTGTGCACCGTTAAAAATTTTGCCGTGTGGATTACCGAGGTGATTACCTCGGACCCCCCCCCCCCCGCCGGCCAGCGGGGGCGGTTATGTTGGGCTTGAACCGACTAAAACCGCACGCCGTCTCGGATCTACAGACGCCGGAGTGTAAGGTTGCCCATAAAGCATATCCCTCGCACCGTTATAACTACCTTTTACCAACTTTCATAGGTTTTGATTTAGATTTTAATTCAATTATATGTCATATTTTATTCATTTTGTAATAATAATTTGAAAATCCGTAACAGTCGAGCCGTGAGCTGAAATCGGAACTGTCACGCCACTTATCCTCTGAGCCTTTTTGCAACTCAGTTGGGGTTTCAGTCTTACTATAAAACGAAACGGCCGAATTTCAATATTTTCTGTGAAGCGGCCTACAAAGACAATGTCATTTCCATCGGGGATACCGAGACGACCACTGGACGGTCAATCCAACCGCGATTTCCGCAGGTCTCTGCATATATTTTCCCAGATCCTCCTTTTGCAAAAGACTTGAAGACAGCTTTCGCAGCGCCCGGTCGAACCTGGTTTTTGATTCCGTAATCCTAAAGTTATCCCATACCTAGTTTGTTTGACTCCATGATTTCTCATGATGTTTGATATTAGGCATTCAGCGACCCCACTAGGAGACTGTACCTGAGGATCGTGCGAAGCATGGCCCTGTACGGAGACCCCGTATATGGGCGGAGACTCTGGCGGCCCGCAACGTGGCTGTATTAAACAGCCCGTTAAAAGCGATGGCCGTCAGAGTCATCAGGGGGTATCGCACGATCTCCGTCGAGGCGGCATGTCTCCTAGCCGGGACCCCTCCATGGGACCTGGAAGCGAGAGCCCTTGCGCTGCTGTACCAGTGGCGCAAGGAGGCGCTGGAGCGGGGACATAGGCCGGAGCCCCGAGAAATCAGGGCTCAGCGGTCCCAGCTCCGCCAGGAACTCATGGAGACATGGAGGGTGCGACTTGAGCATCCAAGGTGGGGGGAATCCACCATTGCGGCGGTGAGATTGAGATTGCACCGATTATGAAGGAGTGATTGGAGATGGACCATGGGGACCTCTCCTACCGGATGTGCCAGATATTTACCGGACACGGGTGTTTCGGTAAGTATCTATGGCGCATCCACCGGGAGACAATGCCAGGATCCTCGCAGTGCTGGCACTGCGAGGATCCTGGCGAAGTAACGGCGCCCCACACGTTGGTGGAGTGCCCTGCGTGGGCGAGTCAACGCCGGGATCTCGTTGCGGTCCTGGGCGTGGACGTTCTCTCGTTGGAGACCATGGTAAGGGCTGTGGTCTCCGACGGGAGCAAGTGGCACGCCACCGCCTCTTTCTACGAGCAGGGAATGCATGCGAAAGAGACGGCGGAGAGGGAGCGGGAGAGAACTCTGCCCCCCGAGTTTCGCAGTCTGCGGCGAGGACTCCGCAGTTACGCCCGGGACTACCGACCTCCATGATCGGAGCCCGAGGACGGCAGTTGGCCGACTCGCCGTCCTTACAGAAGCAGGCCGTGGCGGAGGCGTGTCGTGTGTGCCCTACACACGCCTGCCAACTCACCGAAGCGGGATAAAACCCGACCCCACCAGGCGAAGCCGCGGTGGCGGCCAAAGTCCGCCGGCAACCCTGGGGTTATCCTTTCGAGGGCTTACCCGGGGTGCCCGGCAACGGACACTTGGGGAGAACACCGTGCGGTTTTAGTTGATACACGACATAACCACCCCCGCTGGCTGGCGGGGGGCTATAGAAGGGATTTCTGTACGTAAAAAAAAGGCATTCAGCGAGTAAGTGAAACTGATTTCTTCGCTGTCCATACACTCCGGGTATCTGAAATTATTTGGTCTTCGTCCCTGTCCACTGTCAGTTGCCTATTTAGTCGGCAGTATCATGTTATCACGTCTTTGACGAGTGTCATGCTTCATCTAGAGTTTTTGTCAGATGGCTTGTTCTCTTCTTGTAAGATCTGAGTTTTACCGAGACGTGTAAATGCGTGTTCCAGATGAGAAAGAGAGATGAAGCTATAAACTTTATATACCTCCATCAGTCTTTCTCGTCCGGATTAAGAACGCTTTGACAATTTTAATACATCATGGTTGGTCCTATGATGAGTTAAAGGGTGAAAACAATCTGAATTTTTCCATAAATTTTATTTAAAATAGTTTGCCAAACTTCCCCCTCATTATGAGAAAGTAATCACTTTTATTTGACCATTATTATTTGACCATACTCTGATTAGTAGATATTTATTAACACCCTATAAAACAATTACGACTATCTGTTCTAGGTTTCCGCTTTGATATGTATAGTGTGACCTTCATCTTGTTCCGTGCGGTAACCCCGTCGGGCTTCAAATCACCTGAGCTAACGGTAAGGTGGGTATGCGGACTCAACCAACCTAAACCGCACGGTGCATCTCGTATCAGCCATAATGTCGGCGACCCAGGTGTACCTACCCTAGAAAGGAAATCCCTGACACGCCGGCCGTGGCCATCGTGAAAAAAGAATTTCAGAGACATAAAAATCAACCTATATACTGTACGGTATATTTACTTTAATCAACATCCTCATAGCTACTTCCCAGTGGCGTTCAATGTTTTCATTTCGGTCTATTGTTTTTGACTGTTATGGCGGCTTTTTCGCCTGACCTCCCAACCCTGAGAGGAAAAGACTCACCCAGAGCTTCGTCTGTTATTTTGCAGATACACCGACTTGCAGGGGAGGTTGGCTTGGGCCTTATGGATGTTGGTAGGGGCCTTCTAAACCCTTGATTATTTCCTTCAATAGCGCAATTTTCTTCAACGGTAGTTTTACTGTCGGAGAGAGAGTCAGTCCATAGTCGCTTTGTATACAGTCATCATGGCAGCGGATGGGTATTGTTTTGCATATTATGTCGTTCACAACTTTACACTGCTGAGGGCTTACCATGACGATTTAAAACGATCGTGTTCCTGACGACAAAAGGGGATGTAGCTATATCTACACCTGAGATAGCTTCATTCCATGATGGAATTACTGGAAATTAAACTAAAGATAGATGGTCTAAAGTTTATAAAATTAAATCATCTGTGAACATGGTTATAGTTATTATAGTTAATAGAGTTATAGTCTCATCAATAGAGAGCTATAATCATCAATAATGGTATTAAATGTAAAAATGACCATCAGGTTGGAATTCCATTAAATAAGTAGGTATAGGATAAGAATGCTTTTTTTATATTTAGGACACGTCAATTTGACTTCACCGCGCCTGATGGTAAGCTGAAGGTAAAGTCTCAGGAAAGAGCGTCACCATTACATACACGTACCATGTTAACAATGGTGGCACTCAGCTTGACGGCCTCTTCAGAAGAGGATTGTCGTCGCAGCACCGCGTGACACCCACCGGCCCCACTAGTGCTGCGACCACAATCCCCCTGCCCGGCTATGCACTTGCTGACCCCTGAACGCAATCAAACCGAAATTGGATTACTATGGAGCGTTTTTCGGAATCGTGCACGGTGGTACCTACCTGGCCGAATTTTGTGACAAATTTGTGTCATCAAATTTCTACCACCAGTTTATCAATATTAATTTTAATATCTCTGAATACATAATTATCTTAACGGCATGAATGGAAATCATTCATATTTGTAACAGTAGTGACATCGGAATTTCGCAAGATTTCTCGGATCCTTTGTTTAAAGAAATATTCCTACTGCACCAGTCACCGTAACCTCAATTATTTCAACACTGTATTAGATACGCATATGCTAATAAACAATAAACTACTTACGAACGTTTGAGTCTGTCAATTGATTACAGTCGTACCTGCTCATAAAGTATGAGTAACGCATAAGCGAAGAAATATTAGGGCGATTAAAATAGAAGCTCAACATTAAATGACATCATCTTTAGGACAATGTGTTCAGGAAATATTCAATAAATATATTGTTTATTGGAGCAATTGTAAATTAGTTTACTTAAAGTGGTGCGGCAAATGAAGTCTGACAATATTTTTCTATTTTGTTGGCCGAAAAAAGTAAGCTATTTAATATTATTTTGTTAATTGCCAGCTTTAGTTTGTTTATCTGTATTTTTTACATTTTAATTCTAAATTGTGCCAGTGTTTATCTTTATATATAAAAATGAATTGCTGTTCGTTAGTCTCGCTAAAACTCGAGAACGGCAGGACCAATTTGGCTAATTTTGGTCTTGAATTATTTGTGGAGGTCCAGAGAAGGTTTAAAAGGTGAATAAATATGGAAGTTGTTATCGATTGAGGCAGTACGAAGTCTGCCGGGTCAGCTAGTAGTATATAATATTGTAAAACCTATCTAGAAATGACCGGTAATAGGTAATACAATGTGGCATTTCCTAAATAAGGTATCTTTACCTCTATTCATGAACCATTCAAAGTTTGCTTTTGCCAAAGTATTTTAAATCCTGTTTGTCTTATTACCCGACTGCCATGGAAGGGTTATGTTTTTCGACGTATCTTGCATGCATATAATATTCTTTATTAACTAATATATTTCAAACCGCTGCACGGCTTTCAATAAAAGAGGTCTCAATTATAAGGGATTCATCTTCCGAATGTCATAGAGTACATAAAATGTGGACCAAACTTATACAGTGGATTTTTGGCGCTAAAATGTACGTTGTCCACAATGTTATTCCTGAACACACCACTCACCATCTCTAGAAGTATCGGGATCCTGTGTGTCGATATCTCCAGCGAGGTCCAGTACCGCAGTCACCTAGACGACAAGGTTAAGTTGGCATCTATGAAACTTAGGGTTATCAACAGGGCGAAGCAGTACTTCACTGCGGAGCAAGGGCTTCGTCTTTATAAGTGCTACTGTAACTTGCACCTGTACCTGCATACCAACTTGACCCATTCGACTCGGTGCATAGACGGGCGCTGTGGATCGTCGACAATCCCATTCTTACAGGTAGTGTAGAACCTCTCAGCCTTAGGAGAGATTTTGCCTTTCTGTGCGTTTTCTACCGCCTAAACAATGGTAATTGTACAGAAACAATTCGTTTGACATGATGCCCACGGCTACATCATAACACCGCTCGCCACAGACTGGGAATTCATCCTCATACGTTGTGACCGGAAACAGCGCGTACATTGAGGCATGATAGGGACTTCATTTCGCGCACCCTTAGGCTGTGAAATAATCTCCCTGCTGTGGTTTCCCCAAGCAACTTCAATATGGTGTTCTTCAATAAGGGCATTAGAAGGTTTTTACAGGGTCAGCAAATAATAATTAAAAAATTCAAAAACCCGACTGCTGCTGAAAAGACCGAAACAAGTTTGATAGCAGGCGGGACCCTTTAATTCTTTTCGGTTCATAATCTGCAAATGGGTACTGCCTGCTATTAAACTTCTTGCGGTCCTTTCAGCAGCAGTCGTTTTTTTTTAAATTTTTTAACTAAT
This sequence comes from Cybosia mesomella, assembly GCA_946251805.1. Classification (NCBI taxonomy): domain Eukaryota; kingdom Metazoa; phylum Arthropoda; class Insecta; order Lepidoptera; family Erebidae; genus Cybosia; species Cybosia mesomella. Next base: position 12,395,521 of record OX276394.1, on the reverse strand, counting down.
ATTTTTATTTAACACCTATTATTATTGATATAGGTCTACCAGAATATCATGGCAAATTGAGAAATAAAAATATATAACTTTATTTTACATAGGTTGAAATAAATGTACACGAACATCTATATAACAAAGAATAGTTTAATGTTATAAAACAAATCGGGATGACAATGACTTCTATGTATACTAGACAACCTGTTTAGAACAAAAAGTGTGTTATATTTCGGGGATGAGGTGAGAAAAGGGGAGGGGTACGGGCCTCCTCGCCATAGATTGATTATAGTCTCTGTGTATATTTATGTCAATGTCTATAAACTGTAGAATATGTAAAAGAAAGCTAGTTACTTTCCTAAATCATCTTCGAACACACTTTTATCACTCGGTTAAGACTTGGTTATAAACAATTATAAATATTTCCAAGATTTTTCTTAAAATATGTAAGTATATTTGAATTTCGGCGCCATTACACTACTTTACAGATGACAGCTGATGATCTCATATAAAATAAATTTAATATACTGTGTGGCTATAAAAGTACTAAAAAGTGGCGCAATGTTGTGGGTCCAGTGGTGGCCACAAATCTATACCAATTTTTTTGTTGCAAACTACCAGTCAATACATAGAAGTCAGTGAGTGATGATGACGGTGATATAGCTGTAGTGATTACAGATTAACATACACAGCTATTTGTATAAGATTAATAAAAAAGAATCGATGATCTCATTAGATCCTCAATCATTTTATGTAACAATTCTTAAATCTTCATAATTGAAGATTTTTTGAGTTTTTAAAACATTTTCTAGTTCTAATAGACTAGAAAATGATTCGAAAAACTCCACATGCATTTCTTGCTCTTCAACAGACGAAGACGTATCATTACGATACAACCTAACTTTGACAAACGTTGTACTTTAATTTGATTGGTGACATTTGACATTACCATATCAAAATCATCATTCTATTTTTTTTTATGCTATAAGATTCGGGCAGATATAAGTGACCCGCCGCCGCATCTTTCTACGAGTAGGGTAATGCTCGCGAGAGAGGCGGCGGCAAGAGAGTGGGTGAGAACCCGAGATCCGCAGTCTGCGGCGAGGACGCCGCAGACTTGTCTACGCCCGGGACTACCGACTTCCATGATCGGGGCCTGAGAACGGCAGTCGGCCGACTCGCCGTCCTTACAGAAGCAGGCCAAGATGGAGGCGTGTCATGTGTGTTCTATACACGCCTGCCGAAACGTTCAACTCACCGAAACGGGATTAAACCCGACCCCACAGACGAGTCCGCCGGTAACCTTGGGGTTATCCTTTCATGGCCTTACCCGGGGTGCCCGGCAATAGACACTTGGGAACGATACTTTCGGTTTTAGTCGGTCCGATTCCGAGACACCCATCTCATCGTTGGCACCCGTAGAGGGTGGAGCCCGTGGGGGTTTCCATACGTAAAAAAAACCTATAAGTGAAAATTAAATTATTTTTCAAAAAGGATTTTTTGAACAGAACCTAATATTGATACCAAAATACACCTTAACTTATCAGACGCTAGTTTCTTTACATTTAGTATCTTATAAAACGTATGTATTTACAAAAACATAGTACATAGATATATATGTTAATCCGCATTCTAGAAACCATATTACAAGCTTTGTTTAATTTGGGTATATCTATATCTAGGACGTTTTATAGGTACAATGCCGCATTGTACCTATAAAACGTCCTAGAATAATATTATTTAATACTTTTTAACGGCTGCCATCATTCGGATACTGAATTGGAACGTTGCTGATTAACATCGGCACGGAGAAAGCTAGTTTCATGCGACAATGATTTGAATTTTTTCTAACTTCTACAGAGTTACACTACCTAACTCTGTAAAAGCGAAGGTAACGTGGTGGATGTGACAAATTGCGAAGTTGCGGACCGAAGTTTCGGGTAATAGGCACCTCGCAACGCATTTATCTCGCAGTCGGGTCCGAAGACAGCATGTGATACTTCACTGAGCCTACGAAAAAAATGAAAGTAACGTTTCATGGAAACCCTATCCATCACACTATCGATGTAAACCTACTCCATAAGCAACTTATTCAGCTTATTTGAAAGGTTAACAAGAATGCCTACTAGGCATACGAGACTAGTACAAGTAGGTACTTACCTTAATTTTTTTTTCAGATTAAATATCAGCTGCTACATAATTTTGCTAATGTCTAGTGTTGTGCTGTGTGCTTGGTCCGCAGGTGTCGGGGGCGCAGCGCGGGCGCGAGCGGCATGCGGCCCCGACGGCAGACGCCCATGGAGGTCGGCTAGCGGCGCGCGCGCAGCCCCCGCGCCCGCTTCCCACGCCCCGCCCCGCAGACGCCATGGAACTCGCTGACGTACCTCGATACCGACCTCTCGCCTTCGATAAGGTTAGACCAACATGTAATTTTTAGGCATAAAAGCATTTTTTGACGAGAATTATCAAAAAAATGCCTATTGTAATAACAACCATGGCATGATACACTTTCCAAAAGTAGTATCAGTTTTTTGATAAAACCGATTTATTTAGAAAAGGATACAGTGACACACTATACCTACCTGGTTGTCAGTTTGTTTACTTAATTATGTTGAGAAGCAAATTTTATTGTTTTCTAAAAATCTCTCATAATGCTAAAGGCCTAATATTTTAAATCCGGATGACATCCTGGCAAATGCCTACGACTGTATTCGTATAGAAGTTTTATAAGAAAAATATAGCACCACAATGACATAAGATAGCCAACTCTTTTCGTATTTTTGTATACTAGCAACCATTTTGATTGCAAACCAACCAAAGTTCATCTGTGTCTGATGAACTTTGGTTGATTTTTTCATTCTATATAAGGATGAAAGAAACGTGTTTGATTATTTTCGTGAGTAGCTCCTTTGTCGTTAAGGCGTGGCCATCATATAACAGTTGTCTGACCGCCATAGTGTGCCTTACAGAAATCGTAAAGTATTTGGTCCACATTTTTTGAGCAATATATAAGTTCGAACTATGCAAATGAATTAATCAGGAAGAGGGTCCCATCCGTGGTATTGATAATTTATAATGAGGATTACTGGTACCTACTTAAATTAAAGGTCTGTATAGTGTTCTCATGGGTTTGTGAAGTCTGCCAATACGCACTAAGTCAGAGAGGTGAACCTTCTCATGGTTAGAGGTGGGATAGTGTGGTAGGTACAATAGTGGAATAGCTAAAAAAACATTACCGATATTAAAGATTAAGAAATGCTGGTTTGACGTCGTAACGGATGACATGCTTGCCCATGGTCTCACTGCCAGGGATGCCGAAGGCCGTGCGAAGTGGAGGAGGAAAGGCCAACAGAATGGCTTTTCCTCACAACCTGGGCTCCGCGGGCCTTGGATGCAATCGTAATAATGATGATCGATATGAAAGAATCGAGATTCGAATCGAAAAGATATCGATGCGTTAAGTTTTTTTTTTCAATAGTAGGTAAATAGCGATGGCGTCGTCCAATGTTGTAAGCACAATGTTATTCAGAGTCAGTGATGTGTGTTCATTCTTTTACATAACTTTGGTACACAAAAGAATTTAAATTAATTGTATTTTTTATTTTTTTATTAGTAAACCAAGCAGTATCTTATAACTAATTGACAACTGTTCATACAACGGTAAACCATTTATGAGTTTCCGCATGTGCATACCTATTTAGTGCTCGCTTGTAAAAAAACGATTGTTTGTTTTTGAAACATTTATATAAAAAAATAGAACAAAAATTCTGCCAGAGAACCGATTCAAACCACTTCTTAGAGATAAGCGACTAAAGGAGGTTGGACTTGTGTTAAACAGATCTAATTCCGGATGGTTTCCCAATTTATTAGTACAGTCAGCTGCTCTTACAAGAAATGAGCCATTTCTGATTTAGTTTGTAAAATGCTCATAGTAAATGAGCGATATAGTTTGTAAAATGCTGTACACCCCGTTTTTTTCATCAGATATCTGCCATTAAATCGGCCCAACCATTTCAGAGATTAACCAAGTCAAACAGGCAGAAAGACAGACGGAAAGAAGAAATTCTTAAAAAAATCGCTTTTGTATATAGTAGGTACGAGTACATTCATATGTATTGTATTTACTAAAAAGCTGTAATTTTAATATCACAAACAGGCACTTTAGTCCATTGAAAAGTTACATTTGGGGTTGCGTTTTTTAGAGGACGCAATTTTATTTTTTTGATGTGTAGGGGGGGTCAGTGTAAAGCTAAAACCAAGTTTGTGGGGTCGCCACCCTTATCCCACGGCCGCCATCTTGAAAATAGGGGTTGAAATGGTTTTTACGATATATCTCTTAAACTATTTATCTGATAAAAAAAAATGTTAGCATTTTTTGTTGCAAATTAAATTCTCTACAACTTTGGTCCAGTAACTTTTTTCCGTAGAACTATAAATAAAAAAGTTATAAGCGAAAATGTTCAGAAACGTTTTTTAATCTCTTTACACGGTGGTAATAAAGATGATAATTTTCTTGACACCCTAAGATACAAACAATTCGCCAAGGCAGTGACAAAAAGTACATTTGACTTATCTTCACTTCCTCCAACACAAGACACAGCTAGCTTTCATACTTTCCGAGTCTACCCTCAGGTCCAGTCGTGGCTTGGTAATAATAAGGATCCTGAAGACTGGGGCTGAAAAAAAATTTGGAAAATTATTGATGCCAGTGCAGAGCTCTAAACCTCCAGCACCCCTGAGCTTCTAAAATTGATCTTTTGCAAATGCAAAGGAAACTGGAGCGATGGGTGGATGTTGAAAAGCAGGGCTGAAATGTTCTGCAGTGTGCTTCCATTGTTCTGGAGAGACTTACAGCAACGAAATGGGGCTCTCAGAATTAATAAATGAAAATGACTTTGATGCTGAACCGCCGACATTAACACCCCTTCCTTCTCCAGTTCTCCTACTGATATTTAATTCAGAAAACCGATCAGATGCTGAGTCGCAGCCTGGTCCATCGAAAAGACTGAGGACGGAGTAGTTCAAATTTAGAAAATCACCGTGGATTATGCCTATTGGGGATATCACGTAAAACAAAACTCTACCTCGTGGGTGGTAGGGAAAAGAGTCAATTATTAATTATTAATAATATTGTAAAAATACTTATAATAACAAAAAAAAAGAAAGAAATGTTACTGGACCAAAGTTGTTGAGAATTTAATTTGCAACAAAAAATGTTAACAATTTTTTTTTTATCAGATAAATAGTTTGAGAGATATATCGTAAAAACCATTTCAACCCCTATTTTCTAGATGGCGGCCGTGGGACACGGGTGGCGACCCCACAAACTTGGTTTTAGCTTTACACTGACCCCCACTACACATTAAAAAATAAAATTGCGTCCTCTAAAAAACGCAAGGTAAGGCCTAAAAAATGTAACATTTCAATGGACTACTTTAATATATTTGTGTACATTGACACCGATGATGCATCTAGTTCAAAGTTCAAAACAAAAGTGCAAACGTATCACTCATCTTTCGGCGAAAATTATAACAACTATATTATTGGTATTATTCGTGAAGCGATTGCCATCTGACCTTCATGTACCACAGAACAGAAATATTGTAAGGGCACTATTCTATTTTATCTTTCAATAGGTGTAAAATGCTAATACCGGACTACTAGCCGTAAATTATTTCCATATAAACTCAAATTGATGTAGGTCAATTACTGATAAACAAATGTAGAAGTTCAAATTTAGAAGTTCAAATTTAGAAGTATTATAATTTTAGATATGTTTAACCAAGTACCTACGTATTTTCACAACTGTACCATATTTTAAGTTGGGTGTATGGTAAAGTGAATTTCGGCCAGATAGACCGTTGACGTGAATACGGTGGCGGGTAGTGGCTAGATGCGGAAGGCGGAGGACTGGGTGTGGTGGCGAGTCTTGGGAATGGCAAGAGCCGAAGAATACGAAGAGCCTCATAGTATTCTCATTGTATCACTGGTTCATAAATATTTTTATTAAAAATTCGATATTAGATTGAGCCAACTGACGCTTGACCGATTTCTTAAATTTCTTAATTTTTTGTTAATCTACATATGACACACGATCTGAGTGCCACATTTCATAATAGCCCAGTCATATTAGGTAAAAAAAGGGGTCAACCTCGGAATGAAAGATAATAAGCTGCAAATTGGTATGAACCTTTGTTTTGTCATTCTAAATGTTGTCTCAAAAGTCACAATCGTTATCGTGTCTGCGTCTCAAGATATTCAAGGTCAAAGGTCACAAAAATCGGTTTTTCGCGAATATCTGGCTTCCTATCGGTTAAATGAGATTTGCATTTATTATAAAAGTTGTAGGCTATAAAATTCCCTACAACTTTTGTTTAAACTTTTTTTTCATACGACCAACCGTTTTGAAGGTAGAGCGCGAAGAGTGCACATCGTACAGTCATATACGGCCTAATGCAAGGTCAAGCGTGAGTTATGGTTATCAGTACGTTATAAAGTCAATTATTTACTTGGAAATTATATATTAAACAATGCCTATTATTTATGTACTAACTATTAATTATTTATATTTAATTAAAGTAAGTAACTTGATTATTTATATATAATTATTCATATTTAACTATTTAAGTATAAAATATTATTAATTCTGGATTATATATTTTAGTTTTATTTTAAGTTAACACGACATTATATATCTTTTCTTTAAAACGCGTAAATTTCTCAATACTTATATACCTGGAAATACTTGTCCCTACCCTATGCCCTTTTCTATTCATTGCCGGGACAGATGTTCTATAGTATTCAAGGCCACTCTCTCCACTTTGTGTGAGTCAAGATTATTCGTTAGTTTGAAATTGTACCGTTGCAACTGCGGACGTACGGTTTTAAGAGCTATGGCTGATTTGTGTTTTATATGTGATAAGAAACTTTCAGAAGGTGTTTCTGTGAATGTCGTACGTGGTTTACAAACTTTAAAAACTGCAAGTATTGAAAGAAATGATGGACATATAGACTATTTAAATACTTTAAGTTCTGTAAATGTGCATTCCGAGTGTCGAAAAGTGTACACGAGTAAAAATGTTATTATTGCATCAAAACGACGCACAGATGAGAGTGAACCTTCAACGTCACCTGTGCACGTGCACCTCGTAAAAAACGAAATGAAGTCTTTGATTTTAGAAAGTTATGCTTATTTTGTGGCCAAGAAGCTGATGAAATAGCAGAAAAGAAAAAAAAATTAAAGTATAGACGGACAATAAGTAATGTAAGTACTCTTGCATTCAAAGACAACGTAATTAAGAGAGCAGAAGAACGAAACGATTCCTTAGGAGAATTAGTAAAGGAACGTATATATTACGAGTATGATTTGATCGCTGCTGAAGCAAAGTATCATACTATTTGCTATACCAACTTTTTAACCCGAGTACCATCTGCAGATAAAAAGCCTCGCCAAGATGATCAAGTCACTCAAGCAATGAAGGAGATTTTTTATTATATAGAAAATAATGAAGATTCTCAATTTACTTTGAAAGAACTTAAAGATGTCCCTACGGAATACATACCTGACGATAAGACAATTATTACAAAATTACAACAAAAGTATTTAACTGATATAATAATCACAAAAAAAATTGGATCATTTACAATTATATCTTTCCGTGATACACAGCTTAACGTATTATCAAAAGCTTGGTACGAAAATAAAAAAAGTACTCCTGTAGAAGAACGTCTTCCGGATTGTAGAAGCTGCTGCGGCTATTATTAGGGAAGACATCAGATCATCTGTAGTTGAAACAAAAACGTATCCACCTCCGAATAAAATGCTAGATTGTATTAATGAAGAAATACCAAAAACATTATCACATTTTTTGGAAGAAATGATATTAAAAAATAGAAAAGGACAAGTAGATCATTTAAAAACGAAATGCACATCTATTAGCCACGCAATAATGGCTTCGATACGAGAACGTTCATTTTCATCACAGCTACTGTTGGGCCTTTCCGTATTTCTTCACAGAAGATATGGGTCTAAAAAATTGTTGGATGTTTTATCATCTTTAGGATTTGCTGCATCATATAGTAATACCATACAGTATGAAGTTTCATCAGTTTACCATCCACAACCTCGTATTTTACCATCAGAGTCTGGTGCGTTGGTACAATATGTTGGAGACAATGCAGATATTAATGTCAGTACTCTTGACGGTAATAATACTCTTCACGTTATGGGAATGATAAAAATAATTACTCCGAAAGATGCTGTAATTTATGATGATCGCATAAAAAAATGTACAACTAAACCGAGTGCAAAAGAGTTAGCAGCAATATCACATGTATCTCTTTTAGCATATGAAAAGCCAGTTGTACCTGGGTACAGCAAGATTCAAGTCCAAAATCTACATGATGATCAAGTACTGATTGAAAAAAAATTTAATGCAGTTGATTTGTTGTGGTTATACGGAAAATGGAAGAATCTTTCACCGTTGCCAGGGTGGAATGGCTATCTTCAACAACTTACGAAAAATAATCAAAATTTTTCAACTTCTCAGGTTATATTTCTACCTTTCATTGATCATCCTGCCAGTAATTTAGACACAATTTATACAACTTTACATAGTGCTATAAATATTGCCAAGTCACATCAACAAAAAACGTGCATAATTACATTTGATCAGCCCCTGTACTCAAAAGCACGTGAAATGGTTGCTGCGTCAGATGCAAACTCAGACTTGTCTAAAACAGTTGTCAAACTTGGAGGATTTCATATGCTCATGTCTTTTCTTGGATGCATAGGACATGTAATGGACGGTAGTGGTCTCAAGGAAGCTTTAAGTAAAATATATGCTACAAATTCGGTCGACAAAATGTTGAATGGTCACGCTTATGCAAGAAGTATCAGAGGCCATATATTATTACGACTTGCATTATCAATAAAGATTTTTGAAGAGATGAAAATTGAAAATTGTGTGTTAGATGAGTTAATTGAACAGATAACTAGTCGCGATGTTTCCTACGAAGATGTTGAAGGATGTACGAGCAGCTCCAACTCGTTAATTGATCAATTTCAGGATAAACTAAAAGAATTAAAAGCTCGAGGTCCCACGGCACAGTTATGGGTGCAATATTTTGAAATGGTATCAATAGCCCTAGATTTCATTCGCGCTGAAAGGCTGGGACTTTTTCAAGAACATTTGGATGCAGTGCGAAAAATGCTGCCCTATTTTCATGCTGGTGGTCATTTCCTATATGCGAAATCAGCTCATTTGTATCTTCAAGATATGTTAAAACTTGAGGAGACAATGGATCAACAGGCTTTTGAGAACTTTAAAAACGGATTCTTTACTGTAAAACGAACAGAAAAATTCAATTCTGGTACATGGACAGACATGGTAATCGAGCAAAGTCTGATGAAATCTATGAAGACAGAAGGAGGAGTATCTCGAGGCCGAAGTACACAAGAAAGTGTTCTATGTAAGTGGGTATATGCTATGTATGCCACGAATACAATTTGTGAAGAAATTGAACGGTTTTGTAACATTTCTTTCGATTCTGTGGACCAACATGTTGATGCTAGAGATTCACGAATAAAAAGGGATGATACTGATGTAAATGAACTGGTTGGTTGGTTTACGCTTCATAATCCCTTTCCAAATACGAATCAGTTGGTATCCTTAGCTTCAGGAATCGTTGGAAATGACCAAATTAATTGTCACCGAGCCCATGAAATCGGATTGCAATCTATGGTAAAGATAACTGGTTTGAACTTCAACGAAATAAAGTTAAAACGCGTCGATAAGGTTTTACCGCTTTCAGCCATTAACAAATCTGTCAAAATTAATGATTGTAAAGTTTCTATAGATCCAATGTTACTTTTCCAGAGAATAACTGTAAGCAAAAAATTTGAAAGTAATTTACAAGAATATTTTCAGTATGAACTAAGCCCGTATCCGACATCTTTATTTGATAGTAATGGCATGAGAAAAACCACGAAAGCAACATTATATGACAATATGATGCCTGTCGTTATCGATCTTGATGAAAATAATGTAACATACATCATCGATGGTGGATTTCTTCTGCATCGCGTCGTATGGAGCAAAGACGATACTTTCTCTATTATTTTAAATAAGTACATTAAATATTTACAAACACATTATGGCTCAGCAATTGTTGTTGTATTTGACGGATATTCGGACTATAGTAAAAATATTAAAGCACTGGAACAACAAAGAAGAACTGCTGCACTTTCAAAATCATATGAAGTTTGTTTTGACGAAACAATGGTTGTGCCAATCAGTCAAGAAATTTTTTTATCAAATCGGTCTAATAAAAAAAAATTTATCGACATGCTTGTTGAAAAATTTAAAACTGTTAATATCACAACAAAACAAGCCAGAGATGATGCTGATGTTCTCATCATTGACACAGCTATTGCCTTATCAGAACATCAAAAGACTGCTGTCATCATAGGAGAAGATATCGATTTGCTCGTTATTTTAATTGGACGTACTCAGTCACATCATCAGGAAATTTTTTTGAAAAAAGTTGGCAAAGGCAATGTCAAAACACAAATATATTCTACTAAAAGTTTTGACCAATATCCTCGTACTAAAAAGCACATTTTATTTTTACACGCATTCAGTGGCTGTGACACGACTTCTGCGCTATTTAAAAAAGGAAAAAAAACTGTTACTAGAGCATTGGAAAAAATTCCTGATTTAGATAAACTGGTGGAAGTATTTCAACAAGAAAACTGCCCAAAACAAACATTATTAGAAAATGGAGTGCGCATCTTGTTGGCATTATATAATGCTCCAAAATCTGAGGACAACATTGATCATTTCCGCTACACGCAATTCATCAAATTTACAAAAGTAAATAAACCTGTACAACTGTCAACACTTCCACCAACAAGTGTAGCAGCTCATCAACACATAAAACGTGTCTACTACCAGATTCAAACGTGGTTAGGGAAGGACTTAGAACCTCAAGAATGGGGCTGGATGCTTGAAAATGAAATCCTGGAGCCCATACGAACGTTATTACCTCCAGCACCAGCCGAACTACTAAACGTAATATTTTGCAATTGCAAAAATGGTTGTGGTTCCCGCTGTGGATGCAGAAAATCAGGGCTACAATGTTCTTTAGCTTGCGGCCAGTGCAACGGACAAGCTTGCCTCAACGCTTCACTGTATCCAAGTAATCCCGATGAAGAAAATACATATGATCCCGATATTCTGGAAGGTTTGGAGATGAACATGACAGATAATGAGGATGATGACAATGAATCGAACATTTTTGAGCGACAAGAAGAAGAAGACAACGAAGAAGAAGAAGATAATTAGCTTCCATTTCCAATTTCATTACAATTAAAATCAACAAAGATACTTTTGATATTTGAACTCACATTTTGATAAATGTATATTATGCCGTATTTAATAATAAATAAAAATATGTGTAAAATATATACTCTTACTATCATTTTAACTTAAAATAAAACTAAAATATATAATCCAGAATTAATAATATTTTATACTTAAATAGTTAAATATGAATAATTATATATAAATAATCAAGTTACTTACTTTAATTAAATATAAATAATTAATAGTTAGTACATAAATAATAGGCATTGTTTAATAATTATAATTTCCAAGTAAATAATTGACTTTATAACGTACTGATAACCATAACTCACGCTTGACCTTGCATTAGGCCGTATATGACTGTACGATGTGCACTCTTCGCGCTCTACCTTCAAAACGGTTGGTCGTATGAAAAAAAAGTTTAAACAAAAGTTGTAGGGAATTTTATAGCCTACAACTTTTATAATAAATGCAAATCTCATTTAACCGATAGGAAGCCAGATATTCGCGAAAAACCGATTTTTGTGACCTTTGACCTTGAATATCTTGAGACGCGGACACGATAACGATTGTGACTTTTGAGACAACATTTAGAATGACAAAACAAAGGTTCATACCAATTTGCAGCTTATTATCTTTCATTCCGAGGTGAAAGCCCTAATATGACTGGGCTATAACGCTAGGACAATTGGAAGTGGCCTAAAGGTTTTGATTACCGGTCAGTGAGTCAGTCAGTGCCAAAATTAGCTATATTCACAGGGTCATATTTCAGGATCTACTAAAGCTATATCTATGAAATTTGGCATACTGGTTTAGTACTAGTATATGATTACGTAGGTACAATTTTATTTCTGTACTTGCAATAGGCACTGAGCTACAAGAGGGTCAAAAGTGGGTCGAAACGGTTCGTGTAAATAGTGCACGGCATGCGTGAGGCCTGTTGCCGGAACTTGGCCTGCGCTCTACCGTGCGCTTAGATGAGAGATTAAGGTGAATGCGATGCTACTTGCCTCGGCACACCGCTAGTGTGCGACTTAGGAGCATGAGGTTTTGGGTTCGATTCCTGAATTTTCTGTTAGGAAATTCACAATAACAACTCGAATTCGGAAAACATACATACATATAGTCACGCCTTTACCCATAGGGGTAGGCAGAGACAATATCTTTCCACTTGCTACGATCTTGGCATACGCCTTTCGCTTATTCCACTTTCATAATTGTTTTCATACATGCACGCCGGTTGTGCCTAGAAATATGCTTGCTCTATATTACGTGATAATGAAATGAAAATGAATACTTGAAAATAGCTACCGCTCTGGGCTATGTACTCGTATGAAGATCACGCTACTAGAGGTTTTTGTCTACAAGATCAAAATATCCTCATAATACATGCCATATCGAGGAGAACTGCCTTCTGCACCAAACCCTTAAACCAGCTGCCTCTCTAGAGCATAGGGATTAATCGAGGCTCTTAGTAATCTATTTGATATATTATGTTCAAAGCCGATGTGGTCAAGCTTTTTATGAATTGTTATCAATTAAACGTTCTCAGCTATATTTGAAATCTATGAAACTATAACATTTTGTACTCTAATTATTTATGAGGTGGCTGTATTCGTTCGCTATTCATATAAACGTAAAAATTATGAATCAGAAGTACAATCTGAATATGAGACGAGGTATAAAAACAAAAGCTAATGAATAAAAGTGTTATGTAGTGACCTTCAAATTTTATAATAAAATTCCGAAAGAAATAAAATTTAGTATAGCAACTATTTAGTACGACTCTACACGGACTATAAAATAATTAGGTACTCATTCATAGGGGTGCTTGGTTGGGGACCTCCGCGCGGTGCACCCTGGGCAACGGAGACGGCAGCGCCTCTCTCCTAGGGTGGGAGAGACGCTGCCGCCTACGGCCAACTCCGACCGAGGCGAGGACGGCCCTGTTGAGGGCTGTTCGGAAGCTTTCCACGTGTCCCTCTGATACGACTCGACTAAAACCGCACGCCGTCTCGAGTCTTAAGACGCCGGGGTGTAAGGTTACCCATAGAGCATATCCCTCGCACCCCGACTGACCCTGGGCCATCTCCGGTTTCGAGATGGCCCCCTCGGGTTTGGAAACCACGGTGTCCCCGTCTTGCCCCGGTTTGGGGGAGGGGCGCTAGTCGCCCCACCGTCCCGGCCTGCTTCTGCTGTGGTGACAGGCGGCCACACCTGCCACCCCCAGGCCTGCGCTCATGGAGGACGGAGGTCGTTGAGCTACTTCCGGCCTTCAGGGCCTCTGCCCATATTGGGCACCCATACAGGGCCATGGACCGCACGATCCCCGCGTAGAGTCACCTGCAGGAGTTATCGGGCCCCGTCATGTTGGGCAGCAACCGCGCCAGATCGAGAGCTGTGCCCTTCAGTTTGGGGGCCAGACTTCGGATGTGCTCTCCGAAGTCCCATCGGCCGTCGAGCACGAGCCCCAAATATTTCATTTGGGGCTTGATGCCGATGCGATTACCTCCCATGTTGAGACTGGATCCCTCAGGTGGCTTGCTCCGAGGCCCATGAAAGAACAGGGCCTCGGTTTTATGCAGAGCCACCTCGAGACTCAGCCGCCGGATCCGCTCCACGACTTGGGCAACCGCGGTCGTTGCCTTTAGGGTTGCTTCCCGGTATGTCGCTCCGCACGCCGTCACGAGCGTGTCGTCCGCGTAGCACGTGACGGCGGCACCGTGTGCGAGCTCACCGCGAAGCACCCAGTCGTATCCGATGTTCCACAGGAGCGGCCCCAGGACCGATCCCTGCGGAACACCGCACGACATCTCACGCCGGCCGAGACCGGTCACGGTTGGGTAGAAGACGGCTCTCTCCGTCAAATACGCCCCGACTATGCGGCGGAGGTAGAGAGGCACTTCGTGATACACGAGCGCCTCCCTAATGCAACTCCAGGGCAAGGTGTTGAACGCGTTGGCGATATCAAGGGACACCGCCAACATCACCTCACCCCGGGCTACTGCATCCTCCGCCAGAGCCCTCACGCGCATGATCGCATCCACGGTGGAGCGCCTCTGGCGGAAGCCATATTGGCCATCCGCCAGGTCCGGCCCGACTCTTGAGAGGTGCTCGACGAGGTGCTTCGCAATTACTCTTTCAAAGAGCTTGCACACCTCGTCGAGCAACACTATGGGCCGGTAGGCGGACGGCGAGTCCGCCGGGCGCCCCTCCTTTCGGATGAGGACCAGTTTCCCCGGATTCCACAATTTCGGAAACTGGCCCCGCTCCAAACATGCGGTGAGAAGCCCTCTCAGTCGGGGCTCGAGAGCGTCGTCGACTAGAGCTAGGACCCACGCTCGGCCTGGAATGCCGTCGGGTCCCGGGGCGGTGCGTTTGGCTCTCAGCCTTCTCACCGCCAGCTCTAGTTCTACCCAAGTGACCTCGGGCACGTCGTCGTCAACCACGTCGGGCACCATTGGCAACCGAGGCGGAGTCATCTGCGATGGAACATGTTCCAACGCCCGCGCTGGGAACAGGGAGCTAACAACTCCTCCGAGCAGCTCCGGCTGGAGACACTGGGTCAACGGCGGGGCCTTGGGTCTCGGCCTCTGGGCTAGACATAGTTAATTTAATTATGAGGTACAGTAACAAACTGGGGTGTGTGTTGGGTAACCTCCTCGAGTGTCGCTCCGATTCCGATCCCGTCGCAGTCCGGGGGGAACGGAATCGGAGCGGCCGGTACACCCTGGGTGGCGGTCAATGGCTTCCCCTTCACCCCTTCATAGGGTTGGCATTGATCGTCGGCCAATACCCAACGTGGCGGGAACACATCGCTCTCCGTACTCCTCTGCTTTCAGAGGAGATAGGATGAGCGATGCTGTTAGTGGTGAGATGGCCCAGGGTCAGCCGGGGTGCGAGGGATATGCTCTATGGGTAACCTTACACCCCGGCGTCTGAAGACCCGAGACGGTGTGCGGTTTTAGTCGGTGCAAGCCCGACATAACCGCCCCCGCTAGCCGGCGGGGGGGTATCCGAAGGGATTTCCGCACGATAAAAAAAAAAAAAAAAAGGTACAGTAACAAACTTAACTATGTCTTGTATCATGTATGAAGAATGCCTGTGACTACTTTCTACCAGCTCATAGATAGAACATTCAAGTTCTGACTTTCAAATTGTCAAATTTTTAGTACATTATACTAAGAGATATTTATATACCTTTTTTTTTTTTAAAGAATATTAATAACCGAAATTACTAATATTCCCCTTAACCCCTCCAGCTAAGCTTAATTAAGGCATTGTATCAGATGTTACCGCCAGAACAGGTAAACTTGACAAAGTACAATTGTAATAAACGAAAAATATTTTAGTAATTATTGTTCTATCCGAAATCCAAATTATTTGATAAATTTTATGAGACTCATTTTAGTGGTAGAAAATGTACATACCAAAAGTCAAAATATATACGGTTAGAGAAATAAGCAATCGTTGAGACAAGTAAGAAGAGAAATGCATAGTTGGCAACGCGTTACGAAATCAACAGTAGGTTTTACTACCAAAGCGCGACAAAAGATGAACATCAACAACACAAGAGAGTACCTAGTTAGCGTGATAGAAGTTCTTCAACAAAAATAATTGAAAAGCTCATTTATAATACTGTTCAGCCCACAGTCTTCTATCATAAAAATTGCCCACCAGTAAATTTGATTGGGGTACAATATGTCACGATTCAAGTATTTATTATTATGTATTTTACCTTTGACATTTAAACCTCAAAAAGCTTTGAGCTAAATGAATGACCAATAAATATGAAAGTTTTATTTCTAGGTGTTTTAGGTAGATTTCGATTGTTTTAGGAGGTTTCTTGACTACTGTCGAATTTAAAAAAAAATCTTCATAGGAGGTCTAGTTATGACCCCCTGAGTCCGAAATGACCACTGGTCCAAAAGTTTATATAAATATATATATGTATGTATGGTTCCACTTCCCAAAATTTGCGGCACTCTCACGGTAGCATTTTTGGCCCGATCGCTTTCAAACTGCGGTCAAAAATTGCTTGGGTGTAAACTTAGTTTAAGTTCGTGAACGGGTGAAATCCGGCCTAAGGGGACGGTAGGGCCTCACTTTTTGTGAAATCAGTTTTTCCTCAAAATTTCACGTTCCATGAAAGATATTCGAACCGTTCTAATTTTATCCCATAGTATACATGAATACCAACAACTTTTAATTATAAAACCCATAAGATTAAAACTTTAACTAAAAGTGGAGGGGGGAAAAACCAAAATTTTTCGGGAAAAAAATCATAACTTCTAACCGGTGAACATTCTTGACGTCGGAAACATTTTTAATCGATAGGCCATTTTTAAGTCTAAAATAAATGTTTGAAAAGTTTTTCGCTAAAAGTTACCGTTTTCGAGAAAAAAAAATTAAACATGTTAAAAATGTTACTGTGTGTACTTGTGTGTGTAAGTCCGTAGTTCTCTATATAAAATAATATTGATTGCTTTACTAGATACCTGTGCGTTCCCCCTGCGGGAACGGATTTTTTAGATATTTGATCAATGCGAATCTATTTAGTAGCTTATAAAATATAATATACAATATATATAAAGTGCCGTTTATTTAGCAGGTTTATGCGATTCAACAGCCTTCAACACCTTGCCCTGGAGTTGCATAAGAGAGGCGCTTGCCTATCACAAAGTGCCTCTCTACCTCCGCCGCATTGTCGAGGCTTACCTATCGGAGAGAGCCGTCATTTACCCAAGGCTTGGTCGGCGAGGCATCTCGTGCGGTGTTCTGCAGGGCTCGGTGCTGGGGCCGATCCTGTGGAACATCGGTTACGACTGGGTGCTTCGCGGTGTCTTTTGGAGGGTGTTGTCATGACGTGCTACGCCAATGACACCTTTGTGTTGACACGAGGCCTGACGCACCGCTAGGCAACCAAGAAGGCCACAGCTGGGGTTGCCCTAGTCATTGGAAGTAGTCGGGGCCTGGGTCTCGTCATGACCCTGGACAAGTCCGAAGCTCTATTTTTCTATGGGTCCTGGAGTTGGATTCGGCCACCTGAGGGATACGCATCGCAGTCGTAGGATGTGTACGCATCGCCATCGAGCCCTTGATAAAATATCTAGGGCTCGTACTCGATGGGCGGTGGGACTTCGGATATCATTTGCCAGTCGAGTCCCTAAGCTCAAGAACGTGGATGTTGTACTTTCGCATCTGTTACCCAATTTGAAAGGACCGACGCCTCCTGCAGGCTCTACGCTGAGAACGTGCGGTCCATGGCCCTCTATGGGGCTCTGGTAGGGGCGGTGAACTTAATGGTCAGCATTAACGTAGTCCTGCAATCCCTCTTGCGGGTGCTGGCAGTCAGGATCATAAGGGGATACCGCACGGTCTCTTTGGAAGTAGCGACTCTCCTAGCCTGGACGCCTCCATGGTACTTGAAAGCGAGGTTTCTTGCAGCGCTATATTATTGGCGACCCTCGCATGAGCGGGATCTGAGATCTGCCTTACGAGAAATCGAGGGGCAGCGAGCCCAGCTCCGTCAGGAGTTCATGGAGGAGTGGAAGGAAATACTTAGGCAACCAAGCGCAGGGCGCGTCGCGTTCGTGGCGATAAGACCCATCATGGAGGAATGGCTGGAGAGGCACTGCGGTAGCCTCTCCTACCGGCTGACGCAGGTACTCACCGGGAATGGCTGCATTGGTGAGTTCCTGCATCATATAGACCGTGAGCCAACGCCCGTGTGCCACCATTGCCGAGGCAGTTCCGTGGGCACACCGCTACATATACTGGTAGAGTGCCCAGCGTGGATGTAGCGGAACCGTGTCCTCCTAACAGCTATATGAGTGGGAATCCTCATACTGCAGGAATTGGTGCTGGCCACGTTTGGCAGTGAGAGTGCGTGAAATGCCACTGCCCTCTTTTGCGAGGCAGTGATGCACGCTAAAGAGGAGGCGGTAAAGGATCGTGAGAGGGCTAGCACTCTGTAGTGCCGCAGAAGGCGCACCTTCGGCCTCCATAAGCGGGGGTTCGGGGTTGACGGTTGAGGCTAGCCGTCGCCCTAGCTGAAGCAGGCTTAGGCTGCCGGTATGCCGTGTTTTAGTTTTTAACGCCTCATTATAGGGGAGGGGGTGATTTCAATCCCCAACAACACGTCGGTGTCGCCTATATTGGCCGCCAAGGCCGGTCGGAGTCTCTGGGATATCCTTTCTAGGGCACACCAGAATTTCCGGCTACGCAAGCCGATGCGATGAAAAACAGTGCGCTTTCGGTTTGAGTCCGACATACCCACCTCATCGTTGGCTCCGGTGAGAGGAAATACCAGGGGGTTTCCGCCCGTAAACAAAGGTATCCTGTATTAGGTTTGTAATACCACAATCGAAATGTCTAAAAACAACATCATGTCAGTTAGTGTGCTGATATGCATCATAAATATGGGCAAACTTATCGACACAACTCATACATCATCATTCATCAAAAATTAAGTACAATAAAGAAAATTGACTTCAGTTCTTTAACACTTTCAGTATTACTCGTAGTTGAACATCTAAACATTGCTACATGTGTTATCTGTTACAACAACCGAATAAATAAATTATTTGACGTTATAACGATGCTGTTCTGTTTGATTTTGGAGATACAGGGCCTGTAGACAAAGTCACATTCTACTAGTGGAATCGCTTCGAAGCGAACCTTCAAAAGTTCAAAATGTATGGGAGTGACATTATTTGTTACACGTGACATGTCGACCAATAATGTCTCTCCAAGTAGAATATTACTTTGTCTAGGCCCCCAGATAATTTTCGAATTATTTTTAAATTTCTAGTAGTCTCATTATCTTTTTCAGTTAAGCTTAATTTCTTGTGGTAGGATTTAGTTCATCGTTGTAGTTTAATGACTGGGATTCGATTCCGCGACGTTATGCGCGTGATAGTACGTGTACGACCTTTATTCTTTTCCCGACCTCCCAGGAGTCAGTCCATATTTAAACAGCAAATTTCCTTATAATATTTTGCTAATAATAAATAGTTAAAAAGCTAAGAAAAAGTTAAATAGCTGTTGATAACAATTTCTTTAAAAATCCAGCGTTGGTACATTAGTAGCTAAAATTACTATAAGGTCAGAAGCAGAAGCACCAACATCAAGATATGTTCGCACAGTATTTACAAACACTGCTTAAATACTTTAGGCAATATAGACCGATGATCAGTTTATGTCCGAACATAATTCAGAATACTACGGCATTCGGCAAATCTACTTAAAACGATCTATTTATAACACTTGGGAACTGAAACTGTGGTAATAACTGTTTTTAACTGGGACAGTATGGGCAGATCTGAAACGATAATAGATACAAGGAAATGGTCTGAAGAACCATTAGCTAAAAAAAATAGTATGCCAAAATTATTTTGTATAAAAAAAGTACTTAATAATGGTTTTGTTCAGTTTCCTTGCATCTACTATGGTTTCGGACCTTATTGTCCCTGTTAAAAAGGCACACTGTGTGAACGGTAGAAGTTATGTAAAGCATCCGGCCTTTGAATTGGAACGACGCTCGTCAGAAAGAAGAGTGAGATTCAGGCTAAGATCGGCCTGCTTCGAATTGTATAGCGCCCTCTCTATCGCATGTCGAACCGTCACGTCAGTTTTATAGGTACCTTTATAGAGTAGTTGAAATAGCTGGGAGGTCGCTTATCGTGTTTTGGTCATATCTCCGATTCTACTCAACCATTTGCAATCAAACATACGGCATATTTTAAGTCTGAGCAAGACTTTTCTACCAGGAAAAACCACTTTAAAATCAGTTTAGCAGTTTTTGCTTCCATCGCAAACAAACAGACAATAATTAAAAAAAATAGCGTTCAGAATCATTTATTTAACATAATCCAAGTATTCTATTTAAATTTCTCCAATGTACAGACACGACTAATTTTCAATTTTATACTAGTATAGATTTAAATAAACTCCAGGGTAGGGTGTTGAAGGCGTTGGCCATGTCCAGAGACACCGCCACCACCAACCCACCCCGCGAGACTACTTCCTCCGCCAGGCGCCTAACGCGCATGATCGCTTCCACGGTGGAGCGCCCCCGGCGGAAACCGAACTGGTTGTCCGCCAGATCTGGCCCCACGTTCGTGAGATGCTCGACGAGGCGCTCTGCAATAATCCGCTCAAAGAGCTTGCACACCTCGTCGAGCAACACGATCGGCCGGTAACCGGATGAGACATGCGCTAAAGAGCGCCACCAGTCGAGGCCCTAGTTCCAGGGCCAGGACCCATGCTAGACATGGAGGGTGCGACTTGAGCACCCAAGGTGGGGGGAATCCACCATTGCGGCGGTGAGACCGATCATGAAGGAGTGTGGAGAGGGACCATGGGGACCTCTCCTACCGGTTGTGCCAGATGGTTACCGGACACGGGTGTTTAGGTAAGTATCGGTGGCGCATCAACTGGGAGACAACGCCGCAGTGCCAGCACTGCGAGGATCCTGGCGAAGACACGGCGCTCCACACGTTGGTGGAGTGTCCTGCGTGGGCGAGTCAACGCCGGGATCTCGTTGCGGTCCTGGGCGTGGACGTTCTCTCGTTGGAGACCATGGTGAGGGCCGTGGTCTCCGATGGGAGCAAGTGGCACGCCGCGGCGTCTTTCTGCGAACAGGTAATGCGCGCGAAAGAGACGGCGAAGAGGGGGCGAGGACGCCGCAGACTCATCTACGCCCGGGACTACCGACCTCCATGATCGGGGCCTGAGGACGGCAGTTGGCCGACTCACCGTCCTTACAGAAGCAGGCCGTGGCGGAGGCGTGTCGTGTGTGCCCTACACACGCCTGCCAACTCACCGAAGCGGGATAAAACCCGACCCCACCAGGCGTGGCCGCGGTGGCGGCCAAAGTCCGCCGGCAACCCTGGGGTTATCCTTTCGAGGGCTTACCCGGGGTGCCCGGCAATGGACACTTGGGGAGGACACCGTGCATTTTTAGTCGAGACACGACATAACCACCCCCACTGGCCGGCGGGGGGGTATTCGAAGGGATTTCCGCACGTAAAAAAAAAAAAGTATAGATTTAAACCATAGCTTTGGCTTTAACTATTCTAAAAATATATGAAGCTGTAGACATTCTAAGAAGGCGACCAAAGCTGCTGCGGCGAAGGCGCCGAAGAGGCTCCGCGCCCCACGCTCCACTGCCGTCGTCCTGACGGTGACGACGGAGGGTGCGAAGAAGGGCGTGGGGTACGCCCAGGTCCTGAGGCAGGTAAAAGCCTCGGTGGACCTCAAGGCCCTCGAGATTGAGGGTGGGCTCCGGTGCAAGACGACTCGCACCGTAGCTCGCCTCCTCGAGGTCTCCGGCGCCACCAGCGGCCCCAAAGTGGACGCCCTAGCGGCCAAGCTGAGGGAGTCGCTGGACACGGAAGCGAGGAATTTAATAAAGAAAATTTTAAAAATTTATCTCGTAGACTCAAAAAAATTGTTAACCTAACGCAAAAACATCAAAATAATGAATATGTGCGCTCTTCTAAAAATAAATGCAAGGCTACCTGGAAATTAATTAATAAGAATAAAGTTAACTTCCCGTCTGAAGGTGTTAGGCGAATAACAGCTAATAATCAGTCGGTAACAGATCCCATGGCAATTGCGCAAGCATTTAATAATTTCTATGCTGACCAAGTAGAACCAATTAAAAGTGCAAGCGATACCAATTCTAGTATCTCCGGAACACCTTTCTCGATGTTTATGCAACCAACTGTAGCACAGGACATTCACAGAATTACAAAGCAATTAAAAAATACAGCCAGTACTGGGTATGACGAAATACGTACAAGTATAGTAAAAAAGGTATCCACATACATTGCACCTGTACTTAGTCATATTGTTAATTCCTGTATTTTAAATGGCTTATTTCCTGATAAATTAAAAAAGACTATAATAAAACCACTTTTCAAAAAAGGTAACATGGAAGATGTATCTTGTTATAGACCAATTGCTCTAGTCCCAATCTTTTCAAAAATCTTTGAGAGAGTCATTTATGACAGTGTCAACAATTTCTTCGAAACAAATCATCTTTTTGCTGACCAACAAAAGGGGTTCAAAAAAAATAGGTGTATTGATGTAGCCATATATGACTTTTTGAATATGATTATGGCAAGAGTTGATAGACGTTTACCTGTAGCAGCTCTTTATATGGATTTGACGAAAGCGTTCGACTATGTGGATCACAAAATTCTTATGAACAAGTTGAATGCATACGGAATTAGGGGAAACGTATCGAGTTTAATTGAATCATTCCTAACAAATCGACAACAATTGACCATAATTAATAGGATAAGTTATAAATCTAGAACTGACCATCAATATCAGTCTGACGTGAGAAGTATCGTCTACGGAGTCCCGCAAGGAAGTACATTAGGCCCATTATTATTTAACATTTATATCAATGACTTCCCTTCAGCTACAACATATTCAATGGTAATGTTTGCTGATGACACTACGGTTGTATTTGATAAGCCTAATCTCAATTTAATTGAATCTGATATAAATAGCAGTATTTATTCTCTTGCTACTTGGCTTAAAGCGCAAAACTTAAAATTGAATACTGAAAAAACAACAGTAATGAATTTTGGAAGAAATATGAATGAACATTCACACTTAAATATTAAACATAACAATATTACAATACACGAAGCAACAGTTACGAAATTTCTTGGGCTACAGATAGAAAGCACGTTAGAGTGGAAGGAACAAATCGCAAAAATATGCAGAAAATTAAATCAGCATGCAAATGCTTTATATATGCTAAATAAATCGCAAACCAAGATACCGTTCTTACAGCATACCATGGGCTAGTTGCATCCACCTTAAGATACGGGATTATATTCTGGGGGAATGCAGTCGGCAAAGAGTTAGTATTTAAGGCACAGAAACGATGCATCAGAGCGATTTGTAACTTACACACTACCGATACTTGTAAGCCACATTTCTTAAGA